>OY776123.1:12446339-13865089 GCA_963675135.1 Galeopsis tetrahit | reverse complement strand
AACAGTTGGCATGGGAATTTGGACAAAAGTGATATTGGAATTTGGAGGGAGTTTTGGGAGGCGGTGGATGTTTCTAGGCGTCGAAATGAATGAGATTTTGTGACCCTTCTGAGCTATGAGTTTGGACAGGTTCAAGAACGGGAGAATGTGTCCGAAGGCAAGCCATGGAAACATTGCAATGTGCAGGCGGCTGCTGCCAGCTTTGACGACGTCCGCCATGGATGGAGCTAACTGGAACTGGAGATGAGGTAATAGAGGACTTGGGATATGAGAAAAATAGAAATAGGTAACTTAATTTGAAATGCCTAGTCAAGGAGAGATTATAATATATAGAATTTGAGCAGTACAGATGTCCAGATGATGCACATGCTCATGCACGTTGCAGCATCTTTAATTTTCATTTTCCCAAGGCTACCTACTAAATATTAAATATAGTCTCAAAATTGGTATTGAATCGGGTACAATTGGTAAAAAAAGAGAGACCAAAACTGAACGTTTTAAGACCAAATTAACTCTTATATTGACGGAATTGAAAATTGCGTATAGGAACAAGGGTAACATCTATCTTTTCAATTCCGCAGTTCACAAAAAAAAAAAAAAAAAAAAAACTTTGAACTAAAATTTTAAAATGAAAATCCACGCTTAAACCTAGATCCCTTTTTCTAATAAAAAAAAAAAAAAAAGTTGAAATTAAAGTGAAACTGGCGAAATCTGATTCAGAATCAAATCCGTATTTATTTTGGAACCGTGCGTGGCCAACTGGCTAGTCTCATAAGAAATTATTGAAATACCATATAACCCCAAGAATGAATCCAAAGAGAGGGAAAATTTCAAAATGCATAACTTAGGTCGATTACATTTTTAATCTTCTAAATTTTTACTTTTTTAAAATACGTGTTAAGATGTCCAATTTATATCCTATTTATCCAATTTACATAATTAATTTTTATTAGAAAATTAAAAATTTTGCCGAAAATTGACACGTGCGACTCGAACGTGTGTTTAAAATGGAGCTTCCGGCACATTTGATGACTGAGTACCATATGTAACAAAAATTGCCACATTTAATTAAAAACATGGACACATCATCATCTCATCTCTTGTAAATTTAAACAACAAATTTTTGTTTATAACAAATGTTCCAAAATACACCCACAAAACTCAACTCGACGTGATTTACAGATAAAAGGAAGCGAAATAGCAAGCGTGCAAACGACATGATCTAACCAAATACAAGAAGATTTCGCGTGTACGTTTCGCTTCCTTTCATTTGTAAATTCCGTCGAGTTCATTTTTTTAGGGACCGTCGAGTTGAGTTTGTGGGTGTATTTTGAAACATTTGCTATAAATAAAATATAATATTTATATTTATAAGAGGGGATGATGGCGTACGTGGTCATATTTTTAATTACATGTGGCTTCCAGTTATCAAATTTGCCGGAAGCCCCAATTTTAAACACGCGTTCGAGCCGCGCATGTCAGTTTTCGGCGAAAATTTTAACTTTCAATAAAAATGATGTAAATTGGAAATCTTAGAATGTATTTTAAAAAAGTGAAAATTTAAAAAATTTAAAATGGAATTGGCCTAAGTTATAAGACGTATTTAAAAAAATTTCAGGGTGTAATTAAATTGGACAAAAAAGATGTTGGCGTGCACATGTTTAGTTAGCTGCTCGCCCAAAGATGTTGGCGAGCAGATGTTTATTTAGCTAGAGTAGACAAGTGTTGAAGCCTTGGGAGACAGCATAGGGCGTGGTGACCACCTTCCTCGAAGGTGTTGGCGACCACCTTCCTCGACGACCAGGTCCTCCTGCGACCACCGTGGCCCAGCTCCTCGTCTACGCTAAGGACGACCACAGAGGCGGTTTAGCATTAAATGCGCCGTCCCATCACCTTTTCGGGCAGAAGTTCAGGTCCAGTGAGGGCATGCCACGTGTAAAGGGCGGGCAGCCCCAAAAACTACTATATAATGCCTAAAAGGCTCATTTGTAAGATTCAAGTAACATTTCTCACCCTACCCAAAGCAATACACTTCCCAAGCTCAAAGCTTTAGCTTCTCCAAGAAGCTATTTCTTGTGTTCTTCATAGTTCTTCATCAAGATCATCATATTAATCCGCATAAACACGTAATAAACCCCGATCATAAATATATGTTTGTTTAGTGCTTACAAAAGCCCACATCCAGATCATCCGTTCAAAGCACGTACAACACTGATATTGGCCGGGTATTGAATCGAGTAAAATTGGTAAAAAAAGAGAGACCAAAACTGAACATTTTAGGACCAAATTAACTCTTATATTGACGGAATTGAAAATTGCATATAGGAACAAGGGTAACATCTATCTTTTCAATTCCGCACTTCAAAAAAAAAAAAAAAAAAGATTTTAAATACTTAATTTTGAGTCCATCCGTTCTTTTTTAAGTTAAAATTGAGAGAATTTTAAATACTCACTAAAACAATATTATTTAAAATCCATGTATTTTTAAATACATTCATTTGAAATGTCTCTTCAAATCAAATCCCCTCAACCAAACACAAGTTAATTGATTAGTATAAAAATTAGGTTTTAGAGTGAAGGGAGAGCTTCTCTCTCTAGAGAGTTGCTTCTCCCTTTCTTCACCGGCCTCCGTCGCAGATCCGTTGATCACGTTGCCATCATCGTTCTTGTCTTTGTTGCTGCTTTGTCTTTGTTGTCGCCTCAAATCTGTTGGTTTTCCGCTTCTCTCCGATCTCTTCTGTTTTTTTAGTTTTTGCTAGATTCGAGTTGTAGATCTGCAAATTTGAGGTGTAGATCTGCAAATTTGAGTTGTAGATCTGTAGATCTGGTGTAGTTTTTTCAGTTCTTGTTAGGGATCAACGTAGATCTTGTCCGTAACGGAGCCACGGTAATCGTTCGGGTATTTCTTCGTTGATCCTATTTTATTGCTTTCTTAGGTAGTTTTGATGCTTGCTTAGTTTTTGTTTCTGTTGGATGTCTATGTTGCGCAGACTTTGTTGTGTATGTGAGACTTTTTTTATGGTTGGGCTCCTTGAGATGGTCTCGAGAGCCCTGGTGTTCTGGTACTTTTGAATCGGGTACTCGTGGAACTTTGTCTGTTTATTCTATTTCCTATTCTAGATATGAGAACACCTTAGTGTGGGATTGTCTCATTTAAAGATTGGAGACCTGGACGCTTGTTAAGACAAAGGGAAGCTCGTCTTTCCTCTTCACGCGATTGGAGTGGACGGCAATACCCGTTTGGTTTGAAGATCAAGATCTTTGGCTCGTGATTTGTAACTCTATTTTATTATCTTGTAAACCCTCCATCAAAAAAAAAAGATTAGTATAAAAATTGTCCGAAATTTATGTGTTTAATGCACGGGATTATATTTTTTTTAGTCCATTAAGTTACCACGTTTTTGAATTTAGTCCACCAGATTACCACTTTTTGAATTTAGTCCATTAAGTTTCAATTTATTTTGATTTTGGTCCAGTTACCTGTTATAGCAGGTTTAGCAGGTCATTTTTTAAAACACACCCCATAAAATGCTATACACACCCCAATGTTAAACACACCACACTAAAATTTAAAAAACTTTTGTTAATACTATACACACCCCAATTCTTTCCTATTTAATAAATTACCAAAAATAATTAAATTAAAAAAAACCCAATGTTAAACACACACTAAAATTTAAAAAACTTTTATTATTACTAACACACCCCAATTCTTTCCTATTTAATAAATTACCAAAAAATAATTAAATTAAAAAAGGTAATAATTCAAATTAATATAAAAAATATAAATAAAATCTAGCTAAAAAAAATATGCTAAATCTCCAAAAAATTAAACAGAGATAAAAAAAAATTAATTAATTTAATTAGTTTTGAAGATTTAGTTGATTTTTTTACTATTTTTGAAGATTTTTAATAAAAAAAAAAATTCAATCTGAAAAAAATAATTGACTAATTGCATGCACTTGATTTGAAAAAATATGAGGTTTGCTATTTTTTTTTAGAAAAATGAGGATTTTAAAGCAAAACGCGTCTTAAATATATTGTTGTGTCAATCGAAGGAATAAATCGAGAATTCGAAAAATTGCAACTGGGCTTAAGAATAAAAGAAAAAAATATAGGTTACGACTAACTGCACCTCCAACTTTATTAAGTGTACTCCCCCGATTGATGCACGAACTCCTCATGAATTGTCCAAATTATCCCTTTCTCTACAAAATCTCTTTATTAAATTCACTAACACTAAAATCCTAATTTATCTCTTAAAAAAAATTATAAACCATAAAATTCATCAACCTACTCTTTCCACCCCACCCCCGCCCCTTCCACCCTTTCTTTCTTTTTTTTTTTTTTTTTTCGGCTAGCTGCTTCTTTTTTCCTTCCTTCCCCACTCCCACTGCCCAACTTCTCAAATCCCAAACCCTTGCGGCTCTGTGCAAGTGCTTTCTTCAGTTTTTTTTTAATTTCGACAAATCAAGGTCGATCATATACACTTTCGTCGATAAATTTTATCGACGAGAATGTATATTTTTAACCAACTATAGTTAATAGAAAATATACAATCTCGTCAACAACAATTTGTCGACAAAAGTGTACGTATATGGTCGATCATATCCTGGTTTATCGAAAATTACAAAAATAATAGTTTTGAGATTTTTAAGATTTTAAAAAAAAAATTGAGATATTTTTTTTATTTGGATGAAGTTGGCTACTGGAAGTGGGGGAGACGGCGGCCGGAAGTGGTGGTGACGGTGATTGCAATTAGGGTTAGAGTTTAAATGTAGAAAGTGGAGTGTAGTTAGTAATGGGGTGCATTTAGTAATAATATTTTATTTAAAGGGTATTTAAATTTTTTTACATTATTACTATTAAATTAATAAATAGAAAGGAGAAGTGAGGTTAACAAAGCTGGAGGTGCAGATAGCCGTACGTACCAAAAAATATATTACAACCCATTGTCAAACTTATTTCGGCGGCCGATTCCATATACCCCTCAGTGTCATGATTATTTGCACTTTTTTTTTTATTCAACATCCCAAAATTATTTGCACACTTTTTTTATTGGACGTCCCAAAATTATTTGCACACTCTTAATATAGAAATACCTCACAAAATTAATAGTCTCCCAACATCATTTTATTTTCATAATTGTCACTCGTCCCAAAATTATTTGCACACTCTTAATATAGAAATACCTCACAAAATTAATAGTCTCCCAACATCATTTTATTTTCATAATTGTCACTCATTTTTTACATACATTTTACCTTACACTTCATCAAATTCACTTTAAATCTCATCAAATCACTTAAAATATCTCTCATTTATCTTAAATCACCAATCACTTTATTCCATTTTCTTAAAAAACGATTAAAGTGTGCAAAAAATGCAGGACGGAGGGAGTAATTGAAAGCTCAATTAATTAAATTGCAATACAATGGATCCATACCAACGTCTCAATGCAATATTATGATCAAAGGGAAAGGCCACGGCTAAATGCCCCCTCTCTTTTTATAATATCACCCCTCGGATGATTTCATCCATCCACGTGAGTTCACCCCACTTATTTTTCAAAATTACATTTTTCCTCCATAAATCATAATTCTCCTTTCACCTCCTTCATTTTTCTTCGGCCTCTCTTCCCCCCTTTTTCATCTCTCTGGCGAAACCCTTCTCCATCTCTCTATTTTTCGCTGCCGCTCGTCGCCACCTCATGCCCTATATATAGCAAGCACGTTGCCGCCCTGTCCTCTCACACTGCATGCCATCGCGCCGTCCCTCCCTCTCACGCCGCCTATCTTCTTCCTCGCCCACATGCCATCGCTTAGATTTCTCCCTTGGTCACGCTACCGCCGCGCCTTTTCCACCCACGTCGCCGCTCAATCTTCTTCCTCGCTTGCACGCCATTGTTACAGATCGGAGAAGGAAAAAATGATGGGATGAAGGCTTCCGCCCCAAATTTTTGGTATTTTCGTACTCCCTCCTTCCCAGTCTTCCTAGTGACAAACTAGAAATTTTAGTCTGGGTCCGATTTGCATTACTATAAATACAAAATAATATCACTACAAAAATGCTCCAAATGACGAGGGGAAAAGCAACGGATTCCCCCTCTTAAGGGTCACAATCCACCCCACTCACCACTGGGCCACCTTATTTATTCCAATGATTCGCGAATTTTGCGATCAGCAGGGGACGATCCCGCGACCTCTCGATCGCGAAGCATTATGGGCACCCCTTGTGTGTCGTTTATGCTAGGAGCTTTAATCGACATGTTGTGAATGCAATTAATATATATTCAATTTAATTCAATCCATTTTAACTTTAATTGTTGATTATTAAATTGTCAAAGCATATCGTATTTATTTCTAAATGAGAATTTACTAAATTATGTGTTTCAAATTAAATAATTTAATTACGGTGATTAAAATTATCAATTCACACCATTTAAATTTATTCTAATCTTCAATTCACAACATTTAAATTTATTCTAATTTTCAATTCACAACAATATAATTATATACAACATTGAGTATAATTATTTTCACGTATACATTTAAATTTATTTTAATCTTCAATTCACAACATTTAAATTCATTCTAATTTTTAATTCTCAACAATATAATTACCATGCGCGTTATCACCAAAGAAGACTTTTGGACCTTTCTTCTCTATGTAGTTGGTCAGCAGGGCTTTGGTTCCTGTCATGTGAGTTGAGCATCCACTATCTATGTACCATGTTTCTCCTGCTAGACCTCCTCTTCTGTATAGGTCCCTCATTTCCTGCAAGAAAGGTTAAGTCTTAGGTACCCATTTTGTTTTGGGTCCTTGGGTGTTAGTACTACCCTTGGGAACCCACATATACATTGGTCGTTTGAACAACCTTGAGCACTTGAGTTGTTTCCCTTGGGCATCACAGAACCAAATCTTACCAGTTAGCACCTTGGACTGATCTGATTTGTTCTTTGTGTCAGCTAAGTAATAGTCAAATGGTTTCCCTTTATAGGAGTGTACATACATGATCTTTTGACTAGTTACATTCGGCCTGGGTGCATTAGCTGGTCGATGCACACGATTATATGGACCATACTCCTCTGTTCTCACAATATCATAAGAGATAGGGGGTGCAAAGAGAACAGATTTGTTTGAAGAAGACTTCTTCTTCTTGGCTGGAGCAGCATACAGCTGAGACTGTCTCAGACGAGATGGTCTAGGCTGTTTGTTGTTCCTCTGTACAGGCTTGGGGTTAACTTTTCTTTTACCATTTTTGGTGTTGGAATAGTTAGCCTTAGCTGGTACAGTTGCCTTTTGGTTCATATTAGGTTCATTGTGTTTAGAACACTCACCCTTTTCATGTGTCTGAGTAGTGCACTTGTTAGGTGTACTACCCCCAGCTGGAGAGGATGTAGATGGATTAAGTTCAAAACCAAAACCCATCTTATTGCCATTTGATCTATAATACTCAGAGATACTTTCAATAGTAGTAGAAGCTTTATTGAACTCTGATATCTTTTGATTTAGGCATTCCTTCTCCTTTTCTAAGAGCTTGTGTGCTTGGAAGAGATCATCAAACTTGGATTGTAGTGAACGAAATTCCTTAGTTTCTAAAGCTTGAGTTTCTAACATCCCCTCATACAACTGAGTTATTGTGGTATTTTCTTCCTTAAGAAGTTCCACTTCTCTGGTCAATCTTTCATTCATTGTGACCAACTCAGGGGTGTTATCAAACTTAATCTTTTTCAACTTAGTAATTTCTTTCCTTAGATCCTTGTTCTCCTCTTCCACTTCTATAAAAGCTCTAGTGGCAATATCCAGATCACCTTTTACCTTTCTTAAAGATTGATAATAGGTGTCTTCTGATTCGCCTTCAGATGAGTTTATCTCATCTGATTGTGAAAAAATAGGTGAATGGAAAGTAGTAGTATAGGAGTTTACCTCATTTTCACCTATGACCATCATAGCTAGGTCATCTGAATCATCTGAGAAGATTTGGCAGTCTGGTGATGTAGGGAGTTCATCACTGTGATATTCAGATTCTTCAGTCACCATAGCTTTCTTGCCTGAAGTTCTTCTTGGCCTTCTTTCTTCTTTGTCATCTAGATTCAGTTCAGGACATTCATATACATAGTGTCCTGGTTTACGACAATTGAAGCATGATCCAGATTTCTGATTTGAGTTGCCTTTCCTTGGAGGAGTGGCATCTCTTCTTCTGGATCCTCGGCTGTCAGATGACTCCACATCCTTTCTAGGATGTCTTTCTGGTGTTCTTTCTCTAGAACTTCTGGATGGTGAACTTGCTCTTCTATCTTTGTAGTTTCTATAGAATTTTCTATATTTGCTGTTGAGAGTGTTCATCCTTTCGAATCTCTTGATCATAAGAGCCATTTGCTCTTTCAGACTCATGTCTGATCCTTCACAGTCTTCTGTTTTCAGTGAAGTCTTGCCAGATGAGGTACTTGCAGCTTTTGTATTGGCTGCTTTGAAGGCTACAGTCTTGGAGGTAGATGGTGTTGCATTTGGCTCATCACTTCCTGAGTTTTCTTCTCTTTCAAGATCATATTCATGGGCTTTTAGGTTCTGAAATAGAGTCTGTGCAGACCACTTCTTGATATCTTGAGTATCTTTGATGATGGTCTTCTTGAGTCTCCATTTCTTGGTTAGAGAGTCTAAGATCTTTAGATTTTTCTCTCTATTTGTATATTTCTTGCCCAGAGATTCTATCTCATTGATGATCTTGGTAAATCTATTGTCTAGTTGATCAATAGACTCTTCTGGTTGCATCTTGAAGTGTTCAAACTTCTTGACTGCTGTTGACAACTTGCTCTCCTTGATCAGCTCAGTTCCTTCACAGAGAAGGGCCAATGCATCCCACATCTCTTTGGCTGAGTCACAGTGGATTACCTTTGCAATGTACTCATTTGGAAGAGTTTGCATTATGTAATCTTGAGCAATACTGTCAAGATTGGATTGCTTCATTTCTTCTGGAGTGAGGTCCTTCATAGGCTTGGGGGCAAGCTCTCCAACTGGAATTTCTGGATCACCATTTGCAGTGTTGACTGCCATGATGGTGATTGGGCCTTCAGTGATTACTGACCACATCTTGTAGTGGACTGATGTGAGATTCTTCCTCATCCTGATCATCCAGTAATCATAATCCTCAACTGAAAACTTAGGCAACTTTCGCATATTAGCACTCATGCTGTATGAGTTTTCAAAAACAGGTTTTTCAAAAAAAAGATCTGTTCAAGAGGACTACAGAAAGACTCCCTCAAGTCTTCTGATGATCTAGAGACAGTAGTCCGTTAGAACCACTGCTCTGATACCACTTGTTGGTCCCTGAACGAGTAGTGAATGGGATTAAAGTCTAGAGGGGAGGGGTGAATAGACTTTAAAACTTTTTCAATAGAGTTGGAAACCTCTTCTGATTGCTATGTCAACTGGACTACTAGTCTGCTGGTCCAGATGACTATAGTGATCTGATTGAAGAGGTTATATGCGGAATTATGGTAGGCCTTGTTTAGACTCGTTCTTTGAGTGTTAACCTGTTGCTTTATGAAAGTTCTCAGCTGATGCTGGTTTGAAAGTTATGGCCTAGTTTTGAAGACAGTTGAAAATACAGTATGCACTATATAGAAATATATGTAAAGGCAGAAATGTAAAGTGCAGAAGGTAAATGACACCAGATTTATAGTGGTTCGGATATACGTTCCTACGTCCACTCTCACGTCCACACGTGATGTTTAATCCCTTTAATTTACCACAAATTACAAGGGTCTTGACCTTTATAGTCCCAAGGTTAGGACTTTGAGATCTGAGCCGTCCTAACAGCTACGGTCTCCACAAGTGATTGTAAGCACTTGCACTTTAAGGGGTTCAAAAACTTTAACCTTTCGGTGAGGGTTTGGGGTTTTTGAGGTGTATCCAACTAATGGTTCAAGCTTATAATTTGCTTAACCACTATGCCTAAAACAATGATTATACAATATGAACAAGTTACAGGTTCTTAGGGGTTGGATAGAAATCACTTAAGAGCTATAGATAATCTAATGGTTTCTGGCTCTTTTGAGAATTCTTAGAACAGTATTGCTTTAGCTTTGATTGCTTGCTGGGCTTGTTGAATTCTCTCTTGTGACTTATGTCTTCGTGATTTCTCATCCACTTGTATTTATAATGGAGATTGGTTACAACTAGCCGTTGGAGTTGACTAGCCGTTTGAACAATCTTTCCATAATGGCTTGATTCCATGATTCCAGCCGCTTGATTGCTTCAATCCTGGGATCATGTCAATCTTCTAAATAAGGTAGGTCTTCGTTTGAATTGCAAGATGACTTTGGAATCAGCCGAGTCCTGGAAGATCACATAGTCTTCTGATCTGTACTACTAGTCTTCTGACTACTCTTCTGGCCTTAGGTCTTCTGTCTTCTGATATCAGCAGAGTAACACTCTTCTGATCTGGTAATTCTTTGTACTGCTTTAGGCCATCTTAAATCTGGGACTCCATCAGATAAGTAGGTATACAAGCACCTTAATTTATCTGGTCTTCAAGGATCTTCTAGTCTTCATGTCTTCTACTCTTCTCATCTTGAGGATAGGCATGTAAGCCATGACTGTGCTGATCAGCTGATATCAATACAGTTGATCACACAAGACTAGACTAAGCTGTTCTATACAAGTCAGCTGATCCTATTACATTTATAAACTCTAAGTGTTTTGGCCATCAAAACTATTCTAACATCAAGTGGGGCTTAGGGTGAATTTATATCCCAACAGAAGATCTTGAGAAGTCTCACTCAAAAGTGGGATGTCTATGCTGTAATGATGCAAAATACCAAAGATCTCTCCACCATGCCCATGCAACAAATCTTCTCTGAACTCAAGGCTTATGAGTTCGACCTCAATAGAAGAAAGCCTGTTGAGGAACCTTCAAATCCTACAAAGGGAGTGGCATTCAAAGCCAAAACTGCTGAACCAGAAATGCAGTCCACTCCAAGATCATCAAAGTCAGTCTCCAAGACTGAAATGAAGGAGGAACTAGCCTTGATGGCTAGGAGATTTGAAAAGCTAAATTCAAGGTTTGGTAGATACAAGAAATTCTACCAGGACAACAAATTCAGGAGAAGATACAACTCTCCTAAAGCCCAGGCTGAAGTCAAAAAGCCTGAAGAGAAAAGATCAGAGGACAAGTACTCTGATAGGAGAAGGTCCAGTAGAGCTGAACCTTCATCATCAAAAAGAAGAGAAGAATCAAAGAAAGAAGATGATGAAGACTTGTGCTATAATTGCAAGAAGAAAGGGCACTTCCAGTATGACTGCCCTGATTTGAGCTCTAAGGAGAGAAGAGAAAGGCAAGCTAAAAGAGACAGAAAGGTCACCAATAGAAAGGCCATGATGGCTGGTGAAGAATCTGATAGTGCTGAAAGCTTCAACTCTTCTGATGGACTGTTCTCCAACAGTGATGATGATGATGATGTCTGCAACATGGCTCTTGAGGATGATGAGGTATCCTCTACTTCTAGTTCACCATCATTCATCTCACAAAACAATAGTGAGGTCAACTTAAAGCTTTCCCTTGGAAAGTTGATGGAAGATTTCACTATGCTACAAGAATTTCATGATAATTGTGTGAGAGAAAATGAAAGATTGGCTATTGAACTTGCCAAAAAATCTGAGGCAGTTGTTGATGTCAAGACTACTAAGTTGTATCAACAAGTCTTGAGAGAGCTTGAGGAAGCAAATCTCAGGATAGTTGACCAACAAAAGGAGATTGATGATCAACTTCTCTCTCAGAAGAGAAAAGATTTTGAACTTAAAATTCTAAATGCCAAGTTTGAAAACCTCTCACATGAATATGACATTCTTAAATCAAGTGAAGAGAGCCTGAAATTAAAGATGTCTGCTCTGAAGAAATCCTCTAGAGCAATAGAGGAAATTCAGAGTTATCAAAGACCTATGGCTCAAAGAAGTGGATCAGGTTTTGATCCATTTGAATCTTCACCTTGTCTTAGTGTTGCTTCTGTAAGTAACACTAAGAGAATCTTTGTTAAGTCAGTGGCACAAACTGAAAATGAAGTAATTCAGCCACTGAACAAAGGAAAGGGCAAAATGGATGATCTGCCTACTCAAATGCTTCAGGAGAATAGGCCTAAACCTAAGGAAATGGCCAAAGCTCCTGAACATAAGAGGAATGTTGGTCAGCAGAGTAGACCCAATGGAAGGACAACTCTCCTGAACAATGTTCAGAGGAATTGTCCAAGGTATAATCAGCCTAGGCCAACTCTTCTGAGAAAGCCTCAGCTGAATAGACCTAAGGACAACTATCCTCAAAGGCAAAATAAAATGAGACAACCAAAACCCTTCATGCCAAAGGGTAATGGTCATAAGAAAGCCTTTCCTCAAAGATTCCCTCAAGTAGCACAAAGAACTCAAAAGTTCAGGAGACTTGACAACTCTCCTGAAACTTACAGAGTTAACACATTCACACACACTTTCCCAAAGGCATTTAAGGGAAAGACAATGTATGTAGATGCTAGAGGAAAACAACTTAGCCACCTTGAATCTATCAGGGTTATTAGGCAAGTTTGGGTTCCTAAAGGTACAACTAACCTCTCAGGACCCAAAACTCAAAGAGTACCTAAACATATCTAATTGTAGGTACCTATGGGCCACAAGAAGAAGAGCATGAGCAAAAAGTCAGCATGGTACCTTGACAGTGGATGTTCAAGGCACATGACTGAAAACAAGGAACTCCTCACTGATTTTATTGAAAAAGAAGGCCCAAATATCACATTTGGAGACAACTCACAAGCGACTACAAAAGGTTATGGTACTTTGATGATTGGTAACATCAAAGTATCCAATGTGTCTTATGTGGCTGGTCTCAAGTATAATCTCCTAAGTATCAGTCAATTCTGTGATAAAGATTTCAAAGTTGAGTTTTCTAGTGGAAAATGCTTAATCAAAGATAAGGCTCAACAAACTCTATTGACTGGAACTAGGAAAGGGAATGTGTATTTTGCAGACTGGGACAAGTCTACTGATGCAGCATGCTTCATTGCTAAGAGTTCTAGTGAACAAAGTTGGTTATGGCATAAAAGATTAAACCACTTGAACTTCAAAACAATGAACAAAATTGCTAGAAATGCATTAGTTAAAGGACTACCTAATGAGGTTTTCATTAAAGAGCATGTTTGCAAACCATGCCAAGAAGGAAAACAGATCAAAGCCTCATTTAAGGGAAAACCAGTCATCTCTACTGAAAGGGTGCTTGAACTCCTACACATGGACCTATTTGGACCAATTACCCCTGCAAGCATAAATGGTAGAAAATACACATTGGTTGTAGTAGATGACTTCTCTAGGTTCACATGGGTAGTATTTCTCCTTAATAAGAAGGAAACTCAAGTCAAACTACCTGAACTGTTAAAGAGATTGTCAAATGAGAAAAGCCTTAGCATTATCAAGATAAGATCTGATAAAGGCACTGAGTTCATTAATTCATACATCAATGAGTATTGCACATCTAATGGAATAGCTCATAAGGAGTTTGATCCTTAGTTTTATGTGGAATCTTATTCAGAATGTGGTTAGCCGACAGAATGGCTTCCCCCCATAAGTTCTGAGGTAGACCAGAGCTGATTAACATTGCGTTCATCATCTCCTTTAGTGTTCGTTTTTTCCTTTCCGCAACACCATTAGACTGGGGTGAGTAAGGGGCTGTCGTTTGATGTATAATCCCTGATTCAATACATAATGTTCACACGGAGCCGCGTACTCTCCACCTCTATCACTTCGAATTGATTTAATTCGAGTGTCCAATTGATTCTCTACTTCATTTTTGTAACGTTTAAAAGCTTCTATAGCTTCGTCTTTACTTCTTAAAGGATAAACGTAGCAGAATCGTGTACAATCATCAATAAAATTAATGACGTACTTTTTCCCTCCTCGTGTGGAGCTTTTACTCGAATGTGATTTTTCAAGGTGAACAAATCCACATTACTTGTGGAAAACATTCCACTTAATTCAACCATTTTAGGTTTTTCCATATTTAGCTTTAAGGTCACACCTTAGCTACTCATTTTCATTCAAACATGTCGACAGAGACCTCTCTCCATCACATTTGAATGTATCCATGTGAGGAGATGCATATCCCCACATTCGAGTTACTTGCCACTTTATTTGTGAATTTCTCTTATTCACCAAATTTGGACACAACCTCGATACATTAGAAATCTAGCGTTGATTTTTTCTTTTACTGAAATTATTTCCAACTTCAAAATTAAATAAATCTTTGGTCAACATACCAAACTTAAATTCAATTTCAAATGTGACTTTTATTGTCACCCGTGACTCGAGCATAATTTTCGATCAAATTATACTAGTCAAAATCTTTTGAACTAAATTCAAAACAAATTTATGCTCTCGAGCACAAATGTTTAATTCCATATCAAAATCTCATTTGATACTCCTTCTTTGAGCCCAAAAATTAATTCATTAATTTTTGTTAACAGCCTAAGATTCAGTCAACTTGAACCAATTATGAATTAATGGCTTACAACCAAAAACCAAAAATTCAATTCAAACTTTCGTATACTGCAGTTGTGATAACTTCCCAGTATTTGATCAATTTTCAAATAACATATGACTTATTCGAAAATAGGAGAAATAACATTATGTTTCAATTCTCTCCTTTAATTTGTCAACACAGGTGCAATTCCAATTTAATCCTCTTGATTAATTGATGTGATTAAATCCAATTTAATCCTCTTGATTAATTGATGTAATTAATCAATTTGTCAGCACATGTGCAATTCCAATTTAATCCTCTTGATTAGTTGATGTGATTAAATCCAATTTAATCCTCTTTGATTAATTACTGTAATTAATCAATTTATCAGCACATCCTCTAATTTAATCATATAGATTAATTGATGTGCAATTCCAATTTAATTTAATTGGATTTCCAGGCACGCCCCGCGAGTAAGCGCCTGCAGCTCAATGGATAATTCCAATTTAATTGGATTTCCAGGCGTGCTCTCAAAATTCTGCGTTGTGCAGAAACTCTTCTCAGAATCACCAGATCTCTCAAATCCATGAGTAAGCGACTGTAGAACAATGGATGGAGACCACCTCCCAGAACATCTGGAGGTTTAGACCAACTCTCAAAATTTAATCTGGAGCTTTATACCAACTCGACCACTCTCAGAACATCAGTGTTTGATCCCCATGCGAATCTCTGAGGATGTCAAGAAGACGGTCCAAAAGCAGGGCATCGTACTCCACCAATTTATCATCGTCAGAAACCTTGGAGGGTTCCAGTAATCCCCATTGTGCACCAATTGATGTCGTTCTTTCAATATTCCTGCTCAACTCTCTCTCTAGAAATTCAGAAAATTAACAAAAATTAATTAAAGATTAAGTTTCGATAATTGCAGTAGTTATCCAAAAATGAATTAATTAATTGTCCAATAAATTAAATTAATTAATATATATTTTGTTCTGCGATTGTTGAAAACTATACGCCGTGATAGTGTAAACTGCAATATCGAAGATTCAGATAACAAATAAGTCGAGTCAAGGGAAAACCCTTTTCCCGCAGAACAGAATATGCCCAGGATAGTGCTCGACTGGTATGGCGTTCCGTTCCCAAAGGTAAAACGACTTTTACTTCTTACACAGTAGCACCACTGTATAAGAAGCCTCGACGAACGTACGTAGTACGAACTGAAAACTCTCGGATATAAATCCGGCACAAGAAAGAACAGAGGAAGGCTTTCGGGAGCTCAACACACTGCGTAGGGACGAGAGGAGAGTAGAGGGAGAGAGGGGCGAATTTCAGCGTAAGGATTTATGAGGGAAGAGACTGATATTTATAGGCAGAAGAAACCCTAGGAGGTAGTTGGAAAAACGCGTGGGCCCAGGCCCGATTCTTGAGATAATATCGCGAAAATCTGGAACATTCTTGAAGTAATTCGAATGGGCCGGACCCATTCCTGAGTTGGGCTTTCGGAGTTTTTGGGTCTGCAAAAAGATAGGCGGGCCCCAAAGACCAATTGTCAAATCCGAAGCCGAAGCCGGGCCGGCCGGATGGGGGCGCGCGCGCGTGTGGCTCTTAGAGCAGTGTACCTCTTATACATAGTTGAACTTCAATGCTACTTCAATGTCTTTAAACATCATAAATGTTTTGTAGGTTTCCTATGTGGGACAATTTCCCACTTCCTCAAACTTCAAAGTTGAAACTCTCAACTTCAACAATTAATTTCTCACTCACCTTAACTCGGTTTTGAGATATTAAATATACCACGTTCATCTACTCCGCGAGTAGATCGACTATGTCACGTTCAATTATTTTATAATTAACGTTTTAGTCCATCTAATTAATTAATTAGATAAGGGTGTCAAAACCCAATTAATCCCATTAATTCCAACAATCCCCCACATGAGTGAAAATCGTATCTATACAACATCAGACTCAGTGTTCAGTTCGATTGAGATCTCCGTGCGTCCGGAAAAGTAGTTTTTGGCTTTGAACTTTCCGTAGCCAAACACTATCGGGTACACCGGCGGCTTAGTGGACGCAGTGCCTTGAACTACTCCTCCATAGTGTATACCTAATCAACAGTGTCAGCACACTTCAATCTCGTCTTTGTCACGTTCTCACATTTTTGTCCGTTTTGGCCATGAACGTCCTTTGTCTTCATAAATGTTTGGTTGAAGCGGCTCTCACTTCTCATTTATATAGGTGACTTCCTTTCGAGTATCCCGTTATACTCTAGGAATCATTAAGAGTCAAAGACTCACCCTTTACCACATCTTACGGGTCGTTAACACTTGAGATAGTGCTGTCAGGAAATAGTCGTGTTTTTCAAGTGTTTTATCACTAACTTCCACAGTTTCGTTTTCCCATTGAACCAAGTTCTTGGGATCTCCAGTCATCATTGTTGGGTTTCCACTGCTTTGGTTTTGCTTGTGGGTTTTAGACTCATTCCTTCTACCAACTTGTTCAATTGATCTCGGTTTATGCTCTTCGTGAGCGGATCCGCTATATTGTCCTTTGTATTGACATAATCAATGGACATTACTCCAGTGGAGATCAATTATCTAACGGAGTTGTGTCAACGACGTATGTGTCTCGACTTTCCGTTGTACATGACATTCGTAGCTCTCCCAATGGCAGCTTGACTGTCACAGTGTACCGTCACCGAAGGTACCGGTTTATTCCCACATGGAATGTCTTCCAGAAAATTACGCAACCATTCAGCCTCTGCAGCGGCTAGGTCTAAAGCGATAAATTCTGATTCCATTGTGGAACGGGCAATACTCGTTTGTTTCTTGGACCTCCACGACACTGCTGCTCCTCCAATAGTGAATACATATCCACTAGTGGATAACGAGTCTTTAGTGTCTGTTATCCAATTTGCATCACTGTATCCTTCGACTACAGTTGGATGTCTTGTGTAGTGAAGCTCATAATCAAGGGTGTACTTCAAGTATCTCAATACCCTTCTCAATGCTTTTCAGTGTTAATGACTTGGATTGTTCGTGTATTGACTCAACTTGTTTACTGAACATGCAAGATCAGGGCGTGTACAGTTCGTGATGTACATTACACTTCCAATGATCCTTGCGTATTCCAGTTGAGCCACTGGTTCTCCTCTATTCTTTTTCAAGTGAACATTGAGTCTTATGTTATTTCCCTGTTTCTTTAAATTGCAAAAAACAGAGAGTGTTAGAACTACAAAAACAGAGAAGGAAACATCATAAATTGAATGCAGTCTATGTTAATCAACCCCAAACTCAAGGTAAAATGCCCTATATGCCAAGCCCTAAATCTAAGTAAAATTTCATACCCAAAATCATATATTTCCAGAATCGAAAAACCCATAATATGCCGGAGATGATTATTTAAATAAATACCTTGAATGATTATCGGCACAAGGGTTCATCTTGATATAGTGTTTTCTTCATCCAGCTTTGATGGAGAGAGAATGAACAATGTTTTGTGAATTAATTGCGGCTGAACTATTAGGAAAGGGTATTGAATTTTAAATTCGGTGCGATTATAAAGAAAATAGATTTTCTAGGTTTTGTTTAATGGTTTTGGTTGACTTTGCATTAATCAATGTGTTAAGTTATCTTGATTTGTAACCCCAATAAAATTTTCTTTTAATTATAAACACTTAGGGTGAAATGTCCTACAGTGCAATTCTCCCTTACTCTCCCTTACTATTAATCTGGACATCGGAATTTATACAAGTACATAAGGATAACATCTAGGCTAAATTCAATGTGGGACAAGTATATACAAACTATAAATCATAAGAAATACTATAGGCCTGCCTAATACACTTCTCAAGATAGTGGGCGATTAACAACACTAATCTTGTCCATAAGAAAGGAAATCCGATTGCGAGAGAGAGAGGCTTGGTGAGAGTATCAACAAGTTGATCAGAAGAAGAGACATGTGTTACACGAAGTTTAGAGGCCTTCACAAAGAATAGGTGTCGCTGATGAAGAAGGAACTGGAAGTTTAGAGAGGAGAGCGACAATCCACTATCCACTGTAACTCAGCGGCAGTAGCAACGATGGCACGATACTCAACCTCCATTGATGAACACGCCACATATTTATGTTTATGAGAGTTGTTCGAATTTTATTTTTTTTCGGACAAATCAATATTGTACGAAAAGAAAGGACAAATCAATATTGTACGAAAAAAAAAAAGAGTTGTTCGAAATTTTTACTCCAACAAAGTTAAGATGTTCGAAATATTTTCATGAACAAACTCAATGGGTTCCAAAAAAAAGTTCGTACATCTAAAAGAAATAACAAAAAAATTGTGGGGGTAGATGTGTTGATTTTTTCCTTAAACCCTAACAAAATTCCAAAATTTCATTAAAAAACATACAGATTCAAAACAAATTCATATTAATTTTTTTTAAAAAAAATTGCAAACCTACCAAATGATGGGGCGGCAGGGCGGATGACGAGCGGGGAAGGGGGCAAATAGGGAGGGGCGAACGCGGCGGGGCTGGGGGCAGAGGGGCGAACGCCGGCGGAGCGCGGGCAGAGGGGCGAACGCGGCGAGGCTGGGGGGAGAGGCGGCGGCCGCGCACTTCTCTAGTGACGGCGGCGTGGGCTGCACCCATCTCCAGCGGCGTCGGCTCACAATTCTACAGTGGCATCGGTGTCGGCCGCACCCTTCTCCAGTGGCGGCGGCCTGGGCCGCGCCTTTCTCCAACAGCGGCGTCCAGTCATCAACGCCGGAACGTGGGGAGGCGGAAGAAGACGCGTGAGGAAGAGTGAAGGAGAAAAGGGGTGGGTGTGCTGATAAGAATTGAAAATGTGAATAAATGGAAGAAATTAGGGTTTTAGAAAGAGAAGGAGTATTTTTGAGTTTTTACCTTTGGTGTCCTCATCTTGTGTGTTTATCCGGTAGGTGTCCTCAATAGGTTGGTGTGTGTATAACCACGCCCAATTTCTAACTATACATTACATATACTGAGTAAGTTGTTGGGCCTGCGATTAAATATTCCCCCTTCTGTGTTTAATTCCTCCCATTGCAACTTTTGTTTCTTTTTATATATATATACTCCCTCCGTCCCACAAGTGTTTGCACCACAAATTGGGCACATTTTTTAAGAAAAAAGTGTAATGAGTGGAGTGTTGAGGGGTAATTTTGTAAAGTTATATGGATAAAGTAAAAAGGTGATTGAAAAGAGAGTAAAAGTAATGGCATTTTGTGTAAATATGTGAATATTGTGAGGGTGAGGTTTATGAGAGTGTTTCCTTTTATGGGTGTGCAAACAATTGTGGGATGGACAAATAAGGCAAGTGTGCAAACAGTTGTGGGACGGAGGGAGTATATATTATAGTTTTATTTTTTAGTTTTTTGTGTATCCGAATTTCTGTACATGTTTTTATTTCATATATATAAATTACCTGATTAGTAAATACCATTTTCAATCAAAACATGAAGAATATTATTCTTGCACATAAAAATAATTATTATTAGGCTTTTTTTATGGAGTGATTTGGTCTATAAAATTTAAATACACAATTCAAATTCATTTTTTAATTAAAAATAAATGAATGAATTTTAAATATTTAGTTTTGAGTCCATCCTTTTTTTAGTTAAATTGAGAGAATTTTAAATTCACACTAAAAGCATGTAATTTGAAATCCATGTATTTTTAAATCCCTCCATTTAAAATGCCTCCTCAATTCAAATCCTCCTATCCAAATACAACCTAAATTTATATTTTAGTTTCTTATGTTAGTAATATTTTAGCAATTTTAACACTGGTTGGTCTCTTCTAAACCGAAACAACCAAATGTTCCTCTAAAACATAGAATGAGATTATATATTGACAATTTTACAATGAAATTATTTGATAAGTCGGTCCGCTGCAGGTTCGTCGTTCACGTTGTCGTAGGGGTGGGCATTCGGTCGGTTTAGGGGTGTGAATGGTTCGGTTTGGTTAACCAAACCACCCGTAAATCGTAAACCAAACTATAAACCGTTCTTTTTTTTCAAAACCGTAAACCAAACCGTATTTATAAAAACCGTTCGGTTTGAAACCATAATATTTCGGGCGGTTCGGTCGATTTGACCGAACCGTAGTTTTGCTCATTTTTTTCCCTATAGACAATAATTAATAAAAATGTAAAACACGATCTCAATAGAATAGACAAAATGAAGTCCCAATAATCCAAAATGTAATTCGAATAAAAGAAATGCTATTACAACGTTCACAGTCTAGTTGTTAAAAAATAACTAAATAACCACAAAAAGAAACAACAAACTTCTGTCTTCTTCGAGATTTCAAATTGATCAAATCGAGTGAGACTGTAAGAAGCTGAGAGCGCCATGCACGTAGACGCTAAATACTAAATAGAAGAGAATGAGTAGGGTTTCTGGCTTTGGGCAATTGGGCTTGCCGGCTTGAAAAATGTTTTGAATTTACTAGCTTAGGGATTATATAATATAGAGACTATAAATCTATAACATATATACTCCCTCCGTCCGCCTATAAGCTTCCCATTTTACCATTTTGGTCCGTCCGCCTATAAGTTTCCCATACCTTTTTTGGTAAGTACTTTTTCTTACACTTCACTTTATATCTTACTTTTTCTCTCTATCTCTCTCCTCTCTCAATCATATCACTTGTACTATATCTATTATTTAATCACTTTTCTTAATCTCTGTGCCAAAAAGTAACGTAACACTTATAGGCGGACGGAGGGAGTAATATTTATTTAGATAATATTATATAATATATATAAAACAAGTTCAGTTTGTTTCGGTTTTTTGCGATTTTTCATTAGTGAAAACCGTAAACCAAACCATACTAAAAAAAAATCAATTCTAAAAACCGTAAATCGAACCGTAAACCAAAAACCGAACCATATTTAATGGTCTAGTTTGGTTCGGTCGATTTGGTCGGTCTGAACCATACTTTGCACACCCCTAGGTCGGTTCGGTTCAATTCTGACCTTTTTTTCAACCGAACCGAAATAACCGAAGTTATAAAAAGATGAACCGAACCGAAATTATATTAAAACCGAACCGAATTACAATTCGGTTGGTTCGGTTCGAACCGAATTTCTTCAACCTCAACTGGAAAAGATTTTTTTTGCGAAGCCAATCTTGAGTACAAATGAGACATTACACTATTTTAGGACTTAGTGAACTCCTAAATGCATCAAATACTCATCCTGCCGTGCTAAAGGCGGATTCTGAAGCTACCGTTGAGATGGAACATCAAAAATATCCCGAACAATTTTTGATAGAACAGGAAAAGGTATATTCTGAAGCTTTGAGATGGGAGCAGCAAAAATATCCCGAACAATTTCTAAGAGAACAGGAAAAGCTACCGTTGAGATGGGAACAACAAAAATATCCCGAGCAATTTCTGAGAGAACAAGAAACCTTTGAGAATTCATTTTCCACGAAACAGAATGTTGAACTTACCTCCATTATCTTCTTGGGTTTCTTCATTCAGTTTCTTCAGTTTCGGCAGAAATTAATGGGGAAGAAACGCAGAAATGGAAATGAATGTTTAATTGTTTAGATTAGATTTAGGGTTTTATTTATTTTTATATATATATATATATATATATTTATTAATTAATTATATTTATTTTTATTTATAATTCGGTCGGTTCGGTTTATTCAGTTTTTGGAAAATATAAATCGAACCGAACCGAAAAAACCGAAATTTTAAAAAATTTCAATCGAACCGAACGAACAACCGAATAAACTGAACCAAATAAACCGAAAATCGTCGGTTCGGTTCGATTTTTCGGTTTTCTCGGTTTTTTGCCCACCCCTACTGAGTAGTACGTTATTAATCGGAAAAGGATAATCACATGCATGACCCTATACGGTATAGGTTGGACCAATTGTAGTTGAATTTTGAATAAGTCCATTCAATTCGTGGTAGGATTCCACTTGCTTAGTTTTATCTTTTTTTTGTTACAAGTTAAATATCCATCCCTTTTCCCCTCCCCATAACTCGAACCCAGGATCTAAGGCCTAGGTAGTGGTGCTCTAACCACTTGAGCTATCCCACTTTGTCACTTGCTTAGTTTTATCAATGATTCAATTCAATCTCTTGATCTACCACAAAAAAAACATGCAACTTAATTAATTCTCATCTACCACCTTCAACCATTTCAACTACTAGTACTACAAGAAAAATAACATTTACAATTATCATTTTTTACCACCTTTTATTACATTTGATTTATCATGACATTTCTTTAAAGTGTCATCTAAACTAATGTAAGAATAGATATCAATCTATTAAAACATTCTTAAATGTCATGAAAATGTAGTTTGAACTACACTTAATTAATCATATTAATTCTCAATATTAATTAATAATACAATATTAAATGTCATAATATATTTAGGGCTAGTCTTATGTGAAATATTGCATATATGCATTTCAGTCCATTCACACTCACATTCTTTATAAATACACCCACTGACAGCTCAACCCACATTTTTTATAAATACACCCACTGACAGTTCAATTCACACCTATATTTTTTATAAATACACCCACTAGCAGAAATTGTACTTAGTCGTCTTCTCCGAGCAGTTTTCGGCCACCCCAGACCGCAACCGAACGCTGCAATTTACGACGACCTTAATCTTTAAATATTTTCTATTTCTTTAAATATTATTTAATAATTATTATGGATCAAGGTTATTTTATATTACTACATGCAATAATATATGTTATAATGTGAGTTACTTAATCAATAAAAATTCTAGAAAAAAAATACTACATAAAAGAATCGATATTACTATATAAAAAATTATATGTTACTACATACTATAGTTTAAATTACTACATTGAATATGCGTTTGTTACTATATGTAACTTTATCAAATGATTTGCATTACAACATGATTATTGTGTTTACTACGTGCGATAATATATATTGCTACATATTATAACGTATTATAATGTGGGTTACTACATTAATAAAAACACTAGAAAAAATGTGTTACTAAATAAAAAGAATTTGTATTATTATATAAAATTGTTTGTGTTATTACTACATAAAATAATGTGTGTTACTACATATTACAATTTGAATTACTACATTTAATATCCCGCGTTCGGCAATAAAATAAAAGATAAAAAAATCACAAAAACTGGTAAAATAAACTGGTTAAAATTTTTGGTCAAAATTAGAACACAAGCGGGTCAGTTGAAAAATAAATTAAGAATTAACCCAAATGAATTAATGGTGGCCCAATAATATATATTTTCGGCCCATTGACTTAATAAATTAATATTTTCAGCCCAATTGATTTAATTGGTCAATATTGTATGCATGCAATATTGCATATAAATTTTTGTGATATATTTATTATTAAAATTATTTTAGATTACAATAATTTTCTATTTTAGTTAATAGTACATTATTAATTGTCATGATACAATACATCCATTTTGAAAGTATTTTTTTATTACTCCCTCCTATTCAAAATATAAGTTGTTTTGACCTTTCGTTTTCTTTGCAAAATAGAAGTCGTTTTGCACTTTTCAATGCAAATTAATTGTATTTATTTCAAATTTACCCTTAAGATTAATAAATATTTACATATATGTATTTTTTTTAATGAGAATTACAAGCATTGGATAAAGGTAAAATGAGAAGTCAATTATTTTCTTAATATGTGTGCATGAGCTTAGAATGACATATATATATATATATATATATATATATATATATATATATTTGAAGGGTGTTACAAGATCAATACAAGATCTAAACAGATGAATACAATTACAAGCAAGCACAGACTCATGATCTTCAACCCAAGACAGATTCACTAGTATCGTTACCCCTCCAATCTCAGAGGAAGAAAAAAACGAGTGTACCCTTCGCCCCACAGCTACGTTCAGGCCTCCCTTTTCTAAACGAGACAACGCCACACTAAGGTATACTCATTTAAAAAACTGAGAGACAGAAAAATAGAGACAAAGATCCACTAAATACCGAATCCGAAGGACATCCAACCCATTAAAAAAAACTTAACCAAGCACCAACTGAGACAAAACGAGGATCCACTAAGGGATACAGGGCTGCACTTAGGCATACTAAAAACACAAAAGATATAAAAAAAGAAAACGAACAAAACTAAGCAAGTAAAAAAAGAAAGGAAAAACTACGGGATCAACGAGTCACTCACCCAATCGGTCACCGTAGCTCCGTTAGGGAGCATTGACTCGTTGATCCCACCTAGATCGTAAAAAAACCTCTAGATCTGGTCTTCACAGTTGACACAATAACATCATCGCACCAGAGGCGACGGTCTAGTGGCGATGGCAGCGCCGACAATGAAGGTCGAAGACAGCAGCTCCCCGGCAATCCCGACAACCCGACCAATCGGCGGTGAAAGGAATGACGAGGACGACAAGAAAGGAACGAACGACGAAAAGTGGTGGACGATCTACATAACTATGGAGATAAGAGAGAGTGGAGACACATGGTGGGGAGGAAGGAGGTGGCCGGAGGCTTGGGGGTGGGCGGCTGGATCTAGGATTTTAGAGAGAAGGAGGAGCGTTTTGAATGACATATATTTTGAATAGAAGGAAGTATTACTATTTACTTAATACTAAGACCAAGTCAACTCAATTCCTTGTATATAATTGATTCTATACCAGACCAATCCTATACATGCCTAATTGAATGACCTAATTCAATTAATTACTTGCTGACTAATTCTGTCTCATTGAATATTAAATTAAAGACATATTAAATAAATTATTTGGTCTATAAAGCTAGCTAGAGTTTATTAGGAGGTCGGTCCACAACGTACCCCAAAACCACACCATGCATGTAAACAAGGACCACGAAGCATTAAAGTCATTCACACCCTTGAATTCGTCTTTAATTTAGTGGTCGATGAAATAAGATAAATGAGAGGTATTTTGAGTGATTTGATGAGATATAAAGTAAAATGTATGTAAAAAATAAGTGATGATTTTAAAAATTAAATGATGTTGGGAAGGTATTAATTTTATTGGGTATTTCCATATTAAGAGTATGCAAGTAATTTTAGGACGTCTCAATAATGAAAGTGTGCAAGAATCACGGGACGGAGGGAGTATGCAAAAAGGTGTGATAATTTTGAAAATAGAATGATGTTGGGAGGGTGCGTATTTTCATATTAAGAGTGTACAAGTAATTTTGAGACATCAAAAAATAAATAAATTATTTTATACTCTCTCCACAAAAAATATACTCACTTATTTTATTTATGGTGCAGTAAAAGTAAGCACATTTATTTTATTATTTTATATTCACTCTCCAACCATTCATTTATTATTTAAATTGTTAACAAAAATTATTTTATCATTCATGTTTCACAATTATATATTCTAATATTACATACTTTATCTATTTATTTATTTTATTTTTTAAATTTGGGGGAGTACTATAAAACAGTCCATACATGCATATAGCTAGTAGAAGTAATAAATCTTCATATAGCTAAACCTCCCTGCAGCTCTATTACGTACTTGATCTCCAGCTAGCTAGCTCCATCCATGGCGGACGTCGTCAGCCTGCACATTGCAATGTTTCCATGGCTTGCCTTCGGACACATTATCCCTTACCTCGACCTCGCCAAACTCATTGCTCAAAAGTGTCACAAAATCTCTTTCATTTCCACCCCAAGAAACATCCATCGCCTCCCTAAACTCCCACCACATTTGGCTTCCTCCATTACTTTTGTCAAAATTCCACTCCCAAAACTTGATCAAGAGCTCCCGGAAAACGCAGAAGCAACCATGGACATCGATGGAGCTGCACAAATGGACCTTCTCAAGAAAGCCTTCGATGGCCTCGAATCCGGGGTAGCCCGTTTCTTGGAGGATGCCCGCCCCGACTGGAACATCTACGATTTTGTTCCACATTGGCTACCTCCTATCACGGCCTGCTTTGGAATTTCCGGTATCTTCTTTTTTATAATGAACGCCTGGTTTTTGGCTTTCTTTGGACCAACGGAAATCATGATTAGCAGGTCGGATTATCGGACCAAGCCCGAGGATTTTACGGTCCCACCAAAATGGGTAGGGTTCGATACCAAAGTGGCTTACCGCCTCTACGAAGCCAACTGGACTGTCGGGTCGGTTCATGGTACTGGTTCGGGATATACGGATCTTCACCGTGCTGGTAAAGTGATAGAGGGGTGTGAAGCTATACTCTTGAGGCACTGCTATGAATTTGAACCACAATGGTTAGGTTTACTCGAAGAGCTCCACCAAAGGAGAATTATTCCACTAGGGTTAATGCCCCCCACAGTGGATGCTACTGACAAGGATGATGATGAATCATGGGTCACGATCAAGAATTGGCTCGATGGTCAACGGATAGGGTCCGTAGTTTACGTGGCATTAGGAAGTGAGGTTACACCGAGTCTTGATCAGCTTAGTGAGTTGGCTCATGGACTCGAGTTATCTGGGGTCCCTTTCTTTTGGGTTCTGAGGAAGGCCGACTCGGTGGAGCTGCCGGAAGGGTTTGAGGGTAGAGTAACCGGACGGGGAATGGTGTGGAGGAGTTGGGTACCTCAGTTGAAGATACTGAGTCATGACTCAGTGGGTGGATTCTTGACTCACTGCGGGTGGAGTTCTGTCGTTGAGGGACTAATGTTAGGTCACCCTTTGATAACACTTCCTTTTTTGGTTGATCAAGGTTTAAATTCTCGAGTTATCGTTGAGAAGCAACTAGGAATAGAAATACCAAGAAATGAGGAAGATGGGTCATACACAAGGGACTCGATTGCGGACTCAGTAAAGGTGGTGATGCTCGAGAAGAAATATAGGGATAAAGCTAAAGAAACGGGTGCCGTATTATGTGACACGGAGTTACATGATAAATACATACATGACTTCATCGATTTCCTACAAAATCATCCATCAAAGAATTAATGTGTGTGTGCGCATCAGTGCATGTGTATATGTGTTGCATCTTATTTCCCTAGATAGATCGTCATCTGTGCAATAGTCTTTCATGAGAAGCATCATCGAAATAAACTATTTATGTAGTAGTACGTAGTAGTACTTTCTTTAATTAAATAAATTGGATTTGAATATATTATTCAAGATTAATCTGTCACAATTGAATTCACCTGGATGAATTTTGGAGACAATTATTAAATTAAATCTACCATGACGTACGTGCTCAATTTCATCACGTACACACAACACAAAGGAATACTGTACGCTGAAATTTTGGGGAATCCTTAACATTAATTTGGATGAATGAATTGTATGAAATGGGAGGAGACTGGAGAGTCCACTGCTGCTGGAGAGTCCACTGCTGCTTTAAAGCTAGCCGAGCACAACCATGTCCAATATTCCTACTGTTGTACGTGCTTTGAACGGATGATCTGGATGTGGGCTTTCGTAAGCACTAAACAAACATATATTTATGATCGGGGTTTATTACGTGTTTATGCGGATTAATATGATGATTTATGATGATCTTGATGAAGAACAATGAAGAACACAAGAAATAGCTTCTTGGAGAAGCTAAAGTTAGCTTTGAGCTTGGGAAGTGTATTGCTTTGGGTTGGGTGTGAAATGTTACTTAGATGTTACAAATGAGCCTCTTAGGCATTATATAGTAGTTTCTGGGGCTGCCCGCCCTTTACACGTGGCAAGCCCTCAGTGGACCTAACTTTCTACCCGAACAGGTGATGGGACGGCGCATTTAATGCTAAACCGCCTCTGTGGTCGTCCTCGGCGGAGGCGAGGAGCTGGGGCCACGGTGGTCGCCGGAGGACCTGGTCGTCGACATCTTCGAGGAAGGTGGTCGCCACGCTCTATGCTATCTCCCAAGGCTTCAACACTTGTACTTTTCTAGCTAACTAAACACGTGCTCGCTGACATCTTTGGGCGAGCACTTAATTACATTAATTACATTACATTTATTACATTTTCTTAATATTGTTGACTAGTCGTCGCACGACTTGGTTGACTAGTCCTCGCCACTCAAGCTGATGACTAGGATTGACTTGTCAAAGATTGACTAGGTATAACATTTGCCCCCTGGTCGCCTTTCTTCGTGTTCGTAGAATAGTAAGGCGAGCAGTGTGATCGTCTTCATGGAAGGCGGACTTGTCTTCGACAAACAAATCAAATTTGAAATCTTGATGACGAAAGTTGGAGGCGGTCGCCTCGTTTCCCGCGCCGAGCACGCTTTTCGAAGCACTTTAATGATGACGGATGTGACATGTGTCAGGCGCGTGGTTGGTGCCCGAAAATTTGAATTGTGCGCGTGGGCGCGTGCCGACCTCAAAGGTCGCGCGTGAGGTCACTTTCCTGCCTCGATTTCGGAAATGACCCCAAAACTTTGGGAAAATATCAAATTTGACTCCGTTTTTTGCACATTGGTCCCTGAACACTTTTGCCTATAAATAGGACCTCATACCTCTTGAAAATACTTTTCACTCTATTCCTTTTACGAATTCCTTCTCGAGCCTCCTTCCAAGCAACCTCTTCAAGCTGTTCCGGCGACTTTGGGTGGTTTTCGATCGGCAAAAAGGTAAATAACTCACATTTTCTTCTTTAAAACTTCTTTCTCCCCCATTTCTATAGAAAAAATGGAGATTGGTGGTGGCTCCGACGGTGGTCCGCCGCCGTTGGATGGTGGTGTCAGCCCTTCCGGCGCGGGTGCTCGTCTGGACCTAGTGGAGAGGGTGGTCTCCTCGGATTCTAGGGTTCACTCTCCTGACCCCATTAACGTAGGAGTACCCAATCTTCCGGCCGACAGTTGGGAAGAAATGTTGGAGGTGGTCGGCGTGGCCGTTGCCAATGAGAGCGACGGATCTGTAAGGGAGGATGCCGACAACGATGCCGAGGATGAAATCGAGGAGGTCGACTCAGATCTGAACGATCTAGATTTGAATGTAGAAACGGGCGAGCAGCTCGACCCGGCCCGAGTTGCAGAAACCTTAACGAACACTCTCCGCGAGGAGTACGAGGAAATTTCTCGCTACGCGGCGAGCATTAAGGACATTTTATTCGGGCGAGAAGAGCTCGATGGGGACGAGCTATCTCGGGAGAATTACTACCAGTACGCAGCCGAGTACCCACTAAGGACGTTTCCTCGCCCTTACCGAGAGGCATATGAATCGGCCTATGCTGCTAGCGAATATGCGAGCACAGTCTCGTTGGCCCAAGTGACCAACTCTCAAAGAAAGTATCAATTACCTCGGGACGTTTGCTTCTTCGTTCCACGAGAAGATGAGAGGGTCGACCAGCCTCCTGAAGGGATGGTCGCCGTGAACGTAGGCATGATGGAGGCCGGACTGAGGTTTCCACTGCACCCCGGAATAACCAAGTTCTTACATTTTCTTGGGGTGGCACCTTCTCAAGTGTTGCCGAACGGATGGTCGAACATAATCGGACTCCTCACCGTGTTCGGCTAGAGGCAGTCGAGAACGGTTGTCGGAACACTTGGCTCAGTCTGCGAGAGATCAACTATCTCCTTCAAGCGGCCGAATCCGGAAAGAAGGTGGGCCACGGCTGGTACTACGTGAAAAGTCGCGACCACTTCAAATTGGTCGAAGGGGTCCCCAACAAAATTTGGGATTGGAAAACCAACTGGTGGTGGGTAGCCGGGGACTGGAAAAGTGTCGTGCGGCCCGATGGATCATCTGCTCGCATTCCCATTGCGACCGACTACTAGAGAATTCGTGGTAAGTCTTTTTATTTCTGCTCGTTCTTGTCTATACTGAATAACTCCTCGCTTTTGTAGGTGAAACTGTTCACGCGAAGACCGCCGAGCACCGTCTATCGCCCATATTTCAATATCATATTTGTTGCGTAGCTAGTCGTCGCTACTTGGAGAGGTCTTGCCGCTTTCTGAACAGGGAGTGTATGCGAGAGCGAGCAGGCCTTAGAGTACCTCCTCACCACATCACTCGAGAGTTTCCTCCAGGTATCAAAATATTTCTAAGTCTTTAGTAAAATTTCTTTTCTTCGTAAAAGTGACTCTTCGTTCTTTAGTAGTGGTTCCTGAGAAAGTCGTCACCTATCTTCCTCCGACCATCCAACTCGAACAAATAATGGTGAACATGACCCTGCGAGCAGCGATAGCCAGTCGCGAGCGCGCGATCATTGAGGGCACAAATAAGAGGAAGGCGCTGGAGACCACGGAGGCTCCTCCAAAGAAAGTTGCTAAACCGGCCCATGGGGGTCATCGCCCACCTACTGCCGAGCAGAGAGTCTCTCCGAGGAGATCTCCGCCGAGGGGGAACTCGCCGCCCCCCAAGAGACCATCCCCTAAAAGGCCATCCCCTCCTCGCAGGACCAAGCGATCGAGGGAAGTTGCCACAAGCTCCTCGGCCGAGCAAAGGGCCCCCGAGGACATCACTCTACTCGGCTGGAATGCCGAACGGGTTGCCAAGTAAGCTTACTAAAAATGCCTTTGAATATTTTTTAGGAGTACCTTTTCTGATCGTCTTTATTCTTTCTCAGGATTGCCGATCACCCGTGTCCCGAACCTTTCAATGAAGATCTCCTTAACTATTATAGGTCGCGGGACCCGACTGACGACGACGTGCTGAATCAAGTCGCGATCAGGGCGATGAAGAACTTGCCCCGATCGCTAACTGTAAGATATGTCGACGAGGTTGAGCGCCACAACTCTGCCGAGAACGCGAGACTGATCATCGTCGAAGCTAGTCGCTTATCTTACGCGGCCGAGCAACTTTCCCTCCAGATTTACGACCATTGAAAAACAAATGAGGAGAAAAGCGCGGCGATCGCCCAACTGACCAAGGCTAAAGCTGGCCTTGAGAAAAAGGTGGCCGGTTCTGAGAAGAAGCTGGCCGATTCTGAGGCCCAACTTGATGCTGTTCGGAAGAAAGATCAAGAAGATCTCCAAATGATCGAAGATCTCCGTGCTCGCCTCAAGAGTTCCGAGGGCGAGAAGGCCGTGATGTCCAGCGAGCTCGCTGCTGCCCGCGAAGAGGTGACCACTCTGCAAACTCGTCTCATTTCTGCTGAGGACGATTTAGCCACTCTTCGGCGGGAGCTGGTCGCTGTGAAGAAAGAGCGAGATGATAATGCTTACCTCGCTGGATCTGGGGCCATTTATGCGGTATCGCTCACTGCCCATGAACTTGTTCGTCACTTCAAAGAAATTCATCCAGAAGTGGATGTGGCCGAGCTCAGAGGTTTTGTTGACAATCTTCTTATGGAGGAAGAACTTGCCGAAGGCTCAACTCTCCCCCTGCTCGATCTGATGAACATGGGCCTCATGTTTTCTCGCCTCTTGGCGCTTCCGGTATTCTTTGAGAGTCCGCCCCAACTCCCCCCGGTTCAATAGGGCGAGCAGAGTGCTCCTGCCGAGGTGGTTGTTGTAGGCGAGCAAGGTGCTCCTGCCGAGGAAGAGGCTGCTGGCGAGCAAGATGCTTTTGTCGAGGAAAAGGTTGCAGAGATTGGAGATCAACCATAAACCTGCTCAGCGACTTCTTATTTCTTTATGTTTTGTAACTATTTGGCCACTAGGGCCTTTTTGTAGTGTTCGGCCATAGAGGCCTCTTTTGTAATTTCAGCCTATTAAGGCTTTTCAATGAATGGAATTTTTTTGCTTATGATGTGTTCGTTTATTTTGAGTGATCGTCCTCGTCACTGCTTTCCAAATTTATGTTTGATTATTTTTTGCAAGCATCTTTCAATGAGTACTTGTTTTTTCAAAGTTTAAACCTTTCATTGGCTTGTGTTCGTATGTTTTAGATAGTGATCATCGTCGTCACTACCTTGCAAGCATCTTTAAGAAAGAGTACTTGTCTTTTAGAGTTAACCATTCGTCGGTTGAACTTGTTTGTTTTTTAGATAGTGATCGTCGTCGTCACTACCTTGCAAGCATCTTTAAGAAAGAGTACTTGTCTTTTAGAGTTAACCATTCGTCGGTTGAACTCGTTTATTTTTTAGATAGTGATCGTCGTCGTCACTACCTTGCAAGCATCTTTAAGAAAGAGTACTTGTCTTTTAGAGTTAACCATTCGTCGGTTGAACTCTTTTGTTTTTTAGATAGTGATCGTCGTCGTCACTACCTTGCAAACATCTTTAAGAAAGAATACTTGTCTTTTAGAGTTAACCATTCGTCGGTTGAACTCGTTTCTTAGCTGGCTGCGCAGAGCCTCATCTAAAAAATTCTAAAATTTATCTAACACTTGATGAAATTTAAACTTGACATGTATTGAAACGATAACTAGATACAAACTATACAAATGTACGGAATTTAAAAACTTACTGATAAAACTTCTTCAACTTGACCGCATTCCATGGGTACTTGCTCGGCTTGCCTTCGAGGTCTTCTAATTCGTACGATCCGTTCAGGAGTGTGCGCGTTATTCGGTACGGACCCTCCCAAGTCGGGCCAAGTATGCCAATGGACTGTTCCGTCGCCCGTCGAAGTACGAGCTGGCCGATAGTAAAATGGCGAGCACGTACTTTGGTGTTGTAGTGACGTTCTGACCTTTGTTTGTAGACCACATTCTTCTCGTTCGCTGTTAGTCTTCGCTCTTCTAGGAAGTCCAAGTCGGAGAGTTGTGCATCGTTATTCAACTGCTCGTCATAGTTTTCCACTCGGAAAGTGGCGACCTGTCCTTCTACTGGTATGACAGCTTCGGTTCCGAACGCGAGCGCGAACAGAGTCTCACCTGTAGAATTCCTCGTGGTCGTCCGATATGCCCACAGAACCATGTGTAGCTCGTCCGCCCATTTGCCCTTCAATCCATTTAGCTTAGCTTTCAAGGTGTGCTTGATGATTTTGTTGATCGCTTCTACTTGACCATTTGATTGTGGATGATATGGAGTTGAAAAAAGTTTGTTGATTTTCCACTTTGAGCAGAATTCCAGCATGTCTTGACTCGTGAATTGACGTCCGTTGTCGGTCAGTATTGCTCGTGGTAGGCCGAACCTGCAAATTATATTTTTCCATATGAAGTTTATCATCTGGGCCGTTGTGATGGTCTTTAATGCCTTCGTTTCCGTCCATTTGGTGAAGTAATCGACTGCTACGACTACGAAAGTTACCCCCCCGACGCCAGGCGGGAAAGGTCCGATGATGTCGATGCCCCACTTCGCGAAGGGCCAAGAGCTATAGACGGAGATGAGCTCGTCTGGAGGTGAGTGAATAGTGGGAGTAAAAGCTTGGCATCTCTTGCACGTCTGGGCGTAATGAATAACATCCTTCTTCAGTGTTGGCCAAAAGTAGCCTTGCCTCATGATCTTTAAAGCTAGCGCTTGCCCCCCTGTATGATTTCCACAGATTCCGTCGTGGATTTCGTGCATAACGATCTTCGCTTCATCTTCTCCGAGGCATTTCAACAAAGGCATTGAAAAACCTCGTTTGTACAGCTGGTCGCCAAAAATAGTGTACCTTGCGGACCTGAGTTGCAACCTGGTCGCTTTAACTTTGTCATCCGGGAGCTCGCCGGTCTTGATGTACATGGTGATCGGCAACCTCCAGTCCTCGTCGCTGGTCGCTTCAACCTGCAAAATTTGACTTCTGCTCACTGATGGGGAAGAAATCTTAGTGATCGTCGCTTCAGAAAAAATTGCCTCCCCCTCTGAAGTGGCCAGTCGAGCTAAAGAATCTACTTGCGTATTCTCCTCCCTAGGGATTTGCTCGATGTAGATTTGATCAAATTGCTCGAGTAATCCTCTCACTAGGTCTTGATACTTCAACATTTGATCGCCGCGAGCCTCGTACTCGCCCGTAATTTGACATACCACTAATTGAGAGTCAGAAAAAAATTTCATTTTTTTGGCGCACATGGCCATGGCCATCTTGATCCCAGCGACCAGAGCCTCGTACTCTGCCTCGTTGTTGGTCGCCCGATACTCGAACTCGATCGCCGAAGCAAACGTCTGTCCGGCTGGGCTGGTGAGGACGATTCCTGCCCCCGCTTTGGTGCTCGTCGAAGAGCCATCGTCGAACAGTGTCCAAGGAAGTTCGATTTCCTTGTCCAATTTATTCGGGAAAGTGAATTCCATTATGAATTATGCCAGCACTTATCCCTTGGTTGCCGTTCTGGGTGCGTAGGTGAGCCCGAATTGCCCGATTTCCACCGACCATTTCAAAAGTCTTCCAGTGGTATCCGGACGATGCAGTGCTCGCCGAAGAGGAAATGTCGTGAGGACGACCACCTCGTGGTCGAACAGGTACTGCCTTAGCTTTCTAACGCTCATGACTAAGGCGTACGCCAATTTTTCCATCGGAGTGTATCTCAACTCCGCATCTCTCAGTGATTGACTTACGTAGTAGATTGGCAGATGTGTGCTCCCCTCTGCTCGAACGAGCACTGAACTGATCGCACAGTCAGTGGCCGCCAAGTAGAGATACAAAATTTCGCCCGGGACTGGAGTAGATAGGACCTTCGGATCCGATAGATATTCCTTCAGCTTTTCGAAAGCTTTCTCACACTCGTCGGTCCATTCGAACCTCCCTTTTTTCAAAGCATCGAAAAAAGGTTTGCAGCGATCGCCCGTTCGTGCAATGAATCTGTTCAGCGATGCTAGGCATCCTGTCAACCTCTGTACTTCTTTTACATTCCTTGGGCTTTGCATGTCGATGACTGCTTGAATTTTGCTCAGATTCGCCTCGATGCCCCGCTGGCTAACCAAGTGCCCCAGAAATTTTCCGGAGCTAACTCCAAAACTGCACTTTTTCGGATTTAACTTCATGTTGAACTCTCTCAAAATATCGAATGTCATGGCAAGGTGGTGTAGGTGATCCTCTTTCCGCAAGCTTTTGATGACGATGTCGTCGATATAGACCTCCACCATCTCGCCGATGTGATTCTCAAACATCTTATTTACCAGTCTTTGGTATGTCGCCCCCGCGTTTTTCAAACCGAAAGGCATTCTCTTCCAGTTGTACATATCGGTTGCCGTCATGAAAGTTGTATGTCGCTGGTCGTCGGGATGCATCGCAATCTGATGGTATCCCGTGAAAGCGTCCATGAAAGTTAACATCTCGTGCCCCGCTGTATTATTTACCAGATGATCGATGTGGGGCATCGGAAAGTGATCTTTCGGACATGCATCGTTTAGATTTGTGAAGTCTATACACAATCTCCACGACCCAGTCGTTTTTCTGACGAGCACTGGATTTGCCAACCACTCAGGATCAGTTCCAGTTTTCTCGATTAATTTGTTGTCGATCAATTTCTTGACTTCGACCGCCATAGCCGCATATTTATCAGGCCCAAATTTCCTTCGTTTTTGGGTGATGGGTCTTCTTGTTGGATCAATATTCAACTTGTGGCAGGCATGGTTCGTGTCAATGCCCACCATATCCTCGTGCGACCAGGTGAATGCTCCGATGTTTGCTTTAAAAAATGTGACTATATCTGATCGCAATTGCACTAGTAAATTTGACCCTATGAATACCTCGAGTTCCGGACGAGCTTCTTTTAGGTGGATGGTTTCAAGGTCCTTCGCTGGAGTTGCCCGCTCTTTAGGCTCCTTCCAACGAGGATCCTCGATTCCAAACTCTGGCTCAAAGCCTAGCCTAGGCTCCAGATCTGGAATGTTTTCTGGAACCTGGTCGTCGGGGATCTGATCGCCCGAATCTGCCTGCTCGTCAACCTCCATTGGGTTGTGGTCGTCCACTTCCATGGAGGTGTGCTCGTTCACCTCCACTTGGTGGTCGTTAAAGCATTGACTGGACTCCCCAACTTTGATTTTTTGATACTTGCTGGGAAGACCCTCCAAGTAGTTCATTTGTTCTTTTTCTTTTTTACACTCAATATACTTTCCAATCATAGGAGTTACTTTAGAATGACGCTTAGCAAAACGGACGAGACACTCCCTCGCCCGCGTCTAGTCGCCCTTGACGGTTATAACTCCCACCGAGGTCAGAAACTTTACACAATAATAGAAAGTAGAGGCGGTCGCCTTGAACTCGTCGAAGAAAGGTCGGCCGAGGAAAACATTGTAAGAAGATGGCATGTCGACGATCATGAAGTAGAGCTGCCGAGTGTGGTGCATTGCTGGCTCTTTCGTCGATACCAGTTCCAATGATAGCCTGATTTTCCCTAGGGGAAGGTTGCGCGTGTCTCCGAAACCTACGATAATATCATCGCAAGGCTCGATATATTCAGCATATCCGCCGAGGGCATCTAGAGTATGCTTGAAAAGGACGTTGGTGTATGCCCCGGTGTCGACCATCATGCGGTGGACATTGGTTCCCATAATTTTCCCGGTGATGACCAAAGTATCGTTGTTTGGTTGCACCACGCCGTTCAGATCGTCGTCCGTAAAAAAGACTTGATGGGATGGAGGCTTCTCGGCAGCCGGAGCGACGCACACCTGGTGTACGTTGTTGAGTGCTCGCATTTCACTCTGCTGTCGGCGAACAGACAGAGCGGTTCCAGACTCAGTGCCCCCCAGGGGGCCTTCTATCACAAAACAAGCGGCGCCCACGTTGTCGACGTCGCCCGCCGGAGTGTTCGGCATAGGGAGAGTTATCTTCTGACGGTTTATCTATTGGCGCAGGCCGTCGCTGTCGTCGCGACGTTTCTTGCCCCTGTTATCGCCATTTCCATCCTTGGGCTTGATGAATTGGGCAAGCTTGCCCTCGTTGTACAACTTGAAAAGGTTTCTCACCAAGTCTCGGCACCCATTGGTGTGGTGGCCGATGGAGTTGTGGTAGTTGCAGAATTTATTACCATCCAAATTATCCTCGTTCGTATGCATTGGCCTTGGTTGGGGGAGCATATTCTTTCCCCTGATTGCCTCGAAAATGGCCCTCGGATCAAAAGAGAGAGACTCTCTGAACTGAAGAATCTCCGGAGACTCCTCGAAGGGTCTGAAATTTGCTGGGCGAGCACCGCTGCCCTGAGTGGTCGCCTTTTTTGGCTGGGACGGCTCCCTTGTGTTGAATTTTTTCTTCGGCCAGACTTTCTTGGCCGCTTCAGGCTGCTCGTTAGCCTTGGCGGCATCCATTATCTCTTCCATCTGAATAAAGTTTCCAGCCCGATTGCGGAAATCCGCATAAGAAACCGGGAAGACGGTATGCATAGATTCACAGAGTTTGGAACCTATCCTCAGACCGGAAACAGCCGAGATCAGCTTCGTCTCGTCATTCACTGCCTCTCCATCGATTACCAACCTATCGAAGCGCTCGATAAAGTCCTTGTGCAATTCGGTCAGTGCTTGGCGAACGTTTGCCAAACGTTGCTTTGAGGCTGGGCGAGCAGCAATTGACCCAAAGTAAGTCAAGAATTGTTGCCCCAGCTCAATGAAGGAGGTGATGGATCCGGCACCCAAAGTAGTGTACCAGCGATGAGCTCGGTCTCCCAAGGTCAGGGAGAATTTTCTGCACTGAGTGGCGTCCGTTGCCCCAATTGAGGCCATGTAGTTCGTGTACTTGGACAAGTGTACCCTAGGGTCGGACATTCTATCGTATGCTGCCATAGAAGGCATCTGAATCTTTCTCTGAATGGGGGCGGTGAGGACCGTAACACTTAGTGGAGGAGCGGGCAGGGTGACTGGTGGGGCAGTTCCTTGCTTTGATGCGACCACCTCTGCTCGCAAGTTCTCCATTTCCAGCTTCATCAATGTGTTTCGATGAACTGGGCGATCTGCCCTTCCTCGACAGTCTGTGGTCGGGGGACGACGACCTCATCTCGTCGGCTCCCGTGAGATGCGGCCGGGCGATCATCATGGCGTGATCGCCTGGGGGAATGATGTCTCTCTGATTGGTGGCTGCGATAACTCTTCGATGGAGCTTGCGAGCCTGGCCCCACTCGGTCGAGGGCGGAGACCCTGTCTCCCTGACCTCTCTTCCCACTACGGTCTCTGTGGTCGTTATTTCCTGGTCGGCGCCCGATATTAAAAGGTACTGGGCGAGGAGCTTTCGGGTCCTTGTCGCCAACACGGTTAAAAACCGAGTTCCGACCATGCGAATCCCCAGTATGACTGTTGTGGGAACGATCGTGAGCTTTATTCTTCCCCTTGTCTTGGGGATGTATAGAGTATGAGTGATAGGAGCGTTCGTCCTCATCATTCACGTTGGCTCTCGCCTTCTCCTTGCGAGCTCTATCGAAGGCCTGATCTTTAGCCTTCTCAATTTCCTCCGCTTCGTTCTGCCTCCTCTTTTCAATGAGGAAGTCAATGAAGTCTTTCAGGTTCTGGGGATCTTTCAAGATGTCCCCCACGTTGATGTTCCCGAAAGGATTTGGCGTCGGAGCCACCGGCGGCGGAGGGTGTTCATTCCCTCCGGGCGGTGGGTGATTCACGTGTTATGCAACACTAAAATAAACAACCGCAAGTGTACGGTGTCTATATTAGCGTGATAAGCACGAGGTCGATCCCACAAGGAGGTTAAGCGTAAAAGGGTAGTTTGTTAATCGAGTTCTATTTAGACGTGATCGATAATTTGAAAGTTGAATTACTCCTAAGATTGTCTAACAATGTGTCACAAATAAACAACGAAAGAGTAAATACAAAGTCGATCAAATACCATGCAAATCAATAAAACGAAAGTAAAGTGGGTGAAGATGCAAAGAAAGAAAGTGGGTTCCAAGGAAATTGCAATACATAGATATTCGTTTATGAATGTTATCTCGTTTAAATGGCCATTAAGGTTATCTTTTATAGGGTGATCACACAAGAAGAATTAATTAATCTCTCGATCTAATTAACCAAAGGCACAATGCAACATAGGCTCGTATCTCTACCTCACAAACGTTACACCGCCTAAAAGAGCTCCTAAGATCATTTAAATCCCTCTTCGATAATTAATCCTCTCTCGAGCTCATAATAATACCGGGTTGCATGCTTGCATACGATTAAATGGAATAAATCTCTCGATCTTACCCCAATTAACAATGAATTAAGCAAATCATCATGGCCAATAACAACATGCTTTACAATGGATAATTAAACATGCAAATAAGAGATAAACACCAATTAAAGCAAGAAATTCATCATAAACATCAATCTAAGTATCTACAATGCCTTAGAACCACAAAGTGTTTAGCTAATCAAATACATATCCAAATTACAAAGAAAACTAAAATCAAAGCAATAAAAAGTGTAAGGAAAAAAAAGGCTTAGTCTAGAATGTGGTAGGGAATGAAATTCCCAAGCTAATGCCTCTTCTCTTGCATTAATTGGTGAAGAGATGAAGAAGTTATGGCCAAAACACCTCCAAATATGTGTAACTATGTGTGGATTGGGGGAGGATGTCTTGAATTTCAAGAAAGGGGGTATTTATCGTGTTGGTGTAGGGTTTGGATGACAAAATTGCAAGTTGGCCCTTCAAAAATGGAGAAATTTCGCGTTTGGCACCGAAAATAGGGCGGCCCGGCCGGGTGGGGAAGTGGCCCAGCCGGGCGGAATGTTGGTCGGCCAAAAAATGAAACAGGGCATCGTCGGCCCGGCCGGGCGAAAGGTTCGTAAAATGGGGCTGGGTTGGCCTTCTCGGCCGGGCGAGTGATGCCGCCCGGCCGGGCCGAAACTTCGTAAATGGCCAGATTTCTGCTGCTCGGCCGCCCGGCCGGGCGAGTCATGCCACCCGGCCGGGCCGAAGTTTCGCATTCGGCTCCGTCTTCGTTTTCGTCCTCCAACTTCGTCCCTCTGTTTCTTGAGCTTCCGACCTCCGATCGACTCGATTCTTTTGGCTATTTCACTCCATTTTTCGAGCCGGATCCAATGGTGCACTCCTCTTTCCGGTCCGATCACTCGTGGTATGTGTTTTGCTCCCAAATTCCATCGTTTTACCTATAAAATCGACAAAACAATACCTTTCTCTCATTTTGGTTAAAACAATCATATTCAATGCATAAATCAATGAAATCCACATCAAAACACGCTTCACATGTGCCCTTAAAACGCGTAAATTCCACCCGAATCAAACTCCCCCAAACTTAAAATGTTGTTTGTCCTCAAACAACTAAGCACTTAAAGCAATGAGGGTGGAATGATCATGTCACACCCCAATTTTAATGGGATGTGATTTGGACTAGTTTTTAAAATAATTTACCTAATTGTCATTTTACCACATTACACTAATAAATAAAAACATGCATATTTTTATAAAATTTGGCAGCGGAATTAATTTAGAAGATAAATACTCAAAACACAATTAATAATCTCAAAATAAAATTTAAGTTCAACGAAAGAGTACCAAGCTAGTTTTAAAGAGTTGGAAAATACCTAAGATGAAAGTAGTTCGAAATTTAAATGCAAATAATGAATAACATATCATAGATGCATTTTCCTAATGGCACGTACTGCATCCACCGTCCCTCCACTGCAGCTCCTTCAATCTGTAAAAGTTAAGTAGATTGGGATGAGCAAAAACTAGCTCAGTGGGATCCCCTTTGTCACCATTAAATGTCACATGCAAATAAAATCATTAACTCACAAACATACATACAATTTCATAAGCTTGTTGGCAATGCCAACCATAATAACATAAGTTTGTTGGATAAACCAACCATAATAACATAAGTTGTTGGATAAACCAACCATAACATAAGTAGTAAGATGCAGCAAGCAACAAAATTAATCACACAAAACATTTAAAAGTGACAAAGCATATATCCAATCAAATAATAAGAAAATCCCACCTTAAATCTTTAGTAGTCTCAAAAATACGTGGATTGGTTTAATGGGAGAAAGTCTCGTCACCTAAAAATAAAATAATAATATAACTTAGAATTATCACTATTAATAAACTAATAGATAAACGATATATTTCATTATTAAATTAATAAGATATGCTCTTAATGGATTTGAGTAAAAACAACATACTGACTTTTAGGTTATAAACCTACGACAACTGTTAAATAAATAGAATGGGAAAGAAATATTAAATAATGCTAACACTTATAATATTTATAGGAAAAGAAAGGAAACTTTCATACTTAGTTAACCAAAATAGAAAGATTTATTTATGACAAAAGTACTGCCTAATAAATTAAACAGAACAATTTACGTTTGTAGACCTCCATATATATATATATATATATATTAATTAATATAAAAAAAATAAAACAAAAGAGAACCACACAGCTCAAAATCTGGTTTGACCGATTCTAAAAAATTAGAGCATGAACACCATATCCTAAAATAAAGGACAATGTTGGGAATAAAATGAGTTATGTTTTGATTGAATACCAAAACCCCCTGAGACATGCCTAAGTCATAATTGAATATGTTCTAGAAATGTTAGAACATATAGTATAAAGGCTAGATGAGGAGCTAATATGTTAGGTAGCTCTTAGATGATTAGATGCATAAACTGAGGGGGAACACATGCTTGGAAGTTCATTTGAATCAAGTCCCCTCAAGGCTCAAACTCTGGATACAACACTAAGTCTTTTGAGACTAACTATACTGATAAGGAGAGTTGTCCAAATGATGAGGAATGTTGTCCTATCATTGGAACAACCTTCAGAAGACATGTCCACATTCTTACAAGAGAATCTGAATGTCAGATATTGGGAAGAGTGCTACAGAATGAAGACAAAGCTCTTACAGCCGTTTATTTCCCAAATGAGGACATGTCACTATCAAGATTCTGTCTTCAAAGTTGAAGAACTAAAAGAAGACATTTATGGACATTGGAGGCTGCCTCTCCAACGGGCAAATCCTTCATTTGTCTATAAATACAGAAGTGTGAAGACCATTTGAAAGCATCCAACTAGCATCCAACTTCAACCTCAACCAAGCACATCCAACCTTAAGTTCTTACAAGCTAGAGTGCTTTCAAAGCTTTCAAAGACTATCTTAGTCTTCAAACACTTCATCTAAGCTGTACTACATTGTATATCCATACACAAGCTTAGAGAGATATCCTATCCTTATACACTGATCTTCATTGTAAAGGATATCTCATTAGTTGGAACCTTACTTCAATCCTCATATCTTTCAAGAGTGAAAGTGAGAAGGTTGTAGTAGTAGAAGTGGTAGGAGCTGACTGTTGAGAGAAGAACAGTTCAGTTCTGAGTTGAGAAGAGGGTACTAGGACTCTAGACATCCTAGGGATCAATTCACCAAGAGTGGTGTTCTTGATCAAGTGCACCTTGGCACTATAAAACAAGTTAATTCCAAGAGTGAAGGAATTATCCTGTTAAATCAGGGAAGTGGATGTAGGAGCTTGAGTCTCTGAACCACTATAAACTCTTGTGTTGATTTACTTTCAAGTACTTTCATACACTCAACACTGCACACAAAACTGATCTTTCAAAGGATAAACATTCAAAGACTGTGCAAAACTGATTTGGACAAGTTCCCTGAAACTGGACTGTATTGAATTGACCAAGTGATTTCAGAATCTAAAGGAGTTTAAACTAAAAGGGCCAACCACTATTCCGCACATATAACTCTCCTAGATAGTTATTCAACTAAGTACTCAATAGTACTTAGTAGTCTGATTATCTTAGAAGAGTTAATCATCTTCAGCAGAGTTGTCCAAGACAACCTTGCTGAGCTCTGGTTTGATCAAGTTAGAAAATAATTTGAATACAAGTGTATCCCCCCCCCATACACTTGTTATATACTCCTTTCAGGACCAACAAGTGGTATCAGAGCAGGGGTTCAAAGACCACTGCTTCTGAAAAGCCATCTTGGTTTTCAAAATCACATATTTAGTGTGGTCACTGAACTGATCTATCTGAAATCCTAATTGTATATTGACTGACTGTTTGTTCTTGAGTTATGGCCAACAACAATGTTGCTGTTCCACCTCCTACTGTCCAAGGATTGGACAACATGGCCACAAATCCAGTCAACCACATCTCACATCACAAACTGCCCATGTTCTCAATTGATAATTATGATTTCTGGAAAATCAGGATGAGGGCTCATCTTGCATCTCTACACACTGACATGCTGAGAGTGATCACAAGAGGTCCTTTTGTGTTCACATTTGTCAATCCCAAAGTCACTGAGGCTCAAAAGACAGACCCAAGAGAGGTACTCCCAAAAGATGAAGATGACTTTACCACTGATGAGAAGAGGAAAGATAACTTGAATTATCTTGCCATGAACACCCTCTACCAAACAATTCCAGATGCAATTATGGGTAGAGTCTACCACTGCACAACAGCCAAAGAAATTTGGGATACTCTTGCTGAAATGTGTGAGGGTACTGAAAAGATCAAGGAGAATAAGCTCCAAGTTGCTGTGCAGAAATTTGAACAGTTTGCAATGGAGTCTGAGGAGTCCATTGATAAGTTTGCTGGTAGATTCACTGATGTGATGAATGAAATCAACTCTCTGGGCAAGGTCTACACTAAAAGAGAAGTTGGATTGAAGATCTTAAGGAGTCACACTCAAAAGTGGGATGTCTATGCTGTGATGATGCAAAACACCAAAGATCTCTCCACCATGCCCATGCAACAAATCTTCTCAGAACTCAAAGCTTATGAGTTCGATCTCAATAGAAGAAAGCCTATTGAGGAACCTTCAAATCCTACTAAGGGAGTGGCATTCAAAGCCAAAGCTGCTGAACCAGAAATGCAGTCTACTCCAAGATCATCAAAGTCAGTCTCAAAGACTGAAATGAAGGAAGAACTAGCCTTGATGGCTAGAAGGTTTGAAAAGCTAAATTCAAGGTTTGGTAGATACAAGAAATTCTACCAGGACAACAAATTCAGGAGAAGGTACAACTCTCCTGAAAATCAGGCTGAAGCCAAAAAGCCTGAAGAGAAGAGATCAGAGGACAAGTACTCTGATAGGAGAAGGTCCAGTAGAGCTGAACCTTCATCATCAAAAAGAAGAGAAGAATCAAAGAAAGAAGATGATGAAGATCTGTGCTATAACTGCAAAAAGAAAGGGCACTTTCAGTATGATTGCCCTGAATTAAGCTCTAAGGAGAGAAGAGAGAGGCAAGCCAAAAGAGACAGAAAGTTCACCAACAGAAAGGCCATGATGGCTGGTGAAGAGTCAGATAGTGCTGAAAGCTTCAACTCTTCTGATGGACTGTTCTCCAACAGTGATGATGATGATGATGTCTGCAACATGACTCTTGAGGATGATGAGGTATCCTCTACTTCTAGTTCACCATCATTCATCTCACAAAACAATAGTGAGGTCAACTTGAAGCTTTCCTTTGGAAAGTTGATGGAAGATTTCACTATGTTACAAGAATTTCATGATAACTGTGTGAGAGAAAATGAAAGATTAGCTATTGAACTTGCTAAAAACTCTGAGGCAGTTGTTGATGTCAAGTCTACTGAGTTATATCAACAAGTCTTGAGAGAGCTTGAGGAAGCAAATCTCAGGATAGTTGACCAACAAAAGGAGATTGATGATCAACTTCTCTCTCAGAAGAGAAAAGATTTTGAACTTAAAATTCTCAATGCCAAGTTTGAAAATCTCTCACATGAATATGATATTCTTAAAGCAAGTGAAGAGAGCCTGAAATTAAAGATGTCTGCTCTGAAGAAATCCTCTAGAGCAATAGAGGAAATTCAGAGTTATCAAAGATCTATGGCTCAAAGAAGTGGATTAGGATTTGATCCATTTGAATCTTCACCTTGTCTTAGTGTTGCTTCTGTGAGTAACACTAAGAGAATCTTTGTTAAGTCAGTGGCACAAACTGAAAATGAAATAATTAAGCCACTGAACAAAGGAAAGGGCAAAATGGATGATCTGCCTAATCAAATGCTTCAGGAGAATAGGCCAAAACCTAAGGAAATAGTCAAGGCTCCTGAACATAAGTTGAATGCTGGTCAGCAGAGTAGACCCAATGGTAGGGCAACTCTACTGAACAATGTTCAGAGGAAGTGTCCAAGGTATAATCAGCCTAGGCCAACTCTTCTGAGAAAGCCTCAGCTGAATAGACCTAAGGACAACTTTCCTCAAAGGCAGAATAAAATGAGACAACCAAAACCCTTCATGCCAAAGGGTAATGGTCATAAGAAAGCCTTTCCTCAAAGATTCCCTCAAGCTGCACAAAGAACTCAAAAGTTCAGGAGACTTGACAACTCTCCTGAAACTTATAGAGTTAACACAATCACACACACTTTCCCAAAGGCATTTAAGGGAAAGACAGTGTATTTAGATGCTAAAGGAAGACAACTTAGCCACCTTGAATCAATCAGGGTTATTAGGCAAGTTTGGGTTCCTAAAGGTACAACTAACCTCTCAGGACCCAAAACTCAAAGGGTACCTAAACCTATCTAATTGCAGGTACCATTGGGCCACAAGATGAGGAGCATAAGCAAAAAGACAGCATGGTACCTTGACAGTGGATGCTCAAGGCACATGACTGGAAACAAGGAACTCCTCACTGATTTCATTGAAAAAGAAGGCCCTAATGTCACATTTGGAGACAGCTCACAAGCATCAACAAAAGGTTATGGTACTTTGATGATTGGTAACATCAAAGTATCCAATGTATCTTATGTGGCTGGTCTCAAATATAATCTCCTAAGTATCAGTCAATTCTGTGATAAAGACTTCAATGTTGAGTTTTCCAGTGATAAATGCTTGATCAAAGATAAGACTCAACAAATTCTATTGACTGGAACTAGGAAAGGAAATGTGTATTTTGCAGACTGGGACAAGTCTACTGATGCTGCATGCTTCATTGCTAAGAGTTCTAGTGAACAAAGTTGGTTGTGGCATAAAAGATTAAATCACTTGAACTTCAAAACAATGAACAAAATTGCTAGAAATGCATTAGTCAAAGGACTACCTAATGAGGTTTTCATTAAAGAGCATGTTTGCAAACCATGCCAAGAAGGAAAACAGATCAAAGCCTCACTTAAAGGAAAACCAGTCATTTCCACTGAAAGGGTACTTGAACTTTTACATATGGATCTTTTTGGACCAATTACCCCTGTAAGCATAAATGGTAGAAAATACACATTGGTAGTAGTAGATGACTTCTCTAGGTTCACATGGGTAGTATTTCTCCTTAATAAGAAGGAAACTCAAGTCAAACTGCCTGAACTTCTAAAGAGATTGTCAAATGAGAAAAGCCTTAGCATTATCAAGATAAGATCTGATAAAGGCACCGAGTTCATTAACTCATACATCAATGAGTATTGTACATCTAATGGAATAGCTCATGAAACCTCAGCAGCTAGAACTCCTCAACAGAATGGAGTTGCAGAGAGAAGAAATAGAACTTTAAAAGAAGCTGCTAGAACCTTAATTGCTGACTCAAATTTGCCTAAGAGGTTTTGGGCTGAAGCCATAAACACTGCATGCCATACTCAAAATAGATGTTTGATCACTAAGGGGCAAGGCAAAACCCCTTATGAACTCTGGAAAGGAAGATTGCCTAAAGTGTCTTACTTTCACATTTTTGGTTGCAAGTGTTTTATTCACAATAATGGGAAAGATCAGCTGAAAGCCTTTGACAGCAAAGCTGATGAAGGAGTATTTCTTGGATACTCTCAAATCAGTAGAGCTTTCAGAGTCTAACAAGAAAACCCTTATTGTAGAGGAAACACCTCATGTTGTATTTGATGAATCTATTCATGAGTTCAGGAATGAGAACTTGGAATCAGAAGAAATCACACAGAGGACAACCAGACTAAGTCTAAAAGACAAAGACACTGAGCTTATAGATGTTGTCCAAACCAATCTACCTGAAAACTCTATATTGGACAACCATCCTGAAGGCAACCCTCCTGAGGCAAATCCCACTGAAGGAAATAGTGAACTGAATGATCCAATCCCAGTTCACATCCAGGTAACAACTACCAATGAAGAAGCAGTTCCTGATGAGGTAGTTAATGGGTCAAATAATCAAGGAGGAAATCAAAATGTTGAAAATACCAATGTCACTGACATTGAGGACAACACCCCTGATTATGATCCTGAATTAGATCCTGCATTCAATTATCCTGAATTCTATGATCAAATTGACTCAACTTCAGTAGAGGACAACTCTACTGAAGAGATCAGAAAAAGAAGGACTTGGTTGTCTGACCATCCTACTGATCAAATACTTGGTGACCCAAGTATTGGAGTCAAAACAAGAAGATTTCATGGTGAAAGTGCTCTTTTCTGTTGTTTCTTGTCATAACAAGAACCAAGTGATATTGAGGAGGCACTTCAAGATGCCAATTGGATCACAGCCATGCAGGAAGAACTGAATCAATTCACCAGAAATGAAGTATGGGAGCTGGTGGATAGGCCTTCACATCAAGATGTTATTGGAACAAAGTGGGTGTTCAAGAACAAGAAGAATGAAAATGATGTGATTGTCAGAAACAAAGCAAGACTTGTGGCAAAAGGCTATTGCCAACATGAAGGCATTGACTATGATGAGACATTTGCACCTGTGGCAAGGCTAGAAGCAATAAGGCTCTTTCTAGCCTATGCAGCCCACAAGAGGTTCAAAGTGTACCAAATGGATGTTAAGAGTGCCTTTCTGAATGGAGTCTTGAAGGAAGAAGTCTATGTAGAGCAACCACCAGGTTTTGAAGTTGGAAACCAAGTTTACAGACTCAAGAAAGCTCTTTATGGACTCAAGCAAGCCCCTAGGGCTTGGTATGATACACTGTCACAATTCCTCTTGGATCATGGATTCACCAAGGGAACTGTGGACAGAACTCTTTTCAGAATCTCTGAAGGAGAGGACATCTTGCTTGTCCAAATTTATGTGGATGACATAATATTTGGATCCCCCAATGAGAAGCTATGTGAGAAGTTCTCCAAGCTAATGCAAAGCAAGTTTGAGATGTCCATGATGGGACTGATGAACTTCTTTCTGGGTCTTCAAGTCAAGCAATCAAAAGAAGGAATCTTCATCAACCAAGCTAAGTACACCAGAGAAATGATCAAGAAGTTTGGGTGTACAACTAGCAAGCCAGTAAGGATTCCAATGAACACAAACTGGAAGATGGATCATGATGAGAGTGGTATTCCAACCAACTCTACTGAGTATAGAGGAATAACTGGTTCACTCCTCTATCTCACTGCCAGCAGACCTGACATCACCTTTGCAGTAGGTGTTTGTGCAAGGTTTCAAGCAAATCCTAAGAAAAGCCATCTTGAGGCTGCAAAGAGGATCTTGAGATATCTCAAAGGCACTGAAAATCTAGGCCTTTGGTATCCTGCTGATGACAACATTGAGTTAACTGGCTACTCAGATGCTGATTATGGAGGATGCAGAATTGACAGAAAGTCCACTTCAGGGACTTGTCAATTCTTAGGCAACAAGCTCATATCTTGGTTCTCCAAGAAGCAAAACACAGTGGCTACTTCCACTACTGAGGCTGAATATGTTGCTGCTGGAAGTTGTTGTGCCCAGATCCTATGGTTGAGACAACAACTAAGAGATTACAGAGTCAACTCTACTGAAGTGCCCATATTTTGTGATAACAATAGTGCCATTGCTATTTCACAAAATCCTGTCTTGCATACAAGATGCAAACATGTGGACATCAAGCATCACTTCATTAGAGATCATGTGGAGAAGAAGGATATAAAGTTGGTCAAGATCCACACAGATCATCAAAAAGCTGATATACTAACTAAGCCACTTGCAGAGGCAAGGTTTCTGGAGTTATCAGCAGAGTTGGGTTTACTTGATCCAGGGAAGTTGGACAAGTAAAACTCATTAAAGTTAATGGGAGTAAAAGAGCTGAATTGATATTCAGTAGACTTGGACAAATCTACTGAAGTGCAGAAGAGATGATCATAACTACTCAGGACACTTGTCCATTGACATTCAGGACTCTTGTCCACATCTCTTCAGGACACTTGTCCTTGTAGGGTCAGATAAGTTGTCCTAGTTATCAAACCTATTCTCTTGGTTTGATAAGCACCTATTTTGGGTAATCATTGTCTACCTTGATACCTGTCCCAACTACATATATCATTTCTGTGGGATTTAATTTGTCCCCCACCCAAAAGGTCGCTTTCCATGCATTAAATGCCAAGATTTAACTCTTGTTTGCATTACACCTTTTCAAACCATGATCTATCTCGAAAACTCCCCAACCATTAACTAATATTAAATACCTTCCACGTTTTGAATAAAACCAACAAGTCACTGTTACATTGGTTTTTAACCATTGGATCAAAACTGGCCAACTCCCCTGAAATTCATCCTGGCCGTCCAAATGTATCTTTCCATATTTGACAACAGTTGAAAATACACAAAACTCACCAACTCATTGACAAACATTCTTTTTAGAATATTCTCAAGTCTTAAGAACTCCCCACACACTCTTCTTCCCCAAGCATTCGAAACCCTAGCCTATTCTCTTCAAACTCTCTCAAGACTTTCTAAATTTCATCTCTGCAATCTTCAATGGCTCCCAAAGTGAAACCAGAGATGATCATAGATTTTTCCAACAAGGTTCTTGACCTTGATTTTGGTTATTTGAGCAACAAGAACAACCTTCACTTTGAGCCGATAGTATCATTTACAAGTGAAGATCCTGAAATCACTCCAACCCTGAGATGGTTGAGAAGAGCAGGCCTTCAGAAATTCATGGAGGAAAGGCCAAGCTCTTGTTTGGACAACTACATGGCTGAGTTCTTTGCCTTTCTCAAATGGAGAGGCAAATCAGAAGATGGTGAGATTTCCACCAGATTGTCCTATGTTGCTGAAGAAGATGAAGAAGAGAGATTTCATAGAGTGAAATTCTCTTCAGAAGATCTTGAAGGAGCTTTTGGATTGCCTTCAGAAGGAAGGAATCCAGAATCTTATGGTGCTGGCCATGAAGATGACATAGCACAAGAATGGCTATTAGTGCCAGGCCCTCTATCTTCAACACAAAACAAGAAGACTCTCAAGTCTAAATTTCTCAACCTATTTGAGGTAATCACTAAGAGTCTCTTGAGTAATACTGGAAGCTTGGAGCAGGTCAGCCATCCTAGAATCAGAATCATGGCTGCAGTCATTGATGCCAATGACAAGGGTATCAAGTTTGATTGGAGGACCTTCATTATTTCTGAGATGATGAAGGAAAAGACCAAGTTTAAAGTGAGAGCTCATAACAAGGTTGTGCTAGAAGGGAAACTCAAGTATTGCACCAGGGCAAGCTTGTTGATTGAGAGATTTTCCCATTATTCCCAAATGCAAACCTTTGCAAAGCCTCTCCCAGCTCAAAAGATTCTGTTCAGAAAGCTCAGCAAGAAAACTGAGCAAAGGATGATGATAGTGGCCAAACCTGCTGAAGAAAAGGTGGAGGAGAAACCTAAAATGAAGAAGAGGACAAAAGCAAGAGTGGTGAAAACAAGGAAAATGTCTCAGATCTTCTCAGAAGAGAATTCAGATGCTTCAACTGAGATTGAAGAAGTTGCTAGAGAAGGTGTGCAAGTGCCCTCTGATCATTCAGAAGAACTAAGGCAGAAGTACAATGAGACTAGACAAAAGTCTAGGGGTGATAAGAGGATCAGGGAGGTTGTCCCTGAAAAGGATGGTGAAGGAAGTGGGAGCAGTAGGGCTAGCAAGAGAAGGGCCAAGCCTACTGACAAAGTGTTGGAGCTCCAAGAAGAAAGGTCTCTACAACTTGCTCTTAGAGAGAGCAGAGCTGAAAGCAGGACCAAATCAAAGTCAAGGACCAACTCATCTGGTTCTGGAACTCCAGAATCCAAGGTCCCTGAAGGTCAACCAATAGAGGCCAACATCCCTGAAATTCAGAACCCTGAGCCCAACTCCCCTGAAACCCATATAACCCCAACCAACCAACCTATAACCCCCATCAATCTTACAAAGAGATACTCTCCTGAAGGGAATGTGCAAAGAAGTGGGATAGATGTGCTAGCAGATATAGCAGTAGATGAGACAAGACTACATTCTCCCCTTGACTCATCTATGCTCAATTACTCAAAACAATTAGAAGCTGCACTTTTTGAGCCAACCCCCTTGAGTAAAGCCCCTTCAGATCCATTGCTCTTTAAAGCAACTGAAGCACCTTCTACTGCACCCAACTCTTCTGAAGCCAACATTCCTGAACTAAACCTTCCTGAAGCCACTTTAGGAGAACCCAGAGCCAACTCCCCTATAACCCAAAGTCCCCATTCAAGTGGAGAAGAGGAGGAGTATACTTATGAGAGTATGCTCAGAGGAGGAGCCATGGCTACTGTGGACAGTTTGTATCCACAACTTGCTGAATTTCCAAGAATTCAGAGGACTTTTCATGATCTAAGGATGCTTGTTGATGTAAAAGATAAGTCTATGATGGAGATATCACAAGTCATCCAAGATAAGGGAGCAAACTGGTGGCAAGTTGAGGAGAACAGATTGCTACACTTTGCTGGAGTCTCAAAGACAAGATTTCTCATTGATGAGGAACTCTTTGCAAAGCTGGTAGCTGATAAGATTAAGGAGGAGAAGGAAAGAAAAGCTAAGGGAATCAAACACCCTGATAGTAGCTCCAATGATGATGATTCCCCCAATGATCCCTCAAACCCCTCAAAACCCAACCCTCCTGAAACCCCTCAAGTTAATATCCCTAAGCCTTCTGTATCTGAAAGACTTTCCAACCCTCCTAAGACCTATCATAGGAAAGGCTCTGTCAATTCAGAGGTGTTGACCAAGGATGGTAACACAACCAATGACACATCTGCCAATGAAGGTTCTTCTGAACTCAAGGCACAGCCTAAAGATGTGGAGGTTCCTGTTTTAGAGGCTGGTTTGGTTAAGGCCTATTCAGTGTCAGATAAGTTGGACACTGATCAGCCCTTAATCATTCAGGATGACTCAGTGGCTGCTGATATAAACACTGTGATCTCCCCACAACTGCCATCTTTGAACCTTGTTGAAGGTGGAGATGCTGCAGGTCTAGGTGAAGGAGTTGAAAAGGAGATGATAGTGGAAAAACCAGAGGGAGAAGTAGATGATAGAGAGGTTGTGATCACTAGAATAGTGAGTGTACCACCAAATGAGGGTGATATAAGTGAGGAAGGGCAGGCTATTCTTGAAGTCAAATCTGAACTTCAAGAATCCCTTGATGAGAGGAGGCCTGTTCCTTTAAGTGAGGAAATCATTGTTGAAGGGAGAAAAGAAATAGTTGAAAATGAGGAGAAAACTGCTGATGTATCAGAGTCTTATGAAAAAGAATTGGAGGGAGACAAGTGTGTTTTTACTGATGCTTTTGATTTGTCTGATATTGCAGGTATAACCTTTGATCAAATCTTTGCAGATGAACTCTTAACAGATGCACCCATCCAAGTTGACAGTGGATCAGCACAAGCCTTGCTTGGGATGCAATCAGAGAAGTTGGATTCCTTGGCTCACCAGGTACAATCAGCTCATGCAGAAACTTCTGGAGCCTTGGATGAGCATGGAAGAACTTTGGCATCTGTGGAAATGAGGCTAACTGGCTCAGAGGATGTGGTGTTACCTACCTTGGAGGCAAGGATCAATGGAGTTGAGACTGGTTTGCAAACCATCTCCACTGAAGTTATCAAAGCCAAAAACACCATGAGGTCAGTTTCAAAGGAGGTTAAGAAAGAGCAATCTTTGCTAAGAATCAACCACAATAGGAATGTGAAGACATTAAGGTCAGTGGTAAAGAGGGCTCTTGGAAGAATGACTGCACTGCAAAGACAAAGAGCTGAAGAGCAAAGGCTAGCTATGGTGAAAGCAGCCTCAGAAAAGTTTTCCCAAGAGGTATTGGCCAACATTGCTGAAGGTGCAGTGGCCAACCTCACTGAGCTTCTCAAAGCCCAATTGGATGCATCTCTTAAAACAACTATGGAGGAAGTTGTCCAACAGAAAATGAAGCCTGTTCTAGCTTTTCTTAGCTTGAGCAGTGACAGGATGCAGAATATACATGATGAAAATGTATATTTGTTGGAAGAAATGAAATCCCTAAATCAGGCACAATCCCTAATGGCCACAACAATGAGTGAGCTAAAACCCCAATGTTTTGATGCTGCCAAAAAGGGGGAAAGGGAAAGAGCAAGGGCAAAAGGTGCCTTAGTGATTGGAAGCCCAGTTAAGGGTAAGGACAAAGCCCCTGAAGGAAAGGGAAAAGAGCCAGCAGTACTGAACTTGGAAGAATTGGATGAAGAGGAGCAGTTGGCACTTGCATTGAAGAACTCTATGGCCTCAGCTCAAGAGGAAAGAGTAAGGTTACAACAAAGACCAGGTGGTGAGGTATCTGGTTTGGACAAGGATGCTGAAGGTGTCCAAACTAGAGGAAAGATTAAGAAGGCCCAAGGAAAGAAGAGACAAATTGAGAAATGTTGGTCCCTGAACGAGTAGTGAATGGGTTTACAGTCTAGAGGAGAGGGGTGAATAGACTTTAAAACTTTTTCAAACAGAGTTGGGAACCTCTTCTGATTTCTATGTCAACTGGACTGCAAGTCTGCTGGTCCAGATGACTATAATGATCTGACTGAGGAGGTTATATGCGGAATTATGGTGGCCCTGGTTTAGACTCGTTCTTGTAACTTGTTTTACTTAATGAAAATACTCAGCTGATGCTGGTTTGAAAGTTATGGCCTTGTTTTGAAGAGTGTTGAAATCACAGTATGCACTATATAATAATGAATGTAAAGGCAGAAATGTAAAGTGCAGAAAGTAAATAACACCGGATTTATAGTGGTTCGGATATACGTTCCTACGTCCACTCTCACGTCCTAACGTGATGTTTAATCCCTTTAATTTCCACAAATTACAAGGGTCTTGACCTTTATAGTCCCAAGGTTAGGACTTTGAGATCTGAGCCGTCCTAACAGCTACGGTCTCCACAAGTGATTGTAAGCACTTGCACTTTAAGGGGTTTCAAAAACTTTAACCTTTCGGTGAGGGTTTGGGGTTTTTGAGGTGTATCCAACTAATGGTTCAAGCTTATAATTTGCTTAACCACTATGCCTAAAACAATTGATATACAATATGAACAGGTTTCAGGTTCTTAAGGGTTGGATAGAAATCACTTAAGAGCTATAGATAATCTAATGGTTTCTGGCTCTTTTGAGAATTCTTAGAACTGTATGGCTTTAGCTTTGATTGCTTGCTTGGCTTATTGAATTCTCTCTTGTGACTTCTCTCTGTGATTTCTCATCCTCTTGTATTTATAATGGAGATTGGTTGCAACTAGCCGTTGGAGTTGACTAGCCGTTTGAGCAATCTTTCCATAATAGCTTGATTCCTTGATTCCAGCCGCTTGATTGCTTCAATCCTGGGATCATGTCAATCTTCTAAATAAGGTAGGTCTTCGTTTGAATTGCAAGATTACTTGGGAATCAGCCGAGTCCTGGAAGAGCACATAGTCTTCTGATCTGTACTTCTAGTCTTCTGACTACTCTTCTGGCCTTAGGTCTTCTGTCTTCTGATATCAGACGAGTAACACTCTTCTGATCTGGAAATTCTTTGTACTGCTTTTAGGCCATCTTCAATCTGGGACTCCATCAGATAGGTAGGTATACAAACACCTTAACTTATCTGGTCTTCAAAGATCTTCTAGTCTTCATGTCTTCTACTCTTCTCATCTTGAGGATAGGCATGTAAGCCAGGACTGTGCTGATCAGCTGATATCAATACAGTTGATCACACAAGACTAGTCTAAGCTGTTCTATACAAGTCAGCTGATCCTATTACATTTATAAACTCTAAGTGTTTTGGCCATCAAAACTATTCTAACATCAAGTGGGGCTTAGGATGAATTTATATCCCAACAATTTCCCCTTTTTTGATGAAGCCAAAACTATACTTGATAAGTGCTCTTAATGAATTAAGATAAGAGTTTATATCATGCTAAGACTTGAAGTATCTGATGAAGACAATGTGAGTTTGTCTTGTAAGCAAAAAGAACTAGAACTTGAATATAGATAGAACTTTTACAGATTACAAGTAATAGTTTCTTTAAACTTCTAAGCTAGTCTTCATCAGGTCTTCTGATCTTCAAATGCGGTAGGCAAGGTACAGACGAGCTCGAACTTCTTCCATGTGCTGTACATCTGTAACATTCTCCTCTTCATAGATCTTGTACAGAATCTTCTTGATTTCTATCATGTTGGCTCTTCCTGAATCCAGAAGGGGTGCATCCCATTTGGGTTCTTCAGGAGTTAGGATTCTGCAGTTGTCAAGTCCTTTGGCTGTCTTGACAATTTCTTCCCAGAACTCTGGATCTTCAATGTTCATGAACTGGGAGAATTGAAGAAATTCTTCTTCATAAGAAGGGAGAGGGCCAAATTTCATTACTATGTGGTGTTGAATTTGCCACTTCTTCTTCAGGGGATACCATCTTGGTAGCTCATCTTGAAGGGCTAAGTAATCCACATAATTGCTGTCAAACACTAGGACACTGTCTTCTTGTGCTTTGTCCTTCATTACTTTCCTGAGTTTGGCAATTCTTCTTTCAAATTTGGCTTTGACTGTCTTCGCATCATTCAGCTTCTTTTGCTTAAGCTCTTGAGCTTCAAGCAATTTCTTTTTCTTCAACTCTAGAGCCTCTTTCTCTTCTGCAGTAGGCTCTGCTGGAGCTGATTTCTTGCTGGTCTGAGCTGACTGAGCTTGCTCATCTGCCTTTCTTTTCCTTGTCATTCTCTTTTTAGGAACTTGTTCTATAGGAGAAGTGATCTGTAGACTCTTGGCAGGAGCTTGAGTGGGTGCTTGAGTATCTTCTAGAGCAATTTCTTTGTCTTTGCCTTGCCTGTTCTTGATTTTGCTCTTTAAACCACCCAAGGTTTCAGTCAAGTCATCTTGTGCTACTACCAGTTCAGCTTGCTGGGCAGTAGACTTCTCTAGAGCCTTTATCAACATATCTTCCCCCTTTTTGGCTTCAGCAAGTGCAGCCGCAAAAGGCTTCATGGAATTCATGATTTCCACTTTCAGAGTTTGTTTCAGTGCCATGGCATTGACCTTGGCAACTTGGGTCAGATGGGTTATGCTGTGCTCTAGAACTTCAGCATGTGAATTGGAGGAGGAGGCAGCTTCAAATCTAGTTGTAAGAGCTTCCAACTTGGCTGCTGTCTCCTTCAGCTGAGTCTGCAATTTCTCATTCTCCTCTGCAGCTGCCTTAAGAAGGGCTTGACCTTCTTTGGCTCTTGCTTCAGCTTCTTCAATTCTGGATGTGTAGGTGGTCTCCATGCGGTGCATCTCATCAGTGTAAAGATCAGCAAACCTTTTGGAGGTGTCAGCTGACAACTTCTGATAGGTACTCAAGTATTCTCATATCTGCTGATGAAGTGCTTCACCAAACTTGTCTTCAACGTCAAGAATCTGGTCATGAAGACGAGTCTTCTGTTCCCTTGCAGCTTTCTCAACATATCTTCCTAGCTGCAGGCCTAAACCTTTCTCAAAGTGCAAGTCTATTGCAGCTTTGACCTGGGAGCAGATGTCTGCTGTATGGTCAACAGATGGGGTAGAAGTAGAGGGTGTACCTTGAGGCTTTGGATGAACAATTAATGCTTTGCCTCTTTCTTCGGCTGATAGGTACTCCTCATTGAGGTAGCAGGTAGTGGCCTTAGTCAGATGGGTCATGATTCGTCTTCCTGCATCCTCTTGATTGTCAATGAAGTGAGTCAGATCGTCTGAAGGTTTGAAGTGAGCTGGTACTCTGACTACTTCTCTTTCAATCTCTTCTTTGTCAGCTGGTGCAGCTGAGTCTTCAGCAGGGGCAGCTGAGTCTTCCACCAAGGCTGGTGCAGCTGATTCCTTCATCTTTGCTTGTTCAGCTGTCTGCTGATCCGATGAACCTACTGGGATAGGGACATCAGCAGTGGAGACTCCTAGGATCCGGTTGCAGACTGCAGTTAGTGCCTCATCTGATAGCAGCTGAGCAAAGGATTGAACTTGAGCAACTTCCTTTTGCTCCATCTCCCAGTCGAGGAAGTTTTCCTTTCCTCCCATTCCTTCCATGACCTCAAGAAGGTCATCTACATCATCTCTTCTGAGCTCAATCCAAGTGCATACCATAAGTACTTGTTCAAACTGGATTGAAGTTTCATCAACTCCAGGGATGGTGGTCTTGAGCAGGTTGGCTATCTTCATCCTCATTATCTTTTCTGTTTGGCACATGGGGTAGTGCACCATTCTGAACTGAGGTTGAGAAGGACCAGGTTGAACCAGGTCTTCTGGTGCCAAGTCTTCTGGAGCAGAAGGGACAATGATGGTAGGGGTTTGGGTAGTTGGGGCATTTTCCTCTGCTGTGTGAGTATCAGCAGGGATTTGGGAAGTGATTTCTTCTTGTTGGGTAGGAGGATGGGATTGATCTTCAGTAATTTGTTCATCAGGAGGGTTATGGGTCTGCTGGTCTGGTTCAGTTTCTTCTTGAAGATCAGTAGGTGTTTGAGCTTGATGATCTTGGACATTTGCTGTTTGAATATCAGCAAGGATTGGAGATATAATCTGAGTTTGATCATCAGAAGGTTGTGTGGAGGTGGGCTGAGGTTGGTTGTCTGCTGTTTGAACATCAGCAGGGTTAGGCTGGGCTTCTTCCTCTGCTGTGTGAGTATCAGCAGGGATTTGGGCATCAGTGTGTGAGGGTTCAGATGGGTTGGTATCATCAGAAGGGTTGAAGGATGAAATAGGGGCTATGCTCATTGGAGTAGGGAGCCTGGATTTCTTGGCTTTCTTTGTGAAAGAAGAAGTGTTCTTCTTTCTCTTCTGACCCTTTGATAGTTTAGAAGGTGTGAAAGTGAGAGAGGGGTTAGAAGTACCTGCCTTTTTCAAAGGAGAGGCAGTGGGAGTGACATCTAAATCAGATGGGGAGATGAGCCCTGATCTGATCAGATATCTTCTTTGTGCTAAGGTCTGATTGTCATCATCATCCTCTTCAGCAACCTTCTTCTGAGCCTCTTCTTTCGATGGCTCCTCTTCTTCTTCAGCAGCAGAGTTATGAGTGGACTCTTCTGCCTTTTCAATAACATCTTTGGAAGATGCTTCAGCTAACAGCTTCTTCCTCTCTTCTTTCAACCTTGCTGCCTCAGCAAGAGCGTCCTTCCTTAAATAATATTTGGAGATGTGGAAGGTCTTGTGAGGTCCCATCTTGTACTTTCTTGGGAGTACTTCTGGAAGGATGATACTCAGCTTGTTGACAAAGCTGACAGTTGAGGTTACCTTCCATTCTCTTGATTGAAGGTCCAAAGTCACCTTCTTGGCTTCAAGAGCAATTCTGTCCAAGAAAAGCCCTTGCCAGTCTCCATCAATCTGATCCCAGATTGCAGCCATAACTCTAACCTTTAGAGTAGTAACAGCATCATGACTGAATGTGTTACCTAGCAACATCTTGCCTGCTATATCCATCAGGGTTTGGAACTTAGGTTCTAGTTGGGATTTCTTGAGTCCAGAGGCATCAGCAGCCTTGATTCTCCCATCAGTGAACATATCCATGTACTCTTTCTCCTTATTCATGATGTAGGTGGAGATATTGATCTTCCCCCTTGACAAACCAAATAGTTCCTGAAGGATTTCCCTTGTTACCTTGACCTTGTGTCCACCCATGACACTTTCAACATACGATCCCTTCATCACAGCGTTTGCATAGAAAGCCAGCACATCTTGTTCATAAACGTTGGTGGGTGCTGCTTCCAGAAAATCTCGAAGGTTGAGGTTGATGCAACGGAGAAGGATTTCCTTGTTTGCAGCTGTGTGTTTGCCTTTGAAAAACAGAGCATTCTCTGTGAACATCTTCCCTTCCTTGGACCACTTTGCAGCATCCAAGGTGCCAGTGCTCTTGGTCTTCTCGTCGTAAATTTCAATGATTGCCATAGTAGAGTTTAAGTGTTTAGGTTTTGAGAGCTTGAAAGAAATTTGCAGAACGAGAGAGTATTGAGAGCAATAGGGTATTGTGAGCGAAAGGGTTTGGAAGAGTTTTAAGGGTGTGTATATATACTCCAACAATTCTTGATCTAACGGTCAAAATTGGGTTTAATTGTGGAGTAGAGCCCAAGATTTTCCTTCTTTGATTTCGGGCCTTCCTTTAAATTTGCCGGCTGAATTTGCCATGTGGCAACAGTTGATTTGCTGGCAATTTGGTAATTGAGTATTAATGACATCATTACCAAAAATAGCCGTTGTGACTAATTTTGTGGCAAGAATTGATCATCAAGGCCGTTTTTTATAAGTGAATTGCATTCCTTATATAGGCCAATTTGTTTAATTACATTCAGGAATAAATCTAGAATGAATTACATGATCAAAGATAATCATTAAACTAAAAAATACGGTGATCTGATCAGCAGAGTGAAGTCTTCTGATTTCCTGAAAAGGTCTGCTGATTTCTCTTGGAAGTCTTCTGGTCAGCTGAGTTGGTCTTCTGATCAACTGAGTGGAGGATTGAGATTTGCTGAGTAAATCTTCTGTGCTTTGAAGGTCCAACTTGGCTTGATGGATCCTTCATTGTTGCTGTGATGATCCAACCTGGATGATGGATCTTCCAGCTTTATTGTGAGTGGTGATCCAACCTGGTTTGATGGATCTTCCAGCTCTATCTCTGAATCAAGTAGGACCATCAAATCAATATGTATATCAGCCTGGATGGTATCCCACTGGTTCAGGTTGCCCTTACCATCTGATGTTCCTCATCATCAGATGGGTTGTAGCATCAAATGTGTCCTAATTGAATCTCTTCGCTACTCTTGAAAGAGAAGGAAGATTGGAAGAGGCTTCAATGGAGTCGAAGAGAGGGCCATGGACTCAGCCTTCATGTTCTGTTTAGACACAATAGCTTTTGATAACAAGCTCTCCATGTAGAATTTCCCCCTGGAGAAGAAGCTCTGCTTGTTTGCTACTCTGTCCTCTGCATCTCTCTTTCCTCTAGTTTTCAATAAGGACTTCTCTCTTTCCTCTAGTTTTCATAGACATACTTATGTTGGTTAAACCAAGTATGCTGATCTGCATCATCTTCATCTTCTGGACAGATCTTCATCTCCTTCACCCAAGACTTTGGTTGAAGAATGATCTCCATTCCATCTTTTCTTTCAATCTTCTCCATACCTGAAACAAAAATTGTAGTTGGTGATTTGTGTTCTTAGGTGTTCTCATAACTTCCTCCTTTTATAGGGGTAGAAATGAGGTAGTGGAGTGAAAGATGACAAAACTATATAGTTGATAGGTCTGTATTTCTGAAAAGTTACTTCTTAAGATCAACAATGAGATTCTTGATCTAAGGGTTCACATTTAAAGATATTCAGACTTTATCTTATGGAATGCAAAATTTATAAATTTTGAGCAAGAGTTAATTGAAATCCGTACTGTGCATGCATACTGTTGAGTCGGTGGTGTATTAATCCAACCAAGTATAACTCAATAGTACACTGTATTTATGTATATAAATAAAGTATTTTATGAAGAATAGTTTATTATTATACATAGTATACATTGCTGGGAATAAAGAGATCAAATAACTTTGTTCAAGTCTGCTGTATATATATATGATATGATATGTAATGCAGATTTTAGAGTATTTCATCAAGGATTCTTAAGGTATCATTGATTCCCCCTTGATTAGATGACTCTAAGTTGTCCCTCAGCTTTATTTGTCTTCATTGGGAAAGAACTTACCTGAAGATGAGGGTGTCTATTCACCTCATCTGATCCTCCTAGTCTGCTGCACTTGGGTCAGCTGAGGTTTTCAGCTGATCTTTCCTTCTTCATGTGCTTGGGTCCAGGAGTCCTAAGCTGTAACATAGGGTTTTGAACCTTTCTTCAGCTAGGGGCTTAGTCAAGATGTCTGCTCTTTGGATATCTGTGTGAATTTTCTCCATCTCGACATGCTTGCACCTTATGTGGAGGACTGGATTTTGAGTGATGGCAATGGCACTGCTGCTATCACAATAAATAGGGACTTCTCTTGCCTCTACATTGTAATCATTGAGTTGTTGAACTAGCCAGAGCAGCTGAATACAACAACTACCAGCTGCCATGTATTCTGCTTCAGTGGTGGAGGTTGCAACTGAGGTTTGCTTCTTAGAGAACCATGATATCAGCTTGTTGCCTAGAAATTGACAGGTTCCAGATGTGGATTTCCTATCAATTCTACATCCTCCATAGTCTGAGTCAGAATAGCCACTCAATTCTAGATTGTCATCAGCAGGGTACCATAGTCCTAGGTTGACTGTTCCTTTTAGGTACTTGAGAATCTTCCTTGCTGCTTCTAGATGACTTTGCTTTGGGTTTGCTTGAAACCTAGCACATACTCCTACAGCAAATGTTATGTCTGGTCTGCTAGCTGTAAGATATAGTAGAGATCCAATCAGTGCTCTATATTCAGCTTGATCAACTGCCTTTCCAGACTCATCTGGTTCCATTTTGAAAGATGTCATCATTGGAATCCTTGCAGTCTTGCTTTGTAGGGCTTTGAATCTTTCTAATAGGCTCTTGGTATACTTGGACTGGTTGATGAAGATCCCTTCTGAACTCTGCTTGACTTGAAGTCCTAGAAAATAATTCATCTCACCCATCATGCTCATTTCAAACTTTCCTTGCATAAGTTCAGAGAACTTCTTGCACATCTCTTGATTGGGTGATCCAAATATAATATCATCTACATATATTTGCACCATTAGGATGTCTTCTCCTTCTTGTATTCTGAAAAGAGTTCTATCCACTTTGCCTTTTGTATATCCATTGTCAAGTAGGAATTGTGACAATGTGTCATACCAAGCTCTAGGGGCTTGTTTTAGACCATAGAGAGCCTTCTTCAGTCGATATACTTGATCACCTTTTTCAAAACCTGGAGGCTGCTCTACATATACTTCTTCTACCAGAATACCATTTAGAAAAGCACTCTTGACATCCATTTGATATACCTTGAAGCCCATATATGATGCATAAGCTAGAAACAGTCGTATGGCTTCTAATCTGGCTACTGGAGCAAAGGTTTCATCATAGTCAATCCCTTCAGATTGAGAGTATCCTTTTGCAACTAGCCTAGCCTTATTTCTAGTTATCACATCATTTTCGTCCTTCTTGTTCTTGAATACCCACTTTGTTCCTACTACATTGTGGTTTTCAGGACGATCTACCAATTCCCAGACTTCATTTCTTTCGAATTGGTTTAGTTCTTCTTGCATAGCAGTGATCCAATTGCTATCTGTCATTGCTTCTTCTATATCAGCTGGTTCAATGTTGGATAGGAAAGCACACCAGCAGAACATAGATGATTGTGAGTTCTGATTCAGTTGTCTTCTTGTCTTGACACCTGAGTCAGCTCCTCCTAAGATGAGGTTTGATGGATGGTTGTTTCTCCATGTATGCCTCACAGGAGTATCTGCATTGGATGAGCTTGGATTCTCATCTGATCTAGTGCCATCAGGAGGGTTGACTTGATTAGGTCGATCATCATCTGTATCTTGAGTGTCAAAGAGATCATTCCCCCTGGCATTTGGGATTGGTGCATCTTGATTCTGGTCAGCTTGTCCTGCTTGAGTTTGAGATCTAGTGACAGGTCTATGAGGCTTATCCTCCTCTGGTTCTTCAGGGAAAGGTTCATTGACTTCAATGAACTCATCTGGTTTGGACTTGATCACTAGATGTCTCATCTGATCTGCAGCTGAGTTTGTTTCTACTGCATTCTTTTCACAAGATTCATCAAAAACAACATGAGGTGTTTCTTCCACAAGAAGGGTTCGTTTGTTGAGTACTCTAAATGCTTTGCTAGTTGAGGAGTATCCTAAAAATATCCCCTCATCGGCTTTGGCATCAAAAGCATTCAACTTACTCTTCCCATTGTTGTGAATGAAACACTTACAACCAAATATATGAAAGTAAGATACTCTAGGTTTTCTTCCTTTCCACAGTTCATATGGGGTTTTCTCATGTATTTTATGAATACCTGACCTGTTTTGAGTGTGACAAACTGTGTTGATGGCTTCTGCCCATAGCTTCTTGGGAGTGGAGAATTCAGCAAGGAGTGTTCTGGCAGCTTCTTTGAGTGTTCTGACTCTTCTTTCAGCTACACCATTCTGTTGTGGTGTTCTTGCTGCACTTGTTTCATGCTGAATACCATTAGAAGTACAATAGGCAATAATATAAGAGTTAATGAATTCAGTGCCTTTGTCACTTCTAATTTTCACAATTGGTTCTCCTTTCTCTACTTGGATCCTCTTCAATAGTTCAGGGAGCTTCTGCTGTGTTTCACTCTTCTTGTATAAGAAGATAACCCAAGTAAACTTGGAATAATCATCTACAACAATAAGAGTGTACTTCCTCCCTGTTAGAGTGGTTGGAGTGATTGGTCCAAAGAGATCCATGTGAAGTAGTTCAAGAACTCTGCTGGTTGATGCTGTCTTCTTGGTCTTGAAGGAGACCTTTGTTTGCTTTCCTTGTTGACATGCATCACACACCTGATCTTTACAGTAGAGTTCATTAGGCAGACCATCAACTAAGGATTCCCTTGCTAACTTGTTCATAGTCTTAAAGTTCAGAAGACTAAGACGTTTGTGCCATAGCCAGCTGACATCTTTAGGGCTCTTCACAAGCAGACATGTATCCTTAGGACAGCTGTTCCAATTTGCAAGATACATACTTCCCTTTCTAGATCCTGTTAGAAGGTTTTGTTTTGTTCTCTTATCACTTATGAGACACTCATCTTTAGAGAATTTGACTGAGTAACAAGTGTCACAAAAGTGAGAAACAGATAATAAATTAAACTTAAGACCTTCTACATATGATACATCATGTACCTCAATGTCACCATTTTTAAGGGTGCCATATCCTTTTGTGTTACCATGCGCGTTATCACCAAAGAAGACTTTTGGACCTTTCTTTTCTATGTAGTTGGTCAGCAGGGCTTTGGTTCCTGTCATGTGAGTTGAGCATCCACTATCTATGTACCAAGTTTCTCCTGCTAGACCTCCTCTTCTGTATAGGTCCCTCCTTTCCTGCAAGAAAAGTTAAGTCTTAGGTACCTGTTGGTCCCTGAACGAGTAGTGAATGGGATTAAAGTCTAGAGGGGAGGGGTGAATAGACTTTAAAACTTTTTCAAACAGAGTTGGGAACCTCTTCTGATTGCTATGTCAACTGGACTGCAAGTGTGCTGGTCCAGATGACTATAGTGATCTGATTGTTAAGGTTGTATGCGGAATTATGGTGGCCCTTGTTTAGACTCGTTCTTGTAACTTGTTTTACTTAATGAAAATACTCAGCTGATGCTGGTTTGAAAGTTATGGCCTGTTTTAAAGAGTGTTGAAATAACAGTATGCACTATATAATAATGAATGTAAAGGCAGAAATGTAAAGTGCAGAAAGTAAATAACACCGGATTTATAGTGGTTCGGATATACGTTCCTACGTCCACTCTCACGTCCTAACGTGATGTTTAATCCCTTTAATTTCCACAAATTACAAGGGTCTTGTCCTTTATAGTCCCAAGGTTAGGACTTTGAGATCTGAGCCGTCCTAACAGCTGCGGTCTCCACAAGTGATTGTAAGCACTTGCACTTTGAGGGGTTCAAAAACTTTAACCTTTCGGTGAGGGTTAGGGGTTTTTGAGATGTATCCAACTAATGGTTCAAGCTTATAATTTGCTTAACCACTATGCCTAAAACAATTGATATACAATATGAACAGGTTTCAGGTTCTTAAGGGTGGGATAGGAAGCACTTAAGAGCTATGGATAATCTAATGGATTTCTGGCTCTTGGAGAACTCTTAGAACAGTATGGCTTTTGCTTGATTGCTTGCTTAGCTTTAGAATTCTCTCTTGTGACTTCTTGTTCTTTGTGATTCCTCATCCTCTTGTATTTATAATGAAGATTGGTTACAACTAGCCGTTGGAGTTGACTAGCCGTTTGAGCAATCTTTCCATAATAGCTTGATTCCTTGATTCCAGCCGCTTGATTGCTTCAATCCCGGGATCATGTCAATCTTCTAAATAAGGTAGGTCTTCGTTTGAATTGCAAGATGACTTAGGAATCAGCCGAGTCCTGGAAGAGCACATAGTCTTCTGATCTGTACTTCTAGTCTTCTGACTACTCTTCTGGCCTTAGGTCTTCTGTCTTCTGATATCAGACGAGTAACACTCTTCTGATCTGGAAATTGTTTGTACTGCTTTAGGCCATCTTCAATCTGGGACTCCATCAGATAGGTAGGTATACAAGCACCTTAACTTATCTGGTCTTCAAGGATCTTCTAGTCTTCATGTCTTCTACTCTTCTCATCTTGAGGATAGGCATGTAAGCCAAGACTGTGCTGATCAGCTGATATCAATACAGTTGATCACACAAGACTAGTCTAAGCTGTTCTATACAAGTCAGCTGATCCTATTACATTTATAAACTCTAAGTGTTTTGTCCATCAAAACTATTCTAACATCAAGTGGGGCTTAGGGTGAATTTATATCCCAACAATTTCCCCCTTTTTGATGAAGCCAAAACTATACTTGATAAATGCTCTTAATGAAATAAGATAAGAGTTTATAATATGCTAAAACTGAAGTATCTGATGAAGACAATGAGAGTTTGTCTTGTAAGCAAAAAGAGCTAGAACTTGAATATAGATAGAACTTTTACAGATTACAAGTAATAGTTTCTTTAAACTTCTAATGTAGTCTTCATCAGGTCTTCTGTTCTTTAAATGTGGTAGGCCAGGTACAGACGAGCTCGAACTTCTTCCATGTGCTGCATGTCTGTAACATTCTCCTCTTCATAAATCTTGTACAGAATCTTCTTGATTTCAATCATGTTGACTCTTCCTGAGTCCAGAAGGGGTGGATCCCATTTGGGTTCTTCAGGAGCTAGGATTCTGCAGTTGTCAAGTCCTTTGGCTGTCTTGACAATTACTTCCCAGAACTCTGGATCTTCAAAGTTCATGAACTGGGAGAATTGGAGAAATTCTTCTTCATAAGTAGGAAGAGGGCCAAATTTCCTTACTATGTGGTGTTGAATTTGCCACTTCTTCTTCAGAGGATACCATCTTGGTAGCTCATCTTGAAGGGCTAAGTAGTCCACATAATTGCTATCAAACACCAGGACCTTGTCTTCTTGTGCTTTCCTGAGTTTGGCAATTCTTCTTTCAAATTTGGCTTTGACTGCCTTCGCATCATTCAGCTTCTTTTGCTTAAGCTCTTGAGCTTCAAGCAACTTCTTCTTCTTCAACTCTACAGCCTCCTTCTCTTCTGCAGTAGGCTCTGCTGGAGTTGGCTTCTTGCTGGTCTGAGCTTGCTCATCTGCCTTTATTTTCCTTGTCATTCTCTTTTCAGGGACTTGTTCTTCAGAAGCAGTGATCTGAAGAGTTTTGGCAGGAGCCTGAGTGGGTGCTTGGGTATCTCCTTGAGCAATTTCTTTGCCTTTGCCTTGCCTGTTCTTGATTTTGCTCTTTAAACCACCCAAGGTTTCAGTCAAGTCATCTTGTGCTACTACCAGTTCAGCTTGCTGGGCAGTAGACTTCTCTAGAGCCTTTATCAACACATCTTCCCCCTTTTTGGCTTCAGCAAGTGCAGCCGCAAAAGGCTTCATGGCATTCAGAATTTCCACCGTCAGAGTCTGCTTTAGAGCCATGGCATTGGCTTTGCCAATGTGGGTCAGATGAGTTATGCTGTGCTCAAGAACTTCAGCATGAGAATTGGACGAGGAGGCAGCTTCAAATCTAGCTGTAAGTGCTTCCAACTTGGCTGCTGTCTCCTTCAGCTGAGTCTGCAATTTTTCATTTTCCTCTGCAGCTGATTTAAGGAGAGCTTGTCCTTCAGTGGCTCTTGCTTCAGCATCCTCAATTCTTTGCTTGTAGGTGGTCTCCATGCGGTGCATCTCATCAGTGTAAAGATCAGCAAACCTTTTGGAGGTGTCAGCTGACAACTTTTGATAGGTACTTAAGTATTCTCTTATCTGCTGATGGAGTGCTTCACCAAACTTGTCTTCAATGTCAAGGATTTGGTCACGAAGACGGATCTTCTGTTCCCTTGCAGCTTTCTCAACATATCTACCTAGCTGCAGGCCTAAGCCTTTCTCAAAGTGCAAGTCTATTGCAGCTTTGACCTAGGAGCAGATGTCTGCTGTATGGTCAACAGATGGGGTAGAAGTAGAGGGTGTACCTTGAGGCTTTGGATGAACAATTACTGCTTTGCCTCTTTCTTCAGCTGATAGGTACTCCTCATTGAGGAAGCAGGTAGTGGCCTTGGTCAGATGGGTCATCATTCGTCTGCCTGGATCCTCTTGATTTTCAATGAAGTGAGTCAGTTCGTCTGAAGGTCTGAAGTGAGCTGGTATTCTGACTACTTCTCTTTCAAATTCTTCTTTGTCAGCTGGTGCAGCTGAGTCTTGAGCAGGGGCAGCTGAGTCGTCCACCAAGGCTGGTGCAGCTGATTCCTTCATCTGTGCTTGTTCAGCTGTCTGCTGATCTGATGAGTCTTCTGGGATAGAGACATCAGCAGTGGGGATTCCTTTTGCAAACTGTAGTCAGTGCCTCGTCTGATAGCAGTTGAGCATAAGAACGAACTTGAGCAACTTCCTTTTGCTCCATTTCCCAGTCGAGGAAGTTTTCCTTTCCTCCCATTCCTTCAATGACATCAAGAAGGTCATCCACATCATCTCTTCTGAGCTCAATCCAAGTGCATATCCTAAGCACTTGCTCAAACTGGATTGAATTCTCATCAACTCCAGGGATAGTGGACTTGAGCAGGTTGCCTATCTTCATCCTCATTATCTTCTCTGTTGTACACATGGGGTAGTGAACCATCTTGAATTGAGGTTGAGAAGGGCCAGCTTCATCCAGGGCTGCTGGTGCTAAGTCTTCTGGAGCAGTTGGGGCAGAGAGGATAGGAGATTGGGTAGCTGGGGTATGTTCCTCTGCTGTGTGAGTATCAGCAGGGATTTGGGGAGTGATTTCTTCTACAGTGGTTTGTTCATCAGCAGGGTTTTGAGTCTGCTGGTCTGGTTCAGTTCCTTCTTGAAGATCAGTGGGTGTTTGAGCTTGATGATCCTGATCATGTGCTGTTTGAATGTCAGCAAGGATTGTGGATATAATCTGAGTTTGATCATCAGCAGGTTGTGTGGAGGTGGTCTGAGGTTGTTTGTCTGCTGTTTGAACATCAGCAGGGATTTGGTTTTCAGTGTTTGGGGGTTCAGATGGGTTGGAATCATCAGAAGGGTTGAAGGATGAAATAGGGGCTATGCTCATGGGAGTAGGGAGCCTGGATTTCTTGGATTTCTTTGTGAAAGAAGAGGTGTTCTTCTTTCTCTTCTGACCCTTTGACAACTTGGAAGGAGTGAAGGTGAGAGAGGGGTTAGAAGTACCTGCCTTCTTCAAGGGAGAGGCAGTTGGAGTGACATCTGAATCAGATGGGGAGATGAGCCCTGATCTGATCAGATATCTTCTTTGTGCTAAGGTCTGATTGTCATCATCATCCTCAGCAGCCTTCTTTTGAGCCTCTTCTTTGGATGGCTCCTCTTCTTCTTCTGCAGCAGAGTCTTGAGTAGACTCTTCTGCCTCTTCAACTGCATCTTTGGAAGGTGCTTCAGCCAACAACTTCCTCTTCTCCTCTTTCAACCTTGGTGCCTCAGCAAGAGCATCCTTCCTCAAGTAATATTTGGAGATGTGGAAGGTCTTGTGAGGTCCCATCTTGTATTTTCTGGGGAGTATTTCTGGAAGAATGATACTCAGCTTGTTGACAAAGCTGACAGTAGAGGTCACCTTCCATTCTCTAGATTGAAGGTCTAAGGTTACCTTCTTGGCTTCAAAAGCAATTCTGTCCAAGAAGAGTCCTTGCCAATCTCCATCAATCTGATCCCAGATTGCTGCCATAACTCGAACTTTCAGAGTGGTAACAGCATCATGACTGAAAGTGTTACCAAGCAGCATCTTGCCTGTTATATCCATTAGGGTTTGAAACTTAGGTTCCAATTGAGATTTCTTCAGTCCGGAGGCATCTTCAGCCTTGATTTGACCACCAGTGAACATCTCCATGTATTCTTTCTACTTACCCATGATGTAGGTGGAGATATTGATCTTCCCCCTTGTCAAACCGAACAGTTCTTGGAGGATTTCCCTTGTGACTTTGACCTTGTGTCCACCCATGACACTTTCAACGTGAGAACCCTTCATCACAGCATTGGAGTAGAAAGTCAGCACATCTTGTTCATACACATTCGTGGGTGCTGCTTCCAGAAACTCTCGAAGGTTGAGGTTGATGCAGCGAAGAAGGATTTCCTTGTTTGCAGCTGTGTGTTTGCCTTTGAAAAACAGAGCATTCTCTGTGAACATCTTCCCTTCCTTGGACCACTTTGCAGCATCCAAGGTGCCAGTGCTCTTGGTCTTCTCGTCGTAAATTTCAATGATTGCCATAGTAGAGTTTAAGTGTTTAGGTTTTGAGAGCTTGAAAGAAATTTGCAGAACGAGAGAGTATTGAGAGCAATAGGGTATTGTGAGCGAAAGGGTTTGGAAGAATTTTAAGGGTGTGTATATATACTCCAACAATTCTTGATCTAACGGTCAGAATTGGGTTTAATTGTGGAGTAGAGCCCAAGATTTTCCTTCTTTGATTTCGGGCCTTCCTTTAAATTTGCCGGCTGAATTTGCCATGTGGCAACAGTTGATTTGCTGGCAATTTGGTAATTGAGTATTAATGACATCATTACCAAAAATAGCCGTTGTGACTAATTTTGTGGCAAGAATTGATCATCAAGGCCGTTTTTTATAAGTGAATTGCATTCCTTATATAGGCCAATTTGTTTAATTACATTCAGGAATAAATCTAGAATGAATTACATGATCAAAGATAGTCATTAAACTAAAAAATACGGTGATCTGATCAGCAGAGTGAAGTCTTCTGATTTCCTGAAAAGGTCTGCTGATTTCTCTTGGAAGTCTTCTGGTCAGCTGAGTTGGTCTTCTGATCAGCTGAGTGGAGGATTGAGATTTGTTGAGTAAATCTTCTGTGCTTTGAAGGTCCAACTTGGCTTGATGGATCCTTCATTGTTGCTGTGATGATCCAACCTGGATGATGGATCTTCCAGCTTTATTGTGAGTGGTGATCCAACCTGGTTTGATGGATCTTCCAGCTCTATCTCTGAATCAAGTAGGACCATCAAATCAATATGTATATCAGCCTGGATGGTATCCCACTGGTTCAGGTTGCCCTTACCATCTGATGTTCCTCATCATCAGATGGGTTGTAGCATCAAATGTGTCCTAATTGAATCTCTTCGCTACTCTTGAAAGAGAAGGAAGATTGGAAGAGGCTTCAATGGAGTCGAAGAGAGGGCCATGGACTCAGCCTTCATGTTCTGTTTAGACACAATAGCTTTTGATAACAAGCTCTCCATGTAGAATTTCCCCCTGGAGAAGAATCTCTGCTTGTTTAATACTCTGTCCTCTGCATCTCTCTTTCCTCTAGTTTTCAATAAGGACTTCTCTCTTTCCTCTAGTTTTCATAGACATACTTATGTTGGTTAAACCAAGTATGCTGATCTGCATCATCTTCATCTTCTGGACAGATCTTCATCTCCTTCACCCAAGACTTTGGTTGAAGAATGATCTCCATTCCATCTTTTCTTTCAATCTTCTCCATACCTGAAACAAAAATTGTAGTTGGTGATTTGTGTTCTTAGGTGTTCTCATAACTTCCTCCTTTTGTAGGGGTAGAAATGAGGTAGTGGAGTGAAAGATGACAAAACTATATAGTTGATAGGTCTGTATTTCTGAAAAGTTACTTCTTAAGATCAACAATGAGATTCTTGATCTAAGGGTTCACATTTAAAGATATTCAGACTTTATCTTATGGAATGCAGAATTTATAAATTTTGAGCAAGAGTTATTTGAAATCCGTACTGTGCATGCATACTGTTGAGTCGGTGGTGTATTAATCCAACCAAGTATAACTCAATAGTACACTGTATTTATGTATATAAATAAAGTATTTTATGAAGAATAGTTTATTATTATACATAGTATACATTGCTGGGAATAAAGAGATCAAATAACTTTGTTCAAGTCTGCTGTATATATATATGATATGATATGTAATGCAGATTTTAGAGTATTTCATCAAGGATTCTTAAGGTATCATTGATTCCCCCTTGATTAGATGACTCTAAGTTGTCCCTCAGCTTTATTTGTCTTCATTGGGAAAGAACTTACCTGAAGATGAGGGTGTCTATTCACCTCATCTGATCCTCCTAGTCTGCTGCACTTGGGTCAGCTGAGGTTTTCAGCTGATCTTTCCTTCTTCATGTGCTTGGGTCCAGGAGTCCTAAGCTGTAACATAGGGTTTTGAACCTTTCTTCAGCTAGGGGCTTAGTCAAGATGTCTGCTCTTTGGATATCTGTGTGAATTTTCTCCATCTCGACATGCTTGCACCTTATGTGGAGGACTGGATTTTGAGTGATGGCAATGGCACTGCTGCTATCACAATAAATAGGGACTTCTCTTGCCTCTACATTGTAATCCTTGAGTTGTTGAACTAGCCAGAGCAGCTGACTACAACAACTACCAGCTGCCATGTATTCTGCTTCAGTGGTGGAGGTTGCAACTGAGGTTTGCTTCTTAGAGAACCATGATATCAGCTTGTTGCCTAGAAATTGACAGGTTCCAGATGTGGATTTCCTATCAATTCTACATCCTCCATAGTCTGAGTCAGAATAGCCACTCAATTCTAGATTGTCATCAGCAGGGTACCATAGTCCTAGGTTGACTGTTCCTTTTAGGTACTTGAGAATCTTCCTTGCTGCTTCTAGATGACTTTGCTTTGGGTTTGCTTGAAACCTAGCACATACTCCTACAGCAAATGTTATGTCTGGTCTGCTAGCTGTAAGATATAGTAGAGATCCAATCAGTGCTCTATATTCAGCTTGATCAACTGCCTTTCCAGACTCATCTGGTTCCATTTTGAAAGATGTCATCATTGGAATCCTTGCAGTCTTGCTTTGTAGGGCTTTGAATCTTTCTAATAGGCTCTTGGTATACTTGGACTGGTTGATGAAGATCCCTTCTGAACTCTGCTTGACTTGAAGTCCTAGAAAATAATTCATCTCACCCATCATGCTCATTTCAAACTTTCCTTGCATAAGTTCAGAGAACTTCTTGCACATCTCTTGATTGGGTGATCCAAATATAATATCATCTACATATATTTGCACCATTAGGATGTCTTCTCCTTCTTGTATTCTGAAAAGAGTTCTATCCACTTTGCCTTTTGTATATCCATTGTCAAGTAGGAATTGTGACAATGTGTCATACCAAGCTCTAGGGGCTTGTTTTAGACCATAGAGAGCCTTCTTCAGTCGATATACTTGATCACCTTTTTCAAAACCTGGAGGCTGCTCTACATATACTTCTTCTACCAGAATACCATTTAGAAAAGCACTCTTGACATCCATTTGATATACCTTGAAGCCCATATATGATGCATAAGCTAGAAACAGTCGTATGGCTTCTAATCTGGCTACTGGAGCAAAGGTTTCATCATAGTCAATCCCTTCAGATTGAGAGTATCCTTTTGCAACTAGCCTAGCCTTATTTCTAGTTATCACATCATTTTCGTCCTTCTTGTTCTTGAATACCCACTTTGTTCCTACTACATTGTGGTTTTCAGGACGATCTACCAATTCCCAGACTTCATTTCTTTCGAATTGGTTTAGTTCTTCTTGCATAGCAGTGATCCAATTGCTATCTGTCATTGCTTCTTCTATATCAACTGGTTCAATGTTGGATATGAAAGCACACCAGCAGAACATAGATGATTGTGAGTTCTGATTCAGTTGTCTTCTTGTCTTGACACCTGAGTCAGCTCCTCCTAAGATGAGGTTTGATGGATGGTTGTTTCTCCATGTATGCCTCACAGGAGTATCTGCATTGGATGAGCTTGGATTCTCATCTGATCTAGTGCCATCAGGAGGGTTGACTTGATTAGGTCGATCATCATCTGTATCTTGAGTGTCAAAGAGATCATTCCCCCTGGCATTTAGGATTGGTGCATCTTGATTCTGGTCAGCTTATCCTGCTTGAGTTTGAGATCTAGTGACAGGTCTATGAGGCTTATCCTCCTCTGGTTCTTCAAGGAAAGGTTCATTGACTTCAATGAACTCATCTGGTTTGGACTTGATCACTAGATGTCTCATCTGATCTGCAGCTGAGTTTGTTTCTACTGCATTCTTTTCACAAGATTCATCAAAAACAACATGAGGTGTTTCTTCCACAAGAAGGGTTCGTTTGTTGAGTACTCTAAATGCTTTGCTAGTTGAGGAGTATCCTAAAAATATCCCCTCATCGGCTTTGGCATCAAAAGCATTCAACTTACTCTTCCCATTGTTGTGAATGAAACACTTACAACCAAATATATGAAAGTAAGATACTCTAGGTTTTCTTCCTTTCCACAGTTCATATGGGGTTTTCTCATGTATTTTATGAATACCTGACCTGTTTTGAGTGTGACAAACTGTGTTGATGGCTTCTGCCCATAGCTTCTTGGGAGTGGAGAATTCAGCAAGGAGTGTTCTGGCAGCTTCTTTGAGTGTTCTGACTCTTCTTTCAGCTACACCATTCTGTTGTGGTGTTCTTGCTGCACTTGTTTCATGCTGAATACCATTAGAAGTACAATAGGCAATAATATAAGAGTTAATGAATTCAGTGCCTTTGTCACTTCTAATTTTCACAATTGGTTCTCCTTTCTCTACTTGGATCCTCTTCAATAGTTCAGGGAGCTTCTGCTGTGTTTCACTCTTCTTGTATAAGAAGATAACCCAAGTAAACTTGGAATAATCATCTACAACAATAAGAGTGTACTTCCTCCCTGTTAGAGTGGTTGGAGTGATTGGTCCAAAGAGATCCATGTGAAGTAGTTCAAGAACTCTGCTGGTTGATGCTGTCTTCTTGGTCTTGAAGGAGACCTTTGTTTGCTTTCCTTGTTGACATGCATCACACAGCTGATCTTTACAGTAGAGTTCATTAGGCAGACCATCAACTAAGGATTCCCTTGCTAACTTGTTCATAGTCTTAAAGTTCAGAAGACTAAGACGTTTGTGCCATAGCCAGCTGACATCTTTAGGGCTCTTCACAAGCAGACATGTATCCTTAGGACAGCTGTTCCAATTTGCAAGATACATACTTCCCTTTCTAGATCCTGTTAGAAGGTTTTGTTTTGTTCTCTTATCACTTATGAGACACTCATCTTTAGAGAATTTGACTGAGTAACAAGTGTCACAAAAGTGAGAAACAGATAATAAATTAAACTTAAGACCTTCTACATATGATACATCATGTACCTCAATGTCACCATTTTTAAGGGTGCCATATCCTTTTGTGTTACCATGCGCGTTATCACCAAAGAAGACTTTTGGACCTTTCTTTTCTATGTAGTTGGTCAGCAGGGCTTTGGTTCCTGTCATGTGAGTTGAGCATCCACTATCTATGTACCAAGTTTCTCCTGCTAGACCTCCTCTTCTGTATAGGTCCCTCCTTTCCTGCAAGAAAAGTTAAGTCTTAGGTACCTGTTGGTCCCTGAACGAGTAGTGAATGGGATTAAAGTCTAGAGGGGAGGGGTGAATAGACTTTAAAACTTTTTCAAACAGAGTTGGGAACCTCTTCTGATTGCTATGTCAACTGGACTGCAAGTGTGCTGGTCCAGATGACTATAGTGATCTGATTGTTAAGGTTGTATGCGGAATTATGGTGGCCCTTGTTTAGACTCGTTCTTGTAACTTGTTTTACTTAATGAAAATACTCAGCTGATGCTGGTTTGAAAGTTATGGCCTGTTTTAAAGAGTGTTGAAATAACAGTATGCACTATATAATAATGAATGTAAAGGCAGAAATGTAAAGTGCAGAAAGTAAATAACACCGGATTTATAGTGGTTCGGATATACGTTCCTACGTCCACTCTCACGTCCTAACGTGATGTTTAATCCCTTTAATTTCCACAAATTACAAGGGTCTTGTCCTTTATAGTCCCAAGGTTAGGACTTTGAGATCTGAGCCGTCCTAACAGCTGCGGTCTCCACAAGTGATTGTAAGCACTTGCACTTTGAGGGGTTCAAAAACTTTAACCTTTCGGTGAGGGTTAGGGGTTTTTGAGATGTATCCAACTAATGGTTCAAGCTTATAATTTGCTTAACCACTATGCCTAAAACAATTGATATACAATATGAACAGGTTTCAGGTTCTTAAGGGTGGGATAGGAAGCACTTAAGAGCTATGGATAATCTAATGGATTTCTGGCTCTTGGAGAACTCTTAGAACAGTATGGCTTTTGCTTGATTGCTTGCTTAGCTTTAGAATTCTCTCTTGTGACTTCTTGTTCTTTGTGATTCCTCATCCTCTTGTATTTATAATGAAGATTGGTTACAACTAGCCGTTGGAGTTGACTAGCCGTTTGAGCAATCTTTCCATAATAGCTTGATTCCTTGATTCCAGCCGCTTGATTGCTTCAATCCCGGGATCATGTCAATCTTCTAAATAAGGTAGGTCTTCGTTTGAATTGCAAGATGACTTAGGAATCAGCCGAGTCCTGGAAGAGCACATAGTCTTCTGATCTGTACTTCTAGTCTTCTGACTACTCTTCTGGCCTTAGGTCTTCTGTCTTCTGATATCAGACGAGTAACACTCTTCTGATCTGGAAATTGTTTGTACTGCTTTAGGCCATCTTCAATCTGGGACTCCATCAGATAGGTAGGTATACAAGCACCTTAACTTATCTGGTCTTCAAGGATCTTCTAGTCTTCATGTCTTCTACTCTTCTCATCTTGAGGATAGGCATGTAAGCCAAGACTGTGCTGATCAGCTGATATCAATACAGTTGATCACACAAGACTAGTCTAAGCTGTTCTATACAAGTCAGCTGATCCTATTACATTTATAAACTCTAAGTGTTTTGGCCATCAAAACTATTCTAACATCAAGTGGGGCTTAGGGTGAATTTATATCCCAACAATTTCCCCCTTTTTGATGAAGCCAAAACTATACTTGATAAATGCTCTTAATGAAATAAGATAAGAGTTTATAATATGCTAAAACTGAAGTATCTGATGAAGACAATGAGAGTTTGTCTTGTAAGCAAAAAGAGCTAGAACTTGAATATAGATAGAACTTTTACAGATTACAAGTAATAGTTTCTTTAAACTTCTAATGTAGTCTTCATCAGGTCTTCTGTTCTTTAAATGCGGTAGGCCAGGTACAGACGAGCTCGAACTTCTTCCATGTGCTGCATGTCTGTAACATTCTCCTCTTCATAAATCTTGTACAGAATCTTCTTGATTTCAATCATGTTGACTCTTCCTGAGTCCAGAAGGGGTGGATCCCATTTGGGTTCTTCAGGAGCTAGGATTCTGCAGTTGTCAAGTCCTTTGGCTGTCTTGACAATTACTTCCCAGAACTCTGGATCTTCAAAGTTCATGAACTGGGAGAATTGGAGAAATTCTTCTTCATAAGTAGGAAGAGGGCCAAATTTCCTTACTATGTGGTGTTGAATTTGCCACTTCTTCTTCAGAGGATACCATCTTGGTAGCTCATCTTGAAGGGCTAAGTAGTCCACATAATTGCTATCAAACACCAGGACCTTGTCTTCTTGTGCTTTCCTGAGTTTGGCAATTCTTCTTTCAAATTTGGCTTTGACTGCCTTCGCATCATTCAGCTTCTTTTGCTTAAGCTCTTGAGCTTCAAGCAACTTCTTCTTCTTCAACTCTAGAGCCTCCTTCTCTTCTGCAGTAGGCTCTGCTGGAGTTGGCTTCTTGCTGGTCTGAGCTTGCTCATCTGCCTTTATTTTCCTTGTCATTCTCTTTTCAGGGACTTGTTCTTCAGAAGCAGTGATCTGAAGAGTTTTGGCAGGAGCCTGAGTGGGTGCTTGGGTATCTCCTTGAGCAATTTCTTTGCCTTTGCCTTGCCTGTTCTTGATTTTGCTCTTTAAACCACCCAAGGTTTCAGTCAAGTCATCTTGTGCTACTACCAGTTCAGCTTGCTGGGCAGTAGACTTCTCTAGAGCCTTTATCAACACATCTTCCCCCTTTTTGGCTTCAGCAAGTGCAGCCGCAAAAGGCTTCATGGCATTCAGAATTTCCACCGTCAGAGTCTGCTTTAGAGCCATGGCATTGGCTTTGCCAATGTGGGTCAGATGAGTTATGCTGTGCTCAAGAACTTCAGCATGAGAATTGGACGAGGAGGCAGCTTCAAATCTAGCTGTAAGTGCTTCCAACTTGGCTGCTGTCTCCTTCAGCTGAGTCTGCAATTTTTCATTTTCCTCTGCAGCTGATTTAAGGAGAGCTTGTCCTTCAGTGGCTCTTGCTTCAGCATCCTCAATTCTTTGCTTGTAGGTGGTCTCCATGCGGTGCATCTCATCAGTGTAAAGATCAGCAAACCTTTTGGAGGTGTCAGCTGACAACTTTTGATAGGTACTTAAGTATTCTCTTATCTGCTGATGGAGTGCTTCACCAAACTTGTCTTCAATGTCAAGGATTTGGTCACGAAGACGGATCTTCTGTTCCCTTGCAGCTTTCTCAACATATCTACCTAGCTGCAGGCCTAAGCCTTTCTCAAAGTGCAAGTCTATTGCAGCTTTGACCTAGGAGCAGATGTCTGTTGTATGGTCAACAGATGGGGTAGAAGTAGAGGGTGTACCTTGAGGCTTTGGATGAACAATTACTGCTTTGCCTCTTTCTTCAGCTGATAGGTACTCCTCATTGAGGAAGCAGGTAGTGGCCTTGGTCAGATGGGTCATCATTCGTCTGCCTGGATCCTCTTGATTTTCAATGAAGTGAGTCAGTTCGTCTGAAGGTCTGAAGTGAGCTGGTATTCTGACTACTTCTCTTTCAAATTCTTCTTTGTCAGCTGGTGCAGCTGAGTCTTCAGCAGGGGCAGCTGAGTCGTCCACCAAGGCTGGTGCAGCTGATTCCTTCATCTGTGCTTGTTCAGCTGTCTGCTGATCTGATGAGTCTTCTGGGATAGAGACATCAGCAGTGGGGATTCCTAGAATCCGGTTGCAAACTGTAGTCAGTGCCTCGTCTGATAGCAGTTGAGCATAAGAACGAACTTGAGCAACTTCCTTTTGCTCCATTTCCCAGTCGAGGAAGTTTTCCTTTCCTCCCATTCCTTCAATGACATCAAGAAGGTCATCCACATCATCTCTTCTGAGCTCAATCCAAGTGCATATCCTAAGCACTTGCTCAAACTGGATTGAATTCTCATCAACTCCAGGGATAGTGGACTTGAGCAGGTTGCCTATCTTCATCCTCATTATCTTCTCTGTTGTACACATGGGGTAGTGAACCATCTTGAATTGAGGTTGAGAAGGGCCAGCTTCATCCAGGGCTGCTGGTGCTAAGTCTTCTGGAGCAGTTGGGGCAGAGAGGATAGGAGATTGGGTAGCTGGGGTATGTTCCTCTGCTGTGTGAGTATCAGCAGGGATTTGGGGAGTGATTTCTTCTACAGTGGTTTGTTCATCAGCAGGGTTTTGAGTCTGCTGGTCTGGTTCAGTTCCTTCTTGAAGATCAGTGGGTGTTTGAGCTTGATGATCCTGATCATGTGCTGTTTGAATGTCAGCAAGGATTGTGGATATAATCTGAGTTTGATCATCAGCAGGTTGTGTGGAGGTGGTCTGAGGTTGTTTGTCTGCTGTTTGAACATCAGCAGGGATTTGGTTTTCAGTGTTTGGGGGTTCAGATGGGTTGGAATCATCAGAAGGGTTGAAGGATGAAATAGGGGCTATGCTCATGGGAGTAGGGAGCCTGGATTTCTTGGATTTCTTTGTGAAAGAAGAGGTGTTCTTCTTTCTCTTCTGACCCTTTGACAACTTGGAAGGAGTGAAGGTGAGAGAGGGGTTAGAAGTACCTGCCTTCTTCAAGGGAGAGGCAGTTGGAGTGACATCTGAATCAGATGGGGAGATGAGCCCTGATCTGATCAGATATCTTCTTTGTGCTAAGGTCTGATTGTCATCATCATCCTCAGCAGCCTTCTTTTGAGCCTCTTCTTTGGATGGCTCCTCTTCTTCTTCTGCAGCAGAGTCTTGAGTAGACTCTTCTGCCTCTTCAACTGCATCTTTGGAAGGTGCTTCAGCCAACAACTTCCTCTTCTCCTCTTTCAACCTTGGTGCCTCAGCAAGAGCATCCTTCCTCAAGTAATATTTGGAGATGTGGAAGGTCTTGTGAGGTCCCATCTTGTATTTTCTGGGGAGTATTTCTGGAAGAATGATACTCAGCTTGTTGACAAAGCTGACAGTAGAGGTCACCTTCCATTCTCTAGATTGAAGGTCTAAGGTTACCTTCTTGGCTTCAAAAGCAATTCTGTCCAAGAAGAGTCCTTGCCAATCTCCATCAATCTGATCCCAGATTGCTGCCATAACTCGAACTTTCAGAGTGGTAACAGCATCATGACTGAAAGTGTTACCAAGCAGCATCTTGCCTGTTATATCCATTAGGGTTTGAAACTTAGGTTCCAATTGAGATTTCTTCAGTCCGGAGGCATCTTCAGCCTTGATTTGACCACCAGTGAACATCTCCATGTATTCTTTCTACTTACCCATGATGTAGGTGGAGATATTGATCTTCCCCCTTGTCAAACCGAACAGTTCTTGGAGGATTTCCCTTGTGACTTTGACCTTGTGTCCACCCATGACACTTTCAACGTGAGAACCCTTCATCACAGCATTGGAGTAGAAAGTCAGCACATCTTGTTCATACACATTCGTGGGTGCTGCTTCCAGAAACTCTCGAAGGTTGAGGTTGATGCAGCGAAGAAGGATTTCCTTGTTTGCAGCTGTGTGTTTGCCTTTGAAAAACAGAGCATTCTCTGTGAACATCTTCCCTTCCTTGGACCACTTTGCAGCATCCAAGGTGCCAGTGCTCTTGGTCTTCTCGTCGTAAATTTCAATGATTGCCATAGTAGAGTTTAAGTGTTTAGGTTTTGAGAGCTTGAAAGAAATTTGCAGAACGAGAGAGTATTGAGAGCAATAGGGTATTGTGAGCGAAAGGGTTTGGAAGAGTTTTAAGGGTGTGTATATATACTCCAACAATTCTTGATCTAACGGTCAGAATTGGGTTTAATTGTGGAGTAGAGCCCAAGATTTTCCTTCTTTGATTTCGGGCCTTCCTTTAAATTTGCCGGCTGAATTTGCCATGTGGCAACAGTTGATTTGCTGGCAATTTGGTAATTGAGTATTAATGACATCATTACCAAAAATAGCCGTTGTGACTAATTTTGTGGCAAGAATTGATCATCAAGGCCGTTTTTTATAAGTGAATTGCATTCCTTATATAGGCCAATTTGTTTAATTACATTCAGGAATAAATCTAGAATGAATTACATGATCAAAGATAGTCATTAAACTAAAAAATACGGTGATCTGATCAGCAGAGTGAAGTCTTCTGATTTCCTGAAAAGGTCTGCTGATTTCTCTTGGAAGTCTTCTGGTCAGCTGAGTTGGTCTTCTGATCAGCTGAGTGGAGGATTGAGATTTGTTGAGTAAATCTTCTGTGCTTTGAAGGTCCAACTTGGCTTGATGGATCCTTCATTGTTGCTGTGATGATCCAACCTGGATGATGGATCTTCCAGCTTTATTGTGAGTGGTGATCCAACCTGGTTTGATGGATCTTCCAGCTCTATCTCTGAATCAAGTAGGACCATCAAATCAATATGTATATCAGCCTGGATGGTATCCCACTGGTTCAGGTTGCCCTTACCATCTGATGTTCCTCATCATCAGATGGGTTGTAGCATCAAATGTGTCCTAATTGAATCTCTTCGCTACTCTTGAAAGAGAAGGAAGATTGGAAGAGGCTTCAATGGAGTCGAAGAGAGGGCCATGGACTCAGCCTTCATGTTCTGTTTAGACACAATAGCTTTTGATAACAAGCTCTCCATGTAGAATTTCCCCCTGGAGAAGAATCTCTGCTTGTTTAATACTCTGTCCTCTGCATCTCTCTTTCCTCTAGTTTTCAATAAGGACTTCTCTCTTTCCTCTAGTTTTCATAGACATACTTATGTTGGTTAAACCAAGTATGCTGATCTGCATCATCTTCATCTTCTGGACAGATCTTCATCTCCTTCACCCAAGACTTTGGTTGAAGAATGATCTCCATTCCATCTTTTCTTTCAATCTTCTCCATACCTGAAACAAAAATTGTAGTTGGTGATTTGTGTTCTTAGGTGTTCTCATAACTTCCTCCTTTTGTAGGGGTAGAAATGAGGTAGTGGAGTGAAAGATGACAAAACTATATAGTTGATAGGTCTGTATTTCTGAAAAGTTACTTCTTAAGATCAACAATGAGATTCTTGATCTAAGGGTTCACATTTAAAGATATTCAGACTTTATCTTATGGAATGCAGAATTTATAAATTTTGAGCAAGAGTTATTTGAAATCCGTACTGTGCATGCATACTGTTGAGTCGGTGGTGTCTTAATCCAACCAAGTATAACTCAATAGTACACTGTATTTATGTATATAAATAAAGTATTTTATGAAGAATAGTTTATTATTATACATAGTATACATTGCTGGGAATAAAGAGATCAAATAACTTTGTTCAAGTCTGCTGTATATATATATGATATGATATGTAATGCAGATTTTAGAGTATTTCATCAAGGATTCTTAAGGTATCATTGATTCCCCCTTGATTAGATGACTCTAAGTTGTCCCTCAGCTTTATTTGTCTTCATTGGGAAAGAACTTACCTGAAGATGAGGGTGTCTATTCACCTCATCTGATCCTCCTAGTCTGCTGCACTTGGGTCAGCTGAGGTTTTCAGCTGATCTTTCCTTCTTCATGTGCTTGGGTCCAGGAGTCCTAAGCTGTAACATAGGGTTTTGAACCTTTCTTCAGCTAGGGGCTTAGTCAAGATGTCTGCTCTTTGGATATCTGTGTGAATTTTCTCCATCTCGACATGCTTGCACCTTATGTGGAGGACTGGATTTTGAGTGATGGCAATGGCACTGCTGCTATCACAATAAATAGAGACTTCTCTTGCCTCTACATTGTAATCCTTGAGTTGTTGAACTAGCCAGAGCAGCTGACTACAACAACTACCAGCTGCCATGTATTCTGCTTCAGTGGTGGAGGTTGCAACTGAGGTTTGCTTCTTAGAGAACCATGATATCAGCTTGTTGCCTAGAAATTGACAGGTTCCAGATATGGATTTCCTATCAATTCTACATCCTCCATAGTCTGAGTCAGAATAGCCACTCAATTCTAGATTGTCATCAGCAGGGTACCATAGTCCTAGGTCGACTGTTCCTTTTAGGTACTTGAGAATCTTCCTTGCTGCTTCTAGATGACTTTGCTTTGGGTTTGCTTGAAACCTAGCACATACTCCTACAGCAAATGTTATGTCTGGTCTGCTAGCTGTAAGATATAGTAGAGATCCAATCAGTGCTCTATATTCAGCTTGATCAACTGCCTTTCCAGACTCATCTGGTTCCATTTTGAAAGATGTCATCATTGGAATCCTTGCAGTCTTGCTTTGTAGGGCTTTGAATCTTTCTAATAGGCTCTTGGTATACTTGGACTGGTTGATGAAGATCCCTTCTGAACTCTGCTTGACTTGAAGTCCTAGAAAATAATTCATCTCACCCATCATGCTCATTTCAAACTTTCCTTGCATAAGTTCAGAGAACTTCTTGCACATCTCTTGATTGGGTGATCCAAATATAATATCATCTACATATATTTGCACCATTAGGATGTCTTCTCCTTCTTGTATTCTGAAAAGAGTTCTATCCACTTTGCCTTTTGTATATCCATTGTCAAGTAGGAATTGTGACAATGTGTCATACCAAGCTCTAGGGGCTTGTTTTAGACCATAGAGAGCCTTCTTCAGTCGATATACTTGTTCACCTTTTTCAAATCCTGGAGGCTGCTCTACATATACTTCTTCTACCAGAATACCATTTAGAAAAGCACTCTTGACATCCATTTGATATACCTTGAAGCCCATATATGATGCATATGCTAGTCCTTCAGTGGCTATTAGAAAGATTCAAAGATCATTCCCCCTGGCATTTGGGATTGGTGCATCTTGATTCTGGTCAGCTTGTCCTGCCTGAGTTTGAGATCTAGTGACAGGTCTATGAGGCTTATCCTCCTCTGGTTCTTCAGGGAAAGGTTCATTTACTTCAATGAACTCATCTGGTCTAGACTTGATCACTAGATGTCTCATCTGTTCTGCAGCTGAGTTTGTTTCTACTGCATTCTTATCACAAGATTCATCAAAAACAACATGGGGTGTTTCTTCCACAAGAAGGGTTCGTTTGTTGAGTACCCTGAATGCTTTGCTAGTAGAGGAGTATCCTAAGAATATCCCCTCATCTGCTTTGGCATCAAAGGCATTCAACTTACTCTTCCCATTGTTGTGAATGAAACACTTACAACCAAAAATATGAAAGTAAGATACTCTAGGTTTTCTTCCTTTCCACAGTTCATATGGGGTTTTCTCATGTATTTTATGAATACCTGACCTGTTTTGAGTGTGACAAGCTGTGTTGATGGCTTCTGCCCATAGCTTCTTGGGAGTGGAGAATTCAGCAAGGGTTGTTCTGGCAGCTTCTTTGAGTGTTCTGACTCTTCTTTCAGCTACACCATTCTGTTGAGGTGTTCTTGCTGCACTTGTCTCATGCTGAATACCATTAGTAGTACAATAGGCAATAATATAAGAGTTAATGAATTCAGTGCCTTTGTCACTTCTAATTTTCACAATTGGCTCTCCTTTCTCTACTTGGATCCTCTTCAATAGTTCAGGAATTTTCTGCTGTGTTTCACTCTTCTTGTATAAGAAGATAACCCAAGTAAACTTGGAGTAGTCATCTACAACAATAAGAGTGTACTTTCTTCCTGTTAGAGTGGTTGGAGTGATTGGTCCAAAGAGATCCATGTGAAGCAATTCAAGAACTCTGCTGGTTGATGCTGTCTTCTTGGTCTTAAAGGAGACCTTTGTTTGCTTTCCTTGTTGACATGCATCACATACCTGATCTTTACAGTAGAGTTCATTAGGCAGACCATCAACTAAGGATTCCCTTGCTAGCTTGTTCATAGTCTTAAAGTTCAGATGACTAAGACGTTTGTGCCATAGCCAGCTGACATCTTTAGGGCTCTTCACAAGCAGACATGTATCCTTAGGACAGCTGTTCCAATTTGCAAGATACATACTTCCCTTTCTAGATCCTGTTAGAAGGTTTTGTTTTGTTCTCTTATCACTTATGAGACACTCATCTTTAGAGAATTTGACTGAGTAACCAGTGTCACAAAAATGAGAAACAGATAATAAATTAAACTTAAGACCTTCTACATACGATTAATCATGTACCTCAATGTCACCATTTTTAAGGGTGCCATATCCTTTTGTGTTACCATGCGCGTTATCACCAAAGAAGACTTTTGGACCTTTCTTCTCTATGTAGTTGGTCAGCAGGGCTTTGGTTCCTGTCATGTGAGTTGAGCATCCACTATCTATGTACCAAGTTTCTCCTGCTAGACCTCCTCTTCTGTATAGGTCCCTCCTTTCCTGCAAGAAAAGTTAAGTCTTAGGTACCCATTTTGTTTTGGGTCCTTGGGTGTTAGTACTACCCTTGGGAACCCACATATACATTGGTCGTTTAAACAACCTTGAACATTTGAGTTGTTTCCCTCGGGCATCACAGAACCAAATCTTACCAGTCAGCACCTTGGACTGATCTGATTTGTTCTTTGTGTCAGCTAAGTAATAGTCAAATGGTTTCCCTTTATAGGAGTGTACATACATGATCTTTTGACTAGTTACATTCGGCCTGGGTGCATTAGCTGGTCGATGCACACGATTATATGGACCATACTCTTCTGTTCTCACAATATCATAAGAGATAGGGGGTGCAAAGAGAACAGATTTGTTTGAAGAAGACTTCTTCTTCTTGGCTAGAGCAGCATACAGCTGAGACTGTCTCAGGCGAGATGGTCTAGGTTGTCTGCTGTTTCTCTGTACAGGCTTGGGGTTAGCTTGTCCTTTACCATTTTTGGTTTTGGGATAGTTAGCCATAGCTGGTACAGATGCCTTTTGGTTCATATTAGGTTCATTGTGTTTAGAACACTCACCCTTTTCATGTGTCTGAGTAGTGCACTTGTTAGGTGTACTACCCCCAGCTGGAGAGGATGTAGATGGATTAAGTTCATAACCAAAACCCATCTTATTGCCATTTGATCTATAATATTCAGAGATACTTTCAATAGTAGTAGAAGCTTTATTGAATTCTGATATCTTTTGATTTAAGTATTCCTTCTCCTTTTCTAAGAGCTTGTGTGCTTGGAAGAGATCATCGAATTTGGATTGTAGTAAACGAAGTTCCTTAGTTTCTAAAGCTTGAGTTTGTAACATCCCCTCATACAACTGAGTTATTGTGGTATTTTCTTCCTTAAGAAGCTCCACTTCTCTGGTCAATCTTTCATTCATTGTGACCAACTCAGGGGTGTTCTCAAACTTAGCCTTTTTCAACTTAGCAATTTCTTTCCTTAGATCCTTATTCTCCTCTTCCACTTCTATGAAAGCTCTAGTGGCAATATCAAGATCACCTTTTACCTTTCTTAAAGATTGATAATAGGTGTCTTCTGATTCGCCTTCAGATGAGTTTATCTCATCTGATTGTGAAAAAATAGGTGAATGGAAAGTACTAGTATAGGAGTTTACCTCATTTTCACCTATGGCCATCATAGCTAGGTCATCTGAATCATCTGAAAAGATTTGATCGTCTGGTGATGTAGGGAGTTCATCACTTTGATAATCAGATTCTTCAGTCACCATTGATTTCTTGTCTGAGGTTCTTCTTGGCCTTCTTTCTTTCTTGTCATCCAAATCCAGCTCAGGACATTCATAGACATAATGACCTGGTTTGCCACAGTTGAAGCAAGATCCAGGTTTCTGATTTGAGTTGCCTCTCCTTGGAGGAGTGGCATCTCTTCTTCTAGATCCTCGGCTGTCAGATGACTCCACATCCCTTCTAGGATGTCTTTCTGGTGTTCTTTCTCTGGAACCTCTGGAGGGTGAACTTGCTCTTCTATCTTTGTAGTTTCTATAGAATTTTCTATATTTGCTGTTGAGGGTGTTCATCCTTTCAAATCTTTTGATCATAAGAGCCATTTGTTCCTTCAGACTCATGTCTGATCCTTCACAGTCTTCTGTTTTCAGAGAGGTCTTGCCAGATGAGGTACTTGCAGCTTTTGTATTGGCTGCCTTGAAGGCTACAGTCTTGGAGGTAGATGGGGTTGCAGTTGGCTCATCACTTCCTGAGTTTTCTTCTCTTTCCAGATCATATTCATGAGCTTTTAGATTCTGAAATAGAGTTTGAGCAGACCACTTCTTGATATCTTGAGTATCCTTGATGATGGTCTTCTTGAGTCTCCATTTCTTGGTTAGAGAGTCTAAGATCTTTAGATTTTTCTCTCTATTTGTATATTTCTTGCCCAGAGATTCTATCTCATTGATGATCTTGGTAAATCTATTGTCTAACTGATCAATAGACTCTTCTGGTTGCATCTTGAAGTGTTCGAACTTCTTGACTGCTGTAGACAACTTGGATTCCTTGATCAGCTCAGTTCCTTCACAGAGAAGTGCCAATGCCTCCCACATCTCTCTGGCTGACTCACAGTGGATTACCTTTGCAATGTACTCATTTGGAAGAGTTTGCATTATGTAATCTTGAGCAATGCTATCAAGATTTGATTGCTTCATCTCTTCTGGTGTGAGGTCCTTCATGGGCTTTGGAATCAGCTCTCCAACTGGGACTTCTGGATCACCATTTGCAGTGTTGACTGTCATGATGGTGATCGGGCCTTCTGTGATTACAGACCACATCTTGTAGTGGACTGATGTAAGATTCTTCCTCATCCTGATCTTCCAGTAATCATAATCCTCAACTGAAAACTTAGGCAACTTTCGCATGTTAGCACTCATGCTGTATGAGTTTTCAAAAACAAGTTTTTCAAAAAGATCTGTTCAAGCTTATAATTTGCTTAACCACTATGCCTAAAACAATTGATATACAATATGAACAGGTTTCAGGTTCTTAAGGGTGGGATAGGAAGCACTTAAGAGCTATGGATAATCTAATGGATTTCTGGCTCTTGGAGAACTCTTAGAACAGTATGGCTTTTGCTTGATTGCTTGCTTAGCTTTAGAATTCTCTCTTGTGACTTCTTGTTCTTTGTGATTCCTCATCCTCTTGTATTTATAATGAAGATTGGTTACAACTAGCCGTTGGAGTTGACTAGCCGTTTGAGCAATCTTTCCATAATAGCTTGATTCCTTGATTCCAGCCGCTTGATTGCTTCAATCCTGGGATCATGTCAATCTTCTAAATAAGGTAGGTCTTCGTTTGAATTGCAAGATGACTTAGGAATCAGCCGAGTCCTGGAAGAGCACATAGTCTTCTGATCTGTACTTCTAGTCTTTTGACTACTCTTCTGGCCTTAGGTCTTCTGTCTTCTGATATCAGACAAGTAACACTCTTCTGATCTGGAAATTCTTTGTACTGCTTTAGGCCATCTTCAATCTGGGACTCCATCAGATAGGTAGGTATACAAGCACCTTAACTTATCTGGTCTTCAAGGATCTTCTAGTCTTCATGTCTTCTACTCTTCTCATCTTGAGGATAGGCATGTAAGCCAAGACTGTGCTGATCAGCTGATATCAATACAGTTGATCACACAAGACTAGTCTAAGCTGTTCTATACAAGTCAGCTGATCCTATTACATTTATAAACTCTAAGTGTTTTGGCCATCAAAACTATTCTAACATCAAGTGGGGCTTAGGGTGAATTTATATCCCAACAGTACCCATTTTATTTTGGGTCCTTGGGTGTTAGTACTACCCTTGGGAACCCACATATACATTGGTCGTTTGAACAACCTTGAGCACTTGAGTTGTTTCCCTCGGGCATCACAGAACAAATCTTACCAGTCAGCACCTTGGACTGATCTGATTTGTCCTTAGTGTCAGCTAAGTAATAGTCAAATGGTTTCCCTTTATAGGAGTGTACATACATGATCTTTTGACTAGTTACATTCGGCCTGGGTGCATTAGCTGGTCGATGCACACGATTATATGGACCATACTCTTCTGTTCTCACAATATCATAAGAGATAGGGGGTGCAAATGTTGGTGTATACTGTAAAGCAAACTTTTAGTGGGCTTTTGTGACGTATATTCGATTTCCTTTTATCTGAAATAAATGGTTTTTCACATTATTGCATTCTTTGTGATTACTTGTATGTCTGCTTATCTTGCATTGTAGACGATGTGGTGGGTTTGTAGTCACACAGAAAATCACATTGTCAGTTCCTTGTAAGATATAAACAGTATTCACAACTGAGATAGTTATGGACAAAACTATTGGTTTAAGTTGTAGTATAAACTTGTTAGTGGTTTGTCTTGGCCATTAGTTTATACTAGTGCGTTGTGGCGTATTGAATGGATCACAGATAAGACATGTTCTTCTGTTCTGACTGTTATGAAGAACTAGAAGTCTTGGTGACTTTTATGATTCTTAACCCTAAGTGTGATATTTAGATGTGTGGGGTGCTTGTTCACTACTTTGATGTACCATAGGTGAGAATCTTGATAGATTCTTCACGCTCTGTATTTTGGGTAGTGGCATCGCTCGCATGATGTCTACTTATTGGCATTAGGGCACCGTGTCCTGTACATCCAGGCTGATGATGTCCCCTTGAGAAAACTCATAAAGGATTGCCGTATTAAACCCTGCAGGTGGATTTAATCTGTACGACAACAAGGTTGAGTGGTACTACTCAAGGAATTATAGTAATTAATTATTTAAAGAAGTCGGGAGCTTTAATAATTAATGGACGTGCGATATCTTAAACACGGGGAATTATAAAGTCTAATAGAAGCCCTGATTCGGTTCGGGATAGGACGGGAGTGCAACATTAATTCTCTAGTGGAATGAATTAATGTTCTCGGGCCAAATTATATGTTCTAGGCTGAACATAAGAGTATTTGGGCCTGTAAGAAGCCCAAGCCCTATACCTTCTAATGGATCCCTAGTCTGGCCCATGAAACTTATGGAAATTATAAATAGGAGCCCTAATTCAGTTTTGAAACCCTAGCACACACGAAATAGAGAAAAACGGCTAGGGTTTCAAGGAGACGAAATTGAGGCACCTTCTCCACGTTTGATAGCACGCCGTCCACCCGGTGTTCGAGCAAAGTTGGGAGACAGACTAGAAGATCTGTAGATTGTAATCAACGCCTCGATCTTCAAGGGTAACGGATCTAAACTATGTTTTAGAAGCATGTTTAGGTTTTATTTATTTATTTATACGTTTGGCATCCGACAACGATCCTGGTGACGGACCGCCTTCGCCGGCGTGTTCCAGCAATTGGTATCAGAGCCTGGATTCGTGGATTGTTGGCTCTGCCTGAAACGTATGATTGTATGATTCAATTTATTTTGTTTCATGTATGTATGCGTTTCTGTTGGTTAATTTTTTTTATTCTTCTATCGCAACCCTAGTGTTATGTAATCGTTTTTCCCACCAGATAATAAGTGTGGGTAGTATAGGATTATTTCATAGATCACTATAGTAGGGTTTTGCTCGTTTATATTGTAATTTTTGATCGTGAGAACGGGCGGTGTGGATGGAAGATCTGAAAACAGTAATCTGAGTTTTTCGGGTTATGGCCTTGGATGGTGAAAACTGTTTTGGCCATAACTTTTGACTCGGGTGTCCGTTTTCAGCCCACAAGACCTTTTCGGAAACGTCTCGACGAGATCTACAGGAATCGCAGCTATGCTGCGACGACGAGTGGCGAGGCCTAATTCAAACGTCTTGATGAAGTTTTCTGCCAGTTATAGTCGGTGGACGCGTATTCGAGTTTTTTGCATTGCGTGAGAGGCCGATGCGAGACATCCGTCCGCGCCACTGTTTTATCATTGTAATAGCTTATTGTAGGCTTTTTTTGATAGGTTTTTCAAGGGGTTGCGATAGATGTGCATTTATTTATTTATTTTTACCTCTATTTATCGCATCTTGTTATGATTGGCATGCTTGTATTATTTAGTTAATTTGTTATGCCTGTGAATAATCTTCAAAGTTTAAATGACTAAGTGAGATAATTGAATTTTAATTAATTTATAGGCCTCCACAATTGGTCTTTAAGTAAGGTGTATGTTGCTCGTGGGACCTTGGGAGTCTTCCCCTAACGGGTGCAACATTCACGAGCTTACTAGTTAAGACTTCTAATAAAACTGTTTTAATCTTTAGATGAAGTGTGTGATCTTCCCTAACGGATGTGTCATCCATGAGTTCATCAGTAAAGAATAATTCAAGATAACTGTTGTTAAATTGTGGTCATCACTTAGATGTGAATTTGAATATAACCCCCCAACGGGGTCACTGTTCTAGTTCACATGGCCAGTTAAAGTTCGACTGTTAATTTCATTCGTCATAAGGATAAGTTGACGTGATATTGAAATTAAAGACTAAATGTCTGGTCGATGAATACATGTGTAAACGACCACCCTAACGTGGCTTGCATATGTGTTTGTTGGGCTGTTGGAGGTTGTGTTGAATGTTGGTTTTGAAGGTTTCCAATGTTTTATGCTTCAAACTTATGTGATTTATTCCTTGCATTTTATTTATTTCAGATACATTATGGTGACATTCAACCCACTTATGGTTATCTTAAATCAAAATAAGCTTATTGGTCAAAATTACTTGGATTGGAAAAGAAATCTGGACATTGTCCTTGTTGCAGATGAGTACAAGTTTGTGCTTGACACACCTGCTCCTGCCCCTTTGGGACCCGAATCTACTGAAGAGCAAAAGGAGGCTCATAAGAAGTGGCACAAGGCTGATGAGATGGCTCGTTGTTACATTTTGGCCTCGATGTCAAATGTTTTACAACAGCAGCATCAAACTATGCCTAGTGCCGCAGCTATGATGTTGAGCCTCAAAGAGCTTTTTGGTGAGAAAGATAGGGCTGCCCGCTTTGAGGCTATGAGGAAGATCATGTCAACCTCTATGCCAGAGGGAGCGTCCGTGAGGGACCACGGTCTCAAGATGATGGAATATCTGAATGAGATTGAGGTCCTCGGAGGGTTAATCGATAATGACACCAAGATCGATATGATCCTACACTCGCTCCCAAAGTCTTTTGAGAACTTCCGTGTAAACGCGATCATGAGTAAGAAGGATTATACTTTAATCGAGCTTCTTACGGAATTGGTCGCGGTGGAGGGTCTCATGGGTAAACGACCACAAGCCAATGTTACTGTCCAGGCTGGACCTTCTTCGTCTAATGGCAAGAAGAAGAAAAAGCCTTTACAGAAAAAGGGTGGTGGTGAAAGCAGTGGGAGCAAGAAACTGGCGCCTTCTGGTGGCGTTAAAAAGTCGAAGGGCAAATGTTTCAAGTGCAACAAGACAGGACATTGGAAGTCTGATTGTCCCCTTCTGAAAAAGGAAAACTCTGGTACGTCTCTCGCTTTAGTTGTTGAAACATGTTTTGCGGCTTGTTCTGCCTTTTCTTGGGTAGTAGATACAGGAGCCACTGACCATGTTTGTTATACCTTGCAGGGGTTTCTGCAGACAAGGGAACTGAGTGAGGGCGAGATTACTATTAGTTTGGGCAATGCTTCGATAGTATCGGTGGTTGCAGTGGGAGACGTGCACTTATTTTTATCTAATTATGTTTTAGTATTAAAGAACGTTTTATACGTGCCGAATTTTCGGAGAAATTTAATTTCTGTTTCGAAGTTATTTTTGGATGGATGCTCGGTTATTTTTAATGACAATGTTGTTATTATGAGAAATGACTCTTTAATCTGTTCTGGCACGTTAGAAAACAATCTTTATACTATTACGTGTGCATATCATACTGTGACTGAAGCTCATTCATCATCATCATTAAATAAGAGAAAGGAACCTTCTAAGTTGAATCAAACATACCTTTGGCATCTAAGATTGGGTCATGTCAACCTAAGAAGGATTCAAAGACTAGTAAGTAGTGGGTTTTTGGAGTCTCTCCAAGTGGAACCATTCTCAGTCTGCGAATCCTGTTTGGAAGGCAAGATGACCTCGAGGCCTTTTAAGGCCAAGGGTAATAGGGCTAATGATGTGTTGGAATTGATTCACTCTGATTTGTGTGGGCCTATGACTGTTCAAGCTAGAGGAGGTTTTGAGTACTTCGTCACTTTCATTGACGATTACTCAAGATATGGATACATCTACCTGATGCGCCACAAGTCTGAATGCTTTGGCAAGTTCAAAGAATTTAAGGCAGAAGTGGAGAACCGTCATGGTAAGAGTATCAAGTCACTGCGTTCTGATCGTGGTGGCGAGTACCTTAGCAACGAATTTAGGCAATACTTATTAGAGAACGGGATTAGATCCCAACTCTCCGCGCCTGGTACTCCGCAACAAAATGGCGTGGCTGAGAGAAGGAATAGGACTCTATTAGATATGGTGAGATCGATGATGAGTTATGCTTCATTACCTACCTCTTTTTGGGGTTATGCCTTGGAAACAGCAGCGTACCTTCTAAATTATGTACCTTCTAAAGTGGTTCCAAAAACCCCGATTGAATTGTGGTCTGGGCGAAAGCCCAGTCTAAACCACATTCGGATTTGGGGTTGTCCAGCACATGTGCTGAACAAGGAAGCTGATAAGTTGGCACCTAGAACTGAAGTACGGTTGTTTGTAGGATACCCTAAGGGAACGAGAGGTGGTTATTTTTATAGTCCTAATGATCAGAGGGTGGTGGTGAGTACCAATGCCCGATTTTTAGAAGAAGACTATATGAATGAGCATAAGTCCAATACTGAGATCATTCTAAATGAGTTGAGAGGAGACAATGGCACACCGAGTGTGCAAGAGGAAATACCACAAGAGACTGCACAACGTGGCGACTCTGATGAACCTTTGTATACATTGCCTCGTCGTAGTGGGAGGGTTGTTCGCCAACCTGATCGTTTCATGTTTGTGGGAGAGTCTATTGACTTGATTCCAAGCGATGAACATGATGATAACGACCCCTGGACATACAAGGAGGCAATCAAAGACAAAGATGCAGAGTCTTGGCACAAGTCCATGGATTCAGAAATTGAATCTATGGATGCTATGGAAGTGTATGACCTAAGTGAACTTCCCCACGACAAGAAAGTTGTTGGGTGTAAGTGGGTCTACAGACGTAAGAGAGGGTCTGATGGGCAGATTACTGCTTTTAAGGCACGGTTGGTGGCAAAGGGTTTTACCCAGAAAGAAGGAATCGACTATGACGAGACCTTCTCACCAGTAGCCATGCTAAAATCGATCCGGATTCTCTTATCCATAGCTAATCACATGAACTATGAGATTTGGCAAATGGATGTCAAGACAGCTTTCCTTAATGGAAATTTGGATAAGGACATCTATATGCAGCAACCCGAGGGTTATGTGAAGAAAGGCCAAGAGCATCTAGTCTGGAAGCTGAAAAAGTCTCTTTATGGGCTAAAACAAGCTTCCAGGTCTTGGAACATTCGTTTTGACGAGTTGATCAAATCTTTTGGATTTGAACAATGTCAAAATGAAAGTTGTGTGTACAAGAAGAGTGACAGAGACGTAGTGGTATTCTTAGTATTATACGTAGATGATATTCTTCTTATTGGCAACAATGTGAAAGTATTATCAGACGTAAAGGTGTGGCTTTCAGAACAGTTTCAAATGAAGGATATGGGAGAAGCATCGTACATTCTTGGTATTAAGGTCACTCGTGATCGAAAAAAGAGAATGTTGTGTTTATCTCAAGCGTCTTACATTGATACTGTGATTGCTCGTTTTGGCATGCAGAATTCCAAGAAGGGTGTACTACCTTTCAGACATGGAGTCCCTCTATCTAAAGATATGTGTCCTAAGACACAGAAGGAGATAGAGGAGATGGCTAAGGTTCCTTATGCTTCGGCTGTTGGAAGCCTTATGTATGCGATGCTGTGTACGAGGCTTGATATTTGCTATGCAGTCGGCATGGTAGCAAGATATCAGTCTAACCCTGGTCAAGGACACTGGACTGCTGTTAAGCATATTCTCAAGTACTTGAAAAAGACTCGAGATTATATGCTAGTATACCAGTCAAATAGTTTGATTCCTTTGGGTTATACCGATTCAGATTTCCAAGCTGATCGAGATGAACGGAAGTCAACCTCGGGTTATGTGTTTATGCTGGGAGGCGCATCCATATCTTGGAGAAGTGTGAAGCAGAAATGCATCGCAGACTCCACTATGGAAGCCGAGTACGTAGCTGCCTCAGAGGCCGCAAAGGAGGCTGTCTGGCTGCGTAATTTCTTTCTGGAATTAGGGGTATCTCAGAGTATGCCGATGTGTATCACTGTTTATTGTGATAACGCGGGTGCAGTGGCAAACTCGAAAGAACCTAGAGCCCACAGAGCAAGTAAACACATAGAGCGAAAGTACCACATTATACGAGATATCGTAAATCGAGGAGACGTGGCTGTAGCTAAGATTGCATCGTTGGATAACTTGGCTGATCCTTTCACAAAGACGCTGGCAATAAAAGTCTTTGAGAAACATGTAGAGGGCCTTGGTTTACGATGTATTACAAGCTAGACTTTGAGTATAAGTGGGAGAAATGTTGATGTCTTTATGTGTATACTAAAAGTTAAGCTTTAGTATAAGTGAGAGATTGTTGGTGTATACTATAAAGCAAACTTTTAGTGGGCTATTGTGACGTATATTCGATTTCCTTTTATCTGAAATAAATGGTTTTTCACATTATTGCATTCTTTGTGATTACTTGTATGTCTGCTTATCTTGCATTGTAGACGATGTGGTGGGTTTGTAGTCACACAGAAAATCACATTGTCAGTTCCTTGTAAGATATAAACAGTATTCACAACTGAGATAGTTATGGACAAAACTATTGGTTTAAGTTGTAGTATAAACTTGTTAGTGGTTTGTCTTGGCCATTAGTTTATACTAGTGCGTTGTGGCGTATTGAATGGATCACAGATAAGACATGTTCTTCTGTTCTGACTGTTATGAAGAACTAGAAGTCTTGGTGACTTTTATGATTCTTAACCCTAAGTGTGATATTTAGATGTGTGGGGTGCTTGTTCACTACTTTGATGTACCATAGGTGAGAATCTTGATAGATTCTTCACGCTCTGTATTTTGGGTAGTGGCATCGCTCGCATGATGTCTACTTATTGGCATTAGGGCACCGTGTCCTGTACATCCAGGCTGATGATGTCCCCTTGAGGAAACTCATAAAGGATTGCCGTATTAAACCCTGCAGGTGGATTTAATCCGTACGACAACAAGGTTGAGTGGTACTACTCAAGGAATTATAGTAATTAATTATTTAAAGAAGTCGGGAGCTTTAATAATTAATGGACGTGCGATATCTTAAACACGGGGAATTATAAAGTCTAATAGAAGCCCTGATTCGGTTCGGGATAGGACGGGAGTGCAACATTAATTCTCTAGTGGAATGAATTAATGTTCTCGGGCCAAATTATATGTTCTGGGCTGAACATAAGAGTATTTGGGCCTGTAAGAAGCCCAAGCCCTATACCTTCTAATGGATCCCTAGTCTGGCCCATTAAACTTATGGAAATTATAAATAGGAGCCCTAATTCAGTTTTGAAACCCTAGCACACACGAAATAGAGAAAAACGGCTAGGGTTTCAAGGAGACGAAATTGAGGCACCTTCTCCACGTTTGATAGCACGCCGTCCACCCGGTGTTCGAGCAAAGTTGGGAGACAGACTAGAAGATCTGTAGATTGTAATCAACGCCTCGATCTTCAAGGGTAACGGATCTAAACTATGTTTTAGAAGCATGTTTAGGTTTTATTTATTTATTTATACGTTTGGCATCCGACAACGATCCTGGTGACGGACCGCCTTCGCCGGCGTGTTCCAGCAGCAAAGAGAACAGATTTGTTTGAAGAAGACTTCTTCTTCTTGGCTGGAGCAGCATACAGCTGAGACTGTCTCAGTCGAGATGGTCTAGGCTGTTTGTTGTTCCTCTGTACAGGCTTGGGGTTAGCTTGTCCTTTACCATTTTTGGTTTTGGGATAGTTAGCCTTAGCTGGTACAGATGCCTTTTGGTTCATATTAGGTTCATTGTGTTTAGAACACTCACCCTTTTCATGTGTCTGAGTAGTGCACTTGTTAGGTGTACTACCCCCAGCTGGAGAGGATGTAGATGGGTTGAGTTCATAGCCAAAACCCATCTTATTGCCATTTGATCTATAATACTCAGAGATACTTTCAATAGTAGTAGAGGCTTTATTGAACTCTGATATCTTTTGATTTAGGCATTCCTTCTCCTTTTCTAAGAGCTTGTGTGCTTGGAAGAGGTCATCGAATTTGGATTGTAGTGAACGAAGTTCCTTAGTTTCTAAAGCTTGAGTTTGTAACATCCCCTCATACAACTGAGTTATTATGGTATTTTCTTCCTTAAGAAGCTCCACTTCTCTGGTCAATCTTTCATTCATTGTGGCCAGCTCAGGGGTGTTATCAAACTTAACCCTTTTCAACTTAGCAATTTCTTTCCTTAGATCCTTATTCTCCTCTTCCACTTCTATAAAAGCTCTAGTGGCAATATCCAGATCACCTTTTACTTTTCTTAAAGATTGATAATAGGTGTCTTCTGATTCGCCTTCAGATGAGTTTATCTCATCTGATTGTGAAAAAATAGGTGAATGGAAAGTAGTAGTATAGGAGTTTACCTCATTTTCACCTATGGCCATCATAGCTAGGTCATCTGAATCATCTGAGAAGATTTGGCAGTCTGGTGATGTAGGGAGTTCATCACTTTGATATTCAGATTCTTCAGTCACCATAGCTTTCTTGTCTGAAGTTCTTCTTGGCCTTCTTTCTTCTTTGTCATCCAAATCCAGCTCAGGACATTCATAGACATAGTGTCCTGGTTTGCGACAGTTGAAGCATGATCCAGGTTTCTGATTTGAGTTGCCTTTCCTTGGAGGAGTGGCATCTCTTCTTCTAGATCCTCGGCTGTCAGATGACTCCACATCCTTTTTAGGATGTCTTTCTGGTGTTCTTTCTCTGGATCCTCTGGAGGGTGAACTTGCTCTTCTATCTTTGTAGTTTCTATAGAATTTTCTATATTTGCTGTTGAGAGTGTTCATCCTTTCGAATCTCTTGATCATAAGAGCCATTTGTTCCTTCAGACTCATGTCTGATCCTTCACAGTCTTCTGTTTTCAGAGAGGCCTTGCCAGATGAGGTACTTGCAGCTTTTGTATTGGCTGCCTTGAAGGCTACAGTCTTGGAGGTAGATGGGGCTGCAGTTGACTCATCGCTTCCTGAGTTTTCTTCTCTGTCAAGGTCATATTCATGAGCTTTTAGGTTCTGAAATAGAGTTTGAGTAGACCACTTCTTGATATCTTGAGTATCTTTGATGATGGTCTTCTTGAGTTTCCATCTCTTGGGTAAAGAGTCCAAGATCTTCAAGTTTTTCTCTCTATTTGTATACTTCTTGCCTAGAGATTCAATCTCATTTATGATCTTTGTACATCTATTGTCCAGCTGATCAATAGTTTCTCCTAGATGCATCTTGAGGTGTTCAAACTTCTTGACTGCTGTCGACAATTTGCTTTCCTTGATCAGCTCAGTTCCTTCACAGAGGAGTGCCAATGCCTCCCACATCTCTCTGGCTGACTCACAGTGGATGACCTTTGCAATGTACTCATTTGGAAGAGTTTGCATTATGTAATCTTGAGCAATGCTATCAAGGTTTGATTGCTTCATCTCTTCTGGTGTGAGATCCCTTATGGGCTTGGGAACCAGTTCTCCAACTGGGACTTCTGGATCACCATTTGCAGTGTTGACTGTCATGATGGTGATTGGGCCTTCAGTGATTACTGACCACATCTTGTAGTGGACTGATGTGAGATTCTTCCTCATCCTGATCTTCCAGTAATCATAATCCTCAACTAAAAACTTAGGCAACTTACGCATGTTAGCACTCATGCTGTATGAGTTTTCAAAAATAAGTTTTCCAAAAAGATCTGTTCAAGAGGACTACAGAAAGACTCCCTCAAGTCTTCTGATAATCTAGAGACAGTAGTCCGTTAGAACCACTGCTCTGATACCACTTGTTGGTCCCTGAACGAGTAGTGAATGGGTTTAAAGTCTAGAGGGGAGGGGTGAATAGACTTTAAAACTTTTTCAAACAGAGTTGGGAACCTCTTCTGATTGCTATGTCAACTGGACTGCAAGTCTGCTGGTCCAGATGACTATAGTGATCTGACTGAGGAGGTTATATGCGGAATTATGGTGGCCCTGGTTTAGACTCGTTCTTGTAACTTGTTTTACTTAATGAAAATACTCAGCTGATGCTGGTTTGAAAGTTATGGCCTTGTTTTGAAGAGTGTTGAAATCACAGTATGCACTATATAATAATGAATGTAAAGGCAGAAATGTAAAGTGCAGAAAGTAAATAACACCGGATTTATAGTGGTTCGGATATACGTTCCTACGTCCACTCTCACGTCCTAACGTGATGTTTAATCCCTTTAATTTCCACAAATTACAAGGGTCTTGACCTTTATAGTCCCAAGGTTAGGACTTTGAGATCTGAGCCGTCCTAACAGCTACGGTCTCCACAAGTGATTGTAAGCACTTGCACTTTAAGGGGTTTCAAAAACTTTAACCTTTCGGTGAGGGTTTGGGGTTTTTGAGGTGTATCCAACTAATGGTTCAAGCTTATAATTTGCTTAACCACTATGCCTAAAACAATTGATATACAATATGAACAGGTTTCAGGTTCTTAAGGGTTGGATAGAAATCACTTAAGAGCTATAGATAATCTAATGGTTTCTGGCTCTTTTGAGAATTCTTAGAACTGTATGGCTTTAGCTTTGATTGCTTGCTTGGCTTATTGAATTCTCTCTTGTGACTTCTCTCTGTGATTTCTCATCCTCTTGTATTTATAATGGAGATTGGTTGCAACTAGCCGTTGGAGTTGACTAGCCGTTTGAGCAATCTTTCCATAATAGCTTGATTCCTTGATTCCAGCCGCTTGATTGCTTCAATCCTGGGATCATGTCAATCTTCTAAATAAGGTAGGTCTTCGTTTGAATTGCAAGATGACTTGGGAATCAGCCGAGTCCTGGAAGAGCACATAGTCTTCTGATCTGTACTTCTAGTCTTCTGACTACTCTTCTGGCCTTAGGTCTTCTGTCTTCTGATATCAGACGAGTAACACTCTTCTGATCTGGAAATTCTTTGTACTGCTTTTAGGCCATCTTCAATCTGGGACTCCATCAGATAGGTAGGTATACAAGCACCTTAACTTATCTGGTCTTCAAGGATCTTCTAGTCTTCATGTCTTCTACTCTTCTCATCTTGAGGATAGGCATGTAAGCCAGGACTGTGCTGATCAGCTGATATCGATACAGTTGATCACACAAGACTAGTCTAAGTTGTTCTATACAAGTCAGCTGATCCTATTACATTTATAAACTCTAAGTGTTTTGGCCATCAAAACTATTCTAACATCAAGTGGGGCTTAGGATGAATTTATATCCCAACAAGAAATTCACTGACTTTCCCAATATCCTTGATCTTCCACCTGAATTCAGAGTTGTTGATGATGAGCCTATCTCAAAGAAGGCCAAAACTGCTGAAGAGTCCAAGAATGCTGAAATATCCAAGTTTGCTGAAAAAGACAAGTCTACTGAGACTAAGTCCACTGAAAGTACCAAAGCCTCTGAAGATGTTGAGGAATTATATGAAGAAGGCTTTGGACCTGGACCAAAGAAGACAAAGATTGTGGTACTCAATGATCCATCAAAGTTGTTTCATGAAGGGTATGGCAAAGACCCTGAAACACAACAGAAACTGGCTATGATGAGAGCCCAAGAGAAAATGGACTTGATGGAAGAGGCCAACAGAGCAAGAAACAAGAGAAGAGCAGACTTCCAGAAGCCAAGAAGGAAGAGAGCAACTTACAACAAGATGAAGCCACAGCTATTGATCCCAATGGACACCAAATATCCTCACTTGGATAAATGGGTACCAATTCAGCTGAATGACTTATGGGAGGAAGCCAAAAGGGAGTATGTCTATGATCAATATGTCATTGACAGATGGAATGGAAGAGATGCCAACTCCACTTTTGCTGAGTTCATGATAGAATACTACAAAGAACTCTATCAACAATTGCTTGCAGCTGCTGATATTGCAAGAATTGAACTCACAGCTCCTAAGCCAATCATATACATGCCTCCAAAGCTTGAAGGATGGATTGACTAAGCAAGAATTCTGAGAGAATTCACTGAGATCCTTAAGCTAAACAAGATGGTTCTTGGTCCTAAGGGAACAAACCAAGAAGCCATGGCATTGAAAAGAAGAGTGTGGGCACAATATGGAATGCTGCCACCTCCTGAGGATGATCCTTGAAATGGCTAAGTCTTCTGACCTATCTTGATTGATCAACTATGCTGAAAAATGATCAAGTTTGCTGATGTGGTGTGCTAATCTGTTTGCTCTAATTTGATATGGATTGCTCTGATACAAGTTCTGTGCTCTGAGGTTGAAAGTCTTGTATATGTCTTGAAGTGTTAGTATTTGTTCTGATACAAGATTGGTGCTCTGATACAAGTTTATGCTCTGATACTGAAAAATCTTGTATATGTGTTGAACTGTTAGAATGAAATACTCTGATGTATTAAGTGTTGATGATTCATGCTCTGATATGTTAAATTCAACTATCAACATGCTTGTAATGATTTTTGAATGAATGATAGTTGAACTTATTTTGAATCAAGAAACACTCATCTCTCTATGCCTATCTATGAAACCTATGTGCAACATGAATGGTGAATACACTAACTCATTGCTTTTCAGGATAACTGACCTTAGTCATGTCTTCTGAAGAATAATGTAATAGGTGTAGCTAAGTCACTTTTGCACAAGCTGTGTAGGTTTTGGCATCATCAAAAAGGGGGAAATTGTTGGGAATAAAATGAGTTATGTTTTGATTGAATACCAAAACCCCCTGAGACATGCCTAAGTCATGATTGAATATGTTCTAGAAATGTTAGAACATATAGTATAAAGGCTAGATGAGGAGCTAATATGTTAGGTAGCTCTTAGATGATTAGATGCACAAACTGAGGGGGAACACATGCTTGGAAGTTCATTTGAATCAAGTCCCCTCAAGGCTCAAACTCTGGATACAACACTAAGTCTTTTGAGACTAACTATACTGATAAGGAGAGTTGTCCAAATGATGAGGAATGTTGTCCTATCATTGGAACAACCTTCAGAAGACATGTCCACATTCTTACAAGAGAATCTGAATGTCAGATATTGGGAAGAGTGCTACAGAATGAAGACAAAGCTCTTACAGCCGTTTATTTCCCAAATGAGGACATGTCACTATCAAGATTCTGTCTTCAAAGTTGAAGAACTAAAAGAAGACATTTATGGACATTGGAGGCTGCCTCTCCAACGGGCAAATCCTTCATTTGTCTATAAATACAGAAGTGTGAAGACCATTTGAAAGCATCCAACTAGCATCCAACTTCAACCTCAACCAAGCACATCCAACCTTAAGTTCTTACAAGCTAGAGTGCTTTCAAAGCTTTCAAAGACTATCTTAGTCTTCAAACACTTCATCTAAGTTGTACTACATTGTATATCCATACACAAGCTTAGAGAGATATCCTATCCTTATACACTGATCTTCATTGTAAAGGATATCTCATTAGTTGGAACCTTACTTCAATCCTCATATCTTTCAAGAGTGAAAGTGAGAAGGTTGTAGTAGTAGAAGTGGTAGGAGCTGACTGTTGAGAGAAGAACAGTTCAGTTCTGAGTTGAGAAGAGGGTACTAGGACTCTAGACATCCTAGGGATCAATTCACCAAGAGTGGTGTTTTTGATCAAGTGCACCTTGGCACTATAAAACAAGTTAATTCCAAGAGTGAAGTAATTATCCTGTTAAATCAGGGAAGTGGATGTAGGAGTTTGAGTCTCTGAACCACTATAAACTCTTGTGTTGATTTACTTTCAAGTACTTTCATACACTCAACACTGCACACAAAACTGATCTTTCAAAGGATAAACATTCAAAGACTGTGCAAAACTGATTTGGACAAGTTCCCTGAAACTGGACTGTATTGAATTGACCAAATGATTTCAGAATCTAAAGGAGTTTAAACTAAAAGGGCCAACCACTATTCCGCACATATAACTCTCCTAGATAGTTATTCAACTAAGTACTCAATAGTACTTAGTAGTCTGATTATCTTAGAAGAGTTAATCATCTTCAGCAGAGTTGTCCAAGACAACCTTGCTGAGCTCTGGTTTGATCAAGTTAGAAAATAATTTGAATACAAGTGTATCCCCCCCCATACACTTGTTATATACTCCTTTCAGGACCAACAAACAAGATTGAAGGAAAGAACAATGTGCATAAAATTATCCATTTTCTTAACGATAATTAATTCGGAAAATTTATTTGAAGCCTCTGTTAAAAAAAACGACATCACTACAAGAGATTTTAACTTGAATCAAAAGGTTCAATCCCATGAAGTTCATTTGATAGAAAAAAAATAATCTAACATAAACTAAAATTGGGCTTTGCCACATATATAAAGGAAAATGTAGTTTTTAGGATTTATAGAAGTCACGCACGCGCAGAAATAGTGTTTGTCCAACAAAAGAGCCTTTAACTTAGTAAATAACTTAGTAAATACACTAGCCTATATAGTGCAGGAAAACACTAAGAGAGGGCATAAATATAAGAAGGAGAGAAGAAAACATTTACAGTGCTTCAAAGAAATGGAGGCTACTGCTGGTTGCTGCAATAAAGAGAGGCAGAGAACACAATACGCTGCAGCAGGAATTTGATATCTCATTACTTGAGGAAATTTGTAAAAGGGTAGAGGGAAAGGTAGCTGTTGGATGCCATATTCAATTGGTAGGGTTTTGGCTTTCATTAAATGATGGAAAGAGGAAAACAAGAATACATATATATATATAATTTGCTAGCTTATAATGTGGTGACACCTATCACTCACAAACAAAATATCCTCTCATTCAAATAACAAACTTGTACTAGAAAAGAAAAAGTGTTGCAGGTATTTTCAGCCCTTGGCAATTTGAATAAGTGGAATCAAAAGACAATATTCTTTGATTCCGTGTTGCTAGTGTGTATGTGGGATATCAGGCGAGAGTGAGAGCAATATAAGGATTTTAGATAAGTTTACTCAATTGAGAAAATTATGGAAATTATGGGTTAACAAAAGTCTTCCCTCATCATCCGTAGAATTTGAAATCTTAAAAAAAGTAACTAAAAAGAGAGAAAAACTCACGCTAAAAAAATAATCATAGAATAATTATTTAAAATAAATATAATATATATATATATCTATCTTATTTAAATCTATAAATATATTTATTATAATTCATTTTAAATTAATATCTCATATATTTTCATTTTAATGGTGATTAAAATCTTGGGTGTTACATCCTACTCTCCTTAAAGAATATTTCGTCCTCGAAATTTAGTAACGTACCATGAATAAATAGCTCTGCATATCTTTTGCGCATCTCCTCTTCGCGCTCCCATGTTGCCTCTTTCTCAGAATGGCGATTCCACTGAATCTTGATTAATGCAACGTCCTTGTTCCTCAACCGGTGAACTTTCCTTTCCAGTATTGCCATAGGTGCTTCCTCATAGGCCAAATTATTATTTATCTCCAATGTCGAGTAATCAATGACATGCTCGGGGTCTTGCACATACTTCCTCAACATGGATACATGAAACACATTATGCACGGCGGCAAACTCTGGAGGTAAAGCTAGTCGGTAAGCTAAATCACCAACTCTCTCAAGTATCTCGAAAGGACCCACGTACTTTGGTCTTAACTTGCCCTTCTTTCTGAAACGTACAACTCCTTTTGTTGGGGAAACTTTCAAAAACACCTTCTCTCCTACGTTGAATTGCAAATCATTTCTACGCTTATCAGCATAATATTTTTGTCTATCCTGTGCAATTATAATCTTCTCCCTCACATTCTGTACCACTTCAATGGTTTGTTTCAGCAACTCGGGACCCACAAACTTTCTTTCGCCAACCTCATCCCAATACAACGGCGAACGACACTTTCTTCCATATAGCGCCTCATAAGGAGCCATCCCAATGGTTGAATGAAAGCTATTATTATACGCGAACTCAACTAAAGGAATATTGTATTCCCAACTTCCACTCAGATCAAGTATACATGCCCTCAACATATCTTCCAGAGTTTGGATTGTCCTCTCTGATTGCCCATCAGACTGCGGATGGTAAGCCGTACTAAAGTTTAGCTTTGTTCCCATGGCCTTGTTTAAACTCTTCCAAAATTCCGACGTAAATCGTGTATCTCTATCAGACACGATTGAAACAGGCACTCCATGCAACCTCACGATTTCTTGAATATACATGCGTGCATATTGCTCCATCTTAAAAGTAGTCTTCACTGGAAGGAAATGTGCAGACTTAGTTAGACGATCCACGATAACCCAAATCGCATTATTTCCTTTAACCGTTCTCGGTAATCCCGTAACGAAGTCCATCGTTATGTGCTCCCACTTCCATTCTGGAATCCTAAGTGGTTGAAGTAATCCTGATGGGCGTTGATGTTCGGCCTTCACTTGTTGACAATTCAAACACTTCTCTACAAATCCTGCAATGTCTCTTTTCATTCCATTCCACCAAAACATTTTTCGTAAGTCATGGTACATCTTTGTGCTACCCGGGTGTGCAACATAAGGTGTACTATGAGCTTCTTCAAGAATTACTTTCCTTAGTTCAACGTCCTTAGGCACACAGATCCTACCTTCATAATACAGTGCTCCATCCTCAGCTACTGCAAAACTTTTATCTTCTCCTTTAACAATACGCTCCTTCACTTTACTAAAAAACTCATCCTTGAGTTGTTCCTTTTTAATCATATCCCTCAAATCCGATTGTACCACTAAAGTTGATAGAACTGCTTCAACACTTTTTGGTGGTTCCACTATCTCGATCTTCATTGTCGCAAATTCTCTTACCCATAGTTCTTGCTTGGCTAGCACACTTAACTCACTCCTTGTTTTCCGACTTAGTGCATCCGCTACCACATTAGCTTTTCTGGGATGGTAGTGTATGGTGCAATCATAATCCTTTACCAACTCCAACCATCGCCTTTGCCTCATGTTCAACTCCTTCTGCGTGAAAAGGTACTTTAAACTCTTGTGGTCCGAGTAGATCTCACACCTTCCGCCATAAAGGTAATGTCTCCATATCTTTAGCGCATGAACAACGGCTGCCAACTCCAAATCGTAAGTTGGATAATTCATCTCATGAATCTTTAGTTGCCTTGAGGCATAGGCAATGACCTTACCACTTTGCATCAAAACACACCCTAGTCCTTGTTTCGACGCGTCACTATAGATCACAAATTCCTTGGTGGGATCTGGAATTGTCAATACAGGGGCTGATGTGAGTCTCCGTTTGAGCTCTTGAAAACTTTTCTCACATTTCTCGTTCCATTCATACTTCTCCCTTTCCTCGTCAGTCGAGTCATTGGCAAAGCTATCCTCGAAAATCCTTCTATAAACCTTCGATAATAACCAGCCAATCCCAAGAAACTACGTACCTCATGCGCATTCGTAGGTCTCTTCCAATCACTAATCGCTTCCACTTTGGTCGGATCTACTTCGATCCCCTTAGCTGTAATCACATGTCCGAGAAAGGCAACTTGATTCATCCAAAACTCGCACTTCTTAAACTTTGCGTATAATTTTTCCTTGCGTAGTGTTTCCATTACGATCCTCAAATGCTCTTCATGCTCCTCTTCATCCTTTGAGTACACCAAAATGTCATCTATGAACACTATGACGAACCGATCTAGAAACGGATGGAAGACTCGGTTCATCAAGTCCATAAACACCGCAGGAGCATTACTCAACCCGGAAGGCATTACTACAAACTCATAATGGCCATAACGAGTTCTAAATGCCGTCTTCATGATATCACTTTCTTTGACCTTCAGCTGGTGGTACCCCGATCGAAGGTCAATCTTGGAAAATACTCCTGCTCCTCTCAATTGGTCAAACAAGTCTTCAATTCTAGGCAAGGGGTACTTGTTCTTTATGGTGAGTCGATTCAACTCTCGGTAGTCGATGCACATTCTTAACGTTCCATCCTTCTTCTTGACGAATAGAACAGGTGCTCCCCATGGTGAGACACTAGGTTGAATGAAACCTAAATCCAACAATCCTTGAATTTGCACTTTCAATTCTTGCAACTCCTTCGGTGCCATCCTATAAGGGGCTTTGGATATTGGAGCCGCTCCAGGTGCCAAATCAATTGTGAATTCGACCTGCCTATCTGGTGGTACGCCAGGTAAATCCTCCGGAAAAACATCTTCGTATTCTCGAACGATTGGTACGTCAGCAACACTTATTCCCGATCTTTGGCTCCCCGTGACGTTGACCAGATATCCTCGACAATCATTCTTCTTCAACATTGATGCTGCCTTCATCGCACTTATCACTCGTGGTACGGTCCTAGACTTTACTCCATAAAAGACAATTTCCTCCTTGCTAGGTGGATGTAAAGTTACTTCTTTTTCCCGACACTTAATGTCGGCTTGATATTTACTAAGCCAGTCCATTCCAAGAATAATGTCAAAATCTTTCATATCCAACACATATAAATCAGCCTCTAAATGATGTTCATTCACCTTAATGTTAACATTTTTAACCATGGAGTAAGCATTTACTGTTTTACCAGATGGTATACTAACTACAAGTGGTTCTCCTACACTTACTCCCTTATTCCCAGTTAGAGCATGAAATTTAGCAGAGATGAATGAATGTGTGGCTCCAGTATCAAAAAGCACATAAGCTGGTATATTCGATACTGTGAACATACCTGCCATAGTGCCTGGCTGCTGTTCGGCTTCCTCTTGTGTCAAGGCAAACATCCGTGCATTCCCACCAGCTCCCGTACTCGGCTTCCTTCTATCACCTTTGTTCTGATTCAGTGGGCAATTCATTAGCATGTGTCCCTGCTCCTTGCATTTGAAACACCGATTCTGCCCCAACAAACACTCTCCACTGTGCTTCTTACCACACTTCGTACAAGTTGGTCTTTCTACATAACTTCCAGACACTGCACCTCCAATGACTCGTCCTTGCTTGTTAGGATTTGCATTTATGTTTGATCCTGCATCATTCCACTTTCTTTTCCCGGAATACTCAGCAACTTTCGGTTTTGGGGCATCCATTGCTATGCTAGCATCAATCTCTTCAGCTCGTTCAAACGTTTCAGCTAACGTTGTGATACCTTGGCCCGAGACGACATTTCTGATTTCAGCACGAAGACCATACCTAAATCTTTGAGCCTTTTTAGCCTCGGTGTCCACCAAGTGTGGAGCAAAACGACTCATTTGACTGAACTTCCTTTCATACTCTGCCACTGACATGTTCCCTTGCTTCAGATTGAAGAATTCTGATTCCATTTTCACTAGGTAGGATGGAGGATAGTACTTGACCTTAATGATGCGCTTAAACTCTTCCCACGATAGTGTTACACGCTCAGCAGCTGGTCGCATGCCCCAATAAGAATTCCACCATATTCGTGCGTCTTCCCGAAGTTGAAAGGACGCACATGCCACTCGTTGTGCATCTGTGCACATAATGAGTCCAAGGATGCCCTCGATGGTCTCCATCCATTCTTCAAGTGCAGCTGGTCCATCTCGACCGTTAAAAGTAGGAGGTTTGAAACGGTTGAATTGTTCCACAACCTTAAGTTGGCTTGCTTGGGGCTGTGGAGGGAGATTTTGTGCATTCAGAGTTTGAAGTAGGTTGGCCAAATTTTCCAACAGGACATTTCCGCCTTGAGGTTGATTCTGGTTTCCAGCAGCTTGTCCTGGATTAGCAGCATTTTGGGCCCCAAACAAATCTGCTAATGGGACATCTTCCTCGTTTTGCTGATTTTAATTTCTGTTATTGGCAGCTCGTGCACGATTACCTTGGATACCACCTCGAGCCATATCCTATAAAAATCCAATTGCCTTAAAACTAAGGGATATGAATGTCATCTAATCTTAACACCAAGTCCACCTTACATATTGATCACCATGGTTAGTAGAAAATAAATATCTTATCATATTTATTCTATCATAATTGTCATAGTTAATCATACCAATCTCGACATAGAACAATATCATACTATACCTTATTGGAGAGCAGTGGGACGGTGGTGGATGCCATAGCTTATAAACATTATGAATGCATGTTTCAACTTCATATTCAAAATATCAATAATATATATATATATATATATATATATATATTAAATGACCGATAAAAAATTTTGACACTAAAACATTTTTTTTTTTTAAACAAGTCTATAAGAACGTAAACCTGGCTCTGATACCACACTGTCACACCCCAATTTTAATGGGATGTGATTTGGACTAGTTTTTAAAATAATTTACCTAATTGTCATTTTACCACATTACACTAATAAATAAAAACATGTATATTTTTATAAAATTTGGCAGCGGAATTAATTTAGAAGATAAATACTCAAAACACAATTAATAATCTCAAAATAAAATTTAAGTTCAACGAAAGAGTACCAAGCTAGTTTTAAAGAGTTGGAAAATACCTAAGATGAAAGTAGTTCGAAATTTAAATGCAAATAATGAATAACATATCATAGATGCATTTTCCTAATGGCACGTACTGCATCCACCGTCCCTCCATTGCAGCTCCTTCAATCTGTAAAAGTTAAGTAGATTGGGATGAGCAAAAACTAGCTCAGTGGGATCCCCTTTGTCACCATTAAATGTCACATGCAAATAAAATCATTAACTCACAAACATACATACAATTTCATAAGCTTGTTGGCAATGCCAACCATAATAACATAAGCTTGTTGGATAAACCAACCATAATAACATAAGTTGTTGGATAAACCAACCATAACATAAGTAGTAAGATGCAGCAAGCAACAAAATTAATCACACAAAACATTTAAAAGTGACAAAGCATATATCCAATCAAATAATAAGAAAATCCCACCTTAAATCTTTAGTAGTCTCAAAAATACGTGGATTGGTTTAATGGGAGAAAGTCTCGTCACCTAAAAATAAAATAATAATATAACTTAGAATTATCACTATTAATAAACTAATAGATAAACGATATATTTCATTATTAAATTAATAAGATATGCTCTTAATGGATTTGAGCAAAAACAACATACTGACTTTTAGGTTATAAACCTACGACAACTGTTAAATAAATAGAATGGGAAATAAATATTAAATAATGCTAACACTTATAATATTTATAGGAAAAGAAAGGAAACTTTCATACTTAGTTAACCAAAATAGAAAGATTTATTTATGACAAAAGTACTGCCTAATAAATTAAACAGAACAGTTTACGTTTGTAGACCTCCATATATATATATATATATTAATTAATATAAAAAAATAAAACAAAAGAGAACCACACAGCTCAAAATCTGGTTTGACCGATTCTAAAAAATTAGAGCATGAACACCATATCCTAAAATAAAGGACAAGATTGAAGGAAAGAACAATGTGCATAAAATTATCCATTTTCTTAACGATAATTAATTCGGAAAATTTATTTGAAGCCTCTGTTAAAAAAAACGACATCACTACAAGAGATTTTAACTTGAATCAAAAGGTTCAATCCCATGAAGTTCATTTGATAGAAAAAAAATAATCTAACATAAACTAAAATTGGGCTTTGCCACATATATAAAGGAAAATGTAGTTTTTAGGATTTATAGAAGTCACGCACGCGCAGAAATAGTGTTTGTCCAACAAAAGAGCCTTTAACTTAGTAAATAACTTAGTAAATACACTAGCCTATATAGTGCAGGAAAACACTAAGAGAGGGCATAAATATAAGAAGGAGAGAAGAAAACATTTACAGTGCTTCAAAGAAATGGAGGCTACTGCTGGTTGCTGCAATAAAGAGAGGCAGAGAACACAATACGCTGCAGCAGGAATTTGATATCTCATTACTTGAGGAAATTTGTAAAAGGGTAGAGGGAAAGGTAGCTGTTGGATGCCATATTCACTTGGTAGGGTTTTGGCTTTCATTAAATGATGGAAAGAGGAAAAAAAGAATACATATATATATATAATTTGCTAGCTTATAATGTGGTGACACCTATCACTCACAAACAAAATATCCTCTCATTCAAATAACAAACTTGTACTAGAAAAGAAAAAGTGTTGCAGGTATTTTCAGCCCTTGGCAATTTGAATAAGTGGAATCAAAAGACAATATTCTTTGATTCCGTGTTGCTAGTGTGTATGTGGGATATCAGGCGAGAGTGAGAGCAATATAAGGATTTTAGATAAGTTTACTCAATTGAGAAAATTATGGAAATTATGGGTTAAAGAAGTCTTCCCTCATCATCCGTAGAATTTGAAATCTTAAAAAAAGTAACTAAAAAGAGAGAAAAACTCACGCTAAAAAAATAATCATAGAATAATTATTTAAAATAAATATAATATATATATATATCTATCTTATTTAAATCTATAAATATATTTATTATAATTCATTTTAAATTAATATCTCATATATTTTCATTTTAATGGTGATTAAAATCTTGGGTGTTACATCCTACTCTCCTTAAAGAATATTTCGTCCTCGAAATTTAGTAACGTACCATGAATAAATAGCTCTGCATATCTTTTGCGCATCTCCTCTTCGCGCTCCCATGTTGCCTCTTTCTCAGAATGGCGATTCCACTGAATCTTGATTAATGCAACGTCCTTGTTCCTCAACCGGTGAACTTTCCTTTCCAGTATTGCCATAGGTGCTTCCTCATAGGCCAAATTATTATTTATCTCCAATGTCGAGTAATCAATGACATGCTCGGGGTCTTGCACATACTTCCTCAACATGGATACATGAAACACATTATGCACGGCGGCAAACTCTGGAGGTAAAGCTAGTCGGTAAGCTAAATCACCAACTCTCTCAAGTATCTCGAAAGGACCCACGTACCTTGGTCTTAACTTGCCCTTCTTTCTGAAACGTACAACTCCTTTTGTTGGGGAAACTTTCAAAAACACCTTCTCTCCTACGTTGAATTGCAAATCCTTTCTACGCTTATCAGCATAAGATTTTTGTCTATCCTGTGCAATTATAATCTTCTCCCTCACATTCTGTACCACTTCAATGGTTTGTTTCAGCAACTCGGGACCCACAAACTTTCTTTCGCCAACCTCATCCCAATACAACGGCGAACGACACTTTCTTCCATATAGCGCCTCATAAGGAGCCATCCCAATGGTTGAATGAAAGCTATTATTATACGCGAACTCAACTAAAGGAATATTGTATTCCCAACTTCCACTCAGATCAAGTATACATGCCCTCAACATATCTTCCAGAGTTTGGATTGTCCTCTCTGATTGCCCATCAGACTGCGGATGGTAAGCCGTACTAAAGTTTAGCTTTGTTCCCATGGCCTTGTTTAAACTCTTCCAAAATTCCGACGTAAATCGTGTATCTCTATCAGACACGATTGAAACAGGCACTCCATGCAACCTCACGATTTCTTGAATATACATGCGTGCATATTGCTCCATCTTAAAAGTAGTCTTCACTGGAAGGAAATGTGCAGACTTAGTTAGACGATCCACGATAACCCAAATCGCATTATTTCCTTTAACCGTTCTCGGTAATCCCGTAACGAAGTCCATCGTTATGTGCTCCCACTTCCATTCTGGAATCCTAAGTGGTTGAAGTAATCCTGATGGGCGTTGATGTTCGGCCTTCACTTGTTGACAATTCAAACACTTCTCTACAAATCCTGCAATGTCTCTTTTCATTCCATTCCACCAAAACATTTTTCGTAAGTCATGGTACATCTTTGTGCTACCCGGGTGTGCAACATAAGGTGTACTATGAGCTTCTTCAAGAATTACTTTCCTTAGTTCAACGTCCTTAGGCACACAGATCCTACCTTCATAATACAGTGCTCCATCCTCAGCTACTGCAAAACTTTTATCTTCTCCTTTAACAATACGCTCCTTCACTTTACTAAAAAACTCATCCTTGAGTTGTTCCTTTTTAATCATATCCCTCAAATCCGATTGTACCACTAAAGTTGATAGAACTGCTTCAACACTTTTTGGTGGTTCCACTATCTCGATCTTCATTGTCGCAAATTCTCTTACCCATAGTTCTTGCTTGGCTAGCACACTTAACTCACTCCTTGTTTTCCGACTTAGTGCATCCGCTACCACATTAGCTTTTCTGGGATGGTAGTGTATGGTGCAATCATAATCCTTTACCAACTCCAACCATCGCCTTTGCCTCATGTTCAACTCCTTCTGCGTGAAAAGGTACTTTAAACTCTTGTGGTCCGAGTAGATCTCACACCTTCCGCCATAAAGGTAATGTCTCCATATCTTTAGCGCATGAACAACGGCTGCCAACTCCAAATCGTAAGTTGGATAATTCATCTCATGAATCTTTAGTTGCCTTGAGGCATAGGCAATGACCTTACCACTTTGCATCAAAACACACCCTAGTCCTTGTTTCGACGCGTCACTATAGATCACAAATTCCTTGGTGGGATCTGGAATTGTCAATACAGGGGCTGATGTGAGTCTCCGTTTGAGCTCTTGAAAACTTTTCTCACATTTCTCGTTCCATTCATACTTCTCCCTTTCCTCGTCAGTCGAGTCATTGGCAAAGCTATCCTCGAAAATCCTTCTATAAACCTTCGATAATAACCAGCCAATCCCAAGAAACTACGTACCTCATGCGCATTCGTAGGTCTCTTCCAATCACTAATCGCTTCCACTTTGGTCGGATCTACTTCGATCCCCTTAGCTGTAATCACATGTCCGAGGAAGGCAATTTGATTCATCCAAAACTCGCACTTCTTAAACTTTGCGTATAATTTTTCCTTGCATAGTGTTTCCATTACGATCCTCAAATGCTCTTCATGCTCCTCTTCATCCTTTGAGTACACCAAAATGTCATCTATGAACACTATGACGAACCGATCTAGAAACGGATGGAAGACTCGGTTCATCAAGTCCATAAACACCGCAGGAGCATTACTCAACCCGAAAGGCATTACTACAAACTCATAATGGCCATAACGAGTTCTAAATGCCGTCTTCATGATATCACTTTCTTTGACCTTCAGCTGGTGGTACCCCGATCGAAGGTCAATCTTGGAAAATACTCCTGCTCCTCTCAATTGGTCAAACAAGTCTTCAATTCTAGGCAAGGGGTACTTGTTCTTTATGGTGAGTCGATTCAACTCTCGGTAGTCGATGCACATTCTTAACGTTACATCCTTCTTCTTGACGAATAGAACAGGTGCTCCCCATGGTGAGACACTAGGTTGAATGAAACCTAAATCCAACAATCCTTGAATTTGCACTTTCAATTCTTGCAACTCCTTCGGTGCCATCCTATAAGGGGCTTTGGATATTGGAGCCGCTCCAGGTGCCAAATCAATTGTGAATTCGACCTGCCTATCTGGTGGTACGCCAGGTAAATCCTCCGGAAAAACATCTTCGTATTCTCGAACGATTGGTACGTCAGCAACACTTATTCCCGATCTTTGGCTCCCCGTGACGTTGACCAGATATCCTCGACAATCATTCTTCTTCAACATTGATGCTGCCTTCATCGCACTTATCACTCGTGGTACGGTCCTAGACTTTACTCCATAAAAGACAATTTCCTCCTTGCTAGGTGGATGTAAAGTTACTTCTTTTTCCCGACACTTAATGTCGGCTTGATATTTACTAAGCCAGTCCATTCCAAGAATAATGTCAAAATCTTTCATATCCAACACATATAAATAAGTCTCTAAATGATGTTCATTCACCTTAATGTTAACATTTTTAACCATGGAGTAAGCATTTACTGTTTTACCAGATGGTATACTAACTACAAGTGGTTCTCCTACACTTACTCCCTTATTCCCAGTTAGAGCATGAAATTTAGCAGAGATGAATGAATGTGTGGCTCCAGTATCAAAAAGCACATAAGCTGGTATATTCGATACTGTGAACATACCTGCCATAGTGCCTGGCTGCTGTTCGGCTTCCTCTTGTGTCAAGGCAAACATCCGTGCATTGCCACCAGCTCCCGTACTCGGCTTCCTTCTATCACCTTTGTTCTGATTCAGTGGGCAATTCATTAGCATGTGTCCCTGCTCCTTGCATTTGAAACACCGATTCTGCCCCAACAAACACTCTCCACTGTGCTTCTTACCACACTTCGTACAAGTTGGTCTTTCTACATAACTTCCAGACACTGCACCTCCAATGACTCGTCCTTGCTTGTTAGGATTTGCATTTATGTTTGATCCTGCATCATTCCACTTTCTTTTCCCGGAATACTCAGCAACTTTCGGTTTTGGGGCATCCATTGCTATGCTAGCATCAATCTCTTCAGCTCGTTCAAACGTTTCAGCTAACGTTGTGATACCTTGGCCCGAGACGACATTTCTGATTTCAGCACGAAGACCATACCTAAATCTTTGAGCCTTTTTAGCCTCGGTGTCCACCATGTGTGGAGCAAAACGACTCATTTGACTGAACTTCCTTTCATACTCTGCCACTGACATGTTCCCTTGCTTCAGATTGAAGAATTCTGATTCCATTTTCACTAGGTAGGATGGAGGATAGTACTTGACCTTAATGATGCGCTTAAACTCTTCCCACGATAGTGTTACACGCTCAGCAGCTGGTCGCATGCCCCAATAAGAATTCCACCATATTCGTGCGTCTTCCCGAAGTTGAAAGGACGCACATGCCACTCGTTGTGCATCTGTGCACATAATGAGTCCAAGGATGCCCTCGATGGTCTCCATCCATTCTTCAAGTGCAGCTGGTCCATCTCGACCGTTAAAAGTAGGAGGTTTGAAACGGTTGAATTGTTCCACAACCTTAAGTTGGCTTGCTTGGGGCTGTGGAGGGAGATTTTGTGCATTCAGAGTTTGAAGTAGGTTGGCCAAATTTTCCAACAGGACATTTCCGCCTTGAGGTTGATTCTGGTTTCCAGCAGCTTGGCCTGGATTAGCAGCATTTTGGGCCCCAAACAAATCTGCTAATGGGACATCTTCCTCGTTTTGCTGATTTTAATTTCTGTTATTGGCAGCTCGTGCACGATTACCTTGGATACCACCTCGAGCCATATCCTATAAAAATCCAATTGCCTTAAAACTAAGGGATATGAATGTCATCTAATCTTAACACCAAGTCCACCTTACATATTGATCACCATGGTTAGTAGAAAATAAATATCTTATCATATTTATTCTATCATAATTGTCATAGTTAATCATACCAATCTCGACATAGAACAATATCATACTATACCTTATTGGAGAGCAGTGGGACGGTGGTGGATGCCATAGCTTATAAACATTATGAATGCATGTTTCAACTTCATATTCAAAATATCAATAATATATATATATATATATATATATATTAAATGACCGATAAAAAATTTTGACACTAAAACATTTTTTTTTTTTTAAACAAGTCTACAAGAACGTAAACCTGGCTCTGATACCACACTGTCACACCCCAATTTTAATGGGATGTGATTTGGACTAGTTTTTAAAATAATTTACCTAATTGTCATTTTACCACATTACACTAATAAATAAAAACATGTATATTTTTATAAAATTTGGCAGCGGAATTAATTTAGAAGATAAATACTCAAAACACAATTAATAATCTCAAAATAAAATTTAAGTTCAACGAAAGAGTACCAAGCTAGTTTTAAAGAGTTGGAAAATACCTAAGATGAAAGTAGTTCGAAATTTAAATGCAAATAATGAATAACATATCATAGATGCATTTTCCTAATGGCACGTACTGCATCCACCGTCCCTCCATTGCAGCTCCTTCAATCTGTAAAAGTTAAGTAGATTGGGATGAGCAAAAACTAGCTCAGTGGGATCCCCTTTGTCACCATTAAATGTCACATGCAAATAAAATCATTAACTCACAAACATACATACAATTTCATAAGCTTGTTGGCAATGCCAACCATAATAACATAAGCTTGTTGGATAAACCAACCATAATAACATAAGTTGTTGGATAAACCAACCATAACATAAGTAGTAAGATGCAGCAAGCAACAAAATTAATCACACAAAACATTTAAAAGTGACAAAGCATATATCCAATCAAATAATAAGAAAATCCCACCTTAAATCTTTAGTAGTCTCAAAAATACGTGGATTGGTTTAATGGGAGAAAGTCTCGTCACCTAAAAATAAAATAATAATATAACTTAGAATTATCACTATTAATAAACTAATAGATAAACGATATATTTCATTATTAAATTAATAAGATATGCTCTTAATGGATTTGAGCAAAAACAACATACTGACTTTTAGGTTATAAACCTACGACAACTGTTAAATAAATAGAATGGGAAATAAATATTAAATAATGCTAACACTTATAATATTTATAGGAAAAGAAAGGAAACTTTCATACTTAGTTAACCAAAATAGAAAGATTTATTTATGACAAAAGTACTGCCTAATAAATTAAACAGAACAGTTTACGTTTGTAGACCTCCATATATATATATATATATATTAATTAATATAAAAAAATAAAACAAAAGAGAACCACACAGCTCAAAATCTGGTTTGACCGATTCTAAAAAATTAGAGCATGAACACCATATCCTAAAATAAAGGACAAGATTGAAGGAAAGAACAATGTGCATAAAATTATCCATTTTCTTAACGATAATTAATTCGGAAAATTTATTTGAAGCCTCTGTTAAAAAAAACGACATCACTACAAGAGATTTTAACTTGAATCAAAAGGTTCAATCCCATGAAGTTCATTTGATAGAAAAAAAATAATCTAACATAAACTAAAATTGGGCTTTGCCACATATATAAAGGAAAATGTAGTTTTTAGGATTTATAGAAGTCACGCACGCGCAGAAATAGTGTTTGTCCAACAAAAGAGCCTTTAACTTAGTAAATAACTTAGTAAATACACTAGTCTATATAGTGCAGGAAAACACTAAGAGAGGGCATAAATATAAGAAGGAGAGAAGAAAACATTTACAGTGCTTCAAAGAAATGGAGGCTACTGCTGGTTGCTGCAATAAAGAGAGGCAGAGAACACAATACGCTGCAGCAGGAATTTGATATCTCATTACTTGAGGAAATTTGTAAAAGGGTAGAGGGAAAGGTAGCTGTTGGATGCCATATTCACTTGGTAGGGTTTTGGCTTTCATTAAATGATGGAAAGAGGAAAACAAGAATACATATATATATATAATTTGCTAGCTTATAATGTGGTGACACCTATCACTCACAAACAAAATATCCTCTCATTCAAATAACAAACTTGTACTAGAAAATAAAAAGTGTTGCAGGTATTTTCAGCCCTTGGCAATTTGAATAAGTGGAATCAAAAGACAATATTCTTTGATTCCGTATTGCTAGTGTGTATGTGGGATATCAGGCGAGAGTGAGAGCAATATAAGGATTTTAGATAAGTTTACTCAATTGAGAAAATTATGGAAATTATGGGTTAACAAAAGTCTTCCCTCATCATCCGTAGAATTTGAAATCTTAAAAAAAGTAACTAAAAAGAGAGAAAAACTCACGCTAAAAAAATAATCATAGAATAATTATTTAAAATAAATATAATATATATATATATATTTATCTTATTTAAATCTATAAATATATTTATTATAATTGATTTGCTGGCAATTTGGTAATTGAGTATTAATGACATCATTACCAAAAATAGCCGTTGTGACTAATTTTGTGGCAAGAATTGATCATCAAGGCCGTTTTTTATAAGAGAATTGCATTCCTTATATAATCCAATTTGTTTAATTACATTCAGGAATAAATCTAGAATGAATTACATGATCAAAGATAGTCATTTAAACTCAAAAATCAAGTGATCTGATCAGCAGAGTGACGTCTTCTGATTTCTTGAAAATGTCTGCTGATTTCTCTTGGAAGTCTTCTGGTCAGCTGAGTAGGTCTTCTGATCAGCTGAGTGGAGGTTTGAGATTTGCTGAGTAAATCTTCTGTGCTTTGAAGGTCCAACTTGGCTTGATGGATCCTTCATTGTTGCTGTGATGATCCAACCTGGATGATGGATCTTCCAGCTTTATTGTGAGTGGTGATCCAACCTGGTTTGATGGATCTTCCAGCTCTGTCTGAATCAAGTAGGACCATCAAATCAATATGTAGATGATCAGCCTGGATGATATCCCACTGGTTCAGGTTGCCCTTACCATCTAATGTTCCTCATCATCAGATGGGTTGTAGCTTCAAATGTGTCCTAATTGAATCTCTTCGCTACTCTTGAAAGAGAAGGAAGATTGGAAGAGGCTTCAATGGAGTCGAAGAGAGAGCCATGGACTCAGCCTTCATGTTCTGTTTAGACACAATAGCTTTTGATAACAAGCTCTCCATGTAGAACTTCCCCCTGGAGAAGAAGCTCTGCTTGTTTGCTACTCTGTCCTCTGCATCTCTCTTTCCTCTAGTTTTCAATAAGGACTTCTCTCCTTCCTCTAGTTTTCACAGGCATACTCATGTTGAGTAGGTCAAGTATGTTGATCTGCATCATCTTCATCTTCTGGACAAATCTTCATCTCCTTCACCCAAGACTTTGGTTGAAGAATGATCTCCATTCCATCTTTTCTTTCGATCTTCTCCATACCTGAAACAAAAATTATAGTTGGTGATTTGTGTTCTTAGGTGTTCTCATAACTTCCTCCTTTTATAGGGGTAGAAATGAGGTAGTGGAGTGAAAGATGACAAAATTATAGAGTTGATAGGTCTGTATTTCTGAAAAGTTACTTCTTAAGATCAACAATGAGATTCTTGATCTAAGGGTTCACATTTAAAGATATTCAGACTTTATCTTATGGAATGCAGAATTTATAAATTTTGAGCAAGAGTTATTTGAAATCCGTACAGTGCATGCATATTGTTGAGTCGGTGAGGATGGTGTATTAATCCAACCAGTATAACTCAATAGTGTACTGTATGTATGTATACAAGATAAAGTATTTTATGAAGAATAATTTATTAATATACATAGTTATACATTGCTTGTAAAGAAATCAAATAACCTTGTTCAAGTCTGCTGTCTATATATATATATGTATGATATGCAATGCAGATTTTAGAGTATTTCATCAAGGATTCTTAAGGTATCATTGATTCCCCTTTGATTAGATGACTCTAAGTTTTCCCTCAGCTTTATTTGTCTTCATCGGGAATGAACTTACCTGAAGATGAGGGTGTCTATTCACCTCATCTGATCCTCCTAGTCTGCTGCACCTGTATCAGCTGAGGCCTTCAGCTGATCTCTTCTCTTCATGTGCTTGGATCTAGTAGTCCTAAGCTGTAGCATAGGGTCTTGAATCGTTCTTCAGCTAGGGGCTTAGTCAAGATGTCTACTCTTTGGATATCTGTGTGAATTTTCTCCATCTTGATGTCCTTCTTTTCAAGGTGGTCTCTTATGAAGTGGTGTCGGATGTCGACATGCTTGCACCTCTACATTGTAATCCTTGAGTTGTTGAACTAGCCAGAGCAGCTGACTACAACAACTACCAGCTGCCATATACTCTGCTTCAGTGGTGGAGGTTGCAACTGAGGTTTGCTTCTTTGAAAACCATGATATCAACTTGTTGCCTAGGAATTGACAGGTTCCAGATGTGGATTTCCTATCAATTCTACATCCTCCATAGTCTGAGTCAGAATAGCCACTCAATTCTAGATTGTCATCAGCAGGGTACCATAGTCCTAGGTTGACTGTTCCTTTTAGGTACTTGAGAATCTTCCTTGCTGCTTCTAGATGACTTTGCTTTGGGTTTGCTTGAAACCTAGCACATACTCCTACAGCAAATGTTATGTCTGGTCTGCTAGCTGTAAGGTATAGTAGAGATCCGATCAGTGCTCTATATTCAGCTTGATCAACTGCCTTTCCGGACTCATCTGGTTCCATTTTGAAAGATGTCATCATTGGAATCCTTGCAGTCTTGCATTGTAGAGCTTTGAATCTTTCTAATAGACTCTTGGTATACTTGGACTGGTTGATGAAGATCCCTTCTGAACTCTGCTTGACTTGAAGTCCTAGGAAGTAATTTATCTCACCCATCATGCTCATTTCAAATTTTCCTTGCATAAGTTCAGAGAACTTCTTGCACATCTCTTGATTGGGTGATCCAAATATAATGTCATCTACATATATTTGTACCATTAGAATGTCTTCTCCTTCTTGTATTCTGAAAAGAGTTCTATCCACTTTGCCTTTTGTATATCCATTGTCAAGTAGGAATTGTGACAATGTGTCATACCAAGCTCTAGGGGCTTATTTTAGACCATAGAGAGCCTTCTTCAGTCGATATACTTGTTCACCTTTTTCAAATCCTGGAGGCTGCTCTACATATACTTCTTCTACCAGAATACCATTTAGAAAAGCACTCTTGACGTCCATTTGATATACCTTGAAGCCCATATATGATGCATAGGCTAGAAACAGTCGTATGGCTTCTAATCTGGCTACTGGAGCAAAGGTTTCATCATAGTCAATTCCTTCAGATTGAGAGTATCCTTTTGCAACTAGCCTAGCCTTATTTCTAGTTATCACATCATTTTCGTCCTTCTTGTTCTTGAATACCCACTTTGTTCCTACTACATTGTGGTTTTCAGGACGATCTACCAATTCCCAGACTTCATTTCTTTCGAATTGGTTTAGTTCTTCTTGCATAGCAGTGATCCAATTGCTATCTGTCATTGCTTCTTCTATGTCAGCTGGTTCAATGTTGGATAAGAAGGCACACCAGCAGAACATAGATGATTGTGAGTTCTGATTCAGTTGTCTTCTGGTCTTGACACCTGATTCTGCTCCTCCTAAGATGAGGTTTGATGGATGATTGTTTCTCCATGTATGCCTCACGGGAGTATCTGCATTGGATGAGCTTGGATTCTCATCTGATCTAGTGCCATCAGGAGGGTTGACTTGATTAGGTCGATCATCATCTGTATCTTGTGTGTCAAAAAGATCATTCCCCCTGGCATTTGGGATTGGTGCATCTTGATTCTGGTCAGCTTGTCCTGCCTGAGTTTGAGATCTAGTGACAGGTCTATGAGGCTTATCCTCCTCTGGTTCTTCAGGGAAAGGTTCATTTACTTCAATGAACTCATCTGGTCTAGACTTGATCACTAGATGTCTCATCTGTTCTGCAGCTGAGTTTGTTTCTACTGCATTCTTATCACAAGACTCATCAAAAACAACATGGGGTGTTTCTTCCACAAGAAGGGTTCGTTTGTTGAGTACCCTGAATGCTTTGCTAGTAGAGGAGTATCCTAAGAATATCCCCTCATCTGCTTTGGCATCAAAGGCATTCAACTTACTCTTCCCATTGTTGTGAATGAAACACTTACAACCAAATATATGAAAGTAAGATACTCTAGGTTTTCTTCCTTTCCACAGTTCATATGGGGTTTTCTCATGTATTTTATGAATACCTGACCTGTTTTGAGTGTGACAAGCTGTGTTGATGGCTTCTGCCCATAGCTTCTTGGGAGTGGAGAATTCAGCAAGGAGTGTTCTGGCAGCTTCTTTGAGTGTTCTGACTCTTCTTTCAGCTACACCATTCTGTTGAGGTGTTCTTGCTGCACTTGTCTCATGCTGAATACCATTAGTAGTACAATAGGCAATAATATAAGAGTTAATGAATTCAGTGCCTTTGTCACTTCTAATTTTCACAATTAGTTCTCCTTTCTCTACTTGGATCCTCTTCAATAGTTCAGGAAGTTTCTGCTATGTTTCACTCTTCTTGTATAAGAAGATAACCCAAGTAAACTTGGAGTAGTCATCTACAACAATAAGAGTGTACTTTCTTCCTGTTAGAGTGGTTGGAGTGATTGGTCCAAAGAGATCCATGTGAAGCAATTCAAGAACTCTGCTGGTTGATGCTGTCTTCTTGGTCTTGAAGGAGACCTTTGTTTGTTTTCCTTGTTGACATGCATCACATACCTGATCTTTACAGTAGAGTTCATTAGGCAGACCATCAACTAAGGATTCCCTTGCTAGCTTGTTCATAGTCTTAAAGTTCAGATGACTAAGACGTTTGTGCCATAGCCAGCTGACATCTTTAGGGCTCTTCACAAGCAGACATGTATCCTTAGGACAGCTGTTCCAATTTGCAAGATACATACTTCCCTTTCTAGATCCTGTTAGAAGGTTTTGTTTTGTTCTCTTATCACTTATGAGACACTCATCTTTAGAGAATTTGACTGAGTAACCAGTGTCACAAAAATGAGAAACAGATAATAAATTAAACTTAAGACCTTCTACATATGATACATCATGTACCTCAATGTCACCATTTTTAAGGGTGCCATATCCTTTTGTGTTACCATGCGCGTTATCACCAAAGAAAACTTTTGGACCTTTCTTCTCTATGTAGTTGGTCAGCAGGGCTTTGGTTCCTGTCATGTGAGTTGAGCATCCACTATCTATGTACCAAGTTTCTCCTGCTAGACCTCCTCTTCTGTATAGGTCCCTTCTTTCCTGCAAGGAAAGTTAAGTTTTAGGTACCCATTTTGTTTTGGGTCCTTGGGTGTTAGTACTACCCTTGGGAACCCACATATACTTTGGTCGTTTAAACAACCTTGAACATTTGAGTTGTTTCCCTCGGGCATCACAGAACCAAATCTTACCAGTCAGCACCTTGGACTGATCTGATTTGTTCTTTGTGTCAGCTAAGTAATAGTCAAATGGTTTCCCTTTATAGGAGTGTACATACATGATCTTTTGACTAGTTACATTCGGCCTGGGTGCATTAGCTGGTCGATGCACACGATTATATGGACCATACTCTTCTGTTCTCACAATATCATAAGAGATAGGGGGTGCAAAGAGAACAGATTTGTTTGAAGAAGATTTCTTCTTCTTGGCTGGAGCAGCATACAGCTGAGACTGTCTCAGGCGAGATGGTCTAGGCTGTCTGCTGTTTCTCTGTACAGGCTTGGGGTTAGCTTGTCCTTTACCATTTTTGTTTTTGGGATAGTTAGCCTTAGCTGGTACAGATGCCTTTTGGTTCATATTAGGTTCATTGTGTTTAGAACACTCACCCTTTTCATGTGTCTGAGTAGTGCACTTGTTAGGTGTACTACCCCCAGCTGGAGAGGATGTAGATGGATTAAGTTCATAACCAAAACCCATCTTATTGCCATTTGATCTATAATACTCAGAGATACTTTCAATAGTAGTAGAAGCTTTATTGAACTCTGAAATCTTTTGATTTAGGCATTCCTTCTCCTTTTCTAAGAGCTTGTGTGTTTGGAAGAGATCATTGAATTTGGATTGTAGTGAACGAAGTTCCTTAGTTTCTAAAGCTTGAGTTTGTAACATCCCCTCATACAACTGAGTTATTGTGGTATTTTCTTCCTTAAGAAGCTCCACTTCTCTGGTCAATCTTTCATTCATTGTGACCAACTCAGGGGTGTTCTCAAACTTAGCCTTTTTCAACTTAGCAATTTCTTTCCTTAGATCCTTATTCTCCTCTTCCACTTCTATGAAAGCTCTAGTGGCAATATCAAGATCACCTTTTACCTTTCTTAAAGATTGATAATAGGTGTCTTCTGATTCGCCTTCAGATGAGTTTATCTCATCTGATTGTGAAAAAATAGGTGAATGGAAAGTACTAGTATAGGAGTTTACCTCATTTTCACCTATGGCCATCATAGCTAGGTCGTCTGAATCATCTGAAAAGATTTGATCGTCTGGTGATGTAGGGAGTTCATCACTTTGATATTCAGATTCTTCAGTCACCATTGCTTTCTTGTCTGAGGTTCTTCTTGGCCTTCTTTCTTTCTTGTCATCCAAATCCAGCTCAGGACATTTATAGACATAGTGACCTGGTTTGCCACAGTTGAAGCAAGATCCAGGTTTCTGATTTGAGTTGCCTCTCCTTGGAGGAGTGGCATCTCTTCTTCTAGATCCTCGGCTGTCAGATGACTCCACATCCCTTCTAGGATGTCTTTCTGGTGTTCTTTCTCTGGAACTTCTAGAGGGTGAACTTGCTCTTCTATCTTTGTAGTTTCTATAGAATTTTCTATATTTGCTGTTGAGGGTGTTCATCCTTTCAAATCTTTTGATCATAAGAGCCATTTGTTCCTTTAGACTCATGTCTGATCCTTCACAGTCTTCTGTTTTCAGAGAGGTCTTGCCAGATGAGGTACTTGCAGCTTTTGTATTGGCTGCCTTGAAGGCTACAGTCTTGGAGGTAGATGGGGTTGCAGTTGGCTCATCACTTCCTGAGTTTTCTTCTCTTTCCAGATCATATTCATGAGCTTTTAGATTCTGAAATAGAGTTTGAGCAGACCACTTCTTGATATCTTGAGTATCCTTGATGATGGTCTTCTTGAGTCTCCATTTCTTGGTTAGAGAGTCTAAGATCTTTAGATTTTTCTCTCTATTTGTATATTTCTTGCCCAGAGATTCTATCTCATTGATGATCTTGGTAAATCTATTGTCTAACTTATCAATAGACTCTTCTGGTTGCATCTTGAAGTGTTCGAACTTCTTGACTGCTGTAGACAACTTGGATTCCTTGATCAGCTCAGTTCCTTCACAGAGAAGTGCCAATGCCTCCCACATCTCTCTGGCTGACTCACAGTGGATTACCTTTGCAATGTACTCATTTGGAAGAGTTTGCATTATGTAATCTTGAGCAATGCTATCAAGATTTGATTGCTTCATCTCTTCTGGTGTGAGGTCCTTCATAGGCTTGGGAACCAGCTCTCCAACTTAGACTTCTGGATCACCATTTGCAGTGTTGACTGTCATGATGGTGATCGGGCCTTCTGTGATTACAGACCACATCTTGTAGTGGACTGATGTAAGATTCTTCCTCATCCTGATCTTCCAGTAATCATAATCCTCAACTGAAAACTTAGGCAACTTTCTCATGTTAGCACTCATGCTGTATGAGTTTTCAAAAAACAAGTTTTTTTTTTTTTTTTTTCAAGAAGGTCTGTTCAAGAGGACTACAGAAAGACTCCCTCAAGTCTTCTGATAATCTAGAGACAGTAGTCCGTTAGAACCACTGCTCTGATACCACTTGTTGGTCCCTGAACGAGTAGTGAATGGGATTAAAGTCTAGAGGGGAGGGGTGAATAGACTTTAAAACTTTTTCAAACAGAGTTGGGAACCTCTTCTGATTGCTATGTCAACTGGACTGCAAGTCTGCTGGTCCAGATGACTATAGTGATCTGATTGTTAAGGTTGTATGCGGAATTTTGGTGGCCCTTGTTTAGACTCGTTCTTGTAACTTGTTCTACTTAATGAAAATACTCAGCTGATGCCGGTTTGAAAGTTATGGCCTGTTTTAAAGAGTGTTGAAATAACAGTATGCACTATATAATAATGAATGTAAAGGCAGAAATGTAAAGTGCAGAAAGTAAATAACACCGGATTTATAGTGGTTCGGATATACGTTCCTACGTCCACTCTCACGTCCTAACGTGATGTTTAATCCCTTTAATTTCCACAAATTACAAGGGTCTTGTCCTTTATAGTCCCAAGGTTAGGACTTTGAGATCTGAGCCGTCCTAACAGCTGCGGTCTCCACAAGTGATTGTAAGCACTTGCACTTTGAGGGGTTCAAAAACTTTAACCTTTCGGTGAGGGTTTGGGGTTTTTGAGATGTATCCAACTAATGGTTCAAGCTTATAATTTGCTTAACCACTATGCCTAAAACACTTGATATACAATATGAACAGGTTTCAGGTTCTTAAGGGTTGGATAGGAAGCACTTAAGAGCTATGGATAATTTAATGGATTTCTGGCTCTTGGAGAACTCTTGGAACAGTATGGCTTTTGCTTGATTGCTTGCTTAGCTTTTGAATTCTCTCTTGTGACTTCTTGTTGTTTGTGATTCCTCATCCTCTTGTATTTATAATGAAGATTGGTTACAACTAGCCGTTGGAGTTGACTAGCCGTTTGAGCAATCTTTCCATAATAGCTTGATTCCTTGATTCCAGCCGCTTGATTGCTTCAATCCTGGGATCATGTCAATCTTCTAAATAAGGTAGGTCTTCGTTTGAATTGCAAGATGACTTAGGAATCAGCCGAGTCCTGGAAGAGCACATAGTCTTCTGATCTGTACTTCTAGTCTTCTGACTACTCTTCTGGCCTTAGGTCTTCTGTCTTCTGATATCAGACGAGTAACACTCTTCTGATCTGGAAATTCTTTGTACTGCTTTAGGCCATCTTCAATCTGGGACTCCATCAGATAGGTAGGTATACAAGCACCTTAACTTATCTGGTCTTCAAGGATCTTCTAGTCTTCATGTCTTCTACTCTTCTCATCTTGAGGATAGGCATGTAAGCCAGGACTGTGCTGATCAGCTGATATCAATACAGTTGATCACACAAGACTAGTCTAAGATGTTCTATACAAGTCAGCTGATCCTATTACATTTATAAACTCTAAGTGTTTTGGCCATCAAAACTATTCTAACATCAAGTGGGGCTTAGGGTGAATTTATATCCCAACAGAAGATGAGCTCATGGCTGAAGCTGAGGATGTTGGTCCTGATGTTCAATCAATTCAAATTTTTCCAGAAAGTTATCTAGACGTGTTGAAGATGGACCTGAAGCAAGTAGTCCAGTCATCTATTGATGAATTCTTGAAGTCCGATTTGAAGCAAATTCTTGCAGATCAAAATCAAGCTCTTGTGGATAATTCGAAAGAATTAATTGTTGGTGAAGTCAATCAGATGGATTCGACGTTCAGATAAGAGATGTATGCTCAACTAGAAGACTTTTTGAAAAGGCAAGTTGATTATTCTCAGAAGTGTTCTATTGATTTTGCACGATCATTGGCTGAAGAATCAACGAAGATGGAACGACTCTATCGTGTGAAGATTGAGATAGCAGATGCTTAGAGAAGAGAAGCACAAGATCAGTTGGTGCAAGCAAGAGCTGTTCTAGGAGACTTGACTGAACAGAATAGGCTGCTCAGACACACTGCTACTCACTTCAAAGACGAATTGGTTTCTAGTTTGAGAAAGTTAGAACTCACTGCTGGTCGACTAGACAAGATGAGTCATGATAAATCGCATCAAAGGCAGATTGAGATTCCTGCTGAAGCTATGAAGGAAGCGATGAAGCAAGAAATGACGCGTTTTACCTCTCTATTTACTCTTAAGGCTAGTGATGAAGCCAAAAAGGGGGAAGAAACAAGAGTGGTAAGTGCTGCTGAAACTAAAATTGCTGAAATTGCTGAAACTGCTACTATGCCAGAAGAGACTAGTAGACCAAAGAGAAGAAGACTGGTCAAGAAAGCAGATCTTGAACAGGTCGGTGCTAGTGCAGAAGAAGAGAAGAATAGACTAGTGAAAGGCAAAGGCATTGCGATTCCTAAAGTTCAAACCAGAAGAAATGTTAAAAGGAAATTGATGATAGAAGAACCGAAAGTTAAAGAGTCAATAGGACAGATCATTGCTGATCTGGATGAGATTGAAATCTTAAAGAAACAGAAGATTGAATATGCTCACTATGCTAGTAGGAAGATAATTGGCAAGCATATTCGCATATTGCAAAAGATGAAGACTAATCCAGATGAGATCGAGGATGCTTACATTGACAATGAACATAAAGATGCATGGTTCAAAGTCAAGTTGAAGTGGGAGCTTGATCATTGGATTATTCGTAAGTTTGGACCAGAAGAGATGCATGGTTCTGAAATTGCTGAAACTGCTACTATGCCAGAAGAGACTAGTAGACCAAAGAGAAGAAGACTGGTCAAGAAAGCAGATCTTGAACAGGTCGGTGCTAGTGCAGAAGAAGAGAAGAATAGACTAATGAACATAAAGATGCATGGTTCTGAAATTGCTGAAACTGCTACTATGCCAGAAGAGACTAGTAGACCAAAGAGAAGAAGACTGGTCAAGAAAGCAGATCTTGAACAGGTCGGTGCTAGTGCAGAAGAAGAGAAGAATAGACTAGTGAAAGGCAAAGGCATTGCGATTCCTAAAGTTCAAACCAGAAGAAATGTTAAAAGGAAATTGATGATAGAAGAACCGAAAGTTAAAGAGTCAATAGGACAGATCATTGCTGATCTGGATGAGATTGAAATCTTAAAGAAACAGAAGATTGAAGATGCTCACTATGCTAGTAGGAAGATAATTGGCAAGCATATTCGCATATTGCAAAAGATGAAGACTAATCCAGATGAGATCGAGGATGCTTACATTGACAATGAACATAAAGATGCATGGTTCAAAGTCAAGTTGAAGTGGGAGCTTGATCATTGGATTATTCGTAAGTTTGGACCAGAAGAGATGCATGGTTCTGAAATTGCTGAAACTGCTACTATGCCAGAAGAGACTAGTAGACCAAAGAGAAGAAGACTGGTCAAGAAAGCAGATCTTGAACAGGTCGGTGCTAGTGCAGAAGAAGAGAAGAATAGACTAATGAACATAAAGATGCATGGTTCTGAAATTGCTGAAACTGCTACTATGCCAGAAGAGACTAGTAGACCAAAGAGAAGAAGACTGGTCAAGAAAGCAGATCTTGAACAGGTCGGTGCTAGTGCAGAAGAAGAGAAGAATAGACTAGTGAAAGGCAAAGGCATTGCGATTCCTAAAGTTCAAACCAGAAGAAATGTTAAAAGGAAATTGATGATAGAAGAACCGAAAGTTAAAGAGTCAATAGGACAGATCATTGCTGATATGGATGAGATTGAAATCTTAAAGAAACAGAAGATTGAAGATGCTCACTATGCTAGTATGAAGATAATTGGCAAGCATATTCGCATATTGCAAAAGATGAAGACTAATCCAGATGAGATCGAGGATGCTTACATTGACAATGAACATAAAGATGCATGGTTCAAAGTCAAGTTGAAGTGGGAGCTTGATCATTGGATTATTCGTAAGTTTGGAGATGCCGACATCAAAGAAGAGTTTTATGTTGTATTTGACAAGTTCATGGAGGTGCAAGATCAGAAGTTATGGAACTTGATCATGCGGATTGCAACTGCTGTAGGTTATAATATTCTTGTTCCTATCTTTCCTAAGTGGGAAACTCCTATGGTAAGTTCAGGAAGGAGGATCGATTTCAACGTAATCAAAAAGTTTGAAGAAGAGCTGCTAGACAAGGAGAAGATCGAGAATGAAGATCATATCTCAGATATCCATAGAAGACTCCTTGACGCATTCTGTGTTCCAAACCTAGATGGAGGTAACATTAGTGATTAATTGATTAGTATTTTACTTATGTCTTTTTGTTTTTAATTAAGTAAGTGTAATCTACTGATCTTATGTGAATGAATGAAAAAATAACACATTTTGGTGAAAGACAAGATAACTACTTAACTAGTCTACTGTTATGAAATAATTCAAGTAGTTTTGACTTCATCAAAAAGGGGGAAATTGTTGGGATATGAATCTTAATACAAGTCCTAAATGATGAAAAGATAAGATAAGTTTTGATAAGCTAAAAAGAAGACTTGAATAATTTCTAAGTGTTGACTGATCTAGTCTAGTTATGGAGACGTCTTGAGCAGATCAGTAGAGTTCACAAGTAAAGTTCAAAAGATAAGTTCGAAAGGAAAGATAATTATGATTGAAAGACAAGTATGTTTTATAAGTACTTTGTAAGTTAGGATTTATACTGAGCTATATTAAATGATGTATAGAAGCTCATATTTCATATGTATTCGCACATATTCATTGTATAGATCTTAAGGTGACTAAGCTGTTTTATAAAGCTTAATGTAATGTAATAGTCTTGTTAGGATTAGATGATAGGACTAGTTTAGTTCTATGCTGAAGTCTACTACTGAAGACCTGCGCAAGGCAAGACAAGACGAGAGAAGAAGAAGACTGAAATTTGTCTAAGTATGGAGACTAGACAGGTGCACTACAAAGAAGAATTTTGTTAAGTCAGAAACGCGTATTGAAGATATGGATTGAAAAGTTAGTTATAGAATAACTAATTAACTACATAAACGCGTGGATGGATAAGAAGAAGAAGTTAGAAGTCAGTTATCAAGAAAAGGTGGTTACAAAACAGAATGTTCTTGATATTGGAAGTCTATAAATACCCCAAGGTATTCAAACGATTAAAGACTACTGACATACTGATATTCTACATACAAGTGAAGCAAATTAACGAAGTATTCAAAGAGAAGGAATTCTCAGAGTTTGAAGTTCAGAAAGTGAAGCCAGAAGACAAGTGGGGGAAATTAGTATATAGGACATTTCACCTATAGAAACTCGAAATAAAGACAAAAATTTTAAAAGTTAGGAAGAAGGACAATTTGATTTATAAAAGTACAATTTTAACCTCAGTTTATAAATAAAATCGAAATTTGCATATTCAATTAAGATAAAATAGGAAATTCAAAACAGGAGCTGATGAAATATTAAATTCCCGGAAATCTCGGTCATAATTGCGTTCAAAATTTCAAACCTTCCTAATAAGATAAAATATTAAATTCAAAATAGGAACTGATAAAATATTAAATTCTCGAAAATCTCGGTCATAATTGCGTTCGGAATTTCAAACCTTCCTAAAACAGAGCTGGAGTATTGGAGAAGCTTCTTTCAAAAAAAAAAAAATACATATGATGTAATTAATTCATTAACGTGGAACAAATCGTAATGGAATATATGCTCACGTATATGCCAAACAAATATGCACATTGTGATATGTGCAGTAAGAATGCAAAATACACCATTTTTATCTATATTTATGATTACTACGATAATCATAGTATTATTACGTGAATCATTTGTTTATAGATGTTATATATAAAAAGTATTATTATAATATTGACGTGTACATATTATGCAAACGTGGATATCAAAATAAACTATTCATTTTAGAAATTGTAATTATAATATTATTTATAGAAAAAAATTACCATTGAATATCAATATGTTTGAAAATGTCAAAAATATATTGTTGGTTTGGATTACGTGAGATAATTGTGGAGAATAGTGAATATATTTAAAATTAATAATATTATATTAATGATGATTGACTTAAAACTTGTGGATTGTAACTTTCCATGAAATGAAACCGGTAATAACTGCCCATAATTATGATTGGTAAATTAAATGATGATTGAATTAAAACTTGTGGGTTGTAACTTTCCATGAAATGTGACTGGTAATAATTGCCCATAATTATGATTGGTAAATTAGAATCTTTTAATATTAATTTTATATTTGTATGCATTATTTTAATATTAGATTCATTATTCTTGTAATGAAGACATATCTAATTAATGCATATATTGAAATATATGCTAAATATTTAGAGCATATGTGAAAATATACGTTGCATATAAGCTAAGATTGTAAACCATATGCAAAAAAAATATCATCTAAACAAAAAAAAAAAACATACGCAATGTCAACACCATTATCAGGTATATTTGACAATTGAGTTTGGGATGCAGAAGCATTAACACGATCATCACTGACTGCCAACCTAACGCCCAAACTTTGTGAATTATGCATATCAAGTACTAAATTCTTAGACTGTGTAGAACAAACATAAACTTCAACTAATTTTTCCGATGAAATCTAGCAAAATTCAACTAAACTAACCAAATCAGAATCAGATGATAAAGAACAATTCTTTATGCAACCAACAGAATAACACATGCCTATATTAGAATTCGATAATATTGGCCACATACCGATTATTTCATTAACAATGTCTACGAACTTTGAAGATTGTTGAACACGGATCAACTTGATTTTATCCTCGAATTCGAACTTTAAAATCACAGCATATTCCATCTCAGATTCTGTAAATTAGCTTCTCCAATTAACTCCTTCAATAAAGCCCTAAATCGCATAATATAAAATAGTGACGATGCAGAAAATATCGAAGATCAGACTTTATGAATTTGGAAGAACCATGAACTAAACGAATTATTGATTATTGCATTAAGACAACACCGAATAAAATTGCATACCTTGATAATGGAATGATTATCGGATGAGATATTGCAGATCAAACTTTCTGTATTTTGGGAATTTCGGTCATGATCGCCAGATTTTATGTATTTTGGTGCAGTGATCGCGTATATCATATGGAATTTGGGTATCGAATTATTGCGTATAGCATATGGGATTTGGGTATAGAATTATTGCGTATTGCATATGGAATTTGGGTATTGAATTATTGATTAGGTATGAGATATCGAAGATTGGATAGTTGACCATGGAATGATTTTGTTATGAGATATTATGATTTAAAATTTAAAATCCAATTTTATATTAAATTGATTTAAAATTTAAAATCTAATTTTAATTTCCATTATTTGTGTCTTATAAGCATAAAGGGCATAATAGGTTATTTGGTTATGAATTTGACCTTAATTCTAATACTATAATTTTTTGTCTCTTTTCCTAGTTGTGTCTATAGGATTGTCCCTAATCTTAATTAAACTCAGTGAAGAAATCAAGAAGGCTACTACTGAACAAAGAGAAGTTTTGTTGTTTTTTGTTTCAAGTTGCTAGTTACTTGTAAAATAGCTAGTTAGATCGAAGAAGCACTTGGTAGTGTTTTCGAAAAGATCAAAATCTTATTTCTTAGGACTTTAAGCCACAAGAACACATTACTCGATTGAAAGAGTTAATAAGAATTTCACGACTGGTGTTGTGAGAGTGGATGTAGACAAGTTGTCGAACCACTATAAATCTCGTGTTTGATTTACTTTACTGTTTTATTTGTGTTTGATTGATTAACTGCTTAATTGATTGAATTGCATATAAGAAGAAGACTAGTAGAGTTTTCATACAGAAGTTCGCGAATATAGTTGAGTATAAATTTGATTGGGCTCATTGTTAATCTGATAATTCCGCCTTGTGTATTCTGATATATTGAAAGATTTTGAAAAGTCTATTCACCCCCCTCTAGACGTTTTCCTAGCTTACTCAATATTATCTAACTGAACTAGGGACCTACAAATGCCATTACTTTATCTCCACACATACACAAAAGTCAACTCATTTATTTACTTTATACATAAAGTTTTACAAAATTACCCCTCAAAACTTCACTCATTATTACACTTTCTTAATTTTCGTGCGCGCATCTACCTATGAAGATTAATATGGGACGGAGGGAGTAATATATTAAAAAATATATTATAATATATAAAAATATAGATTCAAATTTATAGATATGTATATGTTATAAATATATTAGAATAAATAAATTTATTCGAACATACTCTAACAAAATAAAAAGATATAAAAATTAATATAGTATTTAAAATTATTGTTTTAATAAATTGACTCTAATTTTAATAAATCGACCCGCGTAAAACGTGGGTATAGGGCTAGTATATATATATAGAGTAGTGATATAGAACCAACCTTCGGGTTTTTTATCGAACCATATTACTGAGGTGTCACTCCCCATCATCATCCACATAATTTTTATTAATATATTTTAAAAGATAATTTAAAACAAATTTTATCCATTAAAATATATTTTAATTTTTTAATATCTAATCTCCCTTCCATTTTTGCAATTATTACTTATATAATGGACAAGTTTTTATCCATGATTTTTTTTTCTTCAATTTACTGACACAAACAAATAATGGTGATGAATGACATAATTTATAAATTAGCAATAAAATGATAAAAAAAAAATGATAATATTGAATCAAAATAAGCAAATCAAATCTTCCATTTCTGCAATTATTACTTATATAATGGACAAGTTCTTATCCATGATTTTTTTTTTCTTCAATTTACTAACACAAACAAATAATGGTGATGAATGACATAATTTATAAATTAGTAATAAAAAAAAAAAAAAAAGATAAATTGAATCAAAATTGATCAGCACATGCATGCAAACAATTGCAATCACTGGTGCTCGAGTTCGATAACCCGACCGGTGCAAGCACCGACAGGTTCGGGGCCGTCTGGCTGAGGTTGTTTGTAGTAGATACTTTATATATCTCTACACACAAAGTACAAATTAAAAATTGCATTGACGGTCGGGGCCGCCACGCCGAGGTTGTTTGTAGTAGATACTCTACCTCTACACGCAAAGTACAAATAAATATTGCATTGTTATTTCAAACATTTTAATGAAATGTGGTCCATTTGCTTGTTGTATAAAAGAATTCAATTTCCGCACTTCAAATAACGTAAATGTAAATCTCATTCTCTTGGCAACTAGACTCAAGATTAATATAATATGCATTAGTTTTGGGTACAAATTGACTATTACACATTTTGATCGCTCATTTATGTCAACATGATTAGCTTATAACTCATTTACTTTTCCTGAAAAAATCAGAAAAAACAGAAAACTCTCTCCCCAAAGCAAATCAAGTAATAATTGCAGAACTTGAAGATTTGATTTGTGGAGAGATGTTTTCTGATTTTTACTAATGGGGTGGGAGATTAGATTAAAAATTAAAGGAAAATTATTATATGCACACGGTGCACCAAACCAGGTGGTGCACACAATTTTTTAAACCGTTTTTTCTATCTAGTAATTCTTCTCCACTTTTTTCTCCTTTTTTCTCCTCTTTTCTCCTTCGCAACCGCGCAAAGTATAAACGAGTCCACGTGGTCCGCACGCACAAAGGTGTCGACGATAAGGCCTACAAGTGCGTGTACGAGCAGGAGGATCCGCAAGGGAAAGTCGCCGCTAAGCTATGTGAGAAGAGGGACATTAATGATCTCATATTCATCAACGTCGTCAGATCTGGTGGTGGTGCTTTTGTTGCTGCGATTGCCGCTCCTGCCGCCGACACATCGGAGAGCGTCGCCGAAGCATCGAAGGAGGTGAGTATTTTTGCTTATTTTGATATAATTTCGTTCATTCTATTTTTTTAATTTCTTTTTGTACTGAACGTTTTTGTTTAGGGCATTTATGATGCTCCATTCATTATATATTTTGTTGTTTGTTTCCAACACATCATCACTTTTCAAGGCGGTCTTTTCAAGGAGCTTCTGAGTGGAAGGAAAGAAGGACTTTGATTTTTTATTTTTTTTTAAAAGTGGTAATTATATTATTGAAAAGTGTAATTATTTTTTATTGAAAAGTGTAATTGTTGTTACTAAAAAAAAGTGTAGTTATTTCTTATTGAAAAATAGTCATTTTGTTACTTACCTAAACTATTGTAGCCCGGGTAATGGTTGTTATTGAAAAGTGTAATTGTTGTTAGTGAAAAGTGGTAATTGTTGTTATTGAAAAGTGTAGTTAAATGAAAAGTGGTAGATATTTTAACTGAAAAGTGTAATTTTTATTATTGAAAAGTGGTAGATATTTTAACTGAAAAGTGTAATTTTTATTATTGAAAAGTGGTAGATATTTTAATTGAAAAGTGATAGATATTTTAGTGAAAAGTGTAAATTTTATTAATGTTAATTTTGGTAATAATTGTAGTGTTAAAATTACTTTAATTAAAAAAAATCATATTTAGATCACAAGGTTTCGAACCTGTAACCTCATACCCGTCTTGAGTTGTTGTAACCACTGGACCAACAATTACCATAATGTAAGTTTTTGTTTGGGTTGACTTGTACATTAGTATTAGTGTGACGTGCAATGACACATCAGTAATCTGGTTCCATAAAAACCCGAAGGTTGATTCTATATCACTACTCATATATATATATATATATATTATTGGTAAAATATTTATATATATATATATATAATATTAATTTAAAAAAACACTTTACATTAAAAAAAACATCTTAGCATCAATACCGGAGTTTATGAAAATCTATGTAAATCAATAAAAAAAAGCCAGTCAAATTCTGCATGGACTCTATGAATTTTATAAATCCACGTACTTTTTAAAGTCCAAAAAAATCCAATAAAATCTCAATTGAATACACCCTCTCCATAAATCATAATTCTCCAACCACCTCCTTCATTTTTCTTTGGCTTCTCTTCTCTCGGGCAAACCCTTCTCCAATCTCTTTTAGAAAATAATATATAGTAAGTTCGGACTTTTAGATGAGTTCTTTCATGGTATCAGAGCCATAAGGCTCACGCCCACAGAGGTGAAAGTATTTGAAATTAATATACAAAAATTAACCTCTATACAAGTTCAAACTTTTAGATGAGACGGAATTCTTTCAATCTCTCTATCTTTCGCACCTGACCATCGCCAACTCACGCCTGATGGCAAGCACGTCGCTGCCCCTTCCTCTCACACTGCCACTGCGCCGTCCCTCCCTCTCATGCTGACGCCCGTACCTTCTCCCTCTCACGTCGCCGATCTTCTTTCTCGCCCACACGCCATCGCTTAGATTTCTCCCTCTCACGCTACCGCCGCGCCTTTTCCACCCACGTCGCCCTCAATCTTCTTTCTCGCTTGCACACCGCCGCCGCCATTGTTTTAGATCGGAGAAGGAAAAAATGATGGGATGAAGGCCGCCGCCCCAATTTTTTTTGTGTTTTCGTACTCCCTCCTTCCAATGCACAAAAATGCAAGTTTTGTTTTACAGTTGTTTTTTTTTTTTTTTTAAATTTTTCGCATTTTTTCGGATTTTTTTTTAATCTGCATACTTTTCAATTTTTATTTTTTTTAGAATCTGCTATTTTTTCGATTTTTTTCCCTAAATCGTGTTTTACATTTTTCTCGGTGACTCTAGGCCATAGCAGGTTGTTGGGTGTAGAATTAGATTTTTAATGAGTTATATTTAATTTAATGTCTTAACGGTGATAGACTGATAGTTTTTTATGGAAGTTAAATACCTATACCTTTTTTGGCCTCCCCATGACTCGAACCCAGTACCTAAGGTCTAGGTAGTGGTGCTCAAACCACTTGAGCTATCGTGATACAACCTTTTTACATGTTTTTTTTTTTAATTTTTTTTTGGGTGGTGAAGTCATAAAAAAATGGGGAGGCATTTAGACTATATTTATCCACAATCTTCACGCAACCCAACCTTCTAATAAATAAATAATTTATCTTTTCTCCACATACACACCCTCTTACTTTTCATTTTTTCATACTTTATCAACAATCCACCCTAACCTTCAAATATATTATTTTTTAATTATATATTATCTATAATTAATTCTTATTATATTTAAAAGATGTAAGAAATCTATTAAATATTTTGGGATTAATAATTTATAAATTGTAATAAAAAGGCATTTTATCATACAATTAAAATAAACTATAATCTCAATAATAAAATTAAATTACAAGAGTTGAAAATTTAAAATACAATATAGTAAATAAACAAATTAAGCTACAAATAGATGCATAAAATTCAACAATGCAAAAAACGAAAATTACATGTTTAATTATCAGTGCCGAATTTTTGCCATATGTGCTCAATCAAGTCATTTCTAAGAGCGATGTGAGCTTCTCTATTGCGAAGTTGTTCTCTATTAGTCATATAAATGGATAGGCTTGCAATGCGCTCAGTAGAGTATTGAAAACGTTGACCATCACCTGTGGGATCATCCATAAAAAATTAAGTGGGATCATAATAAGTTTGGTACGTATCTCGTTCATCCTCTATTATCATATTATGCATGATGATACAAGCCATCATAATTTTTCCCATCAAAACCTTATCCCAGACAAGACATGGGCGTCGAAGAAATGCGAAACGAGCTTGTAGAACTCCAAATGCCTTGTTCGACATCTTTTCGACATCTTTTCGCGCAACCTCTTGGTGTTGAGCAAACAACTTGTGCTTTCGGATTTGTGGAGAAGTAATTGACTTAAAAAATGCAGCCCATGAAGGATATGCCATCAGTTAGATAATATGCCCTATCATTTTCCCGACCATTCACAACATAATCTTTGGTGCTCGACTTTCTAATACATCACTAAAAACTGGAGATCGATGGAATACATTAATATCATTGCACGTACCTGGGGTTCCAAAGAAAGCATGCCATATCCATAAGTCATATGAAGCAACACCTTCCAAAATGATTGTTGGTTTTCTACTTCTCCCTGCATATTGCCCAGCCTATGCAGTCGGACAATTTTTTCACTCCCAATGCATGCAATCAATACTGCCTATCATGCCAGGGAATCCACATTGTTCCCCTACATGGAGTAATCTTGCCAAATCCTGTTCATTAGGCCGTCTGAGGTACTCGTCACCGAAGCAGGAAATGATACCTTCTACGAAATTCATGAGAGATTGTCTTGTCACATCGGAACTCATTCTCAAGTATTCATCAACGGCATCAGATGATGTACCATACGCTAACACCCTCATAGCTCTAGTACATTTTTGTAATGGTGAAAGACCTTGTCTACCTGTGGCATCAGGTGTTTATTGAAAGTATTCGTCATTGGCAGTAACGGCCTCCACTATACGAAGGAATACAGTTTTTCGCATGCGAAATCTACGTTGGAAGACCTCAGGAGTATACGTCGGATTGTCAACAAAATAGTCGTTCATCAAACGTTCCTCACAAAGCTCGCGCTCCCTTTCACAATACCTTCTTCTAGCATGAGGAGTGAAATCTCCTTCGTTCAAGTTAAGACTGTTAAAGAGCAAATCATCAATAATTAGATCTACTTTTTGATTCTGCAAAGCAATCCTTTCTTCCCATTTATCAAAAAAATCAAAAGAATCAGAACTTTCTTCATTGAGAGACATTTGGGAAGATAAAAATTGAGTTGTTGTTTCACCTCCTCATCTGCAGGGGATAAGTGATCTTTCGCCAACAATGTTTGCAAAAGAGGGTGCTTCATCTTGAGAGTCTCAATTCCAAATTTCTCTTTAACGACCTCAATTTCTTTCTCTCTAGTGATTCCCATTGCACGAATTTCTGCGATAGCTTCAGCAGTACTAGAAGATTGTGTTGCCTTACCTTTTCCCTTATTTTTTTTCGCCTTATCTCTACCCGTAGGACGTGAAATAGTCGAACCACCGCTGCCTGGAGTTTCTGGATTAGCGGGGATGGAATACGACCCATCTTCACTAGTCCTTGGTCTCTTTGAGCTACCACCACTTTCTTCATTATCGACATTATCTTCAGCACGAAAACGTGTGGAATCAAGATCTAAATTTATTTCCCACTTCAGATGTTTACTCATAACTTCATTAAATACACGCATGTCTTGAAACTTGGAGCCACCCGCTGCATAAATTGTATGAGCTTCGTTCTCAACATTTTGTTGGCTCATTCCACTTCTTTTTCGACCATATGCTTCCTTGTAAGCAGCAACCCACTTGTTGACATTTGTAGTGAGTCGTTTAAAACGACATTTCATCATCTCTATATTTCTTTCTTTTATCTCTCCCGGATTATCGATTCGAGCTTCTTCATACAATTTATGCACTCGCGTCCACAAGGAGCCGCCCCTTTGATTTTTGCCACATGTTTTATCTTCAGTAACGAAAATCCAAGCTGACATTAAAGCTACATCTTCGTTCACACACCAAGCATTTTTTTCGCACCTTTGGTTTGTATTTCGAAACAAAGTGCGGGTGATATTTTGTAATGGTTGAACTTGTTCATGTGTAGGAATTTGGTTCATATTTGGAGAAAACTGAGAATTTTCATAATCTTGGGAGTTTGGATAATCTTCCGTATTCAGGAAAGATTGAAAATTAGGATAATTTTGGGAGTTTGGATAATTTGAAGAGTTTGAAAAATAATTTGGATGACTTGGATTCATGATAGAGTAGAAATTTGGAGAAAGGAAATGAGAAGAGAATATGAAATTGTGATCCAAAACCTATCAATATTGGTCTCTATTTATTGACAAAATTATTTTATGAATTTTGATATAATTTATATATATATATATATATATATATTATTAATAATATTATCAAATTAAAATTATAAAATATATCCAAAACAATTTTAAACAACCAATTGTATTTTGACACATGGCATTAAGTGGTTGGATAATTTGGAGCAAGCCATTAGGCTCAGCATGATCAGGTCACAAATTTTTTTTTCATTTTGATTTTTTTTAATGTTTTTTTTAAAATAATACATTAATGTTTTTCTAATATTCTATAATTCCTACTACAACATTGTTGGGAATAAAATGATTTTGATTTAGATACCAAAACCCCTGATTGATGATGTTCAGATTAGTTGAGATACACTCAAGTGAGATCAGTTTAATTGTCTCAGGACACTTGAGTAAGTGTAGAAATGCTTAAGTTAAAATCTCAGAAATTTTGTGAGATTTAGAGTTCAGGTTAGTTGTCCAAAGCTGGAATGTTAGGCAGCTTGATAAGTATTAAGTACTTTAGGCCAAACTTGCTGAATCTACAAGACAAAGCTTACTGAGTGGACAACATGGCTGAAAAGATCAAAGAATGATAAGGCAAAGCCTGTTGCACTGATAAGAATTGCATCAAATCAATCAAAGTGCCAATGATCAAGTACATTGAATGTTATACTCACAGAAGACACATTCAATGAAGCATTTATTGCCAATCAAGCCTGAACCAAACATTGAAGACTTAGAGCATTAAAGATAGAAGCATTGAATGAATGTTGGAACATTCTAAAGTTGCAGCAGGAATGTTCAGGGAAGTTGTCCCATCTGACTGTTGGTTGAGTGTAGAGTTTGCCACAAATCAACCTTGGGAAATGTGTATATTTGGAATCTGACACAAGTCATCTCAGCCGCATTTTCAGAAGTCAACACATTCATTCTAGCAACCATTGAAGAAGCTTTTGCACAGTGGATAAAAGGATGTCAAGCTTCATAGCCGTTTCAATGGTGCTGCAAATAGACAAGTTTGAATTGCTATCCCTCCAACGGTTAGTTTGTTCAAATTTGCCTATAAATACAGAAGTGATCAAAGGATTCAGATATCCAACTACTTGCTATCAAACTATCATCAAGCAATCAAAGGAAACCAAAGTTGTTCTTAAAAATCTCAAGTTTCCTAATCACTTCAAATAGCTAAGCCAATCTTTGTAATATCCAAAGCTTAGCATTGAGATATCCTAAGCCTTTACACTGTTCTTATTGTAAAGGATATCTCTACTAGTTGGAACCAAACGTCAAACCCTTACCTCATTGAGTGAAGTAGTGGTTGTTGTAGAAGTGAGAGTTAAGGACTGTTATTGTGAAACACAGTCTTAACTCAGAGAGATTGAGCACTAGGACTCAGATTATCCTAGGGATCAAAACACTAAGATAGTGTTGTTGATCAGTGCACCTTGGCACTATAAAACAAGCTAATTCCATTGTTAAGGAATTATCCTGTTCAATCAGGGAAAGTGGATGTAGGAGCTTGAGTCTCTGAACCACTATAAATTGTGTGTCATTTACTTACTGCCTTTATTATTGCACTTACATTCAATCATATTTCAAAGAGCAAAATTCAGTAAGTTAAGAAAAACTGTTTTGGAAAAAGTCCCTGATAACTGTGTTTTTTCAGAAATCAACTTGGAGTATTTCTTTGAGTCAAAGGCCAACCACATTCCGCACTTAGCAACTCTTTTAGATATTTAGCCAACTGATCACTTAATAGTAATCAGTAGGACAAGTATCTATCAAAGTTCACACTCAGGCTAGTTGTGAGACAACCTGCCTGATAAGACCAAACTGTTTGAAAAGGAAAGAATTTGCATACACAAGTGCATCCCCCCCCCCCATACACTTGTGTCATACTCCACCAAGGACCAACAAATATAATACTTTTAAATATAAATGTACAAAATTTTGAAAAACTAAACTAAAATTTTTGGAGTTCAAAGAAATAAATTTGAGAAGAAAATACATGAAAAAAAAAATACTCATTCCGTCCGAACTTTGTATGTAAAAATTCATTTTTGTTACGTCTAAACTTAATATGTATGTCTCAAAATGAAACTAATATTTTTATCATCACCCTCTAAATCATCATTTTTTTACTCAAATTGTCATTCATTTTATTTATACACAATCAATTTATTTATAAGTGGATCTGCAATACTCCATAATATCCTAAAATTCATGTATTTAATATATAAACAATCAATATTTATTAAAACCCTTAAAAATGAATCATACATATAAGATTTGAACGAAAAGAATTCAATTACCACAATAACATAAATAATTATTTAAAAAAATAAAGTTAAGATATACTCCTTTGTCCAATTTCATTATTCTCACTTTCCTTTTTTGGTTGTCGAATTTTATTATGCTCATTCCCTTTTTGGAAATAATACTATTCACACTACTTTATCTTCATCCTCCAATCATCACTTATTTACTCAAATTGTCACTAACTTTATTCATAAACAATCACTTTACCTATAAATGGACCCCACAACATCCCATCATACCCCCAACTTATCTATTTTATACATAAACTAATCAATATTCATTAAAACTCGTGTTCGAAGAATTGGGCATAATAAAATTGAACGGTAGGAGTATAAAAAAAATTGGTGGGGGCCACGGAACCCAGTGTGGCTTCGTCCTTACTTGGAATGACCCATTTTTTTCAACTTTAGCAGCCCAGTTACGGGAAAATTTCAAAATACATCCTGTAACTTAGATCGATTCCATTTTAAATCCTTTATGTTTTCACTTTTTCAAAATACGTCCTAAGGTGTCCAATTTACGTCCTGTAACTTAGGACAATTTCATTTTAAATCCTTTAAGTTTTCACTTTTTTTCAAAATACGTCCTAAGATGTCCAATTTACATCATTTTTCTAAAAGCTGTCATGCGCGGCTCGAACTTTTGTTTAAAATTGGGGTTTCCGGCAAATTTGATTATTGGGCACCTTAGGACGTATTTTGAAAAAATGAAAATTTAAAGGATTTAAAATGAAATCAACCTAAGTTACAAGACGTAAATTGGACAAAAGAATTTAAATTGGACACTTTAGGATGTATTTTGAAAAAGTGAAAACTCAAAGGATATAAAATGGAATCAATCTAAGTTACAGGACTTATTTTGAAATTTTCCCGCCCAGTTACTATGAAAGAGAAGAAAAACAATCAACTTCCTAATTAATGGGAAGAAGCCACGTCCATTGACGCGGACAGACGCAAGCAGAGAGGGAATTGGAGAGTAAAAATAGGGTAGTAGCTGATTGTGGTTTTGAGTCTCCTCCCACATTCACTCAAATAGTTTAATTTTCTTTCATTGATAGATTCAATGGAGTATTTATTTTATTTTAAGCACTAGAATTTAAAGACAAATGAGATGATACTATTTTTTTTAATTTAATGTTTTGTTGTTTATATTTGATGAGTTTACTTTCATTTGTTGATTTACCAATGCACTAAGTCTAATTGTGTTTAGAGCTGTCAAAATGGGTTGGGTCCGTTGGGCCGGCCCGTCCCTACCTATTAATATAGTGGGTTGGACTAAGTATTTAAAAACCCGTTTAGGAGCGGGCCCGTACGGTCTAAATTGTACGGGTTGCAGGTTTTGGCGAGTTGGACCGCGGGTGGGACGGATTGGACCGCATGCTTTTTTTTTTAATTTTGTATATGCGTACTAAGTATAGAAGTTCTATGTTTTCTGAAAATTTTCAATCTTTAATTTGCACTTGCAATTGGTTGTATGGTTTTGCATCTACTGGTGAGTTATATTACTCCCTCCGTCCATGAAATGTAGTCTCATTTGCCTCATATTCTTTGTCCACCAAATGTAGTCTCATACACTTTATGGAAACCATCACCCCTCAACCATCACTTAATTACTCAAATTGCCATCAACTTTATTCACAAACAATCACTTTATTCACAATGAACCCCACAATACCCTATAATACCCTTACTTTATCTATTTTATCTATTTTTTTCTTAAAACTTGTGCCCACCCTCCATAGGACTACATTTGGTGGATAGAGGAAGTACATTTTAAGCCATATTTTATGTTTATTTTTGATATTCAACTATTTAACTATTGTGTTTTATATAGATTATGATTGTGCACGTACTGCGACAATATTAATATTGAATGAGGGGTCTTTATCTAATGTTGGTTAAAATTGTGTGAATGAACAACAAGGAAATGAAGAGGACTTTGATGATGATATGGAATATGAATTTTAATTTATAAAATGTTTATGTATTTGAACTTAAATGATTATTTTAATATCTTATGTTTTATGTTGATGAACTTTGGACGCTATTTTGTAACTTTATGTTTATGTTGATGAACTTTTATATGTACATTTTATTTATTTGGACTATTTTTTGGACATTATTGCTTGAAATTTAAGTTTATGTAAACTTTGTTTTTTTATTTTTTATTAATTGTTTATATAGTGTTTAAAATATAATAATACATGTAAAAAAATAAATATTTAATAAAAAAGTTTGTGGGCTATTTTTCAACCCATTTCTGTCGTGGACTTGTCCGCCATGGGTTGGGTTGGGTTGGGTTGACTATTTTTCAACCCATTTCTGTCGTGGACTTGTCCGCCAAAGCCCGCAAAATGATGGGTTGAGGTGGATTTTGAATCGGCCCGCACCGTTAGCCTATTCTTACAGGTCTAATTGTGTTTGAGTGTTTGAATTTATGATGGAAATTGTAATTTAGCTAAATTTTGATTGTATAATTTAATTGGGAGGTGTTTAGGTTAATGAGTTTTGAATGATCATTTGCTTGATTTTAATTATTAGATTGCATGTTGAAGCATATCCTCGAATGTATTTGGTGCATGATTGTGTGGTATATCTGAAAAGTAAGGAATGGGAAAGTTTTTGCGAATGAAGACTCGTAATCGGAGAAGTTTTTTAACAAATTAAGAATCAAAGGCGCGCGTGGAGAATCTTGTCTCAACAAAAGGATTGCCCTCACCCGTATTCATTCCATGATTGATGTGTAATCCCCAGATTAGCTTGTGTATAGGATTTTGATCCTAATGTAATGGTGTGGTAAAGATGAATGTGGACGGGGCAACGTCCGGTGCACCAGGTAGGCTGGCGGGTGCAGGGGTGTACATAGATAGCAACGGACAGTTCTTAGGGGGTTTCACAATAAGGCATGGAAGAGGATTTGCATTTAAGGCTGAACTCCTCACGGCACTTCAGGCAATCAACATAGCTAATTAGGCGAGAATGGAAGGACTTGTGGTTGGAATCAGATTCAAAATATGTTGTCAAATTTCTCCAAGGATCGGTGAGGAAGATTCCATGGAAAGGACATACCTTATGGCAGAGGGTCGAGTTAATGCTTAGAGGGATGCGTTTTAAGATGACACACATTTACAGAGAAGGGAATGCCACAGCGGACAAGTTAGCGGCCATGACGATGGAGGAATTCACATGGTGGGACATGCCGCCGGAGCAATTGCAAGAATATTTACTCAAAGACCTATCCACAGAGTTTTTCAAATTTGTGTAATTTGTTTACTTACAAATTCTTGTCTTATTTCCATCTTTAGAGGGATCTACATTTTTATCCTTGGCTTTGATTTTGTCCCTAAGGTGGATTTTCAGGAGCAAGGATTTTAATGGGACCCCGATCTCTTTAACAGCATGTGTTCTTATGACTTTAGGTTTTTCCAGTTATATAAGATCTGAATTTATATAATGGTGTAACTCATCTCATTTCTGCTCTTGTTTTAGATTTTGTACCCATTGAGTGTTTGACTCTTTGAGTACCGGTAATAATATATTTTTCCTTCCCAAAAAAAAAAAAATTGTATGTTGAAGTATGATTAGTGCAACGAGAGTTGATTAGTCGTGTTAGATCGTATAATCGAAGGTTGAATTCATGTGAATTGACTTTATATTGGATTATCACATCGAGAGTCGAGTAACTCCATTAGAACCCCATTTGCACAACAACATATGCACACACTGACATACATCAGGATATTAATTCTTTGATGGATGATTTTGTAGGAAGTCGATGAAATCTTGTATGTATCTATCGTGTAAATTTGTGTCACATAGTACCGCACCCGTTTCTTTAGCTTTATCCCTATATGTATTTCCTTCAATTCCGAGCATCACCACCTTTACTGAGTCAGCAACTGAGTCCCTTGTGTAAGACTCATCTTCCTCATTTCTTGGTATTTCTATTTCTAGTTGCTTCTCAATAATAACTCGAGAATTTAAATCTTGGTTAACCAGAAAAGGAAATGTTATCAAAGGGTGACCCAACATTAGTCCCTCAACCACAGAACTCCACCCGCAGTGAGTCAAGAATCCACTGACTAAGTCATGACTCAGTATCTTCAACTGAGGTACCCAACTCCTCCACACCATTCCCCGTCCGGTTACTCTACCCTCAAATCCTTCTGGTAGCTCCACCGAGTCGGATGTCGATGCCTTCCTCAGAACCCAAAAGAAAGGGACCCCAGATAACTCGAGTCCATGAGCCAACTCACCGAGCTGATCTTGACTCGGTGTAACCTCACTTCCTAATGCAACGTAAACTAGGGACCCTATTCATTGACCATCGATCCAATTCTTAATAGTGGCCCATGATTTATCATCATCCTTGTCAGCAGCATTTACTGTCGGGGGCATTAACCCTAGTGGAATAATTCGCCTTTGGTGGAGCTCTTGGAGTAAATCTAACCATTGTGGTTCAAATTCATAGCAGTGCCTAAACAGAATAGCTTCACACCCTTTATCACTTTACCACTACGGTAACAATATGAATATCCCGAACCAGTACCATGAATCGACCCGACAGTCCAGTTGGCTTCGTAGCAGCGGTAAGCAACTTTGGTATCGAACCCTACCCATTTTGGTGGGACCGTAAAATCCTCGGGGTTGGTCCGATAATCCGACCCGCTAATCATGATTTATGTTGGTCCAAAGAAAGCCAAAAACCAGGCGTTAATTATCACAAAGAAGATACCGAAAATTCGAAAGCGGGTTGTGATAGGAGGTAGCCAGTGTTGAGCAAAATCGTAGATGATCCAGTCGGGGCGGGCCTGGCTGCTTTTGGAATTAGTTGGGCTTAATGGCTTGTGAGCCCCTTTTTAAATTGGGGTGGGGTATATACCTCTCCAGCTATGTTAGATACACTCCCCCTTCACTTTTATAAATTAAATATTCATGTAAAATAACTAGTTTACTTTTTTAGTAAAATACAATAAAATACAAGATAGATGCACTCCACTAACATTCTAAACCCTAACCCTAATTGAAGAAGAAGCAGCCGTAGCCACCGCTACCAACCGCCGCTGCTGCTGCCGCCGTCCACCTCCGGCAGCTACCATCGCCCACCTCCGTCGGTCCCAAATAAATAAAAAATTCAAAAACAAAACTTAGAATTTAAAAAAAAAAATCTTATTTTCGACAAACTAGAATCGACCAAAAATATTTCCGTCGACACTAGTTTGTTGACCAAAAACATTTCTGTCGACACTGGTTTGTCGACCAAAATTTAAAAAAAGAACAAAAATTCGACAATAAAAGAATAGGCCAAAAACACGAAAATATTTTTGGTCGATTCTTTATTGTCAAAAAAAAAAAAAAAACTGCGTGTGAAAAGTACTGGGGCACGGTGGAAGCCAGTGGGGTGCGGAGGCGTGGCCACGAGAGTGGGATGCAGCGGCGAGTGTTGGGGGGAGTATTTGTAGAAAAAAAAAAAAGGTGAAAGAGAGGAGAGAAAAGGGGTGGCGCGGCCACGAGAGTTGGGTGCAACTGCGACAGTGAGTGTTTTGGGGAGAGTAGTTGCAGGAAAAAAAATGAAGTGAAAGATGGAGAGGGGCGCGACGGCGCTGCGCGACCAAGGGGAGTGGGGCAGGCAGCGCAAGTCACTAGATGGACGACTTTGGGTGGGGCGAGGGCGGCGGCGGCGCTGGGAGGGCGGTGTTGAGGCCGAAGATGACGGCGGCCATGAATTGAGGAGGAAGAAAAGTGGAAAAAATGAAGTGGGAAAGAAGAAAACAAAAAAAATTAGGGTTTTAGTGTAAAAATTAGGGGTTTTGTGGAGGTGTATTTATTATACTAGTAAATTTGAGAGAAAAGTGTATAAAAGGTAATTTGAGAGCGAGGAGTGCATCTATCGTAGGTCTGTTTTTAGGGGAGTGTGTGTATCGGAGGAGTTCATGTAACCAAGCTGGAGGGGTATATACGCCTTTTAAATTTTAGTAACCATTTAATGATCATGGGCCAAAGGCCCAAATCTCTACATATATAAAAATAAGAAGAAAACAAAATTGATAACAGCCGGGCTGCTGGGTTATCCTATTAGACCGGCCGGACTTAGCCCGCAGGCTAATCAGTCCGATCAAAAAACCCCAAATTTAAATGAATTTACGATTTATGAACTTTAATTCTACATTTTTTTTAGAGTTAATTGAGCCGACTTAAATAAACATCTCTAGTTATGTAGGTATTTTGGAAGGTTAATTTTTTTAAAACCATTTACACATGTGTAAAAGGAATTAAAACTCTAAATTTTAAAGCTAAGCTCTCTAGACTTTATTATTATGCATATACACACGTGACCAGGGGCGGAGGCAGTGTGGTACATAGGGTACAACTGTACCCTAAATTGTTTTTTTATTTTTTTTAATCTTATGTAAAATATATATATTAATAATGTCTGAAAAGTTTATGCCCAACTAAAACTGATTCCTCCCGTCAAATAAAAAAACTTTGCATCCCCATTATTAATTATGCATGATGAATATAATTATAGGAGGTCCAATTTTCCACAATCCAATTGTTAAATCTTGAAAAAAAACCTTGTAAAGAATTTATTTTTTCATCATAAGCGATTACAAGCCTCTTCAAACAATTAAATGATAGTTTAATTCTTTTTGTTGGATACGTACGTAATATTTTCCTAGAAAAAAACCTTACAAAGAATTTCTTTTTTCTTACATCTTAATATTTTCCTACCTCAAATATTAAATCCTGGATACGCAATTGCATTGCATGACTCTTGTATGAATGGTAGTAGAAATGGTTGAAGGTGGTTGGTGAGAATTAATTAATTAAGTTGTATGCTGTTTTTGGTGGTAGATCAAGAGATTGAATTGAATCATTATTGATAAAACTAAGCAAGTGGAATCCTACCACGAATTGAATGGACTTTATTCAAAATTCAACTACTTTTAAGTCCCGCATGAGCTACTCGCCCGGGTGTTACAATTGGTCCAACATACATACATAGGGTCATGCATTAAATTGTTTTGGGAAAATACATTAGACAAATAAATTTTTTATTATAATCATATTTAATGAATATACTTTATAATGTAAGTAACGCATAGGTTTATATTAGTAAATGAATTAGAAAATACTTTCCCCGTCCCACAAAAATAACCACATTTGATTTTACACATAGATTAAGAAAAAATTAATAAATTTAATCAAGTTTAGCTAATGTGCCAATTTTGCCCTTGAAATCTCATACTCCAAAATCTGCTAAGCCTTAATTACTCTTATTAATTAGGGGTAAAATTGACAATGAAACATTTAATACTAAAGTAAAATAGGAAATGTGACTTTAATTTGTGACATCCAAAAAAGAAATATGTGGCTATCTTTGTGGGACGGAGCCACGGAGGAAATATTACTATGGAAACAAGACGTATTATTTAATGGGACATCCATAAAAGGAAAACAAGTCTATCTAATTGGGACGGAGGGAGTAATAATTACTCCTCCTTTTATTTTGGTAGAAGTACGTTTCTTAATTTTTCTTTTGCGTTCGTCACAATAAAAGTTTCATTTTCCGTTTTTAGTAAATTAATTTTACTCACATTTTATTATATATTTTTGTGTCCAAGAGAAGGAGAGCAGGACATTAATTTTTGTCCAAGAATCTGGCGGATTTTGAATTACACTTGGATGGTTGTATCTTGTTAACTAACTATTTATTTATTAATAGAGAAATTAGTTGTTTTAATTATTATCATGTTTGCTATTTTCATAATTTTAAATGGATCACCTAGCTACCTTTTGAAAGAGACATTGTTAAAGATGTATACTCAATTAATATTGACGTGTTTAATGTTTTGAAATCTCATACGACCCAACTCAAGTGAATTTCAATTTTCTTTTGTTTATGTATAAATTTTAATGTGTCGAAGCGTTTACTTTTCGGTCCATGCACCCCACTACTAAATTCAGCATTCACCCTTGGAGAGTTGGAGGACGTCGAGGGTGCTGTGTTTGTGTTGCTCTTGTCGCTAGCATTTCTGACGTAGTGGAAGGTTGTTAAACAGAAAGAGATAAACAATACCTTCACAAAACTCAATATGAGCAAAAGATGAACAAAATTCCCCCGTCTTAAAATTTTGAGTACGAAACGGACATTGCCGTCACAAAATCCATGATGAACAAAAAAAATAAAAAAAATCCAACAATGTATCTACCTACCTGTGAGCCGAAGAAGTTTGGAGAAGCGACGGGGTGGAGGGAGAGGCGGCAGACAAAATCCAACTATATATTTTCTTCATGCTTATGTGAATTGCTCCCTTTGCTCTTAAATTTGGGGATTTTGGATACTGAATTCATATTCTTAATTTTGAATACTTTGCAAATTAATTGCTAAGGTCATGAAATTAAATTTTGATCATAGTGTGCTGGTTGTCGGTTAGTATGGGATTTGGCTTAAAAAACAGTAATTTTTAGAAGTAATTGAATCCAGGATGTGGACCTGAGTCTAAGGCTCTGATACGAAAAAAAGAAAATTGTTTAATCTAAAAGTTCAGCCTCGTAGAGAACTGTAGAATTAATTCATTTATATTAATTTTCTATCATAACATTTTCCATTATTGCTAGGCTTGGAAAGAAGAAATTGATAAGTCGAGTGCATTGGTGGTATGATCCCGGCCACATGACATAAATGGTAGTAAGTTTTAGGTGCCTCCTTTCAAGTCATGATAACTCTAGCATTCATGGTGCACGGTAGGTATGCCATTACTCACTGCCAATTGATCGATGCATGCAGTAATTAAATATATACACAAAATTCTATAAAACGTTGCAATAATTCATCCCAAGTCTAAAATATCATCTCTATCCATGGCGGTCAAAGGCCAATGTTTCCATGCCCCCAAAACTCCCACCACATTTGGCTTCTTCCATTACTTTACAATTTTACCCCTAACGTACATAATAAATTAAAATATATTTTTATTATAAATAAAAAAATATTTAATTAATGTTATGTAAAATATCTAGCCGAGTCAAGTCTGAGTTTTAAACACTGTTTATACCCGAATGTGCCTCTGGCCCTCTAGAGACACATCATCTCCTATCCTGCAAACTACCTTTAACTTTAACCCATCTCCATATCCGCACTATAGAAAGAATTGTTAAAAAATACTAACAAAATTCATGCAACTCCAAATTCCTCACAAAAATCTCAGCCACAATAATTTCGCCTTTATCTTCCAAAACAATGCCTAGCCATCCTGATCAGAATTTAACAAATCCAAGTAAAACGCTAGCATTTACAAAATAAAAATAATATATATTGCAACAGTTTAATATGAACATGGACCACTACTGTAAGTGAAGACAGATAATTCATCTCTTTTTCCAACAGAATTCGTGAATTAATTCCAGACACCCCATTTAATTAATTGCAACAGTTTGACGAAAATAATTAAGCTTCTTTCTCCTCCAAACTAGTAGGTCGCAAATGTGAATTATATTAAGTAGTATTTCTTGTCCTCAAGAGTAGTATTCCACCTATATTTAACGAATTCACCCCTCTATATATAAATTCGAACTTATCTTTCAGATGAGACAAATATTTTTAATAGTATCAGACTGACCATGCCCACACATGCATCTTGCGTTCAAATCTCGCTGAAAACGAACTCCACCTATATTAAATTGTCCACTCAATGTACTTTCTATCCGTTGATGGGGTTATCAATGTTCATATAGAGAATATTAGAATTATGATTTCTTTGTTACTTACAAATGAGTGTACAAGAGGTAAGTTTAACCTAATCTTGACCTAATCTTATTGGGCTAAACGTTAAGGCCCATAAATGACATGGGATGGGCCTTCATAAGAATATATATAAACAATACTTTAAATATATTCCTAATATGCCCCCTCAAGATGGAGTACCATAGGATAGTCCAATCTTGGACATAAGAAGTTGGAGGCGAGCACCAGAGAGAGGTTTGGTGAGAGCATCGGCAAGTTGGTCGGCAGTCGAGACGTGGGAGATGCGGAGCTGAGCAGTTTTGACGAGGTCAAGAACAAAGTGAAAGTCTATGGCAATGTGCTTCATTCGTGAGTGAAACACGAGGTTTGAGCATAAGTAGGTAGCTCCAATGTTGTCACAGTAGATGACTGGCACCGGGGAAATGGAAAAGTGTAGTTCTTTGAGTAAGGACGTTAGCCATTGTACTTCAGAGGCCGCTGAGGCAATTGCTCTGTATTCAGCTTCAGTAGATGAGCGAGCAATAGATTTTTGCTTTTTGGACGACCATGAGATAGGATTAGCCCCCAAGAAGACGATATAGGCACTTGTGGAAGTGCGATCATCCTGGTTGCCTGCCCAGTCGGCATCTGTGAAGCAGTGGAGTGAGGAGGATGAGGACGGGGTAATGTTGATTCCAACATCCCTTGTACCATTGAGGTAGCGTAGTAGTCGCTTAACGACATTCCAGTGAGTGGTGGTGGGTGCATGCATGAACTGGGATAACTTATGAACGGCAAAGGCAATATCAGGTCTGGTGAGCTGGAGATACTGAAGGTTGCCGAGCACTTGACGATACTGAGTGGAGTCAGTGGGGGAAGTGTCGTCCGAGAGTGTTAGGCGAGCAGAGATGGATAATGGAGTTTGAACTGGTTTGGAGTCGATCATGTTGTACCGGGCGAGCAGGTCAGTGATGTATTTGCGTTGAGAGAGAAGGCATGAATTTTTAGAACGAAGGACTTCCACTCCCAAGAAATATGATAGAGGACCAAGGTCCTTGACAAAGAATTTGGCGCTGAGGTCGGCAGCCACGCGGGCGAGCATGGATGAGTGATTGCCCGTCAGAATAAGGTCGTCAACATAGACAAGGAAGTAGGCGACCACCCCATCGTTGTTGTAAACGAACAGAGATTCATCAAAGTGAGTGGGGTTGAACCCAATTTCCTTGAGAAATGAGCGAAGAGCATAGTACCATGTGCGAGGAGCCTGCTTCAAGCCATAGATGGATTTACGTAACTTACAGACATAAGTGGGAAAGGTCTTATCTTTGAAACCTGGAGGTTGAGCCATGAAGACTGTGTCTGAGAGCTCTCCATGGAGGAAGGCATTGTTAACATCAAATTGACGAAGAGGCCAGTTGTTGGTAACAACAATGCTCAGAACAGTTCGCACAGTGGCTGGCTTGACCACTGGGCTGAATGTTTCAGTGAAGTCGACACCTGGTCGCTGATGAAAGCCTTTGGCGACCAGACGAGCCTTGTACTTGTCCAAAGTGCCATCTGGTTTTCGCTTGATACGAAATACCCACTTGGAACCAATAATGTTTTGGGTGGTCGTCGGTGGTACCAGGTCCCAAGTTCCATTTCGGAGAAGAGCATCGAATTTCGAGGACATGGCATCTCGCCAATGCTTGTCTTTGAGGGCCTGGGAAACACAGCTCGGTTCAATGTCAGCGGAGATACTTGAATTGAGAGCATACCTTCGGTTTGGTTTGAACACTTGATTTTGAGAGCGAGGTGCGAGTGGTCATGCGAGGTGTGAGTGGTCGCGGGAGAGCATTGGTCGGCACATGGTTGTGGGTTGTTGTTGTGGTCGGCAGGGGAGAGGGAAGTGGCTGGTTTTGGTCGACGACAGGATGGTCGTCATGATGTGGAGGGGCGATCACAGGGTTAGGAGCGGGAATGGGTGGAGCAACATTTGTGATAGGAGCAGTAGGAATGGTCGCTTCAATAATAGGCGAGGAGATGATAGGTAAGGAAGGAGATGGTATGTGTACAGGGTCAGATGGTGCTCGGATAGGGGAAGTGGTAGGAAGGAAGGGGAAGGACTGTTCAACAAATTGAACATGGCGTGAAGTGTAGATTCGATTAGTGGAGAGGTCAAGGCAGAGATAGGCACTTTGTGTGAGTGAATAACCGACGAACACACAAGGAAGTGAGCGAGGGTCAAGTTTATGAGTGGTGTAGGGACGAAGCCAAGGGTAACAGAGGCAACCGAAGACACGGAGTTTGGATAGATTAGGAGGGCGAGCGAGGAGTTTCTGGTAGGATGAGAGCATGTTTAGGTTGGGTTTAGGTAGGAGATTTATGATGTAGGCGGCCGAGCAGACAGCATAGGGCCAGTAAGTAAGAGGTACGGAAGCATGATGGAGAAGGGCTAAGGCCGTGTCGACCACATGGCGATGGCGACGTTCGGACATGTCGTTATGTTCTGGAGTGCGAGGTGGGGTGGTAAGGTGAGAAATGCCATGTGTTTGAAGAAAGGAGCAAATGGCGATGTATTCACCACCATTGTTAGAGTAGAGGGTTTTGATTTTATTTTGATGCTGGGTTTCAACAAGTGTTTTGAAGGTGATGAAAGTTTGTAGGACATCAGATTTCCGTTTTAGAGGATAGACCCAAATGTATTTGCTGAAGTGATCGACAAATATAACATAGTACTTGAAGTTTTCAGGGGAGAGGACAGGTGACGACCATACATCAGAAAAGATAACATCAAGAGGTTTATTTGAGATAATGCTAAATTCATAGAAAGGTAGTTTATGACTTTTGATACAAGAACAAAAGTTACAATTAAAATGTTTGGACGGAGCATTTGAAATATTAAGCTTAGATAAAGTGTGAGAAAGTATTTTTGTTGATGGGTGGCCAAGGCGGGCATGCCAGGTGGTCGTGGTTAGGTGTTGAGTGGTGAAGGCTTGTGGCGGGGAGATGGAGATCAGTGCCGGCCACACGTATAAATTATTGATACGACTCCCGACGAGGAGAATGCTCCCCGAATGACCATCTCGCACCTGAAACGAAGAGCGACCAAAAACAATGTTAACATTATTATCACGGCAGAGGCTGGAGACAGATAATAAGTTTTTCGAGATGTGTGGGACGACCAGGACATTTGAAAAACTGAGAGATTCAAGATTATTAAAGTGCATCAAGCCCGTGTGAGATATGTGTAAACCTTTACCATCACCAATTTCAACATTGTCGGGCCCATCGAAGGGCGAGTGGATAGATAGATTGGCGAGGTCATTGGTGATGTGATGAGAGGCTCCAGAGTCGAGTATCCAGTGGTCGGATGGATGGGACGAGGAGGCTGAATGCGCCGAGTAAGCTGGTCGAGCATCCGTCTTAGGTCGACGGGATGGAGGTGGTGCAAAACTGCCCTGTGGGGTTGGCCGATGTTGTCCGACCGGCGGTGTGAAGTGCGGGGGTGCCGAAGGGATTTCGGGGGACAGGTGCGAGCAGTGTGACCCAGTGTTCGACAGTATTGACAGGTGCCAAGGTAGGGTCGTTGTGCGTACTGGCGAGGACGAGCATCAGAGGATCTGGGCCTCGAATCAGGTCGCGAGGAGCGATAGTGGGTTTTGCCAGCGGCTAGGGCAGTCGCGGGGATTAAGGCCGAGGACGGTCGTGAGGCAATTTGAACTTCGGCACTCAGGAGCTTGTCGCAGAGCTCGGTAAAGGAGATGGGTTGTTCGCGAGCTTGGATGGCATTTGCGATGTCGTTGTAAGATTCATCAAGGCCTGTTAGGACTTGGAGGGTGACGTCCTCGGCGTCAGAGGTAATGCCGAGGAGGGCAAGTTCGTCAACCACAGAGCGAACTTCCATGAGGAAGTCAGAGATCGGGCGAGCACCTTTGGACAGAGAGTGGAACTTAGTTTTTAGGGCAATAATGCGGCCTCGCGAGGGTTTTCCATACATGTTTTCAAGCATCGACCAGGCTTCGCAGGAGGTTTTTGTCGATGCAACAAAGGGTATGAGTTCCGGGGACATGGAACCAACCAAGGTTGCGAAAATGAGACTGTCCTTACACACCCATAGTTTGTGCGCAGGATTGGAGATGGTGGTGGTGGTGGCACCATCGGCAGCTGGAATTGTGGGAGGTGGGCATGGATGTGTGCCCAGAACGTAGCCAAAGAGATTGTGTCCTGTGAGGAGAAGACGGAGTTGAAAGGACCAGGCTCCATAGTTGGTGGAGGTGAGTTTTAAGGACATTTGCGCAAGTCCTTTAAAGGTGATGAGAGAGGACATCGGAGATGGATTGGCCATTGTAGGAAGTAGAGCAGCGGAAAAGGGGCGTCTGAGACGGGCGGTGGCGGCATTTCAGAAAACGAAGGCGGCGACGGCTAGGGTTTGGAGCGGCGGCTAGGGTTTAGTAGTAGCAGCAGCGACTAGGGTTTGGATCAGGCGTTAGCCAGATGACTCGATGATACCATATAGAGAATATTAGAATTATGATTTATTTGTTACTTACAAATGAGTGTACAAGAGGTATTTATACAATACAAGAGTTGAACCTAATCTTGACCTAATCTTATTGGACTAAAGGATAAGGCCCATAAGTGACATGGAATGGGCCTTCATAAGAATATATAAACAATACTTTAAATATATTCCTAATACTTCAAATAATATACACAAACTAATAACGTAATAACAAGAGTCATTTCATGAAACATAAATTAAAAATCACAATAATTGATACAAGAATGTCTTAGACATGATATTTTTATAGATTTTTATGATACTTTGAGAATCATAAAAATATACTACAAAAGTAGGTATCATAACTGTCCTATACTAGACATCCTGATTGATTATTCACTTAACTTAGACATTTATTTGGTTAACAAGCTTGGATGATTTTGAAGGTAATCAACGAAATTGTCTATGTATTTAGCATGCAATTCCCTGTCACCGAAAATCGCAGAAATTTGTTTAGCATTTTCTTTGAATTTGTTTCTTCCATCAATATTATTTTCGAGCATCACCCGCTTCACTGAGTCAGCAACCGAGTCTCTGGTGAACCACCCGTCTTCCTCATTTCTTGGAATTTCAACCCCTAATTCCTTTTCAGCAATATAAGTCTGGAATTCAAGCCTTGCTCAACAAGAAAGGGAAGTGATATTAATGGGAGGCCAAACATTAGTCCCTCCACAACGGAACCAAACCCACTATGAGTCAAGAAGCCACTTACCGAGTCATGACTCAGTATCTCCAACTGAGGCGCCCAGCTCCTCCACACCATTCCTCGACCTTTTACCCTCTCCTCAAACCCTTGTGGGGTTGCCACGGACGCCTTCCTCAGAACCCAAAAGAAAGGGACCTCGGATAACTCGAGGCCATGACCCAACTTGGTGAGTTGATCATGAGTAGGAATCACCTCACTCCCAAGACAAACATATACCACTGAGCCTTTGTCTTGACCATCAAGCCAATTTCTAACACTCAACTCCCCACCCAACTCGTGCGACCAACCCCTCTTCTCCTCCTTCGTCCGCTGCGGCCGCCGTCGCCCTCCTCCCAGAGACACGGCCGCTCGCACCCCTCCTCCCTCTAGTGCTGTTATTCGAACCGAGCCTTAACGAGACTCGGCTCGACTCGTTAAGGCTCGATAAGGCTCGACTCGTTTAGTATAATGAGCCGAGCTCGAGTACTATATAAGCTCGATTGCTTAACGAGCCTGGCTCGGCTCGACCCGCGAGTACCCACTAAGGCTCGAGCTCGAATGGGTATTTTAGTAAATTTCTTAAATTAGGTCAATTACACCCAAGGTCCCAAATCCAATTCCCAAACCCTTTCCTTCACTCTGAGTCACCCACTCCAATTCACAGTCAGTCACACACGCATACTAAGCAAACCCTCACTCCCAATCTTCCCTGAGTTCCCTCCAAGCAGCCACACTTGACACTGCCTACACACCGTCGCGCCGCGTTGCATCCCCAGCCGGCCAGCCGCAACCGCTGCACCGCAGTCCACAACCGCGACACCTCAACCGTTGCGTCACATACTCACATCGCATATTCGCATTCCAGCCACTGAAGGAATCTCTCTATTCCTACTTCAATTTCTTGAAGTTTAGGGATACACAACTCACCCATTTAAATATTGGTAAGTTTTTTTTCTCTTTATAGCTTTTCGACCTATAGGCTATAGCTACAGTATAATGGAAGAAGGGGATTCACTGAAGAGATTAATTAAAAAAAACACCAATTTTAGAGCAAGATTGAGCAAGATTTGCTTCACATATAATGTATCTCCTTCATATACTGCTTCGTTTTTAGGCAAAAATAGATCTACCGATTATTTAGATTTCCACCAAGCCATTGTTTTTAGGCAAAAATTATCCCATGTTTCTTTTGTTTCTTTTCGGCCACTGTTACCTCAAATGGGGTTTTTTTACCTTTAATATGTTTCATCTTAACAGAGTAAATGCATATAGTGGAGAGGCTTAGTTTTAACTTTTAAAGTGTTTATTTAAATTTATAGAAAATATTTATAAATTATAATCACGACCATCCTTGTTATTTTAAATACTTGTATTAAATGGGAAATGAAATGGAGTAAATGCATAATGGATTTAACTTTTGGAGTATCATTTAATGTGAAAATTACAGTTTGAGCCTAAGATACATTAAAATTAAGTAATAACTTCACAATCTTACTTCTCAATTCTCATTAATAACAATATGAGTATATAACAGAATGTATTTTCCATTCTGATGTTGAATCAATTGATATTTCGGTTGATATAACATAGTGTATTTTCCACTCTGATATATCAAATAACAACACTAAATCAATTGAGTTTTAGTTTGAGTTTGAAATTAATAACAACACTACTTTTCCATTAATGTTGTATGTACTGACTTATTTTAATATTTTATAAATAGGATGTATTCAACCCAAGGTTCTTGTTCAGGTGTTGGTATAGATCAAATCAATGAAGATGGTGGTCAAGAAATTGAGATCAATGAAGAAAGTGTGGATGTGATGAGCGAGGAAGAGCTCCAAACAACAAGTGACCAACCCGAAGAAGTAGAAGTGGAAAAAGACGGTGATGAAGGAGGACCAACAAAACCATTTGAGCCAAAGAAACGAATAAAAAAATCAATGGTTTGGGAGAATATGAAAATTGTCAAGTTCAAGAATGGAACAGAAAAGGTGTAATGCAATCATTGCAAGACATATTTTGCTAAGAGCGCAACTGGAGCTACATCTCAACACAAGCGTCATTTAAACGCGTGTCTACAAAAGAGACTATCCAGTGGAGATCAAACCAAAGCGAAGCAACAAATATTGTCTTTCATAGATGGACAATCTGATGGCATCACTTCCCTTGCCGGCTATTCGTATGATCATACTAAGGTACGAGAGCTTGCTTCTCATATGGTTCTAGTGCATGAGTATCCATTTTCTGTGATGGATCATGTAGTGTTTAATAAGTTCATGAAAGCTGTATCACCATTTTATAAAAAGATTACTCGTCAACAAGTTAGAGAAGATTGTTATAATACCTATCAAGTAGAAAAGAAAAAGTTGAAATCTGTGTTGAGGGGTGCTAGTAGGGTTAGTATAACTACTGATTTGTGGAAATCTGGTCAAAAACTTCAGTATATGGTTGTGACGGGTCATTTTGTAGATGCTGATTGGGTGTTACAGAAACGTGTCTTGGACTTTTGCAATGTTCCACCTCCCCATACAGGAGTCATTATTGTTGATGCTTTAAGTAAATGCTTTAGTGATTGGGAGATTGATGATAAGATTTCTAGCATAACTGTAGACAATGCTTCTTATAATGATGTTTGCATTAGAAGGCTTAAAATGGATTTTTCTCTAAGAAAGAGACTTAGTCTTGGTGGAAAGATTTTTCATGTGAGGTGTTGTGCACATATACTTAATCTTTTGGTGCAAGATGGTCTAAAAAATTTGCATGGTGTGATTGATGTTGTTAGAGATGGGGTCAAGTATTTGAATAATTCAGAATCTCGTCTTATTCAATTTGCAAAGATTGCAAAGCAGCTGCAACTACCTTCTAGAAAATTGATTCTAGATTGTCCAACTAGGTGGAATAGCACATATCTCATGTTGGCATCAACTTTAGAATTTAAGGCTGTTTTTTCAAGATATAATGATATTGACCCTGGGTTTACTTATGTTCCAAGTGAAGAAGATTGGTTGAAAGTGGAGGAAGTTTGCAAATTTTTGGGTATTTTCCATGAAATTACTAACATGATTTCTGGATCAGATTATCCAACTTCCAACATTTTTCTTGTTGAGCTTTATAGGGTGAAAGAGCTTTTAAATGAAAAGATTGTTGACACTCCAGGTAATATCAAAGAAATGGCCATAGCAATGTCGGAAAAGTTTGATAAGTATTGGGGAGATAGTAATGTGTTGTTGACAATAGCTACTATTCTTGATCTGAGGTATAAAATGACACTTGTTGATCATGCATTTCCGATTATTTATGGTGAGATAGAAGCATTGGATAAAATTCATGAAATCAAGATGCTTATCTATGAGCTTTACAATGAATATGTTGAAGCTTATATCTCATCTCATGCTGAAGGCCCCAAAAAACAGCAGCTACATCGATATAGTAGAGATTTGATGAGCAATAGGGCAGCTGTTAAGAAGCTTGGAATTAATGTTCTTACCGGTAAGGAAAAGTTTTTGATGCGTGTCAATGAAATTGACAAGACTCCACCAGAAAAAATGGATTTGGATGTGTATTTAGAAGAAAATAGATATTGTTGTGATGATGTTTCTGCAAATCTTGATGTTTTGGCTTGGTGGAAATCGGAAAGGTTGAGGTTTCCGATATTGCCAATGATGGCAAGTGACATTCTTTCTATTCCGGTTACAACTGTAGCCTCCGAATCTACTTTTAGTGCCGGTGGTCGAATAGTTGATGATCGACGAGCTTCTATGACGGTTGAGACGGTGCAAATGCTACTTTGTGGCAATGATTGGATCCGCAATCTTTATGGTGTGAAGACTAGACCCCGTGTAAGTAAAATGAACCTTCTAATACTTTTACTTTTGATTGATTATCTTTTATATAAGTTACTGCATGTTTTGGTTAACTTCTACTGCATGTTTTGGTTAAATTATGCCTACTGCATGTTTTGGTGAATCATCAGATGGCTTTCTCATTAATGGCTTTCTTATTTATTAATGGCTTTCTCATTTATGCCTACGGCATGTTTCTACTGTAAATTATGCCTATTGCATGTTTCTACTATAATTCCAATATCAAAAATATATTAATGGCTTTCTCATTTATTTTTTATTTTTTGTAGGAATTATTGGATGTTGGTGAATCATCTACATCGACCTATCAAGAAATTGAACTCCCCGATCAAGATTGAAGAATGAATCCATTGAATGTTGCTAAATACTGATTTGTTGATTGGAGAAATATTTTATTTGTAAACATTTTCTATGATGGATGGAGTACATTTGTTAGTTGTTAACTTGTTAGTGGATGTTGCTTTCATATTTTAATTGTATGACTTTTGAAGTATGCATTTGCTTTTATATTTCTAGTACTTTTTTATTAAATATGTATTTTGTATAGAAATTTCAATATTTTAGTTAAATGTGTGTATTTACAGGATTTCGAGCTCGAGCTCGAGTTCGAGCCTTCTCGAGCTAAAATAATTTGGTTATTCAAGTTCGAGCTCGAGTTCGAGCCCTATCGAGCTAAAAAATATGTTAGTCGAGCTCGAGTTCGAGCTCTATCAAGCTAAAAAATATATATTCGAGTCGAGCTCGAGTTTAATTAAAAAAAAATGAGTCGAGCCGAGCCATCTTTCACGCTCGATAATGTTAACGAGCGAGCTCGAGCCTAGCTCGAAATATGCTCGAGCCGAACTCGAACCTTAGGTAGTCGGGCTCGCTCGGCTCGAATAACAGCACTACCTCCCTCCGCTTTTTGAAATTTTTTTGAAATTTAGGAAATTTAGGGTTTTTAGAAGTTCATGATTTATTTTCGAACATATTGAGTTTGTTTTGGAAAAAATTTCGAAGAATCTGTGATTGTTTTGGAAAAAATTTCGAACATTTTGTTCGAACTTTTTTTTCGGACAAATTTTAGTTGTTTTGGAATTTTTTTCGAACAATCTGTGTTTGTTTTGGAAAAATTTTCGAACAATCTGTGTTTGTTTTGAAAAAAATATCAAACAAGATGTTCGATCTTTTTTTTCGGACAAATTTAAGTTGTTTTGGAATTTTTTTCGAACATATTGAGTTTGTTCAATAAAAAATTTCGGATATCTCAACTTTGTTTACGTAAAATTTTCGAACATACTAAGATTTTATTTTTGTTGTTGAAATTTTCGATTAGGATTTTTTTTTATCAAACTTATGGTGTTTGTTTTGGTGGTGATGGTGGGGATCCGGATGATTCCGATGTGAAATGATGAATCATGTGTGAAATGGAATGGATGGGTGTACTCATCCGTCCTTTTTTTTTAAAAAGTGCAGGAGGGGTAAAAACGTCATTTCGCATACCCCTGGTGATAAAAAAAAAAAAATTCTGGTGGGTGTCCTCATAGGATCCTTGGGTGCACTTAGCCGCGCCCTTTAATTAATTACGTGGGCCAAAGACTGGGCTTCATCTTTATAAATTTAACAATAGACCCAAATGTATGTCCTATTTCTTCTTGTCTCTTCGATCTCTTCTCGATTTATTTCCTTTGATTGACTTCACAAAATAATCGAGGCATGTTTTGCTTTAAAAATACTAATTTTCCTATAAAAATAGCAAACATCATTTTTTTCTCCAAATCAAATGCAATTAGTCAATTTAGTGTAAATAATGCACAAAATCCTATAAAATTATGCAAATTAAATACATGAATTTTAAGCAATTTTCACACTAATCAGTTACACCTAGTTTCTTCCTGAATGACGTTCAACCAATATATAAAAGAGTATTATTTGGAGTGACCTAGGTTAAAAATAAATTTTGAAAAAGTGTGGATGATCAATATCTAATGATTGTTTGATTACTCTTTTATTGAAAATGATGTCTTTCTACAAAAATTCAATGATGATGCCAAATATCACATCCAAAAAAAAAATGACGACTTTACGAACTCAGTTGTATTTATATTTTTATTTGCGTGTTCTGTGATTTTTTTTTTTGTTTTTTGTATCGAGTTGTATGACTTTAAGTGTTTAATACTTTAATAGTACTACCTCCGTCCCTGAAAAACTTGCATTTTGTGGTACGGAGTTTAGGAAAAAAGTGTAACGATTAGAGTCTTTGAGGTAATTTTTATATATAAAGTAAATAAAGTAGTTGGATTAAGTGTACGGTGAACACCAAAAGTAAGGACATGAATGGTAAATATGTGTATATTGTGAGAGTGAGTGTGCAAGCTTTTCAGGAACGGATGAAGTAATATATTGTTGGTCCTGAAAGGAGTATATAACAAGTGTATGGGGGGGAATAGACTTGTATTCAAATCTTTTCAACTTTAGATCAAACCAGAGCTCAGCAAGGTTGTCTTGGACAACTCTGCTGAAGATGATTAACTCTTCTAAGATAGTCAGACTACTAAGTACTATTGATTACTTAGTTGAATAACTATCTAGGGGAGTTATATGTGCGGAATAGTGGTTGGCCCTTTTAGTTTAAACTCCTTTAGTTTCTGAAATCACTTTGTCCAATTCAATACAGTCCAGTTTTCAGGGAACTTGTCCAAATAGGGTTTGCACAGTCTTTGAATGTTTATCCTTTGAAAGATCAGTTTTGTGTGCAGTGTTGAATGTATGAAAGTACTTGAAGGTAAATCAACACAAGAATTTATAGTGGTTCAGAGACTCAAGCTCCTACATCTACTTTCCCTGATTGAACAGGATAATTCCTTCACTCTTGGAATTAACTTGTTTTATAGTGCTAAGGTGCACTTGATCAATAACACCACTCCTTGGTGAATTGATCCCTAAGATGTCTGGAGTCCTAGTACCCTCTTCTCAACTCAGAACTGAATTGTTCTTCTCTCAACAGTCAGCTCCTACCACTTCTACTACTACAACAACAACCTTCTCACTTTCACTCTTGAAAGGGGTAAGGATTGATGTAAGGTTCCAACTAATGAGATATCCTTTACAATGAAGATCAGTGCATAAGGATAGGATATCTCTCTAAGCTTGTGTATGGATATACAATGTAGTTCAGCTTAGATGAAGTGTTTGAAGACTAAGATAGTCTTTGAAAGCTTTGAAAGTTCTATGAGCTTTGAGCTTCAGAATGGTTGATGTAGTTGGATGCTTTCAAATGGTCTTCACACTTCTGTATTTATAGACAATTGAAGGATTTGCCCGTTGGAGAGGCAGCCTCAAAAGTCCATAAATGTCTTCTTTTAGTTCTTCAACTTTGAAGACAGAATCTTGATAGTGACATGTCCTCATTTGGGAAATAAACGGCTGTATAAGCTTTGTCTTCATTCTGCAGCACTCTTCCCAATGTCTGACTTTCAGATTCTCTTGTTAGGACATGGACATGGCTTCTGAAGGTTGTTCCAATGATAGGACAACATTCCTTATCAACTGGACAACTCTCCTTATCACTATCAGCAGTCTTGCTTATCAGCAAGGTTGGCTTGCTCTTCTTCAGATGACTTGGCTCTTACCCTTTGCTTCACTTCAAAGTGATCTTGTCATGTAGAATTGTAGTTCTTTAGGGTGTGGTTGTCTCTACCTCTTCAGCATAGTTGACCTCAAGCTTTCAGAGCACTTGATCTTGATTAATTGTGATGAGACAACTCCTCTGGACAACTCTCCTGATCAGCATACTTGACCTTCAGCAGACTTAGTATTTGTTCCAGAGTTTGAGCCTTGAGGGGACTTGTCTAGATGGACTTCAAAGCATGTGTTCCCCCTCAAATTGTGCATCTAACTAATTAAGAGCTGCCTAACATATTAGCTCATCATCTAGCCTTATTATATATGTTCTAACATTCTTAGAACATAATCAACTTGACTTAGGCATGTCTCAGGGGGTTTTGGTATTGAATCAAAACATATCTCATTTTATTCTCAACAATTTTCCCCTTTTTGATGATGCCAAAACCTATACAACTTATGCAAAAGTGACTTAGTTACACCTATTACATTTTATCTTCAGAAGACATGACTAAGGTCAATTATCTTCAAAAGCAATGTGTTAGTGTATTCACTATTCAAGTTGCAATTAGATTTCAATGATAGGCATAGAGAAATTTCTGCAGTAATGTATCTTGATTCAAAGGTAGTTCAACTATCACTCATATAAAAATCATTACAAGCATGTTGATAGTTGAAGATAACTTATCAGAGCATGAAATCAAGACATCATTACAAAGGTTTCAGAGCATACATTAAACATAGGATCTAGAGTATCAGATCATGTCAACTAAACACTTAAAAGTACTTAGATCTTCAAATTTCAGAGCATCTTCTAGTATCAGAGCAAAAACCAAAATACTTCAAGTTTCAGAACAGAATACTGGATATCAAGACAAATGCTTGTATCAGAGCAACCAATGCATATCAGAGCAAACAACATGTCAAGGCACACCACATCAGAAGGCTTGTCCAAATTTCAGCATATTTGACCAATTAAGAATATCTTCAGATAAGATAAGCTTTTATTCAAAAAAGGTCAGAAGACTTAGCCAATTTTCAGAGATCATCCTCAGGAGGTGGCACCATCCCATATTGTGCCCACACTATTCTTTTCAAGGCCATGGCTTCTTGGTTTGTTCCCTTGGGTCCAAGAACCATCTTGTTCAGCTTGAGGATCTCAGTAAATTCCTTCAGGATCCTTGCCTGGTCAATCCATCCTTCAAGCTTTGGAGGCATGTATATGATTGGCTTGGGAGCTGTGAGTTCAAATCTTGCAATATCAACAGCTGCAAGTAGTTGTTAATAAAGCTCTCTGTAGTACTCTATCATGAACTCAGCAAAAGTGGAGTTGGCATCCTTTCCATTCCATCTGTCAATGACATAGTAATCATAGACAAACTCCCTTTTGGCTTCCTCCCATGAGTCATTCAGCTGAATTGGTACCCATTTATCCAAGTGAGGATATTTGGTGTCCATTGGGATCAATAGCTGTGGCTTCATCTTGTTGTAAGTTGCTCTCTTCCTTCTTGGTTTCTGAAAGTCTGCTCTTCTTTTATCTCTTGCTCTTTGTGCTTCATCCATTAGATTCATCTTTTCCTGGGCCCTCATCATGGCCAGCTTCTGTTGTGTTTCAGGGTCTTTGCCATACCCTTCATGAAACAGCTTTGATGGATCATGAGCTAGGACAGTTGTCTTCTTCTTAGGTTCTGGTCCAAATCCTTCAGCAAATAGCTCTTCAACATCTTCAGTGGACTTGGGACCTTCAGCACTTCTGGCAGATTCAGAAGACTTGTCCTTTTCATCAATCTTGGACACTTCAGCATTCTTGTCTTCTTCAGCAGCTTTGGCCTTCTTTGAGATAGGCTCATCATCATCAATTCTGAATTCAGGTGGTAGATCAAGGTTGTTGGGAAAATCAGTAAATTTCTCAGCTTGTCTTTTCTTTCCTTTTGCCCTCTTGATCTTTCCTCTTGTTTGGACACCTTCAGCATCTTTGACCAAACCAGACACTTCACCACCTGGCCTTTGCTGTAACCTCACTCTTTCCTCTTGAGCTGAGGCCATTGAGTTATTCAAAGCAAGTGCTAACTGCTCTTCTTCATCCAATTCGTCTAAGTTCAGCACTGCTGGCTCTTTCCCTTTTCCCTCAGGAGCTTTGTCCTTACCTTTGACTGGACTTCCAATCACTAAGGCACTTTTTGCTCTTGCTCTTTCCCTTTCCCCCTTTTTGGCAGCATCAAAACATTCAGGTTTGAGCTCACTCATAGTTGATGCCATCAAGGACTGGGCTTGGGTTAGAGACTTCATCTCCTCCAACAAATATACATTTTCATCATGTATATTTTGCATCCTGTCACTGCTCAAGCTAAGGAAAGCTAGAACAGACTTCATCTTTTGTTGGACAACCTCCTCCATGGTTGCTTTAAGAGATGCATCTAGTTGAGCCTTAAGGAGCTCAGTGAGGTTGGCCACTGCACCTTCAGCAATGTTGGCCATCACCTCTTGGGAAAATTTCTCTGAAGCTGCTTTCACCATTGCAAGCCTTTGTGCCTCTGCTCTTTTCTTCTGCAAGGCTGTCTTCTTGCCAAGAGCTTGCTTAATGGTCAATCTGATAGCTTGAACATTTGCATTGTGGTTATCCCTAAGCAGTTTTTTATCCTTCTTGACCTCCTTTGAAATGTTCTCCATACTGACTTTGGCTTTGTGAACTTCAGTGGAAATGGTTTGAAGACCAGATTCCACTCCTTCAATTCTTGCTTCTAATGTGGGTAACACCACATCCTCAGAGCCTGTCAGCCTCATTTCCACAGATGCCAAAGTTCTTCCATGCTCATCTAAAGCTCCAGAAGTTTCTGCATGAGCTGTTTGAACTTGTTGAGCCAAGGAATCCAACTTTGTTGATTGCAAGCCAAGAAGGGCTTGTGCTGATCCAGAATCAACATGGATTGGAGCATCTGTCACGAAATCATCTGCAAAGATTTGATCAAGACTTATACCTGCAATGTCAGACAAATCAAAAGTGTTAGTGAAAATACACTCATCACCCTCAATTTCTTTTTCATGAGACTCTGATACATCAGCAGTCTTCTTCTCATTTTCAACTAATTCTTTTCTTCCTTCTTTGTTAATTTCCTCACTTAAAGGAACAGGCCTCCTCTCATCAAGGGATTCCTGAAGTTCAGATTTGACTTCAAGAATAGCCTGCCCTTCCTCACTTATATCACCCTCATTTGGTGGTACACTCATTATCCTAGTGATCACCACATCTCTCTCATCTATTACTCCCTCTGGTTTTTCCACTAAATTCTCCTTTTCAACTCCATCACCTAATCCTGCATCATCTCCACCTTCAACAAGGTTCAAAGATGGCAGTTGTGGGGAGATCATAGTGCTTATTTCAACAGCCACTGAGTCATCCTGAATGGTTAAGGGCTGATCAGTGTCCAACTCATCTGATACTGAATAGGCCTTAACCAAACCAGCCTCTAGCATAGGAACCTCAACATCTTTAGGTTGTGCCTTGGGTTCAGAAGAACCTTCATTGGCAGATGTGTCTTTGGTTGTGTTACCACCCTTGGTCAACACCTCTGAAGATACAGAGCCTTTCCTATGATAGGTTCTAGGAGGATTTGAAAGTCTGTCTGCTACAGAAGACTTGGGTTGAGTGGATTCAGGGAGGTTGGCTTGAGGGGTTTCAGGAGGGTTGGGATTTGAAGGGTTTGAGGGATCATCAGGGGAATCATCATCATTTGAACTACTATCAGGGTGTTTGATGCCCTTAGCTTTTCTCTCCTTCTCCTCAATGATCTTATCATCTACCAACTTTGCAAAAACTTCCTCATCAGTAAGGAATCTTGTTTTCAACACACCAGCAAAGTGTAGCAATCTGCTCTCCTCCACTTGCCACCAGTTTGCACCCTTATCTTGGATGACTTGGGATATCTCCATAATGGTCTTGTCTTTCACATCCACAAGCATCCTCAAATCATGAAACATCTTCTGAATTCTTGGAAATTCAGCAAGTTGTGGATACAAACTGTCCACAGTAGCCTTGGCTCCTCCTCTGAGCATACTCTCATAAGTATACTCCTCCTCATCTCCACTTGAATGGGGACTATGGGTTATAGGGGAGTTGGCTCTGGGTTCTCCTAAAGTGGCTTCAGGAAGGTTGAGTTCAGGGATATTGGCTTCAGAGGGGTTGGTTGCAGTTGAAGGTACTTCAGTTGCTTTAGAGAGCAATGTATCTGAAGGGGCTTTAACCAGGGGGGTTGGCTCAAAGAGTGCAGCTTCTAAAAGCTTTGAATAATTGAGCATAGATGAGTCAAGGGGAGAATGTAATCTTGTCTCATCTACTGCTATATCTGCTAGCACATCTATCCGACTTCTTTGCACACTCCCTTCTGGAGAATATCTCTTTGTAAGATTGATGGGGGTGATAGGTTGATTGGTTGGGGTGATGTGGGTTTCAGGGGAGTTGGGCTCAGGGTTCTGAATTTCAGGGATGTTGGCCTCTATTGGTTGACCTTCAGGGACCTTGGATTCTGGAGTTCCAGAACCAGATGAGTTGGTCCTTGACTTGGATTTGGTCCTGCTTTCAGCTCTGCTCTCTCTTAGAGCAAGTTGGAGAGACCTTTCCTCCTGAAGCTCCAACACCTTATCAGTAGGCTTGGCCCTTCTCTTGCTGGCCCTACTGCTTCCACTACCTTCTCCATCCTTCTCAGGGACAACTTCCCTGATCCTCTTATCACCTCTAGACTTCTGTCTAGTTTCATTATACTTCTGCCTCAACTCTTCTAAATGATCAGAAGGCACTTGCACACCTTCTTCAGCAACATCTTCAATCTCAGTTGATGCTTCAGTGGTGTCTTCTGAGGGGATTTGAGACATCTTCCTTGTCTTTACTACTCTGGCCTTTGTCCTCTTTTTCAATTTTGGCTTCTCCTCCACCTTTTCTTCAGTAGGTTTGGCCATTAGCATCCTCATTTGCTCAGTTTTCTTGCTGAGCTTTCTAAACAGAATCTTTTGGGCTGGGAGGGGCTTTGCAAAGGTTTGCATTTGAGAATAATGGGAAAATCTCTCAATCAACAAGCTTGCCCTGGTGCAATACTTGATTTTCACTTCTAGCACGACCTTATTGTGAGTTTTCACTTTAAACTTGGCCCTTTCTTTCATCATTTCAGACATGATGAAAGTCCTCCAATCAAACTTGATGCCTTTGTCACTAGCATCAATAATTGCAGCCATAATTCTGATTCTTGGATGGCTGACCTGCTCCAAGCTTCCAGTATTGCTCAAGAGACTCTTAGCAACTACCTCAAAGAGGTTGAGAAATTTTGGCTTGAGAGTCTTCTTGTTTTGTGTTGAAGAGATGGGACCAGGAACCAAGAGCCATTCTTGTGCTATCTCCTCTTCATGATCAGCACCATAAAATTCTGGATTCCTTCCTTCAGAAGACAATCCAAAGGCTCCTTCAAGGTCTTCTGAAGAGAATTTCACTCTATGAAATCTCTCTTCCTCTTCCTCTTCTGCCACATATGAGAGCCTTGTGGAAATTTCACCATCTTCAGGTTTACCTCTCCATTTGAGAAAGGCAAAGAACTCAGCCATGTAGCTTTCCAAGCAGGAGCTTGGTCTACCCTCCATAAACTTCTGCAATCCAGCTCTTCTCAACCATCTCAAGGTTGGTGTAATTTCAGGATCCTCACTCTCAAATGATATTATGGGCTCAAAATGAAGGCTGTTTTTGTTGCTCAAGTATCCAAAGTCAAGGTCTAGAGCCTTGTTGGAGAAATCAATGATCATTTCTGGTCTAATTTTGGGAGCCATTGAAGGTTTACAGAAATGAAATTGAGAAAGTTTTGAGAGAGTTTGAAGAAGATAAGAGCTAGGGTTTCAAATTCTTGGGGAGGAGTGTTTGTGGGGGATCTTAAGGCTTGAGAATATTCTAAAAAGAATGTTTGTCAATGAGTTGGTGAGTTTTGTGAGTTTTCAACTATTGTCAAAAAATGGAAAAAACACACTTGGACGGCTAGGATTGATTTCAGGGGAGTTGGCCAGTTTTGATCCAATGGTTAAAAACCAATGTAACAGTGAGTTATTAGTTTTATTCAAAACGTGGAAGTTATTTAATATTAGTTAATGGTTGGGGAGTTTTCGAGATAGATCATGTCTTGAAAAGTGTAATGCAAACAAGAGTTAAATCTTGGCATTTAATGCATGGAAAGTGACCTTTTGGGTGGGGGACAAATTAAATCCCACAGAGATGATATCTGTAAATGGGACAGGTATCAAGGTAGACAATGATTACCCAAAATAGGTGCTTATCAAACCAAGAAAATAGTTTGATAGCCAAGACAACTTATCTGACCCCACTAGGACAAGTGTCCTGAAGAGATGTGGACAAGTGTCCTGAGATTCAATGGACAAGTGTCCTGAATAGTTGTGATCATCTCTTCTGAACTTCAGTAGACTTGACCAAGTCTGCTGAAGATCAATTCAGTTACTTTACTCCCATTAACTTCAATGGGTTTTACTTGTCCAACTTCCCTGGATCAAGTAATCCCAATTCTGCTGATAGTTCCAGAAACCTTGCCTCTGCAAGTGGCTTTGTTAGAATATCAGCTTTTTGATGATCTGTGTGGATCTTGACCAACTTTATGTCTTTCTTATCCACATGGTCTCTAATGAAGTGATGCTTGATGTCCACATGTTTGCATCTTGTGTGCAATACAGGATTTTATGATATTGCAATTGCACTATTGTTATCACAAAATATTGGCACTTCAGTAGAGTTGACTTTGTAGTCTCTTAGTTGTTGTCTCAACCAAAGGATTTGAGCACAACAACTTCCAGATGCAACATATTCAGCTTCAGTGGTGGAAGTAGCCACTGTATTCTGCTTCTTGGAAAACCAAGATATGAGCTTGTTGCCTAAGAATTGACAAGTCCCTGAAGTGGACTTTCTATCAATTCTGCAACCTCCATAGTCAGCATCTGAGTAGCCAGTTAGCTCAATGTTGTCATCAGCAGGGTACCAAAGGCCTAAATTCTCAGTGCCTTTGAGATACCTTAAAATCCTTTTTGCAGCCTCAAGATGGCTTTTCTTAGGGTTTGCTTGAAACCTTGCACAAACACCTACTGCAAAGGTGATGCCAGGTCTGCTGGCAGTGAGATAGAGAAGTGATCCAATGATTCCTCTATACTCAGTGGAGTTGGTTGAAACACCACTCTCATCAGGATCCATCTTCCAATTAGTGTTCATTGGGATCCTTACTGGCTTGCTAGTAGCACACCCAAACTTCTTGATCATTTCTCTGGTGTACTTAGCTTGGTTGATGAAGATCCCTTCTTTTGATTGCTTAACTTGAAGACCCAAAAAGAAGTTCATCAACCCCATCATGGACATTTCAAATTTGCTTTGCATAAGCTTGGAGAACTTCTCACACAGCTTTTCATTGGGGGATCCAAATATTATGTCATCCACATAAATTTGGACAAGCAAGATGTCCTCTCCTTCAGAGATTCTGAAGAGAGTTTTGTCCACAGTTCCCTTGGTGAATCCATGATCCAAGAGAAATTGTGACAATGTGTCATACCAAGCCCTAGGGGCTTGCTTGAGTCCATATAGAGCATTTTTCAGTCTGTAAACTTGGTTTCCAACCTCAAAACCAGGGGGTTGCTCCACATAGACTTCTTCTTTCAAGACTCCATTCAGAAAGGCACTCTTGACATCCATTTGGTACACTTTGAACCTCTTGTGAGCTGCATAGGCTAGAAAGAGTCTTATTGCTTCTAGCCTTGCCACAGGTGCAAAGGTCTCATCATAGTCAATGCCTTCATGCTGGTAGTAACCTTTTGCCACTAGTCTTGCTTTATTTCTTACAATCACATCATTCTCATTCTTCTTGTTCTTGAACACCCATTTTGTTCCAATAACATCTTGATGTGAAGGTCTATCCACCAGCTCCCAAACTTCATTTCTGGTGAATTGGTTCAGTTCTTCCTGCATGGTTGTGATCCAATTGGCATCTTGAAGTGCTTCGTCAATATCACTTGGTTCTTGTTCTGACAAGAAGCAACAGAAAAGAGCACTTTCACCATGAAATCTCCTTGTTTTGACTCCAACACTTGGGTCACCAAGTATTAGATCAGTAGGAAGGTCAGACAACCAAGTCCTTCTTTTTCTGATCTCTTCAGTAGAGTTGTCCTCTACTGAAGTTGAGTCATTTTGATCATAAAACTCAGGATAATTGAATGCAGGATCTAATTCAGGATCATAATCAGGGGTGTTGTCCTCAATGTCAGGGACATTGGTATTTTCAACATTTTGAGTTCCCCCTTGATTATTTGACCCATTAACTACCTCAGCAGGGACTGCTTCTTCATTGGTAGTTGTTACCTGGATGTGAACTGGGATTGGATCATTCAGTTCACCATTTCCTTCAGTGGGATTTGCCTCAGGAAGGTTGCCTTCAAGATTGTTGTCCAATGGGAGATTTTCAGGTAGGTTGGCTTGGACAACATCTATGAATTCAGTGTCTTTGTCCTTTAGACTCAGTCTGGTTGTCCTTTGTGTGATTTCTTCTGATTCCAAGTTCTCATTCCTGAACTCATGAATAGATTCATCAAACACAACATGAGGTGTTTCCTCCACAATAAGGGTTTTCTTGTTGTAGACTCTGAAAGCTCTACTGATTTGAGAATATCCAAGGAATATCCCCTCATCAGCTTTGCTATCAAAGGCTTTCAACTGTTCTTTCCCATTATTGTGTATGAAACACTTACAACTAAAGATGTGAAAGTATGACACTTTAGGCATTCTTCCTTTCCAGAGTTCATATGGGGTTTTGCCTTTCCCCTTAGTAATCAAACATCTATTTTGAGTATGGCATGCAGTGTTTATAGCTTCAGCCCAAAACCTCTTAGGTAAATTTGAATCAGCAATTAAGGTTCTAGCAGCTTCTTTTAAAGTTCTATTCCTTCTTTCTGCAACTCCATTTTGTTGAGGAGTTCTAGCTGCTGAGGTTTCATGAGCTATTCCATTAGATGTGCAAAACTCATTGATGTATGAATTTATGAACTCAGTGCCTTTATCAGATCTTATCTTGATAATGCTAAGGCTTTTCTCATTTGACAATCTCTTTAACAGTTCAGGGAGTTTGACTTGTGTTTCCTTCTTATTAAGGAGAAATACTACCCATGTGAACCTAGAGAAGTCATCTACTACCACTAATGTGTATTTTCTACCATTTATGCTTGCAGGGGTAATTGGTCCAAATAAGTCCATATGTAGAAGTTCAAGTACCCTTTCAGTAGAGATGACTGGTTTTCCTTTGAATGAGGCTTTAATCTGTTTTCCCTCTTGGCATGGTTTGCAAACATGCTCCTTTTTGAAAACCTCATTAGGTAGTCCTTTAACTAATGCATTTCTAGCAATCTTGTTCATTGTTTTGAAGTTCAAGTGGTTTAATCTCTTATGCCATAACCAACTTTGTTCACTAGAACTCTTAGCAATGAAACATGCAGCATCAGTAGACTTGTCCCAGTCTACAAAATACACATTTCCTTTCCTAGTTCCAGTTAATAGAATTTGTTGAGTCTTATCTTTGATTAAGCATTTTCCACTAGAAAACTCAACATTAAAATCTTTATCACAGAATTGACTGATACTTAGGAGATTATATTTGAGACCAGCCACATAAGACACATTGGATACTTTGATGTTACCAATCATCAAAGTACCATAACCTTTTGTTGTAGCTTGTGAGCTGTCTTCAAATGTGACATTTGGGCCTTCTTTTTCAATAAAATCAGTGAGGAGTTCCTTGTTTACAGTCATGTGCCTTGAACATCCACTGTCAAGGTACCATGCTGACTTTTTACTCATGCTCCTCTTCTTGTGGCCCATTGGTACCTGCAATTAGATAGGTTTAGGTACCCTTTGAGTTTTGGGTCCTGAGAGGTTAGCTGTACCTTTAGGAACCCAAACTTGCCTAATAACCCTGATTGATTCAAGGTGGCTAAGTTGTTTTCCTCTAGCATCAACATACACTGTCTTTCCCTTAAATGCCTTTGGGAATGTATGTGTGAAAGTGTTAACTATGTAAGGTTCAGGAGAGTTGTCAAATCCCCTGAACTTATGAGTTCTTTGTGCTATTTGAGGGAATCTTTGAGGAAAGGCTTTCTTATGACCATTACCCTTTGGCATATAGGGTTTTGGTTGTCTCATTTTATTTTGCCTTTGAGAATAGTTGTCCGTAGGTCTAGTCAGCTGAGGCTTTCTCAGTAGAGTTGGCCTAGGCTGATTATACCTTGGATAACTCCTCTGAACATTGTTCAGGAGAGTTGCCCTTCCATTGGGTCTACTCTGCTGACCAACATTCCTCTTGTGTTCAGGAGCTTTGGCCATTTCCTTAGGTTTAGGCCTAGTCTCCTGAAGCACTTGAGTAGGAAAGTCATCCATTTTGCCCTTTCCTTTGTTCAGTGGCTGTTTGTTTTCATTTTCAGTTGGTGCCACTGACTTAACAAAGATTCTCTTAGTGTTACTTGTAGAAGCAACACTAAGACAAGGTGAAGATTCAAATGGATCAAAACCTAATCCACTTCTTTGAGCCATAGGTCTTTGATAACTCTGAATTTCCTCTATTGCTCTAGAGGATTTCTTCAGAGCAGACATCTTTAGTTTCAGGCTCTCTTCACTTGTTTTAAGAATGTCATATTCATGTGAGAGGTTTTCAAATTTGGCATTTAGAATTTTTAGTTCAAAATCTTTTCTCTTCTGAGAGAGGAGTTGATCATCAATCTCCTTTTGTTGGTCAACTATCCTGAGATTGGCTTTATCAAGCTCTCTCAAGACTTGTTGATACAACTCAGTAGACTTGACATCAACAACTGCCTCAGAGTTTTTAGCAAGCTCAATTGCCAATCTTTCATTTTCTCTCACACAGTTATCATGAAATTCTTGTAACATAGTGAAATCTTCCATCAACTTTCCAAGGGAAAGCTTCAGGTTGACCTCACTAGTGTTTTGTGAGATGAATGATGGTGAACTAGAAGTAGAGGATACCTCATCATCCTCAAGAGCCATGTTGCAGACATCATCATCATCATCACTGTTGGAGAACAGTCCATCAGAAGAGTTGAAGCTTTCAGCACTATCAGATTCTTCACCAGCCATCATGGCCTTTCTATTGGTGAACTTTCTGTCTCTTTTAGCTTGTCTTTCTCTTCTCTCCTTAGAGCTCAATTCAGGGCAGTCATACTGGAAGTGCCCTTTCTTCTTGCAATTATAGCACAAGTCTTCATCATCATCTTTCTTTGGTTCTTCTCTTCTTTTTGATGATGAAGGTTCAGCTCTACTGGACCTTCTCCTATCAGAGTACTTGTCCTCTGATCTTTTCTCTTCAGGCTTTTTGACCTCAGCCTGAGCTTCAGGAGAGTTGTACCTTCTCCTGAATTTGTTGTCTTGGTAGAATTTCTTGTATCTACCAAACCTTGAATTTAGCTTGTCAAACCTTCTAGCCATCAAGGCTAGTTCCTCCTTCATTTCAGTCTTGGAGACTGACTTTGATGATCTTGGAGTGGACTGCATTTCTGGTTCAGCAGTTTTGGCTTTGAATGCCACTCCCTTTGTAGGATTTGAAGACTCCTCAACAGGCTTTCTTCTATTGAGGTCGAACTCATAAGCTTTGAGTTCAGAGAAGATTTGTTGCATTGGCATGGTGGAAAGATCCTTGGTATTTTGCATCATGACAGCATAGACATCCCACTTTTGAGTGAGACTTCTCAAGATCTTTAATCCAACTTCTCTTTTGGAGTACACCTTGCCCAATGAGTTGATCTCATTCATCACATCAGTGAATCTACCAGCAAATTTATCAATGGATTCCTCAGACTCCATTGTAAATTGTTCAAACTTTTGCACTGCCACTTGGAGCTTGTTCTCCTTGATCTTGTCAGTGCCCTCACACATTTCTGCAAGAGTATCCCATATCCCCTTGGCAGTTGTGCAGTGGTAGACCCTTCCCATAATTGCATCTGGAATTGTTTGATAGAGAGTATTCATTGCAAGATAATTCAAATTATCTTTCCTCTTCTCATCAGCAGTGAAGTCATCCTCATCTTTGGGAATCAGTTCCCTTATATCTGCTCTTTGAGCTTCAGTGACTCTGGGATTTACTTGAGTGAACACAAAAGGACCTCTTGTGATCACTCTCAACATATCAGTGTGCAAAGATGCAAGATGAGCCCTCATTCTGATTTTCCAGAAATCATAATTGTCTATTGAGAACATGGGCAATTTGTGATGAAAGATGTGATTGACTGGATTTGTGGCCATGTTGTCCAATCCTTGGACAGCAGGAGGTGGAACAGCAGCATTGTTGTTGGCCATATCTCAAGAACACACAGTTAGTCAACAATTGATAGGATTTCAGATAGATCAGTTCAGTGACCACACCAAATATGTGATTTTGAAAACCAAGATGGCTTTTCGATCAGAAGCAGTGGTCTTTGAACCCCCGCTCTGATACCACTTGTTGGTCCTGAAAGGAGTATATAACAAGTGTATGGGGGGGAATACACTTGTATTCAAATCTTTTCAACTTTAGATCAAACCAGAGCTCAGCAAGGTTGTCTTGGACAACTCTGCTGAAGATGATTAACTCTTCTAAGATAGTCAGACTACTAAGTACTATTGATTACTTAGTTGAATAACTATCTAGGGGCAGAGGCGGTCCTGAGATTTTGTAGGCCTGGGGCGAACAAGAAAAATGGGCCCCTTCTCTCTGAACAACATCAAATAAAATAAGTGAAATATGTATGCACATATTAAAAATGAATGAACGTTTAAAAATAAATCATTTAAAATGACTTCTTCTAGCATTTCGAGAAGCAAATTCATCAATAATATCTTCAAAGTTAATTTGTTCTAGCATATCTTTTTCAATACATAAAGTTGTTAATATATCTCTTGATTTATCATCAAGACTATCCCAAATTGGAGGATCATAAATATCAGTTTCTACCATCGGAGTTGGATACTCTTCATCAACAATATTAGATTCATTAATTTCATTTTCATTCATATCCTCATTTAAATTATTTATATCTACACCTACTGTAAGACTAGTTTGTCCATTCAAATCATTTAAATCTATATTATTTAGTTTTGGTGCACTATTAGTAACATTATCATTTAAGTCTTTCGTTTGTCCTAAATTTTTTGGAAAGAATTTATCTAAGGATCCTTTTTGTGATAAAACTAGCTGTTCAGATCTCTTTCTTTTTTTTCTTTTCTCACTACCAGATTCATTTTTTTTTAACAAACATATTTATATTAAAAAAAGGTAAAAATTGATAACTAAATAACAATAAACAATAAAGTAAATATAGAGAATCAGAGATAAAAGAAACTAAAATAATAAAAATTAAATAAATGAATAATATAACCGTAATCGTGGATCGTGAAAAATTGAGAGGGAAAGCCGGATGTAGATTGCCAAACGTGATCACCGATCCAATGTCTTGATGAGATATAGCCAAATACAACAAAGTATATTTGGAAATTTGGAATGGAAATTAGAAATATGGAATACAAAATTTGAGAGCACTCTGGATAATTTATAGACACAACTCACGCCTGTTGTTGTGGTATTTAATTAGATATTGGGCCTTGGGGTATTTACTATGGTCATTTTTTTAGAAAGAGTGCATAATAAATTCATATTTAATATTTTACCGTTATAATATTATTGTAAACTTAAATTAGATATTCTGATTCGGCGATTCATTATATATTTTTTTACCTTTTAATTTTTTAAAAAATATTAATTATATATATATATATATATGTATATATATAAAAAGTAGGCCCCTAAAAATTCGGGCCCAGGACGGTCGCCCCTCAGGCCCACCCTCAGGGCCACCACTGTCTAGGGGAGTTATATGTGCGGAATAGTGGTTGGCCCTTTTAGTTTAAACTCCTTTAGTTTCTGAAATCACTTTGTCCAATTCAATACAGTCCAGTTTTCAGGGAACTTGTCCAAATAGGTTTTGCACAGTCTTTGAATGTTTATCCTTTGAAAGATCAGTTTTGTGTGCAGTGTTGAATGTATGAAAGTACTTGAAGGTAAATCAACACAAGAATTTATAGTGGTTCAGAGACTCAAGCTCCTACATCCACTTTCCCTGATTGAACAGGATAATTCCTTCACTCTTGGAATTAACTTGTTTTATAGTGCCAAGGTGCACTTGATCAATAACACCACTCCTTGGTGAATTGATCCCTAAGATGTCTGGAGTCCTAGTACCCTCTTCTCAACTCAGAACTGAACTGTTCTTCTCTCAACAGTCAGCTCCTACCACTTCTACTACTACTACAACAACCTTCTCACTTTCACTCTTGAAAGGGGTAAGGATTGATGTAAGGTTCCAACTAATGAGATATCCTTTACAATGAAGATCAGTGCATAAGGATAGGATATCTCTCTAAGCTTGTGTATGGATATACAATGTAGTTCAGCTTAGATGAAGTGTTTGAAGACTAAGATAGTCTTTGAAAGCTTTGAAAGTTCTATGAGCTTTGAGCTTCAGAATAGTAATGTAGTTGGATGCTTTCAAATGGTCTTCACACTTCTGTATTTATAGACAATTGAAGGATTTGCCCGTTGGAGAGGCAGCCTCAAAAGTCCATAAATGTCTTCTTTTAGTTCTTCAACTTTGAAGACAGAATCTTGATAGTGACATGTCCTCATTTGGGAAATAAACGGCTGTATAAGCTTTGTCTTCATTCTGCAGCACTCTTCCCAATGTCTGACTTTCAGATTCTCTTGTTAGGACATGGACATGGCTTCTGAAGGTTGTTCCAATGATAGGACAACATTCCTTATCAACTGGACAACTCTCCTTATCACTATCAGCAGTCTTGCTTATCAGCAAGGTTGGCTTGCTCTTCTTCAGATGACTTGGCTCTTACCCTTTGCTTCACTTCAAAGTGATCTTGTCATGTAGAATTGTAGTTCTTTAGGGTGTGGTTGTCTCTACCTCTTCAGCATAGTTGACCTCAAGCTTTCAGAGCACTTGATCTTGATTAATTGTGATGAGACAACTCCTCTGGACAACTCTCCTGATCAGCATACTTGACCTTCAGCAGACTTAGTATTTGTTCCAGAGTTTGAGCCTTGAGGGGACTTGTCTAGATGGACTTCAAAGCATGTGTTCCCCCTCAAATTGTGCATCTAACTAATTAAGAGCTGCCTAACATATTAGATCATCATCTAGCCTTATTCTATATGTTCTAACATTCTTAGAACATAATCAACTTGACTTAGGCATGTCTCAGGGGGTTTTGGTATTGAATCAAAACATATCTCATTTTATTCCCAACATATATATATTATTTATAATCTAAAATCCTGTATCCGCCACTGACATGAATCGAAGGCTCTGATACATAAAAAAAAAAAAATATTACTTCATCAAAAAGTTCGAACTTATAAAGAAATGTAAAATTAATTCATCTATATTAATTTCCTAACTATTTTATCAAAAAGTCTGAATTATAAAAAAATATAAAATTAATTTATTTATATTAATTTCCTAACTATTGTCAAACTTGACTTTTCCCCCTTACAGACATGTTTAAGAACTACTCCCTACGTCACATGATTATTTGCACACTTTCTTTATTAGGACGTCCCAAAATTATTTGCACACTCTTAATATGGAAATACCATATAAAATTAATACCCTCCCAACATCATTTTACTTTACACCTCATCAAATCACCTAAAATACCCCTCATTTATCTTAAATCACCAATCACTTTATTCTATTTTCTTAAAAACTGCGACGGTCAAAGTGTGCAAGAAATGGTGGGATGGAAGAAAGTACCCCTCATTTGCCATGGAAAGAAGAAATTGAATCTTTAATTTTGTTAAGTGCATGACATGAAATGCTCAGTTTTAGCTGCCTCCTTTCAAGTCATAACTGTAGCATTCATGAATTCATTGGTTCATGCCATGGTAGGTAGGTCACACATTTTCTTATCCTCTGGCCGGGTACGTACTCACTGCTAAAATGTATAATTGTGTCCTGCATGCCAATTGATCGATGCATGCAATAATTAAATATACACAAAATTCTATAAAACGTTGCAATAATTCATCCCAAGTCTCTATCCATGGCGGTCAAAGACTCAGCACATTGCAATGTTTCCATGGCCCCAAAACTCTCACCATATTTGGCTTCTTCCATTACTTTACAATTTTACCCCCTAACATGCTAATTAAAATACGTATATTTTTATTATAAATAAAAAAAATACTCCCTCCGTCCTGTAAAATTTTGCTCAGACAAAAAAATAGGTTCACAAAATATATGTTTATTCTATTTAAATAGTTAACTTTTGAATTTTTTTTTTACTTTATTAATAAGATTGAGTATGTACCAACAATATTGTTTACTCGTTATTCCACATATATTTTTTATAATTAAAATATGTATAAAAAGAAGTGAGCAAAATTTTACAGAACAGAGGGAGTATTTAATTAATGTTATGTAAATGTGGAGCCGAGTCAAATTTGAGTTTTAAATTTTTTAAAGTAAATCATTATTTTTTAACAATAAAAAATACAAGGGTACTTAACTCTCGCAGAGCAGCAAATACTGATAAAGAGAAGCATAAACCGATGATCAGCTGCCTATGGACTCTAGACACATAATCTCCAATCTTGCAAACTACCTCTAACTTTAACTCATCTCCATATCCGCACTATAGAAATAATTGTTGAAAAAAAAAAGTTAATTCTAAATAAATACATCACCTTTAGTATCAATATCAATTTAATCACGATATTTACAATTATTATAAAAAAAAAAAAAAATCAACCTTTCATCGTGTTGCAATTCGATACACATTTTTTTTCTCCGACCAACAATATTTTTATTTTTTTGAAAGGAGAAAATGGATTATATTGATAGTCCTGAAATAGTAGAGGTACTCTAAATAAAGAGTGTCAATTTACAGGTTACAAAATAGATGAGTAACAAAAGACTCCAGTTCAAACTAGACATCTAGAGACCCTCATGAAGAGATACTTATGCGCAAGCTGCTCTCAAGTTTGCGCCCCAGTTGTGAAAGGAAGTCGAGGCGGGGCATTCTTTGTGAAGGCAAAAAATACTCCAGGCTATAAGAACGTAATATTTTTCGTAATCTCATTAACCAACAATTACAGAATATATACAAGAGAGATTGCACCAATTACGCTAATCAGCTAACCAATCCCTAATTACAGCAAATCACTAAAGATATACAAATCTACATACACATATATCTATTACGCCCCCGCAATCGAAGCGGGAGGGGGATGGACGCACAGATTGGACCGGAAATCTTCAAATAGAACCTGAGGCAGGCCCTTGGTAAATATGTCAGCGATCTGAAAATGGGTAGGAACATGATGTACTCGAACTTCTCCATGTGTGACCTTTTCCCGTACGAAGTGAATGTCCATCTCGATATGTTTTGTTCGCTGATGTTGTACTGGATTTCCCGAGAGGTAAATAGCACTTACATTGTCGCAATAGACCAATGTGGCAGTAGAGATGGGACAATGAAGTTCAAGAAGCAAGTTACGAAGCCAACATGATTTGGAAACCACATTGGCCACTCCTCTGTATTCCGCCTCTGCACTAGAACGAGAAAGTGTATTCTGGCGTTTGGACGACCATGCCAGTAAATTATCTCCCATGAACACACAATAGCCAGACGTAGACCGACGAGTATCAGGACACCCGCCCCAATCTGCATCAGTATAAGCGACAAGAGAGCTACAAGAGGAAGGCTTAAGGTGAAGGCCAAAGTGAAGAGTACCCTGAATGTATCTTAGTACCCTCTTGATCGCAGAGAAATGGAGTTCACGCGGATCATGCATGTGGAGGCAGACTTGCTGGACCGCATACGAAATATCCGGGCGAGTAAACGTCAAGTTTTGTAGGGCCCCGGCAAGGCTACGATACAACGTAGGATCAGATATTGGCGGACTATCAGTTTTGCCAAGTTTGGGTTTGGTGTCAACTGGAGTGAGAGACGGCTTGCAATCACATAGACCAGCACGTCGGATGATATCAGATGCATATTTTATTTGAGACAAAAAAAAGGCCTCCCTTATGGGTAGAGATAGCAACGCCTAGGAAAGAATGAATAGGCCCCAAATCCTTCATTGCAAATTCCCCACTCAAGCGCCTAATAAACCCCTGCCGAAGAGAAGTGGATGATGCTGTGAGGAGTATGTCATCAGCATACAACAAAAGATATGCCATATCATTTCCATGGACGTAAACAAAGAGAGAGTGATCAACAGTGCTACGAACAAATCCAAGAGATTTCACAAAAGTAGTGAAACGAGTGTTCCACGTCTGTGGGGCCTGCTTTAAGCCATACAATGATTTCTTTAACAAGCACACATAATTGGGATAACGTGAATCACGAAAACCCGCCGGCTGATGCATGTAAACAGTGTCTGATAGAGTGCCGTGCAGAAATGCATTTTTCACATCCAATTGGTGAATGGACCACTTTTTCGACAAAGGCAGAGATAAAACAGTTCTTATTGTCGCTGGTTTGACAACCGGACTAAATGTGTCGCCACAATCAATCCCAACCCGCTGTGTTTTGCCATCACCTACAAGACGGGCTTTATGCCTCTCAAAAGAACCGTCAGCACGTTCTTTGTGAGTAAAGATCCACATCGAACGTATAACATTAACACCGACAGGACGGGGAACCAACTCCCACGTCTTATTTTCAATAAGAGCATTAAACTCATCATGCATGGCCTTATTCCAATTAGGATCCTGTAATGCAGAAATTGGATTTTTTGGCAAGGGAGATTTAGTAACAGTGGTAAGGAGATTGAAGAGCTGTTTAGGACGAACAATACCACTCTGGCTTCTCGTGACAGGACGATACGGAGGAGGGGGAGGTGGCGGTAAAGGAACCGCGACCGGGGGAGAAATCTCGGGCGTATTTGGCACCGAAGCTGGAGGTGGAGTTGTAGACATATGATGAATGACATACGGAGAAACAGAATTGTCCAAAAAATCATAGGAGGAAGTGTGTGTGGGACTAGTCTCATGGAAAGGAAATCGAGATTCATCAAATAGAACATGACGACAAATGATTATCTTTTTATTAACCACATTAAAGCACTTGTATCCCCTATGATTGGAGGGATACCCCAAGAAAACGCAAGGCGTAGAACGGGGCTGAAGTTTGTGTCGAGTAGAGGAGGGAAACAATGGGTAACATAAACATCCAAACACACGTAGATGAGTGTATGATGGATGTTTACGGAACAGGCGAAACAACGGAGTGTGATAAGACATGTGTTTCCTGGGTAGTATATTCAGCAGGTAGGTGGCGTGAGGCCAGAAATTTGGAGGCAAAGAGGCTCGAATCAGCAATGTACGAATAATGTTGTTGATCGTACGAAACTGTCGCTCCGCCTTACCATTCTGAGATGAAGTATAAGGACACGAAAATCTCATGACCATACCATGTGTATAACAAAAATCAGAAAATTGTTTGTTATCAAACTCATGACCATTGTCACACTGAAACGCTTTTATGTCACGCTCAAATTGAGTTTTAACAAAATTCCGAAAAGATAAGAAGGCTGAGAACACTTGAGATTTATGAGCTAGAGAAACAGTCCACAAGAAATTAGAATAATCATCCACAAAAACAATGTAAAATCGATGACCCGTAGAACTTAAAACTGGAGATGTCCAAAGATCACAGTGTATAATATCAAAGGGAAATAACGACAGTGAAGAAGATCTACCAAACTTAAGCTTGACATGTTTGCCCATAAAACAAGAAGAACATAAAGTGCCAGTAGGCCATTTATTACAAGAAATATGTTTATTCCTACGAAGATTATCAAATATATCTAACCCAGGATGTCCCAACCGATCATGCCAGACCCCAGAAGACAACGCAGCAAGAGTTGTCGCCTAGCTAGAAGTAACAGGATATAGCTCCCCCGTACTCTCACATCGCATTAGGTGGGTCCCCGTCTGAAAATCCTTGACAGAAAATCCAAACGGGTCAAATTCAATGGAGACAGAATTATCACGGGTGAATTTACGAACAGAAACTAAATTCTTAATAATACCCGGGACATGCAAAACATTGCGAAGTACCAATGGGGGATGGGGAGAAGGGAAAGTTGCATTACCAGTACCCTTAACCGGAATAGATTAACCATTGCCAACAATAATTGAATAGAACCCTAAAATCAAACTCAATCAAATTCTCTTTTCTTCTAACCCTAAAATCAAAATTATAAAGAATAGAACCCAAAGCCTAAAAAGAAATCTTGTCCTTATATACTCCCTCTGTCCCACAATTGTTTGCACTCTTTCCTTATTCGTCCGTCCCACAATTGTTTGCACTTCCTAAAAAGGAAACTTTTTCATAAACTCCACCCTCACAAAATTCATATATTTACATAAAATGCCATTACTTTTACACTTATTTCAACCATTTTTTTTTACTTTATTCATATAAGTTTACAAAATTACCCCTCAACACTCCACTCATTACACCTTTTCCTTAATAAGTGTGCCCACAAAGTGTTGCAAACACTTCCGGGACGGGGGGAGTATTTTTTTATTTTTTAGATGGAACACTATTTTTCTATATATTGGCAACATAGTGGACGGTGAATTGAGTTTGAGAAGGGGAGAAGACGAGAAGAAGAACTTGATTGAGTTTGAGAAGTGGAGAAGACGCAGAAGAAGCTGGAGTTTTATTTTTATTTTAATAAAGTGTAATCTGATATGAAAAATTAACCTTCTGGAAGGATGATACTCAGCTTGTTGACAAAGCTGACTGTAGCTGTTACCTTCCATTCTCTTGATTGTAAGTCCAAAGTTACCTTCTTGGCTTCAAGAGCGATTCTATCCAAGAACAACCCTTGCCAGTCTCCATCAATCTGATCCCAGATTGCAGCCATAACTCTAACCTTTAGAGTAGTAACAGCATCATGACTGAATATGTTACCTAGCAGCATCTTGCCTGCTATATCCATCAGGGTTTGAAACTTAGGTTCAAGTTGGGATTTCTTGAGCCCAGTGGCATCAATAGCCTTTATTCTTCCATCAGTAAACATCTCCATATACTACTTTTCTCTACCCATGATGTAGTTGGAGATATTTACATTCCCCCTTGACAAGCCAAACAATTCCTGAAGAATTTCCCTTGTTACCTTGACCTTGTGACCACCCATGACACTTTCGACATAAGATCCCTTCATCACAGCGTTTGCATAGAAAGCCAGCACATCTTGTTCATAAACATTGGTGGGTGCTGCTTCCAGAAAATCTCGCAGGTTGAGGTTGATGCAGCGAAGAAGGATCTCCTTGTTTTCTGTGTTGGTCCCTGAGACGAGTTTAAGATCAGCTGACTTGATGTCTGCTGATTGTGTGGAAAATAAACTAACTCTTCAAAGTAACTAGTCCGCTGATTTCACTAGGGGCCTAGGACTAGTTAGTCGACTGATTAATTACTTATCGGAGTTAAGTGCGGAATTGTAGTGTGCCCATAAATATTATACTCGTCTATTTAATAAATACATTGTGTAAAAACAGTTTATGCACAAATATGTATGAAAAGACTTGAAATGTAAAGTGCAGAAATGTAAATAACACATTGATTTATAGTGGTTCGGATATACGTTCCTACGTCCACTCTCACGTCCTAACGTGATGTTTAATCCCTTTAATTTCCACAAATTACAAGGGCCTTGTCATTTATAGTCCCAAGAGTAGGACTTTGAGATCTGAGCCGTCCTAACAGCTACGGTCTCCACAAGTGATTGTAAGCACTTGCACTTGCACTCCACAAGTGATTTATAGAGCACTTGGACTCTTTACAGTGATAAACACTCAACTTGACTTCTAAGGTTTTATGGTAGAAGGTGGGTTTTGTGTATATGAACTAGGTGAGAATTTCCCTTACAATCTGTTTTAGCCTCATGCTAGGATTGGGAAATTCTCTCTAAGCTATGGATATATATGAGTGGTTGCACTGGCTTAGATGGTATGAGTTCACTCACTGGGGATGAGGTGATGCGTGTTGAATCTTCATGAATGATCTTCTTGAGCTCTTCTTATTTCTGGACTTTATGAACTTTGCTCGACCTCTGCATCTCACACCTCTTCACTCCAAATGATGTAAGAACTGAACTCATTTATATAGTGTTGAGTTTGAATGTTACCGTTGGATGATGACATTCAAAACTCCACTAATTGAGGAATTGACAATCTCTTGATTTTGATATGATTGAATATTAACATTGTCATGTAATTTCAATCATATCTTTGACTTTCCTTTCTTGTGCACATATCTTGTCAATCCTTGATTCCAGCTCTGATTGGTCTTCCCTTAATTGTATAAGAAGACTTCTACTCTGCTGGTATAAGAAGACTTCAAGAGGTCTGCTGATTTTCCTTGAAAGTCTTCTGGTCAGCTGAGTTGGTCTTCTGATCAGCTGACTTTACTCAGCTGTCTTTACCCAGCTGACTTTACACAGCTGCTGTTTCTTCTCAGCTGCTGTCTTTACTCTGCTGTCTTTACTCAGCTGTCTTTACTCAGCTGTCTTTACACAGCTGCTGTTTCTTCTCAGCTGCTGTCTTTACTCTGCTGTCTTTACTCAGCTGGTTGTAAGATGACTTCTACTCAGCTGATGTAAGACGACTTCTACTCAGCTGATGTAAGATGACTTCTGGTCTTGGTCTTCTCTTCTCTTCTTGAGCATTGACATGTCTTCTCTTCTAACCAGAGTCCTATCTATTACAAGATGTATAATAAAGTTGTCTATACAATACAACTTATCCTATTACATGTTTGATTTGGTTTATCAAAACTAAACTAAGGATATTCATATCCCAACATTCTGCTTTGTGTTTGCCCTTGAAAAACAGAGCATTCTATGTGAACATCTTCCCTTCCTTGGACCACTTTGCAGCATCCAAGGTGCCAGTGCTCTTGGTCTTCTCGTCGTAAATTTCAATGATTGCCATAGTAGAGTTTGAGTGTTAGGTTTTGAGAGCTTGAAAGAAATTTGCAGATCGAGAGAGTATTGAGAGCAATTGAGTAATGTGAGCGAAAGGGTTTGGAAGAGGTTTAAGGGTATGTATATATACTCCAACAATTCTTGATCTAACGGTCAGATTTGGGTTTAATTGTGGAGTAAGGCCCAAGATTTTCCTTCTTTGATTTCGGGCCTTTCTTTAAATTTGCCGGCTGAATTTGCCATGTGGCAATTGTTGAGATGCTGGCAATATGGTAATTGAGTATTAATGACATCATTACCAAAAATAGCCGTTGTGACTAATTTTGTGGCAAGAATTGATCATCAATGCCGTTTTCTATAAGTGAATTTCATTCCTTATATAGGCCAATTTCCTTAATTACATTCAGGAAAGAATCTAGAATGAATTACATGATCAAAGATAGTCATTAAACTCTAAAATCAAGTGATCTGATCAGCAGAGTGAGGTCTTCTGATTTCTTCAAAAAGTCTGCTGATTTTTCTTGAAAGTCTTCTGGTCAGCTGAGTTGGTCTTCTGATCAGCTGAGTTGAGGATTGAGATTTGCTGAGTAAATCTTCTGTGCTTTGAAGGTCCAACCTGGTTTGATGGATCCTTCAGTGCTGGTGTGATGATCCAACCTGGATGATGGATCTTCCAGCTTTATTGTGAGTGGTGATCCAACTTGGTTTGATGGATCTTCCAGCTCTATCTCTGAACCATGTAGGACCATCAAATCAATATGTTGATCAGCCTGGATGATATCCCACTGGTTCAGATTGCCCTTACCATCTGATGTTCCTCATCATCAGAAGGGTTGTAGCATCTAAAGTGTTCTTGTTGAATCTCTTCGCTTCTCTTGAAAGTGAAGGAAGATTGGAAGAGGCTTCAATGGAGTGTGAAGAGAGAGCCATGGACTTGTGTTGGTCCCTGAACGAGTAGTGAATGGGATTAAAGTCTAGAGGGGAGGGGTGAATAGACTTTAAAACTTTTTCAATAGAGTTGGGAACCTCTTCTGATTGCTATGTCAACTGGACTGCTAGTCTGCTGGTCCAGATGACTATAGTGATCTGATTGAAGAGGTTATATGCGGAATTATGGTAGGCCTTGTTTAGACTCGTTCTTTAAGTGTTAACCTGTTGTTTTATGAAAGTACTCAGCTGATGCTGGTTTGAAAGTTATGGCCTTGTTTTGAAGACAGTTGAAAATACAGTATGCACTATATAAGATATATGTAAAGGCAGAAATGTAAAGTGCAGAAGGTAAATGACACCAGATTTATAGTGGTTCGGATATACGTTCCTACGTCCACTCTCACGTCCACACGTGATGTTTAATCCCTTTAATTTACCACAAATTACAAGGGTCTTGACCTTTATAATCCCAAGGTTAGGACTTTGAGATCTGAGCCGTCCTAACAGCTACGGTCTCCACAAGTGATTGTAAGCACTTGCACTTTAAGGGGTTCAAAAACTTTAACCTTTCGGTGAGGGTTTGGGGTTTTTGAAGTGTATCCAACTAATGGTTCAAGCTTATAATTTGCTTAACCACTATGCCTAAAACAATGATTATACAATATGAACAGGTTTCAGGTTCTTAGGGGTTGGATAGAAATCACTTAAGAGCTATAGATAATCTAATGGTTTCTGGCTCTTTTGAGAATTCTTAGAACAGTATGGTTTTAGCTTTGATTGCTTGCTTGGCTTGTTGAATTCTCTCTTGTGACTTCTTGTCGTTGTGATTTCTCATCCTCTTGTATTTATAATGGAGATTGGTTGCAACTAGCCGTTGGATTTGACTAGCCGTTTGAGCAATCTTTCCATAATGGCTTGATTCCTTGATTCCAGCCGCTTGATTGCTTCAATCCTGGGATCATGTCAATCTTCTAAATAAGGTAGGTCTTCGTTTGAATTGCAAGATGACTTAGGAATCAGCCGAGTCCTGGAAGATCACATAGTCTTCTGATCTGTACTACTAGTCTTCTGACTACTCTTCTGGCCTTAGGTCTTCTGTCTTCTGATATCAGCAGAGTAACACTCTTCTGATCTGGTAATTCTTTGTACTGCTTTAGGCCATCTTCAATCTGGGACTTCATCAGATAAGTAGGTATACAAGCACCTTAACTTATCTGGTCTTCAAGGATCTTCTAGTCTTCATGTCTTCTACTCTTCTCATCTTAAGGATAGGCATGTAAGCCAGGACTGTGCTGATCAACTGATATCAATACAGTTGATCACACAAGACTAGTCTAAGATGTTCTATACAAGTCAGCTAATCCTATTACATTTATAAACTCTAAGTGTTTTGGCCATCAAAACTATTCTAACATCAAGTGGGGCTTAGGGTGAATTTATATCCCAACAATTTCCCCCTTTTTGATGAAGCCAAAACTATACTTGATAAATGCACTTAATGAAATAAGATAAGAGTTTATAACATGCTAAGACTGAAGCATCTGATGAAGACAATGAGAATTTGTCTTGTAAGCAAAAAGAACTAGAACTTGAATATATATAAGACTTTTACAGATTACAAGCAATGGTTTCTTTATACTTCTAAAGTGGTCTTCATCAGGTCTTCTGATCTTCAAATGCGGTAGGCAAGGTACAGACGAGCTCGAACTTCTTCCATGTGCTGCACATCTGTAACATTCTCCTCTTCATAGATCTTGTACAGAATCTTTTTGATTTCAATCATGTTGACTCTTCCTGAATCCAGAAGGGGTGCATCCCATTTGGGTTCTTCAGGAGTTAGGATTCTGCAGTTGTCAAGTCCTTTGGCTGTCTTGACAATTTCTTCCCAGAACACTGGATCTTCAATGTTCATGAACTGATTGAACTGGAAGAATTCATCTTCATAAGTTGGGAGAGGGCCAAAATTCCTTACTATGTGGTGTTGAATTTGCCACTTCTTCTTCAAGGGATACCATCTTGGTAGCTCGTCTTGAAGGGCTAAATAATCCACATAATTGCTATCAAACACCAGGACATTGTCTTCTTTTGCTTTGTCCTTGATTGCTTTTCTGAGTTTGGCAATTCTTCAAAAAATACGGCTTTGACTGCCTTCGCATCATTCAGCTTCTTTTGCTTAAGCTCTTGAGCTTCAAGCAACTTCTTTTTCTTCAACTCTAGAGCCTCTTTCTCTTCTGCAGTAGGCTCTGCTGGAGCTGATTTCTTGCTGGTCTCAGCTGACTGAGCTTGCTCATCTGCCTTTCTTTTCCTTGTTATTCTCTTCTCAGGAGCTTGTTCTTCAGGGGCAGTGATCTGAAGAGTCTTGGCAGGAGCTTGAGTGAGAGCTTGGGTGCCTTCTTGAGCAATTTCTTTGCCTTTGCCTTTTTCTTGCTTGCTCTTGATTTTGCTTTTCAAACCACCCAAGGTTTCATTCAGCTCATCTTGAGATACTACCATTACAGCTTGTTGTGCAGCTGATTTCTCAAGAGCTCTTATCAACATATCTTCCCCCTTTTTGGCTTCAGCAAGTGCAGCCGCAAAAGGCTTCATGGCATTCATGATTTCCACTTTCAGAGTTTGTTTCAGTGCCATGGCATTGACCTTGTTGACAGCAGTAATATGGGAGATACTGTGCTCCATGACATGAGCAAGTGAGTTGGTGGAGGAGACAGCCTCGAGCTTTTCTGTAAGTGCTTCCAACTTGGTTGCTGTCTCCTTCACCTGAGTCTGCAGTTTCTCATTCTCCTCTGCAGCTGCCTTAAGAAGGGCTTGACCTTCAGAGGCTCTTGCTTCAGCTTCTTCAATTCTTGACTTATAGGTGGTCTCCATGCGGTGCATCTCATCAGTGTAAAGATCGGCAAACATTTTGGAGGTGTCACCTGACAATTTCTGATAGGTACTCAAGTATTCTCCTATCTGTTGATGGAGTGCTTCACCAAACTTGTCTTCAATGTCAAGAATCTGGTCACGAAGACGAGTCTTCTGTTCTCTTGCAGCTTTCTCAACATACCTTCCTAGCTGCAGGCCTAAACCTTTCTCAAAGTGCAAGTCTATTGCAGCTTTGACCTGGGAGCAAATGTCTGCTGTAAGGTCAACAGGTGGGGTAGAAGTAGAGGGTGTACCTTGAGGCTTTGGATGAACAATTATTGCTTTGCCTCTCTCTTCGGCTGATAGGTACTCCTCATTGAGGTAGCAGGTAGTGGCCTTAGTCAGATGGGTCATGATTCGTCTGCCTGCATCCTCTTGATTGTCAATGAAGTGAGTCAGATTGTCTGAAGGTCTGAAGTGAGCTGGTACTCTGACTACTTCTTTTGAAATCTCTTCTTTGTCAGCTGATGCAGCTGAGTCTTCTGCAGGTGCAGCTGAGTCTTCTGCAGGTGCAGCTGAGTCTTCCACCAAGGCTGGTGCAGCTGATTCCTTCATCTTTGCTTGTTCAGCTGTCTACTGATCCAATGAGTCTTCTGGGATAGAGATATCAGCAGTGGGGATTCCTAGAATCCGGTTGCAGACTGCAGTTAGTGCCTCATCTGATAGCAGCTGAGCAAAAGATCGAACTTGAGCAACTTCCTTTTGCTCCATTTCCCAGTCGAGGAAGTTTTCCTTTCCTCCCATTCCTTCCATGACCTCAAGAAGGTCTTCTACATCATCTCTCCTGAGCTCAATCCAAGTGCATATCCTAAGCACTTGTTCAAACTGGATTGAACCCTCATCAACTCCAGGTGTAGTAGATTTGAGCAGATTGGCTATCTTCATCCTCATTATCTTCTCTTTTGTGCACATAGGGTAGTGCACCATTCTGAACTGAGGTTGAGAAGGGCCAGCTTGATCCAGGTCTGCTGGTGCCATGTCTTCTGGAGCAGATGGGTCAGAGAGGATATGGGATTGGGTAGCTGGGGTATTTTCCTCTGTTGTGTGAGTATCAGCAGGGATTTGGGAAGTGATTTCTTCTTGTTGGGTAGGAGGTTGGGATTGATCTTCAGTGATTTGTTCATCAGCAGGGTTTTGGGTCTGCTGTTCTGGTTCAGTTTCTTGAAGATCAGTAGATGGTTGAGCTTGATGACCTTGGACATCTGCTGTTTGAATGTCAGCAGGGGTTGGCAATTGTGGTTCAAGGGTTAGTTGAGGCTTAGTTTGTTCCTCTGCTGTGTGAGTATCAGCAGGGATTTGGGTATCAGTGTTTAGAGGTTCAGATGGGTTGGACTCATCAGAAGGGTTAAAGGATGAAATGGGGGCTATGCTCATTGGAGTAGGGAGCCTGGATTTCTTGGCTTTCTTTGTGAAAGAAGAGGTGTTCTTCTTTCTCTTCTGACCCTTTGATAGTTTAGAAGGTGTGAAAGTGAGAGAGGGATTAGAAGTACCTGCCTTTTTCAAAGGAGAGGCAGTGGGAGTGGCATCTGAATCAGATGGGGAGATGAGCCCTGATCTGATCAGATATCTTCTTTGTGCTAGGGTCTGATTGTCATCATCATCCTCAGCAATCTTCTTTTGAGCCTTTACTTTGGATGGCTCCTCTTCTTCTTCAGCAGCAGAGTCATGAGCAGACTCTTCTGCCTCTTCAACAACATCTTTGGAAGATGCTTCAGCTAACAACTTCCTCCTCTCTTCTTTCAACCTTGCTGCCTCAGCAAGAGCTTCCTTCCTTAAGTAATATTTGGAGATGTGGAAGGTCTTATGAGGTCCCATCTTGTACTTCTTTGGTAGAATATCTGGAAGGATGATACTTAGCTTGTTGACAAAGCTGACTGTAGCAGTTACCTTCCATTCTCTTGATTGTAGGTCCAAAGTTACCTTCTTGGCTTCAAGGGCGATTCTATCCAAGAACAACCCTTACCAGTCTCCATCAATCTGATCCCAGATTGCAGCCATAACTCTAACCTTTAGAGTAGTAACAGCATCATGACTGAATGTGTTACCTAGCAGCATCTTGCCTGCTATATCCATCAGGGTTTGAAACTTAGGTTCAAGTTGGGATTTCTTGAGCCCAGTGGCATCAATAGCCTTTATTCTTCCATCAGTAAACATCTCCATATACTCTTTTTCTCTACCCATGATGTAGTTGGAGATATTTACCTTCCCCCTTGACAAGCCAAACAATTCCTGAAGAATTTCCCTTGTTACCTTGACCTTGTGTCCACCCATGACACTTTCGACATAAGATCCCTTCATCACAGCGTTTGCATAGAAAGCCAGCACATCTTGTTCATAAACATTGGTGGGTGCTGCTTCCAGAAAATCTCGCAGGTTGAGGTTGATGCAGCGAAGAAGGATCTCCTTGTTTTCTGCTTTGTGTTTGCCCTTGAAAAACAGAGCATTCTCTGTGAACATCTTCCCTTCCTTGGACCACTTTGCAGCATCCAAGGTGCCAGTGCTCTTGGTCTTCTCGTCGAAAATTTCAATGATTGCCATAGTAGAGTTTAAGTGTTAGGTTTTGAGAGCTTGAAAGAAATTTGCAGAACGAGAGAGTATTGAGAGCAATTGAGTAATGTGAGCGAAAGGGTTTGGAAGAGGTTTAAGGGTGTGTATATATACTCCAACAATTCTTGATCTAACGGTCAGATTTGGGTTTAATTGTGGAGTAGAGCCCAAGATTTTCCTTCTTTGATTTCGGGCCTTTCTTTAAATTTGTCGGCTGAATTTGCCATGTGGCAATAGTTGATTTGCTGGCAATTTGGTAATTGAGTATTAATGACATCATTACCAAAAATAGCCGTTGTGACTAATTTTGTGGCAAGAATTGATCATCAAGGCCGTTTTTTATAAGTGAATTACATTCCTTATATAGGCCAATTTGTTTAATTACATTCAGGAATAAATCTAGAATGAATTACATGATCAAAGATAGTCATTAAACTCTAAAATCAAGTGATCTGATCAGCAGAGTGAGGTCTTCTGATTTCTTCAAGAGGTCTGCTGATTTTCCTTGAAAGTCTTCTGGTCAGCTGAGTTGGTCTTCTGATCAGCTGAGTGGAGGTTTGAGATTTGCTGAGTAAATCTTCTGTGCTTTGAAGGTCTAACCTGGCTTGATGGATCCTTCAGTGCTGCTGTGATGATCCAACCTGGATGATGGATCTTCCAGCTTTATTGTGAGTGGTGATCCACCCTGGTTTGATGGATCTTCCAGCTCTATTTCTGAACCATGTAGGACCATCAAATCAATATGTTGATCAGCCTGGATGATATCCCACTGGTTCAGATTGCCCTTACCATCTGATGTTCCTCATCATCAGATGGGTTGTAGCATCTGAAGTGTCCTTTTTGAATTTCTTCGCTTCTCTTAAAGGAGAAGGAAGATTGGAAGAGGCTTCAATGGAGTCGAAGAGAGGGCCATGGACTTGGTCTTCATGTTCTGTTTAGACACAGTAGCTTTTGATAACAAGTTCTCCATGTAGAACTTCCCCCTGGAGAAGAAGCTCTGCTTGCTTGCTACTTTGTCTTCTCCATCTCTCTTTCCTCTAGTTTTCAATAAGGACGTCTCTCTTTCCTCTAGTTTTCATAGGCATACTCATGTTGAGTAAGCCAAGTGTGCTGATCTGCATCATCTTCATCTTCTGGACAAAGCTTCATCTCCTTCACCCAAGACTTTGGTTGAAGGATGATCTCCATTCCATCTCTTCTTTCGATTGTCTCCATTCCTGAAACAGAAAGTAATAGTTAGTGATTTGTGTTCTTAGGTGTTCTCATAACTTCCTCCTTTTATAGGGGTAGAAATGAGGTAGTGGAGTGAAAGATGACAAAACCATAGAGTTGATAGGTCTGAATTTCTGAAAAGTTACTTCTTAAGATCAACAATGAGCTTCTTGATCCAAGGGTTCACATTTAAAGATATTCAGACTTTATCTTATGGAATGCAGAAATTATAAATTTTGAGCAAGAGTTACTTGAAATCCGTACTTTGCATGCATACTGTTGAGTCGGTGAGGATGGTGTATTAATCCAACCAAGTATAACTCAATAGTATATTGTATATATGTATATGAATAAAGTATTTTATGAAGAATAGTTTATTATTATACATTGCTTAGAGTAAAGAAATCAAATAACTTTGTTCAAGTCTGCTGTATATATATATATATGATATGCAATGCAGATTTTAGAGTATTTCATAAAGGATTCTTAAGGTATCATTGATTCCCCCTTGATTAGATGACTCTAAGTTTTCCCTCAGCTTTATTTGTCTTCATCGGGAAAGAACTTACCTGAAGATGAGGGTGTCTATTCACCTCATCTGATCCTCCTAGTCTTCTGCAATTGTATCAGCTGAGGTTTTCAGCTGATCTTTGCTCTTCATGTGCTTGGATCCAGGAGTCCTAAGCTGTAGCATAGGGTCTTGAATCTTTCTTCAGCTAGGGGTTTAGTCAAGATGTCTGCTCTTTGGATATCTGTGTGAATTTTCTCCATCTTGATGTCCTTCTTTTCAAGGTGGTCTCTTATGAAGTGGTGTCGAATGTCGACATGCTTGCACCTTGTGTGGAGGACTGGATTTTGAGTGATGGCAATGGCACTGCTGCTATCACAATAGATAGGGACTTCTCTTGCCTCTACATTGTAATCCTTGAGTTGTTGAACTAGCCAGAGCAGCTGACTACAACAACTTCCAACTGCCATATATTCTGCTTCAGTGGTGGAGGTTGCAACTGAGGTTTGCTTCTTAGAGAACCATGATATCAGCTTGTTGCCTAGAAATTGACAGGTTCCAGATGTGGATTTCCTATCAATCCTACATCCTCCATAGTCTGAGTCAGAATAGCCACTCAATTCTAGATTGTCATCAGCAGGGTACCATAGTCCTAGGTTGACTGTTCCTTTTAGGTACTTGAGAATTTTCCTTGTTGCTTCTAGATGACTTTGCTTTGGGTTTGCTTGAAACCTAGCACATACTTCTACAGCAAATGTTATGTCTGGTCTGCTAGTTGTAAGGTATAGTAGAGATCCAATCAGTGCTCTATATTCAGCTTGATCAACTGCCTTTCCAGACTCATCTGGTTCCATTTTAAAAGATGTCATCATTGGAATCCTTGCAGTCTTGCTTTGTAGAGCTTTGAATCTTTCTAATAGGCTTTTGGTATACTTGGACTGGTTGATGAAGATCCCTTCTGGACTCTGCTTGACTTGAAGTCCTAGGAAGTAATTCATCTCACCCATCATGCTCATTTCAAATTTTCCTTGCATGAGCTCAGAGAACTTTTTGCACATCTCTTGATTGGGTGATCCAAATATAATGTCATCTACATATATTTGCACCATTAGAATGTCTTCTCCTTCTTGTATTCTGAAAAGAGTTATATCCACTTTGCCTTTTGTATATCCATTGTCAAGTAGGAATTGTGACAATGTGTCATACCAAGCTCTAGGGGCTTGCTTTAGACCATAGAGAGCATTCTTCAGTCGATATACTTGATCACCTTTTTCAAATCCTGGAGGCTGCTCTACATAAACTTCTTCTACCAGAATACCATTTAGAAAAGCACTCTTGACATCCATTTGGTACACTTTGAAGCCTATATATGATGCATAAGCTAGAAATAGTCGAATAGCTTCTAGTCTGGCTACTGGAGCAAAGGTTTCATCATAGTCAATCCCTTTAGATTGTGAATATCCTTTTGCAACTAGCCTTGCTTTATTTCTAGTTATCACATCATTTCCGTCCTTTTTGTTCTTGAATACCCACTTTGTTCCTACTATATTGTGGTTTTCAGGACGATCTACCAATTCCCAGACTTCATTTCTTTCGAATTGGTTTAGTTCTTCTTGCATAGCAGTGATCCAATTGCTATCTGTCATTGCTTCTTCTATGTCAGCTGGTTCAATGTTGGATAGGAAGGCACACCAGCAGAACATAGATGATTGTGAGTTTTGATTCAGTTGTCTCCTGGTCTTGACACCTGAGTCTGCTCCTCCTAAGATGAGGTTTGATGGATGATTGTTTCTCCATGTATGCCTCACAAGAGTATCTGCATTGGATGAGCTTGGATTCTCATCTGATCTAGTGCCATCAGGAGGGTTGACTTGATTAGGTCGATCATCATCTGTATCTTGTGTGTCAAAGAGATCATTCCCCCTGGTATTTAGGATTGTTGCATCTTGATTCTGGTCAGCTTGTCCTGCTTGAGTTTGAGATCTAGTGACAGGTCTATGAGGCTTATCCTCCTCTGGTTCTTCAGGGAAAGGTTCATTGACTTCAATGAACTCATCTGGTTTGGACTTGATCACTAGATGTCTCATCTGATCTGCAGTTGAGTTTGTTTCTACTGCACTCTTTTCACAAGATTCATCAAAAACAACATGAGGTGTTTCTTCCACAAGAAGGGTTCGTTTGTTGAGTACTCTAAATGCTTTGCTAGTAGAGGAGTATCCTAAGAATATCCCCTCATCTGCTTTGGCATCAAAAGCATTCAACTTACTCTTCCCATTGTTGTGAATGAAACACTTACAACCAAATATATGAAAGTAAGATACTCGAGGTTTTCTTCCTTTCCACAGTTCATATGGGGTTTTCTCATGAATTTTGTGAATACCTGACCTATTTTGAGTGTGACAGGCTGTGTTGATGGCTTCTGCCCATAGCTTCTTAGGAGTGGAGAATTCAGCAAGGAGGGTTCTTGCAGCTTCTTTGAGTGTTCTGACCCTTCTTTCAGCTACACCATTCTGCTGTGGTGTTCTTGCTGCACTTGTCTCATGCTGAATGCCATTAGAAGTACAATAGGCAATAATATAAGATTTGATAAATTCAGTGCCTTTGTCACTTCTAATTTTCACAATTGGTTCTCCTTTCTCTACTTGGATCCTCTTCAATAGTTCAGGGAGCTTCTGCTGTGTTTCACTCTTTTTGTATAAGAAGATAACCCAAGTAAACTTGGAATAGTCATCTACAACAATAAGAGTGTACTTCCTCCCTGTTAGAGTGGTTGGAGTGATTGGTCCAAAGAGATCCATGTGAAGCAATTCAAGAACTCTGCTGGTTGATGCTGTCTTCTTGGTCTTGAAGGAGACCTTTGTTTGCTTTCCTTGTTTACATGCATCACATACCTGATCTTTACAGTAGAGTTCATTAGGCAGACCATCAACTAAGGATTCCCTTGCTAGCTTGTTCATAGTCTTAAAGTTCAGATGACTAAGGCGTTTGTGCCATAGCCAGCTGACATCTTTAGGGCTCTTCACAAGCAGACATGTATCCTTAGGACAGTTGTTCCAATTTGCAAGATACATACTTCCCTTTCTAGATCCTGTTAGAAGGTTTTGTTTTGTTCTCTTATCACTTATGAGACACTCATCTTTAGAGAATTTGACTGAGTAACCAGTGTCACAAAAATGAGAAACAGATAATAAATTAAACTTAAGACCTTCTACATATGATACATCATGTACCTCAATGTCACCATTTTTAAGGGTGCCATATCCTTTTGTGTTACCATGCGCGTTATCACCAAAGAAGACTTTTGGACCTTTCTTCTCTATGTAGTTGGTCAGCAGGGCTTTGGTTCCTGTCATGTGAGTTGAGAATCCACTATCTATGTACCATGTTTCTCCTGCTAGACCTCCTCTTCTGTATAGGTCCCTCCTTTCCTGCAAGAAAGGTTAAGTCTTAGGTACCCATTTTGTTTTGGGTCCTTGGGTGTTAGTACTACCCTTGGGAACCCACATATACATTGGTCGTTTGAACAACCTTGAGCACTTGAGTTGTTTCCCTCGGGCATCACAGAACCAAATCTTACCAGTTAACACCTTGGACTGATCTGATTTGTTCTTTGTGTCAGCTAAGTAGTAGTCAAATGGTTTCCCTTTATAGGAGTGTACATACATAATCTTTTGACTAGTTACATTCGGCCTGGGTGCATTAGCTGGACGATGCACACGATTATATGGACCATACTCTTCTGTTCTCACAATATCATAAGAGATAGGGGGTGCAAATAGAACAGATTTGATTGAAGAAGACTTCTTCTTCTTGGCTGGAGCAGCATACAGCTGAGACTGTCTCAGACGAGATGGTCTAGGCTGTTTGTTGTTCCTCTGTACAGGCTTGTGGTTAACTTTTCTTTTACCATTTTTGGTGTTGGAATAGTTAGCCTTAGCTGGTACAGATGCCTTTTGGTTAATATTAGGTTCATTGTGTTTAGAACACTCACCCTTTTCATGTGTCTGAGTAGTGCACTTGTTAGGTGTACTACCCCCAGCTGGAGAGGATGTAGATGGATTAAGTTCAAAACCAAAACCCATCTTATTGCCATTTGATCTATAATACTCAGAGATACTTTCAATAGTAGTAGAAGCTTTATTGAACTCTGATATCTTTTGATTTAGGCATTCCTTCTCCTTTTCTAAGAGCTTGTGTGCTTGGAAGAGATCATCAAACTTGGATTGTAGTGAACGAAATTCCTTAGTTTCTAGAGCTTGAGTTTCTAACATCCCCTCATACAACTGAGTTATTGTGGTATTTTCTTCCTTAAGAAGTTCCACTTCTCTGGTCAATCTTTCATTCATTGTGACCAACTCAGAGGTGTTATCAAACTTAGTCTTTTTCAACTTAGTAATTTCTTTCCTTAGATCCTTGTTCTCCTCTTCCGCTTCTATAAAAGCTCTAGTGGCAATATCCAGATCACCTTTTACCTTTCTTAAAGATTGATAATAGGTGTTTTCTGATTCGCCTTCAGATGAGTTTATCTCATCTGATTGTGAAAAAATAGGTGAATGGAAAGTAGCAGTATAGGAGTTTACCTCATTTTCACCTATGGCCATCATAGCTAGGTCATCTGAATCATCTGAGAAGATTTGGCAGTCTGGTGATGTAGGGAGTTCATCACTGTGATATTCAGATTCTTCAGTCACCATAGCTTTATTGTCTGAAGTTCTTCTTGGCCTTCTTCTTTCTTTGTCATCTAGATTCAGTTCAGGACATTCATATACATAGTGTCCTGGTTTACAACAATTGAAGCATGATCCAGATTTCTGATTTGAGTTGCCTTTCCTTGGAGGTGTGGCATCTCTTCTTCTAGATCCTCGGCTGTCAGATGACTCCACATCCTTTCTAGGATGTCTTTCTGGTGTTCTTTCTCTAGAACTTCTGGATGGTGAACTTGCTCTTCTATCTTTGTAGTTTCTATAGAATTTTCTATATTTGCTGTTGAGAGTGTTCATCCTTTCAAATCTCTTGATCATAAGAGCCATTTGCTCTTTCAGACTCATGTCTGATCCTTCACAGTCTTCTGTTTTCAGTGAGGTCTTGCCAGATGAGGTACTTGCAGCTTTTGTATTGGCTGCTTTGAAGGCTACAGTCTTTGAAGTAGATGGTGTTGCAGTTGGCTCATCACTTCCTGAGTTTTCTTCTCTTTCCAGATCATAATCATGGGCTTTTAGGTTCTGAAATAAAGTTTGAGCAGACCACTTCTTGATGTCTTGAGTATCTTTGATGATGGTCTTCTTGAGTCTCCATTTCTTGGTTAGAGAGTCTAAGATCTTTAGATTTTTCTCTCTATTTGTGTATTTCTTGCCCAGAGATTCTATCTCATTGATGATCTTGGTAAATCTATTGTCTAGTTGATCAATAGACTCTTCTGGTTGCATCTTGAAGTGTTCAAACTTCTTGACTGCTGTTGACAACTTGCTCTCCTTGATCAGCTCAGTTCCTTCACATAGAAGGGCCAATGCATCCCACATCTCTTTGGCTGAGTCACAGTGGATTACCTTTGCAATGTACTCATTTGGAAGAGTTTGCATTATGTAATCTTGGTCAATGCTGTCAAGATTGGATTGCTTCATCTCTTCTGGAGTGAGGTCCTTCATAGGCTTGGGGGCAAGCTCTCCAACTGGAATTTCTGGATCACCATTTGCAGTGTTGACTGCCATGATGGTGATTGGGCCTTCAGTGATTACTGACCACATCTTGTAGTGGACTGATGTGAGATTCTTCCTCATCCTGATCTTCTAGTAATCATAATCCTCAACTGAAAACTTAGGCAACTTTCGCATATTAGCACTCATGTTGTATGAGTTTTCAAAAACAGGTTTTTCAAAAGAATAGATCTGTTCAAGAGGACTACAGAAAGACTCCCTCAAGTCTTCTGATAATCTAGAGACAGTAGTCCGTTAGAACCACTGCTCTGATACCACTTGTTGGTCCCTGAACGAGTAGTGAATGGGATTAAAGTCTAGAGGGGAGGGGTGAATAGACTTTAAAACTTTTTCAATAGAGTTGGGAACCTCTTCTGATTGCTATGTCAACTGGACTGCTAGTCTGCTGGTCCAGATGACTATAGTGATCTGATTGAAGAGGTTATATGCGGAATTATGGTAGGCCTTGTTTAGACTCGTTCTTTAAGTGTTAACCTGTTGTTTTATGAAAGTACTCAGCTGATGCTGGTTTGAAAGTTATGGCCTTGTTTTGAAGACAGTTGAAAATACAGTATGCACTATATAAGATATATGTAAAGGCAGAAATGTAAAGTGCAGAAGGTAAATGACACCAGATTTATAGTGGTTCGGATATACGTTCCTACGTCCACTCTCACGACCACACGTGATGTTTAATCCCTTTAATTTACCACAAATTACAAGGGTCTTGACCTTTATAGTCCCAAGGTTAGGACTTTGAGATCTGAGCCGTCCTAACAGCTACGGTCTCCACAAGTGATTGTAAGCACTTGCACTTTAAGGGGTTCAAAAACTTTAACCTTTCGGTGAGGGTTTGGGGTTTTTGAAGTGTATCCAACTAATGGTTCAAGCTTATAATTTGCTTAACCACTATGCCTAAAACAATGATTATACAATATGAACAGGTTTCAGGTTCTTAGGGGTTGGATAGAAATCACTTAAGAGCTATAGATAATCTAATGGTTTCTGGCTCTTTTGAGAATTCTTAGAACAGTATGGCTTTAGCTTTGATTGCTTGCTTGGCTTGTTGAATTCTCTCTTGTGACTTCTTGTCGTTGTGATTTCTCATCCTCTTGTATTTATAATGGAGATTGGTTGCAACTAGCCGTTGGAGTTGACTAGCCGTTTGAACAATCTTTCCATAATGGCTTGATTCCTTGATTCCAGCCGCTTGATTGCTTCAATCCTGGGATCATGTCAATCTTCTAAATAAGGTAGGTCTTCGTTTGAATTGCAAGATGACTTAGGAATCAGCCGAGTCCTGGAAGATCACATAGTCTTCTGATCTGTACTACTAGTCTTCTGACTACTCTTCTGGCCTTAGGACTTCTGTCTTCTGATATCAGCAGAGTAACACTCTTCTGATCTGGTAATTCTTTGTACTGCTTTAGGCCATCTTAAATCTGGGACTCCATCAGATAAGTAGGTATACAAGCACCTTAACTTATCTGGTCTTCAAGGATCTTCTAGTCTTCATGTCTTCTACTCTTCTCATCTTGAGGATAGGCATGTAAGCCATGACTGTGCTGATCAGCTGATATCAATACAGTTGATCACACAAGACTAGTCTAAGCTGTTCTATACAATTCAGCTGATCTTATTACATTTATAAACTCTAAGTGTTTTGGCCATCAAAACTATTCTAACATCAAGTGGGGCTTAGGGTGAATTTATATCCCAACAGTTGTCGCCTAGCTAGAAGTAACAGGATAGAGCTCCCCAGTACTCTCACATCGCATTAGGTGGGTCCCCGTCTGAAAATCCTTGACAGAAAATCCAAACGGGTCAAATTCAATGGAGACAGAATTATCACGGGTGAATTTACGAACAGAAACTAAATTCTTAATAATATCCGGGACATGCAAAACATTGCGAAGTACCAATGGGGGATGGGGAGAAGGGAAAGTTGCATACCAGTACCCTTAACCGGAATAGATTAACCATTGCCAACAATAATTGAATAGAACCCTAAAATCAAACTCAATCAAATTCTCTTTTCTTCTAACCCTAAAATCAAAATTATAAAGAATAGAACCCTAAGCCTAAAAAAAAAATTTGTCCTTATATACTCCCTCTGTCCCACAATTGTTTGCACTCTTTCCTTATTCGTCCGTCCCACAATTGTTTGCACTTCCTAAAAAGGAAACTTTTTCATAAACTCCACCCTCACAAAATTCATATATTTACATAAAATGCCATTACTTTTACACTTATTTCAACCATTTTTTTTACTTTATTCATATAAGTTTACAAAATTACCCCTCAACACTCCAATCATTACACCTTTTCCTTAATAAGTGTGCCCACAAAGTGGTGCAAACACTTCCGGGACGGAGGGAGTATTTTTTTATTTTTTAGATGGAACACTATTTTTCTATATATTGGCAACATAGTGGACGGTGAATTGAGTTTGAGAAGGGGAGAAGACGAGAAGAAGAACTTGATTGAGTTTGAGAAGTGTAGAAGACGCAGAAGAAGCTGGAGTTTTATTTTTATTTTAATAAAGTGTAATCTGATATGAAAAATTAAAAAAAAAAAAAACATATGTGTAATCTGACGTGGCGATCTCCGGCAAGTCACGTCATCCGTTGTTGGTCGGAGAAAAAATAATGTGTATAGAATTGCAATACAATGAAATGTTAGATTTTTTATAATAATTGTAAAGATCGTGATTAAATTGATACGACTAAAGGTGGTGTATTTATTTAGAATTAACAAAAAAAATCATGTAACTCCAAATTCCCCACAAAAATCTCAGCCACAATAATTTCGCCTTTATCTTCCTAAATAATGTCCTAGCCATCCTCAGAATTTAGCTTAAAGATTGTAAATAAATGGGCAATCCCGATTTCCTCAAATATGTATAAATGCTGCATCTAGAGACCCTCATGAAGAGATACTTATGCGCAAGCTGCTCTCAAGTTTGCGCACCAGTTGTGAAAGGAAGTCGAGGCGGGGCATTCTTTGTGAAGGCAAAAAATACTCCAGGCTATAAGAACGTAATATTTTTCGTAATCTCATTAACCAACAATTACAGAATATATACAAGAGAGATTGCACCAATTACGCTAATCAGCTAACCAATCCCTAATTACAGCAAATCACTAAAGATATACAAATCTACATACACATATATCTATTACGCCCCCGCAATCGAAGCGGGAGGGGGATGGACGCACAGATTGGACCGAAAATCTTCAAATAGAACCTGAGGTAGGCCCTTGGTAAATATGTCAGCGATCTGAAAACGGGAAGGAACATGATGTACTCGAACTTCTCCATGTGTGACCTTTTCCCGTACGAAGTGAATGTCCATCTCGATATGTTTTGTTCGCTGATGTTGTACTGGATTTCCCGAGAGGTAAATAGCACTTACATTGTCGCAATAGACCAATGTGGCAGTAGAGATGGGACAATGAAGTTCAAGAAGCAAGTTACGAAGCCAACATGATTTGGAAACCACATTGGCCACTCCTCTGTATTCCGCCTCTGCACTAGAACGAGAAAGTGTATTCTGGCGTTTGGACGACCATGCCAGTAAATTATCTCCCATGAACACACAATAGCCAGACGTAGACCGACGAGTATCAGGACACCCGCCCCAATCTGCATCAGTATAGGCGACAAGAGAGCTACAAGAGGAAGGCTTAAGGTGAAGACCAAAGTGAAGAGTACCCTGAATGTATCTTAGTACCCTCTTGATCGCAGAGAAATAGAGTTCACGCGGATCATGCATGCGGAGGCAGACTTGCTGGACCGCATACGAAATATCTGGGCGAGTAAACGTCAAGTTTTGTAGGGCCCCGGCAAGGCTACAATACAACGTAGGATCAGATACTGGCGGACTATCAGTTTTGCCAAGTTTGGGTTTGGTGTCAACTGGAGTGAGAGACGGCTTGCAATCAGATAGACCAGCACGTCGGATGATATCAGATGCATATTTTATTTGAGACAAAAAAAGGCCTCCCTTATGGGTAGAGATAGCAACGCCTAGGAAAGAATGAATAGGCCCCAAATCCTTCATTGCAAATTCCCCACTCAAGCGCCTAATAAACCCCTGCCGAAGAGAAGTGGATGATGTTGTGAGGAGTATGTCATCAACATACAACAAAAGATATGCCATATCATTTCCATGGACGTAAACAAAGAGAGAGTGATCAACAGTGCTACGAACAAATCCAAGAGATTTCACAAAAGTAGTGAAACGAGTGTTCCACGTCTGTGGGGCCTGCTTTAAGCCATACAATGATTTCTTTAACAAGCACACATAATTGGGATAACGTGAATCACGAAAACCCGTCGGCTGATGCATGTAAACAGTGTCTGATAGAGTGTCGTGCAGAAATGCATTTTTCACATCCAATTGGTGAATGGACCACTTTTTCGACAAAGCCAGAGATAAAACAGTTCTTATTGTCGCTGGTTTGACAACCGGACTAAATGTGTCGCCACAATCAATCCCAACACGCTGTGTTTTGCTATCACCTACAAGACGGGCTTTATGCCTCTCAAAAGAACCGTCAACACGTTCTTTGTGAGTAAAGATCCACATCGAACGTATAACATTAACACCGACAGGACGGGGAATCAACTCCCACGTCTTATTTTCAATAAGAGCATTAAACTCATCATGCATGGCCTTATTCCAATTAGGATCCTGTAATGCAGAAATTGGATTTTTTGGCAAGGGAGATTTAGTAACAGTGGTAAGGAGATTGAAGAGCCGTTTAGGACGAACAATACCACTCTGGCTTCTCGTGACAGGACGATACGGAGGAGGGGGAGGTGGCGGTAAAGGAACCGCGACCGGGGGAGAAATCTCGGGCGTATTTGGCACCGAAGCTGGAGGTGGAGTTGTAGACATATGATGAATGACATACGGAGAAACAGGATTATCCAAAAAATCATAGGAGGAAGTGTGTGTGGGACTAGTCTCATGGAAAGGAAATCGAGATTCATCAAATAGAACATGACGACAAATGATTATCTTTTTATTAACCACATCAAAGCACTTGTATCCCCTATGATTGGAGGGATACCCCAAGAAAACGCAAGGCGTAGAACGGGGCTGAAGTTTGTGTCGAGTAGAGGAGGGAAACAATGGGTAACATAAACATCCAAACACACGTAGATGAGTGTATGATGGATGTTTACGGAACAGGCGAAACAACGGAGTGTGATAAGACATGTGTTTCCTGGGTAGTATATTCAGCAGGTAGGTGGCCATTTGGAGGGCGTGAGGCCAGAAATTTGGAGGCAAAGAGGCTCGAATCAGCAATGTACGAATAATGTTGTTGATCGTACGAAACTGTCGCTCCGCCTTACCATTCTGAGATGAAGTATAAGGACACGAAAATCTCATGACCATACCATGTGTATAACAAAAATCAGAAAATTGTTTGTTATCAAACTCACGACCATTGTCACACTGAAACGCTTTTATGTCACGCTCAAATTGAGTTTTAACAAAATTCCGAAAAGATAAGAAGGCTGAGAACACTTGAGATTTATGAGCTAGAGAAACAGTCCACAAGAAATTAGAATAATCATCCACAAAAACAATGTAAAATCGATGACCCGTAGAACTTAAAACTGGAGATGTCCAAAGATCACAGTGTATAATATCAAAGGGAAATAACGAATGTGAAGAAGATCTACCAAACTTAAGCTTGACATGTTTGCCCATAGAACAAGAAGAACATAAAGTGTCAGTAGGCCATTTATTACAAGAAATATGCTTATTCCTACGAAGATTATCAAATATATCTAACCCAGGATGTCCCAACCGATCATGCCAGACCCTAGAAGACAACGCAGCAAGAGTTGTCGCCTAGCTAGAAGTAACAGGATAGAGCTCCCCCGTACTCTCACATCGCATTAGGTGGGTCCCCGTCTGAAAATCCTTGACAGAAAATCCAAACGGGTCAAATTCAATGGAGACAGAATTATCACGGGTGAATTTACGAACAGAAACTAAATTCTTAATAATACCCGGGACATGCAAAACATTGCGAAGTACCAATGGGGGATGGGGAGAAGGGAAAGTTGCATTACCAGTACCCTTAACCGGAATAGATTAACCATTGCCAACAATAATTGAATAGAACCCTAAAATCAAACTCAATCAAATTCTCTTTTCTTCTAACCCTAAAATCAAAATTATAAAGAATAGAACCCTAAGCCTAAAAAAAAAATTTGTCCTTATATACTCCCTCTGTCCCACAATTGTTTGCACTCTTTCCTTATTCGTCCGTCCCACAATTGTTTGCACTTCCTAAAAAGGAAACTTTTTCATAAACTCAACCCTCACAAAATTCATATATTTACATAAAATGCCATTACTTTTACACTTATTTCAACCTTTTTTTTTACTTTATTCATATAAGTTTACAAAATTACCCCTCAACACTCCACTCATTACACATTTTCCTTAATAAGTGTGCCCACAAAGTGGTGCAAACACTTCCGGGACGGAGGGAGTATTTTTTTATTTTTTAGATGGAACACTATTTTTCTATATATTGGAAACATAGTGGACGGTGAATTGAGTTTGAGAAGGGGAGAAGACGAGAAGAAGAACTTGATTGAGTTTGAGAAGTGGAGAAGACGCAGAAGAAGCTGGAGTTTTATTTTTATTTTAATAAAGTGTAATCTGATATGAAAAATTAAAAAAAAAAAAAAAAAAACATATGTGTAATCTGACGTGGCGATCTCCGGCAAGTCACGTCATCCGTTGTTGGTCGGAGAAAAAATAATGTGTATAGAATTGCAATACAATGAAATGTTATATTTTTTATAATAATTGTAAAGATCGTGATTAAATTGATACGACTAAAGGTGGTGTATTTATTTAGAATTAACAAAAAAAAATCATGTAACTCCAAATTCCCCACAAAAATCTCAGCCACAATAATTTCGCCTTTATCTTCCTAAATAATGTCCTAGCCATCCTCAGAATTTAGCTTAAAGATCGTAAATAAATGGGCAATCCCGATTTCCTCAAATATGTATAAATGCTGCACCTAGAATTGCCCAAAAATAACACCTCTCTTCGCCCAGTTTAATTTGAGGAGAGCAGCCGTAGAAGGGTTGGAGAATCGAGTTGGTGGAAAGAAATAAAAAGCATATACAAAAGCATAGGTGGGAGTGAGGCTAGGCATAGGATTCTAAAAGTGGTGGGGACTGGCTAGCGCACAAAATTCTGGTGCAAGACAGTGACTAGGCATAGGATTCTAAAAGTACAGTGGTGGGGAATTTGACACTACTTAGACTCGGCTCATTCATATCTCAAATATCTGATTTTTTTTAATCATAAAGAAACACCAATCAAGATTCAAATCCCGCTCATAACTACAAATCCAAGTAAAACGCAAGCATTACAAAATAAAAATATTAATATTGCAACAGTTCAATATGACATGGACCTCTACTGCAAGTGAAGACAGATAATTCATCTCTTTTTCCAATAGAAGTTAAGTTATTAAATTAATTACTTAAAAATATTTTTGGTCAAGCACCCCGACAAAGTGGGATAGCTCAAGTGGTTAGAGCACCACTACCTAGGTCTTAGGTCCTGGGTTCGAGTCATGGGGAGTGGAAAAGGGGATGGGTATTTAACTTCCATCAAAAAAAAATTCTAAGTGCTTCTAATCATTACACTCACTAATTTTACAATTTTGCCATCACAAAAATGAATTCACTTCTCTATAACTTTGGACTTTCAAATGAGACAAATATTTTTAATGGTATTAGCCCTATATTAGGCGCACGCCCACACATGCATCCTGGATTCAAATCTAGTTGAAAAGGAACTCCGAACCACCTATATTACTCAATAGGCTTGATCTGGCCAACGATGGGGTTGTCATTAATGTGAAAATAATATACACAAACTAATAAAGTAATAACATCTGGCCAACGATGGGGTTGTCAATGTGCAAATAATATACACAAACTAATAAAGTAATAACAACAGCCATTTCATGAAACATAAATTAACCATCACAATAATTGAAACAAGAATGTCTCGTACATTAGACCTGATATTTTTTTTATAGATTTTTATGATACTTTGAGAATCATAAAAATATACTAAAGTACGTACGTATCATAACTGTCCTATACCAGACATCCTGATTGATTATTCAACGTTACACATATACTAAAAATTAAACACATGCACCTTATTTGGTTGGATGATTTTGAAGGTAATCAACGAAATTGTCTATGTATTTAGCATGCAACTCCCTGTCACCGAAAATCGCAGAAATTTGTTTAGCATTTTCTTTGAATTTGTTTCTTCCATCAATATTATTTTCGAGCATCATGACCCGCTTCACTGAGTCAGCAACCGAGTCTCTGGTGAAGGACCCGTCTTCGTCATTTCTTGGAATCTCAACCCCTAATTCCTTTTCAGCAATAAGCCTGGAATTCAAGCCTTGCTCAACAAGAAAGGGCAGTGATATTAATGGGAGGCCAAACATTAGTCCCTCCACAACGGAACCAAACCCACTATGAGTCAAGAAGCCACCTACCGAGTCATGACTCAGTATCTCCAACTGAGGCGCCCAACTTCTCCACACCATTCCTCGACCTTTTACCCTCTCCTCAAACCCTTGCGGGGTTGCGGCCTTCCTCAGAACCCAAAAGAAAGGGACCTCGGATAACTCGAGGCCATGAGCCAACTCGGTGAGTTGATCATGAGTAGGAATCACCTCACTCCCAAGACAAACATATACCACTGAGCCTTTGTCTTGACCATCAAGCCAATTTCTAATGGTGACCCAACTTTCATCATTACCGTGATCCTGCACCGCAGGCGGCATAAACCCCAGTGGAATGATCCGACATGCGGGGTGAAGCTCTTCAAGTACCCTTAACCATTGCGGTTCAAATTCGTAGCAATCTCTCAAAAGAATTGCTTCGCACCCCCTTATCACATTCCCCACACGGTAGAAATCTGAATATCCTGACCCCGTGTCGTGAACCGACCCAGCAATCCATTTAGCTTCGTAACGACGGTACGCCACTTTGGTGTCGAACTTGATCCATTTTGGCGGGACCGTAAAGTCTTCGGGTTTGACCCGATCCTCCACAAACTCCGGGTCAGATATTGGGCCAGCATAGGATAATAGGAAGGAACTGACTATGAAGAAGAAGGCCACGGGAATGCCAAGGAGGGCCGTGACAGGTGGCAGCCAAAAGGGAGCAAAATCGCAGATGATCCAATCGGGGCGGGTTTGCTCCAAGAAACGGGTCAAGTCAGGTTCGAGAGCATCGAAGGCTTTCTTGAGAAGGTCCATTTGCCCATCCCCGATGTCGACAGTGGCTTCTGCATTTTCCGGGAGGCCCGGAATAGTTGGCATGGGAATTTGGACAAAAGTGATATTGGAATTTGGAGGGAGTTTTGGGAGGCGGTGGATGTTCCTAGGTGTGGAAATGAATGAGATTTTGTGACCCTTCTGAGCTATGAGTTTGGACAGGTTCAAGAACGGCAGAATGTGTCCGAAGGCCAGCCATGGAAACATTGCAATGTGAAGCTGCCTTTTCTCATCTTTGAGCGCCATATTGTTGGAATTAATTTACAAAGAAAATGGCAAGTTTATGATCCAAAATCTGTAAATTGAAAGCTTAAATATGGCGGAGAGTATATCAATTTTGTGGATGAATATAGATTGCAAGTTTAGAGGTCTTTATATACACTACATACATGGGAAAGAGGCTAATTTAGTCTTTTCTACTTTTTTTTTTTTTTAAATGGTCCCAAAAAAATTAATTGTACTAATTTAGTCCAATTTTTTTGCAATTTGTTTTATTTTGGTTCAAAAAGTTAAATGTACCAAATTTAGTCTCATTTTTTCACAATTACATTTAATTTTTTTGAAACCAAAACAGAAAAAATTGCAAAAAAAAAAAAAAAAGGACTAATCAAAAAAGGTTAAAACTTAGGAAACCCTACATACATCATATCAATTTGCGGTAGTACTCCCGACAAGTACACGTCTTAGCACTAATAATGAGCGACCTACCAAAAATGAGTGATCTTAGTGATGGCAGATTATGTGGGGTTGCAATAAATCTGCCGACACAAATTAAGGAGAAAACTTGTAAATTTATCTTTTATTACTAGATTAATATAGTGATCAACATGTGATTAATTTTTTATTTACAAAAGAAAGAAGCAGCTATAGCTCAATCAATAAATTATCAACATGTCGAAGTTCTACACTTATTACATTGGTTTCTAATATGTCAGCTGGTTGTTTAGATTAAATTTACCTGGATTGAGACTATTAAGGACAAGAAGTAGCTGATTAATTATTTGCATACTACTACTTTTGAGGAGAAAGAAGCTTATTATCGTCAGAATCATGCTTCATGGACGAATCACCACCCATCAGCTCCTGAAAACCTTCCACCTTTACAGGTTGGGCCCTTGATGTTGTCATGCTCATCGTCCTGCACACAAAACAATGGTTAGTCCCCAATCAAGTCCAACCTGTTTTCATCCCCCAAAAGACATGAAAATAAGGATTTGTATTAATTACGGTGAGTGGATTTGTGGAATCTGAAGATTAGACATTGGACGAAACGTGTTGTTGTTGGCTTGTTGAGCGTAAGATGACATGGCAGCTAGTTGTTGCTGTCGAAACTGTTGCAGCTGGGGGTGTCTGGAATTCATTGCTGCGAAAGCATTTGTATCCATCGGAAAATCAGATGTATTCTCTGTTTTCACTTGCACTAGAGGTCTGTCCTTGTCCATGTTCATATTCACATTCATATTCGCATTCATGGTGGGCCGGGGTGTTGACTGTTGCCTCCTCCTCATCCTTTCCCACTGCTGCTGTTGCTGATATGCCATAAACTGGGGATTATTTATATTCTGCATCTGTGGATTCATTTGTCTTAAAATCTGTAAAGCAAGCACAGTAAATTAGTAGATTGTAAGTATTGAAATATTGGAGGATGAAATAGAGAGCAGTCTACTGCCTCAAAAATGGCAAGTTTTGCATGAATGAAAAAATGCATATACCTGTTGTGACTGCAGAATGGAAGGTTGCTGCTGTGGTTGCAGCTGTCCCTGGATGCCCGACACTTGCTGCTGAGTTTGCTGAACGACGTTCTTAGAGTTATCCTTTATAAATTCTGTCAGGGTCCCCAGGTTACTGTAAATAAAGTGGGAAACATGTGGATAACTTGGATAATAGAGATTAATAATGATAACAGATCTCAAACAATCATACACTGATAATAAAAAATTTCTTTTTAATGATTTAAAACCACAAGAAATGCATCAGAATGCCCCAATAAAGATACCAAAGCATACATAGAAGGATGCATCATCACAATTTGTTGGCAAAAATCAAACATAGAATGCATCTAGTTGGAGAGATAAGCCATACGTATTTCACCAGAATATTATTGGGTCTGATTTGAACATGTAGATGCACATCTGATTCATCATACTATAGTATTACATGTTCAAATTTGTATTAGACTGTTCACAAACTCTAATAGTCCTTACTTATCTGATTTGAACATGTAGACGCATCATCAATCATCATCAAATGATTCTACGAGAAACAACATTCAAATATTTATAACATCAAGCATACTAAAGAGTTCATCACTTACCTATGTCCTTTAGTTTGAAGAAACATCTTAACCAACTCAGTGGCTGAACACTGCTTTCTGTAACTATCTGCAAGGAGCTTCAACATGCGGCCTAATTTACTGATATGACTACTCATAAACTGTGCCATAACTTCTAATGAGGTGTCTGAAGAAGATTCAAACCCCTGATTGTTTAGCAACCGTGCTACCACCTTCTGTGACAACTGTGACGCTTGTTCTTGACTAAGAAGTTTCTTGCTCCCTTGAAAACCATTCTTTCCTCGAGTTTGATGTCCTTGTTCCATGCTGAGATACTCAGGTCTGATACCAAGTCGCTCAATCATAATAGGGCTGATGACTGGGCTCTTCGTCATAATCTGAGGTAAGTTGTCCAAAACCCCATTGAACTGCACTGTAAGATTGTTCTCCAATCTCCTTGTTTGCAGGACTGCACTATCAGGAACACAATTTAAAGTAAACATTGTTTCAGGAAAAAGGGGCTTATCATCAGCCACATTACTGTCAACGATTGCCGAATTTGATCGCAAGTTTGATACACTGTCCTTAAAAGCTACTCTCCTTCTTTTGTTATTCTCAAGCACTCTAAGATAGATAGACATCTGTTCAGGCGTCCGTTTCTCAGGGTCTCTATCCCCAAACCTATAAGATTTATTTGTCCTGTATTTCTCAAAGAATTGACTATACCATGTTTCCGGAAATTCTTCCAGCTTAAGCCTTTGTGACACAACATCAACTTCTGATTCACTGAATCTAGACCCAACACCAATAGATGCTTTGGAATGCCCCTGCACAGTACCATAATAATGTTGGCAAGCAAAGTTTAAAAAAAAAAAAAAAAAAGGAACGATAAAATAAAAGACATTTCAACACTATGGCCACACTATAGAATCACAAGACAAGAATAACATAAAAGGCAGGTTATGTATTAAATATCCATGTGATCGTGTCCAAGGGGATACCGAACATCAGTAGGAAGTTCATTAAGTTATACATACATGCTATCTGCACCAAACATGAAATAAGAATTTGGATTTAGATACAAAATTGAGGAAACATATTAAAACTAGAGGGTAGACAGAGAATTGAAAATAATTATTGGAATGCCCATTGCCCAGCAAGTGTGGCACCACTGGCTTAGCTCTTCGCGCTTCCCGCAGGATAGAGAGAGAGTAAGGGGGGGGAGGGGGGTACGGAAGATTGGTCCGCTCCGAAAAGCGGAGTTTTTCGGTTCGCTCCCCGAACAAAGATAGGGTCCGGCGGGAAGCTTCAAGAGCAGCAAGCTCTAGAGAGAGTGAGGATCAAGAGAGGGATGAGAGAGCTCAGTCAGATCTTGAAGATGGGCCAATTAGGAATATTCCTACTCTGCCCTGTGAATACCCACTCCCAATAATGAAGTAAGATGTAATCAAATTGTTGGGATTCTTATCCCATGGGTCTTGACTCTTGAGTACCCATATTTAAGAAGCTACATGGCTCATGATTCATGCTGCAACAATTAGAATGATTTCCCACAATGTCCAGCAGATGAATGTTACTCAGACTTGATATACTTGTTAAAAATTGGGGGAGCAACTCACTTAATAAGAGTCTAGCAGTAAGAGATAGCGATGTTAATGTAAATATAAAAGTGTTTTGGTTGAGGGGAATAGACACTTTGCATATTGAGGGAGGTCAACAAACTTCAAACCTTTTTCTACTCCTATGCTTTAGTATGTTTTCATCTTCATTTCTGTTATTCTACTACAGAGGAAGTATAAGAAAGCAAAAACACGACTAACTGATAAAAGAGGCAATTCAGCAAAGCTGAAGAAGAAATTTATAAACCTTTGACGATGTAGAGTTTGAAACGCCTAAGCTTGGTTGCCGTTGATCTCCATCTTGAGTACCATTTTCCAGAGTGAAATACACATCATCCCCATGCAACTCTAAATCTGCACCCAATTTCACAATACATTCAGGCCTAGTTTGGTTTGCTTGATTATGTTGGATTATGCTTGATTGACTTTTTATTCCCAACAAATCAAACGTTTGGTTTGATTGATTATGGCCCGGGATTAATGCAAGGTCCGACAATTTTATACTATTTTTCATGCATATGTGGGATTATTAATCATAGGGGAGGGGTGAGTTAATTTATCCAACATTATCCTATCCATCAATCCAAACTAACCCTCAAAGAAAAAGCTAAACTGCGAGATATTTCTGAAAATTTCAAGTATTGAACTGAGGAAAGACCGAAAGGGAACATGAAAAATTCTATATCCTCTGTCAGCAGCTACTATAGCCAGTTGCCATTCTCATTCAACAATCTAACAATGCTACACTTATTCTTTCCATTTTTTCCAAATTCATTTAATTGACTAGTTCTTAATTCATAAATTTGAGACAGTAATCATTATAAAGAATCACTTAAAAAGAACATAAACCTAGAAAATACATTAGACATCTATTTACAACTCCAGCTATAATAAGAAGATGAACACACCGATTCAAATTTAATGCCTTCGGAACGACAAAGAATTGCGATCCGAAACCGGAAGTCACAAAACCCTTAATTCATGAAATTGGATACTTTAAATTCTCATTTACAACCTAATTCCTCCAATTTTTCAAATTAGATTCCCAGTCCAATAATCAAAGTGAGTGAGGAAACACAAAATTATGAAAGAATACTCACAATTAGGATTGAGCTTGGAGATTGCAGCAGCAGCAGGGGGAGGTGATTGGGTGAAGAGAGAGACGGAGGCCTTATCAAATAGGAGAGCGCGTGCTCGGAGCTGGAGGCAGATCTGAGGCTTAGTCTTGGAGTCATCGGTTCGCATGAAAGCCTCCCAAGCAGCTGGGGAGGAGAGGAACGGGATGAAGGAGGAGTAACAGGCGTCGCCGAGCCACGACCGCCACACGCCGTGGCTCTCCAGCTTCTGCGCCAGCTCGTAGCCGCGCCCATCGTCCCCCAACAACGCCATCGCTGAAAAAGCCTTCGGAATTTCCTTCTCAGGTTTTACACTGCAATCCGCCTATGATTAATTAATTATGAAAATATGTGAAAAATATTAAATATAAGAATTTTCTGTTGTGATTTAATTGGGCTAACTCCAATTTTCCTTAATGGGCCGTCTTAACTCCTGACCCAAGATTCCACACAGAAGAGGTGATGTGTAATAGGTTGAGGTTCAATGATCAACTAGTATTTCACCCTAAAAAATAAGGGTGAGTATTCATAAATTGTAGACCCATTTAAATTCGGACTTTTTTTATTTGGATCGGTTAGCCCTTTGATTAAATCGGATCAGCCCGTAAATCTATAGGGTCAGCCCGCTAGTCCGAGTTATTACTTTTTTTTTCTTTTTTTTTTTTAATAAATAATTTGTGAACAAATTTTGGGTCATTTGACCCATATCCATAACTATAAGCAATAAGTAGGCAATTACCATCCAGTCTTTTTTTTTATTATTAGATCAATGAGTTCTAGAGTTTGTTTAAATCATACTTTTATTTTCTCATTACCGATCATTAACTAATTATATTTTTCTATTTTATTTGCTTGTTGGACGTGTCAAATGGCACCTTTAATTTTAAAATTAAAAAAAAATTATTGTAGTCTGTTTAGCTCGTGGCCCGCTATGATTATTGTTAGGGTTAGGTCTCAACAATTGTAAATACGTTAAGTATGAACCGGTTAAGACCCTAGCCCGTTTAACCCGTGGCCCTGTAGGGCTGGCCCTATAAGGCTAGGACCAGCCTGATAGCCATCTCTAGATGTGTATGAAATATTTTGAGGGTGTTAGTAACGGTACTCTTCTTGATCAAAAGCAAATTGGGCATATTTTAAAATTTATACTTCTCCCGTCTCGCGATAACTTTCATTTTTTTTTTGTAATATGCATATAATTTTTACACCCTTAAAATACAAAAGTTGTTATAAATTTTATCTTCACAACATTTTCAATTTTATACAAAATGATGTTCACACATACACACTAGTCAACTCATTTATTTACTTTTTACATAAAAGTTTACAACACTACCCTTCAAAATCGTACTCATTATTACACGTCCTTGAAATATTACTCCAAATCCCACTCCAATTCATACCCCCGGAAGAGAAGCTTTCAACCATTTCTAGTAGCAATTTTCATCCCTAAAAACATTATATACGAAAGAATATAGGTGTATAATTAATTCTCCTAAATTCCTAATCATGGGTTAGGGCATCTCCAACGGGGTAGAAGTCCCATGTGGATTTCTACTCCTAACTCAAATTAAGGGTAGAAGGGGTTGGGGAGAAGATGATGTGGAGGAGAGAGGAGTAATTGAGTAGGAGAACTTCTACCCAAGTAGAAGTAAAATTAGGAAAAAAGAGAGAGTGGGATAGAGGGAGAGTGAACAACAAATGAGAAAAATAGAAGAACAAGTTGGAGAGTGTAACTCACTTGCGAGAGTGGGTTTTAATGTGGTCCCAACACTTTTTTATTTGCATTTTTTTTTTTGTTAGAATGCATTGTAAAGGTAGAAGTTTTTTGAGATAGAAGAAATAAACTTTTGAGGTGGCACATATATGACACACATGTGTCAAAATTAAAATCAAAAAATTCTAACCCGCACTATGGATGCCCTAATGGAAGATGATCAGTCCAAACAACTAAACCATAATTTGACCCTTTACGACAAAATCCATAACCAACCCAATAATATTAGGCATACATCATATTCACCCCTGTCTAATCCTCAATGTTTTGCTTTCTGAATTTGGACTACCAAATCCTGCTATTAATTTTAACATTATTATAAAAATAAAATTATATAGCTGTTAATTTAATTTCTTGAATTTTATATTTTTATCATAACACCTCTTATTCCATTAATGTATATTAAATGAATTGATTGTTGTTTTATTTTGGGAGAAAATTGTTTTAAGTTTCGTAATCCGGCTCAATAATTGACTAATTTGGAAAACTAATCTCATCGTCTGTCTAATAGGAGTGACCAAAATTGAAGTAAGGACAAAACTCTGTATAAACTAGTCTCTTATGAAATATTTTAGACCTTGAAGATTTCGTACATTAAGATAAACATACTTCTAAGTCTCAAATATACACCACATGTTATTGTTTTAGTTTGGAAGAAGTTTGGATATTTCCAGATGATTAAGTTATTAATGCCAAAATTATTGAACATTAAAACATTTAATTATTGTATTCTTTAATCGGATCTAACTTCACTATCTATTTAAAATACCAATTGTTGTATTCTTTAATCGGGATTTATCAATCGTACGATGAATGCCTTAAAAATGTATTGAAAATTATTAATTGTATCCCGGAACATATAACTAACATTTCTCAGCATTTAACTGGATTATTGTTTCTCATTGTATTTTTCAGCGCTCTTTATAAATGAGTCAAACCTTAACTAAAATTAAGTTGAAATTGCAATTATTTTGCTACTTTTCGCTAATGTTAATTTAATTCCTTCCCCTGTTTGATTAGGACTTGCACGACTTTTTGAAAGTTCTGTTAAACGTACTTCTCTGACATCGGTGGATTAAGCAACTTTAGACTTTATACAGTACATTTTTTCCCAAATGAATAGGGATGGCAATGGGGGCATAGCATGCTGGTATCACAATATTCAAATCTGTCCAAGTATATATGCATCTGTCTGTCCTGTCCCATGATTTGCTATGGGGCAGCATTTTATGCCCTGCCCCGCCCTGCCTCACGCTTGATATGGGGCAGCATTTTTGAGTCTCGCCCCGCCTTGCCCTCTCCAAGTCTCATTTTATATGTGTATAAATTATTTAAAATGATATAAACTAAACATTAAAATTCATCATTAAACTAAATTAAAATAAATATTGGTATAAATTAGGGTTAGTTTACTTAATTAAATTATTACTCCCTCCGTCCCGAAATTACTTGCATAGTTTGACCGGCACGTTGTTTAAGAAAAGTGGGATTTAGTGGTTGATAATGTAAGATAAAAAAGGGGTATTTTAGGTAATTTGATGATGTGTAAAGTGAAATGTATGGAAAAAATGAGTGACAAATTTGAAAATAAAATGATGTTGTGAGGTTATTAATTTTGTGTGGTATTTCTATATTAAGAGTGTGCAAGTAATTTTGGGACGTCCCAATAAAGAAAGTGTGCAAGTAATCACGGGACGGAGGGAGTATATATTTATATATATATATTTAAATTCGGTACAGGGCGGGGCAGGGCAAAACAATAAATATGTAAACTCATGCTTGTCCTGCTCTGCGCGCGGGGCGGGGTTGCCCCATTCTCAGAATGGGGCAGTGCAGGGCAGGTCAAAATCTCTCGGGGCAGGACGGACAACTTCGGGACAGGTCATTTTGCCATCCCTAGATCAAAATCTCTCGGGGCAGGGCGGGGCGACTTCGGGGCAGCCGGGCAGATCATTTTGCCATCCCTACAAATGAATATAGAAATCTAGAATTGGAAGAGTCGGTTTAGTTCACCCACTAAAGTGTGAAATCAAATGACAATTGTTTATTTATTTTCCGTTAAAAATGGTATATGTCTTACGTTGTTTTACATGGATAATTGTAGGAGCAAATTATCTTTTACAATTATATACAGTATCAGATTTGATTTACGTGATATCTGAAAATAAATGAGTGAGGGTAAGAGTGCGGTCTCGGCGGCAATGGTGGGTGGTTCATTTACATGGAGAGTGAGAAAAATAGAGAATGGAGTAGAATGAGTAAAATGAATGGGAGGATGTTCCTTTTATAGAGGGTAGAATAGGTATTTTAACACTCAATTTACACTAATTCCTAAAAATTGTAGACTAGAATGTTTTACTAATGTGCAAAAAGCTCTTATGAATAAATAAACTCTTTAAATTGGAGTATAAATTAGTTCAAACGTGGTTTTGTTATTTATATCAAATACTCTCTTCGTTCTATAATAAGTAGATGAACACACATATTAGAGAAATTGAGATAATGAGTAGAGTTTTTAGGGATAAATTTATAAATTTTTATGTATAGAGTAAATAAATTAATGAGTTGACATTTGTGTATGTGTGGACTAAAAAATAATGACGTTTTGTGTGAAATTGAGGATATTATGATGACGGAATTTATAAATGATTTTTCATTTCAAGAGTATGAAAATTATAGCGAGACGAAAAGAAAAGTGTGAAAGTTATTGTGAAATGGTAAAATATTTTATTTTATTTGAATTTTTAATAACACTTTAATTAACATGAAAAATAATACATGTGGTTTGATGCGTTTCTAATGGGGTATCCTTTCGACTCTTGAATATATATACAATTCCAAGAGCAGTCTCATGACGTGATTAATCATAAACCGTTCTCTTCTTTATAAATTCAAGAAAATCCAAAAACCAGAAAATAAAAAGGATCATCGTAGACTCATACTTTGTTATGTATCGTTATTCGGCTCAATGACTCGTAATTATAATTTAGAGTTTGATTTTGAGCTCAAGTTATAAAAAAGATCAAATTACTTAAATACGAGTTGTGCTCAATTTAACTAGAACCTAATTTCGTTGGCAGCAAGGTAAGCTCATTAGCAAAATAAAATTTCAAATAAACTTGCAAAATGACATAAGTATATACTCTGTAATTTGTCAAGAAATCTAGTCGATTAGACGTCTCCAATCAAATAGAAGACTTGAAAATATAAGAAATAACTCTACTAAGATAGTAATTCAAAAAGTAATCAATTAACGAGACAAGCAACACACAAAGGATTTAAGTGGTTCGATCAATGTGATCTACATCCACTGGACCAGACGAGTACTTCTTTGATTAATAAAGAATGTTTACACACTCATTCACTCGAAATAAGATATTTTCTCACTTTGCTCGTGAACTCACACAACTCAAAGATTACAATCGTACTTGAATCATCTCGGTAACCTTTACAATGAACAGATACAAGGGTATATAAAGACAAAGGTAGCTACAGTAGTTAGTAACCGTTTGTAACAACTCATATGCTCTGTTATTGCCCAATAGAAATGTTAGTTATGTCCTCAAGTAGTTGAAACTGTAATACAGTTAGTAAACTAACTAACTTCCATATCATTAGACTTGCCCGAAAAGATCAGATGACTTCTACTCATCTGATACTCAACTCTTCTGATCTTGACCAAAATCTGATTCTGCTGATAGACTCTATACTCTGCTGATCTTACTCAGCGGATGTTATCTGACCAACTCTACTGAACTCTAAGCATCTCCTCCTCAGTTGACTAAACACCTTTAACTCATTTGATTTGTCTTAAGTCATCTTATTTAATCGGTTGATCTTAATTGCTAATTTATTAGTAAGCTCCGTATATTCTAAATATTTAGTAATTATTTGGCTTAAATTAAAAATGTACTTATCTTATACAAAATTCAATTTCAGTCCCTGTTATACATATTCCTAGGTATATTATAAAATGTAGAGAGAAGCTTTTAATTCCACAAATTAAACTCATTCATGATGAAACAAGGCTTTATTTTATTTTTTCTTAATTAATTTATATAACGACGATGGCACATGCATGCCTTTAAAAGTCGGGTTTCATATTTATGTGAGGAATGAATTATATCAAAGTTGTGTTCCATTATTGGAGAACATAGTACGTACATATTATAAATATTAGCAATTGACAAGTCGCCCTATAATTAATTTTAAGAAACATTGATGCTTCACTTTTCAGTCTATATATAGTGATAAATAACATTATTGTAAATTATTTCGTGTTCTATTATAAATAACATGCATAGGGTATATGTATACAATAATATAATTAGTCAACATGTTGTGGGTCTACTAGAACAGTGACAATTAGCTTGTGAAGTTACGTTCAAGAACGATCAATCTCATCTCAAAAGAAATCATTGAGTAACAACTAACAACATCATGAGATCAAATTCTATTTAATTGTAATGAATGATTCGAATTTTTAATTACACTATATCCAAATATAAACAAAATAGAATTTCAAAGAAGAAAAAAATTAAATCAATATCTTCCCTCAAAAGGAAGAATAAAGTTCAAGTGGCATTTTTTTTTATTTTTTTGAGGGGGTTACAAGAACAATATGATATGATTAATACAAAATAACCCATAAGATCATCTTCAACCCAGAATGATCAAACCGAAAGCTGCTCCATTCCAATCGTGAGGAAGTAGAGAGACGAGTGTAACCTATGCCCACCGTACGTCCAGATCTCCATTCTCAAAACGAGAAAAATACCCCACACTAAGGTATTTCCGTGTCAAGAAAATACAGAGAAAAAAAGAAAAGACAAAGGTCCACTTAAAACCACCAGATCCAACCGTCATGAACCAAACGAACAGACACAGAGAAGAAACCAACAGAACCGCACAAGGCGAGGAAAAACTCACAACTAGAAAAACTAGCGGAGGAGAAAACAGAAAACAAGAACAAAAGAACCGAAACTAAAAACTAGGAATCTAAGAACAAGTAAAAACAAAAATAAAACAAAAAAGCTAAAAAATTAAAGGGGGTCAACGGATCGATCTACCAATCGATCACCGTATGAGCGGTTCCGTTGGAGAGACCGAACCGTTGGTCCGAACACTTACACCAAGAGAAGCTCCTGGCGACTATATATACTAACGAGATGCACGGATGCCGAGAAGGAAAGGGAGAGATGCACCGGTACCGAAAAGGAAAGGGAGGGAAGTGGTGTTGAAAGCGGTGGTGTTGAAAGTGGTGGTGGAAAAATGGAGAGGTGGAAATAGTGGAGTGAAAGAGAGAAGTGTATAGAGTAAGCTTTTAGAGAGAGGTGGGAGTAGTTCAAGTGGCAATTACTCCTATAGCTAGGTATAGTTTAGACTTTCTTATTACTCTTAGATACAAACATTTTTCTATTACCGATAAATTAAAAAGGGTAGCAATTTTATTATACTACCCTTCTTTTAATTGAAATTGACTGACATGGGTAAACCACCGATTAGGGCGGAACTACCCTTAGTTCTTAATTGGGCCACGATTTAACTGTTTTCCGCTTTTTAAGTTGCAGACTTTATCCCAAATATTAATATTAAAATATATTTCAATTTTTTGTATTTTAATGGTATAAATTAATACTATTATTTAAAAGCTAAACATCAAATATTAATATACATTTCAATTGATAAATTTCTGTATGCAATTGAGAACACTTAATTAGATTTTAAGTGATTTTAATATATTCTTGATTATTCAATTGAATTTTAATGATTAGAATTATGGATCATAATTTATTTATTTTTTTAGTTAATTTTCTTTTTTTTCGTCTTAACAAGATCACAACACAACCAGTAGAAATACATTCACAATTTTTCTGGATTTCATATTCTCTTTAAAAATTTAATATTTTTTATTTACCATACATTACTCCTTTTGTCCCAGAAAAACTTTCATAGTTATTGTTCACTCAGTTTTTTAAAAATATTATAATAAATAGAATTTTAAGATATAATTTTATAAAAAAATAAGTAAGTGAATGGACTTATATGTATATATGGACCATAAAAATAATTACATTAAATGTAATATTGTAGATATTGTACGGGTGGAGTTTCTAAAGGATCGAAAAAATATGTGTGAAAGTTAAGATGGGACGGAGGGAGTATTATTTTTAATTTTCAACTCAAATGATTAGAGATTTACATTTTTATATTTTTAACCGCGAATAATGATATAAATATAAAATATTTAAATTTCATTAACAAACATATAATAATGTTGAAAAATATTATTTTGGCCTCCCTCACCGTCAATTGTGGGTCCGCTCCCGCCTCCAATCGAGCCCTTTTTATTTTAATTGTCACATTAATTATTATACAGAACGGTCTCTCTCCTCATTAAATGTATGTCTCACGCTCTCTAAAAAGTAAAATTATTTTTCATCTTCTTAAAAGACTTCAACTTCTCATCTTCAATTTTCAAAATATCTTTCATTATTGTCGAAGAGTTCTAGCATGCTTGTGGTGAAAAAGTTTTTTATTATCCTTTTGTTTTCCTCCCGACAATGAACTAGAGTTGCAGAATTAAAAGACTTTCAATCGAATCGAACCGCGACTTCCACGCCGTAGAAGATTTTACGCTTTCCACAACAACAACTGGTGGGAAGGCGTCGTTATGTACGTTCAAGACTACATTACTGAAATTGTGTGGAATTCAATTTTTTTTTTAAGGTAAGCTTCATTTCTTATTAGTTGTGCACTGTTACTAAAATGCACAATTTACATATATGTGCACATTTGCTTATGTAAGTGTGCACACATGAAAATATATGGTGTAAGTGCACACATGAAAATGCATGTGCACATTTGCTTTAATGGCTTATGTAAGTGCACATTTGTCCATAAACGTGCACGCTTGTCCACCTCAGATATGTGGACACGTGTTCGTATAAGTACACATTTTTGTATTCATGTACATCCCTATACATGTTGTTGCATGTTTAATATTAGGTGTGCATATGGTGTGTTAATTTTTTGTGTAGCAAAATAAAATATATAAGTAATCAAAGAAGTTTTATGTTTATGTTACAATTTTTGTCTTAAATTTTGAGCAATTTGTCCAGAGGTTAGGAAGGAAAACAAGTAGAGAGGTGAGAGTTGCGTTACTTGCGTACTAATGAGGGGTAGAATAGACGAATCATGCCCATAAATGTATCTGAGAGTAATATCACCTTTTTTTTGTACCCCTCGACCCTCACTAAAAAAACTCAAAGTTCAATATATAGTCTTCTAGATATAACAAATTAGTGCAATATATAATATATGACAAATTCTTCTGTGCAATTGAGTGTACAGATACACTTGAATTTTAATGTTCAATTCACTCAATTTAAGACCTCAACATTTCACTCAATTCATTGAAGTCAAATTTCAATTGTATAGATGCAATCAATTGTATTCATGTATCACTCATCATATATATATAGAGGGACTTTTGTGTGAAACAATCACATGTGCGTATAAAACACAGTTCAACTTTAATATAAATATCACTTTGTTTTAAAGTATATGATTTGAATATAATCATAAGCACATAATAGATTATACTCCTACAAAACGTAAGTAAAAGGAATATAATCGATCTCATGCATGAGATCATATCATACAAGCTTTTATCTATTAAATATGAATATACAATATAATATTAATTATATATGAAGAAAATTATTTTTACCCCTAAATTAAAAAAAAAAAAAAAAGAAAAAAAAGGTGGGCATCCTACCCTGTCAAAGGCCATCACTCTGGTTGGTTGACCTGTTTAGACGGGCTTTGAAATGTTTAACCAAATTCTCGGTATTGGTATTGGTATTGGTATTGGTATTGGTATTGGTTGGATGGGGTGGTTCGATGGATCCCTAATCCGTTTTGCACAAGTCTATAATTTGTGAACAAAATTAATTGATCACAATAAGAAGGAACCAAAAGGTCCAAAACCAACAAGGTGAGAATATTTTCTATAGAAAGAGGAAAAAATGAAAAATAAACAATATACGAAGGCCATGATTTTATGCATACTTTTCTTAACATACGTCTCACCATTTTTTGCACACTCCAAAAAAGGAAACAATAATACCAATAATACCCCTTCTTTATTTTACCTTTAGTCAAATCTTCTTTATCTTTAGTCAAATCTCTCTCACTTTAATCAATGAATTACCAATAATACCCCTCATTTATTTTATCTTACACATCATTTTATTCCATTTTCTAAATTTCCGTGCCGGTCAAAGTGTGCAAAAAAATTCTGGGACGGAGGGAGTATGTAATTTTCAACAATTAAAATTAGGAAAAGTAAATAACATCGATTTTTCAAACATTAAAATTAGGATGCAATAAATTAAATATAAATCTTACATCACATCACATATGTACCAGAGTAGGGCTGTTACACGAACCGAGCCGCTCGTGAGCTCGGCTCGATAAGGCTCGAGTTCGGCTCGACTCGTTCGTTAAATGAGCCGAGCTCGAGCTCGTTAGATACTCGATTTACTAACGAGCCGGCTCGAGCTCGATTTGTTAGGCTCGCTATCTAATATTTTTCTTTAAATTCCATTAGGCTCGGCTCGATAGGCTCGTTAGACCCTTTAGCGAGTCGAGCCGAGCTCGTTTCTTAGCTCGTCAATGTTATCGAGCCGAGCCGAGCTCGGCTCGATAAGAGCTCGAGCCGAGCTCGAACTTCAAATACTCGGCTCGGCTCGAATAACAGCCCTGACCAGAGGGTAATTGTTTTAGCTTGCAGCACATCTTCAATATTATCATTATACATCAAACTCACCATTTACTTAACCACACATAGAGCTGTCAAAATGGGCTAGACCCGTTGGGTCGGCCCGCCCCCGTCTATTAAAAACGTGGGTTGGATTGAATAATACAAGCCCGTTTAAAATGCGGGCCCGTATGGGCTAGACCGTATGAATTGTGAATTTTGGTGGGTTGGACCGCGGACGGGGCGGGTTGGCCCGCGGGCTTTTTATTTTTATTTTTTTATTAGAAATTTATGGATTCAATTCAACTTTAAATCAAAATACAAAATTACAAAATATTATATTAAACAAGATTGAGATTTTGGAATAAGGATGTAAACAATATTAAGGTTTAAACTTTCATAAATTGATAATTGTTACTGATAGTTTGGTTGAGGTTTACTTTTTTATTATAAGAGATTAAAATTATTCACGTGGTGTATTTAATTAAAGATTATCCAAAATTATTCGCACTTTTTTTTTTTAGTAATTATTTATGTATTGTTTAAAATTTATTATAATAATAAATGTGAAAAAATATATATTATGAAAAAGCCCGTGGGCTAGCCCGCAACCCGTCATGGGTTGGGTTGGGTTGAGTATTTTTCAACTCGTACCCGTTGTGGATCGGCCCGCCAAAACCCGTAAAATGATGGGTTGAGGTGGGTAATGGATCGCACCGCCCCGTTAACCCGTTTTGACAGCTCTAACCACACATGATATGATCCTGACTTCTCAAATATTAGACGACACGCCATCAAGAAGAAGACACTATAAATCTGTACATAAATAGTGAAAAGTCCCAATCCCCAGTTTGGATTGTGCTGACGTTATAAATTAAAGAAATATGATGTATCATGGTTTTAAAGATTTGACATTTAAAATAAGACGACATGTAAAAATTCTATTGACATATGATGAACATATTTATGATTTTAAAGAGTTGTCATATTTAAAATGAAGATAAAGTGATATGTAAAAATTATACTCTTGGTTAAAAAATATATATAAGTATCATAAGTTTTATATGTTGGAGATTTAGTTTAATTAAAATGAATAGTTGATTAGGAGTAATATTTATTAAGTGTTATTTTAATACTACTTAAATTGTCTATTTTTAAAATTTTATCATTATTTTTTCTAAAAAATATTTTTATATTTATTAAAGTTTATATTAAGAAAACTATTCATCTCATTTCGTTCTGCATCTCCAAAAAAATTATTTGAATTTTTTTTTAAAAATTATTTAAATATATAACGAAGTGATATAATTCAAGCGGTTAAACCATTACCTAAGTCTTATAAATGATTGAGTCAAAATTTATGTCAGTCATCTAATCTATCTTCAATTTTTTAAGAACGCGTGCACACACTCATACAAGATACAATATGTTCATATGGTTAAAATCGTCGGTTCAGTTAAAAATAATCGGTAATGGTTTAACCATTTTACAAATTGAACTGTAATCGGACCGATTACAGTTTTGAACTATCGGTTTGACCGATTTAGTTTTTTTTTTTCGCTCGTTTTTTGTTTATTTTTCCTCATATTTTTAAAAAATAAATTACTACATAAGAGATGAGAGAGAATTGTGTGAAAATTGGTTGAAATTGAGGTTTTTTTTTTTTTTTTTTTTTTTTTTTGGATAGCAAAATTGAAGTATTTATAGAAAAATATTAAAAATATAAAAATGGACAAAATCGTCGATTTGGCCGGTTCGTGCGATTCCGCTTTCGATTTTGAACATGTCTAATTGATACTGCTCCAAATTCCGCTGATATCCATTGTAATCATAAATTTGAGACATTTTTAAAATGGTGGCTTGTGAATCAAAGTTAAACTTCGTTGCTTTATTTTGATAATGACGCTAAATATAGTTCGCGTATATTTTAGACTAGTGCATTAATCACTCAATTAATCTGCCTTTACTTTTGTTTGAAATGAGAATTGCTGAATTGGTGTCAATTAGAAGATTAAACATGTGAAACAATTTGACTTACAAAATTGTTTATGCCAATTGCCAGGAAAGAGCATCTCCCTCGTAAACAACCATAAAATATTTCTCAAAGGAAAGTTAGCAATGTCTGTCTTTAATTTCGATCGTTTTGGAAAAAAAAATATTGTCTAAAATAATGAATTCTTAATATGAAATCATTTATTATTCTATATATTTATTTATAAATGAATACTACAACATTTTACATGCACAAACATGAATGTAAAAAAAAAAAATTACACACAAACATGTAGAATTGTAAAACAAAAATGGTGTGATATTATTTATATGTGAAGTGATATCAGTTGATAAGTTACGGTTCGATTCTCCTATTCCACATTTCGTGTTTCACTAATATTTTATCCTACTTGATTTTTAACACGCGTCGCTCCCAATATTATACGACGTTGATTATTTTTTAATATAACACATATCAATTATCCATATAGTGGAATAAGACGCTAATGGGGAATGAAGTTGCAACGAAGAGTCTTCCTAAAATTATGTCATCAATTTAATTAGTCAAAATTAGTCCACCTAAAATTAAGCTATCTATTTAATTTAATTAGTCAAAATTGGTCTAATGTATCCATTTATGTTTCATTTAATTAATTGTCATTAAGAGTTTTGACTCTTCTATTGTAAAATCAACTGATGCAGCGTGAAAGCGTATAAAATATAAATATACGAAGAACACAAAAGAACACACACTATCCGTTGATTTTACGAATACCCGGAAAAGTGGCAAAACTTAAATACGTTAATTGATCACAAAGAATACCGTAAAGGAGATATTGAGATAAACTCTCGATTTTTCATTAATCAAATCAACTCCCCTTACAATAAAGAACACTCCCTGTTAATAGTAGGACAAAACTCAAGAAACCCTAATCTAAGACCCAACACTATCGTGGGCTTATAGTACTGAATAACAATTATAATTAAAATACGAATCAAATCAAGCCATCAATTTTCAATCATTCCTTAATTGCTGCTAATTGATCTCCATCAAACGCCGATCACCAAAATTGAAACACGTGATCTCATCTGGATAAATGATACTCTCTCCGTCCACGTAAAGTGTATTTGTTTTCATTTTTGAATGTACACATAAAGTATGTTTTTTTTTTTTTTTAAATATTCTTCCACATTTATTTTATCTATTTTTTTTTCTTCTTTCATCAACCTTATTTATAAATAAACAATATATCTTAAAATTCGTACAAAAAGAACAAAACACGGTACGTGAATAGGGTGAATGACATTATAAATTGAAAATTAGAAAAACTAGTATGCATTTTTAATTGTATGGGGGTGGGGTTTGGTATTTAAAATTGTGAGCGTAAAAGCGGTAGTTGCGCCCGCTTCCGGATTACTCACATCCTCTCTCTAAAAAAGCAAAATTTACTATATCCGATTAATTAAACGTTAATCAGTGTTATAAGAAATTAAGAAAGAAAAATAGATTAGTGGTGTATAAATATAGGATTTGTTTATATTCCCTTCACCACAAAGCCAGTTTCAGTTTCCCTCTTCTTCTCCACCTCTCTCTCTCTCTCTCTCTCTTCAAACATCATCAACTTTTATTCCAAAACTCTCTCTCTCTCTCTCTCTCTCTCCTCTGATCTTGTTGGCCAGGAGAGGGGAATTAACGAACGATTCTGACCTCTCCTGGAGATTAATTAATTCATTGCAGCCTGGAGTTTGCAAATTGTTTTTTCTGATTTTCTTTGAGAATTTCAAATGGCTACCGAAGGTACTCTGTTATTTTTTATTTTATTTTGCTTTTTTATGTATATATTTATTATTTGAATACGTGATTGGGCAACATGGATGCAAAGTCGGTGACTCGATATAAGTTTTAGACGCAAAATCAAGGCCGTCTAAGTATCCAAAAAAAAAAATCATTTTTTTTAGGTGCTTAGCAATACTTATAACTTTGTCATGATGTTATTTTTTTAAGGTGTGAAAATAAAAAATTTATATTTTTTCAAGTTTTAATTATTCCTTGAAGCATGTGTTTGAATTTCCCTGCTTTTGTTAAATTATGAGTTTGTATTTATTGTTGGAAAATTTTAAAGAGAAAATATGTATTAAAAAATGTCTAGGCAACCTTATTGGGCAGGGGATGGTTTGATAGAATTTGTGTGTGTTGTTGCAGAGGGGAAACATTTATCAAGAATGAGTAAAGTGGGGATGGAAGATAAGTATGAAAGAGGTGGGACGATGAATTTTGAAGAGGAAAACGAAGAGGAGTCGTCTCCCCGAGGCGTGTGGGAGACGCCTGTATCGTCGGACTACAACAGCAGCAATGGCGGTGGGCTGGAGAGATGCAACAGTTTCGAGAGAGGAATTTTAGATGCAGCAGGGGATTTGGGGAATATGCAATGGAAGAAATTGTTTGGACAAGTGGCCAAGCCTTCCGTTTGGAAAATGTCCACCATGCTCGGTGGTGGTGGCGGCGCCAATACTACCAAGAAGAAGCACGCGGCCGGCTTTCGCAAGAAAATCGGCCGCAAGAGTAATTCTGAGGAAGACATTGATGCTGGAGCTGATTTTGTCATGCCTAAACCATCTTGGAGGAATTTTTCTTATGACGAGCTTAAACAAGCTACTAATGATTTTAGTCCTGGTATATATATATTCTTTCTTTAATCTCTTCAAAAAAATATCTCATATTTATTTCTTAATTGATGCATAATCCATAGACTATAGTTCTATAGATATTGATGTACATGATCTTATGTCATTTATTATTGCTGGCATATCATCCACCAAGGTTGACTATAATATTTTTTGTATTTTACTATCTGAATTATTGATACATGTAAATTATAAAAATAATAAGCAATTTATGACGACATGTACAAAAAATTTAGGCAACCTAAGTAATATGTCTACTTTAATTAGGAGTTAGTTGGGTGTTAAATTTTCAATAATTAGTTCATTTATTATGGGTCGTCTAGGACTGCAGGTGTTTTTGTTTGAATAAAAACGACTTATTCCCTTCGTTAATGTTGAATAGGATGGTCATAGCTATAATTCCATTATCTTCTTTAATTATATTCTTTATTTTTATTTTTTTATAAAATCTGCAAATAATAGAATATAGTAGTATAAAGTTAGGTTTGCTCTGAAAAGTGCTTAATGATAAGTGCTTGTTTTGACTGCCCCTATGTTTCTGAACTCATCTAATGATAAATCTAGTTTAATTATATTATCTGTTAAAACAAAGTTTGACAGATATGTTGAAATATTTATGGTCAGACCCTGATATTTCAAACTAGACCAAATTGAATTGTAAACGGTGTGTCTTTTAGTCATTTGGTATGCACACAAACAAGTGTGTGCTTGGTAGAAATTTTATCTTAGATTACTCATCTATTTTGGACTAATCGACCTAAAAGTTGGCCTAAATCTTTTCAAGAATTAATCTACTTATGTACATTATTTATTGATAGATCAATTGTTTAATGGAGTACTCGATTTGATAGATATACATGATCATGGACCTGAAGCTTAACTTATGTGGTGTAGTAACAATATTGCCCAAAAATGGAGTCTGATTGAATAGATTTAACAGACTTTTGTAGTATTTGGTAGCTTTTCTAATTAAATAAACAATTGTAGCATGTAAGTAGAAACAAAATGATGACAATTTTGTTTTATGTGTTCAATTAGATAAGTTGATTGGAAAAGGAGGACACGCAGAAGTGTACAAAGGGTGCTTATCAGATGGTACAGTTGTAGCTGTGAAGAAGATAATAAAGAAGGAGAAGAACGATGAGGATAAGAATGGCGACTTCTTGGCAGAACTCGGAATCATCGCCCACATTGACCACCCGAATGCTGCTAAACTAATCGGCTTCAGTGCCGATGGGGGTTTGCATCTTGTTCTCCAGTTTCTACCTTATGGAAGCCTCGGCACTGTGCTACACGGTGATGTGTTAATTTCCCTAGCTATTTTGTTTCTATCATCCATCTTTTATACACGCTTTAGTTTTGTGATCCGTAATTTGTCTACTGTCCAATTTCAGGTTCATCAGAAGAGTCTCTGGACTGGAAGGTTCGATATAAGGTGGCAGTCGGGGTGGCCGAGGGGTTGCAGTATCTGCATTCGGGTTGTCAAAGGCGAATAATTCACAGAGATATTACAGCTTCCAACATATTACTCTCTGAAGATTATGAAGCTCAGGTTCTTTTTCAATACGTGCATGTATTACATGACATCATCAGTTAGTTTTATTGGTGGATACGATGAAACTTGATAATACGGAGACTCGTTTGCAGATATCGGATTTTGGACTAGCGAAATGGCTCCCGGAGAAATGGGCTCATCTTGTTGTGTCTCCAATTGAAGGCACTTTTGGGTATAGTTTTCTTTCTTTTTTAATTCTTGTAATATAAAATTTAAAAGATTAATTATTTATTTATAAACACACATAAATGTTGTTGATGTTATAGGTATATGGCTCCTGAGTATTTCATGCACGGGTTGGTTAACGAGAAGACTGATGTGTTTGCATTTGGGGTTCTTCTGCTGGAGTTAATAACAGGTCGCCGTGCAGTTGATTCCTCTAGGCAAAGTCTTGTTATGTGGGTATGTTCATTATCACTCTTTTTCAAACTTTTTTTTTTATGGAAGATTAAATACCCATCCCTTTTTTCCCCTTCCCCATGACTCGAACCCGGGACCTAAGGCCCAGGTAGATCCCACTTTGTCACTCTTTTTCAAACTAATATTGCCAATTTATTAATCATGTGAATCCAGGCTCATATGAACAAAATTTCTACTTATTGCATGCCAGGATTTTTTTTTATGCAATATTCTTACTTTATCACTTTAATAAAGTTAAAAGTACTCATATTTTATCACTTTTTTTAAAGTTTTCGCACCCGTATTGAGACGGAGGGAGTAGTAAGAATGTAGCATTATTGTTGAAATTTGAAAAGTGACATTGTAGTATATGAGCAATTCAACCTTCACCAATTTACTATAAAATGCCTAAAAGAAATAGTTTTAAGTTTTTTCAAACTTGACATTAATATCTCGGCTATCTTAACACAATTCCACTTATTTAGAGTCAGAAACAACCTTTTTATTTTTCAGAAACAGAGAGAATACAAATTTGAGGATATCTAATATTCTCATCATATTATGGCATTATCAGATAATTTAGTGATGGAAAAATAATTAATGTGTACCTTTTGATGATTGGTAGGCAAAGCCACTTCTTGAGCAGAACAAAGTGAAAGAGGTAGCAGATCCTCGACTAGGAGACTCATACGACGCCGTAGAAATGAAACGCGCCATGTTAACAGCTTCAACCTGCATTCATCACATGCCCAACATGCGACCCAGCATGAGACGGGTACTACTAACTCAATCAGATAGAGCACGGCACCACACACCCTAACTCGTTTTAACTAACATTCTTGCCTTTGCAGGTTTCTCAGCTGCTGAAAGGTGATAATGGAGTAGACATGAAGCAGAAATCCATGGGAGGAAGAGAATTGCTTCTCGATGGATGTGATTTCGAGGACTACACCTCTGCTACTTACATCAGCGATTTAAATCGCCACATGCAATTAGTTATGGAGTAGACAAGTTTTCCATTCTTTTAATTTAACCCCGGTTATCTTCTGTTTAACGCCTTGTGATTCAGCTGCATATTCTCGTCTATAACGCCGGCTGCCCACAAGAAGGATCACCGGTATTTTTAAGTTTTTGCATTTTTTCTTTTCATTTTCTTTTGGACTTTTGGTAATGTTGCCAGCCTGCTAGCAAAACGGCAGCAGAGCAAACATAGTACTAAAGAGAAAAGTATATATGTACTAAGTAGTAACTCTACCCTTTTTTTTAGCTGTTTTAGGTCACAACTATTTTTGTTTGGATCATTATGTCATTGTTAAATGAAACTTCTGAGCTTATTTCAGAGAGACGTGTTTTTCACGACAACACACTAAGTCCTTATTTTACTACACGGTTTCTGCACGACGATAAACTAAGTATTTTTTAACTGTATAAAGTCGAGACACATGTTTTCTACACGACAACGGACTTAATAGATATGAATTGAATTGTGCATGTTTTATTATTGAGAGTGTATATAAAGATTACAAGATGGGCTTTTATCTATAAAAGATGGGCCTAAATACAAATATATAACAATATATATCCAATATGCCCCCTCAAGATGGAGATGTGTCTACGACTCCAATCTTGGACATGAGAAGACGAAGGCGAGGATGAGCAAGTGGCTTTGTGAGGGCATCGGTGAGTTGATCAGTGGAGGAGATGTGAGAGACACGGAGAGTCGAACTTTGAACCAAATCCCGAACGATATGATAGTCGATGGCAATGTGCTTCATGCGAGAGTGGAAGAGAGGATTGGAGCATAAGTAGGTGGCCCCAATATTGTCACAGTAGATTGCTGGCATAGACTTTTCTGGAACACATAATTCAGAGAGAAGAGAACGAGTCCATTGAATCTCAGTGGCAGCAGAGGCAATAACACGATATTCTGCCTCTGTAGACGAGCGGGCCACAGATCGTTGCTTCCGAGAGGACAATTAGACCGGATTTTCCCCAAAGTAGACAATGTAGGCACTAGTGGAGGTTCGATCATCACAATTCCCAGCCCAATCAGCATTAGTGAAGCAGTGAAGTGACGATGAAGACTGGCAGCGGAGAAGGATACCCAGCGACCGAGAGCCATTGAGATAACGAAGAAGATGTTTTACAATCCCCAATGACATTCAGTGGGTGCAAGCATGAACCGTGAGAGCTTATTTACAACAAAGGCAATATCCGGACGGGTGAAGAGTAAGTACTAGAGGCTGTCAAGGGCTTGGCGGTAGATAGTGGCATCAACAGGAGGGAAGTCATCAGCAGGGTCAGATTCACGCCAGGTTGCAAGGGAGTTGGGAACCGGCTAGGCATCAAGCATATTATATTTTGCAAGAAGATCAGTAGTGTACTTCTGTTGAACAAATATGCAAGTAGACTCTGTCCGAAGAACCTCCACCCCAAGGAAGTAGGATAGAGACCCGAGATCCTTAACCGAAAATTTAGAAGCCAAGGCTGTGACAACTGATCGAGAATAGGAAGCTTGGTGTATTGCCAGTGAGAATCAGATCATCGACATACACCAAAAAATAGGCAATCGTACCACCATCAATGTAGACGAAGAGCGAGGCATCACACTTAGTGTGCTTGAACCCCAAAGTGGCAATAAATGAGTGAAGAGCATAATACCACGTTCTCGGTGCTTGCTTGAGGCCGTAGATGGATTTCCGAAGTTTTCACACATAGGAGGGAAAGTTTGAATACAAGAAACCAGGAGGTTGTGCCTTGTAAACCTCATCACGAAGTGTGCCATGTAAGAAGGCATTATTCACATCAAATTGGCGAAGGGGCCAGTTTTGGGCAACAACAAGACTAAGAATGACTAGTATTGTGGCAGGTTTAACAACCGGACTGAATGTTTCAGAGAAGTCAATGCCTGGACGCTGATGAAAACCTTTTGCAACAAGACGAGCGTTAAACTTGTCAACCGAGCTGTCAGGTTTGCGTTTCACATGGAAGACCCATTTGCAGCCAACAAGGTTCTGTGAATCAGCGGGGGGAACCAAATCCCAAGTGCCATTCTTGAGTAGGGTTGTAAACTCACTAAACATAGCATCTTGCCAACGAGGGTCAGACAAAGCTTGTGTAACAGTACGAGGTTACATATCAGATTGAAGAGAAGTAGTGAGACCATACCTCGGATTGGGTTTAAAGATATTGTTTCGTGCTCGAGTGACCATGGAATGTGACGGAGTTGGTGAGGGTGGCCGAGCTGGAGACAGTTGCACATGCGGCTCGACAAGAACGAGATCCATTGTTTGAGGTGAGTGAGTGACCGGAGTGGCCATGGGGGCAGGGACAGGGCTGGTATCCGGAGGAGGTAGAGGTGGCGGGAAAGAAGGCGTTAGTTGAGGGAATGGGAATTCATGTTCTACAAACTCAACATGGCGGAAGGTGTATAGACGAGAGGTGGATGGATCAAGGCAGAGGTAAGCGTTTTGAGTGAGGGAGTACCCTAGAAAGACGCAGGGGGTGGAGCGAGGTTCTAGCTTGTGAGATGTGTATATGGACGAAGCCAAGGAAAGCACTTACATCCAAACACACTAAGTTTTGAGAGATTGGGAGGAGAGCCGAAAAGCAACTCGTAGGATGATTTGAGGGAGAGGCCAACTTTGGGAATGCGGTTAATAAAGTATGTAGCAGTGGAGAGAGCGAAGGGCCAGTAGGTGAGAGGTATGGAGGCGTGGTGCAACAAAGCGAGACCAGTATCAACAATGTGACGATGGCGTCGTTCTGGGGCACCATTGTGGTCAGGTGTATAAGGCTGGGTAGTGAGGTGAATAGATCAATGTATTCTCTACCATTGTTAGAGTAAAGGGATATAATTTTGGTGGCAAGAGAAGTTTCGACTAGAGCTTTAAAGGCAACGAATGTGGAATAAACACCAGACTTGCGTTTTAGGGGATAAAGCCATATATACTTAGTGAAATGATCAACAAATAACACATAATATTTGAAACCATCAGTTGATAATACAGGTGAGGTCTAAACATCAGAAAAAATTAATTGAAGTAGAGCAGTAGATGTAGGAGTAGAATCATAAAACGGTAATTTATGGCTCTTAATGCACTTCAAGAGTCACACGAAACATTCAAATGTTTGTTCAACACAAGTTTATTCATAGAAATAACAGAATCTAAAAAATTTGACGAGGGGTGGCCTAGTCTTGCATGACAAATCGGGAGGGAGAGTTTGGAAGCCGTGAGGGCTGAGGGATAGGCACTCACACCACCCAGCCACAAGTAGAGCCAGTTAACGCGTGGACCGCAAAGGCAAACAAATCCCGAATGACGATCCCTTACCTCAAAATCACAATCAGAGAAGTGGATTACAACATCATTCATGGAACACAATCGGGAAACGGAAACAAGATTACGGGATATTCTAGGAACGTGCAAGACAACAATAAATATTTGGGTAGGGCATGCAGAGAATGATAAAGAACCAATGCGAGAAATACCCAAACCATAACTGTTCCCAATAACAACACTGTCATTGCCATCGTATGGAGTGTGGAGAGATAGATTGGCAAGATTAGAGGTGATATGGTGTGAGGCACTCGAGTCAAGAATCCATTCAGAGTTAGAATGAGACGAAGCCGCAGCATGAGCCGATGGCGATGCATAGGCTGGGCGAGACACAGGCGGCCGAATAGCGACTAGAATCACCTGGTAGTCGGCACAATGGCGGGCAGAATAGCTCGGGGTGCTACATAGTTGACACTTTCCCATATATGGGTGAGGGCCATGTGCAGCGAGCGTGTGTGTGGGTTGTTGCTGCTGGGACGGAGCAGCAGGGGGATGGTGTTGTCGTGGTCGCTGCGGGGAGGGGCGTCCACCCTGAGATGCCGAGAATAAGGCAGTGGCCGACATAGGGGAGATTTAAGTGGATCGATTCTCCAATTGAGATTCCGTGCTAAAGAGTTTATCATGGAGTTCGTCAAAGAATATGGTTGTTTCAGGGATTGAATGGCATGAGAGAGTTCTTTGAACGAGTCATCAAGGTCGTTCAACACCATGAGTGCAAGATCTTCGGAATCAGTTTTGACGCCAAGGAGTGATAGTTCATCAACGAAACCACAGATTTCAAACATGTAATCTAAAACAGAGCGATTAACTTAAGTGGGGTTACGCAGTTTATTTTTTAGGGAGAGGATACGACCTCGGGAGGTTTTTCCATATGTGTTGACAAGGGTTTTCCACGCTTCGACCGACGTGGAGGCTCTGGCGATGAAGGGGATAAGGGAAGGGGTGAGTGCGCTGATTATAGCATTTAAGATCAGTTGATCTTGGCGGATCCAAGCGGCATATAGCGGATTTAGTTTGGTTGTGGTGCCATCGGCGATGGTGGAAAATGGGCACGGGCGGCTGCCGTCAACGAAGCCCACAAGATCGTAACCGGTGAGAAGGGTTCGAAATTGAAAGCTCTGTGTCGTGTAGTTGGACGATATGAGTTTTAGGGGGAGTTGGGTTGATATGTTAAATGCAACAAGGTTTGTAGGGGTCGAGTTTGTTTAACCGACAATGGTGACGGAGGTGCTGGAGTCGCCAGCCATGGGAAAAGGTGGGAGGATGAATGTGGACGTGTACTGGGGAATGCAAGGGCCACGATTGTGGGGAGTTGACTTGTGTGGGGAAGTTGACCGGAAAAAAAAAAGGAAGAAGGATCAAGAATTATGACGTTAGTCAAATTTTGCTTTGGTTACCATAATAAATATGAATTGAATTGTGTTTTATTGATATTGAGAGAGTGTATATAAAAATTACAAGATGGGCTTTGTCTATACAAGATGGGCCTAAATACAATTATACAAATATATAACAATATATCCAATAGGACTAAGTTTTTATTTCACTACATGATTTTTACACGACGGCAAATTAATTCTTTATTTCACTATATAAAGTTGAGACACATGTATTCGACACGACAACAAATTAAGTCTTTATTTCACTATATAAAGTCGAGACATGTGTGTTTGATACAACAACAAATTAAATCTTAATTTCATTGTACAAAGTCTAGACACGTGCTTTCTACATGACGAAAAATTAAGTTTTTATTTTCACAACATGATTTCGACACGACGACACACGAAGTTTTTATTTCAATACATAATTTTGACAAGATGACATACTAAATCTGTATTTCAATGTATAAAGTCGAGACACATGTTTTCTACATGACGACATTACACTACATGGTTTTCTACACGAAGACAAACAAATTCTTTATTTCACTAGAATACTAGATAAAGTCTTGACGAGTATTTTCAACACAACAACAAATTAAGTCTTTATTTCACTACATGATTTCGACACAATAACAAGTAACTCGTTATTTCACTAACAAACTAGTGGATCTTCTATTCTCATTTTCAAAGTAATGTCATTTTTTTTTTTTTTTTTTTTTGTCTTTCTAATTGGTTAGGGGTTCTTTTACCTTGGAAAATTATGGAATTACCTCATGGAGAATTAAGTCGCACCTACGAATGATATAAATACTACTATTGCTTTGACTTTACTCACATTAACGACATATTTCTAGCTGGTCTTAGCAAAAAGGGATTAAGTTATTTCGGGAAACATATTCAACCAACCCCAATCCTTTTACCCATTAACATCTTAGAAGATTTCACAAAATCATTATCGCTTAATTTTCGACTTTTCGGGAACATAAGTTCAAAATAATACTCCGTGCTCCCTCCATCCCGAAATAAATTTCACATGTACATAAACACACAAATTAAAAAGTGTAATAATGAATAAAATTTTAAGGAGTAATTATGTAAATTTTTATATATAAAGTAAACAAAGGAGTTGACTAGTGTATGTGAGAGTTAAAAATAATGATATTTTGTGTAAAATTGAAAATATTACTGGAGTATAAAGGTGTAGTTTATAAAAGGTTTTCCATTTTAAGGGTGTGAGTTATTGTAGAACGCACCGAAAAAAAAAAAGTGAAAGTTATAAAAGTGAAAGTTATTGCGGATTGGGAGAATATTATTTATGAAGTATCACACCTATTAAGTTTCAAGTTTTTAAAAATATTTGATTTTATGGGTTTACTTATTAAAAAGACTAAACAAATTGTAAAGAGAGCACTCAATTAAACTTGGGTGAACTAGATTCATATGATTTTCTATAATTTTATAAATACTTATTAAATCAGCAGAACAGATTGATAACAGGAGCAGCTTCTGGGGATGGAAAACAGGTTGAAAATTAATCCATACCAACTGCCCTCCCTGTATCATTCACCATAGGTCTAAACACAAAACAAGCTACTTACAGCACATATCCATCTTCTACCTATAATGTAAAAACCTTTTTATCCTTCAATGTCCCGCCCCGTCCAATCCCACGATCGAACAAACTAACCCCCCCTAAACTTTATTGTTGAATCCCACAAATACCATTAGTAGAAGACTAGTACTGTCCTATGTAGTAGCTATCAAGTTAATTAATACGACTGATGAGGCCAAACGAAGAACTCGCCTGCTGATGTCATTGGAGTTCCCATAGACGAGGAGGAGGGAGCAGAGGCGTTGGGCATGACCTGATTGCCCGAGTACTGGTGATAGAAGAGGTTGCGATGATAGTACGGCGTAGAGTTCTCCAGCGGCACGCCACAGGGGATGTTGGAAGCAGGTTGGATAGCGTTAAAGCTAATGCTGCTGCCGTTGCTTGCACATGGAGCTTGAAGGATTGCACCTAGAGACCGCTTCTCCTCGGCTTCCATAGAGAGCTTCAACCGCTTTGTTGCTCCACCAATGGGAAGAGGGCGGTTGGCAATGGCGTCAACGTCATAACGACTCATCTCAAAGTTGGTTACTGCCCCAATTCCTCTGAATTTGATCGCAGCTATGTCATATGCCTCCGCTGCTTCCTCCTCGGTAGCTAACACGAGGACAGATCAGTAAATTTGATAATCAGTACATTAGTCATTAGGTTGGATAACGATTAATTATTTCACATGTACGTTACCTAACTAACCAATCTACGTCCCCTATTTCGTCCCACATTATCATATCCAATCTAATTCTTGTTTACAGTTACAAGCAAAGATATATATATCGTCAATGTTAACATAGATAGACGAGCATGCATACCAAATGTTCCAAGGTACAGATCTTTGTTCCCTGCAACGCGACCAATCCTTGCTTGCCAGCGACCTTGTTGGTGATGCCTGCACCAATCAAGAAGATAAGAACCATTAAATTTAGGACTAAACAAGGAAACTTAGCTACCATTAACGAATTCAAACCTTGTAACACCCCTATAGATTGATGCTCCCCTTGAGAAACCACTACTTTTCCTAAGGAAAGCAAGGAAACGTGCAATTAGAATCAATTCACCAATGATCAATGTTTTTGGTCCCACTGATTCAAGAATGATTGAACAATGCAAACCTTCTTAGTGAGGCAATGAACTCTTGCTTAGTTGAAGTCGTCATCTCCTCCATTTCTTTGGTGTAATTTTCAACCTAAAAGTATAATTTCTCGTTTTAGAATTACTATCCTAAGTGGAGATTGACCAAATTCAGAACTATGGAGAATACCGGGAAGTTGGTGGTAGCGGTAGGACCCCAGTACTTCAGAGCAGCCAAATCATAAGCGTGTGCCGCCTTATCTTCCTTGTCGTATCCACCTGCATATTATTAAACAGACTAGCCATAAATAATGCAATAGATTATCGAAATAATTTGTTGCCCAGACAAGAGATACGAAGAACTTCTCCTTACCTAGATAAACTGCAGCACATTTTGAGCATCGAAGTTGATACGATCACGATACGTACAAAAGAATATAGCCATTAGATCAACGAAGGAAGGGATTAGTTAATAGCATATAAACGAAATCAGTTCATAAAAGACAGTTGCACGAGTGAGTCCAATCCACTTACCTAATGCAAGCTCTTATATTTCAAAAATAAATAAAAAAACAAACTATGTTTTAACAAAGTGGTCAATGGTCCAAATTCACTTCCCTAATATAGTAAATGTGCATCATCGTAGACACCATCAGCCTCTCATCATTCATGCCATTCAACATTTTCATTCTCTATATATTCCTAATATAATCTCATCATCATCATATCTTTAACGGATATAAAATGTAGATATGCTTCAAATTTGAACTTGTGTTTGAAGAAATAAATAATTAACCCTCATATATTCTCATTTAAAAAATTAAAGGGTTAATTGCAAATTAAATTATCAACTTTCATTTATTTGCAATCTAATATAAACCTTTCAATAATTGCAAATAAATAAACAATTGTATATATTGTTTCAAATTAGACTTCCTGATAAATTCATTTGTGCCTGGTCAAACCAGACGTAATTTAAATTTATTGCTGACATGACACATCTTAATGAAACAACATTATTCTTTAAATTCGATCTAATTTCAAAACGTCAGATTCGGGCACAAATGAGTTTGCGAAGAAGTCTAATTTGCAACAATATGTAAAGTTGGTGATTTATTTGCATTTATTGAAAGGTTCAAAATTTTAGATTGCAAATGGATAAAAAGTGGAGATTTAATTTGCAATTAAACCAAAAATAAAATTTATACAGGTGTGATTAGTGTGAAAATTCCATAAATTACTGATTTAAATTTTCAAATATAGGGTGTATCTTGTTTTTTAGGGAGGGTGGGGTGGGGGGTTTGGTCAAACTCAATTAAAAGTGATTATCCCAGGAAAGGGAAAAAGCAAAAGCTAAAAGCAATATATCTGATAAAATTTCAGAATTTCAGGCACTAGTGTTCAGACTAGCTGAGGTAATGTGACGGACCAATTTCATTAAACTTTAGGACAATATATTTCTATCTCTGGACCTGTGATGCTGAATATCCAAATTTTGCAGAAATGAATATAAATGGCGGCCCATATCATCAAATCAGTGAAAGATTGAATGAAATTTACAAATCAAGTACATTTTGTACAGGCATCATAAAACCCTGATTGAAATTAATTTTTCAAGAATTACTTTAATAAATTACTATTCAAGAGATTATTATTCCTCAAATAAAGTACAAGTTGACAGAGCGTGAAAGAGTTGTACCTTGACGCCCTTTTCTCGCTTGGCCCTCCCTTCTACAGCTGTTATCCCATAGATGCGCTTCATATCTCCCCGTCCACCTGTGTCTAACACATCACAAAACATGTCATCACATTTTGTTTAATAAAATTAAATGAAAGCTATCTAACTTTTCTTTTTTTCCGTTTGAGTTTGAATGACTTTAAATGAATGAATGAATAAATGATGGAGGGATGGATAGAGTAGTAAATAGAGATGCATGTAAGAATGATTCAGAAAATATTCGATCAAGAAAGGGAAATAAAAATTAAAGTCGCAGGTAGGTACCTAGTCACGCCTCGATAAATGGAGGTCCTTTGACCAAATGTATCACCAATTTTCTTGTCCGAATCAACGGAAACAATGGCGTTGTTAGTAGTAGAATTAGAGTGAGGCACCAACTCGGCACCCGACTCAACGGGGGACAACTGAGTCTGGGCGGGGAAGGGCGAGTCATCGCCCGAGTTGGCGGAGAAGGCCGGAAACCCAGTCAGATCCTGGTGCTCCAAGTAGATGTGAGTCTCCGCGGAGTCGCCGTCGCCGGCGCCGGTGAAAAAATCCTCGAGCTTGGGGGGGTCCTGCTGGTGCATGTAGTAAAGACTTTGTTGAGGAGGTTGGGAGTACATGTCCGATTTCTGATTAGCCCACTCTGCAAAAAATGAGTTGTAACTGGGAAAAACGCAATAAATAGATTCCAATAAATTTGAAATTACTAATAAAGAATGGAAAAATGCCAAGCTGAATTTAGCTAGAGTGTAGATAAGATTAGACAGAAAAGCAAAATAAATTGGGCAAAAAACAGGGTGCATTTACTTGTCTTTTGCTAGCTACCTCCTTTTTTTTAAACATGTTTATCTCAAATAAAATTCCGGAAAAAATGTGTAGCATTAATTAATTAACTTGTCTCACCAGTATTTGTATACAAGTTATCAACGAATGAGTAGTAATGATGCGGTTGTTCCACTTCCATAGAAGACAGAGAGAAAGAAAGCCAGTTGCTTTCCCGTGCCATTTTCTTCAAACTTCAAAATCTGATCCACAATAAAATTATTAAGTTATATGCTCCAATATCAATCATTAGAGTAAGAGCAGTGAACTAAAATTACCTCATCATAGGGAGAAATAGATGGACGATATTGTGTTTAATTAAGTGAAAGAAGGTGTATAAATAAAAAGGAAAAGGGATTACACATGCAAGGTTTGAAGGAGACAGTAAAATGGAAATGCAGGTAACTAGTTGAATAAGTTTAAGACAGTAGAGAGAGAGAGAGAAAGAGAGGCAGGTGGAGAGACTTAAGGCGGAGGGAAAGGCGGTTCAATTTGACATTCGGCGTAGCACAACAGGGGAACAACCCTTTTTATTTTTAAATTCATTTCAAAAAAAAGTTACTCCATTTTTTTAATTATAATGTGAAAATGGTAATTAAAAAACAGTAAAATAAAGTGTGGGGGTGTTGCAGAGGAAATTTTGTCTGCGGCAGAGGTCGCGAAAGATACGGGCTGACGACCGAATACTTAATGGGGGGTTTCGATTCCTGTCTAAATTTAGCATATAGGTACCTTTAAACATTTTTTTATTTTTTTTTATCAAATTCTTCTATTTCCTCTATCGATATACTCCCTCTATTTCACAATTGTTTGCACTCTTTCCTTATTCGTCCGTTCCACAATTGTTTGTACTACTTAAAAAGGAAACTTTTTCATAAACCCCACCCTCACAATATCCACATATTTACACAAAATGTCATTACTTTTACCCTCAATCCAATCATTCACTTTACTTTATTCATAAAAGTTACAAAATTACCCCTCAACACTCCACTCATTACATTTTTTTCTTAGTTTGCGTGCCCATAAAATGGTGCAAACAATCCTCGGACGGAGGGAGTGTAAATTTTTTATTTTGTCATTTTTATTGATCCGTTCATAAGGTTTTTTATACTTTTTTTTTTTATAAATATCTTTTTATTTTTAATTTTTTATATTTCATTTTTTTTAATTAAATCACTTGTACCATATAGTGTTATTGACAGATGAGGGATATCGTATATCATCTCATTTCAAAGTTGACTCTCCTCATCTAAAAATCACATTAATTCATTAATATGTGTAAAATTGCTTTTAGGGGATGTTTACTTTTGGTTTTAAAAATCAGGTTTTAAATTTCAAGATTCAAAATCCGTTTTACTTAGTGATTTAAAAATCTATTTTCAAAATTCACTCAAACCCACCTATATCAAACATATTGATTTGACATAAAGTTATATCTATATAATATTATTTCAATCATTATATTCTTTCTCAACAATAATATAATAATACTATAATAATACAATAATATACTCCCTCCGTCCGCCTATAAGCTTTCCATTTTATCATTTTGGTCCGTCCGCCTATAAGATTCCCATACCTTTTTTGGTAAGTACTTTTTCTTACACTTCACTTTATATCTTACTTTTTCTCTATATCTCTCTCCTCTCTCCTCTCTCAATCACATCACTTGTACTATATCTATTATTTAATCACTTTTCTTAATCTATGTGCCAAAAAGTAACGTAACACTTATAGGCGGACGGAGGGAGTAATACATTTAATCATTACACAATCAACCAATCATTATAATTTCACCAAATAATAATATAATAATATAAACTCATTCAATCTTACAACTTGATTTGACATAAAGTTAAATCCTTCACTATTCCAAAACCCAAAAGAAACACTCATATTACTATTCATCGCGATTTCAAAAACCAAGATTTTAAAAATCCGATTTTGAAAACCACCCAAAGCCCAAAGTAAACACCCCCTTAGGGCATGTTTGTTTTGGGATGGGAAATCCGGATTTGGGATTTCGAAACTCCACCCCACAGTTTGAGATTTTGATTTAGGATTTCAAAATCCCACCTACAACCCTATAAAAGTCAACTCTATAAATACCTACAAATCCTATATAAATATCTAAAAAATCTATAATCCTATACTATAAAGTTAAATCCTACCCTACATAAATCTCAAAACAAACACAAAACATGAAAAATATTAGGATTTTAAAATTCGGATTTCAAAATCCTCAAAATCCCAAAACAAACATGCCCTCAGTGTATGAGAGATGTTGATACTATTTTAAAAAAATAAAAATTAGAAGTTGAAATTTATAGAAAAATGTAAAATTAATATATGTATATTACATTAATTTTCAAAACAATTACGCTTATAAATTAATACTAAAATTTTAAATACAATTCAGCATGTTTGTGTATATAATTAGTTTACAAATGTAGTAGTATCTGTTGATATGTAATTTAATATTAAAATTACACTTCTGCAACTAATGCATACTAATGTTACTTTTTTTTATTTATTTTATACTCCGTAATAAACATGTTTTAGAAATTTGAAAGATATTAACTTAAATTGGAATGTCGTCATCAAATTAATTAAATCATATTGTTTGTGAACTATATGAGTCTTGGTTTGAAAATTATCCATTTAATTTCGTTTAATAAGGTTTGGTTAGTATAAACAAAAAATAAGGTTTGGTTAGGCATCTCCAACCACAAACTTCCAAATGAAGATCTCTAAACTTCAAAATACACTTTTTCACACTCTATTTTAAAAATCTTCTCCAACCACGAAACTCTATATCTTACTCTATTTATTATTTTAATCATTTTCAACATATTACAATCATTAAATAATATATTTATCTTCGTATTTAAATTAATTTATACAATTAAATATTCAATTAGTAAATTAAATATTATTAATTTTATCAAAATCATAAAATGTAAATAAACTTGTAGTTTTATAATATTACTTTTATTTAAATATAAAATTACGAAACATATAATGACGTAAAACGATACATTTGAGTATAATCTAATACAAAACGATACATTATAGCCTTGTAGGTAATGCATGTATGTCCGTTTTAATATGTAATGTATTTCATATTTAATATATAATGCATGTTTTATTGTATTTTACATTATATTTTTTAGGTAATAATAATACACAAATTTTTTTAAATTAATTACACAATTAAAATTAAATTATAAATTAGTATAACAATAGAATTGTAATTATATTTAATAAATTATTAATATAGAATTGTAATACAGAATTGTAAATATTAATAAAATAATAGATATAAAATATAGAGTTTTGAATAGTAAACTTCATATATAGAGTTTACTATTCAAAACTCTATTTCAAATTTTCAAAATAGAGTACGGTTGGAGGAAGCAAAACTCTATAAATGGAGTAAAACTCCATTTATCCAGTACGGATGGAGATGGTCTTAGTATAAACAAAGGCAGGTATTTTAAGATATTGTAAATATAGTAAAAAAAAAATTATATTTACAATATTTAATTTCGAAAATACAATATTTTAAAAAATCTATCATAAACAAACAAATTTAAGCTTAATAGTACTCCCTCAGTCACACTACTATATCTTTTTTTTTTTTTAATTAAGAATTATAATAAAATAATACTCCCTCCGTCCGCCTATAAGCTTTCCATTTTACCATTTTGGTCTGTCCGCCTATAAGTTTCTCATACCCTTTTTAGTAAGTACTTTTTCTTACACATCACTTTATATCTTACTTTTTCTCTCTATCTCTCTCCTTTCTCAATCACATCACTGGTACTATATCTATTATTTAATCACTTTTCTTAATCTATGTGCCAAAAAGTAACGGAAAACTTATAGGCGGACGGAGGGAGTATATGTATTACTACAAGTAATGAGATTTTTATTTTTTTTGGACAATCAAGTAATGTGATTGGGATATATAAAATAATATTTTCTCCATCCACATAGAATGTGTCTATTTTTTATGAATTTTTCATATAAAGTGTGCATTTTTTTTAAAATTATATTTGCACCACATTAATTTTATTTTATCTTTACTTTATCTATTTTATGATGTAGTTTATCCATAAATAAGCAATATTTATTAAAACTTGGGCCAAAAGGAACAAACACACTACACGTAGATGAATGAAGTAAATGAGTATGAGATGAAGTTTACTACTCCGGTAAATCAATAGATATATTACACGTCATGTGGTTGAGAAAGATAAAATAATATGTAAAAAATAAAAGGATTAATTCCATATAAATTCAGGAACTTTATGTTCAATCTCAATTTAATCACAATCTTTAAATTATAATAAAAAATTACAACTTTTGATATTATTTCAATTTAATACATGTTTTTTTTTCTTCGATCAATAATTGATGACGTGACTCACCAAATAATGTATATATGTGCCACGTAATATATATTATACATTATTTTTTAATTCCACATAATATTACTCAGTATATGTGCCACACGATAAATATATTCGAGTTTAGCTAGATAAGATAATAAACGTGTCAAATGTAAACACTCTAAAATTTGGCTCAATTAATTTTCATATTAAAATATCTGCAATAAATAAATAAACTATAATTTGAACTTTGAATGTGCTGAGATCTAAAAATGACAAAACCCCCATAAATTTCAATGTTAATTCAGAAATAAAATTATCACCTCAAACAAAGTGAGGAAGATCAAGGGGTTATATCACTACTGCCTAAATTAATATATTCATAAATTCAACTCTTTTTTAATTATAAAAATAAAATAAGAAAATGGACTTATGATAATGGTACACAGGGCCGGTCCTAGGAATATTTGGGCCTGAATCGAACTTAAAAAAAAGGCCCCGTCCCTTCATATTTTTTATTCTATACGAACTTAAACAAATGTAAAATAATTTTTAAAGGAACCGTATATAAAATTTAAAGGACTCACAATATAGATTTTTTTTATATAAATTTTAGAATTTCTAATTTTTAATTAATAGATTTTTTAAGATTTTAAGTTATTTAATTTTAAGAGATTTTTCAGATTTTTAATGTAATTATTATAATTTTTAGAAAATTTAATGAGATTTTTAGAATTTTTTTATTTTTTATACGAGTAATTTTCGTTTTTAGAAAATTTTAATATTATTTTTTTATTTATAAATTTGAAGGAGGTAAATTGAACTATTTGTTCGAAATTTCAATAAATTGGACAAAAAATGATGTAATTTGGACACTCTAAGACGTAAAATCTTTTTACTTTTTTAGCATTTCTCTTTATGCGTCTTTATATAATTATATTAATATTTTATATTATACGGAGTAATATATATATATATATATATATATATATATATATATATATATAAAAGATATCTTAAAAAATGGGCCCCTAAAAAAGTGAAATATTTCTGGGCCTGAATCGATCGCCTCGTTGGCCTTACATTAGGACCGGGCCTGATGGTACAATTTTCTCTTATTTATATCTTCTTTGTAAACCGCTGAAAGATATCGGTGAGACTGTTAACTATGTCAAAATTCATGATTAATACAACAACATCAAAACTAATTCACCTTCTACTTTGTTTTGGTGCATAATTATTAATTACCAGTTGTCACTCAATCATGCCGAGAGAGAAAATCAATCCTTCAAATGCATTTATCATGTGTGGCTCATCATTAACTGGTTTTATATTAAGAATATAATAAAATAAATAGAAGAGACAATGTAATTGAGAGATAAAAATGTAATAAAATATAAAAGTGTAATTTACAAAAAAAAAAAAAATCATTAAAAATGACAAAAAAAATAAAATAATAAATAGCTCTCACTACCACATAATAAAACTTAGAATACCTTGTTCCATCAAAAAAAAAAAAAAAAAACTTAGAATACCTTGTTATTTCCTTAAGCTTTTTAAGATTTAATTTGTCAGATTATTGCGTTTAGAATATTGTGGTACGCTGATCTTGAGACTTTTAGTCAATAATTTTATAAACTTTTTTATAAAAATGGTAAAGTAAATTTTTAATCCCTTATATAACTTCACTGAACTTCCACTTCAGTTCCCTCATTTTTTTCACTTTAATTTTTTTTTTTTTTTTACACATTTTTTTGGTCCCTCTTACCGTTGACAACTTACAAGTAATCTCCAGATTACATTACAGATGGTGACATTGTTTCCATTTTCGAATTGGCTTGTTTCTCCTAGGTTTGTGGGTTGTTAATTAAATCATTGTACTAGATTGTTTGTATCTCGAGGGATATATAAGACCAAGTTGAGGCCATGTATTTGACGGGTTCTAGCCGAGTTAGACTCCAATCAGATATATTTTTGGAAATCTGGTTAGACTGGACGGTTCAACCATTACTTGACAAGGCTAACGGGCCAACTCGAGGTATTGAGCTGCTCAACTTTCGACCCACCCACGAACTGCTTAAAATCGAAAAAAATGTCATGATCTGCTTGACAAGCTTGACACAAAGACGAGCTTGAGAAGATAGCACGGGCTAGCTAGCTCCCTCGTATCCTAATCAACTTGTTGTCATTGAATGTTTTGTACCAAGCATTTAAGACTTTGGTAGGCCAGTGACCTCACCCATTTGTCCACAAATCTGTAATTTTGGAAGAGTAAAATGCGCTTTTGGTCCCACCATCCACGGACACTCATGATTTTGGTCCCAACACTTTTAACTTTGGTCCCGAAAGAGAAAAACATGACACATTTGGTCCTAAAATTAGCCAACAGTTAGTTGACCTTAGTCAACCGTTATTTTCCCATTCGCTTAACACACACCCGTTCGATGAGTACACACCCTAAGAAAGTACAAAAATACCCTTCATTCCTCCTTCCTTCCTCTTCTCATTTTCGCCCTAATTCATTCATTTCATTCACTCATCTTCTTCCTTACTCCACCAGCCAAGTAGCCCCGTCGTCTCCCTCATCGGCCACGCCGACGCGCCGCTTCCCCCACTGGCCCACTCCATCGCAGACCCAAGCGCCGACGTCCATCGTAGACCCCTTCATCCACGACGCCGCCTCGCCGTTTGCCGACCGTTCGCAGCGGCGTCCATCGCAGATCCAAGCGCCGCCATCGCTCTTCCCTCGCGTCGCAGTGGAAATCCCTGCATTGACGTCGGCAATGAAGTCCTCACTTTCAACGACTCCACTCTCTCCTCCGAACTCCTCCCCGCCATGGAATCCATCCACTCCGCCCTAGTTTCCCTCAAACTTGACAAACAGGTCTGTATTCAATTGATCTAAAATTGAGATCGAATTTGATCTGAAATTGAAATCGAATTTGAATTTGAAATTGAAAAATTCTGGTAACCGTCACAACCGCGCACAATTTGGGGATTCTGGACGTTTCGTATCCGCCTTCCGTCGTCGTGTTCCTTCCGGATCTAGTGCAGATTTGGCCGATTCCGGAGAGGTACTCGTATGGCGGAGAGGTTGCCGATTCCGACGATGAATTCGACGTCGGTGTTGGCGAAGGCTTTGAGGACGTTAGAGTCGACATCGTAGAGCTTGATGCGGGAAACGCCCATGGATTTGACGAGAGGGACGACGGAGGACAGGTGGGGGAGGTTGTCGGCGATTTGGCCGTAGTTGATGCCCAGGGCGGACGCCGCCGCCGCCAAGTAGAAGAATAATAACAGTGATGAAGTTGCTGCTGCATTAATGAAGAAATTGTGAGAAAGAGAAGTTAGATAAAATAGAAAGTGAAAATAGAAGAAAAAGGTACCTGAAACTGAAAAAAGGTGAGTGGAAGCCATGGCAGTGCAGAAGTGAAGGGTAGGACTTTATTTTTTAGGGGTAGAAATGACATTTTAATGTTCAAAAAAATTCTTGGCGGGTGTCCTCAATAAAGTCGTGTGTGCGCGTATACCCACATGACACGCACGTGACTCGTTCCGTCAACATTTAACGTGCGTGGGGCTAAATGTGTTAGAATTTCCGATTTTGGGACCCAATGTGTCAAGTTTTTCTCTTTCGGGACCAAAGTTAAAAGTGTTGGGACCAAAATTATGAGTGCCCGTGGATGGTGGGACCAAAAGCGCATTTTACTCAATTTTGGAACGTTTAACTAATAAAAATGTGCAAGTAATCACAGGACAGAGACCGGGAGTATCGATTAAGGGATGAAAACTATTATATTTATATTTAAAAAAAAAAAAAAAATCTAGACAGCCACCCAACTACCCAAGAACTAGTATGTATATACAAATCCGCTTGAATACCAATTTTTTAGCTCTATAACCTTATGGAGTATTAATTATTGCATTCATCAATGGTTAAATTGCTTGACTTGTACCTATTAAACAAACCAATTGTCGTATTTGCTATAAATAAATAATTGCATGTATCGTTTTTTTGTTGACTATGTTTTTTTTTTTAAATTATATTTGACAGATCTTGAATGTGCTTGAATATCAATACATAAATTAACATCACGTTGCATTATTTAAGTAACCCCCAACAACCAACCCCTCTTCCCAAAAATTAAAAAAGGTAAAGAAAATTAAAAGCAGAGACAAAATACAATATTTTTTTCCAGAGCCCAACTAAATACAAAGTTATTCAATTATATGTGAAGATTTTCGTTAATGGTACGCATTAATTAAACGAGGAATTATTTATGGATTTCAACGCACAGAAAATTGACATTTATGATCAAAATAAAGTTTTTTTAGGAGTATTACTATAATTTAAGGAGTATCTAGTTAAAGTTTTTTAAGGATAGAAATTCAAAAATTTATGATATGATCTATTATTAAAAGTTAATTTTTTATATTAAGATTAAATTTTATGATGATGTTATTTTAAAATATTGACCAATCTACGTGATCAATATTGTCACTGTTAGCAATATATAGTAATTAATTGCCGATTTTCTTTATGACAATTTTTGCCTCGGTATTTTGCCGCCCTTTAAAAAAAAATCTCTATTTTTACTTGTTTTCACTCCGTTTTCGCTCGTTTTTTATTCGTTTTATCTCCTATTTTAAAAAATACATTATTAGAATTTAATAAAAATTACTACCTCCGTCCCTGAAAAGTTTTCATAGTTACTTTTACGATATACACGTATTTACCCTTCATACAATATCTTTTGGGGTCCATTATACACTCAATCAAAACTACGTTATTTACTTTATATTTAAAAGTTTACAAAATTAGCTTCAAAGCTCTAATTATTATACTTTTTCCTTAAACTTCGTTCCATCAAATGAAAGCTTTTCAGGGACGGAGGGAGTATATAACTTAAATTTATACATAGAAAATAGAAGAATTGTATATTAAAAATTAAAAAAAAAACGCTCAAACCGGCGGTTAACCACCAAAACCGGTCAAACCGGCGGTTTGCAGTTTGTCAAAATATAAAATCGAACCGCCATTTTTCGGTTACGGTTCAAAAATTTGATTTTTGAACCGTTTTACCGCCGATTTGACCGGTTTGACGATTTTCCAGTTACGATTTGAGCATGTCTAGTGTCATTTGTGGGAGAGGGGCGGGGGCCCTCTTGGACATAGTGTGCGTCCGCCCTGTGTTCAGGCATCCCGAGTAAATATTTTGTTGGGGAATTATTATTATTCCCTAGTCTCTTCGTCTCGAAATACCTTTTACATGTAAGTGAATACATTTAAAAAAAAAAATGTAATAATGGTTAATGAGTAATTTTATAAATTTTTATGTATAAAGTAAATAAATAAATTGACTTATACGTATGGGCGGACGCACACCTAGGGTAGGGTGGCCCTGACCCTCTCAATATTTTGTCAATTCCTACTATATAGTGTATCATCCCTTCCAAAATATATATATATCCATCATGTACGGAGTATATATTATGAAAATTATAAGTTCAAATTTCTGTAATGAGATCCATGTGTTACATTAACATGGTTTATTTTATATATCATATAAGAAATGAGTAGGTCTGTTGTGGCTGTGCACTCGAGTCCAACATATTGGATATGTATTGATAAAACAGAATTGTTAAATAAATCAGGCCATAGCCTAATGGTATGCATATACTTGCTTTATTGTAATGATTGTGGGTTTGAGTAATAATTAATGGTATTAATTATTAAAGGTGTAAGATTAAAAATAATAAAAGTGCAAGTCGCATTTATTTTTATTTTCACAAATATTTTTCTCGATTATAAAGATGCAAGTAACAAATAATAAAATGTGTAAAATTAGTAACAAAAAATATATAATGACTTACACTTTTCATTAATATCGTGTTGCACTTTTCAGTTATATTGACTTACACTTTTTAGTTTTATTGTGTTGCATTTTTCAGTTATACTGACTTGCACTTTTTTATAAATATTGTGTTGCACTTTTCAGTTATACTGACTTGCACTTTTTTATAAATATTGTGTTGCACTTTTCAGTAATATTGACTTACACTTTTTAGTAGTATAGTGTTGCACTTTTCAATTATACTGACTTGCACTTTTTTTATAATATCGTGTTGCATTTTTCAGTTATATTAACTTACACTTTTTAGTAATCTTATGTTGCATTTTTTAGTTATATTAACTTACACTTTTTATTAATATTGCATTGCACTTTTTAGTTATACATATAAAATAAACTCAATATTTTAATAAGTATGTTAGTAGTATAAATGGTGTGGGTTAGAATTTTTAAGATTGAGGTATCAAAAACAATTACACCGATAAATAAAATAATTAATTAAAAAAAACTAATTTAATTAAAGAAAAAACTAATACTCCCTCCGTTTTTAATTAAGTGTCACTTTGCCTTTTTTATTATTTTTAAAACAAGTGTCATTCTACATCTTTTTCTTGAATTTTGACAATTTTATCCTTATACATTATACTCCCTTCATTTTCTTTACCTTGATTTAAGCTTTTTTTCCTTTTGAATACAGTACTATAACATAAATCATGGATAAACTTTAATTATTGTATACATGAATATCACCTACAATATTGACCACATTCATTATTAAACATAAATTTAATATTAAAATTAGTTATCATTAATGAAGGGTAAAATGGTCCATGATTATATATCTTAATTTGTTGAAAATTGTTAGAATGACACTTAATTAAAAGTGGAGGGAGTAGTTTATTAGGCTGGGCCTAGATGACAATTAGCGGAAAAAATATATAAGAAAAAAGGAATAACTGAAATAATGAAAAAAAAAATGATGACATCACTCGAGTGTACGATGTACACTCGAGTGTATACCAGACTTTACCATAAGAAATTTGTATATGTAATAAAAAAAAATATAAGGAATTAGTTCATATAAAACTTAGAACTTTATTCTGCTTTTAATTGGGATCCCCATTAGTTGATGATGGAATTGGTCTCCCTAATTAGATCAGATACTGAATTTTCTATTATATATATATATATATTATATCTTTTTTCATTCTATAAATTTTTTATTGGACTTGATTTTTCTCTTTAATTTTTTTTTTTTTTTTTATATTGGCCTTCCTCACTAGTGAATTCTGGGTCCGCCCCTGCTTGTGTGTATGTGTGGATTGAAAAGTAATGATATTTTCTATAAAATTGTAAATATTGTAAAAATAGAGTTTATAAAAAAAAAAAAATCATTTTAATGGTATGAAAAATATTATAAAATATTAAAAAAGGAAAATGTAAAAGATATCATATAACGAGAGAGTATTAACAAAATAGCAAAGATCAGGTAATTCCTAGAGTACTTAATTTCTAGCAATACGTTGGACGACAAAATTTGAAAACGAACTAAACATTGTTTAAATGTCAACTGATAACAAATGGATATATAGCCATAAGATATTATTTAAAAAAACTAATTAACTCAAACGGGATAGAAATTTAAAAGATAAAAATAGCCTACGTAGAATTATCTCATTCAGACTGAGAATGTTTGAGCCCTATTAATCGATTCATGCCCTTAATTATGCAATTTTTATTGGTCTAGTTTGACCTAATCAATTTATTGTCCTTTTTTTTTTTTTTTTTTCCAATATATTGTCATAAAGTTTGAAATCCATTATAATGGATATACTTGTTTTTCTTTTGGGATTTTCTTAGGATAGTCTTTGAGTCGCCTGGACTATTAATAGTCCGGATGTCAAATTGTATCGCTTTGTGTCGCCTTAACTTAATACCTGTTGCCTTTTTTTAATATTTTAAAATAATTATTTAAAATTTATTTTATTATTTACTATTTTATCCTTAATTAAAATGAATAATATTAATATTAAAATTAAACAATTCAAATGATAAAATTAGATTTTTTTTTAACAAAATTAGATTATTATTTTATTTATATTTTATCTACACTTGCTCATTTAATTAGTACACCTTCAAACTTTTCTTTTACTACGGTTATATGTACCCGCTCATTTTATTAGTTCACCCAAAATCATTTTTTAACCATAATTATCTACCATCGCTCATTTTATAAGTTCACCCTAAAATTATTTTTTTACCACAGTTATCTGTACTTGCTCATTTTATAAGTTCACCCCAATTTTTTTTCTTCAAATAATTACATTTTAAAGACTATATTATCCTTTTATTAATTTATACAAAATATAATAAAATCAACACTAATTTGTAGGGTGATAGTTGGGTACATGCAAGATACCAGTACACACCAATTTTAATTTTTAATTTATATTTTATCTATATCCACCCATTTAATGAGTTCACCCAAAAATCATTTTTTTACTACGGTTATCTGCACCCGCTCATTTTATGAGTTCACTCCCAAATCATTTTTTATCACGGTTATGTGCACCCGCTCATTTTATGAGTTCACCCATAAATTATTTTGTTACCACGTTTATCTGCAGCCCTCATTTTATGAGTTCACCCCAAAATATTTTTAAAAAAATAATTACATTTAAAAGACTATATTATCCTTTTATTAATTTTAAAAAAATATAATAAAATCAACCTTAATTTGTATATTTAAAATTTGTAGTCGAGTCATTATCGAATTACCGTCGATTCACCATCAAGTCACCCATATTTTTAGAAAAAAAAATCGTAAAGCATAATTTAAAAGAAAAACTATCGAAATTAGCCACAAATCTTGATTTTTTTTCTTTTTAATTTTTCTTCTCCTTCCTCGTTTTCTCCCATTTTCAGTTTTTATTCCAAACTTTTAATTTTTTTCGTTTTTTTCCTTTTACTTTTTTTTTTTAATTTTCCTGCCTTTATTTTCCATTTTTTCATGTGTATTTTTTTAAATTTTAATACAAAATAATATTATAGAAAAACGTCGTGCTCAGACCATCGATTAGTTCTAAAAAATATGTGTTCATATAATATTGTTTAAGAACATTGACCTAAAGTCCGATTTGTACAATGAAACTAGATTTATTGTTACAAGACTTGAAAATCACATTATTGAGGACACATTTTTATTTTGGAAATAATGTTTTTTATTTTGGAAAGAATATTGGTAGTAAAGTTTTTATTCTGAAAATTATATTGAGTGTTTCGATGACACGACTCCCATAAAGTTTCGAATAAGATAATTTCTTATTCTATTGTCTTTTACAATGACGATAAATAAAAGTTAAAGGACAGTCTCTTTTCATGGTAGGTGGGTAGTGTGTACCTTCTGAAACATGTTAATGCATAGACAATTATATATATGTTGCAGCATCTAGAGTTAAAAGTGAATTGAAAAATATTTACCTAGATTCAAATGAAAAAATACGTAAATCCTTATAAACAATAGAGTGTATATAAAAATTTGTCTGTATAAATTATGATTGATTGTATTATATTTTGTTTAGATTAATAGAAGGGCATTATATTAATTTTAGGTGTAATTGTTTTTCAAAAATAATTTGGGGGCGGGGAGTAGAGCTGTCAAAATGGGCTAAGCCCGTTGGGTCGGCCCGCCCCCGCCTATAAAAAAAGGTGGATTGGGTTGAGTAATTTAGGTCCGTTTAAAAAGCGGGCCCGTATGGACCAGACCGCATGGGTCGTGGGTTTTGGCGGGTTAGACCACGGACGGGGCGGGTTGGCCCGTGGACTTTTAAAAAACTAATTTTTTTATTTTTTAAATTGAATTGTAAGTAAAAATGTGATAACTAAAAATTTATGAATTCAATTCAACTTTAAATCAAGATTCAAACACACAAAAATATTATACTATTAAATAAAATTGAGATTTGAGAATGAGAATACACCATTGTCGTCCATGTATTCACGTGACTTCGGGAGAGATATAATAATTAATATAAATTTAAATCTCTTTTTTAACTTTTTCTTTATAAGAGCATAATTATCATTAGTAGATTGAGAGTGTGTGTGGTAAGACGTGTATTCGCAAATTGATATTTGCTATTGATAGTTGGGTTGATTTGTCAATTAATCTTTCATTAAATATTATATATTGATTCTACTCTTTTGGCAATAATGATTTAAACAATTTGAAGGTTTAAATTTTAGGTTGATTGATTTGTTAATTAAACAAAATAATATATATTTGAGGTCTACTTTCTGATTATAAGAGATTAAAATTATTGACGTCAACTATGTGGATTTAATCGAAGATTATCCCAAATTATTTTTTTAATAAATGTGAAAAAGTAAAATATTTATATATAATGAAAAAGTCCGTGGGCTAGCCCGCAACCCGCCGTGGGTTGGGTTGGGTTGAGTATTTTTCAGCCCGTCCCCGCCGTGGACCGGCCCGCCAAAACCTGCAAAATGATGGGTTGAAGTGGATTGTGGACCGGCCCGCCCCGTTAGCCCGTTTTGACAGCTCTAGCGGGGAGTGAAGTCAATAAAAGCGAGGTGTAAATAATCGTGGTAATTGTTTATATATAAATTATGATTGATTGTATTATATTTTATGTAAATTAATAGAAGGGCATTATAGTAATTTTAGATGTAATTTTTTTAAAATAATAATTATTGGGGGTGAAGTCAACCAAAGTGGGGGTATAAATAACCGTGGTCAATTGCTTATACAGTATATATAAATTAATAGAAGGGTACTATAGTAATTTTAGGTATAATTTCTTTAAAATAATAATTTAGGCGGTGAAATCAACAAAAGTGAGGGTGTAAATAACTGTGATCAATTGTTTATATAATTTGTGGGGGTGAAGTCAACAAAAGTGGAGGTGTAAATAACTGTGGTCAATTGTTTATATAATTTATGAGGGTAAAGTTAACAAAATTGGGGGTGTAGTCAATTATAAGATTGAAATTTAAATTTAAATTAGGTGTGTACGGTGCATACGGGAGAATTTGACATTAAAATAAAGATTATATATTATCAATTAATTTTTTTTATTAATAATGAGGATAAATTTGTAATTTTATAATTATATATTTAAAATTATTAAATTTAATTTAAAAGTGTGATAGGGCGACAAAAAACGATAATAAGTGCAATGCAAGGCGATGGATTATGAGACGCCAAAGGCAACAGGTAGCAGGTCATCAAATATAAGCCATTAGATTTCAGATCTGATGACTTAGATTACTGGACTATTGATAGTCCAGGCGACACTGGACTGTACTTAGAAGACCCCTTTTCTTTTATGAATGTCCCTTTTAAATAGGTTTGTTTTCATATAAAGTACGAATTAATATTTTCCAGATCTAATTCATTTACTAATATAACTCTATGCATTACTTACATTAGAAAGTTAACATTCATTAAATAGGGTTATAAAAAAAAAAATTATTTATCTCATTTACTTTTTAATACAATTTCTTAATTTTTGCGAAAAGTCAAACAAGTCTATCTAAATGGAATGGAGGAAGTATAAATTAAAGTAATGGTCAACAGTTATGTCACGTTATTTCTATTTAAATTTAGGTTTATAGGAGGGGAAAGAAATTAAAACTGTATTTGACTTTTTATATGAAGGTATAATTCAATAAATATTGCTTACATGTTAATAACGAACTCTTATTTTGTGACATATTGAAGTAATTTGGATTTTTTTTTTCTTAAATGGGAATATTGAAGAGAATTGAAGTTCGAATTTCTTACCTGCTCATTCAATAAGTGATCATACCATTGAACTATAAAAGTAATGGTCCAATTAATTATTTAGAAGTCAATAGTACATAAATATGATTGCGTACGTACTTTAAACCAAGTGTAGAGTGATGCATAGAAGAAATATATATATATATATACTCCAATTAATTAATATTTTAATTCTTGAATTCTTTTAAATGGTAAATTTCTTTTGGTTGTTCATAATGTGAAATTGCAATAAATTGACGTACATTCTGAAAAATAATTTAATAAATTGACTTAATTAATCATTATGTGAAATTGCAATAGACAATAAAAATTATATACACTGTACAAGTTATAGTTTTCATTGGTTGTTCATTACAAAATATTAGTTGTAAATTAGTTTTATCTTTATTTATTTTAATAATTATGTTTAGCCAATACCCCCTCCGTCCCGGAATTATTTGCACGGTTTGACCGGTACAATTTTAAAAAAAAGTTAATTTAGTGATTGATGATGTAAGATAAATGAGAGATATTTTTGGTGATGTATAAAGTGAATATGTATGGTGAGTTGTAAAGTAAAAGGTATGTAAAAAAAGAGTGACAATTAAAAATATAAAATTATGTTGGATGGGTATTAATTTTATGAATATTTCCATATTAATAGTGCAAATAATTTTGGGCGTACAAATGAAAAAAGTGTGCAAATAATTATGGGGCTGAATACAATTTAAGTATATATATATAAAAGGAGTAACATGCAAATAAATAATGCTAATGTAAATGCATGGGAGTATTATTAATCGCAAAGTCTCTTATCCTAGACTTAGGGGGTCTAATCTCTTGCTTTTAATTTTTTATTTAAATGACTTAATTAATTGTATAAAAATGTAACCAAGAAAATGGAGCAGTAAAAATAAGAAATATAGGCTCGTGCAAGGCAATCACTGTCTTTTGACCTTTGACTGGGGACAGCACGTGCGCGGCATCTTTTGACCCAAACATCTCGACGATTGCGGAGAGGCGCACGTGCAATTCTGTCTCCTTCTTACATTAGTATAATTAATGAGCTTATTATCTGAAATTAGGAGTACAATTTAGTATAGTATGATACTCCATCCGTCCAACAGGAATTTGTACACATCCAAATGGATGTTCCATACCAATTTGCACACTTCATAAAATGAAATATCTTCACACCCCTCACCCTTAAAATATACTCATATTTACCCATATGTCATTACTTTTTCACATTCAATCTACTTTTTACTTTACTTTATTCATAAAAGTTTACAAAACTACCCCTCAATAACATCAATTATTACACTTTTTCTTACACATTTCTTAAAATGTGTGCAGGTCAAAGGGTGCAAGTTCCTCCCGGACGGAGGGAGTAATTAGGATTCTTTCTTTCATTAATTAATTAAATACGGAGTATTAAATTAAATCTCTGCATGTCAGCCCAATTTGCAGAATTCTCTGATTCATCCCATCCATATCATACTTAAATATTGTTGTTGATATGATTGATCATGCACTCTCCTTTGCACAACCTTCCAATTCTCTTTCTATGTCAATAATCATAAAAATACTCGTTTTCATAATAATAAAATTATTTTTTTACCCACAATCTTTTAATAAAATAGAAATTAACCACTGTTCATTTTATACACAAAAATATTTTTAAAAATATATAATGGCGAGTTCCACCAAAAAAAAAAAAAAAAACAAATGAGATTGATGTGATTAGTTATGTAGGTAAAAAAAAATTGTAACATGGATACACGAGGCATTTGACTCATTTCATTACAAAATTGGTTGAACACTATTTTTCCCCCTTATGGAGGTGAGTAAAATAAACAATTTGTTAAAATGGGATATTTTTTTTAAAAGTCTTGGTTTATAGTTTGGGTTAAGCATAACTAATTTTTTAAATCTTATTATTCTATCAATTACTCTGTTCTATTCAAAATGTATATGTCACTTTAGACTTATGCACATATATTAAAAAAAATAATGACTTCTTACTATACTCCTAATTAATTGTTCTAGAAATCTAAACTATACATTAAAAATTATTATTATCTAAGTATTACAGTATTAATTAGTTTGAGGACAATTTAGAAAAAATGTACAATTAATTTATATTAAAAAGTTCAAAATGTCATATAATTTGCAAAGAAAATAAAAGATCAGAACATAGTACATTTTGAATAGGAGGGAGTAATGAGTATATGCTAACATCGCTAAAAAAATGGCAAAATGTTATGTAAACTAATTTTATCATTAAATTAATTTGCATTTTGTGTGTGTTTAATTTTAAAACATTGTTAGTTAAACTACTACATATTTGACCTTGGAAAGCTTTTAAAAGAGCTCTCCAAGTGGGAGCTGTCCAAGCTAAATTGCACTTGGAGAGCCCTTCAATTAGGACTCTCCAAGTGCAATTTAGCTTGGACAGCTCCCACTTGGAGAACTCTTTTAAAAGCTCTCCAAAGCCAAATATGTTGTTACGTTAAAATATTTGTATTGATTTATCAGTATTGATATTGAACACAGAGGATGTGTGCATGAGCAGCTCTGATATTATAAAATAATTTCATCTTATATAAATATTCAAATTTATAAAGAGGTGTGAAATTAACTTATTTATATTAATTTTTAATTTATTCTTTAGAGGTGACAACTCCATCTAGCCAGATTTTTTTTTTTTTTCAATAAAAGTACATGTAAATATGTTGATTTTGAATGATTGATCTAAATTATGAAAAGTACGATTAATTTATATTGAAAAGTTCAAAATGTCATATAATTTACAAAGAAAATAAAAGATCAGAACGTCGTACATTTTGAATAGGAGGGAGTAATGAGTATATGCTAACGTGGCTAAAAAAATGGCAAAATGTTATGTAAACTAATTTTATCATTAAATTAATTTGCATTTTGGGTGTGTTTAATTTTAAAACATTGTTAGTTGTTACGTTAAAACATCTGTATTGATTTATCAGTATTGATATTGAACACAGAGGATGTGTGCAGGGACGGAACTATGCATATGGTTGGGGTGGCCATGGCCCCCCTCCAATTTTTTTTTTTTTTTTTTTTACTATTATACCTATATAGTTTGAGTTATAATAAAATAGATTTATATTTATTCAGTTTGAACTTCTGTGTACGTATCTCATACATTATTAAATGGGCCTTGAGAATTAAGTTCAAAAATAAATTTAAGTAAACCCAAATTGCATAAATAAAAAAAATTAAAATAAAATATTTACATAGACACTTAATATTAGAAATTGGAGATCATTATACTGTACATCTTTTGCATTTTATTCTCACGGCTTCATACTTCACACTAGTAGAGAAAAAAATATATATTAATGCCATATTTATGTATGTTTAGATATTTAATTATGAATTTTTGATATACTTGTAAATTTTTTAAAAAAATCTAAATTTTCATATAGAAAATATGTTAATGCTGAGCTGTATATTTTGGCCCCCTCACAAGAAAATTCTGGTTCCGTCCCTGGATGTGTGCATGAGCCGCTCTGATATTATAAAATAATTTCATCTCATATAAATATTCGAATTTATAAAGAGGTGTGAAATTAACTTATTTATATTAATTTCTAATTTATTCTTTAGAGGTGACAACTCCATCTAGCCAGATTTTTTTTTTTTTTTTTTAATAAAAGTACATGTAAATATGTTGATTTTGAATGATTGGTCTAAATTATGAAAAGTGAGAATTAATATTTAGTTGATTAGGTGTGTGTGAACATGTATTAGATATTTCGCTTGCAAATAAATGTAAATGCAAGGAGATGAGTCTAACATTATACTCCGTATTTTTTAAACTATACGATCAGTTCAGCTAATGAACTAATTCTTGGTTTAATTGTTTGTTTGTTAGATTTCAAATTTGTGAATATTATTAATTTAACATTATTAATGGAAACAAAAGTAACTTACTATATTTTTCATGGATTTGTTGGTGCTAATTATGCTGCCTAGTGCCTATACATGTGGATCATTTAACATTAAAAATTATTAACTTTTATTTCAAAAAGAAAAAGGGTCAATTTTCATGAAAATTCAAAATAATATCTGTTGGATAAAGAATTAAGACTTTAATTGGCAAGATATATACTCCTACATTTTAAAGAAAAGCCGACCAACATGTTTAAAGTATTGTGAATTTCAATCCAACGTTTTAATTCAATTTACTTTAACAATTAAAAAAAAAATCTCAAAAGACAAATAAAACGGAATATTTGGATGTTTCTCCTTTATGTTTTTGCCCATTCCATTTTAATACTTTAACTATTTTTTCCTGTATTAATTTGTACGTCATAATGCAAAACATCGATGGTTATTACTTAATTATTAGTTACAAGTACAACTCCAATTTTAATTCAGTCTCATATACATATATACTTAAGTATTAAGTATTTATAAATACGCCCTATGATAAAGTTAAAATATAAGATTACAAATCTAATTAGACAACGCGCGTCTAGCGCCGCTCCTACAACGAGTCAACTGTCTCGTTGATTCATGTCCAAAAAATATCCTAAATTTTAGGGATTAAAATATTTATATTTATATACTCCATCATCCGTTTCATAGAGGCATTTCTCATTTTGTATAAAATTAATGAACATATTTTTTTTGATATCGTTATTTTCTCCCCCTTTCTTCTCTTTTTCCTTTTATTTTTCCATCTTCCTTTTCCACCATTTTCTTGACCTTTCCAAAAAAAATCGTAATTAATATATTTCCAAAAGAATAGGGGCAATTTAGGGAGATCATTGGTAAAAGATAAACTTTTTGAAACAAATTTAAAGTCCAAATGCGACAAACTTTTTGAATCGGAGGGAGTAATATACAAACATGCGTACAGTAATTCTGTATTATCGTAATAGGTCACTGAGTTAATATCAAATTATTTATCTGCGAAATTTAAATATTTTTTCCTTTCACTGTTATGAATTTATGGGCCGGCCAAATCACAACATTGGGCGCGGTTATAGGCACACACCAACCTATTGAGTACACCCACCGAACAAAATTTTCATCTCACAGGACATGTAAAATGTCCTTTATACCCTTTCTATAAAAATAAAATAAAAATGAAGATGAGTACATCCACCCGTTTCATTTTGTCAGAATCATCCCACCATCACCACAGTCTTCAAAAAAGTTTCTTAACAAACACAAAAAAAAAATGTTCGAGATTTTTTTTTCGAACAAACCAACCATGTTCTAAAAAAATGAGTTGTTCGAAAATTTGACAGTAACAAAATTAAAATGTTCGAAAGTTTTTCACAAATAAACTCAATGTGTTCGAAAAAAACTCCAAAACAACTATCATTTGTACGGAAAAAAAAAATCGAACACAATTTTTTTTACTCTAAACCCTAATTAGATCAAAAAATTAAAAGGCCTAAACTTACCTTACTGGAAGGCGGCGGCAAGGGGCGACGGGGAGGGGTGCGTGTGCGACGTGTGCGAACGACGGTGAGGAGGGGCGGCGACCGCGACTGGGAGGGGATGCGCCGTTCGCGGCCGCGAAGGAGAGGTGGGAAAGGGATTTCGGTGGCCGCGAAGGAGATGTGGGAAATGGGCGGCGGCCGCTACGAACGTGGGAGGGCGGCATCGCCGTCGTGTCGGCTGGGGAGGCCGGCCGCGAACGTGAGCTCACCGGCGTCGTTTGTGGAGAAGAGTGGGCTCGCCGGCGTTTGTGGAGAAGAGGAGGGAGGTGGGTGCGCTGTTTTGTGAAGTAAGAAATGAGGGGAATGGGGGATTTAATTTGGGTTTGAAATAGAAAGGGTATTTTTGAGATTTTCATGTGGGTGTCCTCAACTTACGGGTGTGTGTACTCATCCCGTGGGTTTCCTCAATAGGTTGGTGGGTGTTTATAACCGTGCCCCACAACATTCTGTGTATTTGAGAAATGAAAATAGTGTGTCGGTTAGTGTTTGACTATTTACACCTCCATTTTAGGTGGGTGCACACCCCCGATTGATACACCCCCTAAAATCGATCTAGGAAAGATGTACCCTGTTGAATTGTTCTAAATACGAGTACATTTTTTTCCATAATATTCCTATTAACAACTACACCCCCTCCCCCACCAAAACTTAAGTTCCTCCATCATTCTCTCATTTTATTTCACCCCACCCACTCACACTAGCCGTCGGCTGCCGCGACCCTATCACCTGCCCGCCGCCACCGCCCCTCAGCCACTGCACCCGTCGTCGCGACACCTCCCTCTCCCCCTCATTTTTTTCTTTTTTCTGTGTTTTTTAATTTAAAAACCCCTGTCCCGTCACCCTCACACCGGTCGTGGCCCCCCTCTCTCCTCTTTTTTTTCTTTTCTTTTTTCTATGTTATTTGTTTATCTCTCTCTCCCCCCCCACACCAGTTGGCGTCGCCCATCCCGGTCGCTCCTGATCGACCATTCCGTAAGTTTTTTTCTCCAAAGCTCGTAAGTTTTTTTCTTTTCTTTTTTTCCTTTTTTAATATTCGACCATTTATTGTCGACCATGTACACTCTGGTAGACAAATTGTTGTCGACGAGAGTGTACATGGTCGACAATAAATGATCGATTTTTTCTTTTTAAAAAAAATTAATTTTTTTTCGACAAATCGTTGTCGCCGAGAGTGTATATGGTCGACATTGGTTGATCGAAATTTATAAAAAAAAATTATAATTTTTCTAAGTATTTTTGGAATTTCTGAATTTTTTTGGTTTGGTGGTCGACGGTCAGAAGTGGTGATTTAGGGAAAAGGTGAAAAGAATGACAATAGCGGGTGCATTCGGTACAGGTGAATCTAGTATGCTACATTTGACTGAAGGTTATTTTTTATTTTTTTGTATAATTATTACTAGGGGTGTGCAAAATATGGTTTATACCGATCGAACCAAACCAAACCATTAAATATGATCCGGTTTACGGTTTTGAGAATTGAATTTTTTTAGTATGGTTTGGTTTACGGTTTTTACTAATGAAAAAACCGAAAAACCAAACCAAACCGAATTAATATAATATATATATATATATATATATATATATATATATATATTACTCCCTCCGTCCACCAAAAGTGTGCTCATTTCTTTTTTTTGGGTTTACAAAAAACATGCTTATTCCATTTAAATAATTCACTTTTGAATATTTTTTCTACTTTACTAACAAGATTGAGTATCTACCAAATATATTATTTACTCATTACCATAAAAATATTATTTATAATTAAAATATAATTTTTTTTAAAAACATATATAAAAAAAAGTGAGCACACTTTTGGTGGACAGATGGAGTATAATATTATATTATTATCTAAAATGTCAAAGTGCCAAACAACTGAAACAAGTATGTAACAAGTATGTAAGTATGTAACCCATTTGGGAATAATATGCCTATTTGGGAATACATTATATTATTTCTAATCATTAATTAATTATATTCTTTATAGATTAGATGTCAATCTCACGGGGGAGAAGTAGACGGGTGTGATGGAAGCAAAAGTATCGCGGCTACAAATCAACTCGCAAGTGAGCCTGCAACTCAAGCCACAACTGGAATTGAGCCTTCAAACAAGACTGTTGCACAATCGGATTGGAAAAGGAAATCAATGAAAGATCGATTTATCGTGTGGAATCATTTTGGAAAGGTCAATGATGAAAATGGTTGTGTTTATGAAGTTAAGTGCAATTATTGTTCTAGAACTTATAAATATAAGGACAAACGAAATGGTACTTCAACACTTCGTAATCACATGGATGCGTGCATTAAAAACCCTCACAAAGAACACACTCGTAAAAAATTGTTAAGTTTGCAGCCTATCAATAAAGAGGGTGGTGCTAAAGTGAGTACATTGTCTACTTGGAAGTATGATTATGATGCACTTAGGAAATTCATTGCTTGCATGATTATTGAAGATGGACTACCATTTAAATTTGTGGAAAAGAAGGGGTTTATAAAAGTTATGAAGCAAGCATGTCCTAGGTTTATTGTTCCTTCTCGATGACTATCACACGTGATTTTTTTGATATATATGTTAGTGAAAGCTCTAAATTGAATTCGTTTTTAAAGATAATTGCCAAAGAGTTTGTCTTACCACTGATACATGGACATCCATACAGAGGATTAATTACATGTGCATTATTGTTACTTTATTGATAATGATTGGACTTTGCATAAGAAGATTTTGAATTTTGTGCCGGTTACAAGTCATGAGGGTGAATACTTGGGAAAATCAATTGAAACTTGCATTCTTGACTGGGGGTTGAGAAACGTGTTCACAGTAACTATTGACAATGCAAGTTCGAATGATACAACTCTAGGTTTCTTGAAAAAGAGAATGTTAAATTGGGGAGGTAGTGTGGCAGGTTATAAGTACCTTCACATGAGATGTATTGCACACATAATTAACTTGGTGGTGACGGATGGTTTGAAAGATGTTGACCCTTCGGTGAAACGTGTAAGAGATGTTGTGAGATACATTAGGAATTCTCCTGCAAGACTTAACAAATTCAAAGAATGTGTAGATTATGAGGGGATAGAAAGCAAGAGTTCGTTGTGCGAATTCCACCTACTTAATGTTAATAATAGCTGAAAATTTTGAAAAAGCATTTGATAAGTATGAAATGGATGAATCAAGCTACGTTTCTGATTTGGGAAGAGAAAATAAACCAACTTCTGCTGATTGGACACGTGTTCGCAAGATTTCTGGTTTGTTAAAGATATTTTATGAGATGACTTTGAAAATTTCTGGTTCTTTGTATAATTGTATGTGACCGCTAACTCATTTTTCATTGAGATTAGTGAATTGTGTGGTGTTTTGAAGGAATGGAAGGACAGTGATGATGTGTTTGTCAAGGGTTTGGGCATATCTATGATGGCAAAGTTTGAGAAATATTGGGGAAATCCTGATAAAATGAACAAACTGATTTTTTGGGTAAATGTTTTTGATCCGTGTGTAAAGTTTGAGTTTCTAGACTACTAGTTACTTGAGATGTATGGGGTTGTAAGTGGTGAAATTGTGATGCAATCTTTGAAGAATGAACTTGGAGATTTATTCAAAGAATACAAACAAATGATGCAAATGTACTGCTCAAGGAATGAAAGCCAAATTTAAGAAGAAGAAAATGGTGATTGAGGGTGGGGGAAGCAATAAAAAAACAGAATTAGAAATCTACTTGAATGAGGACCTTGTGCAGGATGATGAACTAGATGTGCTAAAGTATTGGAAATCAAATTCTGAACGATTTCCAATTCTTGCAAAGATGGCCTATCTCAACAGTGGCATTTGAATCTGTCTTTAGTACCGGTGGAAGGGTACTAGATGAGTTTAGGAGTTCTTTAACTCCAAAACTTGTGGAGTGTTTGATATGTGCTCAAGATTGGCTTCGAGATTCCGAAAGTGAAACAAGTGATGCACAATTGGAGGAGTTTGAGAAATTTGAGAAAAGTAATACGTAATTATTTAAATCATCAATGCATTCATTTTATATTATTTTAATTTTCTTGTAATTTACTTTAAACATATGTACCATATATTTGCAGATTTGCCTAATGTTGAAATGATGACATCGTCGTCAAGCGCCAAACACTAGTTACTACGTTCTCCTTTGTCAAGCGCCAAACACTAGTTACTACGTTCTCCTTCGAGGTACCTATTTAACCTGCTTTGTTGATTGTAAATATAAAGTAAATCACTATATCATATATATGGAGAATTAAAATTGTATACCCATCCTTGCAGGTTATATGAGAAGTTTGAGGATTGAGGAGTGCAATAAATATGAAATCTTGAAAAAGACGGAAGTTTGTTGTTTCTTTTTATGGTTATTTAGTTATTTTTTAAGCACTAGTTTTTGAACTTTGTGATAGCATTTCGTTTATTCGAATTATATTTTGTATTATTGAGATTTAATTTTATCTATTATATTGGGATTGCGTTTTAGTTTATTAATTATTGTGTAGTAAAGAGCAAAATTTCGGTTTGGTCAAAACCGACCGAACCGCCCGAAATATTATTGTTTCAAATCGAACGATTTTTTTAAATACGGTTTGGTTTACGGTTTAAAAAAAAAAAGGTTTATACTTTGGTTTAAAATTTTTGGATGGTTTGATTAACCAAACCGAATCATGCACATCCCTAATTATTACATTTTGAATGAGGGAGTGCATCCATCTAAAATGGAGGTGTAAGTAGTCAAACCGTCGGTTATCATCATATGGCCCGAGTCCAACTTATAATACATCCATTTTCTAGTTCAGAATATACAAATAGGCCACCTTTATTTGTGAGCACACCCACCCACTTAGAAGTTAGAACATCCAAAATATATGAGTACACTGTACACCCTTCTCTCACTCACACACACACACAATTTTTTTTTTTTTATTAAACTTCTCCTCCACTCGCCTTCATTATACTCAATTGGTACACCCACCCACCCCTCACCATAACTCCTTCACGCAATTTTCCTCACAATAACTCCCCACACTTTTTATGTCATTAACTTAAAAAAATTTAGTTAGAGAAATTATAATAACATAGTTTATGTTATTACCAGTGATTCGGGTGGAATTTACACAATTTAGAGACACATGTGAAGCGCATTTTGATGTGGATTTCATTGATTTATGCATTGATTATGATAATTTGAGCCAAAATGAGAGAAAGATTGTGTTTTGTCGATTTTGTAGGAAATACAATGGAATTTGGAGCAAAACACCTACCACAATTCACTGTACCAAAAAGAGGAGTGCACCATTGGATCCGGCTCGAAAAACGGAGTAGAATGAAAAAAAGAATCGAGCCAATTGGAGGTCGGAAGCTCGAGATACGAAGAGACGAAAAAAAAACATACCCAAGTGGAATGACCCGGGCGGGTAGAATCGACCCGGGCGGGTTAAAACCACCCGGGCGAGTCATTTTAGCCCGGCCTAACACTATCAACATGGAGGGTTTGTATTGTGCCCGGGTAGATTTCACCCGGCCGGGTGGATTCTACCCGGGCAAGGCCAATTTGCCCCAAGGTTCGTATTTAGGCCGGGTGGGATGCCCGGGTGGAATCCACCCGGCCGGGTGACATTATTCTTGGGGGTTTTTGGCCATTTTCTCCATTTTTGAGGGACCAACTTGCAATTTTGGCATCCAAACCCTACCCCAACACTATATAAGCCCTCTTTCTTGAAATCCAAGACATTCTCCCCCAATTCCTCAATTCCCACACATAGTAGCACATACTTGGAGGTGTTTTGGCCATATCTTCTTCATTTCTTCATCAAATCAAGCAAGAGATGATGCAATAGCTTGGAAATTTCATTCTCTACCACATTCTAGACTAAGCTTTCTCTTTCTTTTTCTTTTTATTTAGTTATTTCATTTGAATTTTGTAATTTGATTATGCTAGTTATTGGCTAAACATTTGTGGTTCTAAGGCATTGTAAATATTTGGATTGAAGTTTATGAACTAATTTCTTGCTTTAATTGGTGTTTGTCTCTTATTTGTATGCTTAATTATTCTTTGGAAGCATGTTGTTATTGGCCATGATGATTTGCTTAATTCATTGTTAATTGGGATAATATTGAAAGATTTATTCCATTAATCGTATGCAAGCATGCAACCCGATATTATTATGATCTCGAGAGAGGATTAGTTATCGGAGAGGGAATTGAATGATCTTAGGGGCTATTTTAGGCGGTGTTACATTTGTGATGTAGAAATACGAACCTATGTTGCATGCTCCTTTGGATTAGTTGTATCGAGAGATTGATTAATTCTTCTTTTATGATCACCTTATATGAAGACAACCTTAATGTCCATTTGAATGAGTTACAATTCATAAACGGATATCTAAGTGTTACAATTGCCTTGGAACCCACCTTCTCTCTTTGAGTTTTCATTCGTTTTACTTCCGTTTCTTAATTTGCATGTTAGTTGATCGATTCTTTATTACTCTTTATTACTTATTTGTGACAACTTGATAGGTAATCTTAGGGTAATCCACTTTCACTTAATCGATCGCGTTAAAATAGAATTCCGTTAACAAAATACACTTTTACGCTATACCTCCTTGTGGGATCGACCTCGTGCTTATCACGCTACGATAGACACCGTATACTTGCGGTCGTTTATTCTAGTATTGTATAACACGTGAATCAAGTTTATGGCGCCGCTGCCGAGGAGGTTTTATAGCTCTAGAGTGTAGGTTAATAGAGTTTTAGTTTAGACATTTTACTTGCTTTCTTTATTTAGAAAAATCCAAAAATATTTGTGTGTTTTACTTTGATTCCACTTGCAATTCTCACTTTCTTTTGAACTTTTGTCTAGACATGGCCTATGATCACCCGAGCTAGGAGAGATCAACAAGTTTTGCTACCTCTAGACCCGGAAATCGAAGCTCGTTGTCGAAGACAAATCGCCGAAAGAAGAAGAATTGATTTAGAAGCCATGAATCGAAGAGAGAATCCGATAGTGGAAGAAGAATGAAACCAAGAGGATGTTGGAGGCGTAGTAGAGCCAAATGGAAATGGTGGTAACCGACCACAAGGGGTTGTGAGAGATAACCTCGATAACCTCAACCGGAGGGTTGAATAGAATGTCAATATGGAAGGAGATAGAGAGCAACGGGGGAATGAGGAAAATGGGAATCAAAGAGTCTTGAGAGACCACTTCCGTCCCATCCCAAGACCTTATGGAGGAGCGGGTCGGGAACCCGTAGATGCACACAACTTCAAACTCAAGCCAGCCTTGATCGTGATGGTGCAAAACAACCAATTTGGTGGGCTTTCCAAGGAGGATCCTAACCTCCACTTGTCTCAATTCGTCGAGATAAGTGGAACTGTTAAGATCAACCGTGTTCCTCAAGACTACATCCGTTTGCAACTTTTTCCCTTCTCACTCCGGGACCGAGCAAAGCAATGGTACCTCTCTCTTGACTTGAGGACCATTGAGAATTGGGCCGACCTTGTTGACGCATTCCTAATGAAGTATTTCCCTCCAAGCAAGACCATCAAGATAAGAGGGGAGATTTCTTCATTTATGCAGGACGATGATGAGTCATTGGCCGAAGCATGGGAGCGTTTTAAGGACCTCATTAGAAGTTGCCCACAACACGGTTTCTCAAGAGATCAATTGATATGTTACTTCTACAACGGTATGGATCACCGTACAAGAGGGATGGTAGATGCCTCGGCCGGAGGAGGGTCATTGTTGGGAAAGACGACGGAAGAAGGTTATGTGCTTTTGGAGGAGATGGCTAAGAATGGCAACCAATGGCCATCCGAGAGAAGACAAAACCGAAGGATTGCCTCAACCCAAGATTTGGATGAGAATGCTAAACTATCCAACAAGGTGGATAAATTGATATCTCTTATGACGGCTAAAGCTTTAGTGGGGCCACGCGACGAGCAATATGAAGAAGCCCACTACATGAACAATCAAAGGGATATGCAATTTAGAGAGAGGGGTTGGAACGATAGGCAAACCCGTGAAAGTCCTTCCAATCCAAACCAATATCATCCGAATTTGAGGCAACATGAGAACTTCTCTTATGCTAACACAAGGAACGCCATCATACCACCTCCGAATTTCAACGTAAGAGATGGTGAAATTGTGGAATCTCCATCAAAGTTATCGTTGGAAGACATGTTTGGCGCATTTATGGGGGAAACAAAAAATTTCATGAGAGAGACTAAGAATAATGTGGCAAAGATATGGCAAAAACTTGATGAGCATGGTGAAATGATCAAGGATGTGACTACCCATATGAAAGCTATGGAGAAGCAAATGGGCCAACTTGCCAACATCATTGGAAAGCAACACGTTCCGGGGCAATTCCCCTCTAACACGGAACTAAATCCCAAGGAGCAATGCAAAGCCATAAGGTTAAGAAGTGGGACAAGCTACGAAGGGCCCAAGATGCCATTAGAGGAGGAAGTGGTAATAGCACCCGATGGTGTTGACAAAGGAGATGGCCAAGTGAAAGAGAAGCAAGAAGAGAAAGAAGAGAAAGAAGGGGAGAAGAGTGGGGAGACAATCCCTCCTCAAGACAAAGGCAAAAATGAGACACCCCTTCCATACCCTCAAAGATTGAAGAAGAAGGGTTTGGACCACAAGTTTGCCAAGTTCGTGGAAATGTTCAAGAAGATTCATATTAACATTCCCTTTGCCGAAGCACTTGAGCAAATGCCCCACTACTCCAAATTCTTGAAGGAGATCATGTCAAATAAGAGGAAGATAGTGGAGTATGAAACGGTGCATTTGACCGAGGAGTGTAGCTCGATTATTCAAGCTAAGTTACCTCAAAAACTTAGAGACCCCGGATCTTTCACCTTACCATGTGTCATCAGGGATGGAGGTACATTTCGAGCCTTGTGTGATTTGGGAGCAAGCATTAATATTATGCCTTTGTCTATATGCAAATCTCTTGGTTTGGGAAAGCTTACACCAACCACAATGAGCCTTATATTGGCGGATAGATCCATGACGTACCCTTTGGGTATAGTAGAGGATGTGTTGGTTAAAGTCGACAAATTCATTTTCCCGGTGGACTTTGTGGTGTTGGATATGGAGGAAGACAAATACATTCCATTGATATTGGGAAGGCCATTCTTGGCAACCGGAGGGGCTATCATTGATGTGAGGAAAGGAGAGCTAGAACTTCAAGTGAACAATGAGAAAGTCGTGTTCAATATCTATAGAGCTATCAAAGTCCGGGATGATGAGGATGGAGAGTATGGGTATTCCAAGGAAGATCATTTTCCAATGCCCATGAAAGAGGAGGTAGGAGAAGATTTGAAGATCAATTTTGTGAAAGAGGACCCCCAAGTGGAAGAGAATGTGTTGAAGATGGGCAAGAAGGCCAAGTTTGGGAGAGTTTTCTTCAAAAACTCCCCCAAATCAAGAAAAGCTACTTGTGCAAGCTTGGAGATGAATGAGACATCAACCTCTTATGACATGATTGGAGAGCCGGATGGGCTAGCCAGTGGATGCTTCAATGGGTTTAAGAAGGTTGCATGGGCAAAGAAGGTCAAGAACAAGGATGACAAGGGGGTGACTTGATATTCCCCTCAAGGAAGAACCGTCCGGCATAGGATGTTAAAAATAGCGCTTCTTGGGAGGCAACCCAAAGTTTTATTGCTTTCTTGTTTTTATTGCTTTGATAGTTTTTATAGCTTAGTTTATTTTGTAGGTATGGATGAAGAACACTATGGACATCATATCTTGAAGAATGGAGAAGGAAGCAAAACCAACTTTGGAGAGGGGAAGCAAGTGTTGTAATGATGATCTTTGGAGAGCATTGGATGTGCAAGGAGGGAGGTAACAACTTGTAGCCCCAAACTTAGAATTTATACATAGTAAAATTCTAAGTTTAGGGGAGTTATTTTTCTTTTATTTTTCTACTAGTTGTTACCCTTGCACCGGTTCGTCATTCTACTTGTGTCACATTTTGCACCGGCGAACACTTGGTTTCCACATGCTTATATTGTTTACGTTGGTTTTGATCACATGTTGGGTAGTGGATCTTTGGTGAAATGTGAGCATGAATAATCTTTGGAATCCATAGTTGAGTAGTTGTGGTGATGTCTATTTGGTTTGAATGTATGCATGATTGGTGTTGGAATATAGTATCATGTTGTGTTCATATTTGTGATCTTTGATAGCATGGATGCATGATGTGTTGTTGTTTGGGAACATTTGATGAATATGAGAGTTCTATTGAATAAACCGGTGAGAATTGAGCCTTAAATCGAACATGTAATCCGGTTTAGTTCATTTGAGAGTGGACTAGGTTATTGCTAGTGATTCTAGAACTTGCCTAGGTTCTTGTTTGAAAGCATGATTGTGTGAAATTTTGTGATGTGATATAGGCTATCTTGTTCTAAAAGAGTCACTTAGCCAAAATTTCCTAAAATCGAAGTAATTTTCCGTAGTTAGCCCCTTTGAGCTTAATTCCTCATTTTCTTGGCAAACTACAATGTCAACCACCTAGCCTTTTTGAGCCTTTGATACCTACATCTAGTGGGGAATAAAAGACAAAGTGGAGAAACATGTGCTTGAAAATCTTTGGTGAAAGGAGAAATTGGAAAAGTTGAAAGAAAAAGAGAAAGATGAAAAGAAAATCAAGGGAAAAGAAAAGAGGAACAAAGAGCCCCAAAAGCTTGAAAAGAAAAATGGTTCAAAAAGATGAGGTGATGAATGCTTGAAAAAGAAAGAAAAAAAATGAAAAGTGAGGATGGAATTTGTAAGCTTTGAAAGTGAAAGCACACATTGTAAAACAACAAGTTTTGTCCTCCACTAGGAGAGTCACAAATTCCAAAATTCATCCCACCTTGTCCAAAGAGCCAATGTTACATCCTTGATAAAGTCCTATTGATCACATTGTTGAGCATTTGAGTGTTGTGGAAAATAGAAGTTGGGCAAGCATATAGTGATTGCATAGCATAACTTGGTTGATGAGTGCATTAATATCCTCAATTTGTTTGTGTGTTTGAGGGAAACACTTTGTCATGTGAGTAGAGGACTTGAGCATTTGGATTGTGTTTCCCATTCACAATGTGTTGTGTGTTTGTGCATTCTTTGATTCATGAATGTGAATTGCAAAGATGAACCTATGATCTTCATTGAGAAATGCACTTTGAGAAAGAGATATCACTACACTCTACTTTGCATGTGTGATTTGCATTGAATATTCCATTGTAATCATTCCACCCTCATTGCTTTAAGTGCTTAGTTGTTTGAGGACAAACAACATTTTAAGTTTGGGGGGGTTTGATTCGGGTGGAATTTACACAATTTAGAGACACATGTGAAGCGCATTTTGATGTGGATTTCATTGATTTATGCATTGATTATGATAATTTGAGCCAAAATGAGAGAAATGTTGTGTTTTGTCGATTTTGTAGGAAATACCAAAACTTGGAGCAAAACACCTATCAAAATTCACTGTACCAAAAAGAGGAGTGCACCATTGGATCCGGCTCGAAAAACTGAGTGGAATGAAAAAAAGAATCGAGTCAATTGGAGGTTGGAAGCTCGAGATACGAAGAGACGAAAAAAAAACATGCCCAGGTGGAATGACCCGGGTCGATTAAAACCACCCGGGCGAGTAATTTTAGCCCGGCCTAGCACTATCAACATGGAGGGTTCGTATTGTGCCCGGGTAGATTTCACCCGGCCGGGTGGATTCTACCCGGGCAAGGCCAATTTGCCCCAAGGTTCGTATTTAGGCCGGGTGGGATGCCCGGGTGGAATCCACCCGGCCGGGTGACATTATTCTCGGGGGTTTTTGGCCATTTTCTCCATTTTTGAGGGACCAACTTGCAATTTTGGCATCCAAACCCTACCCCAACACTATATAAGCCCTCTTTCTTGGAATCCAAGACATTCTCCCCCAATTCCTCAATTCCCACACATAGTAGCACATACTTGGAGGTGTTTTGGTCATATCTTCTTCATTTCTTCATCAAATCAAGCAAGAGATGATGCAATAGCTTGGAAATTCCATTCTCTACCACATTCTAGACTAAGCTTTCTCTTTCTTTTTCTTTTTATTTAGTTATTTCATTTGAATTTTGTAATTTGATTATGCTAGTTATTGGCTAAACATTTGTGGTTCTAAGGCATTGTAAATATTTGGATTGAAGTTTATGAACTAATTTCTTGCTTTAATTGGTGTTTGTCTCTTATTTGTATGCTTAATTATTCTTTGGAAGCATGTTGTTATTGGCCATGATGATTTGCTTAATTCATTGTTAATTGGGATAATATTGAAAGATTTATTCCATTAATCGTATGCAAGCATGCAACCCGATATTATTATGATCTCGAGAGAGGATTAGTTATCGGAGATGGAATTGAATGATCTTAGGGGCTATTTTAGGCGGTGTTACATTTGTGATGTAGAAATACGAACCTATGTTGCATGCTCCTTTGGATTAGTTGTATCAAGAGATTGATTAATTCTTCTTTTATGATCACCCTATATGAAGACAACCTTAATGTCCATTTGAATGAGTTACAATTCATAAACGGATATCTAAGTGTTACAATTGCCTTGGAACCCACCTTCTCTCTTTGAGTTTTCATTCGTTTTATTTCCGTTTCTTAATTTGCATGTTAGTTGATCGATTCTTTATTACTCTTTATTACTTATTTGTGACAACTTGATAGGTAATCTTAGGGTAATCCACTTTCTCTTAATCGATCGCATTTAAATAGAATTCCGTTAACAAAATACACTTTTACGCTATACCTCCTTGTGGGATCGACCTCGTGCTTATCACGCTACGATAGACACCGTATACTTGTGGTCGTTTATTCTAGTGTTGTATAACACGTGAATCAACCAGTCAATAGTATTTTTTTAGAGAAAAACTCCTTTTTTTTTTCTTTTTTTTAATCAACAATTTGCCTTTTTATAATCTTTAATTTGACATCATATCATATATCTTCAAATAAAATAAAATTTTAAAACAGGAATGTTATTTTTAAAAGCATTTTTTTATTAATTTCAATATATGGGTGGAATATAATTTTTATTTTTTGAAAATGTTAATATGATTTCATATTTTTTTATGTATTTGTGGTTAATCTAGTGCATAATTAAAACATGTATATACTCATATGAGTATATATTATCTCATAAAATTCCTATCACATCCATCTCATACTACATGTTCTCATACTCAAATTTACTTAATAGTCAATCCGTGCATATAGTCCAAGATAATTACTAGTTAACTTAAAAAAAAAAACCTAAGAGTGTTTTTCTTATTGTTTTATCTTGATATTTTCTACTATGATTTGGTCAATTTCTAATAATATTAAAATATAGTGAAATTGTGGTTATAATATTACTGTTGAGAGCATATACTAGGATATACTAAGGAAACCAATAGCTAGCTTAAGTAATCTTATCATAGTTAACTACTACATTGAGGTCTAATTTGGTAGGGTAGATTAGCTCTCGAGTCAAAATGAATGATAATTTTGTTCTAAATAGATGCTAAAATCAAATCTAAAATAAAATTTATATCCAATATATAAAAACACACAATTAAGTGTGTATACCAAATGAGTGAAAAATCAGTTAAAATATTCGAACTTGACATAGATATTTCAACATATCTATATTCAATATGTAGCCTTTAGAGGTTTGGTTAGGAATCAAACAAGTTAGAATCCAATTTTTCTAAGAGGGCCCACAAAACTTTGCCATCACCGCTAAAAAAATGGGAGTAAAAGTCCAAGTTCTTGGCCTGCTTCTTTTTTCTCTTTCATTTTTTCATTGTTTGGCCTACTTTCCCAACTTATTACATAATCAAACACCACACGAACCTTGTGTTAATCACTTTCTGGAAACAAACTCAAATTAACCTTTTACAGTTGCTCATTTTCTTTTCTTGATCCAACAATTTTTCACATTTCTACCCTTCACACACATTCACACACACACGAGGCATTTCATGATGTTACTGTCTTTGTACATGTTGTAGGAGTTTAGGAAATGGAGATTCAAGCAGAGAAAGTGTATGTAGCCATTGGGACAGAATGGTGTGATGGCTTATCCACCTTGCAATGGACCCTAAGAAAATGGTCTGATCATGGAATCAAAATAGTGATTCTCCATGCACCTAACGTCATCTGCAAAGATTACGTTTATACACCGCGTAAGCTTGTTGATGAAATCATTGAATTCGTTTATGTTCTTCGTATGTTTTTGATCGTGTAGCATACGACAATCTTCTTTTTTGGCATGAATTTAGTTGGCAAACTTCGTACCACTAAAGTCTGTGAGGAGAAGCTTAAAGTTCTTGAGAAGACGGAAGAAGCCAGCACGGACAAGATCTTGTCCAAGTACATAGCCTTCTGTGGAAGGGTCAGAATTAATTCATCTATGTTAAATTTATAATTTGTTGCAGTAAATAATTGGATAAATGAATACAATTACCTTATAGGTTGAAGTAGAAGTGATCAAACTCGAGCAAAGCGAGCAGCCTTTGCACGAGCAAATCGTGGAAGCAATTTCGAACCTTGGGATAACCAAATTAGTCGTGTCGTTTGCATTCATCAAGTCCTCATCATGGTAAGCAGATTCGACACTCTCTCTTTAATTTTTATGGATCCTGACTTCATCCGGTTTGTTAATAGGAAATCAAAAACTGCAATTAGTGGATCATATTATGTTCTTCGTCAGAAGCCTGATTTCTGCCAAGTGTTTGTAATATGTGGAGGAAGAATAGTTTTGTTACGAGGAGTAGATGACGAGGAGTTAGTAGAAGACGACAGACTTGCTAGGCTTAAAGACAAGAATCCTAGTATCAAGAATTGGTTAGGAAGGATGTTTGCAGATAAATCACCTTCTTCATCAAGAAACAATGATTCACCTAATCAGTGGGAGAAATGCAGACAAGAGATTCAACAGTATGTAGATGAATTGTTGTCATCACATGAAGATGAAGGGGATATTAATGGAGGATTCTCAACGGGAAATTCTACAGAGCTACGCGCAATACTGGAAACTATGGTGAGACTTAAGATTGTGAGATCAAACATGTTGTATGCTAAATTTGTGTTCTGTTCTGATAAGGTTATTTGTTTTCATGTTTAGATTTTGATTCTAACTTTGTAATGATTAAGGTAAAAATCAGAGTAACAGAGGGTAAAAAGGCTTAAAGAGAGGTGAAGTATGCAAATGAGAGTAAAAGTTGCTATATAAAGATGAACACATTCCATATGTATTTCTTTCCTTATACCAAATGATACTCAGGATGCAGGAGAAAGAATTCAGTTTCTCAAATGCAGAATACAAGATGCTCAAGACGCAATTATATTGAACAGAAAGCAAGCAAACATCGGAAAGGAAAGGCGTAAAAAGGCTGAATGGGCAATTACCATTTGCAAAACAAGGGTAAATTTGTGTTTCCATCTCCTGGCTGCAAAATGATTTGTTACTCCATCATTCAGCAGTTAAAAAAAGTTACTGTTTTCCGCAGGCTGAAGAGCTACAGACCTGTCTGGACCAAGAGATGGTAGAAAATGTCAATCTAAACAAAGAGTTAGAAAGCAGAAAGGAAGAGATAATTGAACTTCAGAGTGAAATCGAGGAGAAGAGAAATAAGCTTAACTCGATTCTTGAACTACAGGGAGAACTCTCGAACAAACTTCACACGTCCTACTCTGTTAAAGCACATACTGAGTCTCAACTAGAGAAGGCAGTGAAAACAAGAGTCGGTATGGTTCAGGATATCGAGGAATTGAGAAAGCATAGGGATGTTCTACAACGTAGGATCGAGTTCTGTAAAGAAAAGGATGTAATATCAAAAGTATCAAAGATGAATGGCTTTGGTTTTGAGGTTAGAGAATTCTCTGATGCAGAAATAACAACAGCCACTGAAGACTTTTCCGAACGTTTGAGGCTGAAATCTGTTTTTCAATGGAAGAATGTGTACAGGGGGCGTATCAATCACCTAACAGTTGCAATCAAAATGCATAAATTAGCAAATGAACAATACCTGCAAAATTTCACTTTCACAAATAAGGTATGTGTAAATTAGCAGAGTTGTAGATTATAGTCTAGTAAAAAGTTCTGATTCTCCTATTGCAGGTGACACTTCTAAGCCAGATAAGACATCGCAACGTGCTAGCTATTATTGGCTTCTGCTCACATCTCAACTGCATTGTATACGAGTACATGCAAAATGGCTGCCTACACAATGCATTATTCTCAAGCTGTAGAAAACAGAACCAGTCTCTAAGTTGGCATGCTCGTATACGTATAGCAGCCGAAATCTGCTCAGCTATAAGCTTCCTCCACAAGGCTAAGCCTAAACCTATCATCCATGGTAACTTGAAACCCTCCAAGATTCTCCTTGATCGGAATAATGTTGCAAAAATCTACGGGCTGAAGGGTCCTTGGTCGTACGATAAACTTGATATCTCATTAGATGTCCGGGCTTTTGGGAACCTGGTGTTGCAACTTCTGAGCGGCAAGAATTCGACTGTAACAATGGAGACTGGGAGTTTAGATAGTTCAGCTGGGAACTGGCCAATGGATTTGGCTATGGAGCTTTTTGGGATCGCGATTAGGTGTTTGCCTGAAAACGGCACAGCTGAGGAATCCATTACAGAAATGCCGGTAAGAGAGATCAACAATGTGAGAAGAAGGGCTGATCAGCTGGTTGCTAATGGTGAATTACCTTTTCCAACTGAAGAGGATGTTTGTGTAGAGGAGTGCAGCAGCATACCTAGTGCTTTCCTTTGCCCCATCTTTCAGGCAATTCATCGAACACCTAAACTACATGCAATTTTCAACACAGTTTCCTCCCTTAATCGTTGCAGCTTTTCGTTTGCAGGATGTAATGCACAACCCACACATTGCGGCCGATGGATTTTCGTACGAGTTTGAAGCCATGGACGAGTGGCTCAGAACTGGACAAGGTACATCACCGATGACAAACTTAATGCTAAAGCACAAGATATTAATCCCAAATCATACTCTACGATCCCTAATAGAGGATTGGAAAAACAAAAGATCAGCTATACTTACTTGAGAGCTGAATTGGAATTAAAGGTGTTAGTTCCTGCTGCACATCATTGGAGTTTCATGCAGATTGAGTATAGAATGTACGGAGTAAATTATGTATTCAATATCTACTTCATTGTTAGAATAGGATGAAAAGATTAGCACCTTACTGAAATTTTTATAACAAGAATTAGAAACTATCCTCCTAAATCCTAATGTTATATGAATTCAAAGTGTTTGAACTAAGAAGTGTGATTATCTATGGATTGTCCAATTAATCGTCAAAATTAATTGAGGGTTTATAACTTCACATCCTGATCACATTCATAAACATAATGTATGTGTGTGTATGATTATTTCTTCTCGCTCCAATTATAACTCAAAAATATCAATAATTTTTTTTTTTGAAAAAACTGTTAATCTTCACTCCCAAGTTTCCGAAACCAATCATTCATTCATTTTCAGAATATTCTTTACAGAAAAACCTTAGAAATGCCAAAAAATGCTTTTAGATATTCATTTATTAGTATCACTAAAAATAATACAGTATTAATTACTCCATCAGTTATAATTGTGCACGGTTGTGCAGTAGACTTACAAAAATAGTTGCAGTATTACAATATAGTTACATTATGAACAAATTTAATTGGAAAACAAAATGGTTCTTGCCGCTCCCGTTAATATTAGTATTTAAAGTGATAGACAAGTGTAGCTTAAGTGGTTAGAGCACCACTACCTAGGTCTTAGGTCCTGGGTTCGAGTCATGGGAAGGGGAAAAAAATGATGGGTATTTAACTTTCTTCAAAAAAAAAAAAGTATTTAAAGTGATAAAAAAATTATAAAATAATATAGTAAAAAACATACATAGGTAGGTGGACACGTAAATTAAGAAAGAAAGTTATTGTGGGACGTCCCGAAAAGAAAAGTGTGAAAGTTATTATGGGACATAGGGAGTATAATCTACTAAAAGAGACACCGATTGTTGTATGAAAAATCAATCCAAACATCAAAATAATAGATTGTGTGGTATCACATATTGACTAATGCTAGTATCTTTGCATGATTTTACCAATTTACATCGGGTAAACCCAGAGTTAGTTTGATTTATTTTCCAAAAGTCGTTACATGAACATATTGGAAAACGTGTTTTAATTCCTCAAAGTATGAGCACGATATTTTTTTTCTTTTTTGGCAAAAACTCGTGTGAAACCGTCTCACGCTTTTTCTGTGAGACGGATCATTTTTAACCCATATTTCAAAATTTTAGGTAGGATAACCCATATTTTTTTTCCAGTAAAAAAAGTGATAATGTTTAAGTGAAAAGTGATAATGTTTAAGTGAAAAGTGATAATATTTTTAATAAAAGTGACTGTCACTTTTTACTTAAACACTATCACTTTTTACTCAAACATTATCACTTTTTATATATGACGCCCGTCTCACAGAACTCATTCTGTGAGACGGTCTCACCCAAGACTAACCCTTCTTTTTTTAAAGAGCATTCACCCACCACTCCATGAGACCCAACTTCACAATTCATATACCTTCCCATCACGAGTACAATTATATACAAAGTTGCTGCACAATTATCCTTGGGAGTAATAAACTGCAAAATTCCGTCAAAAAAAAAAAACTGCAAAATTAAGCATTTGAGGCTTAGGCGTCAACACAATCAAATGGTCAGTTAATAGGGACAGTGGTGGATGGAAGAGGATGGAGATGGAAAAATATGAATGAAAACAATCCGTGAATAGCAATTATGTTTGGATAAAGATTAAAAAGTAGGTGTGAATGAAGAATTTTATGTCAATCCAAGAGTAATGTTAGTTAGTGAAGTAATTAGTGTCAGGGAGAAAAGTATGAAAGAGAATTTGTGTGTGGAAGAAAAGTAGGAAAGAGAATAAGTAATTGAAAGAAAAAAGAGTAATGTAATTATATAAAAATAGGTGTGTAGATGTATTATAGGGGTTGATAACTATTTGGATGGAGAGAGATGAGATGGGAGATGGGAGGCCATCCCAAACCAAACACCATTTGGGTATAAAATACTATTCAAGCAATGCAATATGTGGAACCAGAGATTTATTTATGTATGGACCTGGCAAGCAAGCAACAGCAATGGCATGTCCAGAAATGTGAAATATTCTTGCCAGAGGAAGAAAATCAATGCTCTTTAATTAGAAGAAATGAAAATCATGCAGCAATAACCAATCAACTTTGGTACCATATACATATAAAGCTATAAATAGTTAAAGTGTCAAAAGAAGAGATACACAATGGTGGAGTGGTTGGTTTCAAACTTTCAATAATATAATTTTAGAACCACTGGGCATACCCACAAGGGAAACAAGAAAGACGACTAAAGCGCAGGACCACACGGATGTAGACCAACAATGAAGAGTCCAAGCAAGCATAGGAGTGACAAGAAAACACAACACCAAGAGATAAAAACGGAAGGAACCAAGCATACAGGATAAATCAATATCATGTTAGCTAGCAAAACAGGCCACTTGTTTCGCACTGAATTTTGATAGCTGCTAACAAAACTGTCTATTGCACTCAATGTTGGATACCAATAATCCCATTCAGAATTCAATGGAGCTGCTTGATTTCAAACTTATGAAATTATGAATGCTTATACCAGTGTCATGTCTCAAATGATCTCATAACCAAGTACCTCCTATACTAAATAATCAAGAGTTTGCTATGGTTTTCAATAAGAGCTTCAAAAGAAGTTTCCATGCCACATTATAATTCCAAGAATTTACTCTTTTCAAGAATTAAACAAAACAAAACTGAACCGTGTACAGTGAGTGCAATGAAACTAATAGAGTGATCCCACAACTATAATCTTTACATACATAAAAAATATTTAAAAAAATACTGACATTCGTGCAAGATTAAACCCTAGATCCAGTGAATTATCTCCATGTCTAATCTTCTAACCTTACCAACACAATCGATGAATTAAAATGGATTCGTGCAAGAAATGAATTTAAGAATCAACACCATAAGCAAAATTTACATGATCATTTCAACATATTCACTGCTGGTATAGCACACAAGCTACAATTAATACGTACTATGTAAAAAATACCTATACTTATGAGAGAGAGAGAGAGATCATAAAGGAAAGGAAAGGCGTAGTTATTTTGAGGGTACCAAAAGCGGAGAAGGACAGGGGCTTAAGAGGCGTTGTTTCTGTTCATCGTATCGGCGGCGTAGGTAGGTCTCGAGGATTTCCATAACGCGCACGAACTTCTTCATCTCATCGAGGCGGCGGCTCAACTCGGCTTCCCTTGCCCTGGCTCGCTCGAGGCGTGCCTCCGTCTCAGCCAGCCGATCCCTCAGATTCTCCAAAACAGCTCTGTTTCCATTCTCCACCGGCGGGAATTCGAAGGCGTCGTCTCTCGACGGAAATCGCTCTCTGCCGTAGCACATTGTTACTGTGCTTCGTCGACTTGTACCTTGATTTTTTGTTGCCTCTCACTCGGCAAATGTGGGTCCATGACCCCTGACTTTTATGTGTCTTGCGTAGGGTTTAAAATAGGCCGGGCCACATGTCCTACGGCCTAATCTATGACCCTGATTTATTCATAAAATAAGTCGGGCTTTAACATGTCGATTTTATAAGAATTACTCGTTGTTTGAACTTCGTTTCATATTTAACACATTTTAATAGACCTGGCCTATTTATTTAAAAGGTCAGATCAAAGCTATAAAAAAAAAAATATTATCATAGATAATAGGTCAGATTTAGACCTAATATTTATAACCAAAACATTTTCATGTAAAGTTTAACTTAGTCCAACCTATTTTCACACCTGCTTGCTAGGCTTAATTGTGTTTGAATCATCATTCGTAAAATATAAATGTCCCAAATTAAATTTTAATCATTTTATTATTTAACAATAAAACATTTTTTTAATAGGAACGGCTCACATAAGCTCTATATTTAAAAAAAAATCTTCCCATTTAAAAATTATTTTAGATTTCATAATATACAATAATACTAATAAATAAATAAAAAAGACAGGTATATTACTGTGGAATCCCAATTCATGGATACAATGGATTAGTGGGAGTTGAAGAGGATTCATAAAAGCAGCAACATGGAAATGAAACCAAACAAATTCTTTTTCATTTATACAGGCAACACAATTCTTCAAGAAACAAGAACACACTTAAAAAATAGATAGGAGTAATGAATAAAGGGTTAAGATTAAGAAGAAGTACGATTAGACATGCGGATACCAGCTCTGAGAACATTCATTCTCTTATTTGGATGCATAATGGAGAATATAGAATTCTTGGGTTTCTTCTGTTTCGTCCCAAAGATAAACGAGCGCAGCGGGACCCTGTTCTTCGACTGCTGCGATTGATCGCTACAAATCCCGAACTCCACATTCAACCTCATTAATGTCTTGTCGATATGCAGCTGAAGTATGCTCACATGATCCAACGCCGCCTGCAATTCTTCTCTCACCTTATTGTTTTCTTGTTTCATATTCAAAACCTCACCTTGAAGCTTAGCAGCTTGATGGCTGCTGAATTTTATCTCGTCTTCTTCCGCCCCATCTCGTAGAGCTTGCGTCACCTCCTCTTGTATTTTGCAAAGCGACGCAAATCTGCTCTTCAGTTCATCCTTTAGTGGCACACTTTGTGCTACCCACATTGCCAGCTCTCTCTGTATCTCCCTCAAGTGCTTGTATATAGGAAGAACTTCCGGTTTCATGTCTGATTCGGGCTTTCTTTTTTCAATGATTTTCGATATCTCCTCCTCTAGATCCTTCACTTCAGTCTTGAACTTCGTGACCTGATGATAAGAACTGCTGAATCTCAACCAGAATTCCAAGTTCTCATCCAGTATCATGTCTATGTCTGAACGAAGCTTCTCTTCCACTCTTGAGATCGATGGACTTCGATCTATGAAAATCAGCTTGCTTTCGGTGGTATCTTCATTTGTGACATCTCCATTCACATCCAAAACCAGTAAACTAGATAGACTCTTTTCTTCCTTCACCCCCTCCTCCTCCTCTACTTCCTCCTCCGGGTTGTTTATTCTTCGTTTAAGATGTTTAATCTCGTTCTCCCGTTTCTTCAGCTCTCTCATTTGTAACGTGATGTCGAATTGTCTGTCCTTTTCTTTCTTCTCTGCTTCCGATAGCTTCTTCTTCACATCTTTATAATTCCTCAGAATTGTTGTATATTCCTTGAGAAGAATCTTCTCTCCATCCTCCATTCCATTCAACAGCACCTGCTGCCAGTTTAGTTCTTCGTATTCATCAGAACGATCATCAGGAACAACGTGTTCGTTTTGTTTACGATCCAAAAACGAACCCGTTTTCCTAATCGATTTTTGAAGTTGTAGATGCTTGTCATCATCTTCGGATGGGTCCAAAAACGAACCCGTTTTCCTAATCGATTTCTGAACATGTAGGTGTTTGTCATCATCTTCGGATGGATCCAAAAACGAACCCGTTTTCCTAATCGATTTCTGAACATGTAGGTGTTTGTCATCATCTTCGGATGGGTCCAAAAACGAACCTGTTTTCCTAATCGATTTCGTAACTTGTATTTGTTCATCATCATCTTCGGATGGGTTGAAAAACGAACCCGTATTCCTAATCGATTTCGTAACTTGTATTTGCTTATCATCTTCAGATGGATTAGAAAACTGGACATCAACATTCACTTCTTTCACTTCCTTTATCTCCACCTCCTCACAAGTATACATGGCATCGGGCTTTTCGTCTGCATGATCAAGGCCCGTTCGACTCTCTACCACTTCATCCAATTCTACTGGAGCCTCTGGTTCTTCATCCGCCTTTACGCTGCCTAGTTTCTCTGAAAGATGATCAAGATTCGTACGAGCTTGAGCAAAGTTTGTCTGAAGATGGCTGTTTCGACTTTCTACATTCTTGTTCAAATCTTGGACCTTATTCAGTTTGCCTTCCACTTCTTTCACCCTCGTGTTTAAACTCTGAGTCTCGTCCGCAAGGCTCTCGTTCTCTTCTTCCAAATCCCGAATATGTGTGTTTAAGTCGTCAGTCTCGGATTTCAACGTGTTAACAAGAACAGTTTGTGATGAAACTGCAGTTTCTAAAGTGATCACTTTATTAACGAGCTGGTCAATCTTCTCCGCCAATTGAGACACCGTTAAACATGAAAACGAGCCCATGTCCAAGCTTTCTTCACTTTTCTCTTCCATTTCCTTCGTCTCATTTATGAAATCATCCACATCGTTACTTAAGTTTCTTGATTCGTCTCCCGTTTTCAAAGCCTCATCATCAGTCTGTTCCAGAAGATACTTTTGCCTGATGGACTGCAACCGTTCATAGGCTGCTTCAATTCTCTTGTATTCGACTTTTGCATCATTGCTCGACTTTACTTGTTTCTCCTCCAACAAAGCCAACGTTTCTTGACACGATCTGAGAGCGGCCTCAGCCATTAAAGTACGAGCCTCATCATCTTCAATCACACTCTCCAAATCGAATTCATCTTGATAGTTCGACACCTTCTGCTGCATTTCCATGATCTGGTTCTCGATTGACCAGTATTTAGCTACCCCAGTTTCGTATGAGCTCTTAACAAACTCTTTGACAGTTTGGAGAGCCAGAATCTCTTTCTGAACCTTGCTAATCTCCTGAAGGGCTTCTTCTTTGGTCAAACCAGATTTCACCTTAGGTTTTTTTGCTTTTGATGATTTTATTTCTTGATATTGTTTTGAAGCTTTGGATATAATTTTTTTGAGCTCTTTGATCGGTTCCTTGGGGGCTTGTGGGACACTTGCCTCGTTCCCTGCAGGGATTTGAGGTTTATGAGGAACGGGAACGGGAACAGGACCATCTCCTTCATCGGGGATTTCAAATTGAACCTGCTCGGGAAATACAGTTGCAATTGTATGATTGGCATTTTGAAGTTCTTTGGACATAAGGTCGTAACGATCTGCCAAGGCCCGGAATTGCTTGTAAGATTCTTCGACTGCGCTTACCAGCTCCGGCCTCCTCCTGTAGTACATATCAGCCCTCTTAGCAAACGAATCTCCATCCCCTTCAATCAGCTTAAGCATACCTTGCACTTTCTCATCCATATCTACACACCAGCAGCTTTTTAGAGTTTATTTCGTAATAGAATCATAAGCAACCGGTACTCAGAATTTCTCCAGATAATTTACAATTTGATTTCCAATTATAATATCATTCTCATCCATCCATATAAGACACACCCAAGATAAAAAAAGCCATTCATATCTCAGTAATAATCATCGCTTTTGGCTTTCCACTTTGTGTACACTAACTAGATTATTGACATGTGGAAAGTGAAAAAAATAATTGACGGTCAATATCATCATCGCAACACGTGTTAAGATTCAGCTAGTGGAACATAAAAAATAACACGGAGGAGGAGGAATGAAACTGCTCTTCCCCAACAATCCAAAGATAAAACAGATTTTATTCCAAAATGGAGTATAAACAGAGCAAGGAAGAATACATTAAAGACACGTGATGCATTTAGCTTCCTTTTTCTTATTTCCTTAAAAAAACCAAACCCTTTTACATATGGAAAGCAATAATAGGAACTTATTCAAAGTTTGGAGATTTTATGAAAACTAATATTCCATCCGTCCATAATAACTTTCCCATTTCCCTTTTCAGTAAGTCTCATAATAACTTTCCCACCGTTATAATGAAAAATGAACACCTAAAGTTTACATTTTCTTATTTGACAAAATCCACCAACTCTCTATACCTTTTCTCTTCTTCTATATCTATGTGCCTTTTTCTCTTTCTCATGACCCTCTACCTTGTCTTCTTACTATCTATTCAATCTCTACCTCAACTACCACTACACATTTAATACTATATTTCTTAATCTCGGTATCAAAAGCTTATGTAAACCTGAGGTAGTATTACACTTCAATTATAATTTCAGGGCTAAACAGACTCATAAACCCAGAATCTGCCTAATTATTGATTCCACAAATAAACAAATTACTAGAGTACATGCAAATCAAATTGATGGCATAAAAGCAACACATAAGAAACCCTAATGGGTACCTTGAAGGCTCTGTTCGAGCCATTTGGATTGCTTTGTCCGAATGTGGCTAGCCCACCACCATGAATACGCATTGCTTGCAGCTCTCTGCAACATCTTTCAAAATCTGATTGTCTCCCTCCTCAAATTATAATTTATCCAATGTCCAAACCCATTGATTAATTAATAAATAGGAAACCCTTTCTCCCCTTCGCAGGGAGGGGTTTGATCAAGAATTAAACAAGAGAAACAAACAAACAAAGAATTTAATCAAGAATTCAAATCTGGAATACACCCCTCAAACTGGAATACATACAGAATTGGAAAAAGAGGAATTATTTTGCCTAACACAACATAACATTATGGGATCGAGATTCTTTGGGGGTGAGATATTTTCGCTCCAAAATCTGCGCTTGGCCTTCCACATAACCATTCATTACAAATATATAAATTATAATCAAATAGTAGTATGAACGAACGTGGCCTCCACTGCCCATGGCAATGCATAAAAGCACAAAGCTGGCTGGCGCCTTTACACTACTCTACTCGTCTTTCTTTAACAACGCATCCCACGAATAAATACAACTGTCCTCTCCTACTCTTTAAAAATCTTCCTTACATCCTATTTAATTTTCTCATTAATTTATAGTATTTTAAAATTAAAGATTTTTTTTATTTAAATGTAATATAATCAGTATTTCTTAATTATAATTACAAATTTAATTACGGGAGCAACAATTGAAAATTCGTTGTATTATATTGCACATATACTTTATAAAATGTATAATTAAATTAAATATTTGATGTAAAATAAATAATACAATAAAATATTTATACACATTAAAGTGTACAAGTAATTTAGGTGAGTTTTATATCATTACTCTATAATATTTTTCAATATATGTATATGATTATAAATATATTCCTTTGTGTACTATATTAAGGTCTCACGGTCAAATAACTCATTTTTTACTAATTTATTTATATAAATGAATTAAAACATAATTATGATAATACTTAAATTTATAAATTTATTTTTTAAAAGATAATTTTAAATTAACCATATTTTAAACTAAAAAAAATAAAAAACAGAAATGATAGAGAAGGGCTATTTTTAAATTAATAAAAATGGGCTTTAAGAATTTTCATGCAATGAAACTACTTGGTAAAATAAACAACAAAATGGTTATGTGTCAACAATAAAATGAAATTAAAAGTTACTCCGTAAAAATAAAAAAAAGTTTCCAATGTCCATGCCGACGAGAGTATAATATAATTGAACGCGTGTTTTAAGTCCATTTAATAGGTATCAATACTTCAATTAATATGAGCTCGATTTGCTAAGACGATCATGTGAACATACAGCAATCACGGGCTCAATGAGCCCAATCTTCAGCCCGGTCAACTGGAGCCTGTTCGTGAATGTTTCACAAGTCTAAATAAATACAATAAAGTTTTGGCAAATAATGAAATTGCAGATTAGTGCATACTTAAGTTAGTTCAGGTTGAAGTGGTATTCTTGCTGCAATCAATCCAATTACCCATCCAAAAAAAATGAAAATCGAAGTTTTACAAAACTCGTAACCACCACACAACTCTATCGACCAAGAATTTATCTGTACATGGTGAAACGTCCTCTGCTATTTCTCTTGCCACTATTTCTTGCAAACTTCTTTCAAACACATCCTCTAATGTCGGCCGATCCAAACTGGTATAGAATTTACAGTGTTGGTCTCTTTGATCACATTACCACTCGTCATCAAGACTAGCACGATGAAAGCAAAGTACTGTGCATGCGAATATGAAGAAAGAAGTGAATTCGATGAACATAGCTCCAGTTCCAATTAAGCCAGCGTGCCTCAGAATAATGGGGATGGCCACACTTCCCACAGCCGATGCCCCCGTTAGAAACTTAGCAGCATCCATCCACCTGCAACAGAACATCGATCAAACTGTCAAACATACTTTACAACACCTTCCACTTGAGTGTCTGCTCAATCACCATCAATTTTTCAAGAACTATCCTTAACATGAATGAAAAGGAATACTCCCCTACCCATTGTGGCTTAAGCAAACAAGAATAGGGGTGTTTTTACTTACCCCCCACCATAACCACCATATTATAATGCGCACCAAAATGCACAAAAATATTCCAATACAACACAAGAAAGACAGGAAGATGATGTGGATTCATATGTACAGAATTTACTCACCCACCACCATCTCGACTGGTTAGGAACTGAGTGGATCCACCACCAAAGAAAAGGCACGGCATCGGGACTAGTACATACATGAGAGCTGCGGAAACAAGTTTCACCATTTTCAGGAACATAAAGTCAGATTAGCATCTGTTAACTGAAAAGACAAGGAAAATCCTTTGTAAAAACCTGATAACATCGGCCACCAGTTGCTGTATACTGCACAAGCCTGCATGCAAATAATAATGGGAACTATTAAAGAGTGCATCATCAACATGTTTTCTAACTGAATCAATTGGATGGGATATTAACATCTAACATGTATACTAAAATAGAAAAGAGAGCACATGCATTATCCTTCTGAGGTAAATTACATAACGTAGAAAAGAAAGATGGAGATAATTCCAAATTAAATAACACAGAGCACATATAACAAAGAGTAGTATCTGCAATATTCTAGGCCATGAATGGTAAAGCCCCTTCAATTCAAAAGTAAGAAGATTCTGATATATTTTTTACTCAGAAGGTCAATGAATCTCAGCATGGATATCAGGCTATTTCCAATACATCTGACCTTCCACCATAATGCAAAAAGACAAAATGCCTAGGTGATAACAATGCAGCTCCTTTTCATATTAGGGTTAACTATATGCTACCGATTTACTGAGCCTGAAAAGGTGTAGGTGACCAAGACTGAACAAGTTAAAGAAATTGAGATTCTCTCTGCAAAGATTAAAGACTTCTTCATTTTCTAGACAAATAGAGTTGAACTACAATTTTCAGGTATGTCTATAATGAAAATATAATCACACCATTTCAGAAAAGGTCTTTAAACAACCAACAACAACAACAAATGTCAAGAAAGCGGCAAAGGCTTTGAGACATCCCAAACATGAAAAGGTAAAACATCGAGAAACATAATTTACTGAAGTGAACTGAGTACATATAATAATGGATCGTAACTGGATCACATTGATACTGTAGCAGCTGAATAATTATCAAGTGTCACAGTGACTCTCAACTCCTCTTAACAATGCTGCAGAGATCTAAGACCAAGAACTCAGGGTTTGGGCAATAAAGGTAGTTGTGTATTCGAAAATTACCAAGATTTGGAGTAAGATGCTAGCTGAAAACATGAAGGCAAGTCCTGCAAGACTGAACAATAAATGCCAAAAGATTTAATGGTCTGTAAAACAACAGCAAGAAATTAAAATGTGCTGATTTCTGCACTTCATTCTTCATTTTTTTATCTAATTAGCGAGGAAGTGCAGCACAGTTACCAGCAATAGAACTAATTACATGAAGTTATATTGATTACTTACACTGCATCCATCGGCAAGACCAACCCCACAATAGCAGAACATCGGACCAGTAGATGGTACATGATGAAGATTCACAATGAGAAAGAGAATTAGGTTTTGGATTGAATATATATACCTTAAAATGCCAAAATCCAAAAAAGTGGAAAATGGAAAATATAAACGCATCTAGAAATAAAAACAAAGAGAATTAACACTAAGAAGCCATTAATCTACAATTGACATGCTACAGATGATAAACATTCTTCTGCAAGACAACCTGCTACCCAGATATTCAATAATAGCTGAAGTGAATTGGAAGGTGAAATACAAAGAGTCAAATAGATTGAATGAGAATAACTGCATTTCATTATAAATACGCAACAAGGAAAAACCACAAGTGACAACTGACAACCCACTTGGAAACTTCAAGCAAATCTATGATGCACTCTACACTCAACCAACTCTGCCTGGAGCTTCTAGAGTTGCCTTGACATACTATTCAAAGGTTTATTAAAAAAATTATATTATCTTGACATTCTCTGTTCACTGAGGTAAAAGTACGGGAATAGTTAAAACTAAAAACCAATTAACACACCAAACCAACAAAATGATGAAAAGAGGGATAGTAGACAAATTCAACAATTTAACAGAATGGGTATGTACTTGGTTAGCCTAACAATTTTCTTAAGTGTTAGCTGAATGAACAACAATATAGACACAATTTACTAATGTTTATCCCCTTTAGTTCCAAAATTGCAATCCAACAGAAAATAGCAAAGCCTGTTCTCGTGACTCAAGCTGAGAAGGAGGAGAGGGACAAACCTTCAATGGTCATTGCCATTTCTGCGAGTATTTGAGTAAGCAGTTCAAGACCTTGAAGATTAGTGGTCAAACTTTAGGATTTTCCAGTTAACTTGGCTGTGCTTTTCCTAGAAGTTCCAAATGGGGGAAAAGAAGAAATAAAATGCTCAGTTTCATGCATATATGTTTGAGTGTGTAATTGTGAATGCGTGAGTACGTGAGATTCAGACTCTACCACTTATTGCATATCTAATATACATTCTCACACTCATCAAAAAAATATTCAAAGTTTTGCATTTTAAAACTTGAGAGTTCTCTACATTCCTGTGAAAGTCCCTTTGGTAGATACACAGGAATTATGTAGATGAGGTCACAAATCTTGGATAAAAAGTTCAAATACACATCAGCATATTTTCATTGTTAAAATCCATAAACTTGGACAGAGTACATTTTCATTGCTAAAATCCAATTTCGATCAGAGCAACTATAAACTGCTACACGAAGATATAAGTTAAAACTTAAGAGAGCACTATCTTCAGGGAGGAGGGGGGTGGGAGGGAACTAACTACAGTGCCCTCTTTCTTGAAAGTCGGATATTTTATTGGTTAATCATAACTTGGAACTTGAATTAGAAAACTTCAACAGTTAATTCAATTCCATTATGGAAATTTAAAATAAATAACTAACACTGCAAACAGACAAAACCAAGGGAATTTCTCAAGTAATCAGTGCTTCGATCAAGTCCCTAGACACCACCTTCACAGTTGATTATACTTATCACTCAAACATGCATTCTCTAGAAAGCGTGATAGATATTATTATTCAGAAGAATTCGAAATCATTTAGAAATTGAAGTCCAGTATAATTTACATGATTTTTCTTCGCGAGAAAAGAAGGAAATTTTGCGGATGCGAGATACAAATCCAACCAAAAATAAACAGTGAAGAATAAAATCGTAAAAGCTTTTTGCTGTAAACCCCTCAAAATTTCAAATAACCACGAATTTCGAAAAGGATCCAGCAAAAGAAAGGCTCGAAAACGAAGAGAAGCAGTTAGCCTTAGCTCAATTTTCGACGAAACAATGAAATAACCTCAAAATTTATACCAAACAAAAGTAAATTGAGGAAGAAATAAAGAGAAATCGAAGTATCTTACCCCCAATGAAGAGAGAATTATTTTGCAGCAACCAATACAAATAAAAGTCCCAAAAATGAAGAGAGGTTTTGAAATTTCAGGAATTAGGAATGGAAATTGAAAGATGGTGTGCAGAGAAGTTTTCCCGATCGTCAATAGTGGAGATTCTCACTTCTCAGATAATTATTTTTTCTCAAAATAAAAATTACTTCAAATTTAATTAAAATTATAAATCAAAATCTCGTAATTTCACTTGACCCCCACAAATTATGAGAACGATGCATTTCACCCTTCAACTAAGGAAGTAGTCAAAGTGAAAGTCTAATTTTAACCAAATTGTGGCATATAACACAATTTATTTACAAATTTTAAAGAGACGTACACACACAATTTATTAACAAAATAGAGTTAATGAAATGTAGTTTTACACCTTCCCCATACTCTCAACTTCCTCTACTCATCTGCATTCTGTCAAAAATGTTTCTCTCATAAACTAATGTGATACTCATCCATCGATTTTTATAATTTCTACTTGGGCTGGAGATTCTCTCCTTCGTTGAGAGCCGAGTATCGCGACCGGAGTATCGCCTGCAGATTCTTTGCGATTTGATTTCGATAATCACTGTAAATTGATCCTCACAATTTGAAGAATCCCCATTTTATCATACAGATTCGATTTGGTCTAACCCTCAGAACCAGCCACCCTATATATCCATCGCCCATGAAGCCATAGCAACACACCAACCATCACAATGGAGAACCTCAATATCAATGATGATGAAGAGTCCGAGATGCTCCTCGCTCCTGGCCTCAATGAAATACCAGGGGGCGGGGGCGCCCACCTCAGCTTACTTGGTCGACTCATCACGGAGCCAAACCTCTCATTCAATCTAACAAGAAGCAGAATAGCTAGCCTCTGGAAACCATCCCGCGGAATGACTATCTCGAATGTTGGTAACGGACGATTTCTCGCCCAATTTAACCATATGATGGACTTCAAAAGGATAGTGGACGGAGGACCATGGCACATGGGCAACAACTTACTAATCCTTCACCAACTGCAACGGGGGGAAACGCCCTCCCAGGTTCCCCTACTTACTGTTCCATTTTGGGTTCAAATACACGAAATCGGGGAGCCTCGTGGATGAAATATATGCGAATCACGGTCGCCATTGATGTCTCAAAACCTCTCAAGAAAGGCAAGAAAATAAGGCTCGAATCTGGGGCGAGCACTAGAGTCAAGTTCAAGTACGAACGTCTTACCACCTTCTGCTTCTATTGCGGGTTGCTGGACCACACGGTTCACCTTTGCGCGGATAGATACGACGCCAAGGCTGAAAAAAAGGACTACAAATGGAGCACGGAGATAGTTGCGCCGGACAGACGCAAGCAAACACTTACCGGCGAGAAATGGTTGTGGTCGGATTCCGGGGAAGGCGGACAATCAGCGAAGATGGAGGGTGAATCCGTTACACACAATCAAGACATGAGCGGTTACGGAAATCAGTGGAATCCAATTAATGCTGAAGGCACAAATCAGGGAGAGGAAAATATGGGCGTTACAACCCACACATCACGCGGTCAACACACTGAATCCCCCAATCCCTCTGCCAATCAAGCGAACATTGGGGCAATCATATCAAACCCCATCTTCGACCCGCAAGACTCCCAAGATGAGGAATTTGGGGATGACACGGCGCTTCTAGAACTACGGAAACGAAAGAGACAGAATATCAAGTTCGACAAGACTCACGCTCACAACCAGAATGACAAGGAATATTTTTTATCGGCTGGCCCCGGCACGGAGGTCAGCCGGGAGAAATGAAAATCCTCAGTTGGAACTGCAGGGGTTTGGGCCAACCAACTGCAGTTCCGGCCCTGTGTGAGCTCGTTCGAGCTCGAAAGCCCGACATTGTCTTTTTAAGTGAAACTCTCTCGCATGGAATTAGACTAGAATCTATTCGCGTGCAACTCAAATTTTCCTCATGTTTTACCATTGATTGTACTGGCCATAGTGGCGGATTATCTATTTTCTGGAATAATAATATGAACTGCTCTGTTTTGAACTATTCTAACAACCACATCAATTTGCAAATTGTAGATGATAATGGACCATGGTTGCTTACGGGCTATTACGGCTTCCCGGAACGCCAAAGGCGTCACCTCTCCTGGAACTTGCTACGCTCCATTGCAACAAATAATAACCAACCATGGATTTGCATCGGCGACTATAATGACCTACTAAACCCAGCCGACAAAAGAGGTCGCCTCCCTCACCCTCGCCATCTTTTCACCGGATTCAGGGAAGCAATCCAAGATTGTCAGTTATTCGACGTCTCCCTCCAAGGGCACCAATTTACCTGGCACCGTGGTCAAGACCCCATGCACATCGTTGAACAGCGTTTGGACAGAGCCATGGGGAACCCAGATTGGCATGCCCGCCACCCAACAGCGACCTTAACCAACCTAGTGGCTCCAATCTCAGACCACACCCCTATTCTGCTGGACACTCACCCAACCCCCTCGCGATCACGCCAAATAAGTTTCAGGTTTGAGAACAGATGACTCGAGGAATCGGACCTTAAGGCAACGGTAAAGAACTGCTGGGACGACTTCGCTGACCTCCCACTACCGAACAGGCTGCAAGCGACAAGCAGAGCCCTAGCGGACTGGGGGAAAACTGTTGACTCCAACTTCAGATCGCTAAAACGAGTCCTCGAAAGCAGAATTTTCGCACTCCAAAATGCGACAACAGAGGAAGGCCGTGCGGAATTCCAACTAGCTCGGGAGGATTTTGGAAAGGTCCTTCGCTAAGAGGACATTTATTGGCGCCAACGTGCTAAATTATACTGGCTCAAAGATGGGACCTCAACACCAAATTCTTCCACGCCACAGCCACGAACCGCAAAAAAAGAAATCAAATCCGAAGGCTTCGCAATGATTCCAATGAATGGGTTAACTCCCAAGAAGGTATGTGTGGTTTAGTAAGCAACTATTTCAATTCTCTCTTTACTGCAAACACTAACCTGCAGGACACTGGTGGATTCTTGCAACCTGTGCACAGTATGATTTCTGAGGCTCAAAACACTGCCCTTACCCGGGAATTTACTCGCGACGAGTTCGATAGAGCAATTGGCCAAATGAATGGGAACACGGCCCCTGGCCCAGACGGATTTAACCCCACCTTTTACAAAGAGCACTGGGATATCCTGGGCAACGATATATTTCAAGAGGGGAAAGGCTGGCTACAAAGAGAGGAATTTCCTCCGAACCTGAATAACACTACAATCACCCTCATCCCTAAGGTCGATTTGCCACAGTCAATCAAAGACTTGAGGCCAATCTCCGTATGCAACGTTGTGTACAAGATAGTCTCCAAAGTGCTCTACAACAGACTCAAAGAGGTCTTGCCAGGCCTCATTGACAAGGCCCAATCGACGTTTGTTTCAGGAAGAACGATCCAAGACAATATCCTTATCGCATTCGAGACTCTGCATTCAATGAAGAACAAAAGACAGGGAGCTCGAGGGGACGTCGCCCTCAAGATTGACATCAGTAAAGCATACGACAGGGTTGACTGGTCATTCCTGGAAGCGATCCTCTATAAACTGGGGTTCTCGGCTAAATGGACAACTTGGATGTTAATGTGTGTCAAATCAGTGAAGTACTCAATTCGGGTTAATAACGACGAGGTTGGATCTATCATTCCAGGCAGGGGGCTGCGCCAGGGCGACCCACTATCGCCTTATCTCTTCATCCTGTGCTCGGAGGGCCTCTCTAGTGCCCTAAAACAAGCAAGCATATCCGGCTCAATCCACGGAAACAAAGTATGTAGGCGAGCCCCGGAAATAACCCACCTCTTATTCGCCGACGACAGCCTACTCTTCTGCAGAGCCACATTGGAGGAATCTCAACAACTCAAGGACATTCTTAATGCCTACGAAACATTCTCCGGCCAGGCAATAAACTACTCTAAATCTGGGTTGTATTTCAGCAGGAATGTGACATTAGAGCGCAGAGAAGCTATCAAACAGATTATGGGTGTGAACGCAGGAATCAACACCAGCAAATACCTAGGCCTCCCCTCTCTGATTGGCAGAAAAAAAAAAAGGAAATATTTGGTTACATAAAAGACAGACTCTGGACGAAACTCCAAGGGTGGAGATCTAAGAAAATATCCAAGGCTGGTAAGGAAGTCCCCATAAAAGTTGTGGTGCAAGCCATACCAACCTACTGCATGACCACGTTCCTTTTACCCAGCACACTCCTAGCGGAAATGGAGGTAATGATCAACAAATTTTTTTGGTGCAACTCCGCAGACCCCACCAAAGGAGTCAATTGGATGAGTTGGGATAAGCTTTGTGTGGCAAAGAAAGATGGAGGCAGGGGCTTTCGGAAATTCACCAACTTCAATATTGTGTTGCTTGGCAAAATGGGGTGGAGATTGGAAACGGACCCGGATGCGCTAGTTTGCAAAATCCTCAAAGCCCGATACTTCCCAAGGGTGAGATTTATCAACGCTCCCATCGGCTGGAACCCGAGTTACACGTGGAGCAGCATTCACGCTAGCCAAAGCCTCGTTCAAAGAGGGTTAAAATGGAAATTAGGTAATGGTGAGACGATTAGAATCTGGCAAGACGCCTGGATTCCGGGTACCCCACACGGCATCCCAGCCTCGGACAGTATTGACGGCCTAGACGACATGCGCGTGGCGTCTCTCTTTGACGCGGATACTAGATCATGGGACCGCACAATGGTTCACGAGCTCCCACCCTTGGACAGCGATCGCATCCTTAACATCGCAATCCCGCCAGAAGGATTCATAGACTCAATCCACTGGACCCCCGAAAAACATGGAAGGTATTCGGTTAAGTCCGCCTATAAACTCCAAATGTCTAATGCGACGGATGTCTCTTTGCAGGTACAAGGCCCTTGGCCTGCATTATGGAAACTGGAGGCACCGCCTAAGGTGAAAGATTGCTTGTGGCGCATAAGTAGAGATTGTCTTCCCACGAGAGCGAATCTTTTATCGAAAGGTATCATTGACCGGGCCCGGTGTGTGATGTGCGCGGGGGGCTTCGAAAACAGCTGGCATCTGTTCTTCACGTGCACTTTTGCCACAGACTGCTGGCTTAAAGCTGGACTGATTAATAAAATTAACCAGAAAGCACGCAACGAAACCAACATCGGCAGCCTTGTCCTCCGGCTAATTGCAGAATCTAACAGAGAAGAAACAACTACCATTAGCATGCTCTTATTTCAAATCTGGAAGGAAATGAATTCAAGAATCTGGAAAAACACGCACGGTTCGTCCATTGAAACAATCCAACGGGCAGCTAATGCCTGGCTAGAATGGGACAGCACCCGACGACCCCAACACCGCGGAAGACAAGGGCAAAGGTCAAGGCACCCATGTAAAGCCTGGCATGCCCCGGCCCCAGGCCAGCTGAAGCTCAATACAGACGCTATTTTTTTCCAAATGGATGGGGGCTTGTTCTGAGGAACAACCGAGGGCAGATTATAAGGGGCCTAACTCTTCTGCGATACGACCAGATCGACGTCACGACGGGGGAAGCGATAGGCTTCTTTGAAGCGCTCTCCTGGTTGAAAACTCTGGGCATCGACAACTGCATTATCGAAGGTGACGCCAAGTTGTTGTGGACGCAATTAACTCTCACGATATCTACAATTCCACCTTCGGCGATTATATTATTGCCTGTAGAGCCCTTAGGGCTTCTTTCACGAATGTTACGATTACCTTTGCCACGAGGGACGCGAATGTTATGGCGCATACCCTGGCAAGGGAGGCTCGTCAATTCGATAACTCTCACTGTTGGGTAGACCCCCCAGATTTTGTGGCTGGACTACCTATTACCTTATGCACTTGCAATAATGAAAGCTAAGCACTTAGTTTAAAAAAAAAATAGAGTGAATTAGTGATTTGCTGTGAAATTAAGCGGTCAGCTAGTAACAAAAAAATGGCCATGTATTTCTGAAAATTGTTTATATTGTAAATTATATATTTTTGATTTACTATCACAAATTTTTAAAATATGTGTGTGCTGACGACCTAAAGAAACAAGAAGATATTTATAGTAGAGGAATTCTTTTTAATACTCTTTCCCATAATTATTTACAATTTTTTTTTATTAGAACGTTTCAATTACTTTTAATATAAAAATACCCTACAAAATTATTATCCTCTCAACATTATTTTATTTTTAAAATTGTCACTCTTTTTTTACATATATTTTACCTTACACATCATCTAATCTTTTAAAATACCTCTTATTTATTTTACATCACCAATTACTAAATCTTCTTTTCTAAAAAAAAAAAAAAATTGTACCTATTAAACCCTACCGATAATTACGAAAGGGAGAGACAAAGTGGGATAGCTCAAGTGGTTAGAGCACCACTACCTAGGCCTTAGGTCTGGGTTCGAGTCATGGGAAGGGGAAAAAGAGATGAGTGTTTAACTTCCATAAAAAAAAAAAAAAAAAAAAAAAAAAAAAAAAAAAAAAAAAAAAGGGAGGGAGGGAGTAATATATAACTATTGAATGTAATGTAATAAACCCAAATTTGAGCAAAGGTGCTTTTGCAAAAACAAAAACAAAAAATTAATCATTGTATATTTGTATTGAAAAGTCAAATACTCCTACTTATTTGAAGGGCCGATACCATAACAGAAGGAGCCCAACTACTATTAAGCCCATATTATTTTAAAGTTCTTTCTGGGCCCAGCCCGACTCAAAATGGGTAGAAACAAAAAAAAGTGAAATAAAATTATGGGTTGGGGTATATACCCCTCCAGCTTTGTTTAATACACTCCCCCTTCATTTTTTTAATTCAATATATATATGAAATACCAATTTTGCCCTTTTAGTAAAATATTATAGATACATACACTCCCCTCAAAACCCTAACCCTAATTTGTAGCAGCCGCCGTCGACACCATCACCTCTGGCAGCCTCCTCCGACGCCACCTCCAAAATATACTCAGAAAAAAAATATATAGATTTTTTCGACCAACTGGTTGGTCGACCGTAGAACATATGGTCGCCTAAAATTTATCGACCAAAAATATCTTTATCGACAACATTGTATCGAAAGAAAATAAAAAATAATTTTGGACAAAGAATGTCGACCAAAAACATTATGGTCGACAAATTGGTCGATATTCCTTGTCAAAAATTAAAAAAAAAAAGAAGAAGATACCTTTCCGGGAGAAGGAGGGCGGCGGCGCCGCCGCTGTTTGATACAGAAATTAAAAAAAAAAAGGGCAGGGTGGCGGCGACACTCGGCGAGGGAGGAGGGTCGGCGCCGCCGCCTGTATGCACAAATTAAAAAAGAAAAAGAAAAAAGGGGAATATCGGTGCACGGCGAGGGAGGAGGGCGAAGGGACGGAGGCCTTGGCGTATGCGGCGCGAGTGCAGCGAGGGGGGAAGGAGGAGTGTGACGGCCAGGGAATTGCTGAAAATGAAAAAAAAAAAAGGGACGGGGGAAGAAGGCGGCGAGCGGCTGGGCGGTGGAAGGCGGGCGAGAGGCTGGGGCGGCGGGCGGCGATTACGGCGGCCATGAATTAAGGAGGAAGAAGATGGAAGGAATGGGAAAAAATGAAGTGGGGAAGAAGAAAAGAAAAAAATTAGAGTTAGGGTTTAGAATGTAAGGGGAGTGTATCTATCTTTGTATTTTAGTTGAAGGGCAAAATTGATATTTCATATATATATTGAATTAAAAAAAATGAAGGGGGAGTGTATTAAACAAAGCGTATATACCCCAACCCTAAAATTATCTATATATATATAATAACAGGATAGTAGCTTTCTAAGCAAGTTCCTGCCAAAATGTTAAGTATTAAAATATTATTTTTGTGAGCCCCACATTAAAATATCATCTTTAAAATTATTTTTCTTTTTTTTTTCTTTATTTTCATTTTCTCTCTCCTCTCTCCTCTCAATTTTTCTCTTCCATTCATTATTCTCTTTTCCACCGATTTTCTCTCTTTGTAATCTTATTTCCTAACAAATTATGGTGAACCTTTTAAAAAAAAAATATTATTCATTCTCCATTCTACTCTCTCAACACCAATTTTTCTCGGTAATTTCTGTTCTTTTTTTCTCCATAGTATGTTTTATCAACAATACTTCTAACAAATTATCTCCAAAATTGCAGATTTTAAAATAAATACACTCAATGTTGTGCTTTCTCATTAATGGTTTTGTCTACTCATTTTTTAAGTTCGGTTCTTCTAACAAATTATTCAGAGTTTTTAATTTTCGATTTGCTTCCTCTCTGTCCAATGCCTTTGACTGCTGATTTTGAAACGATTCAATTCACACAATTGTTGCTGCCTAAGTTAATTTGCAAATTGATATATATATATATATATATATATATATAATATATATATTTGTTTTGTACTATTAAACAATATCAGTTCTTAGTCGCTAACTTTCTACTCATTTTTTTTAGTCCGGTTAAACAAGATTCCGCAAATAATTTGCAATCCTTAATTTAATTAGAATGAACTCATTTCTGTACTCCATTTTCTTTGTTTTCCACAAATCAATGATTGAATTAAATTCAATTAGATTAAATATATGATATTTTTTATTATATAAAAATTTCTTGAGCTTAATGAACAATTATAAATTATTTAAAATTTTAAGCTACATCAACGAAAAACAATGCAGTTACAAAACCCAAATTTTGTTTACTTTATATGTTTTAAGTATTAATATTCGTCTTCGCATATACTTTATCAAAGATTATATAAAATAAATATTTATTAATTATGCTCAATTAATTATTTTTGGCAAACAAAAAAAATCTTATACTATTGTATGTATATAAAAGAATATTTATTAACATCACAAATCACACCGTTTATATAAGTTTATTATTATGTTGACCGTGCATCGCACGGGAGAAATACTAGTTAGCATTGTAGTACTAAATAACTAATAAATGTGGGGCCAAATTGTCATGGTTCCACTTTATTTTATTTCGTCCTTTTTCAAGTTATAACATGCTTTATGTCCAAACAATGCTCATTTCGGCTACAAATAGATGGGGCCCACACTTTTGCTAAGCCAATCACATCAAAAAGCTATCATCAAAACCATGAACAATAACATGAACTAATAGTTTATTTCTAATACAAATACTCAACGAACTCAGGTAAATTGACGTTATTATGCTGGAAATCATGTATTATTCCCAGTGGTGGCCCTGAGGGACGATCGCCCTGCGCTCCGAATTTTTTGGGGACCTACTTATATATATATATTTTTTTTTAAAAGAAATTAAAAGGTAAAAAAAATATAATGAATCTGAATATCTAATCTAAAATTTACAATAATATTAGAACGGTAACATATTGAATATAAATTTATTATGCACTCTTTCTCGGAAAGGCGTATGGAGAACAATACAAATCTAATTAAATGCACACTACAGTAGGCGTATGGAGAACAGTACAGGAGTAGTGCCTATAAATTGTCCAGAGTGCTTTCAAACTTTGTATTCCATATTTCTAATTTCCATTTCAATATACTTTGGTACATTCAAGTGGTTATATCTCATCTTGACATCGGATCGGTGATCACGTTTGGCAATCGACATCGTACTTTCCCTTTCAGTTTTTCATGATCCACAATCACGGTTATATTATTCATTTTTTTTTTATTATTATTTTAGTTTCATGTCTGATTCTTTATATTTACTTTATTGTTGTTGTTAATGTTGTTATTGCTACCTTAAAAAATAGATTTGAAAAATTGCAAACATATGATATGATAATATTTTTAAATTTTTATTTGATTCAAATAAATTAAAATCTTTGGATAATAATAAATTAAAAGAATGTTGTGAGAATTTAGGGAATACTTTGAAGCATGACAACTATATTGATTCAAATGATTTATTTTCTGAACTAACAAAAAAAAAACAACGGCCATTGAAATTCTTGAATTTGTAAATGTTTTGGTTGCTATCCAAATGCTTTAATTGCTTATACAATATTATTGACTATTCTTGTGAGTTTTTTCTAAATTAAAATTGTTAAAAACATATCTACGATCCACTATGTTACAAGAAAGATTAAATGGTCCTTCAAAAAAAAAAAATTAAATGGACAAACAACTTTATGTATTGAAAAAGACATGCTAGAACAAATTAACTATGAATATATTATTGATGAATTTGCTTTTCAAAATACTAGAAGAAGTCATTTTAAATGATTTATTTTTAAACATTCATTCATTTTTAATATGTACACACATATTTCACTTATTTTATTTGATGGTGTTTAGAGAAGGGGCCCAATTTTCTTGTTCGCCCCAGACCTACAAAATCTCAGGACCGGCTCTGCTTATTCCAACCTTATCACTAGCTAATACAATGTCCTTAAAATAAGTTTGATTTGTATCAGTTTAGGAACTCAATAGCCAACGTAGAAATATTAATCATTATATACAAATTTTATATTTGGGAGAGTTCTGTTTGGATTAGACATGTTCATCGAGTTCGAACAATCAGAACTGACGATTACAATTTTTGAACTGGTGGCTCGATTTCATCCGACTCATTTTTCAATTTGATATTTCTTTTTTTGAAGTCGCTGATCAAAAAACTGACAGTTGAATTGTTGGTTCGGTTCAAACCGTCTATTGAGCGTATAATATGGAATGATCTGAACCATTGATATGCAACTATCAACATATCTAAATCGTTAGATCATAAATTCAAATTTTATCGAACGGTTCAACTAGTTGTTTGATTGGTTAATCGTAACCAAATTATTGTGTACCACTGGAATCAAAATCAAACCGTATATATGGAGGTTACTTTTTTTTTTTTTTTTTTTGCAGGTATAGATTGGATTGACACCAAGTCCATTAAAATTGAAAATTCGGGTTCTCCAGTGATTGGATTGGACTGGATAGTTATATTGATGTTATTTTCATGACATACAACCACATGTTTATTATTTTGAAAAGGGATAAGTATCAATCAGTCTTCTAAATTTCTAATACTAGTCTACACGGATTGGTGAGAATTTATAATAATTAAAACATGTGGTTAAAACTTAAAAGAGCATCGACCACTCATGGCTAGACAACAGCCACAAAATAAAAGAGCACTATATACATGCTGAAATATAGATAGTTGAAAATATCAGGATTTAAAATTTTTTAAAATACATATGAAATATTGATATCGATAAATTTAAAAAAATTAATAACAAACTTTTAATACATACATATAATAAAATAATTTGAGATTTTCTTACATCTCACATCTGTTATAAATTAGCAACATTTATTCAAATATTTTTTTGATATTTTTTAATATTTTATCGATACTTTAGCCATATTAAATTCAACATTGTTATTTCAGAGTTACATTTATTGATATTTAAGAAGTTTTGAAAGTGAAAGGCCAACAAACAGTACCAAAACAGTGGCCACATATATATTGCACATGCAGTAACCATTTTTAATCCCATTATCCCATTAAAACTTCAATAAAAAAAAATGTCAATATTTACAATTGAAGATATATTTCATGTCCTAAAAGAATAATAACAGATTACAGAATTGCAATGCACTAAAACTTTATAGTAAAATAGAAGTAGAATTATATACATAGATTTGTTACTTCAGTTCAAACGTTGGGGACATCCAAAACTAATTTACACCAAGTTGCATACATCCTCACAATGGAGATATTTACACTACACATATCAGCAGAACTGTGTTAGAAGTTTTCCCCCAGCCATGGTAGACATCAGTTCAACGGGCGGGAAGAACCTCAAAGTCGTACCATGATTGTGTGCGTCTCTTCTAACCTCGTTGTAATGGTCAGAATAATATCTTTTTTTTTCTTTTCTTTTTTTGTTATGATCTGGAGTTCAAGCTCTAAGGCCATAATATTGCGCTAAATTTAGGGAAGTGCTATAAGCTATAGAAGATGATGGTTCCCTTCAAGTATGGCGAAAAGTAATCGTAATTAGGGCATGACATGGAAGCATCAAAAATTTTGTAGAGAGGAAAGCCACTGCTTCATGTACTTGGTGCTATCTGCAAAACAGCAATTGCAATACTCAGTTTCTGATCAACGAGAAAACGATAGAATGCTAATCAGATGCTTCACAGGGGGAAATTAGGAGCCCCTAATGTGTCCAAAATCACATGGAAATGGCAAACTGAAGGTCCTAGAGTAATCGAGGAGTTCGAAACAAATTAAAACCAAACAACAGATTTATATATGTAGAGTTGGTCTTATATAAAAGAGTTTTACTGTACCATCAGTTCGCAGCTATCACTTTAAAGTATAACAACTACCGTAATACTTTTGAATGAAACAACTAATACTGACAAGTCACAAATTATTACGTCTCAATGAAATACTGTTTAAAAATACACACAAAATTAAAACCATTGCACGGACTGTCATTTACATAAGGCTTGAACTTCGAACTCTTAAAATTTCTAATAAATCAGGGAGGAAGGATAAAACTTCAATCATGCAAAACAGTTGGTATCATTTTCCTGATAATCAAGATGAGAAGACTAAGAAACAATCTAAAACTTCATAACACTGAACAGAACAACAAGCCTGAATCGAGCCTAAGGTAGAACACACGAGAACCTAAAGAAAGAATTAGCCTTTACAAAATCAGATTCTGCAATGCCTAAAAGCACAAAAGAATACTTAACAAATCCAAATGCATAACATAACAGACTGCAATGAAATCACTTTTTATCCTTAAAATCGATAAAATATCACAGTGAAATCCAATCAACCAAGATAGTATAAGGCACATAAACAAAAAGCCATCCAAAATCACTACCAGCAGAATAATCAACCGGAAGGCTCTTAACAGAGTCACAGTGAAATCTAATCAACCAAGATAGTATAAGGCACATAAACAAAAAGCCATCCAAAATCATTACCAGCAGAATAATCAACCGGAAGGCTCTTAACAGAATTCAAGAATGGAGTTGTAGGCCTCTCCTCCTCCTCCTTTTGCACTACTTGTTTAGAATCATGCCTATAGCAAGGCACCAAGACAGCAAAACTGTCATTAGCCTCATCATCACTCTGGAAATCGGGGGCGTGTGGCTCCAGCCAACCGATAGACCAGTCCGATTCATCGGATTCAGAACCTGATAAACAAACCCCATCTGAAGGCACCAAAACTACATCATATTCCTTATCAATCATTCTATTCCTTTCTTCCCTACTTTTCCATTTCTTCTTCACTTTCCTATTTGAGCTTGAAGAGGAGGGCACACTTCTATCAATCTCCTTCACTGAATAGAATTTCAAACGATCCCCCTCTCCCCTCAACCCTAAACCCCAATCACCCAATGAATTAATTGAATTTATTAATGGCCCGTTTGGGATTTGCTCTGTTTCTTTCCCACCCAACCACAGCCATGGAAATCTAGGGAAAGAAAGAGCCATGGTTTCTCCCCTTTTTTCTTTTTCTTTCAAAGTGGGCGTATTAATCAGAATGAAGCAGAAGATTTGCACTTTTCATACGTCAAAATAAAAGTCTTGCTAATAAACCCAAACAAGGCACCTAAACAAATACCATCAAACAGAAGCAATCTACCTACTAGAGTAAAAAAGTCAACAGCTTCTGAAATGAATATGCTAATATAACAACAAATTATTGGCCCTTAAAATAGTTTCTATACAAAATCCCGATGGGTCTCAAAGAATTTCTAAGAGCAATTCAGTTCAAGAACATGTTTATTATGTTCGCAGAGAACTTAACAATACACAGCGATAAGACGAAAAAAGGGGGAAAATCTCAAACAACTTTTACTTATAAAAGAAGAAACTTCTTATGCACTTCGATTCTTCGAAAAACCGTGGATAAAATCGAAGATGGTAGAATTAGAAACGGTCCTCTGATCATGAACCAATCAAATTGAAATTTAATGGAGTCTATTGATACCGATTGAACGATGACAACAAACTGGAAAATGTATCTGGCTTAATAAATAAACAAGCGGAACTTCTGAAGCGAAAGTTGCAACCCAAAAAAACAGAAACAGATTGAAATCCAAGAAAAGGTTGAAGATTTTAGCTATCCCTCGAAGAAATCCATGTGTGTTTATAGAGTTGCAAAAAAACCCTTGGCTCCTCTCTTTGTTATATAGCTGCACAATCAACGTTCACTGTTTCTAAGGATGAAATTGAAAACTGAGTCTTACGACCTTATCTGTTGTGCTGATGATATCATATATGTACATGTGATTTTTTTCCCTTTTTTTATTTAGCCACAATTGTTCTTCGGCCAACTAATTTTCTTTTTAAAAAAGAAGCACTATTTTTGTTTGGTTAAATAATACATTTGCCAACAAGCTTTTTCTTATTTACACTCCACTCCTTGGAGGTTTTTTTTTTTTTTACAAAATTTGTTCGTTTATTTTTTGCACATCGATTAAGGAATATAATATTATATGTGTAGTGAATAGTGGATTGTTGAAATATAGAAATATAGAAAAAAGCAAAAAGCAAAGAGAGATATAAAAAAATACTATAAAGAGATATAGAAAAAGAAGAATGTAAAGAGAGATGATGAGTTTTACCAAAAAGGGAAATGAGCAACTTTCGGTGAGACAATTGTTATATATGTAATGCAAATTGAATGTTAATGAGTTGATTCTATTGCGTGAGAAGATGAGAATCGTGTTAGCTAGACAACTCCATTGAGAGTGCATAAGTCGTTTGAAGTTACCAAAATAGCTGAGTGATTTGGCCATCTCAGTTGATAGATCATCTTGTTTGATTATGGATCATCTCGTCTAATCTTATGAAGTAAACTCATATGAGTTTAGATTAAGTGATATTGACTTATCTCAACTGAGTAAAGACCATAACAGCTGATAGTCAAATCAGTCGAAGAAAGTTCAAGTCATATGATTCTAACTAACATATAAACGGCTAATTCGTTGCATGTTATAAGTTTGTTATTAGCAGTTTATTGAGTAGCATACTTGTATAAATACAATTCATTCGTATGTGAAGGATTAGATCATTCATTCATAGAGAGTTCAAGTTAAAATACACAAATTAAGATTTTTTATTCGAAACTTGTGAGTTCTTTGAGTGATTGTAATTTATAACTTTGATTCATTTCATACATAGTGTATAAATGTCTCTTGGACGTAGATCTTACGATCGAATCACGTAAAATCACGTGTGTTTGTGTTTATTCTTTTGTTTCATTTCATTAGATTGATATTAGTTGTTTCATTAGAATATTATTTTAGTTTGGTTTAATAAAATTAACTGTTTTATTAAAAAATATTATTTACTATAAAATATTAGTTGAAAATTATTCTGTAAAATTAATTCTAACAAGACTAATTCATAAAAAAAAAACATATACAAAAATTGCAAAAATCGATTTTATTGTATAATTGATTACTTTTTTTATTTATATATATGATCCATTTTAAAATAAATAAAAATGTGTCAACTGATTTTCGAATTTACATTTTATTATTAATAAAATGCACTGTATACTTTATGAAACACACACGTTTCTTTGTAAGAAGCTTCTTGGCAATTGCTTATGTGTAACTGCTATTTACCCTCCCTTTTTAATAAATTCACACTCCTTTTTTTTAGGCACTCCTTTTTAGGCACTTATGTGTACAAGTTTAGTTATTTACCTTCTTTTTTATTAATTTCACCTCCAAATTTTTTAAAAGAAAAATACATGTAAAATACTATATTACTACCATTTTATCAATTAAATTAAAATACAACTCATTAAAATTATAATTATACACCGACTATCGATTCACCAATGAATCACCACGAAGTCAAATATTATTCTATTTTTTTAACTTTTAAAAAATAAATATAAAAACATAACGAATATTAAAAAAATATGAAACTCAAAAATAAAATTTTCAGTTTTATTTTTTCAAAAAATGACCAAAATTTAGAAAATAAAATACAAAAAAAATTGAAAAAAAAAACTAAATTAAAAAATTTTAATTTTTTTCTAATTTGGGTATAAATGTATGAATATGACATGCTCATTTTCTAGCTTTAATCTGATTTATAATAACTAAGATTATTTTGTTATGTCTTCATTATTTCTAAAATGATATCTGGTTTGTTACAAGTTTTTTTAAGGTTGTGGATTATTTTTTAAAACTAATTAATAATATAATATAATCTAATTGAAAAATAAAATTTATATTTAGAAACTTAAATGAGTTGAGAATTGGGAAAGAAACCAGCATAATATTGCATCAGCTTTATTATTTTCTTTGGGGTCATCGTCATGTTGATGCATTCATATGTTTATTGAGTGTGATCGTATCTATTAATTGAATTGTGTGTTCAGTGTGATTCATTCTCACTTTTGTTCTTCTTACTAGTTAGTTAATATCATTTTTTTAATATTGATGTATTAATTTGCATGGTATGCCTGGAATTATAAATGTGTTAAATTATGTATTTTTTATTAAATATAAATATTAGTTTAAATACGATATAGTATTAGTACGCCTATGGTATAGTACTAGTTAATATATTGTATAGTACTAGAGATTAATGTGAGTATAAAAATATTACGGAGTATTTAATATATGAATTAATACTATACAATATTTGAATTTATACTATACTATATTTGAACTAGTACCATAGAGTATGTGAACTAATACTATACAATATCTGAACTAATACTATACTATATTTGAACTATTACTATAAAGTATGTGAACTCGAAACTCAAAAAAATTAAAACATGTAGCAATATAAACTAATATTATACTGTATATGAACTAATATGTACAGTACTGCATATTAACTAATAATATATCATAATACTTATCAACGGTTATCATAACACTTATAAACTAAAAAATATATTCATAAAAAATTAAAATAAAGTGATTAAAAAATGAATGTTCAAATGAAAAAAAATAATTAAACAATGTAAAACGAAGTGAAATTTGTAAGGAATGAATTAATTAAAGTAAAATAGTACCAATAAAATTAAACACTTGCCTAAGAGAGGTGAGAGTTTTATTTTTTAAAACAAATTATTATTATACTATTTAATACTTAAAAAACAATTAATATTATTTTTAAAATTTTCTTATTAGACTTTAAAATTTTAGAATAATTATTTATGACATAAAAAGAAAGTACGTTAAAAAAATTATCATTTGAAACACAAATGATAAACAAGAAGAAAAATAAATTTAAAAAATAATATTAAAAAGATAAATATAAATATCAATTGAGTAAAATAAAAAAATAAAATTTTAAAAAATTAATGGAGTATTTTTTTTTTAATGATAAAATTAAAAAAAAATTAATTGAAGTAAAATAAAGGCCCATGAAAAAATGTATGTGTTAAATTGATATAGTAATTGAGTCATGTGTTATTGGATTGGATATAGTAAATGAGTCATGTGTTATTTATAATGGGTTATTGGATTGGATATAGTAGTTATATATATTTGATTGGATATAGTAGTTACATACATGTAACTGGTACACAACACAAGAGTGCAACTCTTGTAATCTTGTAAGAAAACGGCATTTTTTTTAAAAATTTAATATACTTAATTATGCTATTAAATAGCTAACAAGTACTAGCATATACATATAACTAGATGTCAATAAAATAAATATTTATAATATATTATATATTTAAATAATTTTATAAAATAATATTCAAATAAAAAGTTTAAAAATCAGAGGAAATGGGACAAAAAAATTTTACAGTCTTTAGTAAATATGAAAATAATTTTAAAGAAAAAATTATATCATACATATTCTTTAACAAATATAATTATCACATGTCACTTTATTTTAAATATTTCAACTCTTTAAAATATGACAAGGAGATTCACATGGATATAATTACTTTTATATATAGTGCGAATTATATATTACTATAATTTAATTAATCAATATTAATATCATAAGAATTACAATATTTCATATAACCCCAACATCTTAAATAAATAAATAATTAGAAAGAAAATTAAAAGAAAATATATTAGATTATTATTTTTAAATATCATTACAATAAAATGTTCAACAACATTTGTATTCGAAATATTAAAAGATTTATAAATTAGTTTAGTTGGTAATCAACATACTTATTATTAAAATGTCACATTAATCAATAGAAAATTCATATTAATATTAAAGACTTGGATGTATTTTTTCTCACATCCAAACAAATTCATTAAGAAATCCCTTAAAATCAACTTCGAAAACCGTTCAAGTTAAAGTTAAGTTTCAAGAGAAGAATCAAAGGAATTAATTAGATATTGTAAAACCACAAATTTTTCAGTTTAATATGAAACAAACCTACGTTATATTGCATTTTCGTATTTTTATATTAATTTTACAAAATTTATTGTTACAATATATATTGGGTAAGGTGGAATCACACCAAACCTTGTAATACCCGATTTCAATTATGAATTTGACGGTTCTGACTTGAAACTGGAAAACGTCGGCTTCTCATGGAGTTTTTCTTTCAGGCAATTATCATATTTGAGTTTTTTTTTTTTTTTTTTTTAACTTTTATATATATATTCTTTTCAATTCATCGAAATAAAAACAAATGACAACTCAATACAAACAAAAGAAAAAAAACACGAAGACTCAAAGAATAAAGCAAAAAAAAAAAAAAAAAACTTTTATTTTCTTACCTTTTATCCTACTACTTTGATTTTAAAATTTTATGCTTTTATTTCTCAAGGGGCATGAGAACAGTTTTATTTTTTGTTTTGTTTTAAAGAATGCACATATTTTCACATGTGTACATCATTTTATATGAACTCCCCTATCTTGTATTGAAAATGTACATGATATTAATAATATAAAAATTGTCACCATCCTTTTAGTAGAATTATGATTCAATGCATTAATTCACATTATTTGGCAGGTTACGCGTCATTTGTATTGATTAGTGACTTTGGGGAAGCTATTTCTTATTCATTGGTTTCTTTTCTAAGACCAGTTCTAGCTTATTGGCTTATTTCACATGTTATGTGAATTAAGCAATTAGTTAAGAACAACTTATTTAAGATAAAATAAAAAAATCACGATGACGTACTCTTTATAATTTTTAAAATTGTTAATCTAGCTTCCAATTCAATTTCCTTTTCTATTTCATGTGAACCCATACGGAATATTATCACAACCCTAATATGGAATGATTAATAAAATAATAGGAGGAAAATTATAAATTTGGGACTCTAGTTGATAGTTGAAACACAATTTGGGGACGTGGATAGGTATTAAGCCAATTATTGCGTGTCTTTCAAGTCGAGGTCAAACTTTGTCAATGGCGTGTATTGTACCCTATCTCACCCTCTTCTTTTTCTTTTTGCCCCCTCATTTTTTTCTTAATTAATTTTACGACCTCAATTTTAATTAGATGAACATTTGAAACACGACTTAATTCAATGTTCAAATCAAATGATGCAATCAACGTGGGAAATTGCTACACATTTTAGGTTGACAGGAAGAAATAGAAAGAAAATGTGCAAAAAGCAGCCTAATTTGGTGAATGCTCCTTTTAGCGGTACCAACCAACAATTGTCCGTCCAATATCTCTTCATTTAATTAGTTTTGTAACACGTGTGTTGTGCGGAATTGTAAAATAAATAAAAATTAAAGTATATAATTTAAATTATGCTATGTTCATATTTATATATTTTATAAATTTAATATAAAAATAAATATATTGGTAAATGGTATAGATAATTGAAAAATACATTGTGAAAAAAGAGAGGAGATGAAAGAAAATAATTGAAAAGGACGAATAAAATTGTAATTCCACCTAGGAGAGAAAAATATTTAGAAATAGAGGTAAGATATATATATTTATTTATTTTAACTTTATTGATTTGTTTTTTTACTAGTGCAAAACTTATATACTGCGTAATAGGCAGCGTTGTGAAATTGTAATTTTAGGACTAATAATCATCTAAAATTTGGTGTGTAATTAATTAAACCATGCATCTCAAAAAAAGAAGAAAAAAAATCAACCGTTCAATATCCTTATCGTGTCGTGTTCGTGTTTGGTCTTATCGTATCGTGTCACTATCGTATCGACACAAAACACGATCCGATAACACAATTTGTCAGCCCTATTATAAATAGACTAGATCTAACAAAACCCTTAATACGCTAGACCGTATACCCCTATTGGATGACCCAACCTATTTCTACCCTAATCACCAATAATCATATTTAACATTTTACAATTACATGTAAGATCACCAATTATCATATTCAACACTTTACAATCCCAAATAAGATCACCAATACGTGAGTATATGCTATCACCGACTAGTTTTATTTCATTAAAATTAACATAAATAATAATTAAAAAAAACAAAAATTATGTGAAATATTTTACACATAAAATATATCATAATTTTTAAAAACTCATTATTTTACATGTGAATTTTTTTAGCTCATTTTACCTTAATTACTTATATTTTATTTTAGGGATCTTTTATTTAAAGGTATAGTCAATATAAACCCTCATTTAAAAGAGCTTTCTTCTTAATTTTTTATTTAAATGACCCTCTTTTTAAATAATTGGTTGCTTTTACGTTGTCTTGTGAAGAAAATTTAAGGGGGTTTCTGATTAATATTAGTCAAAGCCATTTAAACAAAATTTAAAGTGAAAAGGAAGGGTTACTGGAAATAATTTCCCTTTACTTTATGTATAAAATAAATTTTTTTATTAAAAAAAAACATTCACACAATAAAAAGGGTATTAACCATAACTTCCCTTCTTTCAAGAAAAAAAAAAAAAAAAAACTACTCCATAACTTCCCTAAAGAAAATACAAATACCATATACGTATACAAATACATACAGACCATAACTCTAATATATACAAAGGGGGAAGAAGGTAGGTGAGAGAATCTGTCCTTCATCCAAAACATGGCAGTATCTGGTTCTCTGCAACTCTCCCTGCAGCTCGGAATCTTCAAGAACCATGGGCGCAGCAAGAAATTTTCGGCAAGTCTTAATTGTTAAATATTTGGGTTTTTTTTTTTATTTTTTTGAAGTGAGTCGTTTTCCTCTTATTGTTTTCCATCCTGTATTACATTTCCGGTTGCAGAATTCGAAAACACAAGACCGATTATGTATATTGAGCAGCAATTTCCCGTCAATTTCACTGGTATATTTCTTAATTAGGCCAATTCATTTTCGAACCCTAGTTTGACAATTCAACCAAAAAGGGGAATTGTCCTTTTGATTTTATATTTTTGCAGTATTGGTTCCTCTTGAAGTAATTTCTTTTGCTATCACTTTAATGATAGAAATGCATTTCTTTACCGGACTCCTTCTCGGGGATTCTGTAGTTTCTTAGAAGAAATAAATTAGTCTCGTAAGGATTAGCTTCCGGCTATCTGAATGCTTGCATTTGTAAGTTAACGTAGGATTTGATTATTGTATCATTCTCATTACTTTTTCCATTCATAAAGTTTGGCTTGCTGCCGCATTTTTTCCCCAAAGTGAATTTTGACATAGCTTCTTAATCATACATTCTTGTGATCTGCATATGTGCTGGATGTATTACATCAACTGCGATTGTAAATAATCTCTATGCCTACTTTTCGTTTTCCATCTCATAATTTTTTTGTATTGTTAGGTCTTTGTTATTGGCAAAGCTTGACAGTGTTTCATAATGTATTTCCAGGAACAGTATTCTTGGACTTCAAAATTTTCAAAGAGAATACATAGAAGAATATACACAATACCGTGTAAAAACCAGCGGCTTAGGTGCCATTGTTTTTTAAATTCTGGCTCACCTTTGGATGCTAACTGTGTAAAGAATGCAACTTTAACTTTAGCAAGGTAATTCCTCCTTTTTTTAAAAAAAATCTAGTTTATTTATGTTCATGGTAGATAAAGGTTGATGTTGCACATTATTGAAATCATATGAGTTGGTGTTGATGATTTAACTGCTGATTTGACTCCTCATGTTGCCATAGTTTTGAAAGGCGCGCCTCTTGGTCACTGCCATTTCACACAGAAAAAAAACACATTTTAAGCTATTTTTTAAAACATATTTTAGGATTTTAGGACTGCAGCACACATTTTTTTAGGATAAGAGGGAAAAACAAATAATTGAATACGGAGTACATAAATTAGGTTAAACACAAAAACTAGGGTTTTAGAAAAACTCTCCCCTTCGGCCCTTCCACGTTCCAAACTAATGAAATTTTAAGTTGAGGAGGAGGAGGGCTTTGATTTCGATGAGAATGAGAACCAGTCAACTAGACTAATGAAATTTTAAGTTCTTAATTTCTGTTTTTTTCTGTTTTTTGTGTGTGAGTGAAGTCTATCTTCACTACTTTAGGCTCCTTAGAATTAATTTCATGTTTTCATTATGTTCTAATGTTTATTTATTGACTTTTTGGTAGTACTATGTGATTCTATGTGGTAGAATATGGCTATAGGATCATAAAATGTTGTTTAGAAAAAAAGGACAAAAGGCGCGTGCCCTTGCGCCTCGGGCGCTGGGACCCCTCTTGCGCCTTTCAAAACTATGCATGTTGCTTAAACACCTTCCATGATTGTTGTTGTAAGTGGTAAAATTTATGTTTTGGTTTAGAATCTACAACAACCAAGGTAATCCAAGTGAGCTGAATACCTTATATGATAAAGACAATAGCAGTGTATTCTGTTTGTAATTGTGCCATGGGTTATATATTCTTCCAAAGTCCTTTTTCTTCATTAATGTATTAGATTTTTTCTATAACTGTTTAAGTCTCTCACACTCTCAAATGCCCTTTAAAGGATTACTTTAATATTGTTGTTTTCACAGAGCACGTTAAATGTGTATGTATATTAATTATGGATATGGTGCAAGAGAAGTTCAACTTCTGTCTTTTACTGTACAATTGGAAGCCTGCTATATACTATACCTTAATTTTAATTATGTTAAAGATACTGCATATGAAGGATTTTGGGAGTGCCTATATGAGCTCCTAAATGTTATTAATGCTGTTTACACTCTTAAGATGGGAGATCTTATTTTAAAAATAAGTTCTTGAATGTTTGGATACAACATACTCATGGTGCCTAGAAAATGTTACCCTATACAATTTGTAAATAATAATTCAAAACTACAGGAATTTGTTAAGATCCTTTCCTTACTCAGTGGATTTCACAAGAGCATAATATCTCATTCTGGTAACATATAGGCTCATCTCGTATAAGCATCCTTCGACTACCTCTAGGAATAACAAATATCTGAAAAAAGGATGTCAAGTCCATGAAGGATAAATTAGAGATCATTAATCCCTGTTGTAGCTTTTGTGATTTCATCGTATATACATGAAATATCAACACAAATGTGAATTGCGTTTGGGCTTCGTGCATTTTGGTTTTTATTTAATTTTTGTTAAACGTCTGCAAAACATAATTTGCCTATTTATAGTGCCTGGCAGTGTTCAGCTTTTGTTCTGGTCAATTTTCTAAAATTAATGTTTGTGTTTGCAGATCATTTAATCATCTGCAAGGAAGTCCCCTTGTGATTAAATTGGCTTCAGCAGTTGGTATTATTATTTTTTCTGTATGGGGACTTAGGCCACTTGTGCGACAAGGCAGAAACATACTTTTGCAAGTAAAGTATTGCCTTTATAATTCTAGTCTCTTCATATTTCAATTCTTGAAAAATCTTCCTGTGATTTATGCTCTTATATAAGCCTATAAGGAGTTTTTGTAACTGAGTTGAGTTTCTAAACCATCTATTGATCAAGTACAATGAATCACAACATCATGCAGAAGAATGATAATAATTGGAAAAAGAGTATCACATATCAATTTACAACCTCTTATATTCAACCTTTGCTGCTATGGGTGGGAGCAATATTTATCTGCAGGTTAGTTATGTTTGGTTTAAACAAGGTTGAAATCAGATCTTATAACAAACTGAAACAGAGATTTATTTATCTTACAGAGCATTTGATCCAGTGATCATTCCTACAGAAGCTGGCCAGATTGTTAAACAAAGGCTCCTAAATTTTGTCAGATCATTGTCAACAGTGCTTGGCTTGGCATATTGTCTGTCAAGGTTAGTATTGAATCTGTTTACTAAAACATGTCACTGGATAAAGATTTTCCTTTTCATTTTGTTGATAATTCCTGTTTGCTCAACATTTGATATTAGTACGAGATAGAGTTCCCTCCATCATTTTAAGGATTCCATCTTGCAGCTTGATGTAGCCCAAAGAATTATAATCTGTTCTTGATGTTTTCTTATTAAGAAATTCTATTGTTTGGACTTGTAAATGACCTTACACCTTTTCATGTATGTCCCTCTGAGCTTCCCACTGATTGACTAATGCATTTTGGAACTGCATCCATTCATGTGTACATGCAAATATGAGACACGGATTGGTGTTTTGTTTGACAAATTCAAAAACCTAAATTTTGTTATTGTGTCGTAAGCAAAAAAAGAACCAGATTTTTTTTTTCTCGAAATTGAACGTGTTCATTCATTTTGACTACTTTAGCGTATTATCTTGTACTCCGTAGTAATTTTGACCTCACCTTCCCCGGAGTTCGTTTCCAATTAACAACACTCTCTTGTATTCATTAATGGAATGCTAGTCTGACTGAATTAGAAAACAACTTGCCTTGATAGTAGGCCCAGGTAATCAACCATGATCTGTACATATTTGAACAACTGTGATTTGTGTGCTTGAACTGAGTTGATCATGTCATCCTAGTTTTAAGAACCAATTCTTTGCAGTTCTCTCTAGATTTCATTCATCTTGTCATGCTCTATTTATCATATTTTTGTACTGGTAATAGTAATACATACATTTTCATTTATACATATTATATGTAGAACTGAAAGGAGTAATCTTGACTTTGGATTATTCTATGCAGTCTGATTCAACAAGCACAGAAAATCGTTTTGGAGTCAAATGACCCCGCTGATACTAGAAATGTATGTATGATCCCTCTCTGTGTATGAGCCAAGACGATTTCTTGAATCAATTTTAGCCGTAATAGCATTTTAAACTATCACAGTTATTTAGTCAAATACGACCCCCAAATACTTTTATTATATAAACACTACATTGGTTGCCTTAACAGTCTGTCTCAAATAGTTGGCCCTCTGCCCACGAAGTTCATCTAGGATCTCATAATTTATGGGACTTTACCCCTACAACATATATATGTGAACTCCTTGAATGTGTAGCTTAGGAGGTACTTGGAACAGTAACTCCCAACTCCAGCAAGGTTTATGGTGATATATTCATATAAAAGCTTCTATATTTTCGAACAAATGTGTTGCTCCCAATAGGTAGAAATTATGTAATTGTTACTAATTGAGGATCCTATCCACACTAACCTATTTATTACTGGTACATAGTCTCACTTGACTAAGATATGTAGTGTGAACATGCCACCATTCTAAATGGCTTACAAATTGCGCTCTCTTAGTAATTTAAGTACCTTATCCTATCCACGCTAATCTAAAGCTGTCTTACCTAAAAAAAGTTTTTTTGGAATTATTCAACTACGTGTGTGTGCATAACTCGACTTACCCAGTAATTTTAGCTTGGTCTGATATCACAAATGATAACCAATTTTCTTCAATCTCGTTAAATAATAACATAAGGTCACGATTCTGAAGCCAATTCCAAAATTTGATAGGAAGCTAAAATGAATTCTATAAAAGAAAAACTGAATATGGAAGAAGATACACAAATATAAAAGAGGTAAAAGTAGAATATTTGTGCTTTAATGAGAATTTTCTGTCTAAGGAATTGTACTGAATTTACATCTTTTCACTCAATAAGTATTCTTTATTGTTTCTTGACAGATGGGTTTCCAGTTTGCTGGCAGAGCTGTATATTCGGCTGTGTGGGTTGCAGCTGTGTCATTGTTTATGGAATTGTTAGGTTTCTCAACCCAAAAATGGCTCACAGCGGGAGGGCTTGGGACAGTCTTGCTCACACTAGCTGGACGTGAGGTATAAATGGAATTTAATTTATTCACTCGAATATGTCTTATTTTAATTTGTAACCTATTTTAAGAAATATTTTGCTGGTAATTAACTGCTTACAAGCTCCACTCGGAATCCTTTTTTTATTGTTTTATTCAGATTTTCACAAATTTCCTTTCAAGTGCAATGATTCATGCAACCAGGCCATTCGTTGTGAATGAGTGGATTCAGACCAAGATTGAAGGTTATGAAGTTTCTGGGACAGTTGAGGTTCGTAGTGGGTCTATCTCCAACATCCATCAACAGATATGGCTGTTCAAAATAATAGATACATAAAATAGTTTTGAAAAGTCATATCCTGTCTAAAAACATTGAAATTATATATCAGTTATTGTGTTCTGGCAAGTTGTCGAGAATCAGTAGTTCACATCCTGCAATGAGCAGTACTTTCGAAAGTTCAACTTGTGGCTAGTTTTATTGTTATTGATATGTGTATCCTTATCAGTTTTCCTGCATTTTCACTTTGCAGCATGTGGGATGGTGGTCACCGACAATTATAAGAGGTGAAGACCGTGAAGCTGTTCACATTCCAAACCACAAGTTCACTATGAATGTTGTGAGAAATCTGACACAAAAAACTCACTGGCGTATTAAAACCCACCTAGCCATCAGTCACTTGGATGTCAGCAAAATAAATGTGTGGATTGTTATACTTCATGTCCAGTTGATCAATTCTGCCTCAATAATAATAATTGCTCGTCTCTCGATTGATCTCTCACACAATTTCCTCACCTCTCTCTGCAGAGCATTGTAGCTGATATGCGTAAGGTTCTGGCAAAGAATCCTCAAGTGGAACAACAGAAACTGCATAGAAGAGTATTCTTGGATAATATTGATCCTGAAAATCAGGCCCTCATGGTGAGATCAAATTCTTGACTATTTTCATATTGTCCTTTCAGCTTGGTTAACAGTTCCAATTTGTAAGTTCACAATTATTTCTCTTTGAAGTAAGTAGTACTATAACTTAAGAATCTCCCTTCTATTTTTTAGATTTCTGAAACAGGCTTTATCATTCTTATTACCAATTTTGTTGATCAAGAATTAGTTTTCCTTGTAATTTCCATACCTTTTAGAGGAGCATCTCTGGAATTCATTGTTACTTAACTTCTTGTAAATGAGTTTGATTTTGAAATGTATTAGTGATACAATTGTTGAACTCAAAATTCTACGATATACTTACTTCCAAAATTACGCAGATACTGGTGTCCTGCTTCGTGAAGACCTCACATTTTGAAGAATATTTATGTGTTAAGGTGATTATTCCATTACCTTTTCAATTAAGATTGCTCCGTATGACATTATAAATGGTAAAAGTTATACTATAAATGGTAAAAAGAGGTCTTAGCTACATAGGAGTTTGGTACAAAATGGTACGAATGGAGTTCCCACAGTGTTAACAATCATCTGAATGCCGTGCTCTTAAGGTTAAGGCTAGCAGAAGTGGACAAATCTTACTATAACCTTCCAGATTTACGTTGTCTCAATTCATTTCATATGAAACTCATTATATTTCAAGGAGTATCTGACTTTCATTTCCATGTGCTAATTGAACAACAGGAAGCTATTTTTCTTGATCTTCTCAGAGTCATCAGGCACCATCGTGCTCGATTAGCCACTCCCATCCGTACTGTTCAGAAAGTATATACCGATGCTGACTTGGACAGCGTACCATTTTCAGATTCTATATTTAATAGGGGGGCAACGTCAAATCGCCCACTAATGTTGATTGAGCCATCCTATAAAATCAACGGGGAAGATAAGCCTAAAAGTCAAGCTCGATCATCCCGTGCAAATGGGGAGGAAGACAGTAAGGCTACTGCAAAGCCCATTCCAGATAACAAGGTAGATGCTAAAGGAGAAACAACTTTAAACCCCGAATCGAAATCTAAAGCAACAGCTTCTCCCGATCTTAAGACAAAAGAGACACAAGCATCCGATGCTAAAGCTGATTCTGAGACAAAGGAAGATCACAAGATTGCTTCAAAATCTTCATCTGATCCTAAGCTCAATAGCAGTACCAAAACTGCCCCCAAGATTGATAACAAGTCTGTTGAAGAAACTAATCCAGTCTCCTCGTCTGAGTCGGGGGTCAAAAGATCTGAAAATGGTGCTTCGACTTCGCATGTGAAACAAGATGTAAGACAACCAGTTGCACAGACGCCCATGCCTAAAGCTTCGCTGGAAGAGAATATAGTTCTTGGTGTTGCTTTGGAGGGGTCGAAGAGAACCCTGCCCATTGAGGAAGAAATGGTGGGCCCATCAAATCTCGAAGACGTGAAGGAGTTGGCTAAGTTGCGTAGTGGTAATGGGCCCGCGGTAGCTGAGAAGGAAAAAAATGATATCAAGAGATCAAACAGCCCTGGTTCTCCGGGTAATGATCAGTCGGATCAGCAAGATTGAAGGCATCTGAATTGCACAAGTGTTATCAGGTAAAGATTGATGCTGTATATATTCATTTGGTATAAAACTGTTGTCTGGCATTTGGGTTCGACTCGTTGTCATTTTGATTTTATTGCGGCAAATACCTATTTTCGATATTTTTTCAGAAAGAGAATTGGTATTTTGTCCAGTAGCTCTAGGTCGAATAGACTCGTGTGTGTTGTGAATATATGAGACCATGTGATTTTTTTTTTTATATTTTTCCGAATTAGGTTATATACTTCGATTTGTAATATTTTTCTTTTAAAATGGACCTCCCTTTAACTGCACTTTGTCGTGATGTTACGGTCCAGCTCAATGTGGAAGATGATGGAATTCAGAAAGTCAAAATCGTGTTTGTCTTTTTAATATCCTATTTGTGTTTCGTCTTTTTAATATCGCATTTGTGTTTCTGCTTTGTTATCATACGATGTCGTTTAGGTCTAAGATATTCGCGAACGAGAGCAATATCTTTCAGTCGTGTGAAGTGCACGAAGTTTAGTGAAGGCAAAATGCAATATTTGTGTACAAAATTGATTGGTGTTTCAGGCTTGGCTTCAGAATGAAGATTTTAAAATGAAAGAAAAGAGAGGCTACATATTACACGAATATCCTAAATGCTGTTCAAGATACACACTGTATAAATATGTTATCAAACTTTACAGACATGATGTATTCTTCTATGTAATCAATAAAACATGAATGAAAGGTGAAACCATTTATTTTTCCAAGCCACAATTACAATCAAACAGTACAAATCACTCAGAACTACTGCAGATACAATCTGGAGCAGGATACGTGTATATAGACTGCTCAGGTTTGCGTAATCTGAGCAATCCTTGTCTGCCTCTATGCCCGTCAACAACCGCCTCTTGGAACTCACTCCAACTCAGGCTCTTGTTCAAGAATACCGGCCCTAACAGAGCCATGTTCGGCCTTATCGTCTTCTTGTTTTCATATGTACGGTGCCCCACCTACCATTTCAATTTCAAGATCAAATCACAATATTTATATTCAAATTAATAGTCCTACATGAAAAATATTTCTTGAGGATTTTTTTTTGAAAATATTGATGTGTAACAACATACCACAGCATTGTGCATGTTTCCAGGCGAAGCAGAAACGAAGATATCGCTGTGCATGCTAACGTAGTAATCTACTGCAGCTAATAACGAAGCCTTCCCACTAATTTGAGCTCGTTCCTCTGAAGAAGCGAGGCTCTTTTTGTCTTCCATAAGAGGAAATAAACCTCTCAATGTTGAGATCCTAGCTTCTCCACCGTATACCTGAAAGTGGTTTTGCATAAAAATCGCAAAATTTAGAATACGAAAACAACACGTTGAGCTATCAATGTGTAATACCAAGCTCAACACACCTTGTGGGAAGCAAGATACAAACGAGTCGTGTTGTCAAATCCCAAAGCTGCTAGCAGCAGCCCAATTTCTTCAGGAGTCAACGGGCACCGTCCCTGACTCCTCAACTCCTCATCCGTAAATTGAGAATTTAACACCCTTCCCTGCCAAATAACTTGTCGATATTTGGCCAGAGCCAATTTCTCAGCTTTACCTCCACCAAAGTCACAAGCCGAGTGTGCAGCCATATCCTAGATAATCAAAGGAATTAAAGTAAGCAAGTATTTATATACATCAGATGCATGTGTAACTGATGTGTATTTTTAAAAGATACTAGTATTAGTTACTTCACCGAAAATGATTAGTTGCTTTTTTTTTTTTTTTTAAATAGTTAATTTATTGAAAGTACTAGTTGTGCACCAGTTGCACGGTGCAGCTGGTGCACCCAAGCACCAAGGAAAGGCACCTAACGAACCAGATACACGAGCCTCATCCGACTAATCCTAGGAAAGGACGCGTCCTCCGGTTAAAAGATATTATCTACAAGTAAACGTACGGCACGTACCTTGTCAAAGCGAAGGTGAAGGACAACAAATTTTCCATTTCCTTGCTTGTCTTTAGAATCGGAGACTCTTTTAAGGTAGGTAGTGCTGTCAGCTTCACTTGTACTAGGAGGATGTCTGAGACGATTAACGAGAGCATCGCCCAGAGCCCTAATGTGAGGAACAAAAGCTAAAGCTTGGAAGTTGACTTTACAACGTAGTTTCTGGATGTCCTCAGGCATATTGTCGAAAGCCAAGCGGTGAGAAAATGGAGCAATTGCAGCAATCCCATAACTGGACAACTCAAAATATAACAGTCAAAACCTAAGGGGTACAACAAATATAATTTCCAATACGGAATTTGGAAGTTTCTCTAAAGAGACCAACCTCTGTAGGACAGGCAAGACATTGTCCAGGTACCAGTTGGCTGAAGCATGAACGGGTGCGTTTTTTACACGGGTTGCTCGAATTGCTGATGCGTAATACTCCCGAGTGCTCCAAAAGAATTCATCGGGCACCTCTCTAACGATAGATATGTCGTCTTTCAATGCATTAATGAAGTGATCCACATCAAAAATTTCCTCAAATGTGCTGCAAGAAAAGCGACACTCGTCTCGTTTAATTAAAGCAACATTAAAAAACCAGAACTGGAAATTATCATCATAGCAAACTAAAAAAAGACCTTGAATCTTTCCAAACGGGATTTACTTCAAGATACGGAATTATAAGTGTTGCATTCAAAATTTTGGCAAGAGCAACTGCATCACAAATCTTTATAAACAAAGTGCGTATATTAGTGATCCCAGAGAAGTAATATTAGTCAGTTCAAATATCATCAAACATTAACTCGAAGTACTTACGCCCATTCTCTGCTGGTTTAGTCCTCCATCAAGGAACACCTGAATATAACCTTCAGATTTCTCTGGTAATGCTGCTTAATACAGAAGAAACTAAAGATAAGCAACTTTTCTAATAAAAAAGGGATAAACAAAACAAAATTCTTGTACTTACGAGCGGCACTGTCTGGGCGAAGACAAGGTTTCCATCCCTGGTAGGCTAAAGGCATCCACAGTTCAGCCTGTTGCTCAGCAGACTAACAGAAAGAAACGAGCACGTGTTGATTAAACGAATAATCAATAAAGATTGGGCGTTATTTAAATCATGCAAATTGATTAGTCGACTCTTACTCACAGTTTGGCGCTGTACAGCACTCGTGAGTAAACGCGAATGTTTAGGTTTAGGAGCATTCCACTCCTGCACAAAATAATTAGCCCAAGAGAATTAAAAACTCAAACAATAATCATCCAAAATACCTTTACACCTTTAATATTTGAATTAGGACAAAAAACCCAAATTATTCACTAATACAGCCTGGATTAAACTAAACTCCTAATACCACCATACATTCCTAAGTGTCAGATTCATCTTACCTGCTCCATATGAGCCTAAACTGTATCTTGACAATATCTCAATTGGGGTTTCTATTTCTTACATCATAGGAGTATCTAATAAGCAGATAAGTAGATCAGAACCACATCCTATATTTCAACAATTTAGTTTCTACATAAATCTTGCTCCTCCTAATATTCAGTAAAGATAAGTAAAGCCATAGCCACGAATGGTATATCAATAAATAAATTCCACCTAATTCAAGAATATCAACACTTCAGCAAAATTGCAACAAAAACCCCAAAAGCCAACCAAGATAACTTGCCCCTTTTGCAACCATTTCTCATAAAGCTAAACAATAGCAAAGATTTCATATAACAATAAAGAAAAGCAAAATTCAACACACACACATTACATAGCATTGATAACAAGAGCATACCGAGAATACAGAGGGCAAGGCATGGCTGAGAGGAGTGAAAAGACTAGGAAAAAGTAAGGGAAGCAGCAGGACAAAGGCAGCAGCCATGGTTCCTCCTCTGAAGCTATGACTAAGAAAATGACCACTACTCCTCATGCTAATTATACTGCCTATTTCTTGATCTTTATTGTAATTGCAGCTGTCTATGTTATACTGTTACAGATTAAATAAATAGAATTAAAGTCTTTAATCTTTGGAAACACTTCACAAAAGCTACTTTCATGTGAGAGAGAGAGAGAGAGAGAGAGAGAGAGAGAGAGAGAAGCAATTAAAGAGGGCCCATTTTCATTTTCAGCCTCTGTAAAAGCATCTTACTGTCTCACATGCCCACCTGTCTCCTTATGTACATAACTACATACCTATTTATTACACGGTATACTACTTGCACACAACCAAAATACAGTTGCCAATTTTCACTTATTTCATGCTTCAATATACAAAAAGATAGTCATTGAAATATGATAAGATATTCACTAACACCTTGATGGGTTTCTTCTGGCAAGCAATTACTATTCACCAAATTAATTGCTTCAACTTAAAAGGAATTCAATCTTGAAATACTTACACCAGACCCACAGCACAAGCCCTATTTACTACACATAATATTCCACCAAATTGCACAAATACATGCACCTACTTACCAATTAAAAAATAATTGCAAACCCCTTAATGGGTCTCTTAGACAAGACAATCAATTACCCCCCAAACTTGAAAAATAAAAATAAAAATTAAATCTTGAATATCTTACACACATATCACAATCAATAATTGACCAATAATGTTGGATGAAATGACATTAAGTGGACAAAAAAACACAAACTCACTAGTCACGGTAACAGTAGAAGAAAGAGCTTCAGTAGAGTGATTTTTATGCAAATGGGGTTAATTAATTTACTTGGAATTTTATTTGTTGGGGTGTCTTATTATAAGAGAAGAGGGCCCGCGGAAGGCGACGGTGTAGATTGATTTGATCAGGCACCGCTTTAAAAGGTTGTACGTGTCGCTTCAAGAATTGGGTTCGTGTAATGTGCCGGTTTCTATTGCTTAACTTTTCTTTCTTGAATTTTAATTTAGACAGAAAAGTGTCATCATAATTTGCAGTTGCTTCGGTCTTTCGCGCTATTTATTCACCGTAATTTTACGTACGGCATCGCCCCACCGACACATTTGGTCAACACTCCATTAATTATTAGTACTCCCTCCGTTCCGGGGAAAACTCCCCATGAGCTTCGAACACGAAGGTTAAAAAATAATATTCCCTCTATCTAATTTCATTATTCTCACTTTCCCTGGTTGTCCAATTTTATTATGTCAATACCTTTTTTTTTTTAAAACAATACTATTCATACAACTTTATTTCCACCCTCCTACCATCACTTATTTACCCACTTTGACATTCACTTTATTCATAAACAATCATTTATTTACAAATGGACTCACAATACCCCTTCATACCCTCAACTTATCTACTTTATGAATAAACTAATCAATATTCATTAAAATCCGTGCCCGAAGAAGTGGACATAATAAAATTGGACGGAGGGAGTAATATAATAAATAGATGTATTAGATGTGATGTGATGTGATATGATTGAGAGAAAGAAGAATATAATGAAATGTGGGAGAAAATAGTTAAAAAAAAAAAATAGCTTTCACTAGAACGAAAAAAAAAAATAAAAAAATTTGAGTACCTTTCATTGGATTTCACTTGGATGGAGGGAGTAATATTTATTTTCCTTTTAATTCACATCCAGAATATCTATGTAATCGAATTTAGAGGGTTTGAGTTTGTTGAATATGGAATCGAATTTAATGACGGAGTCAAAATGAAAAATAAATAAATAAGACGAGCTGAAATTTGAAATAAAAAAATAAAAGGCAAATTTTAATTAGTTTAAAAGTTATATATTTTTATTTTACAAATGAACACATGAAAATGGATGTGGTCCAGTAGTAAAATTTCAATTCCAAGTTCGATCAATACATGTATCGGCTAGGTGATATATATATATATATATTTTTTTTTTACATATATAATTTTTTTTAAAAGTGAGGCAAACTATAGCCCTAAAATCGATCCGCCAGTGGCCGAACTCGAGCTTTATAATTAAATAATCATCAGTTTTTTTCCGAGTAGCTTAATAGTATTAATAATATTAAATTAGATTACTTATCAATTAATTATAAAAATAAATTTATATATTTTTTAAAATTATAATCCATATACTTAGTACGAAATTCTTTAGTTTATTTAATTAAATAAGCTTAATTACATATTTTATATTTATCATATATTCCATTCGTCTCGATAAAAACTATTCATGAATTTTGTACACAAAGATTAAGAACTATGATAGAATAAGTAAATACAATTGAAAGAGAGAAAAAAATATATAATTAAATGTAAAGTTGAGTAGTTTGTCATATAAAATTTTGATAACTTTTATTGAGATGGAGGGAGTAATTTATTTTAGTACGCTCACAAGCTTACTAACGAACCTTCTCACAAGCTAACAAATTGAATTTTGTTGATCTTCAGTTTGTTTGTTTATGTTGACGAATTTAATTTATTACATTTTTAAAGCTAAGTCCAAATAGTTTGCGAACGACTTGATTTGATTACATCTCTACGGGCAAATGATCCATTTACTGTATATTTTAAATAAATATTTTTACCATATCATTATGATACGGTCTAATTTAATAAAATGGAGAGTTAAATTGAGTTGGGATATTTCTTATGTGGGACTGTGGGAGTACGATTTATGTGAAAACAGTGACTCATGAGAACAAAAAAACAGAAGTGACGTTGAAATGATGCAATCATTATGGAAATTAGGCAGATTGAAACTTAATCAGATGCACGAATTTGAAAGAATCATATACTACTTTTTATTTGCCAAAAAATATTCAGTATAATCATAATTATTTGGTGGTGGATATATGAGTTCGAAGTGCAAACACGTGGAATGATATAATTAATTAAAAATAATGGTCAATTAACTATTTCTAAATATATCTTTTAATTTGTGGATGAGTCGACATAGGGAATATATTCACATTTAGGTATATTTTGTAAATTCAACTAACAATTTTCACTTTTTATTGGAATTTTTTAAAAATAAATAATTATAAAAATTGTTAATTGTATTTTACAAACATACCATTATTTCGAAATAACATAGAAATTCAAACGCAAACAATTATTTAATAAGGTAATTTCCTCTTAAGATAAATTATTAGGTAATTATAACTTGAGTTCAAATTCGCTACGTATTAGTATTATACTTCTTCCGTTATATAAAGTTAGTCGATTTTAATCTTAATCTTATTTTAAATAGTCTGTCGCTTTTATTATTTTTACCATAAATCTTTCTAAACTATTTCTATTTAATTTCTACGACATCTCTTTTTTATTGAAAATATATGAATGCATCATTTTTTTTTCCTTTGACAAGATAAATTAACATTTTACTTTTTATATATTAATTTTTGTATTAATAAAAAAGATAAATATTTATGAGTAATTATGTCAAAATTTTATGTTCTTTAATTTTATATAAAATTACAAATACGACAAATTTCATGAAACTGTGGAGTATATACCATTAATCGAGCAAAATAGAACTAATTTGAAATTAGATGGAGAAGAAAAGATCCAACAACGTATCTACTCCTTTTAATTTTGAAGTTAGATTTTTCTTCCCATTGAATAATGAGAGTAGCTTGCTATGTTTAATTGCAACAAATTGCCAATCATTCGTATTTCTCCCTCAAAATTCATTTAATCTTTATTGAGTATTTTATTAGGATTCTTATCCTATTGAAAAAGATGCACTACCTACTTATCGATTTGCCATTTATTAGTAGGCACAGTCTACCACACAATATTTACTTTTGGTTAATTTCGTGCATGTGAATTTCCAACTAAAGTCTGTTTCATTGTCCTTTGACTATTTTTGTTTAATTAAATGATTTGTCATTTACTCCAATTAGACGTGTTTGATAAAAATCCTACTTTTTTTTTTCTTATAGGTAGCCTAAATGTCTATAGATAATATAGATATAAGTTCGTCCTGTTATTTTATGGGATCTTCTATATGTAGTCAGGATGTCGTAACGTGTCGTAATGACTACCTTAGTCAGTTAATTTAAACCATTAAAAATCTAATCTAAAGGTTTAGATTTGATGACCTGTTACCTTTTGTAAATTTTACGATATGTATTGTCGTAATGTGTCATAAATTTGTATTTTCTATTAAATTAAATTAATTAAAATATATTATTGTAAAATTACATTTGTATCCTTATACAATAAAATAATTAATTATATTTTTATTAATGTAATTAAAATATGTAACATATCAAATTACATATTTACCCTTATGTTATTAATAACAAAAGAATAAATCAAATCAATTAATTAATAAAAAATAAATCAAATTAATTAAAATTATTAAAACCTAGCATGATTTTTGAATTGTTCTTTTCGTGCCTTAAGCTATCACCCGCCTCCGTGCCTTCCTGCCCGCCACCGCTGCCGCCTTTCAGCCACCGCCGCCGCCTTTTAGCGAGAAATCGGGAATTGAGCGAGAAAATGGTACGAGAAGGGGCTTATACACTCGTTGTAACTTAGGATAATCGAATTCACTTTGCGGAACGTTGGAATTGGGGGAGAAAGGAACCCTAATTTCAAGTATTATTGTGGAATTGGGGGAGAAACATAACAGCGATGTGGCCTGTGGAGAAGAAAAGGAAGCGGAAAGGAACCCTAATGAAATATTCTGCAATTTGTTTATTTGATTTTTTAAATTAAAAATTATAATATTTGTACAATTTGTTTATTTGATTTTTTAAATTAAAAATTATAATATTTGTATTAAAAGGGTAGGATAGTCATTTTATTAATATTTGTATTAAAAGGGTAGGATAGTAATTTTATTATTTTTAATAAATTAAACTTTCTTATAAATAATTTAAAATATAGTAAATAACAAAATAAAATTTAAATAATGCTAAAAATAACTTAAATTTATATAACAGGTAGCAGGTCGTTACGACGTTTACGACGCCACATGGCGCGATTCGACAAAGTGACTGTGTAGTCACTTTGTAAAATTTGACTACCGTAAGAATTGTCATTATTTTATAGGTAGTCTAAATGTTTATAGTTATGCATATAAGTTTGACAATGTGTTACGAATCTCCGTTTTCGTAGATATTCGTCTCGAAAGAAGTGAATTTTTTCGATTACTTTGTTCACATAGCGGAAACGAGATCATATTTTTGGTAGGGGGCTCGATCTTTATAATTAATTAAGTGGAGAACTATTTTATTTTATTTTGTCAAGAAATTGTGTGGGAAATGATTTTTGACAAACACTATTTTCTGATATTTTGACAATTTGAAAAGTCATACTTAGGGTCGGCGAACATAATTACAATATATATATAATATTATGTCAGTCGACCTAATTATATGGTGTATTTCTTTTTCAATTATAAAATCAAATAATGTCTGTCGACTTAATGTTATGGTGTATTTGACAATTTGTTTTCCAAATATGAAATAAAATAAAAGTAAATATTACAGCTGGAAAAGAGGAAGGCCAAAAATAAGACAGCACGTTGGCTTGGACAGGTCTTAGTGGACCATGAAGTTGATAGCTCGTGGACTAAAATGGGCCCGATCACCGTCAAAGCCCAAAATATCTTTACCTTGTACCCATAGATTGATATGGCTTGTACCTTGGTCCTAAATCGGAGCAATAAAATTAAAATGTACTTGGACATATTGCAATTTAAGAAAAAACTAAAAATGATATAATGGTTGAAAAGTCATACCAAAGTACGTGGAGTCTGCCCCCACAGAGGTCTCCCGTATTTTCAAGTTATTTTTATTTGTAACAATTCAATTAGCTACTCGTGGTTAGAGCTGTCAAAACGGGTCCACGGGACAGAGCAGATCAAAATCGTATCAAAATCGTAAAAGCCCATTAATTGGCGGGACAAGGGCGGGCTGGCCCATTTGCTAGGCGGGCTACCAAAACCTCAACCCAACCCACAAAGGGGCGGGTCGCGAGTTTCGGCGGGCCAACTCATTTTTTTTAAAGTAATTATTTATTAAATTCATTGTGCTTAGACCTGTCAGAACGGGCTAAAGGTGTGGGCCGGTCAAAAACCCACCTCAACCCATCATTTTGCGGGCTTTGACGGGCCGATCCACGACGGGGACGGGTTGAAAAATAGTCAACTCAACCCAACCCATGACGGGTGGCGCGAGACAGAGACCTGTTGTGCTTAGACCTGTCAAAACGGGCTAACGGTGCGGGCCGGTCCAAAACCCACCTCAACCTATGGCGGGCTAGTCCACGTGCTTTTTCATTAAAAAGACTTTGTTTTTGAGTTTTCCCCAAAAGGCCTCATACCAATGGAGATACTAATCCCCCTTTTATACCCAATGATCCTTCAATGCTAATCCGATGTGGGACAATTGTTTGACACTCAACAAAAAAAAAGTTTACATAAACTTAAAATTCAAGCAATAATGTCCACAAAATAGTCCAAATAAATAAAACGTATATATAAAAGCCCATCAATATACTTCCATGTGACGCTTAAAAGTAGAAGATCCATAAAATCCCCCCCTCCCCCCTATAGATTGTTTTGCAATCTTTTCCAATCCTTTTTTTTATAAATTAATTCCAAACATAAGAAAACTGTCTAGACTTTAACTTGAAATTTTCTCCTAAATTATTAGGAGTATTATCTAAGTTAATACCGTCCATGAATTTGTTTGCCTAAAAATCTACAATTAATATGAATAAAGGCTAAATAAATTGTCATGGAAACGTATATACAACGCCTGATAAAATAAATTACTAATAAATCAAGGTAGCAATTTATAAACAAAAATATAAGCATATGTCCAATCAATTTATAGGTGAAATTTAATTAATAATTAACACAAAATCATAGTTTGAGTGTATATTGTGTACGTACCATGCATCCTGCATACCACCTATCTTAAAAAAGAAAATAAGATAAAAGAAAAACAAGAATGGAGGGAATTAATCTTACCAGATAGCTGTGCGATGGTTGTGGTTGTGGAGACAGTTATTTTTTTTCACTTTAGGGTTTCAGAGCCCTTCCTTCCTTTTTATAAAAAATAAAATTAAAAAAGTTCACGGGCCAACCCGCCCCGTCCGCGGTCCAACCCGCTAAAACCCGCGACCCATACGGTCTAGACCGTACGGGCCCGCTCCTAAACGGGTTTGTAAATACGCTGTCCAACTTACCATATTAATAAGAGGGGGCGGGTTGGCCCAACGGGCCCAACCCATTTTGACAGATGTAGTTGTGCTTGATTGTTTTTTTGCTTCTAATTTTTTATTGTTAATTGCATGCATGGATGAAAATATCCGGAAATATCCCCGATATATCCATTTTTCGGGGTCACCGATATCGATATTGGGAAGAACCGATATTTCCACGATATTTGTAAAAAAATTAAAAATATCGATAGATAATAACAATATCGAGCCTAATATCGGTAAAATATCGAGAAAATATCGATAAATTTCGAAAAATATCGATAAATGTCATACGAAATAACATTGTATATTATGTTTTATATAAATTTATCATTGATATAAAATGTATTCAAATTATTTTGTTGATTTCATGTACTAAATGCTTGTTATTAAATTTTTACAATTTTTCAAATTTATCGATATCGATATATCCATCGATATTTCCATAAATTTAAGGTCTCGATATTTCCATCGATACCGATATTTTCATCCTTGATAGTAACAAAATCACATACAAAATCGCATATTTATTTGGTTTTCACTTTGATTTGGTACTCTTAGTAGTAAGAAATGATATACAAAATCGCATATTTATGGAATACCACAGGAACGAAGACGTGTTTGTAAGAAATGATATACAAAATCGCATATTTATGGAACACCACAGGAACAAAGACATGTTTGTGGTAATAGGATAGAGTAGTTTTTCCTATATTTATACATTTTTTCAAAATATTGATACATTTGCTGCGCGACACCATTGACCATTTGTTGGGAGTTTAAAATGACCATAAACCAAACCCACGCGTTTGTCTTGTCTATAAAAGACACTGTTGAGAGTAAAAAGTAAAACATAAGAAAGTAAAACATAAGAAAGTAAAGGGGTAATTAGTATATAGGACATTTCACCTATAGAAACTAGAAATAAAGACAATAAATTTTAAAGTTAGGAAGAAGGACAATATGATTTATAAAAGTACAGTTTTATCCTCCGTTTAAAATAAAGTCAAAATTTGAATATTCAATTAAGATAAAATAGGAAATTCAAAACATGATTTGAATATTAAATTGCCGGAAATCCAGGGCATAAATGCGTTCGAAAATCAAAGTTTCCTAAATCAAGCTGGATTGTCATATTAAATTACTTTTAATTATATACAAAGATTATTTAAGACTTTTTCAACTCTGTACATCTTTAAAAATTATTATTCAAAAATAAATATATTCAATGCTCTATAAAAAAATATACAATAATTCGTTCAATAATTACATATAATAATTTATAATTATATAGAATAAATATTAAAGATTGTCATATTAATTATAATTGTAACTTCTCCATTAAATTAAAATGCATTAATGTTATTAATGTTATCTTTAGGGGAACTAAAAAAACGGATTATGAACCAGAATAGACAATATTATACAAATCTGGATGGTAAACCGTTATATACACAAAAACAAAACAAACAAAAAAGAAATACATATGATGTAATTAAGTAAGTAACGTGGGGAGTATCGAAAGTGAATATATGCGAAAGTATATGCCAAACAAATATGCACATTGTGATATGTGCATTATGGAAGAAAAATTAGACCATTTTTTTTATATATTTATGACTACTACGATAATCATATTATTATTACGTGGATATCAATAAACTATTCATTTTAGAAATTGTAATTATAATATTATTTATAGAAAAAAATTACATTTGAATATAAGTATGTTTGAAAATGTCAAAAATATATTGTTTGTTTGGATTGCGTGAGATAATTGTGGGGAGTAGTGGGTATATTCCTATTTTAAATTAATAATATTGTATTAATGATGATTGACTTTAAAATTGTGGATTGTAACTTTTCAAAAGATATTCATTATTATGATATTTCCGTGATATCATTGGATAACATAAAAAACATTACATTATGGCTTAAGTTAAGTATATCTGGCCATATCATAAGAAAACTACGAGTACATATCTAGATACTGCATATTGAAAAATATATGCTAAAGATTGATGCACAATATATGCTAAAATAGCTTTAATATCTAGAAACTTGGTTTTCTCCTCGAATTCGAACTTTAATATCACAGCATATTCCATCTCTGACACTGTAAAATAGCTTCTCCAATTAACACGTTCAATAGAGCCCTAAATCGCACAAAATAAAACAGGGTAGAATTAGAAAAACTCGAAGATCGAATCGGACAGGGTATAAATTGAAATAACAATGAACCAATCGAATTATTGATTATTGAATTAAAACAACCAGGAATAAAATTGCCTACCCAGATAATGTAATGGTTCTCGAATGAAATTTAGAAACTCAAAATTCACTCTATTTTGGGTATTTCGGTGATGATCGAATGTCGAAGATGAGATTTGAAGATCGAATTATTGATTATCACATTTGGAAATTGAATATGGAATCATTGCATCAAAACGGAATTCATACCTCCAAAATGGAATGATTCTGGTATCGAAGATAGCGCAATTGAGATTTACAGATCGATTTATTGATTATTGAAGATTTGATTTGCAGATGGGATTTGCAGCAAAAATGGAGGTGGTTCGGTGATGATCGAATATCGAAGATGGGATTTGAAGATCGAACGTAATTCATACCTCCCAAATTGGAATGATTCTGTTATCGAAGATAGTGAAATTTAGGATTTGGAGATCGATTTATTGATTATGCGCAATTGGGATTTGGAGATCGATTTACTGATTATTGAAGCTGTGATCTGCAGATTGGATTTGCAGCAAAAGGGAGTGTTTCAATGTTGACCATGAAATGCTTTAAATTTAAGATATAATTTTATTTTACATTGATTTGAAATTAAAAAATACCGATAGCTTTAATTTTAATTTAATATATTGGTGTGATGAAAGAGTAAGGGCATAATTGGTCATTTAGTTATGAATTTGACCTTATTCCTAATGCTATATCTTTTTGTCTCTTTTTCTAGTTGTGTCTATAGGATTGTCTCTAATCTTAATTAAACTTGAAAGTAAAACATAAGTAAAGAGGCAGCATTGCAGAGGAGAGTAAGAGTACTTCAAATTTGTTCTAAATATTCAAACATTTCTTACGTATGATCATATATTTTTTCTAAATTGTTTTATTTGTTTGTGTAAGCAGAAATGACGAAGCGGAAAGTGGATGACACCATAGGGCATTTGTGTCGCACATGTGAGAACATACTAAGCTTGAGGGGGGACGAGCTCGAGAACCACAGGACGAATTGTAAAGGAAAGGCGAAAAAAGGAACTGAGGGAAAAGAGAAAACTGAGGGGGCTGGAGGATCTGGAGCGGCTGCTGGGGGTGCTGACTGACCGTTGAAAGAATCAGGGGATGAAGAGGAGGTATATATATATATATATATAGTATTATCAAGGATGAAAATATCGGTATCGGTGGAATATCGAGACCTTAAATTTATGGAAATATCGATATCGAATATCGATATCGGTAAATTTGAAAAATTGTAAAAATTTAATAACAAGCCTTTAGTACATAAAATCATGGATGAAAATATCCGAAAATATCCCCGATATATCCATTTTTCGGGGTCACCGATATCGATATTGGGAAGAACCGATATTTCCACGATATTTGTAAAAAATTAAAAATATCGATAAATATCGATAGATAATAACAATATCGAGCCTAATATCGGTAAAATATCGAGAAAATATCGGAAAATATCGATAAATTTCGAAAAATATCGATAAATGTCATACGAAATAACATTGTATATTATGTTTTATATAAATTTATCATTGATATAAAATGTATTCAAATTATTTTGTTGATTTTATGTACTAAAGGCTTGTTATTAAATGTTTACAATTTTTCAAATTTACCGATATCGATATATCCATCGATATTTCCATAAATTTAAGGTCTCGATATTTCCACCGATACCGATATTTTCATCCCTGATTGCATGCAACGACTAAATTTTGAGTTGTTGAATAAGTCTAAAAATTGTGATACTTTTGTTATTTTTCTATAATATTAAACTAATTATAATAATAGAATAATAATAATAATATTACTAATTTTTTAATTTAAAATAGGTCTTGCCCGCCAACACCCGTGGCCCAAACGGGGCGGTCCCTGTAGCCCGCCTCCTAGCGGGCTGAGAAAAGTTGAGTCCAACCTGTATTTTTTTATAGCGGTGCGGTCTGGTCCAACGGGCTCAACCCATTTTGAAAGCTCTATTCGTGATCAACTTAATTAAAATAAAAATTGAAATTAATTCGAATTTAATTGAGTCAAGCTCTAATAGTTCTCGAGCTAATGTTCGAGCTCAATAATTATAAATTTACTAGTCTTACTCCAACTCACATAATTTTAAAATTTTATCTATAATATATTTATTATATATAAATATACATGAATTATAAATAAAGTAAAATTATGACGAAGTGGGACAATTCAAGTGGTTAGAGCACCCCTACCTAGGTCTAAGATCCTTTATTTGAGTCATGAAGAAAAGAAAAAGAGAAGGTAAAAGAACTAATTCAAAAAAAAAAAAAAAATTATTTAATTAATGTTATGTGACTATGTGATTTTTTCTGATATCTTTAACGCCAATTTTTAATTTTTATGTAGTAGTAGAGGTGTCAAAACGGACTGGCGGAGTGGGGTGGGCCAACCCATTTGCTATTCGGGTTGTCAAAATCTCAACCCAACCCACAAAGGGGCGGGCCGCTGGCTTTAGCGGGCCAACACGATTTTTTTGAAAAAATAATTATTATTTATTAAATTCATAATCTTCATTTACAATATTAAAGTCTCTTAATATTTATCTCTTAATTCACGATCATTATTAAATCTATTGTCGTAATATAAAATTTAACAATGAAACTATAACTGAAAGGTCGACATCTAACGTTGGAACTAAAACAAGTGACACGAACAATACATATTTATAATGCGTGACATAGACTTGTTGTGCTTGACTGTTTTTTACTTCTAAATTTTAGTTGTAAATTGCTTGCAACTACTAGATTCTGAATTGTTGAATAAGTTTAAAAAATGTGGCTAGTTTTTATTATTTTTCTATAATATTAAACTAACTATAATAATAGAATAATAATAATATTACTAAATTTTTATTTAAAAAATGAAAAGACGGATTAACGGGCTAGCCCGCTCCCAACTTGCAAAAACCCGCAGTTTGTGTGGGTCCCACCTTTTAGCTTATGTTCTGATATTCAACCCATACTTTTCTACGAGAATTTTTCCAACTCAGTCATTTCCACTATTAGAGAACTAACGATTTCACTTATTTCATTTTATTTTCAAATCTTGATCTAAACTATTCTAAATTTCTAATAAAAAGAAAAAAAAGATTGAGCCAACAATTTGATCACACAACAACTGGTGTCGATTTAAAAGAATTCTAAACGTAACCGAATCAAATAAGTAGGATTTTTGTTGGATTTGTAATCGAAAACACCAATTTGTCAAGTCTATAATTTTTTTTCGAATTATGGAAGGCTTAGCTTCCGTTATTGCATTGACAATGAATATTAGGTAGCCCGACCACAAACTTCGGTGGATCTATCCAAATAAAAGGGCTGTCAAAATGACAAGAAACCCTAGCAAATTTGTGTGTCATTTCATTGGCACTCATTTTGATGAAATTAATTGAAACATTCAAGAAATTAGACAGTAAAGCTTTGCATTCTCGTACATAATCACCAAATACCGTATGTAAACAAGTCTCGAAATTTATATCATCCACCACCACCTTGGCATCTCCTTCAATAATGCTATTATCCATATTATTCTCCTTCATCCACGAGAGTGCCTCGTAGAATCATATCGCTTCTCCCACCTTGACTTCCACACACCCTTGTAATACTTTCGTGCGGCACTGCACAAATCCTCCTGTTGCATCCCGTATAACCATACTCACACCAGTTTGCCTCGTCTCCGCAAAAAAGGTTGCATTTACATTAATTTTCTGCATTCCAACAGATGGAGCATGCCATGCATCACACTTCTTCTTTCTGATGTTTGCATCAGCTCCACCGCACACTGAATTTGCACACATCCACCCTCGCCAAAAGACAGCAGATTCATAGACTGCTTCCACGGGCGACCGATGATTATTCGTCCATACCCTCGCGTTACGTTCCTTCCAAACTTGCCATAACACCATTCCTGCACTAGCAACAACCGCCTTAACCGGGATGCGGATCATATCAAATAATAGTTCGACAAAGTTATTCGCCTGCACTTCCATATCCTCTAATTTCGAGAGTAGGTTAACAACCGTCCAACACTCCCTAGGATAGCTGCAAGATATAAATAAGTGTCAACTATCTTCTGTACCCGTGTCACAGAGTACATAATTCGTATTGTCAACCGCATGCTTCACATATAAATTATCTTTCGTTAGCAAATAATTATGAGCCGCTCTCCATAAAAAAAACTTTCACTTTAGGGGGGCCTGTCAATTTCCAAATAGCACCCCACTACCCTTCCACCATCATCGATGTTTTTTCCGGCCCAGATGTCGCTAAATTGTAAGTCGTTTTAACGGTGTATCTCCCGTCTTGTGAAGGGTACCATATTGCCCTATCCACGGCTCCTTCCGGTGGAATAGCCATATTCCCAATGCAGTGAGCATCCATCGACAACAATTCTTGGATCAACTCAATATCCCACTCCCTTGCATCTTGATCAATCAATGCAGAAACTGTGAGATCCTCCAGACCATCGATACTATTCGATTGCACCAAAGAGGTCTTCTGGTCGATAATCCATGGATCTTGCCATATCTGAACCATTGTCCCACTACAAATCTTCCAACGGAGACCCTCCCTAATTAATTATTGGCTAACGTGCACACTAACCCAAGTGTAACTCGGGTTTCACCCCACTCCAGCCGAAAAGAAATCACCACCTGGAAAGTAGCGGGCCTTTAAGATACGGCACACCAAAGCATCTGGATCAGAGATGAGTCTTCATCACATCTTGCCTAACAAGGCTAAGTTAAATTTATGGAAATCCCTAAAGCCGCTGCCACCTTCCTCTTTCGCCACACAAAGTTTACCCCATTTCAACCAATTTATACCCCTGTTTGCTCCCGAAGAATTCCCCCACCAAAATTTATTTATCATAATTTGAAACTCATCTAATAGGGTGATAGGTAACAGGAAGGTTGACATACAATAAGTAGGTATAGCCCGAGCAACCGACTTTATCAATACTTCTTTACTTGCTTTCGATAGCTTTCGTTTATTCCACCCTTGAAACTTCGTCCACAATCTATCTTTGATATATGCAAAGATTCCCTTCTTCCTCCTTCCAACCAGAGATGGGAGGCCCAAATATCTACCCGTGTTAATAGGGTTTTGAATGCCAAGAACAACCTTAATACACACACGTCTATCCGCATCCACATTGTTGCTGAAGAATATCCCCGATTTAGAGTAATTTATCGCCTGCCCCGAGACTCTCTCATAGGTGCTAAGTATGCTCTTCAGTCGAATGCACTCATCCTCTTACACTCTACAGAAAAGTAAGCTATCATCTGCAAATAAGAAATGAGAAACCTGTGGGGGTCTCCTACACACTCTGCTTCCATGTATATCGCCCACTGAAACTGCTTTATTTAACACAGCTGAAAACCCTTCCGAGCACAAAATAAATAGATAAGGTGAGAGAGGGTCACCTTGTCTAAGTCCCCACCTCGAAGTGATGGGTCCCACCTTATCCTCATTAACAGTCACTGAGTATCTCACTGTAGTTATACACATCATCATCCATCTGATCCATTTATCATCGAAGCTCAGTTTTCGAATAATAACCTCAAGGCAGTTCCAATCGACTCTGTCATAAGCTTTACTAATATAAATCTTCACAGGCACATCTCCTCTTCTCCCCGTACGCTTATTTTTCATCGTCTGTAATGTTTCAAAAGCAATCAGGATATTATCTTGAATAAGCCTACCCAACACGAAAGTCGATTGAGCACTATCGATCAATCCCGACAACACCGCATTTAACCTATTGCAAAGGACCTTTGATATAATTATATAAATGACATTGCATAGGGAAATAAGCCTCAGGTCTCGAACAGTTTGGAGAGATTCAACTTTCGGAATAAGAACTACATTCGTGTCATTGAGTCCCACATGAAATTTCTCTCTACGAAGCCACTCAACCCCTTCAGTGAATATATCATGCCCTAAAGTGTCCCAATAGTGTTGAAAGAAAGCAGGAATAAAGCCATCAGGGCCTGGAACTTTCTCACCGTGCATCTGTTTAATGGCCCGATCAAACTCCCCCCATGAGAATTCCTTTATTAGCGCTGCATTTTGATCCCCTGAGATCATCGAGCCTACGGGCTCCAGAAAAAAAAAAGCGGCCTCATCTTCTCTATCCACAGTCTCTGTGAATAGCGGTGTAAAATATCCTTCCACCACATTGCAAATACCCTCTTGATTCTCTACCCAAGCTCCTTCATCATTCTGAATTTTCTTTCGTTTATTCCGCAGCGAGGATGTTTGATGAAAGAATTTGGTATTGAGGTCTCCGTCTTTGAGCCAAAAAATCTTTGCTCTCTGTCGCCAATACAATTCCTCTGGTTTTAGCAGATTTCCCAATTCCTTCCTTGAATCTCTATACAATCGACACCCGTTCACACTAGAATCCCCATGCAAAGCAGCGATTTTATTTTCAAGATCTCTCTTGGCAAGGCAAAATTATAGTCGGCGCGATTCCCCCACATAGATAATGTTTCACCAGTGGCTGTTAATCTTTGGGTAATCCTTAAATCTTTGAATCCACCCCAGTATTTATTAATAACCGCCCGCAAATTCGGTTCTGCCAGCCATCGATTTTCAAAGCGAAAAGATTTCTTCCTTAGTCTTGTGGATGCTGGTGTTGTATCGAGCATAATTAAGTTGTGATAAAAAATAGGGGCAATCAAATTGGTGAGTTCGGCACGCGAAAATCTCATATGCCACAAAGGGGTGCCCATGGCCCTATCCAATCTCTTCACTATTGTTGTTTCAGGGTCCCTGCCCCTAAACCAGGTAAAGAGATAACATGTTAGGGGGATATCCGATAAGTTACAATCCGTAACTGCTTCACGAAATCCCCGGAGTAACCATTGAGGATGTGGTACCCGTCCTCGTTTCTCATTCGGTACCAGCAGGTAGGGTTGTAAATGAAGCGAATAATTTTGGTCGATTTGGTATTCGTATTCGAATATTGATATTCGTATTCGAAATTTTATGATTCGAATTCGAATTCGAATTCAAATATTTTTTTTGATTCGATTATTAAACGAATACAAATACAAAATTATGATATTCGATTCGATATTCGTAAGTATTCGATTCGATTAAATATAATATATATATATATATATTTATATATAATACATTTTTAAATTATATACTCCACTTCGTAACTTCAATACATTAGAAAGATATTTATTTTTGTTAAAAAAAAGATATCTATTTAATAATAAATTACTAATAATAATAGTGGGCTTGTGTAGACTTGTGGGCTGTGGCCCAGTATATCTAGTTAGGTTTTTTATTAAAAAAAATTTGCTGCCCTAAAATAGGGTGAAAAGAAGTGTGGCAGTGACAAGAGAGCGGAGGCGGCAAGTAGGCTGCCTACTCTTTTTGTGGTGAGCAGATGTGTGGAAGAAGATTGAAGATATGAAGTTTCGTGACATCAGATTTTTTGAATGTGTATTTTTTTTCGTTTTCTTCTTTTAATTTTATTTAAACCAACGCCTAAACGGTCGTAACGTCACTTGGCCGCCACGGCGACGCCCAATAGCGGGCGCAGATTTCTGCAACCATGGTAATTACTCCAAATGATTGAATATTGTAATGAGATTTGAAACAACAAAATTATGAATTTAACTTTTGTTGAGTGTTTTAGTAAGTAGATATGTTGGATATTTTGTAAAATTTCTACACATATTTCGAATCGAATAGTTTCGAATCGAATACGAATCAATTTCGAATTGAATACTCGAATAATATTGTTTAAAAAAATTGAATCGAATACTCGAATCGAATCGAATAATACCGAATAACCATTCGAATCGAATATCGAATCGAATTTATTATTCGAAAAATAAACGAATACGAATATTCGAATACTTTCATGAATACGAATCGAATAGTGTGGTATTCGCTTCGATTCGATTCGTTTACAACCCTACCAGCAGGTCATTATAATCCCCCACAGAAACCCAAGGTAGATCATTAATATTTGCCAAATTTCTAAGCTGATTCCACAGCAGATTTCGCCGATTCCTCTCCGGAAACCCATAGTGCCCTGTTAATCTCCAATCGCAATTCACATCACTTATATGAACATTAATATGGTTGTTGGAATAGTTCAAAAGCGTGCAATTTGTATTATTATTCCAGAAAAAAGCTAAACCGCCACTATGGCTCACACAATCAACGGAAAAACATGAATCAAAATGCAATTTAACACGAATCGCCTCTAAGCGAATACCAAATGATAAAGTTTCAGAAAGAAATACAATATCAAGCCACTGAACTCTAATAAGTTCACACAGTGCCGAAACTGCAGTCGGTTGGCCAAGACCTCTATAGTTCCAACTAAGGATCTTCATAAGTCCCGGCTGGCCACCGAGCCGGGACCTTCCGATAAAAAATGTTGAGTCTCGTTTGATGCATGTCCTGATGAGCTTCCATGCAAGCTAACGTGTCTCTTCCACTTCTTAATTTCCATGCCCTCCAGATCATAACTCTCCTCTACAACATTAAATTCTCCATTTTTAAAAATAGGATTTGTTATTATAGCATTAATATCCGAGCTAATATTTTGACTCTCTCTCATTTGATTCACGCCACAAGTATTAATGCCATTAACTCCTCCGTGATTTTCGGCTGAAAATAAGTTGGGACCGTTATTCAACCATTTGCATCCGGCCTGAGCAGATCTCCGGCGATCCGGGGCCACCAAAGTTGCATCCCACTTCAGTTTTTCTTTTCCACCAGGCGCATCAAAGTATTCTGCACAATAACTCACAGTATGATCAAGCTTTCCAAAATAGAAGCAAAATTTGTTCAATCTCTCATATTTGAAGTTTACTCGAGATGATACCCCATTCGAGAGTTTAATGTTCTTGTATCGTTTCAGTTGATCGTTGATGTTTACCGCAACACGAATGCGCATAAATTGTCTCCAGGCCGCACCCTTGTTTGACGCATCATACTCCATGAAAAGCCATATAAAGTTTCCAAGTCCCTCTCCCATCTCCTCAACGAAGTATCCCACCGGAATATCATATATCTGCACCCAAAATGGAACGGTATCCAACAGAACTTGATGAGGGACCTCACCCATCCTAATTTGATGCAGGACGAGCATATGCGGCCCCACATGCCACGGGCCTCCATCCACTACCCTTGTAAGATCCATCTTGTGATTAAATTGTGAAATAAATCGTCCCTACCCAATGGCCTTGATCGACATACCCCCCACTGGCCTCCGCAGGTTCGCAATTCGACTTCTCCAGATGGTGAAAAAGAGATTCGGGTCTGTAAGAAATTTCCCAATAAGACTGAGACCTACCATCTCATTATTACCACCAAAATTGTCAGCATCAATGATCAGATCGTCATCCTCCGATCCCGAAATATTAAGGTTCTCCATGAGTGATTTCCGACTACCACATCATCCGGAATAAATAGGCGGACTTAAGACCAGATCATAGCAATAATGACTAAGAATCAGAATATGCAGGGGATCAACAAAGAATCCGGAAGATCCCAATATATACTCTCACAAATCAAGAGTGATCTCACAAAAATCCTGAGTATTTTAGCATCTCCGTCACTTCCTAGATCATTAATTCAAATTAAATTGCACTTAGTATGCACTCGAGAGCATGTTTTGCACCCTAGTTTAAAGAAAAGTGTAAGCTATTAAACTGAAAAGTACAACACAATATTACTAAAAAGTGTAAGTCACTATAACTAAAAATATTATTATACAGTTTAATAATTGAAAAGTGCAACACTATTTACCAAAAAGTGTAAGTCAGTAAAACTAAAAAGTGCAACATGAACTAAGGTGCACAACATGCACTTGAGTCCATAGCAGACCAACCCTTTTCTTATAGGCTCATGATATACCCAATCTATATCTTCCCAAAAAAAAATGGAGTACTCTACTTTATTTATCAAATCGAAAATACCAAACTAATCAACTTTATTTTTAAAGCAAAATTACCCTTAAAAAAAAATAGAAGAAGCAAAATTACTTTAATTTAGATTACATATTCATAGGAAATAGCCAACACAAAAGGATGGTCTCGAATAAGAGACTGTTTGTTTGGCGTTTTACAGTCATAATAAGTCATTGAAGTTAGCTTAATTAATTAATGGAATTGGCTAGCTTAATATTAATCCATCACAAAATAAGTTACTGCACTCTAAATTGATCAATAATTAATTAAAAGTGAGAGCTCCGGCGCCCTTTAGTTTCAGCCAGTGTAGGGCAACCTGCATCAAAGTAAAAAATAATGCCATCATTAAATGGTACTGTAAAAATTATACTTTGAAAATTATACATTTATTTTTAATATAATTAAATATATAGTGAGTAGTAAAGATAGAAAAAGTTAGGAAGAAAAGAAATGTGACTGACCCTAGCTTGAGAGAAGTATCAGAGCTATCATAGTCTTGTGGAGGTGGGGCGGCATTCGTCGTCACCGACTCCGATGACTGCCCTGAATCACCTCTAGTCCCCATTCTAACGCCCCCGTTAGATAAATCCAACACCTAATTCATATAAAATCACCAAAACAATTATATTAATTCCAATATGTATATATAATATATAGATGATGATGCATGAGGCAATTAATTGAGTCCACACCTGGCGCTGTAATCGTTTGTTCTCTTCCATCAGTTGCATTCCCTGCATGCATACATACATACATACGCTTTATTATACTCCCTCCGTCCCGGAAGTGTTTGCACCACAAAGTGGGCACACTTTTTAAGAAAAAAGTGTAATGAGTGGAGTGTTGAGGGATAATTTTGTAAAGTTATATGAATAAAGTAAAAAGGTGATTGGAAAGAGAGTAAAAATAATGGCATTTTGTGTAAATATGTGAATATTGTGAGGGTGAGGTTTATGAAAGAGTTTCCTTTTATGGGTGTGCAAACAATTGTGGGACGGACAAATAAGGTAAGTGTGCAAACAGTTGTGGGACGGAGGGAGTATATAATAATTAACAAACCAGCTGCAACTCATCATCATCCTTATGATTAATGATCAGTTTAAATTAAATTTTGTCACAAATGGAAAGGATTATATGATCAATTAGTTTGTATGCATAAATAAATTAATAAATACCTTTTCCTGAAGTTGATTGATCTCTTGCATGATTTTGCCGCCCTGCAGTTGATATGAACATATACATATATAGTTGTTTAGTCCAATTACTAATAAATATACTTGGAATTAAATGGCAAAAGTGTTGCAGCTGGAATGAAGTACCTTTTTCTCTATAACACGGGTGAGTCCAGCTTCGAGCGACTTCTCCAAATGTTGCAGCTCCTCGATACTTAATCCTTGGAGGTCCTCCCCCCTCATGTGCCTTCATCATTCATATACACGATTAATCCTTGTACAAGTGATTTATGCAGATAAGAAATTCACGGGGTTCCATATATACCTAAGTTGTTGGCTTCTCTCTGCCACTTCTTTGCTTAGCCTCGAGTGGTTGATATCTTCAACTAGCTGCATGCAAGCATTACATAATAATAATTTTATCTATTGTAAAAAAATACATGCATGCATGGGAAATTAGGGAAAGGCAGAGAGATCGAGAGAGAATTAACCTGAAGTTCAAGAGATGGCTGCTCCAACTTATTAAGGTTCTTGGAGTGCAAGTTATGCCTTTCAACTATTTCCTTCATACTACATACCAATTCCAAAAGTAAGAAAATTACTTTAATTAATTAGACTAGTGTATAAACTTGTTAAAGCTAGCTCCTAACATTTTATAAGATGCATGCTTTAACACTCCTTAAGGACTGTTTTACATGCTCTAGTATGATCAGAGTATTATATATAAAGCAGAAAACCATGCCACTCAAATTAATTAAAAGGGACCATTAGGAGGAATGCCAAGTTGAAAATAAATTATTTAAATTAAACAAATGATTTTGCGGCAATCTTTTGACACAAAATTTAAGAAAAAAGTGTAATAAGTATTGTGTTGAAGAGTAATTTTACAAGCTTAATTCAATATACTATAAAGTAAATAAATTGACTGAATTGAGTGTATGTGTGAACAAAAAAGTAATACGGAGTAACATTTTGCGTAAATATTATGAGAGTGGAATTTATGTAGAAATTTTCTTTTTTATGTGTGCAGACTTTTATGAGACGGGATGCAAATGAAAAATATACAAACTTTGAGAAACTAAGGGAGTAATATATTTCTTAATTTCCCCCAAATATAAATATGAACATATGTGAAGAGTAGAATAGACTATAGTTTAGTAGGACAGAAACAACAAGCTAGACCAAGTTAAAATCTTTTAAATCCACAGGATTCATATATTCGTGTTTCTTCTTTTTCTATTTTTTTTTAATACACCCGCCGTTCCAAAATAATGAAACCCTAAACCCTTTTGGTTTGTCTCAAATATAATTTCATATAATAAATGATGGTATAAAAAATGAAAGATCGAGCTGAGGACCATCATTTTGGAACGAATGGAATACATGTTTACTAATGTTTTCATTTGAGATTTTATTTTGTCAAAGCGTATATATGCTACTCCCCTGTCTGCCTATAAGATTCTCATACTCGTTTTGATAAATATTTTTTATTTTTTTTCTTACACTTTACTTACTTTATATTTTACATTTTCTCCCTATCTCTCTCATTCTATCAATCACATCATTTGTACTATATCTATTTCTTAATCTATGTGTAAAAAAGTAACGGAACTCTTATACACGGATGGAGGGATCAAAATACACATGTCACATAATAAGAGCACTAATTGAAAGTGTGTACACAGTTGATGTGCCAAGAAATGCTGTCAAATCGGAATTTCCAGAGATAGCTAGGATTACAATTAAGCAACTAAATCAATAATTAGATTTAGATGTACGTAAATTACTCCATATAATTAGCTAGTGTGTACAATTAATTAATAAATGAGCTAGCTAGCTAGGCCACATTTGATGAGTGGTCAGATGGAGTCCAACACTCACCAATCACCATCAACTGATACAGTATATTATACTATAATTTCTGCACAACTCATTTTTTCCCAGTCATTCTATTATGACACACTCACAAATTAATGTCTTACCACAATTATTATAAAGTAATAAAAATAAATATAGCTAGCTATGGGCATGAGCTGAAATTAAATACTAGTCGTCCATTATGATAGCTACTTGTACAAATACGTACGGTACAATAACTACTAGCGTCCCCTACCCGGTCAAGGAATTTAAATTAATTAAGCACCAACAAGTAATTGACCCTAGCTAGGTGACGATGGATGCAGATACTTGAATATCTCAACTGGATCGAATTAATTAAATCGCAAACCATATGTCTTTCGATTTTCAATTCGGTATGCATATAATTTTTTTTTTTTTGTATATTGTGTTGAGATTACTACTCCCTCCGTTGGCATATGATTTTCTTTTTTCCAATCACATCACTTATATTTTATCACTTGTACTACATCTATTATTTAATTATATTTCTTAATCAAAACAATCAAAAGAAAGGGAAAACTTATAGCGACACCGGAGGGAGTACTGTATTTAATGGCTCATTAAACGTATCTTGGTCTAATCTACTTCAGGCTTCAGCAAACTAAAAAAATAACTTGGCTAACTTCCGATTATAAGCTGTGGAAAATCAACAATTTTAGAGTCAATAAAATACTAATATAACACCCCAAGACAAACGAAAGTCGAAAACAATAAACATATATTCTCTATTATGTAATAACTTTCACACTTTCAATAATATTCAAATGAAAAAAAAATTAAAAACTAAATGATACAATATCTATACTTTTACACGAAATGTTGTTACTTTAACTACACATATTCACACAAGTCAATCCATTTTTTTACTCATAAAAGTTTATTTTGTACTCCCTCCGTCCCACTATAAATTTCCCACTTTCCTTTTTTGGATGTCCCACTATAAGTTTTCCATTCCATTTTTGGTAAATTATTTTCTCTCTCTCAATCACATCACTTACACTTTATCTATTATTTTATCATACTTCATTTCATACTAATCTATTATTTTCTCTCTCACCATCACATCACTTGTACTACTTGTACTACATCTATTATTTTATCATATTCCTTAATCAAAACACCCCAAAGAAGTGGGAAACTTATACTAGGACGGAGGGAGTATTATATATGAAAACTATACAACTTTCCTTTTTTTTTTTTTTTCGTCCGTCCAATAAAAAGCTACCTATTTTTTTTGGTTAACTATTTCCTCTCACATTTTATTATATTATTTGTTCTTTCAATCAGATCACTTTCAATACATTTACTTATTATATTAATATTTCTTAACTTAGTGAGGAACGGGAGGAGTATCTCTTAATTTCTACAGTTTAATAAATAGAAGAAATTATTAGTAATATTTGTGTTTGAGAAAAAAGAGAGAGACCTGGAGCTTGCGTATTGAAAGAGTTTTCCAGTGGAGGAGAAAATGATGAGGGCAACGTCAGCATCACAGAGAACGGAGAGTTCTTCAGCTTTCTTGAAGAGGCCTCTTCGTCTCTTGGAGAAAGTCACCTGCCGCGCTGTCACATTGTCGATTTTCTTTATCTCAATCTTCTCCCGTGCCATCTAATCTAACAACACACGGAATAAACCAGCATACAATACAATACAATGTATTTAGTGGGAGGGAATTAAAGGCGGCATTTTGCCATATTTTGAAAACCCTAATTAAAGACACAAAAGGCCTTGAGATCCACAACAAAAAGAGGAAACAAAGAGCCTCTCTCAACCCTCTTTTAGCTCTGTGTTTTGGTATTTTTGGAAACCCACTGGTATCGAAAGTTTCGTGTTTACCAATATTGAAGTGAGAGAGGAGAAATGGGGCAATTGGCAGGTGCACTCATATATATCTAAAAATTGAAATATAATGGGACAGTAATGTACAGTAGAGCAGACTCCCATTTATTCATTGCCTTAATTGTCATCTTAATAAGGTTAGGTAAAAAGGTGAGTGAGAGATCAGTGCAAAATACTAGTACTACTAGCTACTTATATATTAACATATGCCACTACAAAAATCATTTTTCCCCTCCATTTTTTTTAAAGGTAAAGTTAATTGGTAGTATTTTATTAGTACTAACTTCTCAAATTCGAATCAATACAATCCAATGAGGATAAAGTATGTTTAGAATTACCATTTATAGACGAAATATACTCTGAATTCATTTGCTCCCACTTATATAGTAAAATCCAACATTTTCAAAATGTGATGCTAATTAAACAAATTTTTTTTTGTACTAAACAGAGAGTTCTTGTGAGGAGGAAATTTTGTTTTCTTTCTCTAAGTTTAGTCAATTGTCACTTGTTATTGTATTAACATGCATCAATAGCTAGCCTAAGTCGTAATTTATGTTTCTAGCTTCAACTCGAATGAAATTATTTACAACTTCGGTAAGGTTGCACTAGGCTCTACCCAGCTCAGTACTTACCACAGGGATTGAAGGGGTAAACAACTAATCTAATACCGATGTGGGATAATTAATGTAAATACAACTCTATTTTGTATATTTACATAAGTACTTCCAATACACACTCTCATGATGACAGACGATTGACCACGCGCGTCAATTTTGAACATAAATAGAGAAAGACGATTTCAATAGAGGCTTAGTAAGACATCAACAAGTTACTAATCAGACGAGACATCAGAGGTCTTAATCAATATTAATGATTATGGCTCATTTGACCAAGTTTATTTTAAGCATCTTACAAGTTGTTCTAATATCTTTGTAATTTTAAAGTATTTAATTAATAAAACTTATTTTATCCGTTTTATAATAATTTTCATGTGTAGATAAAAGTATTTAATATTCATTTTATCATTTTTTACCTTCTTTACTTAATAACTCATATTTAAAATAGTAAAATAATATTTTAATTATTCTCTCAAAACATATTAATATTACATCAAATGTAATCATCACTTTAATATATTACACCATAAAACATCTTTACTATTCATAAAGTTAAAATTTTTTTACTACTCTCACTTTTATCTTCTATAATACTAATAAACAATTTGTACAATAAAACTCGTACACAAAAAATATGAGTTCTTAATTAAGTAAAATACGAAAAGAGTATTAGAAAGGTGCAACAATGAGTATGATTTTGAAGAGTAAATTTATAAGTCTTTATGTATAAAGTAAACAATGGAGTTAATTTGTATGTATGTGTGAGTTCAAAAGTAATGACATTTTGTGTAAAATTGTGAATATTCTGAGAGCGAGTTTATAAAGAGTTTATTTATTTTAAGGGTGTAAAAATTATTTTGAGACATTCCGAAAAGAAAAATGTAATCTCTCTATGCCACAATAATTTTCACACTTTTCTTTCCGAGACACTCCACAATAACTTTCATACCCTCACAATATTCTCAATTTTACATGAAATATCATTATTCTTTACTCACACAAGTTAACCGTTTTATTTACTTAATACATAAATATTTACATAATTAATCTCGAAACTTTACCCATTATTATACTTTATAGTAATTATTTAGGGGGGAGTAAAAGTTACTCTCTCCATCTTGTGATTACTTGGATACTTTCTTTATTTGAACGTTCCAATATTACTTTCACACTCTTAATATGGAAATACCCTCCACCAAAATTAATACCCTCCCAATATTATATTATTTTTAAAATTGTCACCCTCTTTTTACATACATTTAATTTTACATCTCATAATATGCACTTTATATCTCATCAAATCAATTAAAATACTCATCTTTTATCTTACATCATCAACCACTAATTTTTTTTTTTTAAATTATGTCGATCAAGTCGTGCAAATAATTTCGGAACGGATGAAGTATTTTGAAAATGATGAAATATAATTTTTTCGGCATTTATAGAAATGTTTTTTAAAACTTAATCTTAATATAAAATGATTAAATTTAAAAGTTTGATGGTGACGAATCATCAATTGCGCCGGCCTTCCAGCTACCACCGTCGGGCAGCTGGTCAGTGCCACCGCTGACAAACTACCTAGATGGTAGGTGGATTTTTTTTTTTTTTTTTAATTTAGAATTTGTAAATTAATTTCTTAAATTTTTCTCAATGTACACCCTTCATTATATGAATTCAAAGAAATTTAAAAAATTTTACAAATTTGAAATTGAAGAGTATCTGTTTCAATTCATATAATGAAGGGTGTACATTGAGATTTTTTTTTACTTTTAAAATCTGGGGGTATTCAATTCGGATTTTTTAAAGTCTTTCAAAATTTTGAGGTATTCAATACGGATTTTAAAAAGTCTTTAGAAATATTTAGGTATTCAACAATCTATGGATTTTAATAGTCTATGGATTTCGTTGGATTCTCCTTCAAAAATATAAATAAATTTCACTATTCAAAATGTCTTCTAAAAACTAGAGATTTCAACGGATTCTCTCAGAAGACCCTGAAAGAGAAGAATTTTTTTTTTGTTGTTGTTCTTCTAACAAAATTTCAACTACTAACCTACTGCATTAGTCTCTTCGAAAGCACAAACAGACATTCTTGCTGTATTTCGAACCACAAAATCCTACACAGACCTCTTCTTCAAACGAAATAAAATCAAGAAACGTAACTATGTTCTTCGATAAGCATCACATATTCTTCACCACCATTATTATCGTGAAAAAGATTACATCTCTGTATTTTAAAATTATGTTCTCTCTTTAAAAATTATAGTATATTTGACACCGTTAGATTAGCAATAATATATTCTCGATCGCGACCTAATTTAGTGGGTGTTTGGAAACACTAGAAGTTGCTTAAAATCACTTTTTTTTCAAATAGAATCACTTTTGGAGTGTTTGCAAACACAAACAAGTGATTAAGTTAATTTGTTAAAAGTGATTTTGGTGAAGCACCCCCCATCTACTTCTAATAGCTTCTATGTGCTTCTCATCATTATAATAATCAATTTTACAATTTTGCCCTCACAATTTAAATAATATTTCATCTTTCCACATTACCTATCTAAATGTAATAACGGTTTTTTTGTAAATTTATAAAAAAAAGTGGTTTATTTTGTAAACACCACAACATATACACAATTGATTTAAAGTGCTTAATTTTAAAACACTATCAACTTTCTTATTTTATTGTAAAAATCAATTTTAATCACTTTGAAGCAATCTCTATAATTTGCAAACACACACTTAATTTATAGCATTAATGTCAACTTTAAGATCTCAAGAACATTTATTCACAATGTTCTTGAGATCTTAAAGTTAGCATGTGGTGTTCGATATCATCTAAAAGATTTTGGTGGTCAAGGTCGTCACCCCATGCAAGTGAGTTATTCAATATTCGCCATGAATCATTAAGAAATATGATTGAGAGATTTTTTGGGCCATTCACAATTTTCAAAACCCACATCCGTTCCCATTTCAAACACAAGAGTTAAGATCAAGATTCACCACATCTCCACATGGAAGAGAAAATTTGGAATTGCTTTCTCAAAGCCAATTACAACACAGAACTGAAGCCTAGGTATAACCGTGGAAATGAAGATGAGAATAATAATGATGAATAATAATTTTTTTTTTGAACTAATATATTTTTGGTATTTTTTCTAAATAATTTAGATAATTTTTTTTATATACAAGTGTGTTCGATATACGTTTGCATCAATAGTTTTAGGCGCGTAGTTTATGGAAATCCATGTAAATCAATAAAAAATGTGTATTTTAGAATCCTGTCAAATCTATGAAAATCAATATAAATCAATAAAAAAGTCAGTTAAACTCTACATAGAGTCTATGGATTTTCTAAATCCACTGACTTTTTAAAGTCCAAAAAAATCCAACAGAATCTCAATTGAATACACCCCACTAAATCTCTCACTAAGGAGAGTGTATTCAATTGAGATTCTGTTGATTTTTTTTGGACTTTTAAAATCTGAGGGTATTCAATCCGGATTTTTAAAAGTCTTTCAAAATTTTGAGGTATTCAATACGGATTTTAAAAAGTCTTTAGAAATCTTTAAGTGTTCAACAATCTATGGATTTTAATACTCTATGTATTTCGTTGGATTCTTCTTCAAAAATATAAATAAATTTCACTATTCAAAATCTCTTCTAAAAACAAGAGATTTCAACGGATTCTCTCACAAGACTCTGAAAGAGAAGAAAAAAAAAATTTGTTGTTCTTCTAACAAAATTTCAACTACGAACTTACTAGTCTCCTTCGAAAGCACTTGTTATTTGAAACAAAAAGATATACAACACAAAAGTATTATAAAAGTTTTTATTATTTCAAAATTTTACACTATAAAACTGGTTCATGGCTATCACATCCCAGAAAATAGAGAAAAAACAAACATTCTTGCTGTATTTCGAACCACAAAATCCTACACAGCCTCACAGTTTACAAAATCGAAAAGCTGTTCATCTTCATGCTCTTCTTCAAACGAAATAAAATCAAGACACGTAACTATGTTCTTCGATAAGCATCACAGATTCTTCACCTCCATTATTACCGTGAAAAAGATTACATCTCTATATTTTAAATTTATGTTCTCTCTTTAAAAATTATAGTATATCGGCACAGTTGACACATGTTAGCAATAATATATTCTCGATCGCCACCTAATAACATTAATGCCAACTTTAAGATCTCAAGAACATTTATTCTTCTTGAGATCTTAAAGTTAGCACGTGGTATTCAATATCATTTAAAAGATTGTGGTGGTCAAGGTCTTCACCCAGAAATGCAAGTGAGTTATTCAATCTTCGCCATGCATCATTAAGAAATGTGATTGAGAGAATTTTTGGTATTGAAAGTGTGTGGTGTGGTGTATGTATATGAAGTGTTTAAGTTTTAACAGAATAATGTTGTACTAAATGTTGTGACAATTGGTACAACACTGACTCTAACAGAATATCAGAAATTATGATTCACACAGCGGAAGACTTGAAACACTAAAAACAAACGTGACACAATGGAAATAATTTTCACATAGATTTTATAAATAAAAATCTATGCTAGCCTTACGGCGAAAAACAATACTTATCTTCAAGTATAAATGTTGTGTGAAATGTTACAGCATTAACATTCACAACAGAAACTACAAACGAGGCAGGTGCCTTGTTCTAAAAACGAACTAAGTGTATAAGGTATACACTGTCGAAATGCCTAGTCTATCTAATGATTACACTCTCAATAGATAAGAAGACACACAGCCATACGGGTGGGATACGAACGTATGATCTAAAAGGTAGTTCTACTGGCCACAATTCCTAACAGGGATATACGCTCGGTCTAGGAAGTTGATCGAATAGAGTACACTGATTTGAGAAGCCTTCCATCGGTATTTATAGTAGTGGGGTGCTGATTCTAGAGGCTTCCACAATGAGGTCCTATTTTTTAGGAACTCAACTTCCATGATCTTTCTAGATCTTTCTTGAATGTTCCAGGTCGTTCCAAATGGTTTCAGGCCGTTCTAACATGTTCTCCAATGTTCTGGAATCTTCCAGGTTCCAGATCCTTGTAGAAGCTTCTAGATCCTGCCAGAAATGCGACAACATTTAGATCAACATTTAATGTAGCATTTCAGAAAAGACTTAGAAAAAATCTCGGAAGGTCAAATTAAGATGTTGTTGATAATGTTAAGGCATTTAAGGATTAACAACATCTACAATCTCCCCCAATTTGACCTTTCGACTACAACACACCTGATGCACATATATTTCTATACATACTCAGTATTATGTACTTAGTTGAGGTTAACATCATTGCTAAGCACTAGTCAAGACAATACCTGTTGTAATCGTTCGATCAAATCAAATGAAGATCAGAGATAATTTTACAATGATCCGTGCCATAAGATCAAGATAAATGTTATCCAAAACAGAACAAGTATACACACTACACTTATTCACAACATAAGTAACTTTACTTAAGATCTTAAGTTGAACTGGAAGAAATTAACTTAGAATCTAAGTAAGACACTAACAAAAACAAAACAAAAATTCAGAGCAAAACATAATGTAAAAAGAATATAAACAGAAACAGACACTAAAACTATACACAACCTGCAGTAAACACATGACAATCTGTAAACAAATTAAGCAAGGCAGTAAACAAACTATCAAGTGGAACCATTAAGCAAGTTGCAGTAATAAACATCCTACCATCTAGAAAATAAACAACAAGTGTATCAGAATTTCAGAATTTCAACTTAAACATTAATTACAAAGGTAGAACTGAATAAATGGCTTATATTGCTGTGGTAACAGCTGCAGCATCATCTTCCTGCACCATAGCCATTTTGGAATTCAGATCTCCCCCTGTCTAGCAGCTTTCACCAGGTAGATCACCATACAAGGTGTCCATTTCAGCAGCAGCATCATCATCTCCTTCATCAACAAAGTAAGTAGATGCAAGGTGTGCAACTACATCAGTAACAACAACATCTCCAGCAGCATCAGGTCCATCACCATTAATCTCCTCAATGACTACACTGGAGTTGGATGGTGGTGGTACTCCCCCTGTTGTAGGTGAAAGGAGGTTGGTCCACCTGTCCTTCAGGAACTGAAGTTCATCTATAGTTTCCTGCAAGTGTTGGAGTTGGAGTTTGATGAATTCCTGTGAAAGATACACATTACCAGAAATGTTGATACGGATGATCTCAACATTTGGGGTTGCATTTCTGTGTCTTGGTCTGGATGATTCAGGATGATCAGTAGTAGAGGGTCTAGTTGGTTCTGGTTGAGCAGAAGTAGAGGGTCTTTGCTGATGTTCAGTACCAGGAGCAAGCAAGGGCAGATCAATTACTCTATCCCCAGTGAGTAAGGCAGGAGCTATGGCCAACAGTGGAACTCTCCCCCTCAACACATCAGTGTTCTTGGCAACAAATCCATGATGCCTCAAGTAAATAGAAATCAAAACAGGATAGGGTAAATTGCTTTTTTCAGAAACTCTCCCAGTAAATCTCATCATATGTTGGAATATTGTGAGACCCAAATTAAACTTCTTAAGCACAGAAATCCTATATATCAAAACAGCTTGATCCTTAGTGATCTTGGTAGTATTTGTGGTGGGAATCCAATTGTAGATGATGAGTTTGTATAACACAGAGTGTAGGGAAGTGAGGTCTTTGGCTAGCATGTGTCTAGTCCATTTAACTACCCTACCAGCAGTTATAGCAGAAATGACCACATCCATGTCAGGTTCTTCATCAACCTCAACATTGGGAATTTCTAAAAACTCATTTATCAATTCAGGAGTAAAAGGTACATCCCTCCCCCTAAAATTAACAGTCCCATACCACTTAGAAGATCTCCTACCAGTGCTCTTTTTCAAACATGCATAGAATTCATATGCCCAATTTGTCAAGAAAGATTCACCAAAATTCACAGCATGCATCAAATTCCTTTCTTCTAAGAAACTAACCATGCCTTTACTATCAAAGTCAGGTATATTAATCCTTTTCTCTATCAGCAGTTTTCTCTTAGAATAAATGGCCAATCTATTCTCTAGAGTATCAAGAGAATCAGAAATACCTTCCTCTTCAGAAGCAAGGTCATCTGAGCTTGGAGTAGAGCTTTTAACAGAGCTCTGTTCAAGGCTGCTTGCTGCACTGGAAGAGCTATCTCCACTGCCACCATCTTCAGGTTCTGGTGCAGCTTCTTTTGCAGCAGCATAGTGCTCAGCATTTTTCTTAAGAGACTTCAGAATGTCTCTCAAGCATCTTTCAGAATCAGAATTGGATTCTGACTCAGCTGGTTCATCTTCAGTGATCATCTTCTCTTTGCCTTTTGGTTCAGCAACATATTTTCCTTTCCCTTTCTCTTCAGCAACAACCTTCTTTTTGAATTTTTCAGCAGCAACAGTCTTAGCCTTCTTTGGTTTCTCAGCAACAACAGGAGCTTCATCTTCAGAATCTGTGAACACTTAGATAGGTTCACCAACATCAGCTCCAACCTTCTTCTTCTTCCTCATGGATTCAGAATAATCCACACGAGTAAAAACGCGGTTTGATCTCCTCCTTCTTTGTACAGGGCTTCTCTGTCTTTTCCCTTTTTGTGCATTCTTCTTGAGAGGAATGGGGGCAGACTCATCTGAAACAGAGAGTGAAGAGTTTGTACCTTCAGAGATGTTTGCATCCTCCATTTCAACGTCTTCAGGGTCAGACGTGGCAGTGGCTTCTTCTTCAATAGAAGCTTCAACGTTCTCAGTTTGCGGTTCGTGAACAGAGGGTCATTTGGGGCTTTTTGAAGCAGAAGCCATTTGGGCAGTTTGCTCAGCCAAATATCTTGATATGTCCACCGTGATACCTCCAAAAGTCATCATGGGCAGATGGCCTGTAGTTCGAAGAGTATCAGACACCTCTTCGATCGCCCTAGTGACTTGTTCAACGGTTGCATCTTGAGGGAAGTTTGTTTGAGGAGCAGTTTGAGGAGTGGTTTGAGGAGTGGGAATAGTTGTTGATGGTATTGCAGAGACATTCGAGTCAGCATTTGAAGCGGTAGAGTTTTGTGAAGCCATGGAAGCAAGAATTTCGAGAGGATTTGTGCGAGAGTGAGATGAGGTTTTCGAATCAGAGAGAGATTGTGAGGAATTCGAGTTTGTTCCAGCCATTTAAGTTAGGCGGTTGGAATTTCAAGGTAAGGATGGAAATTTGCACACACTTCTTTGAGATATACACAACCAAATAAAAATTCTGCAATCTTAGTACTCAACACAATCAGAAATCACAATTAGCAAATAAATTGCATCTTATGTTCGATATTTATAGAGAGAGAGTAATGTAGTTGGAGGTTAAGAAAATAAAACAGAAGAATTAATCTAGAATTTTTGAAAGTGCTCCACATTTTTAGCCACAACCTAGATCATAGTTAATTAGTGGGAAAGATCAATTAATTAAATTAATTAAATTAATTAAATAATTAAGAAGCTTCCAGAATTAATTAAAGTCGCATAATCTGAAAAAAATAAAGATGTGGGTCAGTAATTAATTAAATAAATAAAATGAATCTCAATAAATAATTAAATAATTACAACAGATAAAAATAAATTTGAATCAGGCAATGTTGTGCTCAAAACTGTTACAAACACCTCAACACGATTTTTACATGAATTTGCTTCATTTGTGTTGCACCATATTTTTTTTCTTTTTGTGTTATAGCATCTAATTTGTATTGATCCATTGTTCCTGTAGAGTACATCGTAGTAGCGAACTCCGTGCCCCATACTTACTTAATGGATTACAAATATGTTGATGTTTTTACCAAATATCACCTTTTGAAAAGAAGGCATCGTAGTAGTGAACTCCGTGCTCCATAGTTACTCAGTGATTTGGTACATCTTTTAGTATGCTAATAACATTCTCATTTTTATGCATTTGAGAGGTGTAAGACGTTTATTTTTGCACTCCAAGGTTCTTAGATTCGTAGATATTTTACAAAGGAATTATTTAACTAAGTAAGAAATAAATTCAACTTATAAAATTTATACAACCCATGATGTTGTCCCAAATGTTGACGCATTTGTGACAACATCCATCCGAATTCTTTTCAGATAGTGCTCATGCCAAGAGATTTTCTCAAGATAGAGAATCTCTCATGGTCTAAGGCTTTAGTAAAAATATCAGCATTCTGTTTTTCAGTAGGTACATACTCCAACTTAACAATATTCTTCTCTACTAAATCTCTCATAAAATGGTGTCTAATGCTAATGTGCTTTGTGAGTGAGTGTTGTACAGGATTTTTAGAAATGTTAATGGCACTCGTATTATCACAAAAGATAGTAAGTATACCATTCTCAATACCATAGTCATGGAACATCTTGCTCAGCCACAAGAGTTGTGTGCAGCAGCTTCCAGCAGCAATATACTCAGATTCTGCAGTGGATTGTGAAACACAATTCTGTTTCTTGCTGTGCCATGATACAAGATTGTTTCCCATGTAAAAACATCCTCCACTCGTACTCTTTCTATCATCTATGTCTCCAGCCCAATCAGCATCACTATAGCCAATCAAAATGTTGTTGGTGTCCTTAGTATACCAGATTCCAAGGTCACTTGTTCCTGAAACATACTTGATGATTCTCTTCACAGCATTCAGGTGTGATTCCTTTGGATTTGCTTGGTACCTAGCACAAACACACACACTGTACATAATATCTGGTCTACTAGAGGTTAAATATAGTAAACTACCTATCATGGATCTGTAAAGTGTTGGATCAACATCTGTTCCAGCACTATCTTTGCAAAGTTTCAAAGTGGATCCCATAGGAGTTTTCATTGGTTTTGAATTCTCAAGACCAAATCTTTTAACCAAGTTCTTAGCATACTTACTCTGGGAGAAGAAAATACCATCACTGCACTGTTTGATTTGAAGACCTAAAAAATAGTTCAAGCCTCCAACCATACTCATTTCAAATGTTGCAGTCATTGCCTCAACAAAGTTAGTCAACATTTTATCACAAGTAGCACCAAACACAATGTCATCAACATATATTTGTGCAATAAGTAAATCTCCTTCAGTGTGCTTAATGAACAAGGTTCTATCAGCTTCTCCTCTAATAAATCCATATTCCAAAAAAAGTCAGTAAGCCTACCATACCATGCTCTAGGAGCTTGTTTAAGAGCATACAATGCTTTCTTAAGTTTATATACATGATCAGGATATTGTGGATCTTCAAATCCTTTAGGTTGTTCAACATATGCTTCTTCATTCAATATGCCATTTAGAAATGCAGCCTTTACATCCATTTGATGAAGTTTAATATCAATAAAACATGCAATAGCTAGCAACAATCTAATAGATTCTATCCTAGCAACAGGTGCAAAAGTTTCATCAAAATCAACTCCTTCAACTTGGGTGTAACCTTGTGCTACTAACCTAGCCTTGTTTCTAACAATATTACCAGATTCATCAGTTTTATTCTTGAATATCCACTTTGTTCCAATGACATTAGTATGACTAGGTCTTGGAACAAGTGTCCACACTTCATTTCTTTCAAACTGACCAAGTTCTTCATGCATAGCATTAATCCAGTTTTCATCAGTTAAGGCTTCTTTAGCACTCTTAGGTTCAATTTCAGATAAATAGCATTCAGCATTTACAATGTTACACATAGAAGACATGCATATTGTTCTTACCACATCTACCTTGTTTGATCTTACTCTTCCTCTTGTTTGCACTCCAACTGTAGCATCGCCTATGATCTGGTCAGAAGGATGACTTTTACCTATTCTTGAAGAAGGATTCGTTTTGGGGATGTACTGGTCATTCTGTGAAGTTACAACTGACTGTTCTGTAGATGTTGACCCAGATGTGTTAACATTTGGTGCAACATTTTCAGACTTCAGTGTATTCTCAGAAGTGTCAGTAACCTGTGATACATCTTCTTCATCTTTGTCATCTGTAAGACCTTTATCATCATCAAACGCAACATTAACAGATTCTTGAACAGTGTTAGTTCTAAGGTTATATACTCTATAAGCTTTACTATTTCTAGAATAGCCTAAAAAGAAACCTTTATCACTTTTAGAATCAAACTTATGAAGTTGATCCCTATCATTCAGAATATAACACACACAATCAAATACATGAAAATATTTCACACTTGGTTTTCTGTTGTTCAAAATCTCATATGGTGTTTGACTTGTGCCAGAACGAATAAAAACCCTATTAATAACATGACATGCAGTATTCAATGCTTCTCCCCAAAATTTCTTAGCAAGACATTTGGATGTTAGCATAACTCTAGCCATTTCTTGTAAGTTCTATTCTTTCTTTCAACAATTCCATTTTGTTGTGGAGTTTTAGGAGATGAATATTCTTGCAAGATACCCTTTTTATCACAAAAATCATTAAACATGCTGTTTTCAAATTCCCTACCATGATCAGTTCTAATACGGCCAACTTTCAAGTTAAACACATTTTTGAACCTCTTATAAAGAATTTTAAATGCAGCAAATGCTTCAGATTTGTCTCTTAAAGACTCTACCCAGGTATATCTAGAAAAATCATCTACCACAACTAAGGAATACCTCTTTCCTCCAATGCTTTCAGTTTCCATAGGACCCATCAAGTCCATGTGCAGTAATTCAAAACATCGATGTGTAGTACAATGTGACAGCATTTTGTGCGACATTCTTACCTGCTTACCTTTTTGGCATGGTCCACATACAGTGTTGTTGTGAAGACTTAGTTTTGAAATTCCTTTTACTGCATCTGCTTTGATTAGTCTATTCATTGCTCTGTAATTTGCATGACCCAATCTTTGATGCCATAAGACATTTTCATCATATTTTGACAAGTTACACATATTTGTTCCAATAAGATAGCAATTATCAGCTGACCTAGTACCAGTCATAACACAAACTTCATCTTTATTAAGAACATAACATGAATCTTTATCAAATTTTACATGCAAATTATCATCACAAAGTTGACTAATGCTAATCAGATTTGCAAGTAAGCCATCAACATGTAAGACATTTTTAAGCTTAGGAAAACCTTTAACATTCAAAGTTCCTTTACCAAGAATCTTTCCTTTAGAACCTCCACCATATGTAACATTACCACTATTCAAGGTCACATAATCAGATAAGAAATCAGTACGACCTGTCATATGTCTAGAACAATCACTATCAAAATACCAAGAATCAGGTAGACATGCTTTTAAGGAGGTATGAGCAACATTACAGGTAGTTTTTGGTTTCCATGCAGATTTCATAAACTGTTTACCAGAATGTGACAGTTTTTTATGCAGCATTTTCAAAGTTTTCTGTTCTTCAAACAATTTTATGCAGTAAGGACGAATATGACCAACTTTGGAACAGTAATGACAGATATACTTCCTTTTAACCTTGTGAGGATCTGATTGTGCAGATGTTGCATCAGATGTGACAACATTTGCCTTCACAAATTTCACAGGTTTTCTAAATTTCTCAAAAATAGAAGCAGTAGTACCATCATAACCTAAACCATGAGTATTAGACTTACCAGTAGCTATAGCATTATTTACCTCAAAAGCACTCTTGGAATATTTCTTGAAACATAAGGTGGAATTTATCAATTTCTCCTTTAAGTTACAGATTTCCAAATCTCTTTTGGTAAGAATAACCTCTAGCTTGGTGATTGTGTCTTTCAGATCCTCATTCTCTTTATTCAAGGAATTGAGAGTGAGTTTCTGATTGTTCCAATCATCTAACAGCTTTTGGTGTTCCTTGTCATCAGTCTTTTTTCCTGCATCATCAACCAAACCATTAAAACAGTTCAAATCTGGGTGACTCTGTTCTGATGTTGCTGTAGATGTTGAAGCATCAAGTACAGCATCAGAATCTGTTTCATCCAGATCATCATTTGAGGAATCATTATAATCAATTCTGGTAAAATTAGAATATTCATTCTGATTTAATTCATCAAGATCGTCATCATCAGATTCATCACTCAAGGTAGCACTAAAATTCAGCTTTTGCTTAAGTCTAGTATTGGCACATTCATTTGCATAATGGCCATAACCAGAACAAGCATTGCATTGAACTGATTTTCTAAATTCAGGATCATACCTTGGTTTACCTTCACTCTTTGATGGTCTTGGTGTGAATTGACCTTTCCTCCTTTCTGGTTGAGGTGTTGATGTATTGATTTGAATCTTAGGCTGAATGTTTCTAGATTTGTTCACAGATTTCTTAAGAAACTTATTAAAGTGCTTAGTGAGCAAGGCAACATTGTTAGGATTTTTGAGGCATACATCAAGCAATTCTTCATCAGTGTCAACTTCAGTAATGATGGATTGAACTTCAGAAGTGTTTGATGTTTCCCCTTTAAAAACCACAACTTTTTTATCAGCATTAGCTTCATCATCTTGATTAGTGTTTATCTCATAAGTTCTAAGAATACTCACTAACTCATTTTGACTTAACTTATCTGTATCTTTTGCCTCTTCAATAGCACAAATTTTAGCATCAAATCTTTTAGGAACAGATCTTAAAATCTTATGAACTACTCTAACATTAGAAATAGGGTCACCAAGAGAATGTGATTCATTGATAATCTCACGTAACCTTTCATTGTAGGCTGTAATTGTTTCATCTTCCCTCATTCGGAGATTCTCAAATTTTGTTCCCAACATTCGAAGCTTAGTCCTTCGAACACTTTCTGAACCCTCACAATGCTCTTGTAACCTGTCCCATGCATCTTTAGAAGTAGAACAGTTAGATATAATTTTAAACATTGAAACATCAACAGAAGTAAAAATAGCATTTAAAGCTTTAGAATTGTAGCTCGCTGTTGTTATTTCATCAGCCGTCCAGTCAACTTCTCTCTTGAGTTGTATTTCACCATCTGCGTCTGCTGGTCTTTTTGGAGCTTCCCAACCTGTAAGAACAGTCCTCCAAGCACGTTCATCAACTGACTTGATGTACATACGCATCTTAGGTTTCCAATAAGCGTAATTCGAACCATCTAAAACGGGTGGCCTAAGTGCCGTGGATATGTGATGTGTTTCCATTGCTAACCTACACTAAAAACACACTTGACCAAATATCTAACCTAGTGTCCTCAGGTATCAGCTCTAATACCAACTGAAAGTGTGTGGTGTGGTGTATGTATATGAAGTGTTTAAGTTTTAACAGAATAATGTTGTACTAAATGTTGTGACAATTGGTACAACACTGACTCTAACAGAATATCAGAAATTATGATTCACACAGCGGAAGACTTGAAACACTAAAAACAAACGTGACACAATGGAAATAATTTTCACATAGATTTTATAAATAAAAATCTATGCTAGCCTTACGGCGAAAAACAATACTTATCTTCAAGTATAAATGTTGTGTGAAATGTTACAGCATTAACATTCACAACAGAAACTACAAACGAGGCAGGTGCCTTGTTCTAAAAACGAACTAAGTGTATAAGGTATACACTGTCGAAATGCCTAGTCTATCTAATGATTACACTCTCAATAGATAAGAAGACACACAGCCATACGGGTGGGATACGAACGTATGATCTAAAAGGTAGTTCTACTGGCCACAATTCCTAACAGGGATATACGCTCGGTCTAGAAAGTTGATTGAATAGAGTACACTGATTTGAGAAGCCTTCCATCGGTATTTATAGTAGTGGGGTGCTGATTCTAGAGGCTTCCACAATGAGGTCCTATTTTTTAGGAACTCAACTTCCATGATCTTTCTAGATCTTTCTTGAATGCTCCAGGTCGTTCCAAATGGTTCCAGGCCGTTCTAGCATGTTCTCCAATGTTCTGGAATCTTCCAGGTTCCAGATCCTTGTAGAAGCTTCTAGATCCTGCCAGAAATGCGACAACATTTAGATCAACATTTAATGTAGCATTTCAGAAAAGACTTAGAAAAAATCTCGGAAGGTCAAATTAAGATGTTGTTGATAATGTTAAGGCATTTAAGGATTAACAACATCTACAGGTATTTTCAAATCGCGATTCACAATTTTCAAAACCCACCTCCGTTCCCATTTCAGACACAAGCAGAGTTAGTATTGGCAGCTTGTGCTGGATTGCATAACTTTCTTAGGAAAGAATGTCACTCTGATGAATTTACAGTCGAAAATGAAGAAGATCAAGATTCACCACATCGACGTGGAAGAGAAAATTTGGAATGGTTTTCTCAAAAGCTAATGCATGGAGACCTAATATTGCTAATGCTATGTGGGAAATGAGGCTGAGGTATAATGTGGAAATGAAGATGAGAATAATAATGATGAATAATAATTTTTTTTTGAACTAATATATTTTTGGGATTTTTTCTAAATAATTTAGATAATTTTTTTTATATACAAGTGTGTTCGATATACATTTGCATCAATAGTTTTAGGGGCGTAGTTTATGGAAATCCATGTAAATCAATAAAAAATGTGTATTTTAGAATCCTGTCAAATCTATGAAAATTCATATAAATCAATAAAAAAGTTAGTCAAACTCTGCATAGAGTCTACTTTTTAAAATAAAAAAATCCAACAGAATCTCAATTGAATACACCCCCTAAATTCAAACATGCTTGTGTAACCTACACTAAGGGGTTGTATTCAATTGTGATTTTATTGAATTTTTTTAAACTTTAAAAATTATGTGAATTAATAAAATTCATAGAGTACATACAGAGTTTGACTGACTTTTTTTATTGATTTATATGAATTTTCATAGACTTAACACGATTGTGGAATATACTTTTTTTTATTGATTTACATAAATTTTCATAAACTCCAGTATTGATGCAAAGAGTTTTTTTTTTTTTTAAATTAATATTATATATATATATATATAAATATTTTACCAATAATAAAAAAAAAAAATATATATATATATATACTCCGTGGCAGGGCGGATATCCGTGGGTCGAACATGAGACCCAAACCTAACCCATACTCAATACGGGGCGGATCCGACCTGATCCAAAGCTCGCTGGATGGGGTGGGTACTCGCGGGTTGGGTCAATATTGTCATCCCTACTTCTGATCTTTCGTCTTCAAAGTTATCTGAGAGAATTCGTTGAAATCTCTAGTTTTTAGAAGAGATTTTGGATAGTCAAATTTATTTATATTTTTGAAGGAAAATCCAATAAAATCCATATAGGATTAAAATCCATAAACTTTTGAATACCTATAAAGATTTTTAAAGACTTTTTAAAATTCGAATTGAATACCTCAGAATTTTTAAATACTTTTGAAAATACGAATTGAATATCCCAAAACTTTAAAAGTCTAAAAAAATTCTACAGAATCTACGACCAATACACCCCCTAAGTCCAAACTTGGACGATAAACCAAGTCAAAATATAAAAGATCATAATTCGTTCCACTCGAAAATAAATTATGATGCAATAAAAATTAACATGACATAACCCCTCTTGATCATCTTCTACAAATGTTTTGTGAAAATTTAAGCGTATTTAAATTTTAAAACAAATTAACCCGTATTATTATAATTTGAAATTCAAGATTAAAAATCCACTACGGACATGAGAGAAATAATGTATTTGAGTTCCTAGCTACAATTCCCATCTCTACTTAAAATATTGAATCACTAATTGTTTGTGTTATATACAATATGCCTAGTCAACAAGTCATCATTTATTTTATTGACCAGTCAACAATTCAACGAAAAATAGTCAAAGTCATCAAGCCTAGTCAACAAGATCAAGGGCGGGCAAGAGAAGTCCCCACATTTAATGATCAACAAGTCAAGCATATCCACGTGGCAGCGAGTAAGAGTCATCATGTTCGGCGAGCAAGAGTAATTAGGTATAATGACAAAATGGTATAGGTATGATCGCAAGTAAAGATGATCGACACAATGAAGCATGAAGACCAACATCACCAGCGAAGAAGACATCTTGAAGACATAAACAATACAGTTATATGAGAAGATCTTAATTACGTGCAGATGCTCGCCATGAGCCCAGATTAGAGCGACAGTGATCAAACAACTATGAAATTCACCTTCTGAGCATTGACAAGTCAAAGGGTGCAAGTTGTATGATCGACGCCGACTATAACGAAGGATGAGACTTATAATGGCTGATTGTAGAGGCATTTAATGCAAAGTAGATGCATTAAATGCATGAAATGATCACACTAATAGCAATTGTAATTATATTAAATAACAACTTTATTCCATTAATATGTGGATTAATGCTGAGCTGCAAGCAATGAATGCATGCAAATTATAACCTAGTATATAAGTTCATTGAATGCTTAATAAACAGATTCAAATTCATTTCCTAAAATACACAACCCTAATTTTAGCTTATCTCAAGCTACTTCAAAGTTTTAACTCAAGAACAAACCCTAATCTTAAAGAGTTCATCAAGAACATCTTTGATCATCTTTCGATTCGTAAAAAACCACTCATATAAATGATATTGTTTGTTACCGTTTAATTAATACACCCCGACAAAAATCGGTACAATAATTTGTTTACCTGATTAATCACTGGTTTCGATTTTCCAAACTTCTAACTGTAGGCAACAATATGATCGAACTAACCAAACCGTTTTCAGTTAGAATTGGTAAATCAATCGTTCAAATATTGGGCTAGTTTGATGTGAAATATTTCATACATGCATTACATCTCAATTAGACTAAGTCAAAACCCTAATTCCATTTAGTCCAAAAGTCAAATGAAGATAATTTTAAAAAATGCGCGGGTCATAAGTTCTGATCCGGGTTGCCCAAAAAATTTGCGGGTCGCAAACATATGGTTTACTATATGACCAAAATATTATTACTACAATGTCAAAAAATTACCACTACAAGGCCAAAAATTTAATACTACATGTCAAAACATTATGACAAATTTACCTAAAAAATTAAGTGTCCAGAATATTTTTGGACATGTAGTAATACACTTTTGACCTTGTAGTGATAAAATTTTGGTCTTATCGTAACATTGTTTTAGTCATGTTGTAACCGAATAAGTAAGAATTATTTTAGTAATTTTGCTAAAAAAAAAAAGTGTCCAAAATATTTTTGAACTTGCAGTAACACACTTTTGGTTTTGTAGTGACAAAATTTAGGTCTTGTAGTAACATAGTTTTTGTCATGTAGTAAGATAATATTTGAGAGCGAAAATCAATATTTTAATTAAAATTGACCCGTGTTTAATCCACAAATTTTAACTTAATTTACCTTAATTGATCAATATTGTATAAGTTTTTGCCTCAAATATTTGTGCACCTCTGTATTTCTTTTGCAAGCATAAATCTGAGTTCATTTTATTTTAAATGGGGAGAAAAATGAGTTACTGTATTTTTCATCTACATTAAAATCTGGTCCTATAATTCATGGCATAGAGAATGTCCTTTTCAATTTTTAAAAAAAATATAGCACTATGATAAAATTTTAACACACTAATTTTTTTTCAAACAAATGAAGTATATAAATTTAATATAAAGAAGATTAAAAGCAAATTAAATAAACTAGAGACTCAACATTTATAAGTGGAAATATTGGGGTTGACAAAACATAGTAATCAAAGTATGTATGAGGAGGGAGTACATACTTTGATTAGTATGAGCTTCATCGTTGCTCCAATTTATAATCATGTCTCCTTCGTCTTCAACGATTATATTATGCAAAATAACACAAGTTAACATTATGAGTTTTAACTTTTTTCTATACCAAAAACGATCGGGCCCCCTAACAATTGCTCGACGTACTTGGAGCACACCAAATGCTCGTTCGATATCCTTTTTCGCAGATTCTTGTCATTCCTTAAATTTTGAAGATGAAAAAAATAATAATAATAACTCAACGGTATATGTCAAGTAATTCCAGTGGATTAGACGTCTCCAATCAAGTAGAATACTTGAAGATATAACTCCTCTAAAATAGTAATTTCAAAAGTAAGCAACGAGACAAACAACACACAAGAATTTAAGTGGTTCGATCAATGTGATCTACATCCACTGGACCAGACGAGTACTTCTTTGATTGATAAAGAATGTTTACACACTCATTCACTCGGAATAGGATATTTCCTCACTTCACTCGTGAACTCACACAACTCAAAGATTACAAAACGTATTACAATTACATCCAACCTTTACAATGTACACATACAAGAGTATATAAAGACCAAGGTAGTTGCTGCTGTTAGGAACAGTTTGAGTAGTTAGCAACCGTTTGCAACCGCTTGAAACAACCCATGTGCTCTGTTATTGCCCAACTGAAATGGTAGTTATGCCCTCAAGTAGTTGTAACTGTAATACAACTAGTTAAACTAACTAACTTTCATATCAGAAGACTTGTCCATAAAGATCAGAACACTACTTAGTGTGCTGATACTCAACTCTTCTGTTCTTGTGATAAAAAATGACTCTGCTGATAGACTTCTACTGTGCTGATAGTACCCTGCTACAGTACTGTGCTGATCCACTCTGCTGAAGTATTGTGCTGATATACTCTGCTGAAGTATTGTGCTGATCCAGTACTGTGCTGAACTCTAAGCATCACCTCCTCTGCTGATTGAAAACCTTCAACTCATCTGATTTCGGCCTAAGTCATCTTATCTGATCCTATCAGCTCACTACTTACTGAGCTGACTATGAGATTATGAGATAACACTCACAATTCTCCACCTTTAGCTCATAATCGAACTAATCTCCACAAAAAACAAAACACCAACACTATTCTCCTTAAAGAATAACCTCCACTACTGATCTTCTGTCACAAGAAAAGTAGCCTTCTCCTCAGAGGAATTAATGTAGTCCAATAAGTTTAAGACACAAGCCAAACTTCTCTCTTGGCAATGCCTTAGTGAACGCATTAGCAGGGTTCTCCTCTGTAGCAATCTTCACTACCTGGACCACCCCATTCTCTACAATATCTCTTACAAAGTACAGTTTTACATCTATATGCTTAGTTCTCTCATGATACCCCTGATGCTTTGCAAGATGTATTGCACTTTAGTTATCACAGAAGACAGTCACACTTCTTTGTGATATACCAAACTCCTTCAAGATACCCCTAAGCCACATGCTCTCCTTAACTTCTTCAGTCAAGGCTACATATTCTGATTCTGTAGTAGATAATGCAACTATGGACTGATGTATTGACCTCCATGATATAGTTGTACCAAATAAGGTGAACACATACCCTGTTAAGGACTTTCTTGTGTCTACATTGGCTGCATAGTCGGCATCAACATATCCCACAAGTGCTTCTGCCTCATCTGATATCTTCTGAAATTTCAGGCCCATCTCAGCTGATCCCAGAACATATCTCATGACCCATTTAACTATCTCCCAATGACTTAAGCCTGGATCACTCATGTATCTGCTGATTACACTCATTGCATGAGTTAAATATGGTCTACAACACACCATAGCATACATTAAACTCCCTACTGCACTAGCATAAGGAACCTTACTCATCTGAGCTCTTTCTTGTATGTTCTTGGGACACATCTGATTGGATAGCTTCTGATGCTGGCCAATTGGTGTAGAAAATGACTTAGCTTGATGCATCCTAAATCTCTTTAACACCTTCTTCAGATAGGTAGGCTGATTAAGCTGAATTGCTCCCTCAACTCTACTGATCTCCATCCCAAGAATCACTTTAGCTTCACGAAGATCTTTCATCTCAAACTCCCTTTTGAGAATCTCTTTCACCTGATTGATACTGTTAATAGACTCCCCTGCTATTAACATATCATCTACATACATTAGAAGATAGGTAACTGAACTCCCAACTCGTCTAAAGTAAACACAGCTGTCATACAAGCTTCTTGCAAAACTAGCTGAGCAAATGTACTCATCAAACCTTAAGTACCATTGTCTAGAGCTTTGTTTGAGACCATGGAGTGATTTTCTGAGTAAGCACACTTTGTCTTCTCCATCATCTATGTCCAACCCTTCTGGTATTTTCATGTAGATCTTCTCATTTAAGGTCCCATGAAGAAATGTTGTGGTCACATCCATCTGATGCAGCTCCAATTCCTATTGAGCAACCATAGCCAATAAGATTCTGATGCCACAATGCTTTACAACAGGTGAGAAGATTTCATTAAAGTCAATACCTTCTTTCTGTGTAAATCCTTTAGCTACAAGCCTTGCCTTGTACCTAATCTTGCCACCTCTCTGAGCCTCCACCTTCTTCTTGTAGATCCACTTACACCCAACAAGTTTCTTGTTCTTAGGCCTCTCAACAATCTCCCAAGTATGGTTCTTGTTAAGAGATAACAATTCTTCCTCCATAGCAACTAACCACTTCTCTTTTTCATGGCAGCTGATGGCTTCTGTGTAAGTTTTAGGCTCCAGAGACTCCACCTCAAGAGCTGCACATAAAGCAAATGATACTATGTCAGCTTGACCATACCTTTGAGGTGGGTGGACTTCTATTTTGGTTCTGTCCCTAGTCAGTTGATAGTCATGAAGCTCAGTATCACTATGAGTGGTCTCCTCCTCATCTGGATCAATCTGATCTTCAGTTAGTCTCCTGGTGTCAACATGCTCCACCTCAACCTGTGTCTTATCTGGTCTGTTGTGTGCTGCACTTGAACTTGCCTCTTTTTTCAATGGCATTCTACTTTCATCAAAAGTTACATCTCTGCTGATAATACACTTCTGCATCCCAGCTTCAAGGCACCACAACCTATACCCTTTCACTCCTGAAGGATACCCTACGAACACACATTTCAAGGCTCGAGGCTCAAGCTTATCTTGCTTGACATGGGCATATGCTAAACAACCATAAACCTTCAATTTACTGTACTCAGCTACATGGCCAAACCATAACTCTTCTGGGGTTTTAAATTGCACAGCTGAGGAAGGGCTTCTATTTATCAAATAGGCTGCTGTTGACACTGCTTCTCCCCAAAATATTTTAGGAAATCCAGAGCTGCTCAACATACACCTGACCCTCTCAAGTAAAGTTTGGTTCATTCTCTCAACTATTCCATTATGCTGAGGTGTACCCGGTACTGTTCTATGCCTCACTATACCCTTCTTCTTGCAGAAAACATTGAACTCTTCTGATATGAACTCCAGCCCATTATCAGTTCTCAAATGCTTGAGCTTCTTTCCAGAGACATTCTCAACCTCAGTGAGCCATTCCTTGAACTTTTCAAATGCTTCTGACTTGGATTTCAGGATAGTGATCCATACCTTTCTTGAGTAGTCATATATGATAGACATTAAGTATCTCCCACCACTTCTGGTTTGATTCCTAGCTGGCCCCCATAAATCTGAGTGGACATAGTCCAAAAATCCTTTGGTATAGTGTAAACTCTTCCCAAACTTCAATCTCTTGGATTTCCCAAGAATGCAGTGCTCACACAAATCAAGCTTTTTGTGATCTTGTCACCACCTACCAATCCTTGCTTACTTAGCTCATGTAGGCCCTTCTCTCCTACATGACCTAATCTTCTGTGCCACAACATTGAGTTGTCTTGCACCCTTGCCACATCTGATCTGCCAATCACTATTCCTCCCTTAAGAAAGTAGAGATCATTCCTTCTCTCACCTTTAAGAACAGTAAGCTTCCCCTTTGAAACTATGAGCTCTCCATCTTCTGACTGGAATTTCTAGCCCAATGAATCTAGCATACCAAGAGATATCAAATTTCTCTTGAGTTCAGGAACATACCTAACCCTCTTGAGAATCCTCACTACTCCATCCTACATCTTCAAGTGTACTATACCTTCACCTTTGACTTTGCAAGTGTGATCAATTCCCTAACAACACAGAACCTCCATTCTGATGCTTAAAATCATGAAACCAATCTCTCCTTGGAGTCATGTGGAAAGAACACCCTGAATCTAAAATCCAATCCTGATGTTCTTTAGTGGAAGTGATGGATATGGACTGAGCTGACTCATAACCCTTCTGCTCCTTATCTTCTTGGGTTTGATTTGCCTGGTTCTTATCAACAGGGTTCTTGGGACCATATTTTCTCATAAGATGTCTGTACTTGAAACAAGTACTCTTGTAGTGCCCAGGTTTGTTGCAGTGGTGGCACACTACTTCCCCTTGATTTGACACTGCTGATTTTCCTTTATCAGCTCCCTTTGGTTGACTAGACCCCTTCTTGGAGACAGACTTCTTCTGACCTCCCTTGATTGACAATCCTTCTCCACTGCTAGTTTTATCTCCTTGAGATGTCTTATTATGCAACAACTTGGACTTGACAGCCAAGATCACATCCTCCAATGTGATTGCCTCCTTTCTACCATATAAGATGGTGTCCTTTAGGATTTCAAAGGACTTAGGAAGAGCACTCAACAAGATAAGAGCCTTATCCTCTTCTTCTAGCTTGACATCCAAATTCTCCAGATCATCAAGTATCTTGTTGAACTCATCTAGCTGCTCCGTAATGGGTTTGTCATCTCCCATTCTAAAGGCATACAGCTTCTGTTTCGAATAGAGTCGGTTAGCAAGAGTTTTCACCATATATAACTTCTCAAGCTTATCCCAAACCTCCTTCGCTGTCTTCTCTTTAGCAATCTCCCTCAAGACCTTATCTCCAAGGCAAAGTAGGATCGTGCTTCGAGCTTTTCTGAGCAACTTGCTCCTTTCAGCCGCAGCTGCTGCAGTTTCTTCTACAGTCTCTTCGGATTCTTCGAGAGCCTCGAATAATCCTTGTTGTTCAAGGAGGGCCTGCATCTTGACCTTCCACAGCCCAAAATCTCTCGTGCTTGTAAACTTCTCTATGTTGTACTTGGGAGAATTCCCCATCTTAGATCTGCAGCTACTTCAGATTCCCACAGACGGCGCCAATTATCAAGTAATTCCAGTCGATTAGACGTCTCCAATCAAGTAGAATACTTGAAGATATAAGAAATAACTCCTCTAAGATATTAATTCGAAAAGTAAGCAATGAGACAAACAACACACGAGAATTTAAGTGGTTTGATCAATGTGATCTACATCCACTGGACCAGACGAGTACTTCTTTGATTGATAAAGAATGTTTACACACTCATTCACTCAGAATATGATATTTCCTCACTTCACTCGTGAACTCACACAACTCAAAGATTACAAAACGTACTACAATTACATCCAACCTTTACAATGTACACATACAAGAGTATATAAAGACCAAGGTAGTTGATGTTGTTAGGAACCGCTTGAAACAACTCACGTGCTCTGTTATTGCCCAACTGAAATGGTAGTTATGCCCTCAAGTAGTTGTAACTGTAATACAACTAGTTAAACTAACTAACTTTCATATCAGAAGACTTGTCCATAAAGACCAGAACACTACTTAGTGTGCTGATACTCAACTCTTCTGTTCTTGTGATAAAAAACTGACTCTGCTGATAGACTTCTACTGTGCTGATTTTTACTGTGCTGATTTTTACTGTGCTGATATACCCTGGTGTAGTACTGTGCTGATCCACTCTGCTGAAGTACTGTGCTGATATACTCTGCTGAAGTACTGTGCTGATCTAACCAACTGTGCTGAACTCTAAGCATCACCTCCTCATAGGGGTGTGCACCGGTCCAGAACCGGACCGGGACCAGAATTTTAAAATTTTACGGACCGGAGATCGGACCGGTAAATTCCGGTCCGGGTTTGGACCGGTTGGACCGGTTTTTTTTTTTTTTTTTTAAGTTTATGGAAGCAAGAACAAAATTGATGAATTTGTGTATGAAAATTAAAGTGTTTGCTCTTCATTACGCCAATGTGAATTTTATTTACATTATTATTAATGATCTTTTGACCCTAAAATAAATTAAATATGTTTGTTAAATTATATATTTGCAAAAAATATAATAGACCTCAACACATTTTCACCAATTACTTGGTTTTGAAAAATAATTGAGAGTGCATTAGTAAAAAAGATAAAAAAATTAAAAAAAAAAAAATTTCGGTCGAAACCGGACCGGAAGACCGGAATCCAAAATTTTCCGGATCAGAGACCGGACCGAAATCTAACTGGTCGGTCCGGTTTATTTTTTGAACACTCCTACCTCCTCAGCTGATTGAAAACCTTCAACTCATCTGGTTTTGGTCTAAGTCATCTTATCTGATCATATCAGTTCACTACTTACTGAGTTGACTATGAGATTATGAGATAACACTCACAGTATAATTACTATATCTAATTTATTTGCTGTATAATAAAAACATAAAAAAACTGAATGAAAAAATAACATAAAAAGGACGATTAATTTGGCTTAACTCATAGGAGGAGAGAGAATTTTTTTGTAGTTATAACTCCTTTCCACATTGGTGGGTAACTCACTTATAAGAGTTATAACTCTTGAATAATCCACCAATGTGAACACTCTGAGACGCATGTTAAAAATGTAATAAAGAGTTAAGTTTTGAGAAGTGGTTTTATAAATCTTTATGTAAAAATAAATAAGTTGACTTGTATGTACATGTGTATAAAAAGTAATTACATTTTGTATAAAATTAAAAATATTAATTTTAAGGGTGTGAAAATTATTACAATTATTACGAACATTTCAACCAAAAGAGTGTAAATTTAATTATTGTAGAATTGAAGAAATATGGAGTATATTTTTTTTCCAAAAAAGAATATGGTCACTCTAATTGTAAGAGTGTTTTGATATACTCCGTAGTACCGAGGGAGTAGTTGATACATAAAGCGAAGCATCCAAAGCAACTCTGAGCAAAAATGTACGTAAATAAGGTCAAAATCCACCCTTTCAAACAGGCATTACTTTTCAGTTGTCATTTTCAAATAATAGAGCTTCAACATACGTTTTTTTTAACATGTATATTTATTTTTTAAAATTGCATTGTCGCCTTAATTAGTTCATTACTGATAGAGCTGTTACACAAATCGAGTCGATCGTGAGTTAGGCTCGACTCGTTTGTTAAATGAGTCGAGCTCGAGTTCGTTAGATACTCGATTTACTAACGTATCGACTCGAGCTCGACTTGTTAGACTCGATATTTAATTTTTTTTCTTTTAATTTAATTAGGCTCGTTAGGCTCGGTTCGGCTTGATAGGCTCGCTAGATCCTTTAACGAGTCGAGCCGAGCTCGTTTCTTTACTCGTCAATGTTATCGAGCCGAGCCGAGCTCGAATTTCAAATACTCGACTCGGTTCACCTCGAATAACAGCCCTAATTTACTGAGTGTAATTTCTTTTCTATTATTACTAATTATTAGTACTACTTCGGTTACTCTCCGAGCTTTACGTTTATACATAGTGAAAAGTATAAAGAAAAAAAAATCAAATTAAGTACCAAATAATGTAATTTTGTGTATAAGTAGAATAATTATTATCATAAAAAAAATGGAATGTCTCAAATTAGATTAATTATTTTTTAATTTAGCAATAAAATATTTTTTCACTTTAAACTACACCATTCAAACATCTCAAAATTACATACATAATATTACTTTAAAAAAAAAAAAAAACAATAGTAGTAATAAGAAATTGAGGAAAAGAGTACTCAACCCATACAAGTAAGTTTAGAAAATGAAAAGAAGATCGGATATAGAAGTGAAATACATAAAAAAAAAAAAAAATCAGAATCTATCCTCTGCGTTATTAATCCAATCTTCCACACTATAATGGTTCCTTTGTTTTTCTTTGATTTGTATCCATCTCTAGATTCTTAACACAACATACTTCAAAGTTTAAAGCTTTAAATTCCACAAGGTTAGATTGTGTGTTTTTTTAAGATAATAGAGTTTCTACATGTCCAAATTTCCTATAAAAATTCCAGTCAAATAGAGTTTCAATACTTTGCCCGTATCCTACTCGGCTTGTGGTTTACGAAGGGTTTTTTTACCAGATTATTGTATATTAAATAAATAAGGGGCATTTCTATTCTAGTGTCTTTTGAAGTTGGAAAAACCCATTAAGTGCTACAAAAGAAAAAAATCTCTTATAGGTGATATTTGGGTGCCAAGATTACATCCTTGCCCTTATAGGAGAAGATAAGATTCTTACCCTTATAGTGTAGAATGAAACTTTTACACACTTCACCCTCACCCCATCTCTCTCTTCTTCTCTCTCCTCTTTCTCTCCTTCAGCCCACCTCCTTCGTCTTTCCTATTCAAAATCCCAAATAACCCAAAACTCTGACCATAGCCGCCACCATGGCCGCCGCCTTCAACTCTCCGCCGAAGACGGCCCACCACCATCGCCGACGACTCCCCCACCATGGCCGTCCGCCTTGAAAGCTCCGTCGCCGTCGACGCCCCCACCATGGAATTTTCTTATAGAAGGAGACGATGAAGCTTCGTCGGAGAGATGGAAGCTTCTCTCAAGGCCGCCCACTTCGCCGCCTTCAACTCTCCGCCGAAGACGGCCCACCACCATCGCCGTCGACGCCCCCACCATGGTTGTCCGCCTTGAAGCTCGGGCGATATGTGGCCAAGGCAGGGCTACGACCTTCGTCTTCACGACCTCCGGCGAAGGCGACGAAGACGAAGCCCCGAGACAGATCGACGACGGGGAGATGGTGGTTGATGGCGGCGCCGCCGTTCGGATCTGAAGACGATGATGGATCTGTGGGTGGCGAAGGAGATGAACCGGCGAGTCCGTTACAGATCGGCTCCTAAAATTGGCACCCATTTTCACGATCTCGATCTGCAGCACTCCGGCGAAGAAGCCATGGCCGCCGCCGCCCCCAAATCTGAAATGTTCTATTTTGGATGGGCAAGAATGGATATATTTGTAGAAACTCTTCATAGGTGATGTTTATTTTATTTTGAAGACGATGGTTTTTGATCTGTATCTGTTAATTGATTTTTTATTTTGGTTTTTGATTTTTGAAGACGATGGTGAGGTTTTTTATTTTGGATTTGTAACTGATTTTTTCTTCCACAAATTGTTGCCGGAATTTGCTTCCACAAATTGTTGCCGGAATTTTCTTCCATAAATTGTTGCCGGAATTGAAGACGATGACGGTCGATGAAGATGAATATGGAGACGAAGGCCGGATTTTTTCTTCCACAAATTGTTGCCGGAATTTTCTCTAGCGGCGGCTAGGGTAGGGGCTAGGGTTTCCACATCCCACTTGGGCCTGCTAGTGGGCTAAGGTTTCCCACCCCTAATGTGCCCCCACTCTTTCAATTAAAACACCCTTGAAGACACTTAGAATTGTTTTTTAGATGAAATAAAAATGTAATTTTTTTTCTGGAACGGTTGGTGCAAATAAATTATTTGTTGGTGCAAAATAATTTATTCGTTGATGCAAAATAATTTATTTGTTGATGCAAATAATTTCTCCGATGATGCAAATAATTTACCGTCGTTGATGCAAATTTATTTTTTTCGTTGTTGAATTTTTCTTTGTATTTTTTGAGAATTTAGTTTTGTATTTTTTTTTTAAAAAAGTTGAGCTTATTTTGGTTGAATTGTGAAATAATGGGGAAAAAAAGAACAAACAGAGTCAAGCATGTACAAAAAACGATGATCTTGTATTCGAAAAATAAAAAAAAAATTTAAACATTTAAACATTGATGTATATTATTTTTTTTTTTGAGTAAATTTGTTTGGGTAACAATCAATTTTTGGGAAACAATATGTGTGAGATTCATTTTTTTCTAACAATCAATTTTAATTAACAAAAAATTCGAAAAATAACAAAAAATTTGAAAAATAACAAAAAATTCGAAAATAAATGCACACAAAATTAAAAAACAATATAAAACTCACAAAATAAAAAAAATACAAAATAAAGATAAAAATAACATTTGCATCAATGAACAAATATAATTTGAATCAACAAAGAAAGATTTGCATCAACGAATAAAATTTTAATTGCACCAACGAATAATTTATTTGCATCTATAAAAAAACAAATTCAAAAAAAAATAGCCCACTAACAGGCTCAATGGGGTGAGGAAACCCTAGTCCATGCCCTAGCAATTTTGAGGCCGCCGCCTGAGAAAATTCCGGCGAGGCGTCGGAGGCGAGAACAGGTGGGCGGCGACGCAGTGGGGGAGGCCTTCTTCAAGATCGAAGATGCAGATCGTCGGAGTAGCGGGTGGGAGAACCTCCGGCGAGGCCGCCGTCTGAGAAAATTCCGGCGAGATGTACAGCGTCGGAGGCGAGAACAGGTGGGCGGCGGCGCAGTGGGGGAGGCCTTCTTCAAGATCGAAGATGCAGATCGTCGGAGTTGCAGGTGGGAGAACCTCCGGCGAGCGAGTCTTCGCCTCCGACGCAGTGCGGCTGTTTCGTCCGAAGCAGATCGGCGACGTCGGCCATAGAGGCGGCTTCGTCTTCTTCAGATCGCCGCCCCACCACGGTCGCCGCCCGTCTGCATCAAGCTTCGCTATGGCCGCTGGGGAAGACGAAGTCCGTCGCCGTGGCTTACCGTCGCTGCTGTGCTTTTCTCCGACGAAGATGGTGACCTTCGCCATGGCCGACGAGCCTCCATCGCCTTGAACTTTGGCGGCGACCCTTCGCCATGGCTATTGAGTCTCCATGGCCGCCGAGCCTCCATCGCCGCCGCCGCTGCTTCGCTATGGCTGTCGAGCCTCCATCACCGCCGCCGAAAGTTTTGCAGACGAGAATGTCTAAAACACGATTATCCAGCCACCTCAACTAGTTCTTGCACTAGAGTTGAAGGATAAATTGGATAAAGTAATACTAAGAGTGGTTTTGAAATTCAAATTGCATTGATGGGACATCTGCAAAAATAAAAGAATGTGTGAGTAGAGAGGAGAAAGAAGAAGATGGGAGGAGTTGTTTAATAAGGGCAATTTGAGTTTTAGTAGATATGTGAATGTGTAAGAATAGATGTGAATGTAAGGAAGGGTATTTTGGGTTTTTCACATTGTTTTTGTACCTAAAATAAACTTTTAAAAAAAGTAACACCTACATAGAGTTGGGTGGTGGAAATTGTACCTAAGCAACAATAAACTCAATAAATAATTTGTAAAATGGGGCACAATTTAATTATTTTATCAAATTATAGTAAAACGCTATGGGGCCAAGCGTTTCGGTAAAAAAAAACGCAAGGCCCCCACGCGTTTTACTTACTAACACTTTTTTTTATTTTTTTTAATTACAGGTTACCCAAAAATGCAAGGGGAAACGTGCTGCCCCAGCACGTTTCCCTTTTTTTATTAATTTTTTGTACATAGAATAATGAATACTATATACACTTTAAAATTTAAAAAAAAATTGAAAAACGCTTGGGGTTTTTCATTCAGGTATATATATGTATATGTTACATGCTTATGCATGCACGCATTAACTGAAAACAATTTTTTTTTTTATCTTAATGATTTATTAAATTAAACGAAGGAATCTATATTAATTAAAATTTTATTTTTAATAATAATAATGTTAGACAAAAATTTAAAAAGTAAAAAATATATTTTATCTATTTATTTTAATTACGCAACACAATTTATATTATAAGGATTGTTACTAGGGTTGGCAACGGGGCGAGTATGGAACGGGTTTGACCTATCCCAGGACCCGCCCCGCCAAAAATTTTTAGACCCGTTACCCGCCCCACCTCAATACCTGCCTAAACCCGCCCCGTCCCGCCCCACGAACCCGGCGGGTAAACCCGCCCCGCCATCACAAATCAGTTTTTTTTATTTGTTATTTTAATAAAATAAAACATAAAAACTACTTTAAACTACAATATATATATAATATACATATATATTTTTTAATATACATATATATAATATACTGTATATACTTTTTTTTTTAAGCCAAGGTATATACTGATAGATATATATATATATATATTTTTTTTTTAACATATATATATATATATTGATATAGTTATACATATATACATATACAATTATTAACATGCATATATATATATACTTATATATTTTTTAATATACATATAATATATATTAAATATATATGCATGTCTATACGGGTGGTCTGGGTTTTTTAAATGTATATTAAAAAATATATAAGTATATATATGTATATTAAAAATTTTGCCAGGACCCGACCCGATAGACATATATATATACTCGTTCTGGGATAGGGCAAACCCATTTCATACTCGCCCCGTTGTCAACCCTAGTAACAATCTTTATAGTATAAAATTGTGTTGCGTAATTAAAATAAATAGATAAAATATATTTTTTACTTTTTAAATTTTTGTCTAACATTATTATTATTAAAAATAAAATATAAATTAATATAGATTCCTTCGTTTAATTTAATAAATCATTAATATAAAAAAATAATAATTTGTTTTCAGTTAATGCATGCATGCATAAGCATGTAACATATATATACCTGAATGAAAAACCCCAAGCGTTTTTCAATTTTTAATTTTTTTTTTTAATTTTAAAGTGTATATAGTATTCACTATTCTATGTACAAAAATTTAATAAAAAAAAGGGAAGAAAAGGGGAAACGTGTTGGGGCAGCGCGTTTCCCCTTTTTTTAATTATAAAACATGCCCCACATAACTATATTTATTTTATTAAGTTCCAAAACGCGCAGCCTCTACGCGTTTTTGGGTAACCTGTAATTAAAAAAAATAAAAAAAATGTCAGTAAGTAAAACGCGTTGAGGCCTTGCGTTTTTTTTTTTTTACAGAAACGCTTGGTCCCATAGCGTTTTACTATAATTTGATAAAAGAATTAAATTGTGCCCCATTTTACAAATTATTTATTTAATGTACAATAATCTGATAAAAAACCCGTTTACGAACATAGTAAAGTTAATCATGGCCGAGCAATGTTCTGCCGTCGAAATACCCAACCAATTCCACAATTTCCCCGTAGAGATAATGAAAATGGGAACTCCACCGACAAATGATTTTTTTCACTTTCTTCATTGCAAAAACAAAAGTTGCATAAAATGTTACGGTAATTGATGCCCCCTTCACAAGATTATTTCATTGACATATCATTACTTTATTACTCACAAATATTTTATTATTTACTTATTTAAAAAACTTTCATACCCTTTAATTTATTTTCTTTAATATTAATAAATAATTCTTATATTAAACTACACATAAACAATAAATGATAAAATAAAATTGGGACGATGGAAGTATTGAATATGAGGGTCGCAACTCGTTAAAAAATAAAATATAAATTTTTAAAAGAAACACTCAAAATAATAAAATGTAAAATTTAACGAAATCAGAGGAAGTATTGTAAACACAAATTCGTGAATTAAATATAAAAACGCGAAACGATTTTATTTAATTTCGGATTAAACCGATGAATATTGTGGGTGACAATCTCTAATTTCTCTTCTGATTCTCTCTTCTTGACTTCACTTGAACTTTTGGAGTTGGATCCGCAGCCGAATCCTTTTCGATCTTGAATTTGAGACTTTATAATGTTAATCCAAGAGCTTAGTTCAAATTTTGAATTACTTGATGGACTAAGAATACCATATCTGGGTCCGATTTGGTTTGTTGGGCTTTAGAAGCCTGTTTTGATTTATTGGACTTTAGAGGCCCGTCTTGATTTATTGGACTTCAGAGGCTCGTCTTGAATTTTAAATTAATTTATTGGGCTTTAGAGGCTCAAATCAATTGGAGGGACTGATAAAATTTAGGTGTCTACAAATGCCCCCTCGCATTTCGTTCACGGGAACATTTGACTTTGATGTGGACGAATTGCGAATTACTTTCAAATGATTTCCCACATGCGGGCCAGAAGTGACTATTCTTTAACTACTTTTGACAAAGTAGGGATTTAATTATTTAACCCTTTAAAACGCCTTTAGTGGAGTAAGTTAACAGTTTAACCACATGTATTTACCTTTGGTGATCGTCATACACAGTTTAGACTCATGCGTACCAGAAGTAATAAGTAGTTTAGACTCGTGCATTATGGAGCAACAAGCAATTTAAGCTCATGCGTTCTTGGAGCAACAAGCAATTTAGGCTCATGCGTTCTTGGAGCAACAAGCAATTTAGGCTCGTGCGTTTCTTGGAGCAACAAACAGTTTAGGCTTGTGCGTTTATGGAACATACTTGTTCTCTTTACGCGTAGTAGCGTTTCAAAAACTTTCTGTTCATAGGACCAATGTATACACCGTCTTCAGAAATCAATTTGTAGGCGCCATTTGCGTAAACTTCCTTAATTTGATTGTCTTCAAATGTGACGTGATTCGCCGTTGTTTCACTTTCTTCTAGCAAGATCTTCCCTTCTTTGACTAGCTGCATAATTTTCTCTTTAAGTATAAAACAGTCTTGGGTTGGATGTCCTACCAATCGATGGTACTTGCAATATTTGGGATCGTCCGTTCGCCCAGCCTCATTGGGTCGTTTCATTTGTGGCAGTTCAATGAGATCATTCTTGATCAAGTCATCGAAAATTCTAGGGATGTCTGAGTCTAGAAATGGATATTGATTTCGTTGCAACTCCTTCAAACTCGTTTTCCTTTGCCCCCACTCTTGAGATAGCGGCCCTTCAAATCCACTAGTAGACATGATCAACTCCATGTCATGAGCCTTAGTAGCCAAATCCTCGAATGATCTTGGTCGAATTGCTTGAAGGATATATCGAAGACCCCACTGCATTCCCTGGATGCACATCTCGATAGCTGAAGTTTCAGTCAATCTATCCTTGCAATTTAGGTTTAGATTTCTCCATCGATTTATGTAATCGATCACCGGCTCTTTCTTTGATTGACGAGTGTTCGTCAATTCAAGCATGCTGACCGTTCTACGAGTGCTGTAAAATCGATTGAGAAATTCCTTTTCCATTTGCTCCCAACTGTGTATCGAACTGGCCTCCAAATCGATGTACCAATCGAATGCATTGCCCTTTAAAGAGCGCACAAATTGCTTCACCAAATGATCTCCATACGTGCCGGCATTGTTGCACGTCTCCACGAAGTGAGCAATATGTTGCTTTGGATTACCCTTGCCATCGAACTGCTGCAACTTTGGAGGTTGATAACCAGCTGGCATCTTCAAACTGTCAATCCTCTTCATGTAAGGCTTGATGTAGGTGAATGAAGACTTATGACTTTCCTCAAACTTATCTTTGATCGCCCCGAGTATGATTTCTTTTAGCCGGTTAACGGGCACCAAACCATCGGGAGAAACTTGTAAGTCCTTAAGAGTTTGGTCAATTTCCATTGGTTGGCATTCACCAGACGTCTCAGCATCATGTCCTTCGGCTTGCTTTCCTTTGTCCGCATTGCTTATCAGCTTAGCAATCTGGACATCCTGTTCTTGGACATGTTTTTTGAGTCCTTCTATAGCTCGAGTTAAGCTATCCAATTGCTCCTCAACAGTCGTAGTGTCTGTCGCCATTGCTGAGGCTGTGCTTGAATCTGATGAGCTCGTCGTGGAATGAGTAGGGGAACATGCTGGTTTGTTCTCCTCATTCGCAGTATTGGGTGGTGGACCCTCTGCATTAGCCTTCTCTGAAGAAGACGATGACTTCGAGCTTCTTGACACACTCCTCGTGACTACGTTCATGTCTTCAAGGTCAAGACCAGCTGACCCGGATGCAACACCTCTCTTGATCTTAATCTTGATTGGCGACATTGTCGTGACTTGATTTGGAAGAGTAGAGATGAGAGGTACAAATTGTCCCACTGGGCGTGCCAATTTGTAAACACAAATTCGTGAATTAAATATAAAAATGCAAAAATGCGAAACGATTTTATTTAATTTCGGATTAAACCGATAAATATTGTGGGTGACAATCTCTAATTTCTCCTCTGATTCTCTCTTCTTGACTTCACTTGAACTTTTGGAGTTGGATCCGCAGCCGAATCCTTTTCGATCTTGAATTTGAGACTTTATAACGTTAATCCAAGGACTTAGTTCAAATTTTGAATTACTTGATGGGCTAAGAATACCATATCTGGGCCCGATTTGGTTTGTTGGGCTTTAGAGGCCTGTCTTGATTTGTTGGACTTTAGAGGCCTGTCAAGATCATATAATAAGATTACAAATCCCTAGCTCAAGATCTTGATCTTCAAATCTTAGTATCGCCGTCCACTCCAATCGTGAGAAAATGAAAGACGAGTACGTTTCCCTTTGCCTTCTAAAAGGGTGCCCAGGTCTCCAATCTTTCAACGAGACAACCCCACACTAAGGTGTTCTCATGTCAAGAATAGGAAATAGAAGAAACAGGCAAAGTTCCACCAAGTACTGTATCCCAAGAATCAGAACACTGGGGCTCTCGAAACCATCTCGAAGAGCCCAACCATAAAAAAGGAAGTCCCACCTCCACAACAAAGACCCATAATGAGAAACGAGACGCACAAGGCGCAGTACAAACAACCAGCAACAACTAAAATGCTATACTAATCAAGCACAAAAAAACACAAGAAACGAAGCAAAAAACTACATAAGAGATGAAACAAAACTGGAATAACCAGATCGCCGGCGGTCGACGGCGACGGCGTCCGACCAAGAAAAGCGTAGATCTGAATATCTACTCCTAGATCTTGCAAGAAAAATAAAAAAAAGATGAAATCGGAGACAAGACTGACGGCGGAACGACTACTGGTCGACGACGAAATAGAGACGATGACGGAGATAGGAACGATGACGGCAGACCGGAGGCGGAGAAGGGGAGGAGCAACTCTCTAGAGAGAGAAGCTCTCCCTTCTCTCTAGAAACTTTATTATGCACCTAGCGCCTTTATTCCATGTTAGACTATTATTTAACTAATTTGATGACATTTAGATAACCGTAAACCTTAGGGTCTGTTTGGTTTGGGATTGACTCATCCGTATTTGGATGGACCATCCACATTTCATCTCTTTCCATCCAAATATCTATCCATCCTTATAATATATTTACATATCTATCTTTATACAATCATATCACTTTTTCTTTTTCTTTTAATCACTCGTTCTCTCTTCTACTTTCTTCCATACATTTATTTTCTCTCCTACTTTTCTTCATTACACTAATTACTCCACTAACTAATAATAATAAAATAATAATACAACATTACTATTGATTTGATATAAAGTTCTCCATACACACCTATTTTTCAATCTCTATCCAAACACAATTATTATTCAATTATTATTCATGAATTACACTATTCATATTTTTCCAATCATCATCCCCATTCCCATCTCCATCCCATCCCATCCCATCCCTAACCAAACATGCCCTAGTGCCTCCGTGTGAGTTGTGAGAGATTTGGTTCGCTTACATTCCCAATTGTTTTACATTTGTGATTGGGCGTGGAGTATATACCCCTCCAGCTTTGTTTAATGCACTCCCCCTTCATTTTTTTAATTAAATATTTATGCAAAATACTTATTTTACCCTTCAAATAAAATACAAAATAGATACACTCACCTAAATATTAACCATAACCCTAATTTTCTTTTTCTTCTTTCCCAAACTTCTTCTCTTCTTTCACAAACTTCTTTTTCCTCATTTACTTTTTTTTTCTTCCCCCAACAATCATCATAGCCGCCGCTTCCTGCCCATCGCCGCCCACCTCCTCCATTTATTTTCTTCTGAATCCTCCTCCCCCTCCCCCGTCGCCGCCCCCTCCCTCCCAAGGCGTCACTGCTCCTCCACCCCCAGCGACGCCGCAACCCCCCCTTTTTTCCCTCTCTGCAACAGGCGACGCCGCCTCCTTTGTCGAGCGACGCCGCCAGCTCTTGCTCCCCTAGACAGCCACGCTCCCGCCGCCTACCTCCCACTTCCGCCGCCGCTTCCATCAGTCCAGATTTTTTTTAAAAAAATTTCGGCAAAAAAGGGTCAACTATAAATACTTTCATCAACAATAAAGGGTCGATGAGAGTGATTATGGTCAACCCTTTATTGTCGAAAATTTTAATTTTTTAAATTCTTTCGACAAACCAGTGTCGACGGGGAGGTGTTTGATCGACAAACCAGTGTTGACGAGAATGTTTTTGGTTGACATTGGTTTATTGAATATATATATATATATATATATATTTTTTTTTTTTTTTAATTTCTAAGTTTTGTTTTTTAATTTTTAAATTTGTTTGGGGGGAGTGGAGGCGGTGACGGTGACGGCTGCTGTCTAATTCTAGAGTTAGGATTATGGTTGTGTTTAAATTGTAGGGAAAGTGTATGTAACTTTAAAAATATTTTAGTTAAAGGGCAAAATAATATTTTGCATAAATAGTTAATTAAAAAAAATGGAAGGGGAGTGTATTAAACAAAGCTGGAGGGTATATAACCCACGCCTTGTGATTGTTTGATTATATTTTTCGACAGTCCATAGATTATTTTATTAGTATGAATCATATATAATACAGTATAACTAAGAAAATCAGTGAAATTAATTATTATGCGTGATTTATTATTAGTATAATATTTTATCAGAATCAATTGCCATGCACTTCAAGCTTGCCGCTGATGAAGATGCAACATATTAAACAATATTATTGAAATTTAAAAAAGCCAGACATATAAAAGCCCATATAAAATACTCCGTAGTAGTGTTGTGGGCTTTTAATGGGCTGGCCGTAAAGTTTAGGTTTGACTATTTACACCTTCATTTGTGTTGAGAGCACCCCAGATAGATACACCCTCAAAATTTGACTAGAATAGATGCTTCCTCTGATTATCTATAAAATATACATTTACCAACCACACCCTCCTCAAATCCTAATTTATAACCCTAATTCATCTTTCTCTCATTTTCCACTTCTTCATCTGCCGCCCCCGCAACCGCGGCCCCCTCCCTCGCCCGCGATTCTATCTTCACTGACGCGACCCCTTTCCTCTCCCTCACCCTCGATTTTTTTGCAAAAAAAAAAAATTGTTCAACCCGTCGCCTGGTCCAAGATACCGGTCACCCCACCCCAGGTTTGTGCATTCAACCGCCGCCGCTGGTAAAGATGCTGGACACATTTTTTTTTTTTTTGGTTTTGTGCATAATTTTCTGCAAAAACCTTTTTTTTAAAAAAAATATTTTTGACAATTTTGTGTTAGACAGTACTAGTTTGTTGAAATTTAAAAAAAAAAAAGATTTTTTCTTTTAATTTTTTTCTGAAATTTCTAATTTTTTTTTTTTGGTGGCCACAAAAAATGATGGTGATGGTGGTGGCGGCGGTGGTTACTGCAGAAATTAGGTTTAGGCTCTAAAGGTTGAATAAAGGATGTAGTAAGTAGTTGGGGTGCATTTAATAGTGTAATATTATTTAATTGTTTTTTTTTTCTTTTTACATGATTATTAAATTAATAAAATTATTGAGGAAGTGCATCCAACGTAAATGAAGGTGTAAATAGTCAGCCCCTAAAGATTTGCTTCAAATCCATTCTATATGAGCACAATGGAGTCCGAAATTCGAGCCCGAGATGCAGGTTTTTATGTATTGGACATGGGCGCGGCTAAAGGCACCCAGATTTCCTATGAGTACATTCACCAAACAATTTTTTAATTTTTCAGAACATGTGAAATGTCCCATATTTCCCTAGGGTAAAATTTATGAAAAAAACTAAGATGAGTACACTCATCCATTCTATTTCACCACCACCACCTCCACATCATTCAACAAAAAAAACTCCAAAATTACAACAAAAATTAATCCAAAACACCAACGGTTCGAAAAAATTTCCAAAACAAATGTGTTCGAAATTTTTTACAAAACAAACTCAACATGTTCGAAATATTTTTCAAAACAAATTCAATATGTTCGAAAAAAATTTCAAAACAACTCAAATTTGTTCGAAAAAAAAGATAGAACATCTTGTTCGAAATTTTTTCCATAACAAACTCAAGTTGTTCGAAATTGTTTTCAAAACAAACACAATATGTTCGAAAAAAAATTCAAAACAACTTAAATTTGTCCGAAAAAAAAAATCGAACATCTTGTTCGAAATTTTTTCCAAAACAAACTCAAGTTGTTCGAAATTTTTTCCAAAACAAACGCACTATGTTCGAAAATAATTCCCAAACTTCAAAAAAAATCCTAATTTTTTTTCCCAGAAAACCCTAATTTTTTAAACCTAAACTTACCTGTTATCGGCGGTGGCGGCGAGGGGAGGAGCACTACGGCCGCGGCGAAGGGGAGGAGGGGGTTGGCGGTGGCCGCGTCTGTGGGGAGAAGGGAGGGCGGCGGCCGCGTCTGTGGGGGAGGAGGGAGGGCAGCGGCTGCGAACGAGGGGGCGGTGGAGATGGGGAGGGTGGCGCGACTGGGAGGGCAGCGACGCGACGGAGAGGGTGGCGCGACGGGGTGGCGAAAATGGAGGTGGGAGGTGGGCGGCGTGGGCCGCGCCGAAGGTGGCGAAAATGGAGGTGGAAGGTGGGTGTCCTGTTGAATGAGAAGAGAAAGAATTGAGATTAGGGTTTTAATGGAGAAAGGGGTAATTTTGGGTTTTTCAGGTAGGTGTCCTCATCCAATTTATGTGTGTTCTCATCCCCTGGGTGTACTCATAGGAAACCCGGGTGCCTTTAGCCGCGCCCATTGGACATATCCTTAAGTTTCCCATTTAAAATTGATAAATACGGAAAAACTCGGCCCAATCAAAATTATCAACGTTTACCACTTGTTAATTTATCTCATCTCCCAGGATTTGGATTATGTTTCTAGTCTATATATAAGACTCACTTTGACCGGTAAATTTGCTCAAGATAGATCTTTAATCAAATTTAAAATAAAATTTGTATATAGCACGTAAGAATATATTTGATTGTGTACATGTTAAATGATCGAAAGATATACAATTTGCAATTCAATCTAAATCAGTTAAAATATTTAAGTTTGACCATAGATATCTCAGCATATCTACTAAAACGGAAAAAGTGATAATTCTTCGTGATTATTAAAATGCAATTTGAAGTACATAGAGATATTGTGAGTGATTTCTTTGTTTTCACATGTTGTGGGGATGGGGTTTGAGGGAGAGATCATTTCATGCCCTTTTTGTACTAATTCATTTACACACAGGGGAGGGGGTTCATTTTTTGGTCAAAAACAGAGAAAAGCACATGTTGGAACAGACAATCATCTAATTGCCTTTTGTCTGCTTAGTGTGGACTTCTTTTAACTATTCATACTTGGGTACACATATATCATCATTTCCTCCCATGTTTTATTACATGTATTTTCTTTATACATCATGTCTTCCATGTACCAACTAACTCATTAAACATTTTTCAAGTACAATTATTTAAAGAAAACTTAACGTGTGTTAGGTGAGGACAATTACGAGAATTAATTTATACGAGGCTTTTATGTAAATTGTTTGAGTTGTCTACTAGCTAGGTGATTTCATTCCTATTGACAATGTTTGTGGGTTGGTCGTGTCAAAATAAATGAAACAACAAGACATGTGATAGTTAATTGATGAATAGAGATGAGTGACGAGTCAAGAACAAATGGAAAAAGGTTTGAAACAGAAAGGGCAATAATATTCCATAGTCGAAACGACAATTTGCTGGCCGGGTAAAAGAAAAGAGCAACCCTTTTACACTTGAACCAAACAACAACATTATAAGCTTCCAAAAAGAATACATATAATTTCGTTACACACCAGCTGTCATTGTTTTTTTTTTTTAATTGTCTTTTATCGGCAAAAGTAATGGTTTTGTGTACATAAATTCTATGATGCAACTATACTACAACTATTTATATATAATTATTACTTTTCTGTAAAATTTACTATTATTTATACAGGCAGCTGGTGTATGCAAATTTACAAAATTGAGCGAAAATAAAAAATATTCACTATCAAAAGAGCGCGGATTAAAAGTGGATTACGGTCCCTTTTTTGTCCGTCTCTATAATGCGGTCTCAAATTATAAACTTTCTATCCGATCTCTAACTTTAGACGGTCAAATTCGTCTAAAATCCGACTCAAATGGAATCAACCCATTTTTTCCGGGACATAATGCGATTTTAAATCGGTTTGAAATTTTGAGATCGTATTTTTCAGTCTCTAATCGGACTCAATTAAAATTTCAACCCGTACTCGAATTTTTTTTGTTTCTAAACCCGCCCCCAAACCCACCCACCCACCCACCCACACACACTTTTTAATTAAATGACAATTTATTTGATTTTTATGGAAATTGATACAGAGTTGGCGACAACTGTTTTGGTCAGTTTTTAATACTATTAATTATATATGTATTAATTAATTTTATTATTGTATATGATGTATTAATTTTTTTTTCTAAATTTTTAAATGTAAATGTATTCATTTTAAATTTATATAAGTAATTTATTTCACATATATTAATTGATAAAAAAATTCAATTGTAAAAAATCAATGTTATTTTAAGAAGTCCAAAATAATTAGTAACTATTACATCTAATCATTTTCAAGGTATACGGACACGCGATTTGATCGTTAAACATATAGTGTGACCTCGTTTTTGCAAAATCAATGAATTTACGAAATTTTGTGTAAAATTCATTGTTTACATTTCCATCAATGAATCGAGGAATACTATACATCCACCAACGAGCCGATAATTCCATCTATTAACAAAATTTTAATATGAGAAATATAAAAAAAAAGATAATGGACAGACTTTTAAGGAATTATATAATACATCTAAAATTTCCATATATACAAGATATTGACATGTATAAAAGATACGTAAGATATTTTTTATATACTAACATCTATGTTTATCCTAATATATATACAAGATATTGACATATACTCCCTCCGTCCTAAGATTTTATGCACACTTTGACCGGCACGGAGATTAAAAAAATGGAATAAAATGATGTGTAAGGTAAATAAAAGAGGGGTATTATCGGTAATTCATTGATTAAAGTGAAAGAGATTTGATTAAAGGTAAAATAAAGGAGGGGTATTATTGTTTCATTTTTTGGAGTGTGCAAAAAATGTTGGGACGCCCATTAAGGAAAGTGTGTATAAAATCCTGGGACGGAGGGAGTATAATATATATATATACATATTTTTATATAATTATAATATTTATGTTCACCCTAATATATAAATTCAGTTCTTTTATTGCTGAAAACCTAAAAATCAATAGAACACATGTCGTTCTGATGACCGGAGTCCCGTTAAAACCTTGCCAAGTAAACCCTCCCTAGGGAAAAAACCTTAGCCAAGGAAAAAGGTAGACTCCTCTAAGAGGTAAATTTGTAGAATTCTGCATTTACATCTTTAAAAAGAAGGCTTCTAATCTGGTCCGGGGGTTCATGAAACCAGCGGAACCCACTTTCATGCATTGCTGCAAGTCGATCCGCTACTGCATTGCCTTCCCTGTATATATGCGACACATGTATCCGCATTCGTTGTAGATCCTGCTTCGTCTGCTGCCATAATGCTTTCAATCGCCACGGAATTTCCTGCGTCGTCCCCGTTAAATTGTTTACCACATATGTTGAATCCGATTCCAACATATATTATTCCATCCGTTATTTGCTGCTTGCTGAATTGCATGTAAGGCGGTGAATGTTTCTGCCTCGTATGCCATTCCCCTTCCGTGAATCATGGAGAAGGCGTCTAGGAAGTCTCCTAAGTGGTTTCGATATACAGCGACACCCTTTATCACTCTGGGCGCACCAATTGCTGGCCCATCTACATTCACCTTGATGGTGCCTGTTTGCGGCGGCCTCCACCGAACCGTCAATATTGTGGGTGTCTTTCTTGGATTCCCTTTAATTCGGAATGCTTTGAGTACCACGAGGTCGTGCACCGTGTTGTGCATTGTACCCATATTTTCACCACTTGTCTCGTCAATTAAATCCCAGACTGCCACTCTTGTTGCTTCAGGTGTTGTGCCAACATTATTGAAAATTGCTTCATTCCTAAGATGCCATATTTGCCATATTAACGATATAAGCGCTGGTCTCCATATGTCTGTGAGTTGTGGGCTGAGTTTGACCCTCATGGCCTGCAAGAACCAATCTAGAAAACCCCCATCAATGTTAATCCGCACTTGAAAAATGTTCGTGATCCTTTCCATCACGTGTTTGAAGTGAGTACAGCTTCCAAAAAGGTGATCTATATTCTCCTCCCCTGCATTGCATAGAGGACAGATTTCCGGGCCCATGATTCCCAATTTACGCACATGTTCCCACGTTGGCAGCTTCCCATGAATCAACCTCCATGCCACCATCGAGCGTCTCGGCGGGATGAAAGGTGCCCAGACCCAAACACCCCAGCTTACAATTGGGAATTTCGGGCGAAGTTGTTCATAGGCTAATTTTGTTGTTATATTGCCGTGATTTGAGGCTGGCCAGATTTGCACATCCCCATCCGTTGTGCATAAATAACTTTCAATGTCCGCAACAATTTATGGGCATTGTCTCACAAAGTCTGCATCAAGATACCACTCGCCTTCCTCCAGATAGTCAGATATTTTATACTTGTAAGAAGGTCTAACCGAAATAGGCATGTTTAGGCGATCCGCTATGGTGTATCCTAGCCAATTGTCCAGACAGAAGTTTACCGACTCTCCCTTGCTAACAATCTATCTTATTCGCGCAGAAACATACAGCAAATGAGGCCGGATGCCTCTCTAAATTGTCGACGTGACCACAGGGTCGCGGATTCTTCTTTGCGGCAAGAATCTTTCCTTCAAGAATCGCATGGGCTGGGTCGTACCCGTCAGAATACTCCATGATAATTTTCGGAGGTAGGCTGAGTTCGCGCATACAATGGACCGGACACCCAGACCTCCCTCACTCTTCGATGCAATTATCTTCGCCCAAGGAAACGAGCAGTATCCTCTCTTGTCTACTTCACTCGTCCAGATAAAATTCCTCATTGTTTTCTCAATTTTATGGAGCTGGCTCTTCGGCCATTTGTAAACCATCATTGTATGCACTAGCGACGACGTTATGACGTGGTTTACTAAGCATACCCTTCCTGCAAGAGACAAAGCCGATCCCTTCCACGCCGAGAACTTACCCAAAACATTATTTGTGATCTCCCGCAGATGTCTCGCCTTTGGGGAACCCCTGAATAGTGGCGCGCCAAGATATTTAAACGGAAGCAATCCTGAGTTCATTCCCAGCATTAGTTGCACATATCTCCTGTTGTTATTGCTGACATATCTCCCATAGTAGGCACAAGATTTGTGTGGATTGAACACTTGCCATGACAACTCACCATAACCTTCTAGTACAACCTTTATAGTCCTTATACCCTCCCTTGTTGCGCGACAAAAAATGAGTATGTTGTCGGCATATAAGAGGGACACCGGGCACGCCAAGCCCCTTCGCATAAAAGCTGGATTTAGCCGACCTTCTTCGATGGCTTTGTCTAAACCCCTTGTGAGTACTTCCCCCGCTAGACAAAAAAGAAGAGGCGATATAGGGTTTCCCTACCTAACTCCCTGTGAACACTGAAAATACCCTTGCGGCTGTCCATTCACCAATATCGATAGCCGAGCTGATATTAAGATGCGATTTACTAGTTTGACAAAACCTTCACTGAACCCCATTCTTCGCATTACTTCCTTCAAGAAATCCCATCTTATTGTGTAAAAATCTTTCCTTATGTTAATCTTTAGAGCTATGTTTCCGTGCACTTTTGTCCTATCAAAGCAATTAATTGCCTCCGAAGCCAACGCAATGCTTTGATGAATGCTTCAATCTGGGACGAAACCAAATTGAAATTCAGACAATGTGACCGAGAGTATAGGCCCTAGCCGTGATGCTAAAATTTTCGATAGCGCTTTGTAGAAAAAATTGCCAAGCACAATTGGCCTGAAGTTCTCAATTTTATCCGCTCCTGCATGCATGGGAATTAAAGTTACCCAGTTTGAATTTAAACCATGCGGGAGGAAAGCAAACCGAAATAAATATTCCGCAGCTCTGATGATGTCTTCGACTATAATATCTCACGCCGCCTAAAAGAAGTATCCATCAAAACCATCAGGTCCAGGGGCGCTATCCGCTGACAAATTAAAGAATGTCGCGCGTATTTCATCCGGAGTAGGGATTGTCGTTAAACTCTCATTCTGCATCTGAGTTATCTTTGTTGAAATAATTCCGTTGAGAGCATCAAAATCTTCATTTATTGTGAGTGGGCATGTGTCCGTGAATAGATTCTTGTAGAAGTTGGTAACATGTTATGCTATAGTTTTCTGATCGCAACATCTGGTACCATTAATGTTTAAGTATTCCATTGGTTGTCGAACCTTTCTGAGCTGATTCATTTTGTGAAAAAAATTGGTGTTTCGGTCTTCGTCACTTAGCCAAGTGATTCGATTTTTCTGCGCAAATAGGGTTTGTTGTTGCCTCAAAAATGTGTTTAGAGTTATTGTTGCCTCAATCTCCTCTTTAGCCATTTCCTCTGAGTAGCCCTCCATACCAATTTTACATTGAAGCAATAGAAGGCATTGCTTAGTTTCCTCAACCCGTGCGTGAATGTTGCGGAATACATCCCTATTCCACTGTCTTAGGTCATTCTTCACCTTCTTCAACTTTAGTTTAACCAATGAAATTGGATCCGGTGCTGGCAAGAACCCCTGCCATGAATCGCGAATCACTTCCAAACATCTAGAGTCGCTCAACCACATTTTCTGAAATCGGAAAGGAGACTCGTGGTGTCGATATCCCATAGCACATTCTAAAAAGATTGGGTGATGATCCGAGGAGGCTCTTGTTAGTGCCGAAACTGTGACTACTGGCCAGATTTCCATGAACTTCGTCGAAGTCAGAAATCTGTCCAGGCGAGAAGCAACTACACACACATCCTTCCGGCGCATTGACCACGTATATTTGGGGCCGTCAACGTCCAGGTCCAAGAAGCCTCCTTCCGCTACAAATTCTTGAAACTCTCGGCATGTAGATGGACTAGGATGTGAAAGCCTCACATGTTCATGGGCACCCATTACTGCATTGAAGTCTCCAATCAGACATAATGAGGGTAGTTGTAGGTTCAATATGTCACGCCATAGTGTCCGCCGATGGAACGGGTCCGATGTAGCATGAACCATGCCCAGATGGAAAGTGGAGTTACGCGTTGTCGTGCGAAGAACGATAATCTGATCTGATGAGAAATACAGTGTCGTGTGTTGCAAAAGTTACTCCGTACAAAACACCCAAATATTCGGTCGCATTTCCACGCGCTCATTTTCACAACAAAAAACAAGGCCCAATGAATTCCAATATTTCATATCAACACTGGTAATGCATACTTTTAATATGAAAGATATGAAACGTAGTACATAATATTATTCATCATAATATAAAAGATATGGAACTTAGTAAATAAATATTAGTATAAAATAAATTTTTAATTAATGTATGCATATAATAATAATAATACTTCATAAATTAATATGAGAAAAAAACATTAATTTGAACAAAGGAGGAATGAGAAAATGTACGTTGAATTTGAAAAGAGCTCCTGAAATTGATATTGGAGTGAAAAATCAAGGAATGACTTGTTTAGAAGTTGGATTTTAGATTAAAATTGCGAGAATGATGTGTGCTAGAGGTTATTTATTAACAAGAATGAGGCGTGGGTTAAAATCGGTCTCTAAACACAAACCACCTCATTTGGTCTTGAAGCGTCGCGACGTGACCTGGTTCCCTTTAACGCTTCACTGTGACATCTTTCTAGTCAATTTCAGGTAGTGGCGGCGGTGACGTCGCAATCCTGCGAGAGAGAGAGAGAGAGACGCGAGAAAGGGGTGTACGAAGGAATGAATGAATGAAAAAGGGTTGGGGTGGGTTAATTATTTTAGGGTTTATAGGCGATCTCACAAAATCGTCTATAATGAGTGGTCAATGAAAACTTTGTGACTTGGAATATATATTAGAGATCAATTATAGACAGTCAATGTGGTCTCAAAACCGAATTCAAAAACAGAAATTTAATTTCGGATTAGAGATCGTATTTCTGGTCTCGAAACTGTCTGCGATACTTATATTATAGTTGTGAGTAAAGATGGTTTCAAAACTTGATTTTTTTTCAAAACGGTCTCAAATCCATCTATATTATAGACAGTTTTGTGGCGTTCTCAAACCTTCAATCTCTAATTCAAGCTTTTTTTGCGGTGATCTGCCACTATGGATCCTGTCAGTTAATTATCCACTCGATTGGACGTCTCCAATACCAAATGAACAATCAGACCACAAATACAATCCAACAAAGAAGGCAATTCACAAATATAAAGAACGAGAACAGAAAACAGAGCACACAACGATTTAAGTGGTTCGATCAATTTGATCTACATCCATTAGACACACGACTTCAATTTTGATTGATAAAAGAATGTTTACAACACTCAACATTCGGAAAGGCATTTCTCCTCACTTCACTCATGAAATCTCAACTGAAGAACGAATGTTCATAAGCGTCAAACTTTCACAATTACAAGTTATGGGGTATTTATAGAAGTCAAGGTGTATGGCAAAATGTATTATATAGCCACATTAAGTTTTCTAGTGTATTAATATGTATGTTATAAATACACTAAATATTAGGTGTATGGATATATACTTAATTACCACACATAGTAATACAAATTGTCTATCGTCCCACCCCTTTTAACACACTAAAAAATAGATGTGTTTATAAGTACATTTTAAATACATTATATTTTACGTGTGTTAATAAGTATGTAAGTTACCACACTAAAAAAAATAAAGTGTGTTAATATTAACTCTAATACCACACTATTGTATTAAGAATTATAAAACTCAAATTATATTAGTTTTTTATTTTCATTTTATATAATTGATAAAATATATATTTAAAAAATATAAGAACATATTTTATTAATGAAATTTATTTTTTACTTAGACAAAATTTTTATAGAATAAATAATTAATTGTTGGAGTACTATTCTATTTTCATGATTCGTACAATTTTATTTTGTTTACGTAAAATTCCATTCAACCACTCTTTTAATCTAACATTTTTTATTTTTTTCACGATTAAAAAAAATATTTAGAAAATTCATTTTTAATTTAATATAACATTTTAATTTTCAACTAAATATAATTTAAAATAGTATATATACTCCGTATATATTAATATTCTTGTGCTTTTTTTATACTAAATGAGTTGGAGTACAATGGTAAAGTCATTAACATGCATATGAGAGATTGAGAGGTGAAAGGTTTGAGTCTTGGTAAGGACATTTTATTTTTAATATTTTATTTGTAGTATATAAATGTATTTTAGAGTGGGATAACATTTAATTTATCTTCACATTTTGATATGTTTTTAAAAGCAATTTTTTTTTTGTAGTGCCACCTCATTTGATCAACTGATACGTCCAACAACTAAGTCTCCCAATGACTTAAGCCTGGATCACTCATATATCTGTTGATCACACTCATAACATGAGTCAAGTCTGGTGCTGTAACATACATTAAGCTCCTTACATCACTGGCATAAGGTATCTTACTCATCTGAGCTCTCTCTTGGTTGTTCTTGGGGCTCATCTGATTAGACAATCGATGATGTTGACCAATAGGAGAAGAGGCGGTCTTTGCTTGATGCATTCTAAACCTCTCTAACACCTTCTGAAGATAAGTCGGCCTACTCAGCTGAATTGCTCCATCAACTCTACTGATTTCCATCCCAAGAATCACTTTGGCTTCAACAAGATCTTTCATCTCAAAATCCCGTTTGAGGATCTCTTTAACTTGATTAAAACTATTAATAGACTCCCCTACTATTACCATGTCATCAACATACAACAGAAGAAGGTAACAGCTGACTCAACCCGTCTGAAATAGACACAGCTGTCATACAAGCTCCTTGTAAAATCAACTGAGCAAATGTACTCATCAAATCTCAAGTACCATAGAGAGACTTCTTCAATGACACACCTTGTCTTCCCCTTCTTCTATGTCCAACCCTTCTTATAACTTCATGTAGATCCTCTCATCAAGAGATCCATGTAAGAAAGTTGTGGTCACATCCATCTGATGCAGCTCCAATTCATATTGATCAACCATAGTTAACAAGATTCTGATGCTACAATGCTTCACAACAGGTGAGAAGATTTCATTGAAATCAATACCTTATTTCTGTGTAAATCTCTTAGCTACAAGCATTGCTTTGTATCTAAGCTTGCCACCCCTCTAAGCCCCCACCTTCTTGTTCTTGGGCCTCTCAACAATCTTCCATGTCTGGTTCTTGTTAAGAGAAAGTAGCTCCTCCTCCATAACAGCTATCCACTTCTCCTTGTCGTGGCAACTGATGGCTTCTGAATAAGACTTTGGCTCCAGAGACTCCGCCTCAAGAGCTGCACATAATGCAAATGAGACTATGTCAGCTTTTCCATACCTCTGAGGTGGGTGGACTTCTCTTCGGGTTCTATCCCGTGTCAGCTGATAGTGTTGAAGATCATTCTCACTATGAGGAACGCCCTCCTCATCTGGATCAATATGTTCTTCAACAGGTCCCCTGGTGTCAACTTGCTCCACCTCGACTTGTGTCTCGTCTGGTTGGTTATCAGTTGCACTAGTACTCGTACTAGCCTATTCTGATAGAGGCATCCTGCTCTCATCAAAAGTAACATCTCTGCTGATAATACACTTCTGCATTCTAGCTTCAAGACACTGTAACCTGTATCCTTTCACTCCTGAAGGGTACCCAACAAACACGCATCGCAATGCTCGAGACTTAAGCTTATCCTGCTTGACATAGGCATAAGCTGCACATCCAAATACCTTCAAATAATTGTACTCAACTGCATGGCCAGACCATAACTCTTCTGGGGTTTTGTATTGCACAGCTGAGGAATGACTTCTGTTTATCAAGTAGGCTGTTGTTGACACAACTTCTCCCCAAAATGTCTTTGGCAGACCAGAGTTGTTCAACATGCACCTGACTCTCTTAATTAGGGTTTGATTCATCCTCACAACAACCCTATTCTGCTGAGGAGTGGCTGACACAATTCTATGTCTCACTATCCCCTTCTCTTTACAAAACTCATTGAACTCTACTGATATGAACTCCAGTCCATTATCAGTTCTCAAATGCTTGAGCTTCCTCCCAGAGACATTCTCCACTTCAGTGAGTCATTCCCTGAATTTTTCAAATGCTTCTGATTTGAACTTGAGAATAGTTATCCAAACCTTCCTTGAAAAGTCATCTATGATAGACAAGAAGTATCTACCACCAAACCTCGTCTGATTCCTAGCTGGCCCCCATAGATCTAATTGGACATAGTCCATGATCCCATTGGTAGAGTGAACAACCTTACCAAACTTCAACCTCTTGGATTTACCAAGAATGCAAAACTCACACAAATCCAGTTTTGTGATCTTGTCATTTCCAAGCAAACCTTGCTTAGACAACTCAATTAGGCATTTCTCACCTACATGAGCTAGTCTTCTGTGCCACAACATAGAGCTGTTTTGCACCTCTGCTACATCTGACCTGCCAGCTACTTTTTCCCTTTAAGAAAGTAGAGATCATTTCTTCTCACACCTTTCAGGACAATTAGCTCCCTTTTTGACACACTGAGCTCTCCATCAGTAGACTGAAATGTATAGCCCATAGAATCTAGCATCCTAAGAGATATCAAATTCCTCTTAAGCTCAGGTACATACCTGACACTTTTAAGTATTATTACTACACCATCATACATCTTCAAGTGAACACTACCTTCTCTCATAACTTTGCAAGTGTGATCATTCCCAAGCAGAACAGAACTGCCCTTCTGATGCTTGAAGTCATGAAACCAATCTCTTTTTGGAGTCATATGGAAAGAACACCCGGAATCCAAGATCCATGCTTACTGTTCTGAAGAGGATGAGATGGTTAGCACTTGAGAAGACTCATAACCTTCTTGCTCCCTATCTTCTTGAGTCTGATTAGCTTGATTCCTCAAGAACTGCTTATACTTGTGACAAGCATTCTTATAATGTCCAGACTTTTTACAGTGGCAGCACACTGAATCCCCTTGACTCGACACAACTGATTTTCCCTTATCAGTTCCCTTGGGTTGATTAGAAACCTTCTTGGCACCAAATCTCTTCTGGCCACCTTTGATTGTCAATCCTTCACCACTGCTGCTCTTATCTCCTTGAGATGTCTTGTTGTGCAACAGCTTGGACTTGACAGCCAACATTACATCCTCCAATGTAATACTTTCCTTTCTACCATACAAGATGGTATCCTTTAAGATTTCAAAGGACTTAGGGAGAGCACTCAATAGAATCAGAGCTTTATCCTCTTCCTCTAACTTGACATCTAAATTCTCTAGATCATCAAGAATTCTATTAAACTCATCAAGCTGATCCGGAATGGGTTTGTCATCCACCAATCTAAAGGCATACAACTTTTGTTTCGAATAGAGACGGTTAACTAAGGTTTTAACCATATAGAGTTTACCCAGCTTGTCCTATACCTCCTTCGCAGTTTTATCTTTAACAACTTCTCTCAAAACTTTATCACAAAGGCATAGCAGAATAGTTCTTTCTTGCTTTCCTGAGCATCTTGCTCCTTTCAGCAGCAGTCGTTGCAGATTCACCAGCCGGGGCTTTAGATTCTTCGTGCACGTCGAACAAACCTTGTTGTTCTAGGAGAGCCTGCATCTTGACTCTCCACAGCCCAAAGTCACTAGTGTTTGAGAACTTCTCAATATTATACTTGGTCGAATTCTCCATCTCTGATCTGGCAATTGCTTTATGGTTGACTCTCGATTCCCATAGACGGCGCCAATTGTCAGTTAATTATCCACTCCATTCAGTGGCGGAGGGAGAGGGGTACTTGGGGGTACAGCTGTACTCCCAAAATTGAAAAAAAATCACTAATATATACCATGTAAAAATATTGTATCACAATTTTAGTTTTAGTGTAGGAAAATATTATAAATTAATATATAAGAATTAATTCTCCACCTCTCTACAAGTTCAAACTTTTAAATAAGACGGAATTCTTTCATAGTATCAGAGCCTTCCGTTGGAAGCAACTTCACCTATTTAAATTGTTCACTCGATGGATCTCCTCCCCAAAGGGTAAGAGGTGATAATTCGGCCCACGAGTGATAGAAATTAATATACAAGAATTAATTCTCCACCTCTCTACAAGTTCGTATTGCTATATATATATATATTAAATTAATTAATTGAGATAAAATTGTTAATGAGTTGTTGTTTCAATTGTGAATTTGTTTATAATAATCATAATAGTTGCAATTTTATTATTAACTATCAATTCAGTTAAAAAAATGTTGAATTGTACACTTAGTTTTTTCATGAATGACGTCCAAACAATATATAAAAGAGTATAATCGGTGAAAAAATGTTTCAGTGACATGCCACATATCGCATAAAAAAATGACAACTTTACGAACTCAGTTGTATTTATAATTTGATTTGCATGTTATGTGTTTTTTTTTAAAAAAAAATTAGTTTGCATCGAGTTGTATGACATTAAGTGTTTCGTACCCCCAAATCTAAAATCCTGGATCCGCCACTGACTCCATTGGACGTCTCCAATACCAAATGAACAATCAGACCACAAATACAATCCAACAAAGAAGGCAATTCACAAATATAAAGAATGAGAACAAAAAACAGGGCACACAACAATTTAAGTGGTTCGATCAATATAATCTACATCCACTGGACACACGATTTCAATCTTGATTGATAAAAGAATGTTTACAAGACTCAACACTCGAAAAGGGATTTCTCCTCACTTCACTCGTGAACTCTCAACTCAAGAACGAATGCTCGTAAGCGTCAAACTTTCACAATTACAAGTTATGGGGTATTTATAGAAGCCAATGTTGATTGCAGCGTGTGTTGATTGCGTGATCATTACCAACCTGAATTCTGTTGAAACCTCCTAACAAACTCACGTTTTCAGCATGACCCAATATGAATTGACATCCTTGCCCTTCACTTGTTTCTCGCAAACAGATGACACAATCAGAAGACTACCAGAAGACCTCCCTCTTTTGTTTACTCTTCTGATATCCCAACACTTAGTCAAAAGACTAACTCTGCAAACAGAACTCATCTCAACTGATACAACCTCTTCTGATCTTCTCAACTTAGCTGATTCTAAGCAACACCTTCTCATCTGATTGGAATCTTCCACCTCATCTGATCATGTCCGAGTTAGCTTGTTTGACTCCTCCAGCTGATACGCCCAACAACTGAGTCAATTAGCAGACTAGTACTGTACTGATCTCCACCAGACGAGTAGAACTCATCTTATTTTAAATTATGAGATAAACCTCACAAGTCCAAAATGGGATAGACTTATACTCCTTTCGTCCCAGTGAAAGCTGTCAAACTTTTTTTTTAGTAACTATTATCTCTCACATTTCATTATATTTTTCTCTCTCTCAATCACATCACCCCTAATACATCTATTTATTATATTAATATTTTTTTAACTTTCGTGCCTGGAGCTCAGATTTATCTAATATCTATAAGCGAGTACTGTTAGTAAAAATTACACACAATTAATATCTCAATCTTAGGACAGAAAACTTGAGAACACTGAGCATTGAACTGAGATTATGTGTTAACACAAAACAAAGTATGATTGCAATTCGTAATTATTCAAGACTTTTATTTTGAGTTCAATGGAGATGAAGTTTTATTTTTATCTAGCATATTTCCTGGAAAACAAAAGAATTGAAAACTGTGTTGGTTAATTGTATTTTATATGTTGATGTCTCGAGTGAACATTAAATTCAATAGCAATTAATAATATCTCAAAATCAGGGTTTAATTTATTTTATAGTTTTTTGAAAATTAATTTGAAAAAACAAAGAAATAATTCTGGTGTCATATCAATTCTGCGCCGGAAAATGATTGCGCTTTTGAAATATATGACCCCCGAAATCATAATAGTCTGAAAAAAGAAAGATTATAGTCGACGACCCACTCTGCCATAATATTCTTCTTTGAAAAGCTAGTGATGCATGCAGCATGCTTTTAGGAGTAGGAGATAGACTTCAATCAAATTATTTAACATACGGACCACTACTTTCTACTAATATTCTTCTATCCAATTTAAATAATAATCCACCACCATTCTTTAGCTGATCGATCGATTTACTCGAATATAAAGCATGTGACAGTGATCTCAATAATATTACAACTTTTTTTTTAAATTGCATTTTGCTTATATGGTTTAATATTGTAACTTGGTATGTTAATTATACTCCTTCCGTCCCAACTTAACTTTCATACCTACTTTTTCGATTCTTTAAAAACTCTACTCATACAATATCTAAAATATTATATTTAATGTTATTATTTTTATGGTACATAAGTAAGTGTGAAAGTTAAGTTGAGATAGTGGAACTATACATGAAAAAAGGGTAATACCAAAAAAAAAATTGAATAGTCGATGACTATATAGTGCAAATACTTTTTGAATTAAATAATATCAAGAAATGAAGGCGACACTTCAATAAAATACTTACTATTCAACCGGAATAGTATCTATATTTCATTGCATTCCCTTCTTTTTTTTCAAAGTTGTAATGATTGATTAATAAATTTCTATGATTTGCATAAAAGGATAATATTATCATTAAAAAAAAAAAAGTTAAAAACACACATAAATGTACTTAGAGTGGATCTTCTAAACCAGTTTTTATCATTCACTTATTTTACGACTAATATTTAATACTCCTTATAAAAAAAACAACTAATAAAGCAATAATATCTAATGGTATCTTTCAATGAAATACACGTAAAATTCAAATTAATTAGTTTCATTGTAAAATTGGGTCACACACTTTATAATGTACTTAAAGTCAAGAGATCGAGAAAGGACATGATAATTTATAATAGGAGGGAAAAACGTTTAGGGTATGTTTGTTTTGGGATTATGTAGGATGGGAGAAATCTTGGATGGGGAAATTTTGGATGGGGAAATCCTGATAAATAGTAATTGTGTGTGCTTGTTTTGTGATTTTGAGTAGGATGAGATGTAACTTTATGTCAAATCAAATTGTGTAAGAGTGGTTGGATGTGATGTAATAGTAGGATGTAATAGTAGGATGTATAGGTATTTTTAGGGATGAGTGTAATTGGATGGGAAAATCCGGATGTGAAATCTCGAAGTAGAACAAGGACATGGGACGTTACGTCCCACGTCCAGACGGGTGAGTCCCAAAACAAACATGCCCTTAAGGGTTGGCCTGCGATTTAAAATTGGGATTTAGGAGAATGATTATCCAGGTTTCAAGTTGGAAATTCCCAAGTTAGAAACAATTCACGAGGGATTAGTTTATACGAAAGAATCAGTTCACACATAACTTTGTTATAACTTCAATTGAGGTTATGGTAGTAGATGTTGAGATTGATCCTCCAAATTAGTTGGTTCTTGAATCGAATATCAAGACTTAAAAATAGTGAAAACATTTAGACCCTCTTTGGTTAGGAATAATGGTGGATGAATATAAAAAAATGTAGACGAGGATAATTTGTGAATATATAGTAATTGTGTTTGAATAGGGATTGCAAAGTAGGGCGAATGAAGAACTTTTTGTCAAATTAAAAGTGTTGTTGTGTTATTTTACTATTGTTAGTTAACAGAGTAATTAGTTTGATAAAAAAAAGTAGGAGATAAAATTAGTGTGTTAAAGAAAAGTAAGAGTAAAAATGAACAATTAAATTAAAAGAAAAAAATGTGATGTGATTGTATATAAAAAGTAGGTACCAGAAATAAATGTGTATTTGGATGAAGAAGAATGAAATACGACGGATCGACCCTACAAATTCCGATGTACCAAATCAAACCAAATTCATAAGCTTGAATGTATTCCAAATTCATAAGCTTGAATGTATTACTTTTTTTTTGAATTACATTAAATATTCATCCCTTTTCCCCTCCCCATGACTCGAATCCAGGATCTAAAGCCTAGGTAGTGGTGCTCTAACCACTTGAGCTATCCAACTTCGTCGCTTGAATGTATTACTGAGTATGAGTTTTAACCAAAAATTACATTTAATAGATCAAATATTTAGCTGGTTCTCTTTTTTGCGTGCGTTTGTGTTGAATGCCGTAGGATAATTGTTATGAATTGAAATATTACATAAAATATTATAACCAATTAATAGTCTTAACACCTATTAACTTCTGTTTAAAAATTTTCAATCTACAAATTATGATATAAATATATTGCAGTATATTTATTTTTCATTTTGTAATATGCGATAGGTGATTCTGTCAAAAAAAAAAAAATATGTGATACGTAATTTAAATAACATATTATTTCACCAAAACCTTCATCGAGGAAAAAAAAGTTAACTGTGTCAAGGGATTGATGAATTCTGATAATATGCGGATGGAGGATGATTCGGGTGGAATTTACACATTTTTTATGCACATGTGAACCTAATTTTTAGTGTGATTTCATTGATTTATGGGTTGATTATCATTGTTTTGATCGAAATAAGAGAAATGTGGTGTTTTGTCGATTTTGTAGGAAAGACGATGGAATTCAGGAGAAAAACACCTACCACAAGTCATTGGACCAAAGAGAGGAGTGCATCATTGGATTCGCCTCGAAAAATGGAGTGGAATGGAAAAAGGAATCGAGTCAATCGGAGGTCGGAAGCATAAGTTACGAGCAAAACAAGTTTGAGGGTGCGACGCGGCCGAGTGTTCTTCAGGATTTTGCATGCCACGGCCGACCTGCAACTTTGGGATTTTGCATGCCACGGCCGAGATTACAGTCCATGCCACGGCCGAGTCACTGCTGGCCTACAATCATAAAATTCATCCTGACTCGGTCGAGTCATCCAACTCGGCCGGGCAACCCCTGTTTCGGCGGTTTTTGTGTATTTTCTCCTATTTTCAAGGACCCACTTGCAAAACTTGATTCCAAACCCTACCTCAACACTATAAATACTCTCATTCTTGAATTTAAACACAACCACCCCCTTCCTCAAGAACTCGTACACACATTTACACACACTTGGAGGTAATCACCATCAACTTCTACAATTCTCCACCAAATCAAGCAAGGAAGGCATCAATAGCTTTGAAATTTCATCACCCATCATCTATTAGACTAAGCTTTCTCATTCTCTCTCTTTTTATTTGCTTATTTCATTAGTTTTTTTTTTATAGTTAGAGCATGTTGATTGTTGGCTAGAACACTTTTGGTTCTAGGGCCTTGTAAATACTTTTGATGAAGTTTATGAATTAATACTTTGTTTAATTGGCGTTTGTGTGGCTTAATTCTATTTGAATGCTTGATTTTCATTTCAAAACATGTCATTAGTGTACAATAGTGATGTGTTAATCTTAATTAATTGAAATTGGATTGAGAAATCTCTTTTGATTAATTAATTGCAAGTATTCAACCTAATTTTATTGAGAGATGATCAATGATTAGGAGGATGTGTGATGATCTTATGGGGCTTAATTGAGTTTTATGATGCAATTTAGGTAGAGATACTAGATTGGATTATATTTCTCTTGGGTTATTTGGATCGAGAGAACTTTTAACTCATTATTTTGTGATCAATCTTATAGAAAAAACACAACACCACTTGAGTAGATTGTTAATCATAGATGGATTCATTAGTATTACATGTGTCTTGGAACCTACCTTCTCTTATTTGAGTTTCATTCGTATTTTCCCTTATTTTTGTGATTCGTATAAGCCAATTTGATCGATTCTCTTATTACTCTTTAATTGCTTACTAGTGACACTTTGGTAGATAATTAGGAGTAATTACAACCTTCAAACTTATCGATCACGTCTATTTAGAATTCAATCAACAAAATACACTTTTACACTACACCTCTCTGTGGGATTGACCTTGTACTTATCACGCTACGATATACGCCGTACACTTGCGGTTGTGTATTTTGGTGTTAGATAATACATGAATCAGCGGATCAAAGGGGACGGGAGGTGGACATGAGGAGTTGTTTATTGGGTTAATACCAGCGCCTCCTCTCCTTGTGGAGGTGGAGGAAGGCGAGGCGTGGGGTATTGTCGAGGCTCTTGGGTGGCGGAGCTAAGTGTGGGTGAGACTACAGTGATCGAGATAGGTGCTAAACGAGTGTTCGATGCCACTAAAAGTGGTTGGACCATCTCATCGACATTCGAGAACTATATTGAAGTGGCTAAGAGTTTACTTTCGAATTTACTTTTGTGTGGTATAACTTATAAGTGTTGTTAGTCGTAATGCCAATTTTATGGCACATTCTCTTACTACACTACAAGAAAACAGTCAAATTCCAATGAAAAATTTTCAACAGGGAAATAAACCGTTGGAATTTTTTAAATTCCAACAGTGTTTCCAACGACATAAACAACCGTTGGAAAAATCCAACAGATATTCCAACACCTTATAAAAACCGTTGGAGTTTATCGTTGGAAAATGCATTGGAATTTTTTTTAAAATGATTCCAACGACACCAGACAGTTGGAATGATCGATTTTATTAAATAAAATAGTATGATTGTATCTAATTCCAACCACATGATATCGTTGGAATTTTTTAAAATTATTCCAACAAAAATTCCAATGACACTAGTCGGTTGGAATAATTTCCCTAAATTAAATGATATTTTTATATTTAATTCCAAACAAAATTTCCAACAATATGTTATCGACAAATTTTTCATTATTTATTCCAGCAAAAAATTCATTGATGCTAGCCCGTTGGAATGATTTTCTATATAAAATTATATTTTATATATAATTCCAACTTTCCAACATACTAATATCTCTAAATTTTTTTTTTATTAATTATTCCAATAAAAATTTCAACAATGCTAGAACGTTAGTTTGGTCCATCATTAATAATAGATATTTCTAACAATTTAGTCCATTAATAATAGATATAAAATTTGGACTAGTCTTGGGTGCGACCGTCTCACAAAATGAGATCCGTGAGACGGCCTTTATATGTAAAAAGTGATAATGTTTGAGCAAAAAGTGACAGTGTTTAAGTAAAAAGTAATAGTCACTTTTGTTAAAAATATTATCACATTTTACTTAAACATTATCACTTTTTTTACAAAACAAAATCTGAAAAAAAAAATATGGATTATCCTACCCAAAATTTTGAAATATGGGTTAAAAGAATCTGTCTCACAGAAAAAGATCCATGAGACGGTCTCACACAAGTTTTTGCCATAAATTTTAGTCCATCATTAAAATTTAGCACCTCAATTTTTGAAATGTTTGCCAAATATTAATAGTATTTAACTTTGGTTATTAGTTGTGGTAAATAAATGTATTGTTATGTTCAAGATTTTTATCTGAGAAAAAAATTATTTACGTCCCGTAACTTTTACCTTTTTTGAAAAACGTCCCAAAATAGTTAAAATTTTAATTTACGTCCCATAACTTTTTCAATTGCTTAATTTACGTCCAATTTTCACTGAAAATCCTCAAATTTATGTAAATGGGACGTAAATTGAGCAATTAAAGTAGTTATGGGACGTAAATTAAATTTTTAATTAAAATGGGACGTTATGCGAAAAAGATAAAAATATTCAACAAATGTATATAATTCACTATAAAATTAATGTAGTTTATGTTATACAATCAAATAAAAAAATAATTCATTTATTCATATATAAATTAATTATTTATAAATTAACTTATTTTAATATAAAAAAATAATTCATTTATTCATAAATTAATTAATTATTATAAAAATCAATTAACTTACCTAATTCATTATTAGAAAAATTATTGACTTACGTAATTAGAAAAAAAATTATAATTACAATATAAGTATTATAAAATTATTTATTTATTTTAACGTAATCAAATAAATATAAAAATTTATCTAAGTATTACACAAAGTAGATCCACATATTTTTGTACGAACTAATATCAAATAAAAATTATAAAATAAAAATGAAAAACAATAAAATTAACAAATTGTTAAAAAATATATTGTTCATCATCATCTTTCAATTACCGTGGTAAGGGGTGAGAATTTTGGATATATTTGAGTATTTTTTGATTTATTTGGGGATTTTAAATATTTGTGGATTTTTGTATTTATTTAAAATATTAAAATAATTGTTAAGTTTTAATTAATACTCCCTCCGTCTCTGAAAAGTTTTCATCCTTTCATTTTTTGTTTGTCCCCGAAAAGTTTGCATACCCCAAAATAGAAATAATCATCACAATCCCCACCCTCACAATATACACATATTTACCCTTTATGCCATTACTTTTGGGACCCACCATACACTCAACCCACCTACTTTATTTACTTTATATATAAAAGTTTACAAAATTACCCCTCAACACTCTCATCATTACATTTTTTTCTTAAACCATGTGCCCAAGATTCCCCGCAAACTTTTCGGGGACGGAGGGAGTAAGAGTTTTTGACAATTTTAATAAAAAAACTTATTTGAGATTTTTATCATTTTAAAGATAAAATTTATATTTATTTGAGTATGTTAATTGATTTTTTAAATTTTTTTTTTTATTAGGTTAATTGAATTTTTAAATAATTAATTAGGTAAGTTAATTGATTTTTCTAGTAATTAATTGACTTAGGAATAAATCTTGATTTTTTTTTCATATTAATTTTTTTTTTTTTGATATTATGATAAATTATTTACTTATTTAAATATTATTCTAAATTGATTTTCATATATTTTAAAATATTATTTATTATTTTAATTAATATTCATAATTTATTTTATAATACCTATACTGTAATTATAATTTTTTTCTAATTAGGTAAGTTAATAATTTTTCTAATAATTAATTAGGTAAGTTAATTGATTTTTATAATAATTAATTAATTAATTTATGAATTATTTTTTTATTTGATTGTATAACATAAACTACATTAATTTTATAGTGAATTATATACATTTGTTGAATATTTTTATCTTTTTCGCATAACGTCCCATTTTAATTAAAAATTTAATTTACGTCCCATAACTTCTTTAATTGCTCAATTTACGTCCCATTTACATAAATTTGGGGATTTTCAGTGAAAATTGGACGTAAATTAAGCAATTGAAAAAGTTATGGGACGTAAATTAAAATTTTAACTATTTTGGGACGTTTTTCAAAAAAGGTAAAAGTTTTGGGACGTTTCTCACACAAGTTTTTGCCATAAATTTTAGTCTATCATTAAAATTTAGCACCTCAATTTTTGAAATGTTTGCCAAATATTAATAGTATTTAACTTTGGTTATTAGTTGTGGTAAATAAATGTATTGTTATGTTCAAGATTTTTATCTGATAGAATTTTCAGTTCCAACATTTATATTTCTAACTAGATTCCCATAAAGATTATGAGTCACCTGCAAAATATAAAACAACACGTGATTACTTGTTGACAGAAAACTAAGTCGAAAGTCGTTGATAAAATTAGTAGAACACTATAAATTATAAAATATTATTAAAGTGGAAAAGAATTCATATGACATCCATATATCACACATTTAACAGCATTTAACATAATGATGTGTGAAAAGTTTTGCCCCATATTTAATGGCAAAAGTTCCATGACCAAAAAATATATCTCTAATAATCATACATACCTCAAAAGTTGAGCATGAAACATTTTGTAAAGAAGAAATTGAATTAAACGCGAATACATATCATCCTCGAATACATGTGATATAATGAGACTCTAGGTACTTGCAATTTTACAACACATAGCAACAAACTTGCAGCAGGGATATAGAACTCACCAGATGATTTCACCTTTGAGCTTTCGAAATGTCATTTTCTGACAAATTGAAATAGAAATGCATATAAACTAAACCCCTGTCTTCATATAGTAAATGCTATCAGCGGGGGAATTATTAAACCACAAAAGTAAAGTAATGTAAGGAAACTACTCTACAATTGGACATGTTTGATAGCATAGACTGATTATCTAAGATTAGGATGATAACTAAACTTTATAAATTCTACAGCATAATCTACCCTTATTCTAAGTTATCAAACAACCAATAAAAATGATATATAATTAATCTAGGTTTAATCTAAGCTATCAAACATGCCCAAAGCTTCATAGGTTTACCTTAGTCAAAACCTTCCTCAATTCATAAACTTGAAGATTATTCAACATGGATGCTGAGATTGAGTATCAAATCAAATGTCTAAAACAATTATCACATAATTGATGAGCAAAAAACATAAATATACCTGATTCTGGTTCATCACATTCTGTGGAATGCTTGCATATTAGGGGAACACTTGAAATAGTTATAGGAACCATATGAGTTCTAAAACTAACTTCCACTCAAACCTCTGCAATACCATGGAAAGGAGGCAATCACTAAAATTCTCAAACATCTTTAACAATAGAAATTAAAAAAAAAAAAAAGTGAATCCTCAATACAATTTTATAGAAGTTGTCTTAATCATAAACTAAGGACTCAACACTGTGTCAAAGAGCTTATAGTTGGATAGAGAAAATTAAAGTCAATGTATTTCAATCCAGTTTGCTAAAAAACAAGATATCTCTCAGCCAAGTCAATGTAGTCCGACGTCCCAATTCGACGCCCTCTCTACCTTGTCCTAAATATCTTTTCCATAAGAAATAAACTAAAATAATACTACTACAATGTCACTTATAATCAACAAAATACAGTTTCCATTATCCCACTTACCGTGTCAAGTTCATTACCATACTATTTCCTTCACCCCCAACAGATTCAAACACAAGAAGAAGAAATTGATATCAACTATTCATTTGTGTTCTTTGTGGTAAGAGTGGCACCTTCGGCAATCAAAAAGTGAATAATTGACATATAGAAGTCATATATATTAAATAAACATATGCACACAATATTTTTTATTTAGTCACCAAATCAACTAACCTAAGAACACTGTGCATTACAACGACATGTAGCATAATGGAATGGTATGCTTCTAGCACCTATCACCAATGGCAAAGTAGCATGTAGACAAAATTTAAGGCATGCCATAATAACTTTCAAGATTCCCAAACTAGTGTAGTGCAACAATTTACAATGAAGATCATGCTCCTTTTCTTTCTCTTTTGTCGAGATCTGGTTATCATTTTCACCCTAATTATAGTAGGCATAGCCATGAGAAATAAGAAGAAAATTAACAGGGGCAAAAATTCTGAAATAGGGATAAGCAAACTAACCCAAAATATCCTTGTGAACAAAATAACCCAAAATATCCTTGAGAACAAAATAACCCTGCATCGCATCTCACACGATATATGAAATTTTGTAAAGAAAAATTCAACACCAAACTAAATATCAGAAGGCATAAACACAAGATTCCCACATAAAAATCACAAAACCACTTGCTTTTGTCTACTTATACTAAGAACAAAAAAGAAAATAAATTAAAGCTACAACATTCAATATCTAAATTAAAGTTTGAAATTAACAAATCTACAAATTTCTACGTATGGTCGCATAAAATTGACGCCTAAAAATTTAATTCATGAAATGCAACTTTCTTTCTGAAATTTCCTATTAAAACGGGAAGAAGAAATTCCCAAGATACCAGTAAAGCATTAAATCAACAACTTCATAATTCTACCATCCACGTGGTGCTTTAAAGAGGTGTTTAATGTGAGTGAGAGCAAAAAAAGGGTGAAAGAAAATCTTAGAACTTGGTTGATTTGTGTGTATTTGTGTTTATGGTGTAATAGGTTAATGGGGGATGAAAGAGGGAGAGAGTTTGCAAAAAGTTTTTAGAGAGACGATATTTTTGTGGGGTCAAAACAATTGAAACCTAATGACCTAGGGAGCAAGAAAAGAATTGAGATATTGGAAATTGGCGGTAATATTTAGGAGTAAGAGGAGAAAATTGGCGGTAACATTTGGAGTAGGGGAGGGAGGCTGGCGCCTACTTATTTTATTTTCATGTCAATCCCAACTAATTTATATGCATTTGGTCAAATACTATATACAAAAAATATTTTATTCATTCAAATAATATAAATAGACAAAAACTTGTGTGGGACCGTCTCACATATCTTTTTCTGTGAGACGTATCCATTTTAATCCATATTTCAAATTTTTGGGTAGGATAATCCTTTTTTTTTTTTTAGATTTTGGTTTGTAAAAAAAGTGATAATGTTTTAAGTGAAAAGTGATAATATTTTTAACAAAAGTGACTGTCACTTTTTACTTAAACACTATCACTTTTTACTCAAACATTATCACTTTTTATATATAAGGGCCGTCTCACAGATCTCATTCTGTGAGACGATCTCACCCAAGACTAGCCCATATAAATAATACTCCCTCCATACATTAAAAGTGTGTTCGATTCTATTTTTTTGTTCACAACGAATATACTCATTCTATTTAAATAGTTTAAGTATTTTTTCTACTTTATTGATAAAGTTGATGAGTTATCAATAATACTATTTTACTAGTTATCCCACATATTTATAGTTAAAATGTGAATTATTTTTAAAATATGTGCAAAAAAATATAAAACAATATAATTGCAATTTGTAATTATAAGTTAAAAAAAAAACTATGATTTTAAAGACTTGAAAAATATAATAAAAAAACCCAAAAAAAAAAAAAAGAGACTCAAAGTGGAGTAAAGATTGAAAACATGATAAAGAAATAGTTTGAAGAAGGTGTGAAACTATGTTACTATTTGAGCAAATATGTAATGTTACTATTTGAGCAAATATGTGATACTGTAAAAATATTTGTTGTATTACAATATGATGAACAAGTAAAAAAATGGTGAAACAGGAGTATATATTTCAAAAGACATGAATAATAGAATAAGAAAAAGAAAAAAAAAATCAGATAAATTCAAAGCACGAATCGGGCAACATGGAGAAGGAGAGGTTTGAAGAAAGAAAAATATAAGAAGAATCTACTTTAAATTCAACAAGATAAATCAACAGATCCGTTGAGCAAGAAGAATCTACCATAAAAACGTGAAGAAGAGATAACGAACAAGAAAGTGGAAGCAACACAAAGAGACTGAAGCGATCACAAAAGAAATAGTTATATTGTAAAGATCTTGATATGTGCAATACTTTTATATGAGTGTTTGTATTTATGTTTGTTGAGTAGTATATAAATGATTTTTTCACTATTTCTTTGTTTCTACTTGCCTTAGTCTTTCTCGGTTCAAATTCTACATCATTTTAACATTTTCAATTTTAGTTTTGATCACTTCTCTTCATTTTCGCCATTCATTGTCGCCAATAGTTTTTTCAAACCCAATGTCAGTCTGATGTTTTTCGATGGTCCGGCTCCTTCGTTGTGGCATCGTAGCCCGTATGACTTCTTTCAAATGTTATGTTTCTTTCTAATCAATAGTCTCTCAATTTTTTCAATATTTTTATTGTCATTAAATTATATAAGTAATTAAATCTGAAAATATAAAACTTATTTTAATAAATCCTAAAAAACATACTCCGTATTAATAAAAAAATACAATATATATACAATCTGAAAAATAAAAATATATACAAAAATTTGAAAAATTATATTACTAAATTAAAAAATATATATGCTCTACCCTGCTTGTCTTTCCAAAACGAAAACTATATTGATAAAAAAAAATTAGATTTTAAATTTGAGGAATTATTTAATAAGTTAGTAATTTGTACTTATAATTAGATTTATGTAAAAAAAGTCTGAAAATTTAGATGGAGCGCCGAAGTAACGCGGGTTTCTCAAATTCAAATTTTCGAAAGATTTACACTTTTACTCATTCTTCCTATTTTTCATATATACTCTCAAACCCTTCTACTCCATCGGTGTGTGTTTACTTACTTAGGTTCTTTTTCATTTTTTTCATATATTCAATCACTCTCAATTTTATTTTGGTTCTTCGGTCGATACCCGATTCCTGATCAAGAGGTTAGTTTTCTTCTCTGTTTTTTCGATTTTCTTCATTGTGATTGTGAGTGTAGTTATTATTATTTTCTCTTTTGCTGCAATTTATATTTTCATATTCTTCCTCGAGATCGACTTTATATTACTGCCTAATTATTTAGATCCACGTATATGGATTTAGTTTTTTTTGACCATGTTTCTTTTGCCCAAGCTTTGATTTGATTCATGAATGATCTTTTAGTGATATTTAAACAAGGATCAGAATATTGATGCAGGATGTTAGATCCACGTAATGTTGTTTGTGTTTTTAGAACCTCATAGACTTAGGATTGTGAAATATTCCATTTGAATATGATCCTCTGGTTTCCATAGAATGAAGTATATGCTGCACAATAAGCTTTTCTCATTCTACTTGACAATTAATTTTTTTTGGGTTCAAAAGCTAGAGGCTCCGTTTGGATGAGTGGATTTGATTTGAGGAGGTATTTCAAATGAAAGGTTTTAAAAATAGATGGATTTCAAATGACATTGTGTGGACAAAAACTAAGAATTTGAAATCCATTCATAATTCAAACAAGTGGAGTGTATTTGGATGGTGGATTTAAAATCCATAGATCAAATCCCTTCATCCAAACGGAGCCGGAAGGTTTTGTAGGATCTATCCAATAATTTATTTTCCAATTAATTTCTTTGCAATAATTATTTGGCTTTTATTTACCTGTTCACCTTGGTTTGTTTTGTTAAATTTATGTTATACATTTATTGTCTACTTATTTTACTGAAACAATAGCCAATGAAAAAGGGACTCTTAACTAATACGGAGTATATTACTGTATTGATACAAAACAATCAGATGCATATAAAGAAATAGTCTTAATCGTCTCAAGAGAACGAGTATATATGTGTATGCTGTGTATATATATCTATCTATATTTGTATTTGTGTATTGTGTATGAACATATATATATGTCCACTATATACAGCATAATTGTATATATATATATATATATATATATATATATATATATATTGGTAGTGAATAGTAATGCGTTGTATTTGAGAGGATATATATTTGAGAGGATATATATATGTGTGAATATTATTATAAATTAAGAAGGAATATAGAGTTGTCAGTATTGAACTAATAGGTTTTGTGTATTTGTGAGAGACCTGAGCTTCGATTTTTTTATAGATAGATAAGATTTTTTTTAATGAGAAAAATTGTGCTTTGAGCGTACCCAAAACATTTGACCACTTATTGTCGTGAAAATCAACCAAATAATCTATTTTATATAAATTCTCCATTTCATTTGTTAAGATGTTTATTTATGTCTGCAGATGACACATAAAGGAACTGTGGTAGAGGACAAGTTAGAGGTAGGAACTCAATTATTAGTAGAGATTGCAGCAAGGACGAGGCAAACACATATGGAGAGAGCATTTGAGAACACATCTCAAAGACACCAGCTTAAAAATCACAATGACATATCTACACCATATGAGAGAGTTTCATCTCCATGCACCATTTGTGAGAGTTTCATCTGACTGTGATCCTTCACCAATTTGAGAGAGTTCCAATGCAATTTGAGAGAGTATTTGAGAGAGACTTCCACCCTTCTAAGAGGATTGAAAGGATGATCAACATTTAAGCATTTAGGGTTATGATCATTTTTAGACTATATTATTTTTGTTACCACGCTAGTTATTTTAGATTGTATTTAACTTTGGAATTATATATGTGTATTTTTAATTTGATTATATATTTGAATTGTAATGGTATGTTGTGTAATTTTAATTGATATTAATAGAGCTTTTAAATATATTATAATAAAATCAGATATTTGTTAAATAAACTCGTAACAAAAACATATTCTTGGAATTTATATTGGATAATTTTTTACATTTAAATATTCCAACAATACATGTTCGTTGGAAATTTCATTCCAACAGAATAAAGTCGTTGGAATTGACATTATAATTTGATTTGAATAAATTTCCAACAATTGAGATTCCAATGGCTAATATCTGTTGGAAAAATTCCAACGAAAAATAACTATTGGAATTGACGATAAAATTTACGATGGAAAATTCCAATAGCTGAATATTCCAACAGTACATATCCGTTGGAATAAAAATTCCTACGACTTTTTTGTGGTTGGAATTAGCGTAGGAATTTACGATTATAATTTCCAACAACTAAAATTCCATAGGCCAAAATTCGTTGGAAAAAATTCCAACGGAAAATTACTGTTGGATTTATTGATGGAATTTACGTTGGAAGAGAATTAAATAGGTGAAAATTCCAACGCGCATAATCCGTTGGAATGTACCGTTGGAATTTTTTTCCGTTGGATTTTTCATTGGAATTTTGCAATTCCAACGCCCACTTTTCCAATGGTCGTATTTTCGTTGGAATTTCTGTTGGAATCGTTTATTCCAACGGAAAAACTCAAAAATCCATTGGAATTTTTCTGTTGGAATTTCGCTGTTAAACTCAAAAACTCAAAAACTCAAAAATTTTTAGACCCGTTACCCGCCCCACCTCAATACCTGCCTAAACCCGCCCCGTCCCGCCCCACGAACCCGGCAGGTAAACCCGCCCCGCCATCACAAATCAGTTTTTTTTATTTGTTATTTTAATAAAATAAAACATAAAAACTACTTTAAACTACAATATATATATAATATACATATATATTTTTTAATATACATATATATAATATACTGTATATACTTTTTTTTTTAAGCCAAGGTATATACTGATAGATATATATATATATATATTTTTTTTTTTTTAACATATATATATATATATATTGATATAGTTATACATATATACATATACAATTATTAACATGCATATATATATATACTTATATATTTTTTAATATACATATAATATATATTAAATATATATGCATGTCTATACGGGTGGTCTGGGTTTTTTAAATGTATATTAAAAAATATATAAGTATATATATGTATATTAAAAATTTTGCCAGGACCCGACCCGATAGACATATATATATACTCGTTCTGGGATAGGCCAAACCCATTTCATACTCGCCCCGTTGTCAACCCTAGTAACAATCTTTATAGTATAAATTGTGTTGCGTAATTAAAATAAATAGATAAAATATATTTTTTACTTTTTAAATTTTTGTCTAACATTATTATTATTAAAAATAAAATTTAAATTAATATAGATTCCTTCGTTTAATTTAATAAATCATTAATATAAAAAAATAATAATTTGTTTTCAGTTAATGCATGCATGCATAAGCATGTAACATATATATACCTGAATGAAAAACCCCAAGCGTTTTTCAATTTTTAATTTTTTTTTTTAATTTTAAAGTGTATATAGTATTCACTATTCTATGTACAAAAATTTAATAAAAAAAAGGGAAGAAAAGGGGAAACGTGTTGGGGCAGCGCGTTTCCCCTTTTTTTAATTATAAAACATGCCCCACATAACTATATTTATTTTATTAAGTTCCAAAACGCGCAGCCTCTACGCGTTTTTGGGTAACCTGTAATTAAAAAAAATAAAAAAAATGTCAGTAAGTAAAACGCGTTGAGGCCTTGCGTTTTTTTTTTTTTACAGAAACGCTTGGTCCCATAGCGTTTTACTATAATTTGATAAAAGAATTAAATTGTGCCCCATTTTACAAATTATTTATTTAATGTACAATAATATGATAAAAAACCCGTTTACGAACATAGTAAAGTTAATCATGGCCGAGCAATGTTCTGCCGTCGAAATACCCAACCAATTCCACAATTTCCCCATAGAGATAATGAAAATGGGAACTCCACCGACAAATGATTTTTTTCACTTTCTTCATTGCAAAAACAAAAGTTGCATAAAATGTTACGGTAATTGATGCCCCCTTCACAAGATTATTTCATTGACATATCATTACTTTATTACTCACAAATATTTTATTATTTACTTATTTAAAAAACTTTCATACCCTTTAATTTATTTTCTTTAATATTAATAAATAATTCTTATATTAAACTACACATAAACAATAAATGATAAAATAAAATTGGGACGATGGAAGTATTGAATATGAGGGTCGCAACTCGTTAAAAAATAAAATATAAATTTTTAAAAGAAACACTCAAAATAATAAAATGTAAAATTTAACGAAATCAGAGGAAGTATTGTAAACACAAATTCGTGAATTAAATATAAAAACGCGAAACGATTTTATTTAATTTCGGATTAAACCGATGAATATTGTGGGTGACAATCTCTAATTTCTCTTCTGATTCTCTCTTCTTGACTTCACTTGAACTTTTGGAGTTGGATCCGCAGCCGAATCCTTTTCGATCTTGAATTTGAGACTTTATAATGTTAATCCAAGAGCTTAGTTCAAATTTTGAATTACTTGATGGACTAAGAATACCATATCTGGGTCCGATTTGGTTTGTTGGGCTTTAGAAGCCTGTTTTGATTTATTGGACTTTAGAGGCCCGTCTTGATTTATTGGACTTCATAGGCTCGTCTTGAATTTTAAATTAATTTATTGGGCTTTAGAGGCTCAAATCAATTGGAGGGACTGATAAAATTTAGGTGTCTACAAATGCCCCCTCGCATTTCGTTCACGGGAACATTTGACTTTGATGTGGACGAATTGCGAATTACTTTCAAATGATTTCCCACATGCGGGCCAGAAGTGACTATTCTTTAACTACTTTTGACAAAGTAGGGATTTAATTATTTAACCCTTTAAAACGCCTTTAGTGGAGTAAGTTAACAGTTTAACCACATGTATTTACCTTTGGTGATCGTCATACACAGTTTAGACTCATGCGTACCAGAAGTAATAAGTAGTTTAGACTCGTGCATTATGGAGCAACAAGCAATTTAAGCTCATGCGTTCTTGGAGCAACAAGCAATTTAGGCTCATGCGTTCTTGGAGCAACAAGCAATTTAGGCTCGTGCGTTTCTTGGAGCAACAAACAGTTTAGGCTTGTGCGTTTATGGAACATACTTGTTCTCTTTACGCGTAGTAGCGTTTCAAAAACTTTCTGTTCATAGGACCAATGTATACACCGTCTTCAGAAATCAATTTGTAGGCGCCATTTGCGTAAACTTCCTTAATTTGATTGTCTTCAAATGTGACGTGATTCGCCGTTGTTTCACTTTCTTCTAGCAAGATCTTCCCTTCTTTGACTAGCTGCATAATTTTCTCTTTAAGTATAAAACAGTCTTGGGTTGGATGTCCTACCAATCGATGGTACTTGCAATATTTGGGATCGTCCGTTCGCCCAGCCTCATTGGGTCGTTTCATTTGTGGCAGTTCAATGAGATCATTCTTGATCAAGTCATCGAAAATTCTAGGGATGTCTGAGTCTAGAAATGGATATTGATTTCGTTGCAACTCCTTCAAACTCGTTTTCCTTTGCCCCCACTCTTGAGATAGCGGCCCTTCAAATCCACTAGTAGACATGATCAACTCCATGTCATGAGCCTTAGTAGCCAAATCCTCGAATGATCTTGGTCGAATTGCTTGAAGGATATATCGAAGACCCCACTGCATTCCCTGGATGCACATCTCGATAGCTGAAGTTTCAGTCAATCTATCCTTGCAATTTAGGTTTAGATTTCTCCATCGATTTATGTAATCGATCACCGGCTCTTTCTTTGATTGACGAGTGTTCGTCAATTCAAGCATGCTGACCGTTCTACGAGTGCTGTAAAATCGATTGAGAAATTCCTTTTCCATTTGCTCCCAACTGTGTATCGAACTGGCCTCCAAATCGATGTACCAATCGAATGCATTGCCCTTTAAAGAGCGCACAAATTGCTTCACCAAATGATCTCCATACGTGCCGGCATTGTTGCACGTCTCCACGAAGTGAGCAATATGTTGCTTTGGATTACCCTTGCCATCGAACTGCTGCAACTTTGGAGGTTGATAACCAGCTGGCATCTTCAAACTGTCAATCCTCTTCATGTAAGGCTTGATGTAGGTGAATGAAGACTTATGACTTTCCTCAAACTTATCTTTGATCGCCCCGAGTATGATTTCTTTTAGCCGGTTAACGGGCACCAAACCATCGGGAGAAACTTGTAAGTCCTTAAGAGTTTGGTCAATTTCCATTGGTTGGCATTCACCAGACGTCTCAGCATCATGTCCTTCGGCTTGCTTTCCTTTGTCCGCATTGCTTATCAGCTTAGCAATCTGGACATCCTGTTCTTGGACATGTTTTTTGAGTCCTTCTATAGCTCGAGTTAAGCTATCCAATTGCTCCTCAACAGTCGTAGTGTCTGTCGCCATTGCTGAGGCTGTGCTTGAATCTGATGAGCTCGTCGTGGAATGAGTAGGGGAACATGCTGGTTTGTTCTCCTCATTCGCAGTATTGGGTGGTGGACCCTCTGCATTAGCCTTCTCTGAAGAAGACGATGACTTCGAGCTTCTTGACACACTCCTCGTGACTACGTTCATGTCTTCAAGGTCAAGACCAGCTGACCCGGATGCAACACCTCTCTTGATCTTAATCTTGATTGGCGACATTGTCGTGACTTGATTTGGAAGAGTAGAGATGAGAGGTACAAATTGTCCCACTGGGCGTGCCAATTTGTAAACACAAATTCGTGAATTAAATATAAAAATGCAAAAATGCGAAACGATTTTATTTAATTTCGGATTAAACCGATAAATATTGTGGGTGACAATCTCTAATTTCTCCTCTGATTCTCTCTTCTTGACTTCACTTGAACTTTTGGAGTTGGATCCGCAGCCGAATCCTTTTCGATCTTGAATTTGAGACTTTATAACGTTAATCCAAGGACTTAGTTCAAATTTTGAATTACTTGATGGGCTAAGAATACCATATCTGGGCCCGATTTGGTTTGTTGGGCTTTAGAGGCCTGTCTTGATTTGTTGGACTTTAGAGGCCTGTCAAGATCATATAATAAGATTACAAATCCCTAGCTCAAGATCTTGATCTTCAAATCTTAGTATCGCCGTCCACTCCAATCGTGAGAAAATGAAAGACGAGTACGTTTCCCTTTGCCTTCTAAAAGGGTGCCCAGGTCTCCAATCTTTCAACGAGACAACCCCACACTAAGGTGTTCTCATGTCAAGAATAGGAAATAGAAGAAACAGGCAAAGTTCCACCAAGTACTGTATCCCAAGAATCAGAACACTGGGGCTCTCGAAACCATCTCGAAGAGCCCAACCATAAAAAAGGAAGTCCCACCTCCACAACAAAGACCCATAATGAGAAACGAGACGCACAAGGCGCAGTACAAACAACCAGCAACAACTAAAATGCTATACTAATCAAGCACAAAAAAACACAAGAAACGAAGCAAAAAACTACATAAGAGATGAAACAAAACTGGAATAACCAGATCGCCGGCGGTCGACGGCGACGGCGTCCGACCAAGAAAAGCGTAGATCTGAATATCTACTCCTAGATCTTGCAAGAAAAATAAAAAAAAGATGAAATCGGAGACAAGACTGACGGCGGAACGACTACTGGTCGACGACGAAATAGAGACGATGACGGAGATAGGAACGATGACGGCAGACCGGAGGCGGAGAAGGGGAGGAACAACTCTCTAGAGAGAGAAGCTCTCCCTTCTCTCTAGAAACTTTATTATGCACCTAGCGCCTTTATTCCATGTTAGACTATTATTTAACTAATTTGATGACATTTAGATAACCGTAAACCTTAGGGTCTGTTTGGTTTGGGATTGACTCATCCGTATTTGGATGGACCATCCACATTTCATCTCTTTCCATCCAAATATCTATCCATCCTTATAATATATTTACATATCTATCTTTATACAATCATATCACTTTTTCTTTTTCTTTTAATCACTCGTTCTCTCTTCTACTTTCTTCCATACATTTATTTTCTCTCCTACTTTTCTTCATTACACTAATTACTCCACTAACTAATAATAATAAAATAATAATACAACATTACTATTGATTTGATATAAAGTTCTCCATACACACCTATTTTTCAATCTCTATCCAAACACAATTATTATTCAATTATTATTCATGAATTACACTATTCATATTTTTCCAATCATCATCCCCATTCCCATCTCCATCCCATCCCATCCCATCCCTAACCAAACATGCCCTAGTGCCTCCGTGTGAGTTGTGAGAGATTTGGTTCGCTTACATTCCCAATTGTTTTACATTTGTGATTGGGCGTGGAGTATATACCCCTCCAGCTTTGTTTAATGCACTCCCCCTTCATTTTTTTAATTAAATATTTATGCAAAATACTTATTTTACCCTTCAAATAAAATACAAAATAGATACACTCACCTAAATATTAACCATAACCCTAATTTTCTTTTTCTTCTTTCCCAAACTTCTTCTCTTCTTTCACAAACTTCTTTTTCCTCATTTACTTTTTTTTTCTTCCCCCAACAATCATCATAGCCGCCGCTTCCTGCCCATCGCCGCCCACCGCCTCCATTTATTTTCTTCTGAATCCTCCTCCCCCTCCCCCGTCGCCGCCCCCTCCCTCCCAAGGCGTCACTGCTCCTCCACCCCCAGCGACGCCGCAACCCCCCCTTTTTTCCCTCTCTGCAACAGGCGACGCCGCCTCCTTTGTCGAGCGACGCCGCCAGCTCTTGCTCCCCTAGACAGCCACGCTCCCGCCGCCTACCTCCCACTTCCGCCGCCGCTTCCATCAGTCCAGATTTTTTTTAAAAAAATTTCGGCAAAAAAGGGTCAACTATAAATACTTTCATCAACAATAAAGGGTCGATGAGAGTGATTATGGTCAACCCTTTATTGTCGAAAATTTTAATTTTTTAAATTCTTTCGACAAACCAGTGTCGACGGGGAGGTGTTTGATCGACAAACCAGTGTTGACGAGAATGTTTTTGGTTGACATTGGTTTATTGAATATATATATATATATATATTTTTTTTTTTAATTTCTAAGTTTTGTTTTTTAATTTTTAAATTTGTTTGGGGGGAGTGGAGGCGGTGACGGTGACGGCTGCTGTCTAATTCTAGAGTTAGGATTATGGTTGTGTTTAAATTGTAGGGAAAGTGTATGTAACTTTAAAAATATTTTAGTTAAAGGGCAAAATAATATTTTGCATAAATAGTTAATTAAAAAAAATGGAAGGGGAGTGTATTAAACAAAGCTGGAGGGTATATAACCCACGCCTTGTGATTGTTTGATTATATTTTTCGACAGTCCATAGATTATTTTATTAGTATGAATCATATATAATACAGTATAACTAAGAAAATCAGTGAAATTAATTATTATGCGTGATTTATTATTAGTATAATATTTTATCAGAATCAATTGCCATGCACTTCAAGCTTGCCGCTGATGAAGATGCAACATATTAAACAATATTATTGAAATTTAAAAAAGCCAGACATATAAAATACTCCGTAGTAGTGTTGTGGGCTTTTAATGGGCTGGCCGTAAAGTTTAGGTTTGACTATTTACACCTTCATTTGTGTTGAGAGCACCCCAGATAGATACACCCTCAAAATTTGACTAGAATAGATGCTTCCTCTGATTATCTATAAAATATACATTTACCAACCACACCCTCCTCAAATCCTAATTTATAACCCTAATTCATCTTTCTCTCATTTTCCACTTCTTCATCTGCCGCCCCCGCAACCGCGGCCCCCTCCCTCGCCCGCGATTCTATCTTCACTGACGCGACCCCTTTCCTCTCCCTCACCCTCGATTTTTTTGCAAAAAAAAAAAATTGTTCAACCCGTCGCCTGGTCCAAGATACCGGTCACCCCACCCCAGGTTTGTGCATTCAACCGCCGCCGCTGGTAAAGATGCTGGACACATTTTTTTTTTTTTTGGTTTTGTGCATAATTTTCTGCAAAAACCTTTTTTTTAAAAAAAATATTTTTGACAATTTTGTGTCAGACAGTACTAGTTTGTCGAAATTTAAAAAAAAAAAAGATTTTTTCTTTTAATTTTTTTCTGAAATTTCTAATTTTTTTTTTTTTGGTGGCCACAAAAAATGATGGTGATGGTGGTGGCGGCGGTGGTTACTGCAGAAATTAGGTTTAGGCTCTAAAGGTTGAATAAAGGATGTAGTAAGTAGTTGGGGTGCATTTAATAGTGTAATATTATTTAATGGTTTTTTTTTTCTTTTTACATGATTATTAAATTAATAAAATTATTGAAGAAGTGCATCCAACGTAAATGAAGGTGTAAATAGTCAGCCCCTAAAGATTTGCTTCAAATCCATTCTATATGAGCACAATGGAGTCCGAAATTCGAGCCCGAGATGCAGGTTTTTATGTATTGGACATGGGCGCGGCTAAAGGCACCCAGATTTCCTATGAGTACATTCACCAAACAATTTTTTAATTTTTCAGAACATGTGAAATGTCCCATATTTCCCTAGGGTAAAATTTATGAAAAAAACTAAGATGAGTACACTCATCCATTCTATTTCACCACCACCACCTCCACATCATTCAACAAAAAAAACTCCAAAATTACAACAAAAATTAATCCAAAACACCAACGGTTCGAAAAAATTTCCAAAACAAATGTGTTCGAAATTTTTTACAAAACAAACTCAACATGTTCGAAATATTTTTCAAAACAAATTCAATATGTTCGAAAAAAATTTCAAAACAACTCAAATTTGTTCGAAAAAAAAGATAGAACATCTTGTTCGAAATTTTTTCCATAACAAACTCAAGTTGTTCGAAATTGTTTTCAAAACAAACACAATATGTTCGAAAAAAAATTCAAAACAACTTAAATTTGTCCGAAAAAAAAAATCGAACATCTTGTTCGAAATTTTTTCCAAAACAAACTCAAGTTGTTCGAAATTTTTTCCAAAACAAACGCACTATGTTCGAAAATAATTCCCAAACTTCAAAAAAAATCCTAATTTTTTTTTCCAGAAAACCCTAATTTTTTAAACCTAAACTTACCTGTTATCGGCGGTGGCGGCGAGGGGAGGAGCACTACGGCCGCGGCGAAGGGGAGGAGGGGGTTGGCGGTGGCCGCGTCTGTGGGGAGAAGGGAGGGCGGCGGCCGCGTCTGTGGGGGAGGAGGGAGGGCAGCGGCTGCGAACGAGGGGGCGGTGGAGATGGGGAGGGTGGCGCGACTGGGAGGGCAGCGACGCGACGGAGAGGGTGGCGCGACGGGGTGGCGAAAATGGAGGTGGGAGGTGGGCGGCGTGGGCCGCGCCGAAGGTGGCGAAAATGGAGGTGGAAGGTGGGTGTCCTGTTGAATGAGAAGAGAAAGAATTGAGATTAGGGTTTTAATGGAGAAAGGGGTAATTTTGGGTTTTTCAGGTAGGTGTCCTCATCCAATTTATGTGTGTTCTCATCCCCTGGGTGTACTCATAGGAAACCCGGGTGCCTTTAGCCGCGCCCATTGGACATATCCTTAAGTTTCCCATTTAAAATTGATAAATACGGAAAAACTCGGCCCAATCAAAATTATCAACGTTTACCACTTGTTAATTTATCTCATCTCCCAGGATTTGGATTATGTTTCTAGTCTATATATAAGACTCACTTTGACCGGTAAATTTGCTCAAGATAGATCTTTAATCAAATTTAAAATAAAATTTGTATATAGCACGTAAGAATATATTTGATTGTGTACATGTTAAATGATCGAAAGATATACAATTTGCAATTCAATCTAAATCAGTTAAAATATTTAAGTTTGACCATAGATATCTCAGCATATCTACTAAAACGGAAAAAGTGATAATTCTTCGTGATTATTAAAATGCAATTTGAAGTACATAGAGATATTGTGAGTGATTTCTTTGTTTTCACATGTTGTGGGGATGGGGTTTGAGGGAGAGATCATTTCATGCCCTTTTTGTACTAATTCATTTACACACAGGGGAGGGGGTTCATTTTTTGGTCAAAAACAGAGAAAAGCACATGTTGGAACAGACAATCATCTAATTGCCTTTTGTCTGCTTAGTGTGGACTTCTTTTAACTATTCATACTTGGGTACACATATATCATCATTTCCTCCCATGTTTTATTACATGTATTTTCTTTATACATCATGTCTTCCATGTACCAACTAACTCATTAAACATTTTTCAAGTACAATTATTTAAAGAAAACTTAACGTGTGTTAGGTGAGGACAATTACGAGAATTAATTTATACGAGGCTTTTATGTAAATTGTTTGAGTTGTCTACTAGCTAGGTGATTTCATTCCTATTGACAATGTTTGTGGGTTGGTCGTGTCAAAATAAATGAAACAACAAGACATGTGATAGTTAATTGATGAATAGAGATGAGTGACGAGTCAAGAACAAATGGAAAAAGGTTTGAAACAGAAAGGGCAATAATATTCCATAGTCGAAACGACAATTTGCTGGCCGGGTAAAAGAAAAGAGCAACCCTTTTACACTTGAACCAAACAACAACATTATAAGCTTCCAAAAAGAATACATATAATTTCGTTACACACCAGCTGTCATTGTTTTTTTTTTTTAATTGTCTTTTATCGGCAAAAGTAATGGTTTTGTGTACATAAATTCTATGATGCAACTATACTACAACTATTTATATATAATTATTACTTTTCTGTAAAATTTACTATTATTTATACAGGCAGCTGGTGTATGCAAATTTACAAAATTGAGCGAAAATAAAAAATATTCACTATCAAAAGAGCGCGGATTAAAAGTGGATTACGGTCCCTTTTTTGTCCGTCTCTATAATGCGGTCTCAAATTATAAACTTTCTATCCGATCTCTAACTTTAGACGGTCAAATTCGTCTAAAATCCGACTCAAATGGAATCAACCCATTTTTTCCGGGACATAATGCGATTTTAAATCGGTTTGAAATTTTGAGATCGTATTTTTCAGTCTCTAATCGGACTCAATTAAAATTTCAACCCGTACTCGAATTTTTTTTGTTTCTAAACCCGCCCCCAAACCCACCCACCCACCCACCCACACACACTTTTTAATTAAATGACAATTTATTTGATTTTTATGGAAATTGATACAGAGTTGGCGACAACTGTTTTGGTCAGTTTTTAATACTATTAATTATATATGTATTAATTAATTTTATTATTGTATATGATGTATTAATTTTTTTTTCTAAATTTTTAAATGTAAATGTATTCATTTTAAATTTATATAAGTAATTTATTTCACATATATTAATTGATAAAAAAATTCAATTGTAAAAAATCAATGTTATTTTAAGAAGTCCAAAATAATTAGTAACTATTACATCTAATCATTTTCAAGGTATACGGACACGCGATTTGATCGTTAAACATATAGTGTGACCTCGTTTTTGCAAAATCAATGAATTTACGAAATTTTGTGTAAAATTCATTGTTTACATTTCCATCAATGAATCGAGGAATACTATACATCCACCAACGAGCCGATAATTCCATCTATTAACAAAATTTTAATATGAGAAATATAAAAAAAAAGATAATGGACAGACTTTTAAGGAATTATATAATACATCTAAAATTTCCATATATACAAGATATTGACATGTATAAAAGATACGTAAGATATTTTTTATATACTAACATCTATGTTTATCCTAATATATATACAAGATATTGACATATACTCCCTCCGTCCTAAGATTTTATGCACACTTTGACCGGCACGGAGATTAAAAAAATGGAATAAAATGATGTGTAAGGTAAATAAAAGAGGGGTATTATCGGTAATTCATTGATTAAAGTGAAAGAGATTTGATTAAAGGTAAAATAAAGGAGGGGTATTATTGTTTCATTTTTTGGAGTGTGCAAAAAATGTTGGGACGCCCATTAAGGAAAGTGTGTATAAAATCCTGGGACGGAGGGAGTATAATATATATATATACATATTTTTATATAATTATAATATTTATGTTCACCCTAATATATAAATTCAGTTCTTTTATTGCTGAAAACCTAAAAATCAATAGAACACATGTCGTTCTGATGACCGGAGTCCCGTTAAAACCTTGCCAAGTAAACCCTCCCTAGGGAAAAAACCTTAGCCAAGGAAAAAGGTAGACTCCTCTAAGAGGTAAATTTGTAGAATTCTGCATTTACATCTTTAAAAAGAAGGCTTCTAATCTGGTCCGGGGGTTCATGAAACCAGCGGAACCCACTTTCATGCATTGCTGCAAGTCGATCCGCTACTGCATTGCCTTCCCTGTATATATGCGACACATGTATCCGCATTCGTTGTAGATCCTGCTTCGTCTGCTGCCATAATGCTTTCAATCGCCACGGAATTTCCTGCGTCGTCCCCGTTAAATTGTTTACCACATATGTTGAATCCGATTCCAACATATATTATTCCATCCGTTATTTGCTGCTTGCTGAATTGCATGTAAGGCGGTGAATGTTTCTGCCTCGTATGCCATTCCCCTTCCGTGAATCATGGAGAAGGCGTCTAGGAAGTCTCCTAAGTGGTTTCGATATACAGCGACACCCTTTATCACTCTGGGCGCACCAATTGCTGGCCCATCTACATTCACCTTGATGGTGCCTGTTTGCGGCGGCCTCCACCGAACCGTCAATATTGTGGGTGTCTTTCTTGGATTCCCTTTAATTCGGAATGCTTTGAGTACCACGAGGTCGTGCACCGTGTTGTGCATTGTACCCATATTTTCACCACTTGTCTCGTCAATTAAATCCCAGACTGCCACTCTTGTTGCTTCAGGTGTTGTGCCAACATTATTGAAAATTGCTTCATTCCTAAGATGCCATATTTGCCATATTAACGATATAAGCGCTGGTCTCCATATGTCTGTGAGTTGTGGGCTGAGTTTGACCCTCATGGCCTGCAAGAACCAATCTAGAAAACCCCCATCAATGTTAATCCACACTTGAAAAATGTTCGTGATCCTTTCCATCACGTGTTTGAAGTGAGTACAGCTTCCAAAAAGGTGATCTATATTCTCCTCCCCTGCATTGCATAGAGGACAGATTTCCGGGCCCATGATTCCCAATTTACGCACATGTTCCCACGTTGGCAGCTTCCCATGAATCAACCTCCATGCCACCATCGAGCGTCTCGGCGGGATGAAAGGTGCCCAGACCCAAACACCCCAGCTTACAATTGGGAATTTCGGGCGAAGTTGTTCATAGGCTAATTTTGTTGTTATATTGCCGTGATTTGAGGCTGGCCAGATTTGCACATCCCCATCCGTTGTGCATAAATAACTTTCAATGTCCGCAACAATTTATGGGCATTGTCTCACAAAGTCTGCATCAAGATACCACTCGCCTTCCTCCAGATAGTCAGATATTTTATACTTGTAAGAAGGTCTAACCGAAATAGGCATGTTTAGGCGATCCGCTATGGTGTATCCTAGCCAATTGTCCAGACAGAAGTTTACCGACTCTCCCTTGCTAACAATCTATCTTATTCGCGCAGAAACATACAGCAAATGAGGCCGGATGCCTCTCTAAATTGTCGACGTGACCACAGGGTCGCGGATTCTTCTTTGCGGCAAGAATCTTTCCTTCAAGAATCGCATGGGCTGGGTCGTACCCGTCAGAATACTCCATGATAATTTTCGGAGGTAGGCTGAGTTCGCGCATACAATGGACCGGACACCCAGACCTCCCTCACTCTTCGATGCAATTATCTTCGCCCAAGGAAACGAGCAGTATCCTCTCTTGTCTACTTCACTCGTCCAGATAAAATTCCTCATTGTTTTCTCAATTTTATGGAGCTGGCTCTTCGGCCATTTGTAAACCATCATTGTATGCACTAGCGACGACGTTATGACGTGGTTTACTAAGCATACCCTTCCTGCAAGAGACAAAGCCGATCCCTTCCACGCCGAGAACTTACCCAAAACATTATTTGTGATCTCCCGCAGATGTCTCGCCTTTGGGGAACCCCTGAATAGTGGCGCGCCAAGATATTTAAACGGAAGCAATCCTGAGTTCATTCCCAGCATTAGTTGCACATATCTCCTGTTGTTATTGCTGACATATCTCCCATAGTAGGCACAAGATTTGTGTGGATTGAACACTTGCCATGACAACTCACCATAACCTTCTAGTACAACCTTTATAGTCCTTATACCCTCCCTTGTTGCGCGACAAAAAATGAGTATGTTGTCGGCATATAAGAGGGACACCGGGCACGCCAAGCCCCTTCGCATAAAAGCTGGATTTAGCCGACCTTCTTCGATGGCTTTGTCTAAACCCCTTGTGAGTACTTCCCCCGCTAGACAAAAAAGAAGAGGCGATATAGGGTTTCCCTACCTAACTCCCTGTGAACACTGAAAATACCCTTGCGGCTGTCCATTCACCAATATCGATAGCCGAGCTGATATTAAGATGCAATTTACTAGTTTGACAAAACCTTCACTGAACCCCATTCTTCGCATTACTTCCTTCAAGAAATCCCATCTTATTGTGTAAAAATCTTTCCTTATGTTAATCTTTAGAGCTATGTTTCCGTGCACTTTTGTCCTATCAAAGCAATTAATTGCCTCCGAAGCCAACGCAATGCTTTGATGAATGCTTCAATCTGGGACGAAACCAAATTGAAATTCAGACAATGTGACCGAGAGTATAGGCCCTAGCCGTGATGCTAAAATTTTCGATAGCGCTTTGTAGAAAAAATTGCCAAGCACAATTGGCCTGAAGTTCTCAATTTTATCCGCTCCTGCATGCATGGGAATTAAAGTTACCCAGTTTGAATTTAAACCATGCGGGAGGAAAGCAAACCGAAATAAATATTGCGCAGCTCTGATGATGTCTTCGACTATAATATCTCACGCCGCCTAAAAGAAGTATCCATCAAAACCATCAGGTCCAGGGGCGCTATCCGCTGACAAATTAAAGAATGTCGCGCGTATTTCATCCGGAGTAGGGATTGTCGTTAAACTCTCATTCTGCATCTGAGTTATCTTTGTTGAAATAATTCCGTTGAGAGCATCAAAATCTTCATTTATTGTGAGTGGGCATGTGTCCGTGAATAGATTCTTGTAGAAGTTGGTAACATGTTATGCTATAGTTTTCTGATCGCAACATCTGGTACCATTAATGTTTAAGTATTCCATTGGTTGTCGAACCTTTCTGAGCTGATTCATTTTGTGAAAAAAATTGGTGTTTCGGTCTTCGTCACTTAGCCAAGTGATTCGATTTTTCTGCGCAAATAGGGTTTGTTGTTGCCTCAAAAATGTGTTTAGAGTTATTGTTGCCTCAATCTCCTCTTTAGCCATTTCCTCTGAGTAGCCCTCCATACCAATTTTACATTGAAGCAATAGAAGGCATTGCTTAGTTTCCTCAACCCGTGCGTGAATGTTGCGGAATACAACCCTATTCCACTGTCTTAGGTCATTCTTCACCTTCTTCAACTTTAGTTTAACCAATGAAATTGGATCCGGTGCTGGCAAGAACCCCTGCCATGAATCGCGAATCACTTCCAAACATCTAGAGTCGCTCAACCACATTTTCTGAAATCGGAAAGGAGACTCGTGGTGTCGATATCCCATAGCACATTCTAAAAAGATTGGGTGATGATCCGAGGAGGCTCTTGTTAGTGCCGAAACTGTGACTACTGGCCAGATTTCCATGAACTTCGTCGAAGTCAGAAATCTGTCCAGGCGAGAAGCAACTACACACACATCCTTCCGGCGCATTGACCACGTATATTTGGGGCCGTCAACGTCCAGGTCCAAGAAGCCTCCTTCCGCTACAAATTCTTGAAACTCTCGGCATGTAGATGGACTAGGATGTGAAAGCCTCACATGTTCATGGGCACCCATTACTGCATTGAAGTCTCCAATCAGACATAATGAGGGTAGTTGTAGGTTCAATATGTCACGCCATAGTGTCCGCCGATGGAACGGGTCCGATGTAGCATGAACCATGCCCAGATGGAAAGTGGAGTTACGCGTTGTCGTGCGAAGAACGATAATCTGATCTGATGAGAAATACAGTGTCGTGTGTTGCAAAAGTTACTCCGTACAAAACACCCAAATATTCGGTCGCATTTCCACGCGCTCATTTTCACAACAAAAAACAAGGCCCAATGAATTCCAATATTTCATATCAACACTGGTAATGCATACTTTTAATATGAAAGATATGAAACGTAGTACATAATATTATTCATCATAATATAAAAGATATGGAACTTAGTAAATAAATATTAGTATAAAATAAATTTTTAATTAATGTATGCATATAATAATAATAATACTTCATAAATTAATATGAGAAAAAAACATTAATTTGAACAAAGGAGGAATGAGAAAATGTACGTTGAATTTGAAAAGAGCTCCTGAAATTGATATTGGAGTGAAAAATCAAGGAATGACTTGTTTAGAAGTTGGATTTTAGATTAAAATTGCGAGAATGATGTGTGCTAGAGGTTATTTATTAACAAGAATGAGGCGTGGGTTAAAATCGGTCTCTAAACACAAACCACCTCATTTGGTCTTGAAGCGTCGCGACGTGACCTGGTTCCCTTTAACGCTTCACTGTGACATCTTTCTAGTCAATTTCAGGTAGTGGCGGCGGTGACGTCGCAATCCTGCGAGAGAGAGAGAGAGAGAGACGCGAGAAAGGGGTGTACGAAGGAATGAATGAATGAAAAAGGGTTGGGGTGGGTTAATTATTTTAGGGTTTATAGGCGATCTCACAAAATCGTCTATAATGAGTGGTCAATGAAAACTTTGTGACTTGGAATATATATTAGAGATCAATTATAGACAGTCAATGTGGTCTCAAAACCGAATTCAAAAACAGAAATTTAATTTCGGATTAGAGATCGTATTTCTGGTCTCGAAACTGTCTGCGATACTTATATTATAGTTGTGAGTAAAGATGGTTTCAAAACTTGATTTTTTTTCAAAACGGTCTCAAATCCATCTATATTATAGACAGTTTTGTGGCGTTCTCAAACCTTCAATCTCTAATTCAAGCTTTTTTTGCGGTGATCTGCCACTATGGATCCTGTCAGTTAATTATCCACTCGATTGGACGTCTCCAATACCAAATGAACAATCAGACCACAAATACAATCCAACAAAGAAGGCAATTCACAAATATAAAGAACGAGAACAGAAAACAGAGCACACAACGATTTAAGTGGTTCGATCAATTTGATCTACATCCATTAGACACACGACTTCAATTTTGATTGATAAAAGAATGTTTACAACACTCAACATTCGGAAAGGCATTTCTCCTCACTTCACTCATGAAATCTCAACTGAAGAACGAATGTTCATAAGCGTCAAACTTTCACAATTACAAGTTATGGGGTATTTATAGAAGTCAAGGTGTATGGCAAAATGTATTATATAGCCACATTAAGTTTTCTAGTGTATTAATATGTATGTTATAAATACACTAAATATTAGGTGTATGGATATATACTTAATTACCACACATAGTAATACAAATTGTCTATCGTCCCACCCCTTTTAACACACTAAAAAATAGATGTGTTTATAAGTACATTTTAAATACATTATATTTTACGTGTGTTAATAAGTATGTAAGTTACCACACTAAAAAAAATAAAGTGTGTTAATATTAACTCTAATACCACACTATTGTATTAAGAATTATAAAACTCAAATTATATTAGTTTTTTATTTTCATTTTATATAATTGATAAAATATATATTTAAAAAATATAAGAACATATTTTATTAATGAAATTTATTTTTTACTTAGACAAAATTTTTATAGAATAAATAATTAATTGTTGGAGTACTATTCTATTTTCATGATTCGTACAATTTTATTTTGTTTACGTAAAATTCCATTCAACCACTCTTTTAATCTAACATTTTTTATTTTTTTCACGATTAAAAAAAATATTTAGAAAATTCATTTTTAATTTAATATAACATTTTAATTTTCAACTAAATATAATTTAAAATAGTATATATACTCCGTATATATTAATATTCTTGTGCTTTTTTTATACTAAATGAGTTGGAGTACAATGGTAAAGTCATTAACATGCATATGAGAGATTGAGAGGTGAAAGGTTTGAGTCTTGGTAAGGACATTTTATTTTTAATATTTTATTTGTAGTATATAAATGTATTTTAGAGTGGGATAACATTTAATTTATCTTCACATTTTGATATGTTTTTAAAAGCAATTTTTTTTTTGTAGTGCCACCTCATTTGATCAACTGATACGTCCAACAACTAAGTCTCCCAATGACTTAAGCCTGGATCACTCATATATCTGTTGATCACACTCATAACATGAGTCAAGTCTGGTGCTGTAACATACATTAAGCTCCTTACATCACTGGCATAAGGTATCTTACTCATCTGAGCTCTCTCTTGGTTGTTCTTGGGGCTCATCTGATTAGACAATCGATGATGTTGACCAATAGGAGAAGAGGCGGTCTTTGCTTGATGCATTCTAAACCTCTCTAACACCTTCTGAAGATAAGTCGGCCTACTCAGCTGAATTGCTCCATCAACTCTGCTGATTTCCATCCCAAGAATCACTTTGGCTTCAACAAGATCTTTCATCTCAAAATCCCGTTTGAGGATCTCTTTAACTTGATTAAAACTATTAATAGACTCCCCTACTATTACCATGTCATCAACATACAACAGAAGAAGGTAACAGCTGACTCAACCCGTCTGAAATAGACACAGCTGTCATACAAGCTCCTTGTAAAATCAACTGAGCAAATGTACTCATCAAATCTCAAGTACCATAGAGAGACTTCTTCAATGACACACCTTGTCTTCCCCTTCTTCTATGTCCAACCCTTCTTATAACTTCATGTAGATCCTCTCATCAAGAGATCCATGTAAGAAAGTTGTGGTCACATCCATCTGATGCAGCTCCAATTCATATTGATCAACCATAGTTAACAAGATTCTGATGCTACAATGCTTCACAACAGGTGAGAAGATTTCATTGAAATCAATACCTTATTTCTGTGTAAATCTCTTAGCTACAAGCATTGCTTTGTATCTAAGCTTGCCACCCCTCTAAGCCCCCACCTTCTTGTTCTTGGGCCTCTCAACAATCTTCCATGTCTGGTTCTTGTTAAGAGAAAGTAGCTCCTCCTCCATAACAGCTATCCACTTCTCCTTGTCGTGGCAACTGATGGCTTCTGAATAAGACTTTGGCTCCAGAGACTCCGCCTCAAGAGCTGCACATAATGCAAATGAGACTATGTCAGCTTTTCCATACCTCTGAGGTGGGTGGACTTCTCTTCGGGTTCTATCCCGTGTCAGCTGATAGTGTTGAAGATCATTCTCACTATGAGGAACGCCCTCCTCATCTGGATCAATATGTTCTTCAACAGGTCCCCTGGTGTCAACTTGCTCCACCTCGACTTGTGTCTCGTCTGGTTGGTTATCAGTTGCACTAGTACTCGTACTAGCCTATTCTGATAGAGGCATCCTGCTCTCATCAAAAGTAACATCTCTGCTGATAATACACTTCTGCATTCTAGCTTCAAGACACTGTAACCTGTATCCTTTCACTCCTGAAGGGTACCCAACAAACACGCATCGCAATGCTCGAGACTTAAGCTTATCCTGCTTGACATAGGCATAAGCTGCACATCCAAATACCTTCAAATAATTGTACTCAACTGCATGGCCAGACCATAACTCTTCTGGGGTTTTGTATTGCACAGCTGAGGAAGGACTTCTGTTTATCAAGTAGGCTGTTGTTGACACAACTTCTCCCCAAAATGTCTTTGGCAGACCAGAGTTGTTCAACATGCACCTGACTCTCTTAATTAGGGTTTGATTCATCCTCACAACAACCCTATTCTGCTGAGGAGTGGCTGACACAATTCTATGTCTCACTATCCCCTTCTCTTTACAAAACTCATTGAACTCTACTGATATGAACTCCAGTCCATTATCAGTTCTCAAATGCTTGAGCTTCCTCCCAGAGACATTCTCCACTTCAGTGAGTCATTCCCTGAATTTTTCAAATGCTTCTGATTTGAACTTGAGAATAGTTATCCAAACCTTCCTTGAAAAGTCATCTATGATAGACAAGAAGTATCTACCACCAAACCTCGTCTGATTCCTAGCTGGCCCCCATAGATCTAATTGGACATAGTCCATGATCCCATTGGTAGAGTGAACAACCTTACCAAACTTCAACCTCTTGGATTTACCAAGAATGCAAAACTCACACAAATCCAGTTTTGTGATCTTGTCATTTCCAAGCAAACCTTGCTTAGACAACTCAATTAGGCATTTCTCACCTACATGAGCTAGTCTTCTGTGCCACAACATAGAGCTGTTTTGCACCTCTGCTACATCTGACCTGCCAGCTACTTTTTCCCTTTAAGAAAGTAGAGATCATTTCTTCTCACACCTTTCAGGACAATTAGCTCCCTTTTTGACACACTGAGCTCTCCATCAGTAGACTGAAATGTATAGCCCATAGAATCTAGCATCCTAAGAGATATCAAATTCCTCTTAAGCTCAGGTACATACCTGACACTTTTAAGTATTATTACTACACCATCATACATCTTCAAGTGAACACTACCTTCTCTCATAACTTTGCAAGTGTGATCATTCCCAAGCAGAACAGAACTGCCCTTCTGATGCTTGGAGTCATGAAACCAATCTCTTTTTGGAGTCATATGGAAAGAACACCCGGAATCCAAGATCCATGCTTACTGTTCTAAAGAGGATGAGATGGTTAGCACTTGAGAAGACTCATAACCTTCTTGCTCCCTATCTTCTTGAGTCTGATTAGCTTGATTCCTCAAGAACTGCTTATACTTGTGACAAGCATTCTTATAATGTCCAGACTTTTTACAGTGGCAGCACACTGAATCCCCTTGACTCGACACAACTGATTTTCCCTTATCAGTTCCCTTGGGTTGATTAGAAACCTTCTTGGCACCAAATCTCTTCTGGCCACCTTTGATTGTCAATCCTTCACCACTGCTGCTCTTATCTCCTTGAGATGTCTTGTTGTGCAACAGCTTGGACTTGACAGCCAACATTACATCCTCCAATGTAATACTTTCCTTTCTACCATACAAGATGGTATCCTTTAAGATTTCAAAGTACTTAGGGAGAGCACTCAATAGAATCAGAGCTTTATCCTCTTCCTCTAACTTGACATCTAAATTCTCTAGATCATCAAGAATTCTATTAAACTCATCAAGCTGATCCGGAATGGGTTTGTCATCCACCAATCTAAAGGCATACAACTTTTGTTTCGAATAGAGACGGTTAACTAAGGTTTTAACCATATAGAGTTTACCCAGCTTGTCCTATACCTCCTTCGCAGTTTTATCTTTAACAACTTCTCTCAAAACTTTATCACAAAGGCATAGCAGAATAGTTCTTTCTTGCTTTCCTGAGCATCTTGCTCCTTTCAGCAGCAGTCGTTGCAGATTCACCAGCCGGGGCTTTAGATTCTTCGTGCACGTCGAACAAACCTTGTTGTTCTAGGAGAGCCTGCATCTTGACTCTCCACAGCCCAAAGTCACTAGTGTTTGAGAACTTCTCAATATTATACTTGGTCGAATTCTCCATCTCTGATCTGGCAATTGCTTTATGGTTGACTCTCGATTCCCATAGACGGCGCCAATTGTCAGTTAATTATCCACTCCATTCAGTGGCGGAGGGAGAGGGGTACTTGGGGGTACAGCTGTACTCCCAAAATTGAAAAAAAATCACTAATATATACCATTTAAAAATATTGTATCACAATTTTAGTTTTAGTGTAGGAAAATATTATAAATTAATATATAAGAATTAATTCTCCACCTCTCTACAAGTTCAAACTTTTAAATAAGACGGAATTCTTTCATAGTATCAGAGCCTTCCGTTGGAAGCAACTTCACCTATTTAAATTGTTCACTCGATGGATCTCCTCCCCAAAGGGTAAGAGGTGATAATTCGGCCCACGAGTGATAGAAATTAATATACAAGAATTAATTCTCCACCTCTCTACAAGTTCGTATTGCTATATATATATATATTAAATTAATTAATTGAGATAAAATTGTTAATGAGTTGTTGTTTCAATTGTGAATTTGTTTATAATAATCATAATAGTTGCAATTTTATTATTAACTATCAATTCAGTTAAAAAAATGTTGAATTGTACACTTAGTTTTTTCATGAATGACGTCCAAACAATATATAAAAGAGTATAATCGGTGAAAAAATGTTTCAGTGACATGCCACATATCGCATAAAAAAATGACAACTTTACGAACTCAGTTGTATTTATAATTTGATTTGCATGTTATGTGTTTTTTTTTAAAAAAAAATTAGTTTGCATCGAGTTGTATGACATTAAGTGTTTCGTACCCCCAAATCTAAAATCCTGGATCCGCCACTGACTCCATTGGACGTCTCCAATACCAAATGAACAATCAGACCACAAATACAATCCAACAAAGAAGGCAATTCACAAATATAAAGAATGAGAACAAAAAACAGGGCACACAACAATTTAAGTGGTTCGATCAATATAATCTACATCCACTGGACACACGATTTCAATCTTGATTGATAAAAGAATGTTTACAAGACTCAACACTCGAAAAGGGATTTCTCCTCACTTCACTCGTGAACTCTCAACTCAAGAACGAATGCTCGTAAGCGTCAAACTTTCACAATTACAAGTTATGGGGTATTTATAGAAGCCAATGTTGATTGCAGCGTGTGTTGATTGCGTGATCATTACCAACCTGAATTCTGTTGAAACCTCCTAACAAACTCACGTTTTCAGCATGACCCAATATGAATTGACATCCTTGCCCTTCACTTGTTTCTCGCAAACAGATGACACAATCAGAAGACTACCAGAAGACCTCCCTCTTTTGTTTACTCTTCTGATATCCCAACACTTAGTCAAAAGACTAACTCTGCAAACAGAACTCATCTCAACTGATACAACCTCTTCTGATCTTCTCAACTTAGCTGATTCTAAGCAACACCTTCTCATCTGATTGGAATCTTCCACCTCATCTGATCATGTCCGAGTTAGCTTGTTTGACTCCTCCAGCTGATACGCCCAACAACTGAGTCAATTAGCAGACTAGTACTGTACTGATCTCCACCAGACGAGTAGAACTCATCTTATTTTAAATTATGAGATAAACCTCACAAGTCCAAAATGGGATAGACTTATACTCCTTTCGTCCCAGTGAAAGCTGTCAAACTTTTTTTTTAGTAACTATTATCTCTCACATTTCATTATATTTTTCTCTCTCTCAATCACATCACCCCTAATACATCTATTTATTATATTAATATTTTTTTAACTTTCGTGCCTGGAGCTCAGATTTATCTAATATCTATAAGCGAGTACTGTTAGTAAAAATTACACACAATTAATATCTCAATCTTAGGACAGAAAACTTGAGAACACTGAGCATTGAACTGAGATTATGTGTTAACACAAAACAAAGTATGATTGCAATTCGTAATTATTCAAGACTTTTATTTTGAGTTCAATGGAGATGAAGTTTTATTTTTATCTAGCATATTTCCTGGAAAACAAAAGAATTGAAAACTGTGTTGGTTAATTGTATTTTATATGTTGATGTCTCGAGTGAACATTAAATTCAATAGCAATTAATAATATCTCAAAATCAGGGTTTAATTTATTTTATAGTTTTTTGAAAATTAATTTGAAAAAACAAAGAAATAATTCTGGTGTCATATCAATTCTGCGCCGGAAAATGATTGCGCTTTTGAAATATATGACCCCCGAAATCATAATAGTCTGAAAAAAGAAAGATTATAGTCGACGACCCACTCTGCCATAATATTCTTCTTTGAAAAGCTAGTGATGCATGCAGCATGCTTTTAGGAGTAGGAGATAGACTTCAATCAAATTATTTAACATACGGACCACTACTTTCTACTAATATTCTTCTATCCAATTTAAATAATAATCCACCACCATTCTTTAGCTGATCGATCGATTTACTCGAATATAAAGCATGTGACAGTGATCTCAATAATATTACAACTTTTTTTTTAAATTGCATTTTGCTTATATGGTTTAATATTGTAACTTGGTATGTTAATTATACTCCTTCCGTCCCAACTTAACTTTCATACCTACTTTTTCGATTCTTTAAAAACTCTACTCATACAATATCTAAAATATTATATTTAATGTTATTATTTTTATGGTACATAAGTAAGTGTGAAAGTTAAGTTGAGATAGTGGAACTATACATGAAAAAAGGGTAATACCAAAAAAAAAATTGAATAGTCGATGACTATATAGTGCAAATACTTTTTGAATTAAATAATATCAAGAAATGAAGGCGACACTTCAATAAAATACTTACTATTCAACCGGAATAGTATCTATATTTCATTGCATTCCCTTCTTTTTTTTCAAAGTTGTAATGATTGATTAATAAATTTCTATGATTTGCATAAAAGGATAATATTATCATTAAAAAAAAAAAAGTTAAAAACACACATAAATGTACTTAGAGTGGATCTTCTAAACCAGTTTTTATCATTCACTTATTTTACGACTAATATTTAATACTCCTTATAAAAAAAACAACTAATAAAGCAATAATATCTAATGGTATCTTTCAATGAAATACACGTAAAATTCAAATTAATTAGTTTCATTGTAAAATTGGGTCACACACTTTATAATGTACTTAAAGTCAAGAGATCGAGAAAGGACATGATAATTTATAATAGGAGGGAAAAACGTTTAGGGTATGTTTGTTTTGGGATTATGTAGGATGGGAGAAATCTTGGATGGGGAAATTTTGGATGGGGAAATCCTGATAAATAGTAATTGTGTGTGCTTGTTTTGTGATTTTGAGTAGGATGAGATGTAACTTTATGTCAAATCAAATTGTGTAAGAGTGGTTGGATGTGATGTAATAGTAGGATGTAATAGTAGGATGTATAGGTATTTTTAGGGATGAGTGTAATTGGATGGGAAAATCCGGATGTGAAATCTCGAAGTAGAACAAGGACATGGGACGTTACGTCCCACGTCCAGACGGGTGAGTCCCAAAACAAACATGCCCTTAAGGGTTGGCCTGCGATTTAAAATTGGGATTTAGGAGAATGATTATCCAGGTTTCAAGTTGGAAATTCCCAAGTTAGAAACAATTCACGAGGGATTAGTTTATACGAAAGAATCAGTTCACACATAACTTTGTTATAACTTCAATTGAGGTTATGGTAGTAGATGTTGAGATTGATCCTCCAAATTAGTTGGTTCTTGAATCGAATATCAAGACTTAAAAATAGTGAAAACATTTAGACCCTCTTTGGTTAGGAATAATGGTGGATGAATATAAAAAAATGTAGACGAGGATAATTTGTGAATATATAGTAATTGTGTTTGAATAGGGATTGCAAAGTAGGGCGAATGAAGAACTTTTTGTCAAATTAAAAGTGTTGTTGTGTTATTTTACTATTGTTAGTTAACAGAGTAATTAGTTTGATAAAAAAAAGTAGGAGATAAAATTAGTGTGTTAAAGAAAAGTAAGAGTAAAAATGAACAATTAAATTAAAAGAAAAAAATGTGATGTGATTGTATATAAAAAGTAGGTACCAGAAATAAATGTGTATTTGGATGAAGAAGAATGAAATACGACGGATCGACCCTACAAATTCCGATGTACCAAATCAAACCAAATTCATAAGCTTGAATGTATTCCAAATTCATAAGCTTGAATGTATTACTTTTTTTTTGAATTACATTAAATATTCATCCCTTTTCCCCTCCCCATGACTCGAATCCAGGATCTAAAGCCTAGGTAGTGGTGCTCTAACCACTTGAGCTATCCAACTTCGTCGCTTGAATGTATTACTGAGTATGAGTTTTAACCAAAAATTACATTTAATAGATCAAATATTTAGCTGGTTCTCTTTTTTGCGTGCGTTTGTGTTGAATGCCGTAGGATAATTGTTATGAATTGAAATATTACATAAAATATTATAACCAATTAATAGTCTTAACACCTATTAACTTCTGTTTAAAAATTTTCAATCTACAAATTATGATATAAATATATTGCAGTATATTTATTTTTCATTTTGTAATATGCGATAGGTGATTCTGTCAAAAAAAAAAAAATATGTGATACGTAATTTAAATAACATATTATTTCACCAAAACCTTCATCGAGGAAAAAAAAGTTAACTGTGTCAAGGGATTGATGAATTCTGATAATATGCGGATGGAGGATGATTCGGGTGGAATTTACACATTTTTTATGCACATGTGAACCTAATTTTTAGTGTGATTTCATTGATTTATGGGTTGATTATCATTGTTTTGATCGAAATAAGAGAAATGTGGTGTTTTGTCGATTTTGTAGGAAAGACGATGGAATTCAGGAGAAAAACACCTACCACAAGTCATTGGACCAAAGAGAGGAGTGCATCATTGGATTCGCCTCGAAAAATGGAGTGGAATGGAAAAAGGAATCGAGTCAATCGGAGGTCGGAAGCATAAGTTACGAGCAAAACAAGTTTGAGGGTGCGACGCGGCCGAGTGTTCTTCAGGATTTTGCATGCCACGGCCGAGATTACAGTCCATGCCACGGCCGAGTCACTGCTGGCCTACAATCATAAAATTCATCCTGACTCGGTCGAGTCATCCAACTCGGCCGGGCAACCCCTGTTTCGGCGGTTTTTGTGTATTTTCTCCTATTTTCAAGGACCCACTTGCAAAACTTGATTCCAAACCCTACCTCAACACTATAAATACTCTCATTCTTGAATTTAAACACAACCACCCCCTTCCTCAAGAACTCGTACACACATTTACACACACTTGGAGGTAATCACCATCAACTTCTACAATTCTCCACCAAATCAAGCAAGGAAGGCATCAATAGCTTTGAAATTTCATCACCCATCATCTATTAGACTAAGCTTTCTCATTCTCTCTCTTTTTATTTGCTTATTTCATTAGTTTTTTTTTTATAGTTAGAGCATGTTGATTGTTGGCTAGAACACTTTTGGTTCTAGGGCCTTGTAAATACTTTTGATGAAGTTTATGAATTAATACTTTGTTTAATTGGCGTTTGTGTGGCTTAATTCTATTTGAATGCTTGATTTTCATTTCAAAACATGTCATTAGTGTACAATAGTGATGTGTTAATCTTAATTAATTGAAATTGGATTGAGAAATCTCTTTTGATTAATTAATTGCAAGTATTCAACCTAATTTTATTGAGAGATGATCAATGATTAGGAGGATGTGTGATGATCTTATGGGGCTTAATTGAGTTTTATGATGCAATTTAGGTAGAGATACTAGATTGGATTATATTTCTCTTGGGTTATTTGGATCGAGAGAACTTTTAACTCATTATTTTGTGATCAATCTTATAGAAAAAACACAACACCACTTGAGTAGATTGTTAATCATAGATGGATTCATTAGTATTACATGTGTCTTGGAACCTACCTTCTCTTATTTGAGTTTCATTCGTATTTTCCCTTATTTTTGTGATTCGTATAAGCCAATTTGATCGATTCTCTTATTACTCTTTAATTGCTTACTAGTGACACTTTGGTAGATAATTAGGAGTAATTACAACCTTCAAACTTATCGATCACGTCTATTTAGAATTCAATCAACAAAATACACTTTTACACTACACCTCTCTGTGGGATTGACCTTGTACTTATCACGCTACGATATACGCCGTACACTTGCGGTTGTGTATTTTGGTGTTAGATAATACATGAATCAGCGGATCAAAGGGGACGGGAGGTGGACATGAGGAGTTGTTTATTGGGTTAATACCAGCGCCTCCTCTCCTTGTGGAGGTGGAGGAAGGCGAGGCGTGGGGTATTGTCGAGGCTCTTGGGTGGCGGAGCTAAGTGTGGGTGAGACTACAGTGATCGAGATAGGTGCTAAACGAGTGTTCGATGCCACTAAAAGTGGTTGGACCATCTCATCGACATTCGAGAACTATATTGAAGTGGCTAAGAGTTTACTTTCGAATTTACTTTTGTGTGGTATAACTTATAAGTGTTGTTAGTCGTAATGCCAATTTTATGGCACATTCTCTTACTAGGAACTCTCGAAGTTTTAAAAATTCTTATAGTTGAATCAAGCCTTCAGTATTTATGATGACATTTTTAATTCTATCGGTTCATTTTTTAAATAAATGAAAGAGTTCTTTCTTCAAAAAAAATAAAATAAAAAATGAGCCATTTCTTGCAATTTTATCTCATCTTTATGATCACTTTAAAATAATTATTTTATGATTAATTACTTTATACTTTAATAAATAAAAAATCGTCCCGTTTAACTGTTTGTTAATCCAAATTTTAACCGTTAAATTAGCCGCAATTCAAAGTTCTTTTAACGATTTTTTTCTTTCTTTAAAGAAATAGAAAAAAGTATTAGTAAATCGATCGAATCCCAACTCAATGGATTCAACCGATCCACGTCCCTGACCCTATTTTAAATAGGTCTACTATTTACTGCATGTATAGGAGTGTCGGCTAAGAAGATTATTAATTTGTATACTTATTTTATCATTTTAAATTGTTCAATTATTTTACTTATTTTTTACAATATTCACTCTTTCTGCATAATAATTTATAGACTGTTTTTTTTTTTTTTTTATAGACATTAACTTTTAGAGGTGTGTACTTTTCTCCTTGATGACTTGAATTTTATTCCTAAATTTTTCCAAACAAGATTTTAATGACACTCCTACCTCTGGCTCATGGTCCTAAGTTTTTTTCTTCTTCTATATGATCTACCTTTTATTGTCCACTCTTTCTACCATTTTTTTTTTTCATTTCTTTCCATCTTTTCTAAATATACCTCTTTTTACATTTTTTTTTATTCCTTTTATCTACTTTAACAATCCATTTCAGGTCTAATATACAAATTACTATATATATTTTATAATATTATCTAATTTTTTTAATTATACAAAGCAATACAATTCAACTGTTTTCTTCCACATATTAACTATTAAGTAGTATAGTTTATCTTGGTAGTTATAAACCTCTTGTTAGTTGTAACTACTTATTTCTATCTTCTTGTAACCTCTCTTATAAATACCCTAATACAAGTCTTTGACTCTCACTTTAGAGAGTCCTTCTATTCTACATGGTATCAGCCTAATCTCTTCTGGGCCTATTTTCTCCCCCTCCTTCTTTCTCGTCTCTTCTTGATCTCCCTCTTCCATGGCCGACCCACCGGCGACCACCTCCGTCTTTGACGCCACCCTAACCCTTCATGCTATGACTCACCTTGTCACCATCAAGTTAAAACCCACAAATTATCCAATGTGGTATCGTCAAGTCCATTCGCTTCTTGTTACCCAAAAGTTTTTGCCCTACGTTGATGGCTCCTCACCGGCCCCTCCCACCACCGTCACCACCAATGGTACGTCCTCTTCTAATCCACTCTACACAACGTGGTACTCTCGTGATATCCTCCCAATTACTCACACTGGTACTCATCTTTATAATTCTGACTTATCTTTCTCAAATGTTCTTGTTGTTCCTTCCATTACGAAAAATCTTCTCTCTCTGTAAGCAAATTGACCTATGACTTTCCTGTTCATCTTATATTTTCTAACAATTCTTTTGAAATTCAGAATCGGACTACAGGCTTGACTCTTGCTCACGGCAGACTTGATCATGGTTTATATGTTTTGGAAAAATGTCACTATAGCTTTGCTTCCTCTTTACGTGCTCGCTCGACCCATAGTTCTTTTGAAATATGGCATAGTAGATTAGGGCATGTTGCTTTTGATGTTGTAAATGTACTTAAACGAAAAGGACATATTTCCACCACTTCTTTGCTTCCTAGGTCTGTTAGTTGCTCGGCATGTCAAAAATCTAAGAGTACTCGGCTTTCTTTCTCTCTAAACTCAAAACGTGCTTCTCATGTTCTTGACATTATTCACTGTGACTTATGGGGTCCCTCACCTATTAAATCTCATGATGGTTTTCGTTATTATGCCTTGTTCATTGATGATTATTCTCGATTTACTTGGTTCTATCCCCTCCGTCAAAAATCTGAATTTGTCTCCACCTTTGTTAACTTTAAAAGTTTGGTTGAAAACCAATTTGATCGTAAGATAAAACGCTTTCAATCGGATGGTGGGACTGAATTCACCAACCACAAACTTCGTGACATTTTTCTCTCTTCCGGAATTATACATACTATGTCATGCCCCTACACTCCGGCCCAAAATGGCCGAGCAGAGAGAAAACACCGCCATATTACTGAAATGGGGCTTGCTTTACTGTTTTCATCTTCCGTTCCGACCACCTTTTGGGTTGAGGCCTTTTGCACGGCCGTCTATCTTATCAATCGATTACCTTCTCCTATTCTTAACTCCAAAACCCCTTATGAGATGCTTCTATCTACTCCTCCTCTATATGATAATCTCCGTGTCTTTGGATGTTGTGTTTATCCTTGTCTTCGTCCATATACTACTAATAAATTCTCTCCTCGCAGTATTCCTTGCGTTTTTCTTGGATACAGTTCTCGTCATAAGGGGTTCTGTTGTTTTGACCCCTGCTCGCAGCGCATGTACATTTCTAGGCATGCTCGCTTTGATGAGTCTCTTTTTCCCTTTGCTACAAGTGGACCTTACCCCGATTTCTCCTCCCTCGATGTTGCTACTTTTGATAGCTCTCTTACCTTGCCGCTCTCTTCTCCTCCACCTGCTCGCCCTCCTCCTGCTGCTCGACCTCCACCAACTCATGGCATGCGAACAAGATCTCAGGATGGCATCTTTAAAACCAAACATCCCTTTGATTCCTCCCTTTTCACCACCACATCCTTGCTCACTGCCATTCATACCTCTCCTGAACCCAAAGGTTTCTCCTCGGCGGCAAAACAACAACACTGGCTGACCGCCATGGACGAGGAGCTCAAAGCTCTTCACAAAAACAAAACTTAGGACTTGGTCCCTCCTCCCCTCGACGCGAACATTGTTGGCTCCAAATGGGTCTATCGAACAAAGTTTCTTGCTGATGGCTCCATTGATCGTCACAAAGCTCGGCTGGTCGCCCAAGGCTACACTCAAATTCCTGGTTTCGACTATGACCACACCTTCAGCCCGGTCGTTAAGTCCTCTACTGTTCATGTTATTCTCTCTCTTGCCGTCATGAATAACTGGTCGCTCCATCAACTGGACGTCAACAACGCCTTCCTTCATGGTCTTTTAGACAAACCCATCTACATGAAACAACCGCCTGGCTTTGTTGATCCTTCTCGCCCTCAGCACGTTTGCAAACTCAACAAAGCCCTATATGGCTTGAAGCAAGCTCCTCGCGCTTGGTTTCAACGCTTTTGCGACTTCCTTCTCGCCCTTGGTTTTGTTGAAAGCAAATCGGACACCTCCTTATTCATCTATATGTCAGGTCGTACTTCTCTTTTTCTCCTCGTCTATGTTGATGATATTATAATCACTGGCAATGATCATTCTTTCACCACTCGCCTTATTTCCAGGATCAATAAAGAATTTGCCATCAAGGATCTTGGTCGACTAACATACTTCCTTGGCCTTGAGGTCACCTACACTGATAGCGGCCTCTTCCTCGGCCAATCCAAATATGCAGCCGACATCCTCACTCGTGCCGACATGCTCGATTGTAAGCCTGTTGCAACTCCGCTTTCCACCTCTGACCTTCTTCGCCTAGATGGTACTCCCTTCTCCGATCCTACCTTGTTCAGATCACTGGTCGACGCCCTCCAATATCTTACCATTACTCGTCCCGATCTCGCCTTTGCGGTCAACACTGTCAGTCAGTTTCAAGCAAAACCAACAATCGACCACTTTCAAGCTGTCAAGCGTATTCTTCGCTATGTTAAGGGGACTTCTCATCTCGGCCTTACCTTCTCTCCTGGTCGCCCAACACTGCTTGCATACTCAGATGCCGACTGGGCTCGATGCCTTGACACTCGTCGTTCCACTTTTGGATATGCTATATTTTTTGGCACCAACCTTGTCTCTTGGGCGGCTAAGAAACAACCTACAGTCTCCAGATCGAGCTGTGAGTCCGAATATCGAGCCATGGCAACCACTTCATCAGAAATTGTCTGGATCTGCTCGCTGCTGAAGGAGCTTAAGGCTCTTCCCACCACTACGCCTACTCTACTCTGCGACAACAAGAGCGCCATTTTTCTCTCTCAAAATCCAGTCGCTCACAAGCGAGCAAAACATATTGACATAGACTATCATTTTGTTCGAGAGCTCGTCACCACTGGTCGCCTAGTTACTCAGTTCGTGCCTTCTCAATACCAATTGGCAGACATCTTTACAAAGAGCCTTGCTCGGCCTCTTTTTGAGTTCTTTCGACACAAGCTCAACGTCTCTTCGCTCCCGCTTCGCTTGAGGGGGAATATTAAGTAGTATAGTTTATCTTGGTAGTTATAAACTTCTTGTTAGTTGTAACTACTTATTTCTATCTTCTTGTAACCTCTCTTATAAATACCCTAATACAAGTCTTTGACTCTCACTTTAGAGAGTCCTTCTATTCTACATTAACATTGGTTCAAAAAAAAATTCATTTTGGTCTATTACATATTAATATTCACAAAAAAAAAAAAAACTTTTTTCACAATTCCATTCCCACTTATTTACCCTATTAGTCATTATATTATTTTACACAATATACTTACTTTATCACTCCAATAAAATAAAATAACCTCAATATTCTTATTTTATCATAGTTTACATGATCAATTTTCAGTGTGAAAATTGATCAGCGAACGAATTGCTAATTTTTATTTCATACTTCATCATTTTTAATTAACACAATTTCCTGTTAAAAGATGAAAAGGAAAAGTGATCTCCTAACACACCGTTTTCTTAATATAGTCTTAAAAGTGGCCTAAACAATATCCCGCTCATTGGAGAATTTAGATTTCTTCGTTGAATTATCGATCTGTCCAACGTAGTTTGAACATCTAACTGGGTTGGTCAAAGATTTACAAATTTCATGTTTTTCTTTTTTAGCATTGTCAAATATAGACGCATAAGTAGTGCAATGCATGTCCTAAATTAAATTACTAGCACATATTTGGAGACTGGAGTATATATCTTTCATACTTATAATAAAATAACCATCATCAGAGCAAGTAGCATTTTCGTTTCAAATTCATTTTAATACATGATACACTAAATTAATATTTTTATAACAATAATTTCACACTCATATTGCATATTTAAACATGGTTTCAAAATTTTAAAAATTAATGTAGGGTATATATATACCGTATTTTGTAAGAAATTTTAATAATTAGCTTTTGTGGCGGGTTATTAAAAATTAAATCTATACAGGAAATTAATTATTTAAATAAATTCAATTAATTAATTATAATTTTTAAATGTCTCTCGAAATTTTAATTAATTTAGATATTATATGAATCATGCGTCACACACGTTTAGATTTATTTATAGTATATGTATACATCACATAAATTTAGATGATATTGGAGTACGTACCTTGGTCCCCCTGGCCTATATATATTCTTTGGAAGGGACGTGTCAAATACTAAATTTTAATCAAATTAAATCACGGATCTCTTAGAAATATTCTATTTTTTAATTGATGCACGTGTATTAATTATATATACCATTAAGCACATTATGAATTGTAATACTGTAAGATTATGTCATAACTAATCATTTATGATATGAAATGCAATAACATTTCCTATATATATTAGGAAAAACAACAAATTGTCTTGCACTACTACTATAAAAGGAGAAGCAGCTGAAAATAAAATTTACTCATATCTGGACAACAATTCAGGTATTTTAAGGCAATTTTCTTGAAAACCATCAGAATTGATTTTGCTGATGCAACAAAAATCAGAATCATTGGATTCTCTCTATCTCTCTTTATATATATCTCAAATTAAATTTATAATTCCTCTTTGGTTGAGTGTGAATTATGTATGTATTGTTTGAGGATTCAATTCTAACAGGTTAATTGAATTTTGACAGTGAAAAAAAGAAAAGAAATGTTTTCAATTCCAAGGTTGTATGAAGTGGGAAGTGCAGCGTGTTCAGATTCTTCTAATTATAATGAGATTGTGAATCATGGAGGAGATAGTGAGACATTAATATCCATGGCTGAAGCAAAAGCAATTGCAGCAAGCACAAGTCACAAAGAGGCCGAAAGGCGAAGACGAAAGCGAATTAATACCCACATTGCCACCCTCAAATCCATTCTCCCCAATACAATCAAGGTACCTCCTTCCGTCTCGACTAAAAATCCGAACTTTTATTTTAAATGATTTAACAAATATTAAAATCAGGATTAATTCGAATTCTTGACTTATTTTTCCTAACATTAATCATCTAGAAGCTACTTAATTTTATAACATTTTGTTAGCACGTACGGATCCAGATTTTGTCTAATTTTCTATTTATTAATAGTATTATAACATCGCATATACTTTTTCAATTCGTATCTTAGATAAGATCTTACATTTATTTTTTAGTATTAAATGTGTTGTAGCTAGAAAGAGAAAAAAAGGTAGAGAGATATGAATGGAAATTAAAAAAAAAGATATTAGTTCACATTCTTGACTTTTCTAATTAAAAATAATTATTCTTGATTCTTAGTTTAAACTCTGCCCAAACATATTCACAATATTTTATTATTTAAAAGACATTTTAATTTATTTCATTAAATTAACAAAAATGGGACGGATGTTGTGTGCATGTTTTTGTTTAGACAGACAAGGCATCATTACTAGGAGAGGCGGTCCGACGAGTGAAAGAGCTGAAGAAAACAACGGCAGAAGTGGACAAAGTGATGATCCCTAGCGAAACGGACGAGTTAAAAGTGAGCGAATGCGACAAATCGGGGCTGATGAAGGCGACATTGTCGTGCGAGGACAGGCCCGAAATCATACTAGACATGATAGAGGCCCTGAAATCGGCACAGGCCAAGGTGGTGAGGGCAGAAATGTCCACTGTGGGAGGGCGAACAAAGAGTGTTGTGTGGGTAAAACTGGAAAATAATGTAGTCGAAAGCGATGTGGGGAGATTGAGACGGGCCTTGAAAACGGTCATGGATAAGTCCACTTTCTTGGCGGGTTCGGCCCAGATTTTGCCGGGGAACAAACGCCCCCGTTACTATCACTTGTCCTGATCCAATTTCATTTCCTCCATCAACGACATCTACTTATCACTGCCTTTCTCTTTACGGTAAAAATTATTGGGGGTTGGTTAATCGACTTGTAATTTTTTTTTTTAATTTGGTTTCTATTTTGGGGTTTTTCTTTTGGGTTTATGTACGGTGTTAGATATTACTTGCTGCCCCTTATATCTTCGTAATAATAATATATATAGAACAATTAGATAAAAATCTGGTATTTGCACGTTTTTTATCTTTCTCTGGAATCAGTTTTAATCATTTGCATATCAAATTGGAGTAAGAATAAATTAAATCATTATTCTAGATTCAAAACTTTTGCACACCTTTTAATAGTGACACCATTAACACTCCTTTTCCACTCTTCAATTATCGCTTAATTATTTAAATTATCATTCAATTTACTCAAAAAATCACTTTATCATAAATGAATCCTATATTTTAGTGAAATAATTAATACAAATAAGTTTAGTATTCCCTCGATCCACCATTAGTTATCTATTTACTTCATATATTTTAAAGAATACTCCCTCCGTCCCGGTATAAGAAATATAATTAAATAATAGATGTAGTACAAGTGATGTGATCTACAACAGATCGCAGATCTACAACTCATACCTAGCGAAATACCAAAATATCAGAAAAAATCGGAGAGCGGGAAGCCAACAGATCAGAGACATAACAACAAAGGAGTCAAAAATAATGACGGCAACGTGAACGACGAATCTGCGACGGACCGACGGTGGAGACCGATGGAGAAAGGGAGGAGCCCGACACAAAAATGTAGAAAGATACTAGGGTGTTGATAAAAATCGAAATGAATAATTTAACTAGAAACATTCAAAATAACAAAATTGATTATTTAACTAGGGACAAAAATAGTATTTTTTTTAATAGTTACAATTGTGTGCACTCAATTTCATGGTACAAATAATATAATACAATTTTAATTTAATTATAATTGGGAAAATATCAATTTTGGTCACCCAGTTTTACCTTTTTTCATATTTGGTCACCCAGTTTTACCTTTTTTCATATTTGGTCACCCACATTTAGTCACTATTAAAATTGATCACCCAATTATTATATTCTATCAAAATTGATCACTCTGTTAGTCAATCTGTCATTGACTAACGGAGAAAGAGTTTTGAGCCGTTAAATTTCTCCTAAGGTTAAAAATTTCTCATGCATCTTCATGAAACAAACGCAGAAGCAAGAATGAAACATATGCAGAAATTACCAATATTTACATTATATTTATAATAGGTCAAAATGAATTTTGATGCATCTTATAGCATCTTCTAGAACGTGATTCAATCAACATGTTGCTCCAATAATGGTCTTAATAGATTGAATGGATAATTTTAGAAAATTCTTTACAATTAATCTTCACCGCAAATTATGCTCCAATAATTATAAATAGGGAAATGAATTGAAATAAGTTTATATCTCCAATTATTATACAAATTCAATAGAAAACCAAGAATTGGAAAACAGAGTACAATTGTTATATAAAAAAAAAACAGAGTACAAAGTTTCAAATAGGGAAATGAATTGAAATAAGTTTATATCTCCAATTATTATACAAATTCAATAGGAAACCAAGAATTGGAAAACAGAGTACAATTGTTATATAAAAAAAAAAACAGAGTACAAAGTTTCATTGTATCTATTGAGTTTCTCATAATTGCAGAGTACAAAGTTTTATTGTATCTATTGAGTTTCTCATAATTGAGTTAAATAATTATTAAAAACTTATTGGATTTTTTTTACTACCCATCATGTTGTTTCATGTTGTTTGAATCACGTTCTAGAAGATGCATGTGAAAGAATTCTCATTATCTATAATATAAAAAGTAAACCAAAAACATGGTTATGGTTGATTGAATCACGTTCTACGTTCTAGAAGATGCATCAGAATCACGTTCTACACCAAAAACATGGTTATGGTTGATTGAATCACGTTCTACGTTCTAGAAGATGCATCAGAATCACGTTCTACGTTCTAGAAGATGCATCAGAATCACGTTCTACGTTCTAAGATGCATCAGAAGGAAGTTATAGAAGATGCATCAGAATCACCAGAATCACGTTCTACGTTCTAGAAGATGCATCAGAAGGAAGTTCTAGGAGATGCATCAGAATCACGTTCTACGTTCTAGAAGATGCATATAATGTAAATATTGATAATTTTTGCACATGTTTCATTCTTGTTGCGTTTGTTTTATTAGTTCCGGAGGAAGATGCATGAGAATTTTTTAAAGGTTTTGAGAAATTTCACGCCTCAAAACTCTTTCTCCGTTAGTCAATGACAGATTGACTGACAGAGTGATTAATTTTGATAGAATATAATAACTAGGTGACCAATTTTGATAGTGACTAAATGTGGGTGACCAAATATGAAAAGAGGTAAAACTGGATGACCAAAATTGATATTTTCCCATGATAGGTTCAAATTTTAATTAAACAATTAAAAATATTTTCAAATCACTTAAAATTCAAGTGTATATACAAATTTTTCATTTTTTAATAGTACAATTAACACCTTTTAAAAATATATACTCATTTTGTTTAATTTTATAATTTTCACTTTTCTTTTTTTACTGTTCAATTTTATAATTTCCCTTTTTAAAATGGAAATGTTACTCTCACTCACTAATTTATTTCTTTTTTATTTTTATACTCAAACTTTCACTTTTTATATAAACATTTAATTTTTTTAAAACTTGTGTCTAACACGAATGAAAATTATAAAATTGAATGATTGGAGTATTAATTATAGGATGTGTATACGGATTTTGTCATTATTCTAAAAATTTATGATGCCATGATTCAGATATTATGTATTAGCTAGAGTATCATATTCAATTATTTGATATCTTATTAATGATAAGAGTATCATATGGAGGAGTATATTGATACCGCAATTAATCCGGTGAGAATCCAGGTGGATAAAATTTGGGCTCTACAACTGCAGCCCACGACTTTTGGCTCCATAATTTGAAGGGCACGGTTATACAAACACAGAGTTATTGAGGACACCACCGGTTCTTCCTCTTAATCCTAGTTGTGCTTTTATTTTGGTACACCCACTCTAACCGTCGCCCAAATTTCTTACCTTCTCTTCTCTCGGTCACGGCCGCTGCCCACCTTCTCATTTCTCAGTCACGGCCGTCGTCTAGCTCCTCCTCCCACTCTCAAGCAACCACCACCTACCTCCTCATCCCTCCAAGCGGCCGCCGTTGTGACCCCCTCCGTTTGAAGCCGTTGTCGCTTCTACTGAAGAGAAGGTCAAGCAACGCGGTCACTATCGCCCCTCCTCCAAGTGACGCGGCGGCCATCGCGACCCCCTCCCTCGTCGTTCGCAAGGGCGCTGGTGGAGATGAAGCTGTGTTGCGATACTTGGGAAGGATGGATCCCTTAGCACTTGATTGTGCAAAAGCCCGCACACTTTAATTTTGTTTACTGATGCAGCAACGAAAGCATATAATAAAGAATAATACGAAGAACACAAAACAAACATACTAATTTCGTTGATTCTACGAATACCCGGAGAAGTGCTAAAACTCAAATACGTTGATTCACGAAGAATACCGTAAAGAAGATATCGATATAAACTCTCATATTTTATTAATTAATTTCAACTCCCTAAGAACAATCTAAAACTTATATATTTATAATATGAAATACTTGGAGAATAAGAAACATATAAATACTAAATATAATGAAATCAAAACAAATCTCCTAAATATAAGCATAAATATCTAATCAAATAGCATCGTCGCGACCCCCTCTCTCGCCCTTCGCACAGCCTCCGTCCTCGCGACAACCTCCCTCGCCCTTCGCACAGGCGTCGTCGTCGCGATCCCCTCCCTTGCCGTCGCAATCCCCTCCTCTGCCATTCGCCTCCACTGTTCGCAACCTCCTCCTCCTTACGGTAAGTTTAGGGCTTAGGAAAAATAGAATTGAAGATTTCTGGAGGTTTTTTTACAGATACAAAAATAGTTTTTTTTTCGAAATTTATGTGTTTGTCCGAATTTTTTTTGCCGAAACTAATTTCTTTTTTTCGATTTTTTGTATTTTTTCAAAAAAATTAATTTGCCGAATTCAGTTACTTTGTCCGAAATTTTTCTTGTGTCCAATTTTTTTTTCGAACATTTAATCTGTTTTCAGTTTTTTTTCGAATATTAATTTTTTGTGTTTTTTAAGAGATTTTTTAATTGAAAGAGTGTGATTATTTTGATGTTGATGGTGGGGATGAGATATTCCGACGTGAAATGGAATTGATGGGTGTACTCATCTGTCCTTTTAAAAAAAAAAATCACACGAGAAGTATATAAGACATTTCACATGTCCTTAATGCTTTATAATGAAAAAAATATTTGGTGGGTGTCCTCAATAAATCTGTATGTATAACCGTGCCCTAATTTGAATAATCTGCAGCCCACATATCAAGCTTTATATTATATGAATAAAAATATTAATAATAAGGGATGGGGTATATACCCCTCCAACTTTGTTTAATACACTCCATCGATTCGCACACTCCCCCCTTTGTACAGAAAAGATACATGCACTCCCCCTAAATTATCTTTTATACCCTCTTCACTTAAATTTTTTTAAGTTAAATACACTCCCCCCACTAAAGCCCTAATTTTTTCTAAACCCTGATTTTTTTCCTTTTAATTTCTCCCCCACACTCATTCCTTAACTCCTCCCTTTCTTCATCCGCCACCGTCGCCGCCGCACATCTGCCACCGTCGCCGCCGCACATCTGCCACCGTCGCTGCCGCACATCAGCCCATCGTCGCCGCCGCACATCCGCCACCGTCGCCGCCGCACATCAGCCCACCGTCGCTGCCGCCATCCGTCCACCATCGCCGCCACACGAAGACGCAGCAGGTAAGTTTTTTTTTTTTCTCTATTGCCCAAGACGGCGGCCTATCTCCAGCTATCTAGCGCCGCCGCCGGTCTTCGCCCCGCCCCCAAGAAGCGTCGTCCTCCCCTTCGTCCAGCCTACGCCGCTCGTCCGCCCCAGGTAAGTCTCTTTTTTTTTCTTTTCTGTTGAGTTTCTCCCGTCTTCTCTGCTTTTTTCTCTCTCTTTTTTTTTTTTTTTTTTTTTTAATTTTCGACAATATTGAGTCGACCCAAAACCACTCCCAATGACAAAATATTGTCGACGGGGGTGTTTTTGATCGACTCAATATTGTCGATCGAAAAAATCTTATTGACCAAAGTGTTTTTGGTCGACAAATCAGTGTCGATCGGAGTGTATTTGGTCGACAAACCAGTGTCGACTGGAGAAATTTTGATCGACTCTGGTTTGTCGAAAATAAGTGTTTTTCTAAGTTGTGTTTTTTAACTTCTGAATTTTTATTTGCGGCCGCGGCGGATGCCGGAGTTTGGGCGGCGACGGATGCTGGAGGTTGGGCGGCTAATACCTCTCAAATAAATTAGGGTTAGGGTTATAATTAGGATTAGACTTAGTTTAATTGATGGAGAGTGTATGTATCATTTTGTATTTTATTAAAAAGGCAAAACAGACATTTTACATGAATATTTAATTAATAAAAGTTGAGGGGGAGTGTATTAAACAAAGTTGGAGGGGTATATACCCCATCCCTAATAATAATACTCCCTCAATCTCACATCAGTTTTTACCGTTTTCATTTTAATTTGTTTCCCATTAATTTTTATAATAAAAAAAAAAAACGGTTTTTTTTTTTCAACTCTTACCTTCAAATTTTTTAATTATTTACTTTTTATGCCACTATCTTTTCGTACTCAATAAATTTATTTTATACTTTAATAAAGTTGAAAGTTAAACTATACTTTTACTCTTAACACTTTTTTTTAGTTTTCGTATCAATGTAAAAGTTAATTTGAAATAGAGTAATAATTATTTATGTGCTATAAGCAAACCAGATATACATCCTGGTTTTAACTAGTTACATGTATGTTCTAGACTTGCTCACGGTTCTAGAACCGTCAGTTACGATTTTGAATTGGCGATTCCACGGTTCCAATTATATGGAGTCGAAATCGAACCGTGGTTCTGAATTCGAAATTGTCTGCTTCTTTTTTTTTTAATACAATAAATTGAAATTTGATGTAAAACGATTAGTTTGAGATTAAATCTTGATTGTCCGATTCGTATTATCATGTTGTAAATAAAATAAATATGAATCGACTGTTCCAGTTTCTCACTTATTGGAACTGAAATCGAACTGCAAAATACTCTGATTCCGGTTCAGGTTCATCTATTATGTTCATCTATTAAGCACATCACAAATTAACTCTAGTATGTTCATCTATTAATAGGGTTGGCAATGGGACGGGTAAAAACCCGGATCCGCATAAAATCGGCCCGCACGGGGCGGGTAAATACCCGATCAAACGGGTTCCGGGTCGGGTATTTACCCGGTCAAACATTACCCGCCGGGTATGGGACGGGTAATGGGATTGCATATACCCGACCCGAACCCGACCCATATATATATATATAATACAATATACGAGTATATAATATATATATATATAAATAAATAATATATAATATATACTCTATTAAAATAACATAAGTCTTCTCGTGTTGGCAACAGTAGAACACACACGCCGAGAGTCGCCGACGGTCCCTTCTCCACTTTTAGTTAAGATTAGTTTTCTACTTTTTTCAATTCTTAATTTATTCTTACGTTTTTTCAATCCTTCAATCCCTTAATTTACTGTTCTTAAATAACAGATTAAAAAAAAAGTGAAGGCGGGGCGGCGCGGGTATACCCGCCGGATTCGCGGGGTGGGACGGGGCGGGTTTTAAGGTGGGGCGGGTAACGGGTCTTAAAAATTTTGACGGGGCGGGTATGGGATGGGTTTGCCAACCCTATCTATTAAGCACACCACAAATTAACACTCATATTTAATAACATGAGATTGTGCATAAACAAGACATATGTGGTCCTTAATTAATTGGATAATTAAATGATCGAAGACCACATACATATTTATTCAAACTTGTGACAATATTATTCCACTTATTCGAAATATTTCAACTTCTTCTAATTCTTAGGTTCTACACCAGCTTTGTGTTGACTTTCTTCATATGCCTTGGCTTGGAAAGGGGTGGCGCAACAAGTGCAACCATAAGTAACGCCACCTGGGCGGCTATATCCATATGATTTACTGCAGCATCCCCATTTGCAAAATTTTCCTCCGACAAACGCGCCGCCGTGACCGAACCCTACCGAATAACCACTCGGCCCGCCGCCACCGTCCGCGGTGATAGTCTTTGGTTCATCACCTACTACTAATGTACATAAATAAATCGAGAAATTAATTAGGAATTATACACAAATAATTAAATATAAAATTATAACATGCACATGCATGATAATTAATTAATTATGTAAATGAACTAACCCTTGTCCTCTGCAACAACATAACCAAGTACAAGAAGAAGAGCAATCAAGATCAAAGCTAAGTACTTCTTCATCTTTTTAATATCTTAATTGAATTAAAATGTGTGAGTAGAAATGGCATTAGGATGGGCTTTATTTATAAGGGTCTGGAGGTGAGAGCTTTAATGGCGGATTCTTGTCTCTTTCCCAAGGTCAGTTGGTAACTTGTTGAAGCTAATTTTGTTCTACTCAGCAGGTGAAGGGGAAGAACAAATATTTATTTCCTTCAAATTCATTAATACATGTGCAGATGGAAGGTGCATAGTTTTTTGTGGTTTTTAAGTCTCAGTATCAGGTTCATATATTGACTGATTCGTGAGATCAATTACACCATCCACTAGCGGAGCTTCAATTAAAGTCAAAGTAAAACTCTGTATGAACGGACCCTTGTAACGAATTCCTGAGACTACTTAGAGAAGAGTATACTCATAAGTTTCGTCACCTACCATTCTAGCTACGTTTTTTTGGTGGGAGAGATATTAGTTGCATTCAGTTTTTTTTAATGCTATTAATACAATTGAGAGTTAGCTTGCCTTACAAAGTGTCAATGTTACACTATGGAAATAAATCACCCTCACGCTATAATAGTAATTTGATGTAATTGGGTTATGATTAATGTTAATTAACTTGATCTAGAAAAGGATCGATAAATTAATTTAAACTCTAACCGGCCAGTTTTCTTTTACTACTGAGTATTAAAGAGAGCTTAATTAATACAGTGTAGGTGTATCTAGCTACTACAATTTCCTTGTGTTGGTTTTAATGCTAGCTAGAGGAGATTAAAAAAATTACATTGAATGTAGTGTAGATATATGTAAAATATATGTTCTCCACCTACTTTTGGCTTTCTCTCTTTATCGCAGTACTATAAATAAATTTGAGGAAACAAAGTTTGGCCTTTCTTCGGGATATTTTGTATACCAATTACTTGACAATTAACCTTAATTCCTTTTAATTTTCTGATATATGAACAAGTTGGACGTACAATTTCTTAATTTATGCATCTTATTCTTTTGAATCATTCCAATTTTATCGAATGTCTTCGAAGGGACTGATATATGAACAGGTTAGAACATTGTATGCCCTTTTTTTGACATTTTAATCGGTATTCGAGTTCAATAGAATTTAATATACTGCTATCTTTTTTTTTTTTTTTTAATTATTGGAACGCTAAACACACGATATAGTAGATTTTCTAGTTCTAATATGATAGTGCCCTCAAACGTAGTTATTTTTTACAAACTGAATTAACAACTTAATTAATATGTTTTTTTTTTTTTTTTCGTTCTAATTATTTTATACATAATTGGATCCTAACAAGAAGTTTATATATACCCCTAGGCCCGTTATTCGAACATCAGAACATGTTTATCTAATACAGTATGATATTGGGGAATTGTATGCCACATATCTCATTTACTTTATTATATGATCAATAAATTTATGATATTTCAATCCATTCATATTTTAATTAATTTACCAATTAGGGACCATGCTAAATTAATCGTTCCAGTTTGATTGGATATATGTATAGTATGTAATTATGTGTACTGAATTTGGATTTAATTAAATAAGTTAAGTAGGAAAATGCTAGAAACAGGAAATTATATAACATAGATTCACATAATTCGTTGCACATCAATATGTGTGAGCCAAGGAAAGTACATGTGTTTATTAGATTACAACCGGTGGTTTTGGCATACTTATTTATCATAACTAGTGACCATGTATTAATTATTTATTTTCTATTACAAACATATACCTAAACATGGCCTTTGATTCCACTGTATGTAAAACTTTCTAGTTCTTAATTTCTTCATTAACTTGACCTCCCCCGTGGCCGCCGCCACCTCCACCACCGTATCCACCTCCACCTTGCCCACCGCCGCCATGTCCACCACCACCTCCGCTTCCATACCCACCGCCATGTCCACCACCTTGCCCACCACCATATCCACCACCGCCTTGTCCTCCACCCTTTCCACCACCTTGTCCATCACCTTTTCCGCCGCCTTGTCCTCCACCCTGCCCACCGCCTTGTCCATCACCTTGACCACCACCTTGTCCGTCGCCTTTTCCACCGCCCTGACCTCCACCTTTTCCGCCGCCTTGCCCTCCACCCTGCCCACCGCCATATCCGCCACCGCCTTGTCCTCCACCTTGCCCAGTACCGCCTTGTCCGTCACCTTTTCCACCACCCTGTCCACCACCTTGACCACCGCCTTGTCCGTCGCCTTTTCCACCACCCTGTCCACCACCTTGCCCGTCGCCTTTCCCGCCACCCTGTCCACCACCATATCCTCCACCTTGTCCGTCACCTTGTCCGTCACCTTGTCCACCACCCTGTCCGCCACCTTGGCCACCACCATATCCGCCGCCACCTTGTCCACCACCATAACCACCACCACCGTGTTCTATGTTGTACTCAGCTGGTCCTACTTCATTCTCTGCATTTAGAAAAATGCATGTATGAATTATAGTAAACATCTAAAAAGCTCAAAATTAAACTATAATTAAAATCAACTCGATCACAAAATATTAGTAATAAACTAAATAACATACTGTACAATATAATATTATATGGTTAGTTATTACGTACAACCAATTATTATACTAGTAGTATTTAAATTTGTACCTGGCCTGCAACAATAGCGACTGCAACTATTGCGGAACCATGAGCCACAACAATACTGATGTCCACGACACCTGCTCCCACTTTGGTTTGGTTCTTCTACTGCCTCCGCTTTCTTTTCTGCACATTCCAGTATATATATATATATATATTAAACTCTAGCTCAATTTTTTTTTATTATTATATATATATATAGTCACTACTAAATAGTATTGAGTAATTAATTTCGTATCAAATATATCCTAATTATATATATGCTTAATTTGTTACTATTACAATTAACTAATTATTATATATAATAAATTCAAGTGTTTTTAATTACCTGCTCTGCAACAATATCGATTGCAACCGTGGCTGCCCCATCCGCCGCAGCAATAGCGGTTTCGGCAGTAACCGCCGCCGCCACCACCACCACCTTGGTTTGGTTCCTTTGGTTCTTCTACTGCCTCCACTTCGTTTTCTGATTCCATAATTAAACTCTCAAAATGATATTAATTTCGTAGGAAATATATATAGTGGAGTACAAATTTAATTTATATACTCCTTTGTTATTATTAACAACTAATTAGTATTATAGGTTTATGTAAATTAAAGTATTTTTAATTACCTGCCCTGCAACAATATCGATTGCAACCACGGCTGCCCCATCCGCCGCAGCAATAGCGGTTTCGGCAGTAACCACCGCCGCCGCCACCACCACCTTGGTTGGGTTCCTTAACTTCATTACCTACACATAGTAGGTAGCGTAATTAACTTATATTTCTTATAAAAACACATATACGTATATAAACATAAACGAAAAAAAATATATACCTTTAGTTGGGTCTTTGACTTGGTCAGCGATAGCGGAACAAGTAAGAAGAAAAAGAAGAAAGAAAATAAAAGCTTTAGAGTTCATCATCATTTGTATATATGTAAGAGTTTTTTTTTAGATATTGGAAGAGCTAGAATATATATTGATGAAATAATGTGTGTTGTTGGATGGGTATTTATAGGTGCATAATGGTCGATGCGCCGCTAGCTAGCTGCTTAATATAGCTAGAGATAAATGTTTGAATTTCTTCATTCTTATCAACTTAATTAGATTACGACAATATTGCTAGCTTTGACAAAAGGGACTTTAAGGGTATACCTAGCTAGCCACATCTATCTATTTTTCAAATTAACTGAATATAATTTTAATACCATTCAAGTAATTAAATTTCATATACAACCTAGCTAGCTAGCTACTAAAATCAAGATTATAATTCACCCTTGGATTTATCCGTCTCATTTTTCATTTGTTTAGCTATATATTTTACAAACTGAATCATTCATGTCTGATGGAGATTGATGGAGATCAATTGGCAACAATTAAGACGTGATTGGAGTATTTATGACTACCTTCTCTAATTTAGCAATTACTTTCAATTATTGTCTTTATTTTCGTGTAATAAAGTCCAAACGTGTTATGGGCCTAATTAGGATTTATGTGATGAAAACTATTTATTCTTGTTCTTAGAATGTTTTAGGGTGGTGATTTGATTAATGAAAAAAACAAGAGTTTATCTCAAAATCTATTTTACGGTATTTTGTGTGAATCAACGTATTTGAGTTTTATCACTTTTTCGGGTATTCGTAGAATCAACGGATAGATATTACTGTGTGTTCTTTATACATTCATTTTTTATATGCTCCTGCATCAATATCGCATATATTAAAAATGAAACAGCTGATTTTGATGATCTTGTTTTGAATTCTAGAGATTAATTTGGTTAACATTAATCATCGAAACGTGAGATCCCGTGTGCATATATATATATATATATATATATATATATATATATATTTAACATCAAGTATTTCAAATATTTTTTTCGTTCAAAATAAAATAAAATGACATATAATTTAGAATTGTCAAATAGGTCGGTTCAGACGGATTCGGATCATCGGCTGTTGGGGGGTATGTGCTTCTCTTGGCTCGGACCGGGTTTAAATCAGTCTTGGGACAGACCGAATCTGCCTTCATGTTTTTCTCGAGTCTAGAAATTTGTGGTTCAGTCTAGCTGGAGAAAAATCTTTTTTAATATTTAAAAAAAAATACTATAAGGACATTTTGATAATTTTATACTCCCTTGTCCATTCAAAATTACTCATTTTACAATTTTTTGTGTCTTACCAAAAGTTACTCATTTCTTCTTTGTCAATACGTACTATTTATTTGTATGTTTTATTCATTTATATATATATATATATATATATATATCTTTACATTTTCTCTTTTCTACTTTTTATTTTTTTAATATCTCCCTCTACTTTATTCATTACATATATAATTTTTATACGTCTTAATCAATGTGTAAAAAATAAATGTATAAGAATTGATTGAGGGAGTAATTTTTTTTTTATATATAAAAATTAAATATTTCATGACAAAAAAGATCGTCGATGACAATACTAGTTGATGTGTCAATTTTAATTGAATATTTATGATAAGACATAGCCAACCCTCTATCACACCAGAAAAACCATACCTTAAAATATTAGAATTCGATTGGTACCCATTTTTTTTCCTCCATGACAACCTCCCAAATGATTCATTAATACAATTTATTTATTTTTCTCAATCTTCTTCTATTTATCATTTCCACATTTTTCCACCTTTAAATCTTTTAATAAAATATATTAATTTCTATACAATAACACAATCATGATAATAAATACTAATAATAATATAATAATACAACATTATACCCTCCTCAAATAATTTTATGAGTTAAACTCTCATACTTTTCAAAACTTAAAAAAAAAAAATCACAATTACTGTTTAGCAATAACCTTAATATTAATATATTATTATTAGTAGTACGTATTAGTATTATTATTATCTTGGTAGCTTGAATTTGATTTTTTTGGGTGTTCAATTAACTTAATTTACCTTTGAATTTGATTCATTGGAAAAAAAAAATAACATGAAGATAATATAGGAGTGGATCGATATTTAAGAATATATAAGGTTGTCAGAAGGAAGAGGAAAGTCAAAGTAAAGTTTTGATTTTATTAGGAAGAAATTCTTGTTTCAAACTCATCAAGCCACCGTTCAACATGTGTGACACTCTCCCTTGGGGGAATTTCGCCATCTGTCCGTTTTTATACATGCATGATAGTCATCATAGCTCTTTTATACAAAATATTTATCTTCTTTCTATATATATTTGTTTATATTCGAATTTTTTGAATGATAATAAACTCATCAATTTTTTAAATATCATCGAGATATAAAGTATCTTAATTTAACCGCATTGTCTAGGTGCGTAATTACTCTACCAACACATAGTAGTGGCAAGTTAAATGGGTCATTTCACATAAAACGTAGAAATTAAATTTTGTTTTTTGTATGAACTTACAAAGACAAAAGAAGTAATAAGAATGGGGTTGAATTGAGTTTTCTAAATAGTACTAAAACGAAATTAAAGTAACACAAGTACAAATAATTAAACGTATAAGAATTTAAGCAATCTGGTATATATGTTTCCATTTTCCATTATACCTTCACATACGGTGGCCGCAACAAGTATGTTTGTTTCTTCTTTTAATTTTCGATAAATTATAATCGAAAATAATGTCAATTTTTTTATCAATTCTTATCGACAAAACGTGTAAACAGGAGACAGAGACAGAGGGAGGGAGTACTTTATAGAAAAACAATGAATAGAAAAATTATTATTTCATTGAATGAATGTAAAGAGTACACGAAAGAAGTATTTATAGATACAAAATATATCTATCCTAAATCTCTAATTAAGAAAAATAAAGATTTACAAGATATATAAAATATATTATACAAGATATATATAATATCTTTCAATATATTTATATATTCCTAATACGCCCCCTCAAGATGGAGCGACGTAGGAGAGTCCAATCTTGGTCATAAGAAGTTGTAGACGAAGTCGAGAAAGGGGCTTTGTAAGTGCATCAGCAAGTTGGTCCGCAGAGGAGACGTGTGAGACCCTAAGTTGAGACGTCTTGATCAAGTCTCTAACAAAATGGAAATCGATTGCAATGTGCTTCATTCGGGAGTGAAAGACAGGATTTGAGCAGAGATAAGTGGCTCCAATGTTGTCACAATAGATAACAGGTAAGTCTGAGATTGTGAAGCACAGCTCACGAAACAGAGATTTTAACCATTGAACTTCAGAGGCAGCAGAGGCAATAGCACGATACTCAGCTTCTGTTGAGGAACGGGCAATCGATTTTTGTTTCTTGGAGGACCAAGAGATAGGATTTGCACCAAGGAAAACAATGTAAGCACTTGTGGAGGAACGATCATCACTGTTGCCAGCCCAATCAGCATCAGTGAAACAATGTAGAGAGGAGGAGGTGGTCGGTCGTAGTGTTATTCCAACATCTCTTGTTCCATTTAAGTACCTAACCTAAGTAGGCGTTTGGCAGCTCCCCAATGAGTGACAGTCGGAGCATGCATAAACTGACACAACTTGTGAACAGCAAATGCAATGTCGGGTCTCGTGAGTTGAAGATATTGAAGACTGCCAAGTATTTGTCGATATTGAGTGGCATCAGCAGGAGGTGTCCCATCAATAAGGGTAAGGCGAGCGGAGGTGGCTAGTGGCGTCTGAACAGGTTTGGAGGTGACCATGTTGTATCGAGTGAGTAGATCAACCACATACTTTCGTTGAGAGAGAAAGCAGGAGTTGTTGGTACGAAGAACTTCAACGCCTAAGAAGTAGGAAAGAGGGCCCAAGTCTTTTACTGAAAATTTCGAACCAAGATCTGTTGCCACACGAGTAAGGAAGGGAATGGAATTTCCTGTGAGAATCAAATCATCAACATACACAAGGAAATATGCAATAATATTAGATTTATTGTACACAAAAAGGGATTCATCGGATTTTGTGTGGATAAACCCAATTCCTTCCAAAAACGTCCTAAGTGCATAATACCAAGTACGAGGAGCTTGTTTCAAACCGTAAATGGATTTGTGTAATTTGCAAACATAAGATGGAAACGATTTATCAATGAAACCAGGAGGTTGAGCCATGTAAACTGTATCAGAAAGGGAACCATGAAGAAAAGCATTGTTCACATCAAATTGTTGAAGTGACCAATTTTGAGTGACTGCAATACTCAGGACTGCTCGAACGGTTGCTGGTTTGACCATAGGACTAAACGTTTCTGAAAAATCAACTTCGGGGCGTTGGTGAAAACCTTTGGCCACAAGTCGAGCTTTGAACTTGTCTAAGGACCAGTCCGGTTTCCGTTTGATGCGGAAGACCCACTTTGAACCAACAATGTTGGTAGAATCATCAGGTGGTACTAAATCCCAAGTACCGTTTTTGAGAAGGGCATTAAATTCAGATGACATGGCCTCCCTCCATCGTTCATCTTTTAATGCCTGAGAGACGCAACTAGGTTCAATGTCAAAAGATAGATTACTTGTAAGACCGTACCTCGGATTAGGTTTGAAAATTCTGTTTTGAGCTCGAGTGACCATTCGAGTGCCTTGGAGGGCCGGTGGGGATGGCGATAAGGGAGCATCTGGCGACTCGAGTCGAAGAGGTGGGTGGGGTGTACTTAGTGAGCTGGGGGGTGCAGTTGGGCTGGGTGTTGGGCTGGTGGGTGTATTAAGCGGAACAGGGGGTGCAGCGGGGTTGGGTGTTGGGCTGGTGGGTGTATTAAGAGGAACAGGGGGTGCAGGTAACGAGGGTGGTGATGGGTTTGGGCTGACGTCGACGACAGGGGGTATATTTGGGGGAGGGGGTGTATTCGTAAAGGTTGGGGGTGTGGCAAGATCATGAGGTAAGGGAGGGGGTGTACTAATCAGAGTGGGTGGTGGAAAGAGCATAACAGTAGGGTTTTCTGGTGGGCAAGGGGGTGTATCTACTAAATCAGGGGGTGTATCAGTAGCAGATTTAGGAGTGGCTAGAGGAAAGACATTTTCAACAAATTGAACATGACGAGATGTATATATTTTGTTGGTTTTTAAGTCAAGACAAAGATAAGCAGCTTGGGTAGGAGAGTATCCAATGAAGACACATGGAGTGGATCTAGGGTCTAATTTATGAGAAGTGTAGGGGCGGAGCCAAGGATAACATAAGCAACCAAAAACTCTAAGTTTGGTTAGGTTTGGAGTTTGTTTTAGGAGATATTGATATGAGGACAACATGTTAAGATTGGGTTTTGGTAGACGGTTTATAATATAAGTAGCAGCACAAACTGCATGAGGCCAATATGTAAGAGGCATGGAGGCATGATGTAAAAGGGCTAAGGCAGTATCAACAACATGTCTGTGACGACGTTCAGACATGCCATTGTGTTCAGGGGTGTGGGGAGGAGTTGTGAGATGAGATATGCCATGAGTTTGAAGGAGAGAACGAAGAGCAATGAACTCTCCTCCATTGTCAGAATAAAGGGTTTTGATTTTGGTATTATAAAAGTTTTCCACTATATTTTTAAAGGAGATGAATGTGGGGAGAACATCGGACTTACGTTTTAGGGGGTAGATCCATATGTATTTGCTAAAGTGATCAACAAAAATGACATAGTATTTGAAGCCTTCAGTTGACAGGACAGGGGACGACCACACATCAGAAAAAAGAACCTCAGGAGGGGAACTAGATATAATGCTTGAATCGTAAAAAGGAAGTTTATGACTTTTAATACAGTTGCAAGAATCACAATAATGCAGTTTTGAGTTCGTGATAGGTAAGTTATACTTGGATAAGGTATGGGAAAGGATTTTAGAGGACGGATGACCTAGACGAGCGTGCCAAATGGGTGATGGTTGTTTTTCCGAGATGAAGGCTGTGGGGTTAAGAGATGCTCGAGTCGGCCATACGTAGAGATTATCCACGCGACTCCCCGTGAGGAGAATGGTCCCCGTTTTGCCATCCCGCACCTGAAAATAATTAGAGCCGAAGATAATGTTAACATCGTTATCTCGACACAAGGTTGAAACGGAAATAAGATTTTTGGCCATTTGTGGGACAACAAGGACATTTGAAAATTTCAACATATCAACATGAGGAAACGTCAAGGAACCAATGTGCGAAATATGCAAACCGTTACCATCACCGATGACTACATCATCCGAACCGGAATATGGAGAGGAAACGAATAAATTTTGGAGGTGAGTTGTAATATGATGAGAGGCCCCGGAGTCTAGGATCCAAGGAATGGAGCGTGTATGTGAAATAGCCGAGTGGGCGGAGGTGGTGTATGTACTAGCCGGGTGGGTGTATGGACTGGGTGGGGTGTATGTAGGAGCGTAGAGGGTGCGTAGATGCAGAGGAGTGTATTTTCCAGAGTTGGGGGTGTAAGTAGCAGGAGAGTGTGTAGATTTAGGGGGGGTGTACTTACCGGAGTTGGGGGTGTATGTAGCAGGGGAGTGAGTGGGAAGATTTGAGGGGGTGTTTTTACCAGAGTCGGGGGTGTGGGTATCTATTGAGTAAGGACTGAGTCGACTCGGTGAGTGGGGACCGAGTCGACCCATTGAGTTGTGGATCTTATCAGGGAGCAGTTGTTGGAGTTCTGGGCATGTTCGGCCGGTGTGCCCCCGAGCAAGACACCATTGACAGGTGGGAGGGGTTCGGTATGGGCGGTTAGAGGCGCCGGCGACCATGGCCGACGCCGGGCATGACGCGGCGGAGCGACGCGATGCGGTTTGGGCTGCGAGGAACTGAGTTTGTTTGTGCCGGAGAAGATGGCGTCAGTTGTGCGAGCCGAGGAGGATGGGCGGCCATCGAGGTCGCTGGAAGGTGGAGTTGCAGGTCTCCGCGTTCTGCCATAGAAAAGCTTCGAAGAAGATGGAGTACGGTTGTGATGAGTTGTTGATAATATTTGGGATTTAAAGCCATAAATTAGCGTCAGGCTGTGATTAATAAAGGTTGGGTTGTTATGGAGGTTGTGGGCTGCTATGGAGGTTGATTAAAGAATCAAAATATTAGCGTGGCAGTTATGGAGAATTGTTTGAAGCAGTTGCAGAGCTTTAATGGAGAATTAGTGGTAGTTGTGAGGTTTTGAACGACAGTGAGTGTCGATCAACAACTACGAGGGAGGGTGTCGGATCAAGGCGTTAGCCGTAGGACTCGTTAATACCATATAGAAAAACAATGAATAGAGAAATTATTATTTCATTGAATGAATGTAAAGAGTACACGAAAGAAGTATTTATAGATACAAAACATATCTATTCTAAATCTCTAATTAAGAAAAATAAAGATTTACAAGATATATAAAATATATTATACAAGATATATATAATATCTTTCAATATATTTATATATGCCTAATATACTTTGTTGGCAAATACTTGTATACACTTGGATGCACCATGCCCCCTACCTGTTTTCAGCTATTGGGCCTTCCTTGAGACTGGGCCTCAGATTTCAGTCACACACCCATCTGTTTACTCAGTTCACCCTCAATAAACTCGCACCCACAAATTTTTTTAGTTCACCCAATAATGATTTGCACCCCCCTAATTTCAATTTCGACTTTTTTATTTATATTTTATCTGCACCCACTAATTTAATGAGTTCACCTCCTAATCATATTTTTACAACAGTTATCTACACCCGCTTATTTTATGAGTTCACCCCCAAATTATTTTTTACCACAGTTATCTATACCCGCTCATTTTATGAGTTCACCCACATATTATTGTTTTACCACGATTATCTGCACTCGCACATTTCATGAGTTCACCCCAAAATATTTTTAGAAAAATAATCACATTTAATAGAATATATTATCCTTTTATTAATGTACACAAAATATAATAAAATAAACTCTAAAAAATCGATTCACCACCAAGTCACCCATATTTTTTTAAAAAATCGTAAAAATATAATTAATAAAAAAAATCGAAATTAGCCATAAATCTCGATTTTTTACTTTTTAATTTTCCTTTCCCCTACTCTTTTTCCATTTTTAATTTTTTTTTTCAAATTTTTTATTTCTTCATTTTTTTTTCCCTTTTCCTTTTTTATTTTAAATTTTCCTACATTTCTTTTACATTTTTTGCATGTGTATTTTTTAAATTTTAATACAATATAATATTATAGGCATGATTTTATTATAGTCGATTGGCAGTGCACTTGAATTTCAATTTTAATTTGATGAGTAAAGGACCTGCCGAAAATTCATGCCGATCGGCGGGTGACCCAACCACCACCATGCCCGACCACCCCCTTGACGGCGACGGCGGCGCTTCCGTCCTGGCCGCTGAAGCCCAAGACCCATATTCGAATCGCAATCGCGATTCTTCACTTCCATGACAATCGACATCATCTTCCATCTCGGCAACGATCCATGGCGGCCGAAATTCTCTTCTCATTTCGACCACCGACGCGACTGCTTCGATCAATCTCCCTTGTGTTCGCGATCCAGGATCTTCTTCGGCATCAATGGCTCTCGCCTACAACACTCGGATCGACGCCGCCTCTCTCTCGTCGTTCATCTCTGCCAAAATCGAAGCTATATTGCTTTGTCCGTCTTCTTCATCATGCTACTGTGCATCCTCTTCCTCCGGCTGACGGCAGCCCGACGGAGGAATGTGAGTATGTTGCCGATGGATCTCTAACCGGCCGACACTCAAAGCCGGTGACCTTGCTGATGAAATCTCAAACGACGACTGCTGACCTAGGGTGCCCTCCCATTGGGCTAGGGTTCCCTTCAACTGGGTTTGGTAATGTGCACCCCCTATTTTCTTCAGTACACCCCGATTTGCACTCCCTCCACTTTTTTTTTATGGTACTATTAGTTATTGGTACTGGTATTACTATTTATTGATTGTAGTATTACTATTAATATACAAATGAATTAAAATTAATGATTACTGATTACGGTATTATTAATTATTAATTGTGGTATTACTGGTTATTGTTTGTGGTATTACTGATTGTGTGAAATTATTTATTATTGTTTAAGACATTACTGATTATTATTATTATTATTTATGGTATTACATATTATTGATTATGGTATTACTTAATATAATTAGATTTGTGGAATTATTTATTATTGTATAAGATATTACTGATCAATGTTCATGATATTACTAATTACTGTTCATTGTATTACTGATAGTTGTTTTTGGTATTATTGAATATAATTGGATGTGTGGAATTATTTGTTATTGTATAAAATTTTATTGATTAATATTAATGGTATTACCGATTACTGTTCGTGGTATTACTAATAATTGATTTTAGTATTATTTAATATAATTAGATATGTGTAATTATTTGTTATTGTATAAGATATTGGAGTACTAATTATTTTTAATGGTATTAGTGTATTACTGATTATTACTTATTGTATTATTGAGTATAATAAAATCATACATATAATATTATTTTGTATTAAAATTTTAAAAAATACTAATGAAAAAAATGAAGAAATAAAATTTTTTGAATAAAAACTGAAAATGGGAAGAAAAATTAAAAAGAAATTTTTTTTGAGATTTGTGCCTTATTTTGATAGATTTTTTAAATTATGTTTTTACGATTTTCTTTTTCTAAAATATGGGTGATTTAGTGGTGAATCGACGGTAACTCGACAATGACTCTACTACATATTGTAAATGTATAAATTATGGTTGATTTTATTATTATATTTTGTGTAAATTAATAAAAAGATAATATAGTATTTTAAATGTAATTATTTAAAAAAAAAATTGGGGGTGAACACATAAAATGAGTGGGTGCAGAGAATTGTGGTAAAAAAAATTAGGGGTGAACTTATAAAATTAGCGGGTGTAGAGAACCGTTGTAAAAAAAAATGATTTGGGGGTGAACTCATAAAATGAGAGGGTGCAGATAACTGTAGTATAAATATGATTTGGGGGTGAACTCATAAAATGAGCAGGTGCATATAACTGTAGTAAAAAAATATTTGAGGGTGAACTCATAAAATGAGTGGGGTGCAGATAACTGTGGTAAAAAAATAATTTGGGGGCGAACTCATAAAATGAGCGGGTGTAGATAATTGTTGTAAAAAAAATGATTTGGGGGTGAACTCATAAAATGAGTGGGTGCAAATAACTGTAGTAAAAATATAATTTAGGTGTGAACTCATTAAATTAATGGGTGCATATAAAATATAAATAAAAAATTAAAATTAAAACTAGGGGGTACGGTGCACTTGGAGGTACGCAAGTGTGACCCTACTTTGTTTAGGTTTTTGAGGAAGTTAAATTGGTATTTTAGTTATGCATATAATATAAACTTGTCTAAGTACTTGTGAATATATATTTTATCCATTATATATACTCCATAGGTGATATGGTCTGTTTTAGCAAATATTGTCTAACTTTATTTTTTTTTTCCGTTTCAATGAAAAAAAAAATTAATTTTTTTTTAAATTACTCTCTTTCATAGTATTTTATTATATTATTTTCTGAATCAATCACATCACATCTAATACATCTAACTTATTTATATTTCTTAATCTAATAAATAGCTTTAAATAGCTTTCTATCTATTTTGAATGAGTAGAATTTGTCAGTCTTTTAGGTTAGTGGACATTACAAGTGCACAAGCAACACAAATAGAGTTTGCAGACACGTATGGTTGGTACGTTAATTAGTTAGGCTATCAATATTTTCAAAGTCTACTTAGATCCTCAAACTTTATTTAACCTAATAATTAGTTATTGTCTTACCTATCTGTTGTATCGATTTATTTACGTCGGGGTGTATTTATCGAATGATTACTAACATAATAATTTATATTGATGAGGTTTTTATACGGATTACAATATGATCAAGGTTATGTTCTTGAATATGAAGAACTAAGGTTTAAAAGATTAAGATAATAGAGAGCAAAATGTGTAATATATTTAGTGAATTTAGAATTGTGTCTTTATTACAGCCTTCAATTGGCTTTTATACTTAGGTTTACATTTGCATGCTTTAATTGTTGGCAGCTCAGCATTAATTCTTAGAAACTAATATCCACCAGTTGTTTAATATTATACATCAGCTGCTTATTATTGATCATTACATGCATTTAATGCTTCTACTTTGCATCAAATGCCTTTGAAACCGACTTATATTTTGTCCCCTTGATAACGGTGCTCATCGCCGATCATCTTGAGTTACGTCGCCTTTGACTAGTCAACTTTCTTTACTCAAGACATCAAGGTTCGTTGTTCGCCCTTATGTTCGCATCTCTTGACTTCTGGTCGTTGTTTATCTTGCCATAACCATAAGGCGAGCAACTTGAGTTATCTTCTTCCCGTTGTTTTCTCTCTTCCTCTTCCTTAAGTTTGGCTAATCTCTCTTGTATCTCTTTCATGACCATGACTTTATTCATTACCCTCTACCAGGGTCCGACCAGTTGCCCTTGTTTTCCATTGATGTTTATCTTAATAATTGGTATGGGCCTCTATTGATGTGATATTGGTAAATGGTGTGTCCAAGGATACATTCATCTTATTCCACGTCCTTCCATTACTTTAATCTTTATCATGATAAGTTGTCCTTGCTCGCCGATATAGAATCTTTATATCTTCTCGCTAGTCACTTTATCATCTCTCGATATATTTATCGACTCTTTCTTGACTTTGATGACTAGGATGAGGACTTTGACTATTCTTCGTTGAATACTTGACTGGTCAATATACGACTTGTTGACTCTTTGACCCTATGTTACACTACACAAACTACATCCATTATTTTATCAAATTCCAATCTATATATAAATGTGTAACCCGGCAATTGAGATTCTATATCATACTACTAGCTAGCAAAAAAAGAAAATAAAATTGCCTTTATTTAATCTTTGGAATCAATCAATGGCATCCTCCAACTTTCAGTTTATTGCTTCATTATTCATGGTCATAATGATCACATTTTCAAGCATGCATGAAAGTTGGGCGGCGCACCCCCTATTGCAAGCTTCTCAGCCAGGATTTCCGACGACTATTCCGCCGCTACCTAAGCCCGCATTGCCCACCATGTTAACATACACATAAATGTTAACACATAAATGCAGCCCACACACATACTACATGTATGAGTTACAAGTTAGATTAACATTCAAGTGTAAAATAGTAATTTAGATAGGAAACAATTAGAACCACTGAACCTTCTAGAATGAGGTGGTTACCACTTATGGAATGTATAAAATCCACACCACAGGCGTGTAAAACATAATTCAATATCATAATTTCTTTTCTCAGTTTAAAGTGTGTTGCTCTTCAACATGGTATCAAGAGTCAATTACATTATTTCCCTTATTCTAGTTGATGCATATCTTCATTCTTCATCCTAACCATTTTCTTCTGATCCTTTGAATATTCATAGCGATTACTGCTCATCTTCAATCAAATTCCTCTTCTATCGATATTATTCTCTCTCTTAATCCAATACTCAATGTCGACTTCAAACACAGCCTCTTCATCTCAATCTTCTCTTCCTCGATTCATTGTTCTTAGCATTCGTCTGGACAATGAAAACTTCACTTTCTGGCGATCTCAGATTCTCGCAATTGTTAATGCGCACGGTTACGAAGACGTTCTTTTGTGCACTTCAGATGAAGTTCCAGATTTAGACTCCTCGTGTGATATATCGATGCAATGGCACAGGCGTGATCAATACTTACTGAGTTGGATGTTAAGCTCCATATTTGTCTCCATGCTTGGGCATGTGAGCCGTTGTACTCATGCTTTTGAGTTATGGAAGGTGTATGATGATTTGTTTCGCTCACAGTCAGCAGCACAAGCGATGAGTTTGCGTCTTCGATTGCAAACTCTAAGGGTGTGTTTGGTTTGGGATTGGCTCATCCGGATTTGGATGGGCCATCCCCCATCCCATCCCTCTCCATCCAAATACCCATTCAAATACCAATCCACCCCTATAATACATCTACATATTTATTTCTATACAATCACATCACTCTTTTTTTCTTTTAATCACTCATTCTCTCTCTTACTTTTTTTCCACACATTTATTCTCTCTCCTACTTTTATTCCATACATTTATTCTCTCTCATACTTTTCTTCCACACATTTATTCTTTCTCCTACTTTCTTCCACACATTTATTCTCTCTCCTACTTGATTTGACATAAAGTTCTCCATCCACACCTATTTTTCAATCTCAATTCAAACACAATTTTTATTCAATTACTATTCATGGATTACCCTCATCCATATTTTTCCAATCTCCATCCCCATCCCATCCACCACCATCCCTAACCAAATAGCACCTAAGGAAAAATGATATGTCAATCGATGAATATTTGCTTCAAATGCGGATGATTGCGGACGGTCTTCACGCAGCCGAACAACCAGTGACCGATGATGAGTTAATTCTGTATGTACTTGGCGGACTAGGCCCTGAATTTAAAGCAGTTGTAGTTAGCCTAACTACACGCGGCGATCTTCCCAGCCTTGTTGAAATTCAATCAATTCTTCACACTCATGAAATGCGTTTGATGCATTTCAACACTCTGCAACAGTTCACATCTAACAAATCCACTGCAAACTCGTCTAATTCGGCAGCACATGTTGTACATCGTGATACTCGATCTAATAGCGCAGGGCGTGGTCGAGGTCGTTCACATTTTGGGGGTAAACCGAGAATTGTGTGCCAATTGTGCGGATAAAATTATCACATTGCAGCTAAGTGCTACAAGCGCTTTGACACTACATTTCATGGTCTACATCCAACACATCATCAGTCTATATTCAATTCTTCAGTGCAACCTCACATTCAAGCAAATATTGCTCAACATATGCCAAATCCTCAATTCCACATCACTCCTCGATCACAGACATACATTGGCCAGGTTAACTCATCATCTCCTATGCCTTACTCTCAATATCAGTCACTTGTTCTGCCTCATACTCAGGTTCCATCCTCATCCTCTCGACCATCTCCTGTCAATGAATGGTATGTGGATAGTGGTGCGACGCACCACATAACTTCTCAGTTTGAAAACCTACAAGTGAGCACTCCATATCAAGGTAAATCACAACTTACAGTTGGTAATGGTTCTAATGTGCATATTGCAAATGTTGGCTCTCTCAGCTTGCCATCTCTTATTAAATCCAAACATGTTGTGTTGAATAATGTGCTACATGTTCCTGATATTACGAAGAACTTGTTAAGCATATCTCAGTTTCTTAAGGATAATCATGCTATGATTGAGTTTCACCCGGATTCGTGTTTTGTTAAGGAAGTAACAACAAACAGGGTCCTACTGAAGGGTGCTCTTAGAGATGGATTGTATCAGCTGGACTTGAATAAAGCAGGAAAGCATAAAGAATCACATACTGCGTTCGATTGCAATGCTACTTATATTTCTAATAAAGATGTATGTCGTTTATGGCAATATCGATTAGGCCACCCATGTAGTGAAACCCTCGCTCGAGTCTTTCACAAATTACATATTCCTTTTGCTAGAAAGTCTATTGAGTTTTGTGATAATTGTATCTTGGGAAAGATGCATCAAAAGTCTTTCAGTTCAGTTGTACATCACACTCATCTCCCTTTTGAAATAATACATATGGATGTTTGGGGGCCTGCTTCAGTTTTATCTACGGAAGAGTACAAATATTATCTTATCATTGTTGATGATTTTACGAGATACTCTTGGATCTATCCTCTGCATTTAAAATCTAGTGTAGCAGATGTTGTGTCTCAATTTATTTCGTTGGTGGAACGACAGTTTGGTCGGAAAATTAAGGTTATTCATTGTGATATGTATGGTGAGTTTGTTGTGTTACACAAATTGTTTCGACAGTTGGGCATTGTAGTTCGTCATTCCTGTCCTCATACACATCAACAGAATGGCTTGGTGGAACGGAAACATCGCCATGTGACTGATCTTGGCTTGGCAATGCTTGCTCGTAGTAAACTACCAATGAGCTTTTGGTGGCATGCATTCAGAACAGCAGTTTATCTCATAAACTTTCTTCCCACAGCTATTATTCAACATCACTCTCCTCATTTCAAACTCTTTAAGACTGATCTTTCCTTATCACATTTGAGGGTTTTTGGGTGCTCTTGTTATCCGTTCCTTCGGCCATATAACAACTCAAAGTTACAATTTCGGTCATCACAATGTGTGTTCATTGGGTACAGTATAATCCACAAGGGGCATCTATGCCTTCACCCCTCTGGTCGTGTGTTCACATCTCCTACGGTGGAGTTCAATGAATTTGATTTTCCTTATCCATATTTGTTCACAACCCCCCATGAAACACCACCTTCCCATAACTCTTCATATGTACCTACTCATATACTCCAAAAATCTGCTACAATACCTACTGCCCCCTCATCAATCCCATCACTTCAAACATCTCTATCTACACCTTCGTCAACATCCATTCGATCCACCTCACCACATGCAGCTCCTCATCAATCTTCCCCCTCACCTGACCCATCCCAATCTCCACAGCCTCAAGCTCCTATCTCATCTCAGATACGCACAGTTAATGAACATGGCATGGTTACTCGGTCAAAGAATGGTATTTATAGACCTAAAGTGTTTTCTGCAAATCTGGTATCACCACTTGCTGAACCAGATAGTGTGGCACAGGCTCTTCTCATTCCTCATTGGAAGAAGGCCATGGAGGATGAATACAATGCTTTAATCACTAAGGGTACATGGAGGTTGGTGTCGGCTTCACATACTAATAATGTTATCTCTACCAAGTGGCTATTCCGGGTAAAATACAACAAGGATGGTACAGTCGAAAGGTACAAAACCCAATTGGTGGCAAGAGGTTTTCAACAGACAGCGGGTGTCGATTTTTTTCACACCTACAGCCCGGTGGTGAAACCCATCACTCTTAGGATTGTCTTTTCTATTGCTGTAACAAAGAGATGGTGTATTCAGCAAATTGACATTAATAATGTCTTTCTCAACGGTGACTTACAAGAACGAGTATTCATTCATCAGCCCGAAGGTTTTCAGGATTCAACTAATCCGACTCATGTGTGTCAATTGGTGAAAGCATTGTACGGCCTCAAGCAAGCCTCGAAGGCGTGGTATGATAAATTGAAGGGTTTTCTCCTCTCATATGGTTTGGCACACTCAACAGCTGACACATGCCTATTTTTTAATTCAATCAATGGAAAGCTTCTCATTGTTTTGGTGTATGTTGATGATATCCTAATAACAGGCGATGATGATCAAGTTGTTCAACACCTAATATCTCAGCTGCATGCTAAATTCTCCCCCAAGCATTTGGGAGTTGTTAACTATTTTTTGGGCATTGAAGCATTGGTGACTCCATCTGCCATTACACTCACTCAATCCAAGTACATAAAGGATGTCCTATCTAAAGCCAATCTGCAAGATTGCACCTCCTGTCCCACTCCTATATGTCCCAACACTAAACTATCTCTTACTGACAGCCCTCCCTTCTTTGATCCCTCTCTTTTCCGGAGTATTGTTGACTCCCTTCAATACCTCACCATCACTCGACCCGATATCTTCTTCAGTATTAATAAACTCTCTCAATTCCTTAATGCACCAACTATGAATCATTGGAAGGCGTGTAAACGGGTCTTGCGATACTTGAAGGGGACACTAACTGTTGGTTTATTGTTTTCACCTGTTCTTGATTTCAGGCTCGAAGGTTTTGCGGACGCTGACTACGCTGCAAACTTGGATGATAGAAGGAGCACTTCAGATTATTGCATCAAACTTGGATCGAATCTCATAAATTGGTGTTCAAGTAAGCAATGAGTGGTGGCTCGCAGCAGCACAGAGGCTGAGTATAGAGCTCTTGCACTTGCAGCCACTGATATTTTGTGGATCAACACACTCTTTTCTGAACTACGACTTCCGTTGCTTAAACCTCCAATTCTGTGGTGTGATAATCAGGGTGCCATAATCTTGGCATTTAACCCTACCTTTCATTCCAGAACTAAACATATTGAGATTGATGTACACTTTATACGTGAGAAAGTTCAAAATCAGCAGCTCGATGTTCGATATATTCCGACTGAGTCCCAACCAGCTGACATTCTCACTAAGCCATTGGCTCCGACACTATTTCTGTCATTGTGCTCTACTCTTGGCCTAGGCTCAATTGGGAGACCCATGTCGTCCAGAGCATGTTAACATACACAGAAATGTTAACACAGAAATGCAGCCCACACACATACTACATGTATGAGTTACAAGTTAGATTAACATTCAAGTGTAAAATAGTAATTTAGATAGGAAACAATTAGAACCACTGAACCTTCTAGAATGAGGTGGTTACCACTTATGAAATGTATAAAATCCACACCACATGCGTGTAAAACATAATTCAATATCATAATTTCTTTTCTCAGTTTAAAGTGTGTTGCTCAACACACCATACCGAACCTTCCCGCCGCCACACTGCCACCGATGCCCACCATGCCGAGCTTTCCCGCCGCAACACTGCCGCAGCTACCGACCACCGTCCCAAAGGCGGCACTGGCAGTCCCTTCAATTCCTTCTTTCCCATTCCTTTCTCCGCCTCCCTCAAACTAGTTCTTGAAATGACGTTACATTTTTATTAGTATCATTTAATGTTTGTTTTCTTGTGATTTTATAGTGCTTGTTTGTTTGTTTTTTTTTTATTACAAGTTAAATACCCATCCCTTTTCCCCTCCCCATGACTCGAACCCAGGACCTAAGGCCTAGGTAGTGGTGCTCTAACCACTTGAGCTATTCCACTTTGTCAAATAGTGCTTGTTTGTATGAGCTCCTCATTCTATTCGGTTGTAATTCTTACTTTCATAGGCTTGGGTTTCGATTTTAATTCATTGTTACATTGTTCATGGATTCAAATATTTTGGCTTTCATATGTTTGATTTTAATTTTTTAGCACACAAGATTACCTATTTCAATTTTGGTATGATTGATAGGTGTCATTTGAAAAAAAAAATCTATTATTATTCTATATATATTCCATAATAATAAGACAGTTACAAAATAATTGTCCTCACTTACAGACTAATCTGCGATTTTCAGACCATTCTCTATATTATATAATCCCTAAACTAGTAAACACAAGACATTTTTCAAGTCGACAAGCTCATAGTCAGAAATTCTATCCATTCTCTTCTATTTACTACTAGTATTTAGCGTCTCTACGTGCATGGCGTTCTCACACTCTCACAGTCTCACTCAATCTGAAATCTTGAAGAAGACAGAAGTTTGTTGTTTCTTTTAACGTAGTTATTTAGTTATTTTTTAACAAGTAGTGTGTGAACATTGTAATAGCATATCATCTATTCGAATTATATTTTGGATTATTGGAATTTCATTTTGTCTATTATATTGAGATTGTGTTTTACATTTTTATTAATTATTGTGTGTAGGGAAAAAAATGAGCAAAACTACGGTTCGGTCAAAACCGACCGAACTGCCCGAAATATTATGGTTTCAAACCGAACGGTTTTTATAAATACGGTTTAGTTTATGATTTTGAAAAAAAAAAAGAACGGTTTATAGTTTGGTTTACGATTTACGACCGAACCGTGCACACCCTTACTTAAATAGTAAAAAAATACTATATTTGAAAATTAATTTAGTGGTGCTGAATATATTAAATAAGCTAAGAAACGGAAATTAAAATGTAATTAAAGTTAAAATGATAAACCCTATCAAGAAATTGAATAACATGAAAAAGAAAGGTTTAGGTGAAGAAGAAAAAGAAGTGCGATGAAAGGGAGAAAATAGAGACGTGTTTTAATGAATATTAAAAACTTAATCGCAAAATCATGCATGTTCGAAGAAGTTGTTGTCTTTCGTAACTAATTTCAAAGCAGCATTTTCTTCTACACATCGCCACTAATATCATCATCAATTATCAAAAATCAAAATTCATCAATGTGGTCGATTTCACAATCTAAAACATTATGTGTTTGAATCTATTGACAACACTCTTTTTGATAAATCTATCTGGTTAGTCTCATGACTTTCAACTTTTGTGTTAAAGGTCCCAAAAAATTTAGAATTTTCAATTTGATCTCTCTTTTTTTTTTTTTTTTTAACTGAATTGGGAACTATTAATCCCATAGCTTTAATTGATTATTTTCACAAAAGGTCCCAAAAAACGTGCATCAATTCGACGTGGTTGGTGGAAATTTGGTGACTTTGGACTGAAATGATCAGACGAATTGCACTTATGAAGTAAAATTGTAAATCTTAAAAAAAATTGGACCAATTAATACTAATATTAATCTGGGATCTCCTATTATTAAAAGAGTATGAATATTGGTGAGACAAGTGTTGTGGATGATGAGAAGTTAACCTAATAAGCCACTCTTCATACCTGCCCAAATTAATGACTTTTTCTTCAAATGATCACCATCTATTATCTAGCTATAAATATGTATTATCACCACACAACACCTTATTACTTCCTCTCTTTCTCAACCCTTTAATCAAATTCATCTAAAAAAAACCATCAATGGCATCCTCTAATTTCTATCTCATCTTATCTCTACTCATCGCCATCTCATTCTCAAGCATCCACACAATTTGCGCGGCACGCAACCTGTTGCAGGCTTCTCAGCCCGTCTTGCCGACAATTCCATCACTGCCACCAATGCCAAACCTTCCCACCGCCACCCTGCCACCAATTCCGACCAATCCGTCTCTGCCACCAATGCCAAACCTTCCCACCGCCACACTGCCACCAATTTCGACCAATCCGTCTCTGCCACCAATGCCAAACCTTCCCACCGCCACACTGCCACCAATTCCGACCAATCCGTCTCTGCCAAAACCCACGTTGCCACCAATGCCAACCACCGTGCCAACCTTACCAAATGTGGCGCTGCCTCCAATGCCAGCGTTCCCCTCATTCTTGGCACCATCTCCATCAAACTAATCCTTAAGAACATGCATGAGCTTGATATCCCTTCATTAGGAAAATTATATTTATGATTTTTTTTGTTTGATTGTTTGTATGCCACCATAGTTGGCTAGCCTGTTTGCATTGTTTCAAGATTGAGCAACTCTATGTATCCTATTAATTTTCATCCTTGTATACCACATTCTTCAATTAATTTTTATGATTGTTTATGGCCAAGCATCTTTATCTTATCCTTTAAACCGTGTATATTCATTCGTATGATACAAAGAATGATATATGTCAAATTGTTAAGTTCCTTAGTATGATACAAATTCTTTAAAACAAAAATTAACCATCTCACGAAATGAATCGAAGCTTCTTCACTTAACAAATATTATTCAGACAATACCTAACATGAAACAGAGGGAGGGAGTATTACATACAACATTTGTCACCCTAAGTGGCCAAATGAGCACTAAAATATGATATTTAAAATGTACCAAGTTTCCAACTAAGAGATAAATTTATAGGCAATTTTGTAAGTGAAAGCAGAAGCGCAACAAAGGAATTAACTCGTGGATTCATACATGAATAAAATTGTACCAAATGCTATCTATATAATATAAAGATGGCCAAGGGCTTTTATTTATACTACAAATTAGTCCATTATGGCCAGACCAGTTCGCAAGTCGGTAAACTTACACACAACTCAAACGCCACAGAAAAAAAATGTTTGAGCTGCTGCATCTCTAGCTCTCCCCTTTAGGGTAAGCATAATTATTTCATAAAAAACGAACGGGTTAGTGAAATGAGCTGTGATTTTATCTACTAACACAGCCATCTCAGTAGCTAATTATCTACTTTTAGTATACAAGGAGGAAGTACCTTATCTTTCCAAATATGTCTTCTCCTGAAGCTCAGTAAGATCCAACCTTCATCCAATATCCGACAACCCTGTTTTATTTGAATTAATCCAAGACGACGGCCAACAACTGGGTTCTCTTATTATTTGAATAATAGGATGCAGTGCAGTTATGGATTGTACCAGCTGCTAGGCCCGAATATATAGCCAGATATATCCTCTGTACTTGACTCCTTGGTGCTATCTGTACTACATGAACCAGCATCCGATATGCTGAAAATGGATGAGCTGTCACTCAATGAATCCAATGGGACACCCGTGAAATCATTCGGAGAAATCCAATCAAGGTGTTTATGATGAGGCGATGTTGACTCAGTATTCCATTCAGAAGAACTCGGTTTTGTCTTGGGATTTTTCTTCTTAGCATTGTTACTTGAGGATATAGCTTCCATGTTTCTCTTAATTTTCCCATCACTGCTATTCCTAACAAAAGATGCATCTCGCGGGGTTTCCCTAAAGAGATAAATAAGCACGCTTTGGTTCAATTTAATCCAAAATAAAACCGGTGCTTTTGAGACTCATTGAGTTACCTAGCGTAGAAGAGAATGTACGCTTCTACAGATAAGACTGTCTCCAGATCCACATGGCTCACCTATATGAAGAAACAGAAATCAATTCTACTATTTGTGGTACAACATAAATAAAATTAAAGTGAAGATAGTTAAGATATCTGGAGATCTGCACAGTGACATACCCTGCTGTCATCAATTCTAAACCATGTTCCTTGTAAATCTTTGATATAACTCACATAATGACCACTGTACGCAGCATTCATTATACCCAAGTGAACCACCACTGCATACAGACGATATATAGGATATTTGTCGCTCATTCCACTCATATAAGGAAAAAGGTTCAGCCTCTCAGGAAATCTAACTGCCTTATTCAGCTTTTCCATGTTGCCTGACTGATAACAGAACTTGTTTGGTAAGTTTATAAACCAATGTGATAATTAAATGTGCTGTGAGATTATGATATCTTACCTGGAATCGCTTCAGGACAATAGTAAGAATGTTGGGAGCCTCAAGTATTGTCAATCTCTTCTTAGCCTTCTCATAAGACTTACATCTGCCAAGAAAGCATATCACATTAAAATTTTAAAATTGCTAATAGACAATAATATGCTCTTATGCATCTGAATATTCATACTGCTTGATGGCTAACTTCAATACCGTCAATTCATCAGGAAACATTTCACTTTTATTTTCCTTAATTTCCCTTCAGACTCAAATTACACGAGAAAAATTCAAGAAACAGATAATATGATTCGTTTAGCTGTTCAATCTTAATCTACTGCTGTGAGATCAAACAACAGTTCTACAACAGAGGAAATACTTGTCTCTAATAGCAGCTATTCCACCAGCTATTTAATCACAAAACAATAAACTGGGAATTTATTCTATAATTTACATCACTGCTATGACAATCACCATCTACAATCTACATATTGGAAAATCATAAGGGGTCCAATTTCATAAGGCCGGCTACATTAGAGAAAAGTTTCAGATAAAATAATCAAGATTTGCTAAAACCTTCAAGATGTTGTTTATCCCTAGTATTGACAGAAATGTACAGACCTGTTGCACTTATACTTATCATCTCCACCAAGTGTTTCGGATTTCGTAAATTGCATAAGAGCCTCGTCAAGTGTATATATATCCCCATCAATCTCCACTGTAAGATCCAGCATCCGGTCACATCGCTCAGATCTTCCTGAACACTTCATGCACTTAATCTGGCAACTCAATGGCAACAGGTTAGCAAACACACATAATAGCACATACTCCAACTACAGACCAGATTTACTTGCAAACGAAAACATTCAACAGAAAATAAAACACCAGGCAACATGAAGATAGACCTTGGATCGTAGGTATCCACCGAAAGTTCGACCCATAAGGGTAGAATCTTCAGCAATTGATCCAGAAACACCAGCTTCCTCAAGGGATATGGACTGCATTTTGTCTACCACGTTTCTGATATAACATAAATATAATAATTGTGAGCTACAAATATTCATACAAAAATAAATCTTGCATCAGATACTGGCCTCAAGAACTCGTGTGCATCTTCCTCTCTTCCAATCGGTTGTATTTGTGACAGTAATCCAACAGGAGATACAGGAGAGTTTGTTTCTTGTCCCTTTTGGATCAGACGTTCGAACTTGCATATAAAGCATGGATCCCGCTTCAAACCTGAATCATGGTAAAGAAAGCTGAAATAAGAAATAAGGGTATAAAGACCGCTAATAAAGTGGTACTTGCATGTTTCTGAGTGAACCATAAAGTGGTACTTGCATGTTTCTGAGTGCAACCGTTGAAGAAGATACGACGTAATTGGCCGACTAAATATCAGACACTGCAGCACAGCATTGGCATAACAGCTGCAAGAAGAATCCATAGAAGTTGCAATAAATACAAGAGAGAGAGAGAGAGAGAGAGAGGTCCTTCATTCGAGTAAAAAAAAACAATCATATTTACATGATTGTCAAAATAAAAGTGCAGCATAAGCTTTACATTATAAAAATGAGACTGTAACACACAATATTATCGTTTACTACAATCATTTTTGCGCTAATGCTATTTTTCTATATAATAAACCAGAAAAAGTAATTAAAGAATCCAAATCCTAGCAAGCTCTTTACAACATGATGAAATCAGCATATAAGTAAGACATAGGACCCATCAACAGAGGCAAAGCTTCAAAGTAAAACAAGGTTCTATCATACTGCAGGAAGTAAACCATAGGTATTGAAAAGCAACAAAGAATATGATATATAGAAATATCTCTACCATGTGCCCACACAGACGCATTCATGCATAGAGAACATGCTATAACAAATTCACATGCAAATAGGCCAAGAAGGACATCACAAACAAGCAGAAGATGAAACACAGACCAGACAAATCATATTAAATTAACAAGTCACCTACCTATTTCCACAGTTTACAAGGCCAAATGGATGAAGTGCCACATCATCACAAGAGTATAATTGCATGAAAAGCTTAATAGGAAATACGACCTGTTAAGAAAAGAACACAACCTATGTAAGATGATGAATAATCATGTTAAAAATAACTGGAATAGCATAAGCCTAAAGGTTAGCCATTCAAGAAAAAAAGCAACCTTATGGTTAGGATTTCCACCAAAATCCTTCATCACATCAAATGCATAGGACTTAGACTGCTTTGGTGCTTTAAATTGTTGTACAAGTTTCCGTACAGATGTTTTCAGACCTTTGCTTGTAGATTGCGACAAATTTTGGTCACCTTCAATCTCAGAGGAAATAGCCTGAGGACTATCAGTTTTTGTAGACAGTTCCTGACAATTGCCTGAACTCCTAAACATAGTGGCTGGTCTTGTTTCCTTAGTATTGCAAAATTCGTTTTTCCAGTGATCATGGGACGGGGGTATCTTCGATGATTTTGTGAATTGTGAACTTAGTTCCACATTTGGCAGTTCAATATTGCTGAAAGCCTTAGAAGGTATAGCTCTTGCTACTTTACTAGTAGATGTATATGCATGGTTTTCCAGATCTTCAATTGAGCATGTCCTTGCAGGACTAGTGGATTGTGGACTCCCCAATTCAATTCCACCCAATTCAAACTCTTCCATTACAGCAGCCCTATCTCCTTCTCCTTCATCATCAAAACTAGCCAATTTGAGGTTTCCATCAATCTTACTAGCTGTTGTCTTTTCAATCTTGTTAACCAAAGGTAGATGTACAGAAGAAAGAGGAACTGATGCATTTTGTACATATATGTCATCAGGTTCGGAGATAGTTTGTGACATGTGAGAATCAATAATAACTGGGGGAGTCCTACTTGGCCTGATAGGAGTTCCTAACTCAACATCCTCACTCGTAGAAGAATCAACTGATGAATCACTTCGTTCAGTGGAAGAAAAGAAGCAAGACGTCGAGCTACTTGAAGATCTTGAATCATCGAATTCTTCAATGGGTTCTGAACAATTTTTAGCTTCATCATTCAGATGTACTGCAATCTGTTCTGGAGCTGTTTCTACACATTCAATTTTCTTTTTGACATGCAACGCAGGTGGCGCTGGCTGGCAGTCATCTTTATGTCCTTGTCTCCAATGAATTATTTGACACTTACCCGAACTAAAAAAAAAAAAGAGAGACTAAAATTAAAATCCGGAGATGGATAAAGAGAATTCAAATCAGATTTTTAGTTTAAAATGTATATATGTAAATATATCAACATAGAAATAATTCCATAACTTAGATTAACCAACAAGCCGCACAAATGAGAAATTCCAAGAAGAGACTTCAATGCTACACCCTTACGCAGCTTTCAAAAAATAAAATGCTACACTCTTAAGCAGGATTCATAAAGATAAAGAGGTGAACATAAGCGTGCATTCACAACAGCATGGTTTAGATATGAAAACTGGCATCTAACTCATGGGCCAACTGATGCCTATACTTAAAAGCATCTGTTACATGATTGAGGCATTACTGCTTCAAGCATGTCCGAAAAGCATATTCAATTGTGATATGTTCCTGAAGCAAACATCTTAGTGAAAGAATCCTTAGACACCAGATTTGAGGTTCCCTATCTCCTATTTAACAACTAAGTAAGATCTTTGATGGGGCACTTTTATGCCACCACAAGTTCATCTGAGTCTCTACACACTGTCTACTACTTTCGACTATGTTATACGTACTTTCCATATAGCCTTTGCTTAATAGAATCCAAAATTTTCCTTGCTTACTAACATCATTCATTGTCCTAAATAGTGGGAATACATACACAGAAAGCATGTCCATGCCTCAACTCAATGATAATCAAACCACCACATTTCTCACGTGATAAAAAGTAAATTACAGCAAATGCACTTTAAAACAGTGATGGATATCCTTTAAAACAACAGCCCAGAAAAGCTCAAATCCTAACGCGATTCTCCAAGAGAACTCAATTTCACCATCAAATGAAAATGCTGAATAGACTTGACCAATATAAGCAAAGTCTTTGTAACTGCCATCATAAGGTGGATAATATAAAAGTTAAAACTGAAACCTTGGAGCTGCTTGTCAAATATCTTGGCAGCAGTCAGGTGCAAAACCAATCACAAAGTTAGATAAAAGAAAATGCCACATTCAAAGGCTCAATCAACCCTGAAGCTTTTTGGTTTAGGGATCTCACGTAATGTACATTAAGAGATTTTAAATGGTTTAAATGCGGTAGCTGTCAGATTAAACTAGTATCTTTGTTAGGGATCTATTTATCTGCTGAAAATTGCACATACAATCTGCAAAAACTAGATCAATTATGGCCTACGCAATCTACTATATTATGTTCTTACATTCAATGCCTGGCACGAGCTAAAATCAAAAGAAGATCCAGACAAAAAATGGTAATTTAAATTGAATAATTCTCAAATGGGAGTCTCATGTACTTTTCATATTTTCTCAGCTTGCTTGTACCAACATAAAGTGAAGTGAAAAACCATAATACTTAATGTGCCCATCTAGCAAGATTAACTATAATAACATCTCTATGTTGGATCTTCAGCATTCATCTCTCCCACCACCCATTGCCCCAAATTGATCTCCATGTACTTCCACACTCCAATGATTTATGCCTGTCAACACAAAGCCCTTGCCTTTCCCTTTCTTAGCACTGTCTTAGAGGGCCAATCAACAGAATAACCTGCACAACTGCACTATCTCTCATTCCACTCTTGCCCACAACCTTTTTCCTATCAATTAAGTCTCCAGATCTTCATCACCCATTGCACGTAATAACACAATTATTCATGAATTTCTCAATTATTTTTCTTAGTTCAAATCCAAGATATGAATTTACTAGCAACAAATAAAACGATAAATTAGTTCATGGCCCTAAATTTCCGATTAGACAACAAATCACTCCCAAAAGTAAAATTTCAAATTCACTCGTATATAAAATAAAAGAAACATATTCAACAAAATACGCATTCGAAGAGTATCAATAACAAAGGCATAACAGCACTCACCAGTACTTAACAGCTTTACACCTGGAACACCTAGTTGTGGTGGGGCAGTAGCAAACAGCACAAGATTGGTGTGTTTCGAGCTGCGGATTGGGTTGCGGATTATGCTCTTCAATAGCTTTCGATTTATACTCATCAATAGCTTGAAGCTTAGCAATTTTCGCTTCTTCTTCGGAGGCCACAGCCACCAGCCTCAGAATCTCATCCTTCTTCGCAGCCCCATTTCTCCATTTGTGGCGGATTACAAGGCCAAAAATCAGAAAAATCCCGATAATCACTAGCATTGGCTTTTATTGATTTCAAGCAAATTAACCGGCTGCAAGGATTAACAAAGAGCTGAACAAAAACCCTAAGAATCGAATTTTCTTGAAATACATAGAGGTTTGGAGTAGCAACTGGGTTGGTAGTAGTGTCGGCGGAAGCGCCGGCGGAGGAGGGCGGCGGCGGCGGAAGGTAAAATTGGGAAAGGAAGGAAGGGAATTTTGGGCGAGTGGGATTGTGAGGTAATGTACCAAAAATAAAAAGAGAATAAAAGAAAGTAACGTACAGATAGAGATTAGAACTTGTTTGGTTGGGTGACAAGAATTTCTCCTCTGCTTTTTTCTTTTCTAACTTTCTTCTTGTTTTTCTTTTTTTTTTTTTTTCTTTTTTTTTCCAGTTAAAACGGTCCAAAATTTAACGACGAGTTCACGCGAAAGACAAATAGAAAAACTCGTTCACATGTCTGTGTTATCTTAAGAAAAATGTGTAAAAACAATTTTGTGTTACTTTTTAACAATAATACATATCTATCGTTCATCTTGCGATTTTCGACTATACACTTTTTTTGGGAAGAATATTTGTTTAATTCGATTTAGATCTGTGATTTTTATTTCTTTGTCTTTGTTAATGTGTGCTAATTTACATTTACAGTATTACATACTGTACTAAGTTTTTTCTTTTTCATTTTTGCAAAATCATGTATATAACCTCTAAAACTCATATCAATTATTTTAACGTTTTATAAAAATTACTATGATATTGCTTTTGGTAGTTTATGTAAATTATTATTCTTTTCTTCATAGAAAGGAAATCTTATTCCTAATGTCACGTGAGAAGTAATATTTTATTACACTTGTGTACAGATTATTATTGCACAAGTTTTGCATAATAGTTTTTCCTTTTTCCTTTTTCTATTGGTATAGAAAGAAAAAAATATATATATCATACAAATAATCAAGATCTAAAAATAATAAATAAGTATATAATTTTTATTAATAAATGTATATATGTAGATATTGTTATGGACCAGGTGGGGATTACTTGAAGCTCAATAAACTTTTTGCAAAGTGAAAGAACTACCTAATACGACATATAGGTAAAACTAATATTCAAGGCCATCATAATAGCTTTTTTGGAAAATTTTGCTTTTAATTCATATTTTTCAAAGAAGTCCTAATGTCCCTTTTGCTTGGTTTTCCAAAAGTTAATTTCAAAGTAACCAATAATATATGATATTGTATATACGAAGCATGCAATTATTAATAATAAAAATAATTAATCAAACTATTTGACACGTATAAAAGAAAATTAATAACTTTCTTTTTAATTTTAATAAAATTAAAGTAATCCTACTAATACAATGTTATTTTTACTAGTGGTGAAAAACAAACGTAATTACTTCGATCTTAGTGTTGGATTTTTGAGGTAAGAACACCATGTTCGTAGTCGTGGAAGTTTAAAATTTGTTCACCAACACAGATTCGTGATATGACTGTATAACATAATTAAAAGAAAATTAAAACATTAATATTCCTTACTTGTGATTCGTATGCGAGATCCTCTACTACGGTATCCACGTAATTCTCGTCTACGAACTTCTGATCCAGATTGAAATTCTCTAAAAGAACTCGCTAGGAGAATTCTATATAGAGAACCGGAGAAATATTATGAGTGATAAATTGTTACTCAGGACCTCTAACCCTAGAGGTCTTTATATACTAAAACAGAAAATCTATATGTGCACATGGGCTTGAGCCCACGTATATATTTTATTGGCAAATTCAATATATAATAAAATATTTGTTACCATATTTATGATATACCTAATATATCATCTTATTAATTAAATCTAATTTAATTAAATAAATTAGAGTAATTTTCTATTAGAGTCATTTCACTCCTACTTTTCTTTAATATAGTCTAGCTGATTTTTTTTTCCTAATAGGATCAAATTGGATATAAATAGACCAATCTGCCATTTTAATTTAATTTTTTTCGAATTAATTAATATTAGTCAAACATTTAAAATTTCAAATCATTCCTAAAAAGAAGATCTTCACATTTAATTGAGAGATTTCACCTTTCAAATTTAATCTGCAAAAAAAATATATAGTTATACAACAATAAGTGAATAGGATAATGCGTATTAAAGTGCATATAGATAATTTTGCATAAAAGCATGCAAACTAAAGTGCATTCTAAACATATGTATATTGAAGTTCATGTGAATTACGTCCAGTGTTATGCAAACTAAAGTGCATTTCGACAATTTTGCATAAAAACGCAAACTAAAGTGCATTCTAAACATATGTATATTGAAACATAAAATCAAGAAAATCCTAAAGTAACTCGCTTCACTTCTGTAGGGAAATAACCAATTATATTTTCAAAAGCAAAAAATTAAATTACGATGGCATATGCGGAATTAAATAAATGATGGAATTTAAGATATGAATAGTGCAGGAACAACAATGACTGCATATGACCGATGAAATCAATGATTGATTCGGTTATTTGAACAATAATCGAACGATGAAAAACAAAAGAAAAGTACAGGATACGTAATATCAATATGAAATTTCTTATTCTGATTTTAGTGCATAATCGAATCTGACAAATTGAATTTGAAAATCGAATTTGGGAAATTTCTTATTCTGATTTGAGAAACAGTTGGATTTGGTGGAGGATTTTTTTTTGTTCTGTAATGATTAAAAGATAAGATGATGATAAGAGATGGTATTAGGACACTAAGGGCATGTTTGTTTTGGGATGAAAAATCCGGATTTGGGATTTCGAAACTCTACCCCCGTTACAGTTTGGGATTTTGATTCAGGATTTCAAAATCCCACCCTATAACACTATAAAAGTCAACTCTATAAATACTTATAAACTCTATATAAATACCTATAAAACCTATAATCCTATACTATAAAGTTAAATCCTACCATACATAAATCCCAAAACAAACACAAAACATAAAAAACATTAGGATTTTGAAATCCACTAGATTTTGAAATCCGGATTTCAAAATCCTCAAAATCTCAAAACAAACATGCCCTAACATCATTAACCCTGGAGAGAATTCACCAAAAAAAAAAAAAAAAACAATTTGAAAAGGGATTTGGTGGAGGATTTTTTTTGTTCCGATATTTGACACAATGATTAGAAGATGAGATGATGATAAGAGATGATATTATGACACTAACATCATTAATCTCGAAGAGAATTCACCAAAAAAAAAAAAAAAAAAAAACAAATTGAAGAGGAATATTGTGGTTTCCAATGCATGTTGATTGATTATTAAAAAATTATATAAATATTTTTATAGATTTGTGTTTTTGATTTATATTCCAAAAAAAGATATCATTTCTGATTGAAACATGGCAAAAGAAGAGGAGACCTAAATTGAGACGTGGCTTATACGGAGAAACTTTTTTTTTTTTTTTTAATATATACTCGAGAAACTCCAATTTTGCAAGTAAGAGTGACAAGTCAAATTGTGATGGTACTCGAGAAATCTGATGATTGGACTTGTAATATAGATAGAGATGAGAAGTATTAGTTTGCTAGCAAAAATAATTAGATACTGAAGATAGATGAAGAAATTAAGCAACATTCCTCTCAGACGATGAAGAACTTTCTTGGTCCGAAGACTTCGGATTTGTAACGATCTTCCACTCCAATCCACCATCTTCTGTGTCCAATAGCTCTCACACCTTTACTGCATTTCTGAAGCTTTTTCTGCTTCCATTCAACGATCTTGATTTAACCGCGTTGTACCATTTGAAAGCAGGAGCAATCGAATTTCAGTGTATAATCGAATCTGAAAAAATTGAATTTGAAAATCAAATTTGGGAAATTTTCTTATTTTGATTTCAGTGCATAACAAGAATTGAGAAATTAATTTTCGAAATCGAATTTGGAAAGTCATGGAATTTCGGGTAACATAACCTAAATTCTAGGAATTAACTAGCTCCAACTTTTATGGAATTTAAAAAATAGAGTTAGTTTTTATTCACGAAATAATTTAAATAATTAGATTAAGGGTATTATGTGTTTTTTTGTTTTAATTTGACTCTATTGTAAAATTATTAAACTTGGTGTTTCTATTTGTTTAAGGGGTTGTAATAATGACTCTATTAGGGAATAATCTCAATAAATTATAATTCTATCCAATAGAATTATTCTATATTTTCCCATAAATTAAATATCTTGATCAAATCAAATAATTAATTCATCCAACTTTAATTCGTAAATTAAGACTACTTGTTGTGTGACTCATAGACTCTCACATATCAAGCTATTAGTCAAACTAACGGTCTTAGCAGAACCCTAGACAATGAACCAGACAATCTCAATATGTGAGTGTGAGGTACGTTGCGAGGAAATAGCAACAACATGTAATGTGAAGCTCACAATGATATGATCCTTTCATTCAGGAATACTCCGATTAAATCTAGAACATGATGATGTGTCTATTCCAATAATTTAATCATGTTATCTCATTCTACTAATTGATCACATTGTTGCATTTGAACACCATTCCAAATGTGACGTGCATTGGCCAATGGCTAACGATCCAATTAGTTATGAGAAGACGAGTATTCTCTCTAAATCTATTTGAGGAATGAATCCTATTCTTGGCTCAACTACCGCGCACATGTACTTTATGGTGTGCCCAACACATGCCTAATCTACCCCGTTAGGAGTGCAAGCGTCGGTCATGGTCAAAACCCATCACGCCATACATGTCGCGTGTATTGACCTCAAGTCGAAGGACATTACATTGCTCCACAAATCGATATTTCCGTAGACACGTAAATAGAATACACCAAACGATTTCTCGATTGGGCAAGCCAATACTCTCAAAGCATATGTGCATCCATCATGAGATACCTAGTATCTCGTAGTTGTGAGAACCACTACATCCTCTAAGGATATGATGCAGATCGCACACCAATCTCAATTGCATCATCGATATCCCAATCTCGATGATCCTTGATTGGGGCTACTTTAAGAACCATGATATAGTCAATCGGGATCTCACATCTCAACGACATCATTGGTTCATGGGAACACATATAAGAATAAATACAAACAATCAAACATAACATTCTATAAGTGTATCACCGAATATTATTATTAACGTCAATAATACTTAAATAACTGAATATGATCAAGTACAATGTCCTTATAATGATCGTCTCTATGACATCTATACTAACACTTAGTACTCTATCTTGAGATCGTTTCTTGATTAAAATTCAATTACATATACGTATAAAGACAAATGAGGTTAAACATTATTTTGCTTTTTATTAAACTTAAAATCAGCTCTAACTAACGTTGTTAAGCAAATCGAGCTGCTCATGATCTTGGCTCGTTAGTAAATCGAGCTCGACTCATTTACCTACACGAGTAAGCCGCGAACCCCCTTAACGAGCCGAACTAAGGTCATGAGAAGTTTAATTCGTTTAACAACACTAGTTAAGAGTTATGACTGACTCGTTAGATTCGACATTTAAAAATTATTTTTATTGCATTAGACTCGGATTAAATCGACAAACTAACTCTGCTACAACCCCGAGAAATATATGCATCACTTTTTAAAACAAGAAGTGTTTTCTCTAAATCGTTCTGTCAAAATGGTTTTTTGTGTACGAGCGTCTGTCTACCTTCAAGAACACCAACTAAAATGGAGGAAAAATAATAGGAGTAGCACTAGAGTTAAACTTCTTTTAAAATGTTTTTTTTTAAATTCGAAATTGTACACAAATTAGATTATATATAAGTTTTTATACCACTCGTGAATACAAATCAATTTTTTTTTCAAGTACTAACATGAAGGTGCTGAATGTTATATGCACTACGATTAATTAACTCGATTAAACCACATTTTGTGTTAACTATACTAACACGCTAATTAAATCACATTATCACAGTATTTGAAACTCAAGAATGTATAAAAGTGAATAATGTGTTCCTAGACTCTTGTAGATGTAGCTTTTTATTTCGAAATTAATATACATAGTGCATTTAATTACACACATATAGTTGTAAAATATAGTGAATACTTTTGGTGAAATGAATCCAAACGAATCTTATCTTTCACAAAAGGATACAAAAACATAAATATACGGAGAATTGACTTTCAATCTTTTTCAAGTATATACATCTACCTTTTTGGCCCACCACATTCATTCTACACTATTCCATTCTTTCTGGCTATACAATTTTCAAAATTCCAACTCTATGATTTCGAATGCCACTTTTATTCAAATATGGAGGAGTCTAAACTCGAAAGGAACAACAGTATTGGCCCTTGTATTAGTGCCCAAGTTTTTAACAAGAATCCTAAAAAAAAGGGTAATTTCTTTATAAATATTCGGAAAAAAAATCAGACACACCAGTGTCAAGTTCATATTCGATCCAGTTTTTACAATTTTTGTGTCTAATTCATGCAAATCTAGTTTTATAGTCGCAAAAACATATCTTATTACAATTTTAAACAACAAAAATATATTAAAATTAAGTTCGAAACTTTTAAACTTATAACTTTATGGAGTATATTTTTTTTAAATTCGGCAGTTTTTTTGACAGCTAGTATATTTTAATTTTTTAAGTCTAAACAAATATGTTAAACCACCTAAAATTTAGCAACCATTGTTAAATTTAAATGAATAATATAATTATAATTAATTTAATTAAGTAAATATTAAATTTATTTAATTGTAGAATAATAATAGTATAATTTTTTAAATCTTGCCATCATTACCTTCTCATCTCTTCTATTTAAAATCTACTAGGACTAATTAGAATTTTGTGGGTGAATAAAATTGAGTAGGGTATAAGGTGGATCTAGTTTTAGCCTGGGCCCGCAGCCATGGCTTGATGGTTTAATTTATTTAATGTTATTTTACTTGTTTTTTTTTACAAGAGTCAAACTTTAGGTTTTATAATACTGTGTTAAAATTTATACTTTTAAATATTAATTATTAATATGGAGTATGTGATTATTTTTTTCATAAATTATGTGCTTCTTGTTACAACATAACAGCACATGCACAACACATGCACATACCACATGCTATGGTGAAGATAGGTGGTTACCATTTAGTTAAAATTAATTAATTGTTCCAATTAGTTAGAATAGTAGTCAGTTAGTTAGAAACATCTTAAGAAAGTTCATTACAGAAACTTGTATTAAAATACCACAATCATGGAGTAAATGATTAATTGAATCGAAAATATACTTTTCAATACTTAGATTATTTTTCATAAATATTATGTTTCGTATATATATATATAGAGTATTTTTTTATTGAGATTTAATGCAGCTTTTCATAACTGACTCTAAGATATTCTTTATATTTTCATTTTATAAATGCATATCTGAAAACAAGTTTGTAATCCTATAAAAAAAAATGCAATTTTGTATAACTTACATTAGTTTATTGTGCGCTGATATAAGTCAAATAAAACTAATTAAGACGTATTACCTATTTGTCTGTTACAATTTACAACCCATCAACAACTTCTACTTATTTACTTATAGTGTCCTCTATTATTATCCACTAAGTACTCCACTAATATTACTTTATTTTTAGCAATAATTATATACATGCAATGCAGTGCAGTTATGACTTTTTGAAAATAGAACAGACAATGAGATTTAAAATACAATAATAATATATAGTAAAATAATGTTTCGAATATCAACAAGTCGCTTTGGCCGAGTGGTTAAGGCGTGTGCCTGCTAAGTACATGGGGTTTCCCCGCGAGAGTTCGAATCTCTCAGGCGACGTTTTTTTTTTGACAAACACAACACCCACCCTTTTTTGAATATTCAAACATTTTTATACTGTACAAGTTTTTCAGTCAAAGCTGACCTGCCGCAAGTATTACATGGTCAACGTTGAAAAAAAAAATTATATGTACAATCATATACACATATATTCATTCAACTCCTCCATCTATCTTTATTTTATTTTATTATATTCATTTATTTAAATAAATATTTTAATATTCAATATTATATCTTAATTTATTTGCGTAATCTAATTTTTTTTAGCATGATATGTTATTATAATTATATTTAAAAAAATTGATTGGATATAATTTTAAATTCAACTATTATAATGTAAAAGAGAAACTAATGTAAATGTAATTATATTATACCATTCAAAATAAATTAATAAACGAAAACACATAAATGGAAAGATTGTGTTGTAATTTAATTGAGATTTTGAAACTTTTTTTTAAACAACATTAATAGTTTAGTTAGAAGATTTTTCATTATTACTTAGACAAAATATTTTTAATATATTTTGAATCTAGCTCTACACTTAAAACTCTGAACATAAAGTTGATCATATGTTATGTGATAATACAAGTCTTAAAGAAAATAAATCAACGTTGAAAAAAGTATATTTTTTATTTTTATTAATAATCATCGCAAAAATACAAACGAACAGAGATCTACCTTCTCAAGCTTTACTTGTATGATTTGAAAGACTTAATATCAGAATGTAAAATAAAGTAAACTTAAGATAATTGGTAAAATAAATAAATATATATATATATATCCTTCTAAATTAGCACCCGCTTATTACGCGAAAAGTTAATAAAATAAATATTTATATTATAAATAATTTTATAAAGTAAATTCCAAATAAAATAGGTGAGAAACAGACGAAATGAGACGTTTAATTTTTAATATTTAATAAATATGAAAACAACTTTTTAAAAAATTATAAAATTTTGAAGAAAAAAAAACAAATTAAGTAATAATAAAATAACTCTTAATAAATTATAAGTCACCCTTCAATATCAACCACAACACCATAAATAAATAAATATTTTGGTTAATTGCTAATTAAATCACAGCCTTTTCCTCATTTGCAATTTAATCTAAACTTTAAGATAATTGCAAAAAAAATCACAAACTTTAAATATTGTTGCAATTTAGTCTTTTTGACAATTTCAATTGTGTTCGAATCTAACATAATTTAGAGTTTTTAATGACATAACAACTCCTTAATAAAACAATATTATTTTTTAATCAAACGAAATATCATAAGATATGATTTAGGGACAACGTAGACTTCCAAGAAGTCTAATTTGTAATAATATTTAAACTTGATGATTTATTTGCAATTGTTTTAAGGTTTAGATTAGATTGCAAATGTTCAAAAGGTGGTGATTTAATTTGCAATTAACCCTTTTTAAAATTAACAACCTCCTTTAATTATGACACATAAGCCAAATTAACCACAAAATGACACATAAGCCAAATTAACCACAAGATGACACATCGTCAATTTAAACTTCCTATTAGTATATGAGGGGATTCTATATTATAGGAGTAGTGTATTATGTATATATAACAAATTTGTTAATCTTGTAAAATAATATAATTATTTATATAATAAATATGTATAAAATTATATAATAAGTTTTACATATATATTTTCGAGTTTTATTTTTTAAATACATTAAACTTATAAATTTAAAATAATTACAGAAAAAATTTAATTGAAATATAAGATAAAAGTAATTATAAAATAAAATTCAATACACACCAATAAAAATACATTTTAGATTGTATTTTACTCAGAAGTACATTAAATCATTTAAAAATAAACAAAGTTAAGAATAAAATGAATACTACAATAAAGTTAAGTAAATAAAATAAAAATTATTTTAATTAGTCAATATTAATATAATAAAAATTTCAACATTTCATATCAACCATTTACAACACCTTAAATAAATAATTAATTAGGAAGAAAATTCAATAGTTAATAGGAATATAATGTTTTGAAATAGTTTAGAGATCATATCTTACTCAACCAATAACTTAATTACACATCATACTTTTTAAAATTAACAACCTCCTTAAATTATGACACATAAGCCAAATTAACCACAAAATGACACATAAGTCAAATTAACCACAAGATGACACATCATCAATTTAAACTCCCTATTAGTATATAAGGGGATTATATATTATAGGAGTAGTGTATTATGTATATATAACAAATTTGTTAATCTTGTAAAATAATATAATTATTTATATAATAAATATGTATAAAATTATATAATAAGTTTTACATATATATTTTCGAGTTTTATTTTTTAAATACATTAAACTTATAAATTTAAAATAATTACAGAAAAAATTTAATTGAGATATAAGATAAGAGTAATTATAAAATAAAATTAAATACACACCAATAAAAATACATTTTAGATTGTATTTTACTCAGAAGTACATTAAATCATTTAAAAATAAACAAAGTTAAGAATAAAATGAATACTACAATAAAGTTAAGTAAATAAAATAAAAATTATTTTAATTAGTCAATATTAATATAATAAAAATTTCAACATTTCATATCAACCATTTACAACACCTTAAATAAATAATTAATTAGGAAGAAAATTCAATAGTTAATAGGAATATAATGTTTTGAAATAGTTTAGGGATCATATCTTACTCAACCAATAACTTAATTACACATCATACTTTTTAAAATTAACAACCTCCTTAAATTATGACACATAAGTCAAATTAACCACAAAATGACACATAAGCCAAATTAACCACAAGATGACACATCATCAATTTAAACTCCTTATTAGTATATAAGGGGATTGTTTCAGGGAATATTTGTTTTAGCATTATAAAATACAGTATCTATAAATTTTACAAGGTTGTGTTTGGATGGAGAAATTTGATTTGAATTTTACAAGGTTGTGTTTGGATGGAGAAATTTGATTTGAGGAGGTATTTCAAATGAAATGATTTAAAAATTGATGAATTTCAAATTACATGGTTTTAGTGAGAATTTGAAATCCTCTCAATTTTAACAAAAAATTGTGTGAACAAAAATCTAAGCATTTGAAATCCATTCATAATCCAAACAAGTGGGATGGATTTGGACGATGGATTTAAAATCCATAGATCAAATCCCTCTATCCAGATGGAGCCTAAAAGTCAAATCTACAAATATCTACAAACTCTATATAAATACGTATAAAATATATATAAACACATATCCCCTATATTACTAATAGCGAGTCTTAAAAAGTGATGTGTCAAATTCTTATAAGAGTATATGGTAATTATCAGGTGTCAAATATTTATGGAGTTTTTCTTATTAAAAATGATGATGTGTCACGCTATTATATGAAATAGTTTAAGGAGTTATATATAGTATTATAAATTCTCACAATTTATAATTGTATATAAGTAATTACCTAGAATAATAATTTTGATCTAATTTATTTTTCAAAATTTTATTCTTATTTATTTAAAATTTACATATTTTTCAAAACATTTTTACATATTTATTTTATTTTATGTTTACTACAAATTATATTTTTCACAAATATCATCATTATATATATATAATACAAATTTAATCATTTGTAATACATCTATTATTATTTTTATAATTAAATATATTGTATTATTCCTTTAAGTTTTATCATTTAAAAAAAAAAATTGGTAATACGCGGACACTACGCTAGCAATCTAGAGTTAAATTACGTTCTATTAAATCTTATTTTAAAATTGGATTTTCAAAATTGCAAAACAAATCCCTTCTTTCAGGAATTAGCACGATTTAAAAAATGTGTAGGAGTTGTAAGTTGTAACGATTAAAAGACGCGTTTGAAGGTGTGTTGTGAGATTGATTAATTCAATTTTAATCTAATTCCCTCCCCTTCCTTTCTCCTTCCACTCCACTCTCCCCTCATATATATATCCCCTTTCCCTACATCACTAATTAATCCATTTATTCATTTCAAAACAATAGCAGCATTCTTTTATTCTTTTGGGAGATTTATTAATTTCCCTAATTTTTATTCAATTTTTGTAACCAAATATGGGTTTGAAGGGATTTGCTGAAGGAGGCATTGCTTCCATCGTCGCCGGTTGCAGTACCCACCCCATCGATTTAATAAAAGTCCGAATGCAGCTTCAGGGAGAGGCGCCGCCGCCGCTCGCCTCCCTCCGCCCTGCCCTCGCTTTCCAAACCACCGCCGCCGCGCTACACGTCCCGCCTCCTCCACGCGCCGGACTTATTTCTGTTGGACTGCGTATCATCCAGCAAGACGGCGCCGCAGCTCTATTCTCCGGCGTCTCCGCCACCGTCCTCCGCCAGACTCTCTACTCCACCACCAGAATGGGCCTCTACGACATCCTAAAAACTAAATGGACCGACCCTAAAACCAACAACATGCCGTTAACGAGCAAAATCGCCGCCGGTCTCGTGGCCGGAGGGGTCGGCGCCGCCGTGGGAAACCCCGCTGACGTGGCAATGGTTCGGATGCAGGCCGACGGGCGCCTCCCCCTAAATCAACGACGCAACTACAAGAGCGTGGTGGACGCGATTTCGCAAATGAGCAAAAATGAGGGGATCGCTAGCCTGTGGCGCGGATCATCCCTTACGGTGAACCGCGCGATGTTAGTGACTGCGTCGCAGCTGGCGTCGTACGATCAGTTCAAGGAGATGATTCTGGAGAGGGGTTTAATGGAGGACGGGCTCGGGACGCACGTGACGGCCAGCTTCGCCGCCGGATTCGTGGCGGCGGTGGCGTCGAACCCGGTGGATGTGATAAAGACGCGGGTGATGACGATGAATGTGGAAGCGGGGAAGGCAGCGCCGTACAGTGGGGCGATGGACTGCGCGGTGAAGACTATCAAGGCGGAGGGGCTAATGGCGCTGTACAAGGGTTTTATTCCGACGATATCGAGGCAGGGGCCGTTCACTGTCGTTCTGTTTGTGACATTGGAGCAAGTTCGCAAATTGTTCAGAGATTTTTAAAACTATATAAATGTTTTTTTAGTTAAAATGAATATAAAGAGAAGGGAATTTTAATTTTTTACCTCAAATTTCTGTTTTTATTATTTTGTATTTTTACTACTTGAAAAATTACAGAGAAAAAGAAAAAGGGTTTAAAAATAGGGGACAGCGGACTACCGATTTTCTGAGTTTTACATCCTTGCATTCAACCATTTGTCATCCATATTTCTATTCGTTGTTTATAGATGATGCAAATTAATCACACAATTCAAATTTAAAATAACTCTTCTACTGTAATTGAATAATAGAAAGAATAATACTCGAAATGTTTTCTTCTAATCCTCCCCATATTCACAAAAAAATAAAGAAGCCACGAGGGTTGGCCTTTCTGCATGGAGTCTCAAAACTGCATTTTTTTTCCGGGCTGTAATAGCTCAAGGCCATCTCTCTCTCAGCTTTTTCACCGTGGTTAGAAGCAGGTTATTTTCGAGCAGTTAATTGCTCGTTTCAACGCCCAGTTTCTAGTAGTAGTAGTTGTTTCCCTTATTATTTTTAACATCTTTGCAGAGCATTGATCGCACTTCCAGTATACATCGTGGAGGTTCTAGATCCTTCTCCTGTAGGGCGTTCCCGAGCAACTTCTGCATTTGTGAAGCAAACGTGTCGTCCAGAACCTGAACATCCAAAGATTACAGACATCATTATCATCAGAAAGAACAAATTTCCAGTATACAATGATCAGATGGATGAACATACATTTACTGCAACGCGTGAGGCTCTGTACCAGGATCTGTTTTCCTTCCTGTCCTCTAGAAACTTTAACACATCCTGCATTAAAGAATCGTTTGTTATTTTTCAAGAAACAACAATCTGATATGAACGCAGCTTTCGTTACCTGGCCCATGCGGTCCCAGAAACCACGACAAACAATAACGAAAACTTGGGTTTCAAGAACAGTGTTCAGTTGATTGATCGTATTAGTGAGCAACTCCTTCATGGGCTGCATCCTCTGTCGAAGATCCGACTCTATCACATTTTCCTTGGCGTCTTGGATTATCTTCTTTAGCTTTGTGATGTTATGCAGTTTTGTCTGTACAAACAAAACGACGTAAAAACACATCAAATTATCAGATTATTTGGTCCAATCACTTGATAAAGAGATCAAACTCAAGTGCATTTTTAAATGATATAGTGTCTAAAAGGTATCCCTTCATCCCAACCAAATAGACTGGTCACGAAGATTAAGAAATTGTGTTGGAAAAGCAAATTAAACAAGTAAAAGTTATATTTTTCAATATTATTAATGCATAGGGTTATATTAGTAAATGAGTTAATTAAATATTACTCTATGGGAAAACAAGCCTATTTGATTGGGACGGAGGTAGTTTTGTTAGTATAATTGTGTACAGTAGCACCATACCAGAGTTACCCCTGATGAAATTACCAAATCCAAGAGATATGCTTTGATCAGCGATCTAAAAATACTTACATTTTCAACGAGCTTATCAATCACTGCTTGCACGTATGCTCTAAATTTTGACCGGATCATCACCGTTACTTCACTGAGTTTCTCTCCCGGGGCCACATTGCCACTTTCGGGCATGAACGAGCCCCATGATTTCAGTTGTGATTCAATCTGGGGGTGCAGAGCATCAAGCATCCTTTTCATGGAATTCAGAAGCACGCCCAACTGAAAAATGAGGAGTTATTATACAGTTCAAGAAAAACGCAGATTATTAATGTGCAAAGACAAATCTATTGTACCTCAGCAGACACATTATAAGGAGTTGGATTCCCCTTTGTGAATTTCTGAACATATTTGAGACCGAATTTCTTAGGCATCGTACTTTCCTTCAATATAGATATAACTTCAGCATACTGCTTCTCCAAGCTTTCTACTACTGCCTTCTCAACATCTGCTATGGCCTTTACGAAATAAAACAAGAAACACATATAAGAATCGAAAGTGAGCAACAGAGGAGTAGCTTTTTTAAGCCAAAGAAAAAGAGCTGTCCATACACTTTCCAACGCAAAAGTATATTCTGGCCAACGACTTATAATCACATCGTATTCAGCGAGTGTCTCCTTTAGCCGGTCATAGATATCATCGATGAAAGGAGTTGTGGCGAAGCTAGAAGATTTTGCCTGCATTACATCAGTTCGAATTAAATCAAATAACAAAATATTTTTGCAAAGCTAGAATAAAAATGTTTCTGTAAGAAACCTACTCTGTCAATCTTGCATATTTCCAGCAACGCAAGACGCTTATCTTGTATCCAAAGAGTTATATAAAAGTGGAACAACTCTTTTGCATCAACGCCTCCTTTAATATAACTGCAAGAAAGTCTTTAGAGTTAAAATCAAGATATAAAGTAGGTAACATATCCACCATTAGTTATCCATTACCTAATATTCCACAAGGAAAGATCCCGTTGAAAATCAGCAGTAGCTATGATGAGTTCTACGACTGGAGGAGAAGGTCCAGCAGGAGGGCACGAAACGAGGAATTCCCGTAGTCTACTGTACAGTTCCGTGCTATAAATAGATGATGAAAGGTTCGGGAGGTCTATAAAACTGCATAGCCAGCCAAATACAATTAGTGAGAGTAGGAATCGAGGGCCATAAATTGCTCGTATGATTTGACGAAGACAAACTTAAAACATAATCGAGGATCACAAATACCTGGGAAGAAGATCCTGCTTATGGATTTCAATGTCGGTCAGAATCTCATTACGTATATTCAGGCAAAGTGATTTCATTTTCTTATATGCGGTGGAGAGGGCCACAGGATCCATCAATATATTTTCATTGTTGTTGGAAACAAACTCATCGGTTTCTGAGAGGTGCCTTCTGGACCTTTTTTTTGTAGCATTCTGCACAAAAAGCATCCCAATTATTATTAATTATTAAGGGGGCAACATTATGAGATAAAATGTAAACTTGAGTGTCTTTCCCACCTGAAAATATCTGCACAATTTTAACTGCACCTCAGGTGAAAGAATGTCATGCAGAAGTTTAAATAGCTTTAAAGCAGGAGCAAGACCAGGGGCGGCCACGCCCGTTGCTGGCCCGAACACATCCATCATTCCCGATGGTGATGATTCATCCAGTGACTTGTAATTCTCGAAAACCAATGTAAGTATCTCCTCAACTTGATCAGACACTTCTCCCAAAAGACGGACCTGATCAGAGATCGGTAAGAATTATAACTACAAGTTTCAGTTCCTTAGCTAATTAAAATAACCTATATGGATTTGCTTCAAACTCAACAAGTAAAGATGTAAAGGAAGATTGTGTGACGAATAAAAATCTAGATAACAGTAGTTAGAGAGGTAACAAAAGTACTTTTAAGATAGGTTAATTGCATAAAACATCACAACATTTTCACCTTTTTTTCCATCAAACATATGTTTTTCTGGCAATTACATCACATTTTTTTAAAATTCTGGACTTTTTAATTTTTGCAATTACATCATATAATTATTTTCTGGCAACTGATGTTGACGTGGTAGCCGGGAAATCTTCTAAAAAATTACAAATAAATTCACGACATTTTGTTAGTGTTTTAATTTAATCACAACCTTTTAATATTTTTTTTTCAATTGCATACACTGTCACGTCAGCGGGACTTGCCAGAAAAGTCGTTCAATAAAATTGCAACAATTTGAATGGTCGTGTATCGATTTGCGAATTTTAAAAACACAGTAATTGAAAAAAACGTGAAAAGATTGTAATTTATTTTGCAATAAACATTTAAAGAATGCGCATTATCTAGGATAAAAATCAATCTAAAGTTGATCTACCTCTTGGTGACTCAATGTGTGCTTAGTTTTGCCTTTGATAATCACGGGTAGCAGAAACTCATGCACCAAATCGAGACAGTCTGCAGTTGGTGTGGCAACATCCATAACGTATGAAAGATATCTGAAAATACATCAAATTTAAAGTTAAAACTAAATACGAAATGAAGCAAAAGTAAATAAACATAAATTTGTTCCAAGTAACTGGCAAAGCACAAAATTACGGGACCTGAGCTTCGTATATGCGTCTGAAACACCAAAATAAGACGCAAATTCAGACACCAACCATTTCCACGGACCACGCAACAACAAATTTCTCTGCTGAAAGTGTTGGACTTTCATTGCTGTCTCCAGAACACAATCGTATGCTATTGTCTCCGCAACAGATGCACACTTTATACAAATGCAAAAGGTTAGTGAATATAAATGAAGAAATTAATTCATTAAAAGTTCAGGCTATGTATGATTCTATTTTTTCAACACATTTTCTTTCTTATATTTTTCGAAACTGCGTATCTGGTAACTAAGAATTTTATTCACCCCCACTATTTTGCTTCAATATTACATCACTATGCTCCTTCTAACCACAACAAACATTCATCCTGTTCCATCATATCTGGAGAATAAAATTGATAATACCTTACGACTACTTTCATCAGCAGTAGTTGAATAGTTGATGCATAACTGAATTTTCCCAACTTGTTCGTGTTCTGGCTCCCGATATAGAAAACACTGACGAACCTTCTCGCCCTACATTAAGACAATCAGCAATCTTCAGACATTAAAAAATCTGTTTCAGCAATAATTATATCAACTGAGGTCCACAAACAGTACCGAGTCATCCACAATATCAGCCACTTGGACAAGGGCATGACCACAATGCTTTCCCTTCGAATCAACAACTTCGATTATCAAATCATCTCCAAATCCATCTGGCAAACTGTACATGAGTAGCAGAAATTTTAGCATTTCTCTGTTTGTTAAACTCAAAACATTACCAATAGAGTAAGAGACAATACACATACAATACTCGAGTTTCACCAGATCCTGGTTGCATTCTCAAAGCATCCTCTTCAGGTGAACTTTTTAATCTCAATAAACAGGAATACGATTCTGCAATCAGAAAATACAATTACCATCCAGTCAAAAGTTCAATAGAAATTGCATGTCGTAATACGAGAAATCAATATGCCCATACCTTGTACCACTTCGTAGGACGATGAAGTGCTGCGCCAAGCATTACAGCTAATTTTAAGAAGCTGGGGCAGTTCTTTCAAATACCTACGAGTCCCAACAATTATGTATGCCAAACTTTGAGGTAATAAAGAGCCATTGATAGTCATAACAGGGGTAACATGATCTTTTTGTAATGCCTTCCTCTCAGTGGAGACAACTGATTTACAATTTGATAACCGATGCTGAAAAGATTCAAATTTCACCATGGATGTTGACTTTAAAGATGCAAATGCACAGCCAGTGGGTTGCTCCATCCCCATTTTCACCTTACGAACTGCAATGTAATCAAATTTACCAAAATATTACACACCATTTTCTACAAGAATAAAAAAGGAATATTGAAAATCCATGTAGGACCTTGAACTTTAATCTTTCCAATTGTTTTCTTGGTCTTTACAGAAGCGCCTTCACTGACAAGTTCTGAAGAATCTTTTCTCAACAACTCTTCCTCTGATTGTAACAATATGTGTTTCAACCTGAAAAATTCAACAACAAGCAATTCAGTGATCACCCAATTAATGCATACTTTAATAATTCATCATAACTTTCAAATTGTCATTTAATTGCAAACTTTATAGCTTTCAACTACAGATTACTATTCAATATCACATGAAATGCAAAGTTATAATCTTACCCAAACGCATCCCTCAGCAATGCACATTCATTTTCCAAAAATGGGGGAGCTTCCATACAGCCCCTCGCCCAAGAATGAAGACATAGCCGGACACATGCATCATACGACAAAACAGCGTACCAATAACCTAGGCCACTGTATCCAATTTGAATGGTGAATAAAAGGGATTAGTAAATCTGGTTCATTAAAAGTGATTGAAACGAGATCTAAGAAATATTTACATCCACCAATGAAACTATTAAGAGTACCTTGCATGAAATGTAGGGTATCGAGGAGGCAAAGGATGAGATGAAACAGCTGCATTCCTGTCAAATAAGCATACTTAGTTTTAAATATTGAAAGTTATTCTACAAGATTATAATGTATATGAATTTTGGTGGCAATTTACATCCAAAGATGTACCTTTCAGACACTTCAGGAGTTTCGACTTCTTTAGAACCCGGCATTGCAATCTTATTCTTGTAAGATTCAACCTCAGACTCAGAAGCAATTGACGTTTCAGCTCTAGAAGCTGGATTTCTTTCAGAAACTTGAGTTATAGGTTGAAAAGACCCCGTCAGTGGGGGTGCACTGGGGATGTCATCATCATAGGAGTTACTTGGCTCTCTTGCACGATCAAAGTCCTGAAATCCTTAGTAAATCAGAATCCCACAAAGCATATCACACAATTAGACATCGCAAGTTGAACTAGTTAGATGATAGTTTAACCGTCCCTCTAACAATACAACCTTCCTGAACTTTCCAAGAATTTTTTTAAAATCAACAAATAGTTATTGAAACTGAATTGAACAGAAATCAAATCTTTAGAACTAGCAAATACTCGAAATCAGCACTCAAACAATCAATTTCATAATGTAGATTACAAAAACTAGCTGAAATTGGCTAACCTGTTTCATAATCCTTTTATTTGGCTGTTGCATAGTGGTGCCCGATTGATTATACCCCGTATTGTAGTTCCTCTCCCGTAAAACTCCATTGTTGTTGGTCACCCTTGGTGGTGTAGAATTCACTTCAGAGCTCGTCATAGATTCGGACGATTCATCGTACACAATGTCACGACGCCCACCCAAACCGTCCAAACGGTTCCCTGAGCCTATGTGTCTTGCACCACCATTGCCATTGGCTATTTTATCATCTTGAGGAGACGATTCGAGGGAGTAACGGCCACCGTAGCGCTCATCATCGGATTCGGAGGTATCCATGTCCGATTCCGATAGGTTGTCGATGACTCGGCTAACTGAAGGCATATGCCCGCTACGAAATTTTGACACTGAGGGCAATCCCAGGCTACCGCCACGGTATCTCAGTCCCATAACTGACTCAGATTGTAGTTTCTGACTTGACATTGGAAATAAACTCTTTTTCCACCTATTTACAACATCCCAAATCCAACATTAATCAACAAACTAGATATTTGAAGCATTCAAAATCACATCTACTAGAAAGATTAAGATCTCAAAATCACTTGCAAGGAAAAAACAATGCAAATTACACAAGGAGGAGTCTGAGGGGATGTTTACTTTCAGTTTTAAAAATCTGGTATTGGTTTTAAGATACTACATAGGTTTTACTTAGGATTAAAAAACCACTTAAACTTTTAAATCCTCCTCTATTTAAAAACTCAAACACATATCACTATTCATGGAGATTTAAAATATCCAGAATTTGAAAAACCAAACCCAAAACCCAAAGTAAACACACTACCTAAGAGAAAGTTAAACCTGTTTCGAGCTTTTTAGTCTCTGAGAGTAAAAGCAGAACCTAATTTCCAATATTATCTATGGAATAAATTCGACATTAAGGGAACTTAAAAGTGGCAAGAAATTTAGAGATAAATGCACCCCAAGAATCACCATAAATACCTAGAAAATATAAAAATAAAGAGCCCATACAATGCAATTACCTAAACTGCGAGAAATGTGAAGGGATTTCTGCTGACCGTTGTACTTGTGAAAACTTTCTTTTCAAGAAGAAGCTTTCCTAAATTCAAAATTATATTTCAAGCTATCCATCCACATTTCAAACCAAACATGGGTTGATTAACAAGAACATTGTCATCTCTCCTAAATTGCAACAGAAAATGGGGAAAATTTCCAAGTCTTTTGTTTTGCAAACAGAAAGAGATTTTTAATTGGGAGTGGTGGGATGAAGTTTTGAATGTTTTGCAACGGTCAGTGCTTAGTGGCACCGCTTTAGGCGTGGCCCCTCCTTTCTTACTTTTATTATACTGTATATTTTTCAAATTAAAGTGGAAAGTTTGACATATATAAAGATTATTTTTTCTTAATTCAATTTTCATACCATAAGAAAGGCAAAAATTTTAATTTTAATTGAAAATTTTCAACCTGCAGGTATCAAAACTAGTACTCCTCACTCCCACAATAACTTTCACATTTTCCTTTTGGACGTTCACAATAACTTTCACACCCTTCCAAAAATGGAAAATCCTTTAAAAATTCCACCCAAATAATATCCTTAATTTTACACAAATGTCATTATTTTTTCTCCACTCATACACAAAAGTCAACTCATTATTTACTTTATACATAAAATTTTACAAAATTACCCCTCAAAACTCCACTCATTATTACACTTTTTTAATTTACCTGTCCACCTACGTATGAAAGTTATTCCGGAACAGGGGAGAGTACTATTATATACTCCCTCCTCCCGATATAAGTTTCCCCTTTCTTTTGGGTGTTTAGATTAAGGAATATGATAAAATAATAGATGTAATAGAAGTGATGTGATGGTGAGAGAGAACATAATAGATTAGTAAGAGATAAAGTATAATAAAATAATAGATAAAGTAGAAGTGATGTGATTGAGAGAGATAAAATAATTTGTCAAAAATGGAATAGGAAACTTATAGTGGGACGTCCAAAAAAGGAAAGTGAAAAACTTATAGTGATAAAATAATACAGTATTTAAAAAAAAAAAAGAACTTTTGTAGGAATAGTAATGGAGAAGTATGTAACTGGAGTTTACAGTGCAATACCTAATCTGTATTTGAATGTTGCGTGTCGCACTCTAATACTGTGGGTCACAACTCACATGTACTATATTTATGGGACCCACGGTTGCTCTCTTTTCAATCAATTTTTTTGAATTTCGTAATAAACTAATTGAGATTTGAGACAATTTATGTAATTTCTCGAAAATACTCTCGTATTTCTTCTACTAATTTTGACTACTCCCTCCGTCCGTCTATAAGTGTTACGTTACTTTTTGGCACAGAGATTAAGAAAAGTGATTAAATAATAGATATAGTACAAGTGATGTGATTGAGAGAGGAGAGAGATAGAGAGAAAAAGTAAGATATAAAGTGAAGTGTAAGAAAAAGTACTTACCAAAAAAAGTATGAGAAGCTTATAGGCGGACGGACTAAAATGGTAAAATGGGAAGCTTATAGGCGGACGGAGAGAGTACTTATTAGTGTGTGGAGTATAAAATATCAAAAAATTAAACCTTAAATTTTGTTCAGTTATTTTTAAATTCGTTTGAGGATAAATTCCGTTTTTTAAACTTGTCTTTTAAAGGGTGAGGTCCCAGAGCTGGATTGGTCTAAGATTAGGCCATATTTGTTTTTTGTGTAATTTTTCAAAATATTTTGAATCGTGAGTGACAAAATAGCTATCATACCAAACTGAATAATATACTAATATTAATATACCACAATTTTTAAAAGTACTATCTAAAAAGTGAATTAATTCATGCTTTAATCTTGAGTTAATATGGCATTTGACTATGTTATTATGTTATTAAAGAAACAAGTGAAACCAAACTACTTTCAAATACGTCCTTCGTCTACAAAGCAAAAGTAAAATAAACTTGGTTGGGTTTTTCTATGGTCAGGAAGAGAGTTCGCCCTTCCTAACAACAGGAAACGAATTAAAAAATGACACGTCATCTACCTTCGACATTGTGCGATGTTGTTTTGCATATAATAAAATAATTATTTTTTTAAATAAAATATATAAAATTACAAAAATATCCTTTTGTAATATAATTTTTTATAAATTATTTTAGTACATCATCCACCCCGACCCACCCCTACCCTGCCCCTGCCCCTACCCCTACCCCTACCCCTAAAGTCATCTTCTTCCGCGTGTAGCAAACCGTAATCGTTTCTACAAAGATCAATTAATTGAGAAACCCCATAAAAATTTCTAACATCGTGAAACTCAAAATTTGCAATGCTTAAAAATATATTTCCGAGGCTACATATCAAGACTTCAATCAATATTCAATAATTTTGGATTGCCAAAATTGTGAAATCACATCAATTTATAAAAGAAAATTTGAAAATAGAGGGTTGGAGGTGGAAAATTAAATTAGGGGTATTGTTTGTGGACGAAGGCAGAGCTCTGCAACAAATTTTTAGGGGTTTACAATTGCGATCTCGAAATCGTGATTTTCTCTTTATCGGGTTTAGATTAAGTTTTCAAATAGTTTGTTGAGGTTTTTTAGCCATGGATATTTTTACAGATCATATGGTGGTAATTTTCTCGACAGAAATTTGTAGAGTTGGATCGGAAATCAATAAATTTATGTCGATTGATTGACGATTTAATTAGTACTTCATGAAAGAAACAGTGATCGTGGGGTTGGTGTGTGGCGGCAAAGATAGAGTGATGTGGGGACGGCGGTGGGGTTGGGACTTGGAGTTGGGAGTAGCGACGATGATTGATGATGAAGAGAAGATTAGATTACATTTTAATTTATTTATTTTTCTTTTAAATTTCTGTTTAGAAAATTAATTCGTAAAAGTTTTATATTAATTAAATATTTTTACTTATTTAAATTCAAAAAGGTATTTTAGGTATTTTATATTTAGTAATTAAATTTATTAGTAGAGCCAAACTGTGCAATTGCACATTGCACAGAACAAATGCACTATTGCGAAGTGCAATCCTATCAAAATAATTGTATACGTTGGATCAATGATCCAACGTTATTTAATATGTTTCCTGTTGTCAGAAAGTGCGAAGCCTTCCTGACCATAGAAAGACCCAACTTGGTTAAATCGATCTATAACATATAGAAAGTTAATACTTTAAATATATACAAATACATAAAATATACAAATCTATACTACTATAATATAAAGATACTTTTCAATATCCATCAAATCATTAACACGGGTTAGATATGTTATAAGTTCATTAATACTATCGTTTAGCCATCGACTTATCATACAACTGAACAATGAAAGTAAAACACAAAAAATTACAGACGATATAATTCCATCTTAGTTTGTTTTGATACACCTCAAGTATCAGAAATTATAAAATTACAAATATCTCATATTTTTAAAGATGAATAATAAAAAATAATTAAAATGTAACTGTAAACAAAAAATGAAAGTAAGGTTGGAAGAAGAGCTATAGTTTTGAATAAACCGATAAAACATACTAATAATTTTGTACAACGAAAGGATAAATCTCTCTAATAATATTATTAAACGCCCCAAAACCTCTTCCTTCACACAAATATAAGGAATGTGTTTCACTAAACTGAGGTCAAAACAGGAAAACATAGACCATTAGTGATGGAATGGTCCAGCATTAATCGTCCTTTGACCCGAACACCTCCTGCTTAACCTGTTCGATTCTAGTGACCAACTCGTCCCTATTTTCCTGCAAAATAAATACGAATAAGTTCAGATCGACCAATCGTCACCAGCAAGGAAACACGGCTTTATAAGTGGAATAATCGGAAACTAACCTTAAAAAGTAGATAGCGAGAGGCGAACCAGATTGTGTAGCCAAGACCGACGAGTTCCAACACTTTTGGGAACTACAGATTTTTTATTTTTTTTAAATTAGAATTACCATTTGCAGTTAGCAAAGATTTTGTTAGCAAGTAGAAAAGCAAAGAAGAAGAGTACTCACCACCGGAATAGAGTCGATGGCACCAACAATAGCTGCAGCTAGCCATAGTGCCACTGCACCCCCACCACCAAACACGAGAACTGAATATGTTTCCTCATAATCCAACTGAAATAAGAGGCGAACATTTATGAGATTCAACATCAATGTATTGAAATATTTGGATAGATATATTGATGGCCAAACAGAAATTTCAGGACCAATATAGATATTAGAGTATCTCTTGTACACTAGTTGTACGGTGCAACTGTACACAACTAATATTTTTCAGTAGAAACAACTAATATTTTTCAGTGAAGACGACTAATACTGATAAACTAGCAATAAGTTCTTTCAAAAAAAAAAAAACTAATACTCAGTTTTATTGAAAGAACTAATACCATTTCAAAATACACTTGAGTTGTTGCATGGTCACCTAGTGCACACAAGTTTTTGGCTAAATATTATGATGCAGGTAGAGGTCCTTATGCATTTGTTAGTTGAATGTCAATGATTCATCGTAAAGTTCCCAAAAACATTTTCAAAATTAGTAATATTGAAAAAATACAATCGAAGGAAAATCACATCTCTTGATAATATCAAGAACCTGTTTGGTTATATGTTTGAGAGACAACTCTGTATTCACACCTTCTTATACCATTTTTTTTGGATACACTCCCAAATTCATTCTTAGATCCTTCAAACAGCAGTTGCCTTCCATCAATCCCGATAATTATCATATATTTAACATTATTGAAACAACTCATTTAACATCAGTAATATCAGATGGAGACTATTTGAAGCTCCATATGATATGAATTAGGCAACTCTCCTGAAGCCCCATATGACATGATTACACGGTATTTCAAACATGCTATTGTTTTCAAACAAAAGCAGGAATCGTTTCTACAACTTTTTCTAGACATTACATAGAAACATACTGAGAAATTAATTATAAGAAAACACAACATAGGTGTGCAATACACATAAAAGGAGGAAATATCTTGGTAAAGATATAACAGCAGGTTGCTCAGGTAACCGCTCAGCATCGATCTGATAATCGATGTTTCATTAAGCACTTATGTGCTTTCAAAGAGTTGAATATACTCATCATAGCAACCAAGTTATTGGTACCAAATGTCCACCTGGCATTAACAGGTCTCTGAACTTTGAAACCATTCACAAGAGGAACACCGAACACACGAAAAAAGTGTAGTGTGCTACATACTCTTATGAGTTTCCCACACCCCCAATCCCCAAGAAGCCTACTTAGTTTGAATGTTAAACTCTTAATAGTCTAATAACATAGATGTGGATTTTAAAGGAGTAAAATATGAGGCAAACATCATAAGGAAAGTACCTTTATATCAAACTCCTCCAAGAACTTCAATTGCAGTGCATCGACCCAAGAACCTTCTTGTGGCGCTTCATTGAGCTGAGAATCAAAATCATCTTTCTTTTCATCCGGTCGAGTGTGTTCCACGACAATCCGTCCATCAGATTCAGGTTCATCTGAGTCGTACTGAGTTGTCTCATTAGAGGTTTCAGAGGTTGCTGATCTCAGAGATGAACTGATACGGTAACTCAACCCTGTACCTGTAACCAATTCTCCAGAAATCAATAACCGAAATACTGTCAAACACACACACACGACAAGAAGAATGTAGATAAAAACTAGTAAAATGAAAACAAATGACAATGATGTTAACTGAAGCATTTTAGTTGATAATACACATTACATGCCCTATGTAAACTCGGTTACTCGTTGAATCCTAATCAATAATAATTGTTAAATATTTCAGAAATCCTTCAGCTTAACCGAAAAAATGACGAGCAATTATAGAATTCAGAGGTATTTTAACAAATTAAAAAGCTAGAATTAATCATGAAAATTTTACCAAGACTTGGCGAAGAAAAACGAATAATGAAAACAAGTAAAACTCACCAGAGTTAAAGCACGCTTGCTTGAGAATGGACGGAAACTGCGTTTTGCAATTGATTAATTGAATGTGCTTGGCGGCAGCGATAAATTTCGGATGGATTAACGGAGAATTCGAAATACCTCGAGCTGTGCAGAGCTCCATTTTCTCGATCATGAAGGGGCTAGGGTTCTTGTGATAAATAAGGAAATTCTAGGGTTTAAACCTTGAGAAATCGAAATGGGAAACACGATAAGCGTTTGAACCTATTTTACGGGTCTCGGTCCTCTCGGAGTCGGTCGGAGATGAACTTTAATTTAGAAATTTTTATTTGATAGATTTTTAATTTTTAATTCGTTAATAAATTCTTTTAATTCGTGGATTTTTTTTTTTTTTTAATTCGTGGAATATTATATAGGTGGGTTTATGCCCTTTTTCAACGTTTAAATTGGATGTACGTGTATCCCCATTCCCCACGATGTTGTTACAGATGTTAATTAGTGTGTATTAAAAAAAATTATGTCCATCAACAACTATAATACACGTATAGAGTTGTTAAAATAAATTGATACGAATGAATGTCGGTCCAATAAATTTAGTATGTTATAATTTATTATCAAGTTTATTCCTTTTTTATTGAATTGTTTTTAATTCTTTAAATGTTTGGGCTTATTTGGTTTGACAATTGTTTTGGGCCTTTATTTTACTTGGGCCACTATAGGCCACATTAGTAGTAGGTTAGTTGCATATGCATATAGGGCACGTTTATACGCACCCACCCACCTATTGAGTACATTTACCAGATATTTTTTTCATCTCAAAGGTCAGGTCAAATGTCACATATTGATATACCTCTTGTGTGATATTTTAAAAAAAATAAAAAAATATACCCACTCATTCCCGAATCATCACCATCAAAACAACCATCATCCTTTAATAAAAAAAACTCTTAAAAACAAAAAATTTCAACAAAAATAAAACTAAATTTTTTTTTAATGTGTCTGAAAATTTTACTAAACAGAGTTAAGATGTTCGAAAATTTTAATGAACAAACTCAATGTGTTTAAAAAAAAATCTGAACAACTTTCATTTGTCCGAAAAAAAAATCGAACATCCTATTTATGAATAAATTCAAGTTGTTCAAAATTTTTTCCTGAACAAACTCAAATTCCTTAAACCCTAATATATGATTTTTTTTTCATGTACATGCCTTAGATCGGAGCGGCCAGCAGGGGCGAAGGGGTCGGCCTCTAGCGGTAGCGGTCGCGCACTCCTCCAGCGTCAGCGATGATCGAAGGAGGAAGGGGTGCGAATCTTCGGCAATATTCGAAGGAGGAAGGGGTGAATCGCCCGCGGCGAAGTTGGCTAGGCAGCAGCAATCGGCGAAGCTTGAGGGAGGCGGCGAGGAGACGGAGGCGGTTTTTTTTTTTACAGTCGAGGCTCGAGGGAGGGGGTGGACGACGGCCGCTGAGATGGAGGAGGGGTGAGCGGCGGCCGTTGCAAGGAGGAAGGGGTGGGCGCCGCAGGAGTGGGAGGGAGAAGGGGGTGGGTGTGCCAGGAAAATGAGAAAGGAAGAGTATAAGGGTTTTAATTATGGTCTAGGAAGGGAGGGGTATTTTAGAACTTTCATGTGGGTGTTCTCATCTTACGGTGTGTGTACTCGGTCAGTGAGTGTCCTCAATAGGTTTGTGTGCGCGCATAACCGTGCCCATGCATATATACATGTAAATCGGTCGAGAGCAAGACAAAAAAAGTAATAGTGACAATTAAGCAAATATTGATTTGCAACCGTCGTTTTTACCGGCCTAAACAGGAGATTTGTCGAAATCGTGTTTTGTGGTCGTGGTTCTCATCAGAAACCAACAACTCTTCGTTAAAAAAATAAATAAATAAACAACTCAGAAGCTAAATTTAATGAATTACTAAAATTTTTTTTGTACAATTTCTAAATCATAAGTGAATTTTATGCAACACTTTCAAACATAATTTGAAACCATACGTATTGAAGATGAAAAAATATAGGCAACACCACAATATGAGGAGAAATAGTGGAGTAGATTTTTTTTTTAAGACAAAAATTGAAGATAGAAAAAAGAGGAAGAAGAAAGAAGAAGAATTAGGGTTTTAGGTTGGGGTTTGATTAATAAGGTTTTTTTTTTTTTGAAAGAAAGGGGTAGTTTAGACAATTTATGTAAAGTCCATCTAACATTCTCTTATTTTGGAGGGCATTAATAGGGGGAGTGCGGTTAACAAAGCTGGAGATGCAGATAGCCGTACTCTTTAATTCCATACCATTAGTTGGACGTATCCCAGCCCGGCCCGGCCCATCAGAATAATAATTACGGGCCAGTGCATGTACATGTTCATTCCATCCCATTAGGCCCATCAGTATTATTCATTATCTCTATTTTTTTTATTTTTTTTAAGAACTTATCTCTATTTTTCTTATCTGATGGTGTAGTAGTAGAAAAAAGTTGGAAACTTAACCTCCACTGAGATTTTGTTTAAATTATTGTTTTAAGGTAGAAGCTTCAAATTCACATATTGTGTTTATTTGTAAGTATCTTTTTATTTGACTGAATAGAACAAAAATTACTCATTACTCAATTCCACATATAATTTAAAAATAAATGATTTTTTAGCTTTTATTTTTTAAATTAAGAAGGATATATTTCACAAGTTTCACATTAATTAATGATTAATTTTTTATCACATTCCATGATTTTATTTTTTTATATAAAAAAATTATCTTTAGTTAATTAGTAAGATGATTTATAAACAAAGGTAAATTAGAAATTAAGAACATTTTCTAAAGTTAAAGGATGGATCAATTTTTTTTTTAAATGGTGTAATAAATGTTAAAATGTAGTAATTTAATTTTGTACATGCATATAATTTTACAACATGATTTATATACTGTATGTATGGTGGGAGTAATGTGTAGAATATATATCCAGATAAGTTTTATTGGGTCCCTCTTTTCTAATTCAAAATCATAGATTTTAAAAATATTAAAACTATCTACACTATTTCAATCTGATTTAAATTGAACCGACTGAATATTAATTTTTTTTTTTAAAGTTAAATAGAATAATAATTAATTAATATTAATTATTCATATTTAATCCACACATGAATGTGGATAAAGGTAGGATCGGTTATTGCATAACCTCCTATATATAAGAAAATCCAACAGGATTTTCTTAAAGACTAAAACAGAGAGAATTCTGTTCTCTTCCCTCCTGAGACAGAATACAGAAATGTGTTCTATATAATACGCATAACATAAATACATCTAGGTGTTCTATATAATACGCATAACATAAATACATCTAGAGGGCACTTAGATTGTGGATATAAGAAGCGATTCATGATTTTTTCAAACGGTTGAATTAGAGGCTGATTTTTTTACTGTACTTGCGTAGTATACTGTAGATGATATCTGGAAAGTTTCAGATTTTTTGGCCTTACCGTTTGGGAGAAAAAAATCAGTCTTTGAAAATTTACAGAAACTTTGACTGGAAATTACGAATGATATATAGGGAATCGTGATTAATTCTTGTTACTGGGTTGAAGTACGTTGAATGAGGATTCCATCGATATAAAGTTCGTTAATTTTGGCCAAGAAACGAGTGAGTTATGAATTTTTGAAAAATTCACATTTTTGGGGTAATTCTGAAAAGTTTCAGAAACTTTGTGGGTGGCTAAATGAGAATTAGATATTCTCTAGGGACCATTCAGCAATTAGTAGTTGTGCGTTCTTTCAAAATCTTGTTTTGGCTCGTTTAGGCTCGTTATAACTCCGTTTTTAGTTCCGAAAATTCCTGCGAGCTCCGTTTTTCGTGTAGATTCTTAATTTTCATATTATGGATGTATTTGAACAAAGAAAAGTTTAAGTACTTATTTATCTATAAGAATGAGAACTTTGATATGAACTTATTTCACTTGTGAATTAGCTATATATACGCATTGGATTAAATTTTTTTGCGTAATTATGAGCTTGAAATTCATGTGTTCGATTTTATAAACATTAAATTAGTTTTAAAGGTTACTCGTTTTATGGGTATGACTCGAAAGAATAAGAACATTTAATGTTCAAGAAATTCGAGATAATGGAGTTAAGCTCCGTGATTTTAAGAATTACATGATTAAAAGTCACTACATTTTTTTTGGGAACTTTACGTTAATTAATGGAGATTTATAGTTTGTCGCTCTTCTATTATCACGTAAGGATATTCCGATTGCAAAGCTCGTGATTTAATTGGAGTTAAAATTCGAGCTAAGACAATTTCAAGAGAACTTATTGTAGTTTTCTGAGATGAATTCGAAATCTTCAAGTTAACTGCCTGATAGTGTAGGTGAAACGAGGTTTTTCTGAAATAACCATTGTAGTTGGTTTATTAAACTTACAATAGTTTTTTGATTACCTGATCTACTTTGGGTTGTTTTAACTTATGACATGATTGTGCTTTATTGTGTTTATGTTGATAAATGTTTAAGCATGCAGATTCATGTTGTTGAGTGGGAGTTTTAGCAATTTTTTTGGATTAAAAGCTAGAACTAATATTGTTCATGTTTTGGAGTTGAATCTGTTAAATGAGGATACTTAGTGAGATTGATGATTAATAGCTTTAAGTTATTTTTCGATATCAAATTTTGTATCGAATTTTTCAGATGTCAGTTAGCTTAACATTGAACATAGTGATACATAAATGAACATTAACTTGTTGAATCACTTCGATTAAAACCAGACAAACGCAATGATCGCTGAGTTAATTAAAAAAAAAAAAAAAAAAACTCAAAGGCGATAATAATGACACATGGTGTCATAATTAATTTTTAAATGTTCTTGGAAGAACATGATTCATTGTATACTATCAACCATATTATGGATGATCCTAAAGTTAGGATGGAGACTCAGATTATTAAAGGTCAAGAGACTTACCATAATTGAAAGGTATTCACATAGTTTGTGAAATACGGGTAAACTCGGTCATAGTTGACATGATCCATAATTGTTGAACACCGTACTGCCTATGATATTTGGGAATGTCTGAAGGAGAAGTATGGCGATACTTCATTTTCTGAGAAACATAAAATTCGGGATCGAATCCAATCACTTCGTGAAAATTGAGAACACTTTTGGGTCATTACAATATTTGATGAAAGTATTGAGACTCTCACTTAGACAACTCAAAACATTGAGTTATATGATGAGTGACTTGAAGTTGATTAAGTCTACATCTAATGTTCTCATTTTTAAATCCAGTTCTAAACATAAGAGATACTGGAGAGAAAAAAAAAAAAAAAACATAGTTAGTAGCCTAAGATTGGGCACACTATTAGAAATATAGATATCAATCTTAATGCTAAGAAGAATAAGGATAAGAAATATGCTAAACTGAAAATGGATAAGAGTGAGATGGCATGCTACAGATGTTACAAGCGTGGTCATTATACTCGTGAATATCTCGAGTCCATGATGGACAGGGTAGTTCATTCTGTTTTTTAGTTGTGGCATAAATGTCTTTAGTACTGTATTTCCGTCTAAATCTTATGATTGGGATTATAGACACAGGAATGACAGGCCATTGACTAAAGACATATGAGCATTTGTAGATCTCTGTCTATTTCAAGAAAGACGAGATTGAATTATGTAGGAAACCGAGCTCGAGTTAAAGTTTAAAGATTCGTAAAACTTGAGATTGACAAAGGTCAATGTTTCATAATGCATGATGTCTAGTTTGCTCTAAAGATCACTCAGGATCTAACCTCCAAACCTGTTCTTCTATGATAGAGATGTGATTTATTATTTCCTTTAGAGATGGTTGTGAATAGTATAAACAATGTGGATTATGGTACTAAACATTTTTCTAAGTTTTATATGATTTTGGTTTGTATGAGAACAACAATTAGTTTTATGAAGCAAGTTCATAGTTACTAAGGTTTGTTCCTCTGGCAATGCTTGAGTTATTGATAAAATTCGGTATGCTAGATTATGTCATATTGTGCAAGATTAGGAGAACTGACTTGTGAAAGAAGAACTACAGTGTTCGTCTTTATAAGTTTAGTTTTTAACACGTTGATATTGTCTTTCTCATAAGTGACTGAAAAACCATTTGATTATTGTTAATTCTTCATTGCATATATTTCGTTATGATAAATGTGATTTTGTAAATGTCAAATAACATGGAGCTGGTTGTTTTCACTTCTTACGTCGATAATTTTTCACGTGTTGGACTTGTCCATACAATTTCACAAAGTCTAGGCATTTGGATTGCTTTAGACATTACCTAATAGAGGTTGAGAATAAAAGACACAATTTTAAAGGTTTTAAGAACCTATAGAGCGTGAATGTTTATCCAACAGTTCAAGGAACTGTGTAATGAAAACGACATAATCCGACAATTATCAAAACCTTATATTGTTGCACAAGGATGTGACTGTAAGAAGGAGTACACGTTGTTGGATATGGTAAGATCCATGATGGCAAAACTTTAACTATCATCTTTGGGAGATGAGTTGTTAATAATTGCCGGCGTTTTTTTGTGAATAAAGTAATTCACAGATATTTACTTCAACTCCATTAGAACTCTGAACGAGTGAAACACCTGTTCTTGAGTAATTTTTTGTATCTGAGAATCCACAACTTATATACTTGATTCTACGAGTTAGTATGAAAAGTTGGGCTTGAGGGTTTAGAAGCGTATCTTCATAAGGATATTATGCTAAACCTAAACGATACATGTTGATCGAAGATTGAGGAGTTGGGAGTGTGACATGAGACAGAATCATATAATACCATTTTTCTGAGAATTTCCTAGTATTGGAAGCATTTGGTATGCTAAACCATTTTTGTGATTGAAATAATCACTCTCTATCAGATCCAAGTGGGAGTGATTTACTTAATGTGATATTTGATAGAAGTTTACCCATTAAAGATCGGATGGATCTTGATGAGAGTAATTATCTAGAGAAGATGTCATAGAGTTTCAATCTGAAACTTTTAGGAAACGTGTGTCTAAGAGACATCATGATATTGAAGGACATGCCTTCTATGTATCTTCAGAAAATAAGATAGGTTTTAGTGAATGAGGAAGTACCTACAAACGTTTCAGAGGTTCTAGCTCGTTCTACAAGAGACTAATGATAGAAAGCAATGGAAGAAACGATAGAGTCGATAAGGTCAAATCAAGTTTGGAAACTTGTCGATCTTTCATCGAGACACAAAGAAATTGAGAATAAATGGATTCTCAGATTCTTAAAGAGACTGATGGGTCTATAGTGAGGTAGAAAAGTTCACATGGTAGAAAATAATTATACTCAGGTGTGGGTATATAACCTTTTCGTCTACTTCTGGCTAGATTTAGAATTACATTAGAATGGACGTTTAGACTGTGTTTTCTCAATGGAGAGTTGGAAGAAGAAATTCACATGTTGAGACAAGTAGGATTTCATTCTTCAAAGAAGAGGATAATGTTTGTGAATTGATGAGATCGATTTACGAACTTAAACAATCCTCAAGATAATGGTACTTGAGACTTCATTGAATTATTGTCTCATATAACTTTGTGATGATAGACAAAGACCATTGTGCTTAAGTTAAACGGTCCTAAGTAGTTTTGTAATTCTATCCTATGTATGTTGATACGATGTTAGCTGAAAAACGATAATGAGTATATTTGGTGAAAATATTCATAGAGATAGTTCAAGGAAGTTACTTGGGTTGTCTCAAGAGACATAGAAAGAGACTTCTAGAACAGATTCAAAATGGATGCATGAAAGCCTATTGATACTCTTGTCTTAAAAGACGAGTTATTGATTTGTGATAAGTGTCCAAAGACTCAAAGATGGAATGTTAGTAGTACTATATGCGAATGTAATTGGAAGTCTGATGTATGCTAAGACGAGTGAACATCCAGACGTATTATGAGCTTTTGGTTTGGTTAACATATATCAATTCAATTCAGTATAGACACTGGTGACAGTGTAAGGGATTGTAAGATATCAGAAATGTACTAAGATTAATTTGAACCTGAAAGGGTATATAGACATGTACTATCCACTGTGCAAGCAGAGTTTGTGGCAAGTGCATCTGTAAGTACGAGGAATAGTTTGGGTAAGAAATTTATTGAAATTTTTGGAAAAGTAAGCAGTCCATTAGGAGTTGTAACGATTCATCGTGGAATCAAACACTCCAGTAAGAGTTGTAGCGATTCACTATGGAATTGAACACTCCAGTGGAAGTTGTGAACACTCTAGTGGGAGCTGTAGCAATTCATTGTGGAATCAAACACTCTAGTGGGAGTTATACCGATTCATTGTGGAATCAAACACTCTAGTGGGAGTTGTACCGATTCATTGTTGAATCAAACACTCTAGTGGAAGCTGTAACGATTCACTGTGGAATCAAACACTCTAGTGAGAGAGCTGTAACGATTTACACTATCTTGGGAGTGGTAACGATTCATTGTTGAATTAAACGCTCTAGTGGAAGCTATAATGATTCATTGTGGAATCAAACACTCTAGTGGGAGTTACACCGATTCATTGTTGAATCAAACACTCTAGTGGAAGCTGTAACGATTCACTGTGGAATCAAACACTCTAGTGGAAGAGTTGTAACGATTTACACTACGTTGGGAATTGTAATGATTCACACTCTAGTGAGAGTTGTGGTGATTTACTACATAATCAAACACTTCAGTGGGAGTTGTAGTGATTCACTGTAGTAATCAAAATAGTTAAAGTTTACAATCGAAATTCCGAGTTTCATGAAAAACCAAACAAATTAGATACAAAGTTTTGACTTTGTGAAAACATAAAAAGAAGAAAATTGTGATTCTTAAATGCATGACTACTCACTTGATGTTTGCAGATCCTCTTGTCAAATATATTCCTGAGAGATGTTTTAGACATCTAAGGTTTTGGGTTTGTGTGGATTTGAACATAGTGTGATGTAGTTGTTAATGTTGTTGAACATTTATGTATTGTGAATTATATGATGTTTCATATAATAGTATGTCGACAAGTAAAGATTGGCTCACTCATACGAGCAATCGCCTATGACATCGAGGCATGTGCAGAGATGAGATTATTTAGAAATAATCGTAATAGATTTTACCACAAATCTATTTAACTTGTTACAAAGCTAAATCAACGAATTTTCTAGACAATAGTGGGAGGAAATTCAAGTTAAGTGTCGAGGATACACTTGAACTGTGATTTATACGATGTCAAATAAAAGAATGACATACACTTCTATCTTGGGAAGTTAAGATATCGTGACATGTGTTTCATACCACATGTGCTAAGATGACCATAAGGAAATGAGAAAGATATCCCTATTTTCTCATTGTATGAGGCCTTGAGGGTTAAGAAATCCTCTAACAAATACCCTTAAGACTTTTTACTGTATTCTTAAGTCTTCACTGTAGTGTTGCTACTTTAGCATGTTACCAATATCTATAAGTTATATGGCAATGCGGTGCATGTCTAGGAAAACAGCTATAGTGGGAGTCTGGAGATATTAGTGTAAAAGGAAGGACGTCTTTATTAACATGTTCTATTGTGATTCATTGACCGGTCAATCAAGTTCGGAACTTGATTATGAATACATAGATTTGATAAAAGGTTGAATATGCTCTTATGTTCAAGGGATTGAAAGAGATATGTCAACTGATGTTAAATTGAAAGAGTTCTGGGGTATAACGAGTTTTGAAATCTTCATATAAAACTGGTTGAGTTGTTATATATCCTTAACAAGTGTATAACATGAAAACTCATATTCTCGAGGGTCACACGATTTATTTGCCTGTATGGAATTGTGTTATGTGATGGTATACATAAGTGAAGTAAAGGAGTATAAGACTCAAACTTCATGTGTGAGTGGGAGATGAAAGTTAAATAGAATAATAATTAATTAATATTAATTATTCATATTTAATCCACACATGAATGTGGATAAAGGTAGGAGCGGTTATTGCATAACCTCCTATATATAAGAAAATCCAACGGGATTTTCCAAAAGACTAAAACAGAGAGAATTCTGTTCTCTTCCCTCCTGAGACAGAATACAGAAATGTGTTCTATATAATACGCATAACATAAATACATCTAGAGGGCACTTAGATTGTGGATATAAGAAGCGATTCATGCAATTCATGTGATCGTGTTCTGACTACGAGGATCACAGTACGTATGTGGAATTCAACCGGGTTCTAGAATCTTTAGCTGCATTGAGAATTACAGGTTGGTAATTCTAATTCTTTTTTCTCGATTAATTAATTCAAACATTTTTTTTACACAGTCTCCTATGCCTATAGTAGATCAATTTTTAATAAACAAAGTAGTAAAATAACTTTATTTAACCAATGATTTTGTTGTTATTTCTGATAAAATTGGTTGTCAATCCACATGGTGAAGAGACATTTATGAACCCCACACTCAAATACCATCAGATTTACATACAATAATGTGACAACCAGCTCACTTGCTTCAAAATCGTTTTTCCATAAAATATATATTTCCCCCATTTCATATTATTTCCCAATTTTTTTCTTTAAATTGGTTTAAAAAATATATCAATTTAGTTATTTTTATTACTTTTTTCATAAACTACCTTCATACATATATTAGAAATTAATTTTTCACCTTCATACAAATTTAAACTTTAAAATTTAGATGAGACGAAATTCTTTTATATATCAGAAACGGATATAATTTTTTTAATATAAATCTCTATAATTTACAGTATATAATTATTTATGTTATATAATACTTATATACCGCGAGTATAATTATATCACTCTTTTGTTTCAATGAAAGTTGTAATTATATCTCTGTTACACACTGTACTTTAATTTTACAGATTTTGTTTTAATTTATTTATTTATTATTATTTTCTTTTTAAGTGATATTAATTGTTACGTGGGAAAATTACTCATCACAAACACGAGTCAAAACTTAAATTTGACATCAAATATATTTAATTTAGCGTGGTAAAAAATAGGCCGAAATAGAGAGTGAGGTGGGCCACGTTGAATCTGACTGGACCCACGTCAGCTTCTTCTGACTGATTCTATCATGCTTTATCCCCACCACTTTACCTACTCGCGTCAACGCTGTCTTTCTCTTCACGTGTTCCACGGTAGTATTTGATTTTTAACATGTAGGTGAGCGTTTTATTATTATGAAATGTTGATTATTTTATTACGGTAAATTGTTGTGTGCAATTATGTGTATCAATAAAATTGTGTTTTTAAGTAATTTTAATATATTTTTAAGTGTTCAATTGAATTATAACACAACACATTAGAATCAATTAAAAACTATAATTCAATTGCATCAATTACTCTATGCAATTAGAGTTGACCTTACACATGTTAATAAATTTGATCGTAGAACACTAAGTGAAACACTAAAACTAGTAGGGAGTGATCATGCCCTTTTTTTTAAGAATAAAACCTTGTGTTCCAATTTTGGATTTCACCTGAAAAAAAATCATCATTTTTTAAGATAATTCATAGATAAAATCAATGGTGAAAAAATCGTCACCCAAACCCACTTAAGCTATAATTTTAGATGGTTCAAAAGTGAGATTTAGAGAATAGGAGTAACATATTTAAGTTTCAAACCACTCCAGTAAGCAATTCCTGTATTCTTATGTAGGACTCACAATTAAGTTGAAACCAAATTTAATTCTTAAAGTAGGAGTAATAAATAAAATTAATTAGAGGGAGTAAATGCCAAATCAGGTACTTAATTCGAAACGGAGGTAGTATAATCAAATGCGAAAGTCAGGCATATACTGATATACTATTAGTTTTTTTTTTTTTTATTGTAATTGAAATGTATACCTACCAATTAAATCTAATTCGTATATATTCTAAATTATTCAATTAAATTTTTGAACAATTACTTTAAAATCAAATTAAAATGGTTGTTAAAATGCAATTCGCATGTATAATTGATGTGCATAATGTATCAACATTATCATTTCAACCTTTTATTACCATACAATATTAATTATGTCAGTGTTTCCTTTTTTTTTTCAAATTTATACCATTTTTTCCTTTATTAAAAAATAAAAGGAAAATTTGATTTTAAAACTTCACTTTTTCCTCCCTAATTGCTATTTTTATAAACAATAAAATAAATAGTTAAAACTATATTTGTCAGTTGCACGCGCGGTGAATGCGTCTTAAAATATGTAACCCTACACATTAGTATTTGTGGAGTATATATAATTCAATTGAATTCATTTCTTCAGTTTTTCCCCCAACATTCACAACACTCTCTCTCTCTCTCTCTATAATGGCTATGACTCGCGAGCAGTATCTGTACATGGCGAAGTTGGCCGAGCAAGCGGAGCGCTACGAAGAGATGGTGCAGTTCATGGACAGCCTCGTGGTCTGCGCCGCCGGAGCAGAGCTTTCCATCGAAGAGCGCAACCTCCTTTCCGTCGCCTACAAGAACGTCATCGGGTCGCTCCGAGCCGCGTGGCGCATCGTCTCCTCCATAGAGCAGAAGGAGGAGGGGAGGAAAAACGATGAACACGTTTTGCTTGTCAAGGACTACAGATCTAAGGTCGAGACGGAGCTGTCCCAAGTCTGCGCCGGAATTCTGAAAATCCTCGCCGATCACTTGATCCCCTCCGCCTCCTCCAGCGAGTCCAAGGTCTTTTACTTGAAAATGAAGGGGGATTATTATAGGTACTTAGCGGAGTTTAAGGTCGGGAATGAGCGCAAGGAGGCCGCCGAGGATACTATGCTCGCTTACAAAACTGCTCAGGTATATATATATATGTACTCTGTTCATACTGATACATTTTATTGATTTGATATTTTAGTTGAATTTTGCGTCGATTTGTATTCTTGTTGTTGTGGTGACTTACTACTTTTAAATTTTCTGTTTGTTTCCCCCTCTCGAATGTATGTGCGTGGCTGGGTGGTCCACTGGTCCTTTTCTTTTTTTAATTGATTTTTATTGGCTTTGTTCGTTAGGATGGGTAATGACAATCTTGATATGATTGGGTCAAGGTAAATTCGACGAAATATTTAGGACGGGAAGCTTCAAATTCTTGATTACTCAAATGACAGATTTCAGATTTGTATGTTTTATTATTTTAAATTCTGGAAGGAAGCCTTGTTTTTCTGGTTCAGGGCATGGAAACTGGACTATTTTAAATGTTGTTTCAATAAAATGAATTAGCATAATCCAGATTCAAGCATTTCCCATATTTACTATGGGAAGGCATATTTTGATTGAAGATGTCGATTTGTGATCAGACAAGTTAAAAGTGGAATGTGTGAAGAAGGAAAAGGCTAAATGGAACTATACTTATATGAATGGAAGGAACTGTTGAACCTGTGAATGTGGTGGTAAGCATGTAGATTTATCCGATTAAGATGGCCAAGTCTGTCGTTTACTATTTGTAGGTTGATGGACGGTGCAGTTAATCACTCTATTGAGAAGTTGGAGGATATTTATCAGTGAATTAAATTGACTAGATTAGATATCTAATGGTAATGACTTATTATGTCAGGTTTACATTGTGTATGTGACTCGGTTGTGTGTATTAAAAAATGCCCCCACAAACCCCAATTAGGCCTCCGGCCCCAATCAGCTGCTCCTCGCTTAGACATTGCCTCTTTTCTCCTTGTTGAAAAGATTTGCAGTTCAATTGGGAGGACTTGAAACTAATCATCCGCTAAAGTTTTATTTTCTGTGTATGGTTATGCCATTATGGTTTAAGCTTTAATATTATTATGTCATCGAAGCTTTAAGCTTAGATGTGTGTGCAAAAATTGGTAATGCGAGATATCGTATTGGTAAATGAGAATTGAAGAGAAGCTTTTGGGATTGTCTGAATTTGCTTTGTTCTAATTGACCACTAATTCATGTGATCAATCATAATCAGGATCTTGCACTAGCTGATCTTGCACCCACGCATCCTATACGGTTGGGCTTGGCGCTGAACTTCTCGGTTTTCTACTATGAAATTCTGAATGGATCAGAGAAAGCTTGCATCATGGCTAAACAGGTTTGTTAATCTTTCATGTAGAAGAATTTAATTACTCTTTGCATGTACTCATCGTCTATACACATAGTAAAATAATAAATTGCCTTTCACCATCAATATTGTTTTTGATGTTTTGCCCCCTGTCTGCGTTTCTCTAAATTACAGAGTTGGTTTCAGTTTTCGGTCATAAAGTGAAAAAATAAAAGTTTAAATAAGGGACATGCTAAGTTGACTTAGAAGTATTATTTCTTGATTAATTCAGCCCAATTTCTGCATGGTAATAAACTAGTCATGTAGTAAATTCTGAGGCATAATTGACAACACTTATTTCTAAATTCAAGTAAAAAAAATTCAATGTTCACCTTGATTGATTCAAAATTAAAGGTTCTGTAATTAGTATAGTAGGTGGCCCTGCTGTAATATGAAACTCGTTCTATTCTCTTGCAACATGTTGAAAACAAAGTTAATGTCTGAGTTGATTAAATAAGCCAACCAGATTAGCTCAATAATTAATCTTAAAACAATATGTAAGTGAGATTATTCAGCACTAATTTCACTTTGGGTCTTGTGGTAGATGCCAACATCCCTCGGTTGTACAAATTTGCTGCCTTTTACAGTATATCTACACAATGTGTGTGTTAAACCTCCATGAAGTTGATAAAAATTCTTTTACTGGGAGTTCCTTTTAGATGTGAAAAAATTGAAAATCCATTTATGTTACTACTGAACAGGCATTCGAAGAAGCAATTGCTGAGCTGGACACTTTGGGTGAAGATTCGTACAAGGACAGCACTCTTATCATGCAGCTTCTGAGGGACAATCTCACCCTTTGGACCTCAGATATGCAGGTAGACGACTATTATGATTAGAAAAGCTTAGACGTCCAGAATTATTTATTTAAGATTTTCACATGCCAACCAACTCTCAAATTTTGAAATTACCTTACCTAAGCCAACTATTTCAAACTCCAAAATAGGTTCTTGTTTGCTAGTATATGTTTCCAAGGTTTGTTTCTCACAGAACAATCTTTTCTGTTGCCGACAATCGCATGCATTTTGTGGTAACTCGTATACGAGAATAGATAGATGCTTGAGTGTTGATACCCAAATCAAGAAATTTATGTCGCATTTGGATCAAGGAGTAGGTCTGAGGAGAGAATTTGAATGGTATAAACCAAATTTTGTTGAAAAATATTTAAATTCATTCGTTATAGAATCAACTCATCTTCAATGAATTTTATATCCGAATCCTCCAATATTATGCAAGACGTAAAATCATAGATTTAATTAATACCTGTATTGTTTCTTTTGTGTGTTCATACAGGATCAAATAGATGACGTTTGAGCCAGTTCCTTCGTCTCAATTCTCCTCCGGGCTTCAATGTCATTAATTTATCTGTAATTTGCATATATACAGAAATGGTGATGGCTTTGTACTAATCTGATATTGTCACATTTTTCTCTTCACTCTAATTCATTACCCATGTGTGCCTTTTCCTTGCATCATAGAACGTCAAAAGAAATAAATGCTATCTATATCGTATTTTTTTTAACTTTCTTGGTATGTTGTTAGCATGTGTTGATCAACATTTTGTGTTCCACATTTTGGATTGTTGACATGTGTCTTTTAAAAAAATAATAAACTATTCATAATAATGAGGAGACACGTATTAATGATCCAGTAAGGTGGAACATCAAAAGTGAAATACGAAAAGTGAAATAGATGATATAAACCTTTATTCTTCATGTAATATGAATCCAAGATTAATTAAATAGTAAATAAATGTTTACTAGCACAGAGAAATAAACACGGTTTTTTTCAAAAGCGAAAATCACCTGAAAACTTTTTCACCAAAGAAATGGAGGAAAAAAAAAAAAAAACAAGGGGAATAATAGCATGCACATTTCAAGTACACACTGACAAGATTGTTAAATTAAGGACTGACGTTGTGAGGAATTAATCATCTGAAATTAAGTTAAATAAAGTGGAAAATTATTAAGTACGTTTAACGTACCATTATTTTAGCAATGATAATTCTTACATGGAAAGCTACCAATCAAATTCAGCCTGGACTGTCTCCCTGTTATACAGTTCTGATGTTTTAAGAATCTGAAACATTAATAATGATGATTATAAGTAGGGGGCCATTTCCAGGTGAAGAAAAATAAAAATATTTGGCTGTATATTCAAATACCAAGAAATCAGTAAAATTAATGGTCTACCAAAAGATATAAAAATCATTGCTGTTGGATGGAAAAAGTAGAAGAGAAAGAAAGAATGTTTTGCAGTAACGTGTTCGTTTCCAAAGTTTTGACTCAAGAAAATTGATAGGTGTCGCACACTTGTGAGTTAAAAAAAGGTCATACGAATTTGCTTTTGGACTTGTTCAAAATACCTCATATCAATGTATATGTCCCTTCATATTAATATATACTTTATATTCTCTCATATTTAATCCAAGTGTAACATTGTTTGATGTGAAATAGTTATAGCAGAAAGTATATGTTCGTGGTGGGAATAAAAATATAATTCATCCAGGGTTATTCATTTACATTTTGTATATTGATTAAAATATACAGTATAATATTATATGTAAAAGTAAATTATTGTACTAGAAAGTAGGGATAGCAAAATGACATGTCTCAAAGTCGTTCCGGCCTGCTCCGAGTGATTTGGATTCGCCCCGCTTCATTCTGAAAACCAGGCAGGTCAGCCCCGTCCCGTGCATAGGTCAGGGTAGATATGATTTACATATTTATTGCACCTGTCCCTCCCTAAATTTTGTATATATATATATATATATATATATATATATATATATATAATGTAAAATGTTTAATTTATAGATTTTTAATGTTTAGTTTGATGGTGAATTCTAATGTTTAGTTTATTTCATTTTAAATATTTTCATTCATATATATATATATATGTGTGTGTAAAATGAGACCAGACCTGGTAGGGTGGGGCTCAAAATGCTGTCTCGTATCGATCGTGGGGCAGGACGGTACCCGCGCAAGGCAGGAAGGGTTCGTATCGATCGTGGGGCAGGACGGTACCCGCGCAAGGCAGGAAGGGTTTAAAATGTTGCCCTATAGTAGAGCATGGGGCAGACCAGAGCAGATGCGTATATGCGCAGGACAGACTTAGATATTGAGATACCCGCCCTACTATACCCCATTGTCATTCCTAGTAAAAAGAAAAAGAAAAGAAAAGGTAGAGATAGATACCGGAAAAAAAAGATAAATAAAAATAATGGATGTTGCCAAAAAATAAAAACGTATTATGTAGTAACTTTCACTAGAATGTCCAAAATAGTAAAATGAGTAACTTTCAAAAGGACAAATGAAGTGATTATTGGAGGATAATATTTTTTGTTGTTTAGTGGAAAATATTTTTCATCCAAAATATCATGTCAATGTTATTTTGTTATATTTAGTGATCTAATTTTCAAAATACTTGATATTCTACGGGAGTGAAAATAAGATTTCGGAAAATTATAAAACACACATACATTTTATCTTTTGAGAATAAAAATGAAAAAAAAAAAAAGGAAATGAAATGAAATGTAGATTGGTCAAATATTTGGAGGTTAATTAAATCAAAATTGTAAGTTTGGACAGCATTTGTTGCCCTTTTGCAATGAAACTAGAGAAATCTTTGACTGTTATCTTGTCATAAACCATATGTTTTTTTTATTTTATGTTATTGATTCCCTACTATGTCAATATCCTCCATAGATTATCTGTCATGGACTCATGGGCGAGTGTGACAATGAAATCGAGTCGGAATTCTCGTTAAAAAGACTAGACCTGAATATTATTACGTTTAAACGGTTAAGCCTTTATTATTTATGATAAAATTTTGTTTAAAACATTTTTAAAACAATTGTACATTAAATCTCAAATTTAAAAGTAATTATAATAATATTGTGATTTTAAAATTTATTTGCTTTGTTCCATTTTTAAAGGAATTTGAGATTTTTTATGGTTAAATTATTTTATTTGAATATATTATGTTTAAATATATAGTATAATTTTTATTAATATACAAAATAGTTAAATATAAAATATTATTTTATTAGATAATATAAATGTATGTATTATACTTAAATGAGCTGGCCTGTTAAGTTTTAAACTTGCAGAAATGTTTGAGCCTGATCAGTTTAAATAAATAAATAAATAAAACTCAGATTTTGTTTACTGTATTTGTTATAAGATCGGCTATAAGTACATGTTTTTTTTTTTGGAAGTAAAAGTACGTGTTGAGTAGTCTAATTTGTTCCTTCTCTAATATTCTTTCCGTCCCCACATAAGTTTACTAGCTTTATATTTTTTACACAAAAATTAAAAAATAGGAGTAGAATATAAAATGTTTAGTGAGTAATTGCCGTAGATAGAGATATAAAAAGAAAATGTAGAGTGAGGTGAAAAATTAATGTAAAGACATGTAAGAATGAAAAAAAATGAGAATAATAATGAATTTTATCATTTAAAAAAATAAAAAACTTATGACGAACATCCAAAATTAATCGCTTTATATTTGTTACTATCAATCAATCACCCCTATATACTAATAGGGAGTTTTATTTTGCCACATGTCATCATATGGTTAAATGTGATGATGTGTCGCATGGAGATTAAATTGATTTTTTTTAAAAATTTAATGTGTAATTAAACTATTGGTTAATACACATGTCATTGATATTAAAATGAAAAGTCTTACCTTAATTAAAATAAATTAATATCTTAATTAAGTTCTCTTTTATGTTCTTTTGTCTAAAAATATATCTATACATTTTATAAATATATCAATTTAATTAATAAGATAAATTCATTTGTATATAATTTTATAGTAATTGAATATATATTATAAATTAATTGATAAAATAAATTTTATCATACTAATTATACCTAAAAAAAAATATTCAAAATAAAAAATTATATAATAAAATTTTAAATTATAAAAAGTAAATTTACCTATTAAATTTTATAAGTGTATCTTTTAAAATATGAGTTATACTATTTTGAATATTACTCCGTAACTTTTATCAATATATCGTGTAATACGCGGGGAGTCATCTAGTTTATAATAATGGACGAATCTTTCATCTTTTGTTGGGCTTTAATTATTTTGAATATTGGCGCCAAGGAAAAAGTGGTATTGACTTGGATTCTTATTCTTTTGCCGTTTTATACTACTATATGTGAATGATGAGTCTTTGGACATAAAGATACGAGACCAAAAGGAAGTAAAAAGACTGAAAAAAAGATGTCTAAAATTTGATTAATTTTTGGATATAATAGTATAAATGAGCTGTGAATTGAAACTCTTTTTTTCTATTTTGTGCGACTACGTTTTTTATACTCATGACCACTAAAGGACAAGACTTCCAAGTTTTGAAATTAAAAAAATGTGCACCTCTATTTAAAAAGTAAACTAAAATTATTGTTTCGATAAATTTAGATATAAGGTACAATACAATATATGATTGATTATATACAGAATTTTTGTGGAATGATAGGGGTTAAAAGTGTGATGATATTAATTTGTTTTTTGATAAATTAATACTTAGGTTAGATAGCCACGATTTTAAGTTTGAAGACCAAGAATAATTAAGAACATGTCCATTTAATTATTTTACAAATATATAATTTTTTTTTTAAAGTCTCGGGTATTCGGTCCAAGGGCCAACTAATCTCGGGGACATGACCCCATAGAAACCGTTTAACTAATCTCGGGGACATGACCCCATAGAAACCGTTTAAAGTCAGAGCTTTGCGCTCTGTATGGACATGACCCCATAGAAATTGTTTGCACCTTAGGTGTTTCGAACCTGAGACCTAGAGAGGAGCATACTCCTAAGTACCAAGCTTACACCAGTAGACCAACTTCTTTGGGTTATTTTACAAATATATAATAATGGTATAAAGTTCGATACTGAATATTTTATAGAGTCAAACATCAGTATAAATTAAGTTGATGTTGGGTTTCATAAAATAATCATTGTTGAATTTCATATCATAAAATAATCATTGTTGAATTTCATATCAAAATTGTTAAATGCTGCTTCTTCCCCGGATAACCTGCATGTGGCGACGATTTTCAAGATATTCAGGGGATTCTTTGTGGTTGGTGAGGTAGGTTGGGGCCTTCCTCTTGAGGCTGAGCTGATAGCTGCTCTTACGGCCATTAAATATGCACATGATCAGGGATGACACTTCCTTTGGATTGAGTCAGACTCGATTCTCACTATTGACACTTTTATGAGCACCAATCCCCTTATTCCTTGGCGTCTGAAAGGCATTTGGAGCCAAATCCACCCTCTAACACAGGACATGCACATCAGATACTCACACGTCTTCAAAGAGGCCAACCAGGCGGCGGATATTGTGGCCAAGAATGACCTTGATTGTGTTTGAAGAGGCTACCCCCGACCTTTTTACTCTCATTTATGCATAATGATTTATATTCACTTTTCTATAGACTTTGCCTTTTAGAGGAGCATACCTTTTTCCTTAACCTGAGTTTTATCCCTAAAGAGGATTTTCCCAGGCAAGGTTTTAATGGCACTTCGACGTTTGACTCGACTTGTGAACTTATGGTCCTAGGTTTATTTTCTTTTATATAATCTACCTTTTATTGTCTTCCTTATTAGAAAGCATGTACGCAAGATTAAGAGTCTATGAATTGCAATCCTTTCGTCTCTCACTAAATGTGACATTTACTATTTACACAAATTTTAAGGTAAAATTTATTTATTGGTATTTAAAGGGGTATGATTGTTTGTTGATGGGAGCTATATGATCAATTGAAGTGAATAAGATAAAGTCTTATAAGATTATATTGGCGAAAATTCTCTCTCTATTAAAAATTCTCTCTGCAAAAATCCCGAAAAATGTAAAATCTTAGAACATCACGTGAATACTGGTCACGCAAATCCAGAAAAATCTCCAAATCTTCTCCTAATTTCTGATTAATTCTCACGGCAGGGTATTTAGCGTGCGACGCTATCTCTTCCGAGCATCATAACCCTAGGGTAATGATTGCTTAGGCTATTTCTTGAGCCAATTTGATCGTGGATTGGCCAACACAACCGCCTTAATGGCTATAATTACCCCCGCTCTTGTGAGTCAATTCTCACACATCCAAGATCCATCCTTGGTAATCTTGGTAATCTTTTTCTGGTTTTTCTTCCATTTTTCTATCTATACAGAAATGGCAGAACAAATCAACTCCCTCCTTGGAAATGTTACTTTGGAAGAGAAGGACGATCGTCGCACCCCCATTGCTGAGAAGGACCTAGCCCCGAAGAAACATATGCTGGTGGGCCGATTCACATCCCAAAGGCGTTTCTCTGCAGCTGACCTATGTGCAACTATGAAAAGGCTATGGAGGACAGAAAAACCTGTTTCTGCCTTTCAGGTTGGTGATGGCCTTTTTGCTTTTGAGTTCGATGATATGGTGGAAAGAAACAAAACATACCACAAACAACCATGGCTACTTAACAATGCATGGTTTGTGCTGGCCCTTCTTACTGGAGAAGAGACACATGAGGACCTTCAGGTGACGCATGCACCGGTCTGGATTCAGATACATGGACTGCAGCTGCAATCCATGACGGCTCCGGTGGGCATGACGCTGGGGAGCACTGTTGGGGAGGTCTTAGAGGTGGATGCGCCCAAGGGTGGAGTGGCCATTGGGAGATGTTTGAGAATCAGGGTAATGATGGATCTGAGGCTACCACTCATCTACACTACAACAATGACGGTGAGAGGTAATGTGTTTGTCATTATGTTCAGATATGAAAAGTTATGTGAGTTTTGCTGTAAGTGTGGAATAATAAGCCATGTGGAAAAGGATTGTCCTTTAAAGTACGGATCGGCTATGCATGTCCCGGCAAACAAGTTTCCGGCTTGGTTGAAGGCTGATGGACAAAAACCGGTTCCCAAGGATGAAAGACCATCCCTTCCGACCATGCAGGGGGTGGAGACTGGAGATAATGTACCATTGACAATGGTAACTGAGGCGGGACCTTCACACACTAAGCAAGGGGAGATGGTGCTAATTGCAGATGAGCTATCTCAGATACAAAGGGACAAGGGGAAAATGGTGATGACAGTGACTGAGGAGGGACCACCGGAAATTAATACTGCAACGATGATGATGAATACCAGGAAGGAGACAGATTTGCAGACTCAGATGATGGGAATTTGGAGGGATGCGAATATCAACCCAAACGCATTAAACTCAGTGTTTAATGACGTTTCTCTTTTCAGAGAAGAATATTTGTTCTCGGGAACTGACAACGCATTAACCACACAATGCCAACTGCCGACTACAATTACTTTGCCAGAAAAAGGGCAATCTTCAATGATGGGAGATCTACACAAAGTGGCAGACAATATCTTGGGGAAGAAGCCATTGGTAAACAAGGAGGAGGCGGCTTACAATAGGGATATGAGAAAGATGAAGAGAATCACAGCACAGTCCACGAGCTTGGCACAAAAACTGAACCAAAAAAATCTCATTCACAAGTCCCAACAACAGTTTCTGGCAAGCAAAAAAAGGGGGCGCATACAGGCGGCAAAGACTGACAATACTGTGGTGATTGTGGTGGAGGAGAAAGAACCAGAGACTGCATCAGATGGAGGCCAGAAAAAGGCAAAAAGTGGAGAGGCGAAAGGGGGGTCGAGCAAGGAGGCGGAGGCTGGCACGGACCAGCCCCGCCCTAAAGAATGAGTACAGTGGCTTGGAATGCACGTGGTTTGGGGAGTAAGCGTGCATTCCTCTCACTCAGGCGACTTGTAGCCGATCTCAAACCCCAAATCTTATTTATTTCTGAATCAAAGTTGTCAACTAGAATAGCTAGGGCTAACATGTCTAGTTTAGGGTTCTCCTTTTGTTTTGGTGTGGATGCTAAGGGTGCTAGTGGATGACTCATTTTGTACACAACTAATGAAGTGCAAGTTTCTTTGTGTTCCTATTCCTACTCTCATATTGATGCAATTTTTAATCTTGATGCAAAAACTTGGAGATTTACTGGATTCTATGGTGAGCCATCAACATATCTGAGGCATTTGTCATGGAAATTAATGAAATCAATTCGGATGAGTCATGGAGGGGATGAGAGTATACCTTGGATCATTGGGGGGGATTTTAACGAAGTTTTGAGGCAAGAAGACATAAAAAGAAAGGGGGTGCAAAAGGAAAGATCTATCCCACAAATTCGGGGATTCCAGGATATCATTGAAGAGTTAGAGTTGGAGGAATTTCCAACTAAAGGACCAAAATTTACTTGGTGGAATAAGAGAATTGGATTAGGCCTTCTGGAGGAAAAATTGGATAGATTTTTTGGAACAAAACAGTGGTTTAATGGTGATTCAGAAAGTTGGGTGAAGCATGAAGGTTTCTATGGGTCTGATCATAGAGAAATTTGTCTAAACACTCAGGACAACATGGAACAAAGAGGAGGTGTTAAGAGGAAACCAATATATTTTGAAAGATCATGGATGCTGGAAGAAAACTATGAAGAACAAATAAAAAATGCTTGGCAATCGGGAGGGGAGAATGTGTCTTTCCACCAGAAGTTAGGACAATGTGGCAGTGCTTTGAGGCAATGGGAAAACAACAAAGCAGGTACATATAAACAAAGAATCAAGGTGCTGGAGACCAGAATGGATCTCATTTTGGAAGGAAATAATTGGGAGAGTAAGGAGAAGGAATTGGCTGAAATTACTGGTGAAATTCAGAAATTAACAGCACAAGAGGAGACAAAATGGCAACAAAGAGCAAGAGTTAACTGGATGGAGGAGGGAGATAGAAATACAGCCTACTTTCATGGGAGGGCATCGGACAGAAGGAAAACGAATACGGTCAAAGGGTTGTTTGATAAGGAAGGGAGGTGGCACACAAAGGAAGACAAGTTTGAGACCATTGTCAAAGATTATTTTCAAGAGCTATTCTGCTCCCAAGAGCCTTCGGAGGAGATAATCCAAGAAGTTATAGCCAAGAATAACAGGTCAATTTCAGAACAAGGGAAGACTATGCTTGACTCACCTTTTACAGCAAAAGAAGTGGAGAAGGCATTGCAAGATCTGAAACCTGGTAAAGCACCAGGCCCAGATGGAATGCCTGCAACATTCTATCAACATAATTGGAGTCAAGTTGGAGAAGATACTATTAAGGCAACATTGCAAATGCTGAATGATGAGAAAGCGATTGGTGAGTGGAATGAAACAATGATCACCCTTATACCAAAGGTAAAGAATGCAGAAAGAGTGTCCGATTTTAGACCCATAAGTCTGAGCAATGTTTGTTATAGATTGGTGGCAAAAACAATGACAAACAGAATGAAAATGGTAATGGAGGAGATTGTTGGAGAGGCTCAAAGTGCTTTCATCTCAGGGAGACTAATCTCAGATAATATTTTGATTAGCTATGAATGTCTTCATTGGATGAAGCAGAACAGGAGTAGGACAGGATACGCGGCATTGAAGGTCGATATGAGCAAGGCCTACGATAGAATCGAGTGGAGATATCTCAAACAAATGCTCATTAAAGTCGGATTCAGTCAGAAATGGGTTGCGATGATAATGAGATGTGTGGAAACAGTCAGTTATTCCGTGAAATTAAATGGAAACATAGGAGAGCAGTTCAAACCATCAAGGGGGTTAAGGCAGGGGGATCCACTTTCCCCTTTTCTTTTTGTTATTTGTGCGCAAGGGCTCTCGGATTCCATCAATGGCAAAGTGGAGGAAGGTTCACTCTCGGGAATACAAATGTCGAGAAGGGCACCGGTTATTTCGCACTTGCTATTTGCAGATGACTGTCTCATCTTTACAAAAGCAACAACACACGATGGTCAGGCTTTGAAGCAAGCTTTGGAGAGGTATGAGGAGGCCTCCGGCCAACTTATAAACTATCAAAAGTCGGCCATTGTGTATAGCCCGAATACCACGAGACAAAATCAACATGATATCAAAAACATTCTGGGAGTAAGGCAGGAGCAGGGACATAAAGTGTACTTGGGGCGCCCAACTTTTTCAGTCAAAGCAAAAAAGGTCCAGTTTAGATACATACTTGATCGAATTCAGAAATGGTTGAATGGCTGGAAAATGAGAGAGTTTTCTATGGGGGGTAAGGAGGTACTAATTAAAGCGGTGTTGCAAGCAATACCAACATATACGATGATGTGCTTTAAACTGCCCGTGTCCTTATGTTCTGAGATTGAAAATACAATTTATAGGTTCTGGTGGGGCAGCAACGAGACAAAACGAAAGATTCATTGGAGTTCATGGGAAAAAATGTGTAAGCCTAAGGATGGAGGAGGAATGGGTTTTAGAAGGATAAACTCTTTCAATCGAGCTCTCTTAGCCAAGCAGGTGTGGAGAATGTACACAAAACCAGAGTCTCTATTGGCCAAGGTCTTTAAAGCTAGATATCATCGACATGGAGGCATTATGGAGGCTGACATAGGTACAAATCCATCCTATGTGTGGAGATCATTAATGTGGAGTAGAGAAGTGATTAACCAAGGAGCAAGATGGAAAATTGGAAGTGGACGAAACATCCACATCTTTAAGGAAGCTTGGGTTCGGGAGTTAGAAGGGGGCAGGATAAAATCAAAAATTGCTTCGAGCTCATCCGTTAATAGGTTCATTAATTCGCAGGGAGAATGGAATGAGGAACTATTAAGAGGGGCTTTCTTGCATCATGAGACTCAAGCAATACTGAGGACTCCAATAGGTGGGGGATGTAGTGAAGATATGGTATTCTGGGAACCAGAGGCGAAAGGTCACTATACGGTCAAGTCGGGGTATATTATCGCGAATAAGATGCTAATCCATAACCAGGAAATGGAGATGTCATCGAGTGATTCGGAGAAGAAGAAGTTTTGGAGGAGGATATGGGATTTGAATGTGCCACCAAAAGTGAAAATATTTACATGGAGACTTGCAAATGAATTCCTCCCTACACCAGCAAATCTACAAAGGAGGTCAATGGATGTCGATATGAGATGTCAATTCTGCTACGAACATGGGGCAACATCTATGCACATATTGGGAAGTTGTAGATGCATCAAGGAAGTCTGGAAGGCGTGGAGTATGTGGGAGACATTTAAGAAGAGTAGAGGTATGAACTCGATAACTTTTTTGGGATGGCTGTGGCATACAATATCGAAAGAAGATTGTGAGAAAGGGATTATGCTTATGTGGGGAACTTGGATGGAATATTGCAAGAGACTAAATGAGAAGAGCTACCATGTTTACAATCTCAGAATGAAGCTTAAATGGGTGCCAGAGTATCTTAACCAATTCCGACAAGTGAATGACAGGAAAGCAAGCAGGACACGACAGGGGACATCAACAACAAGGGAAGAAATTATGATTGAAGTTGATGCGGCTTTCGCTCCAGAGGAGAGGAGGTTCGGAGTTGGTTTCTGCATCAAAAATGGAGAGGGTGAGGTCCTAGGGACAGGTGCGGCAAAGATTAGAAACCCGGGGTCAACGTTGGGAGGGGAACTAGCAGCAATCGAGAGGGGCTTTCAAGTTGCGATGGATAAAAAGCTAACAAGAGTAGTAATTATAACTGATTGTCTGCAGGCGTTGGAAATGATTGAAGAAGGGCAGAATATCAGGAGCCCTGAGGGAGTGTGGGTCGGCAACATTAGAAGATTGATGTCTAAGGTCGGAGTGTGCGACATTCGACACCAACAGAGAACAGAGAATTGGCTGGCTCACAACTTGGCACGAGAGGTTACTTTCTCTCCTTGCTCTCAAGATTGAGCTTTGGAGGATGACTTTCTGGTAGAAATGGAATTTGTGGGTACAATAGGTTTTAGACAGAAGATCTCAATGTAATTGTACCTTATTTCTACCCTCAAAAAAAAAAAAAAAAAAAAAAAAAAAGTGTTTTCATGTAAGAAAGGTAATGATATGTAATATAATATTAAGATGTTTGAAAAATAGTTAAAAGGAAAGAAATTGTTTTATAGAACCCTTTTGTCAAATATTTTATTTAGAGATGAATTTTATACAAGATATATATGCACACGTGACATGGGATGCTTCTTGTTTAAAGTGATTTTTATATCATGTGGTCTTCTAGCTTCTAAGCATATTTTTCGGTTTAACCCGTCGTCAGTCAATCTTGTAAAGAAGGTTACTAGATCTGGTAAAGGTGAATAATATTTTGCATCTGGATGAGAAGAAAAGAAAAGAAAGAATATTTGGGTCTTGCAAATTTCTCACTTTACATCTCAATTTATTACAAACCTTTCTCTAAAAAATATATATGTATATATATTAAAAAAATAAGTATCCTAAGCTCTTTAATTAGATACTTATAGTAACGTTTCATTTCTCACATGTATACAGCTAGCTTGAAAAGGAAAATAAAATGAATGTATTCTGACATCTTTTGAATTTTAATTAATTTAAGGATTTTAAGAATGAAGATTAGATGCCGTGGATTTAATTGTAGATACAATAAAAGAAGAAGAGTGTGGATTGGATGGATGCATGTAACGGTATAATTTGATGATTAATGAATGATCGATCATAAGCAATTTGTGGTATACAGTATAAAAGACAACGGCATTGTTGTGTAGTAACAACTGGAGTACTTATATTGAATTTCGATCTAGTGGGAAAATACCTTGTTTTTGTCTTTTAAGCTGTATTTACTTGTTTTGATTTTTGTTTTCTAATGTGTTTACAAAACTATGTGTTTTAGTCTTTTATCAATAAATAAATGTAATCCGTCCAAATTGAGATGATCATATGTTAAATAGTGATGATAATTTTAATAGTGCAAAAGATTCAGATAGCAACAATATTTTAATTCAAGTAAAAAATAATATGTGTTTATCGGTATAAAGATTAAAATATTGAATTTTGTTAATATAAATGATTGAGTAATACTTGGGTGCAATTGGTTGCACTTATACAATTAAAATTGAACTTCAACAAATTGAGTCAAATATTAAATTGGATAATTAAATTGAACATTAAAATTCAAGTGTATCTATACACTCAATTGTATGAGAGAATTTGCCTAAATGATTAGCTTCAAAATCGAATATTTTAAAGAAAATAAAAATTGACACTCCGTACTACTTAAAAAAGGAAAAATTAAAAACTATTTACCCTATTTGTACTAAATGCACCGTCCATTTGCGGGGAGCCCGTTTAAAGTCAGAACTTTGTGTTTTATATGCACTGACCCCATATGAATTATCCTCATTTAAAGTCATATTTGCGTTGGGTAAGTCAGACCCCATATGAATTATTTGCACCTTAAAGAGTTCGAACTTGAGACATAGAGAAAAGTACACTCCTAAGTCTCAAGCTTACACCACTAGTCAAACACTTATTAATGTTTACATTAATGAAAATGTCCATATTAAGTTTGGACGAATAAAAAATAGAAACTAAACATATTAAATTTGGACGGAGGAAATATAAATTTATTTCAGTTCTTTCAAATTTGCTCTTCAAATTATTTAAATATACAGATAAATGTGTTCTCTTAATAAAATATATGGACATTAATTTATTAAAAATATAGTAATTTTTTTTTTCTTAAATTGTATGCACTGGTGTAAAATGACATTTATTTTGCATGAGAGATGATGGCAACACTTATTTACATATATACATGATATAAATCTCTGCAATTAAAATTTTTTACACCGGTTTTCAAGTTCAAACTTAAAATGATTTAAAAAATAAATTGATAGAGACCGTGTGTTAGAAAAATTAAGTTAAATGAATTAATTTTATATTTTTTTACAAGTTCGTATTTTTTGATAAAATAGAATTCAAAACTTGATTCGAGTAGAATTATAAATACTTGAATTATTGAAGAATTTATAAGTGATGAGACCCATCTAATGTATGAAACCATTTCGACATTATTAGTGAAATTCATGTATATAAATAAATTAATTTTGTACCCTTCTATAAATTTAAATTTTTAGAAATTAAATTCTTTCATGGTGTGTTTGGTCAGGGGTATAAGATGTTTTGCATGATTTTGTATATTGATTTGTAGGAAGAATTATTGTATTCGATCAAACCGAGTTACTGTATGTGATCGGCTTGTAGCCTACGGAGTATGATTTTTTTTTTTTTATATCTCAATTATCCATATAAAATGCAACTATCTCAATTATACATATTTATATTTTATTCACTACCAAATATAGACTCGTAGTATTGTTAAAATAAAAATAGACTCGTAGTATCAGAGTTTATACCCGTTCACGTCTTGAGTGCATAGTAGAGGTAATAATATCTTTGTTTACATCTCAATTTACAACTTATAGCATGGGTCACACTTATATAATACATTATACCATTGATGTAATTGAACTACACTTTTAACTTGATTTTAATTTCGTAGATAAAAAATTTAAAACAATTGAAATTATATTCAATTAATTTAAAATTCAATTGTTTGTTTTATAACATACCTTTGTCTAAAATGAAAAAAGAAAGAAAAAAATCAGTATCCTAAGATTAGATATGATAGTTGTAGACATACTGTAGTAACGTTTCAATTCTCGATCACATGTATACACCAACAGCTCTTTAATTATATTTATACTTAATTATAGTCATAGTAAGTAGTAACGTTTCATTTCTCACATGTATACACAAACTACTGATGGGAAATAAAATTAATGTATTCTGACATCTTTTGAATCGTAAGGATTTTTAGAATGGAGATTAATTAGATGTAAAAGAAGAGTGTAGATTGGATGCAACGATATAATTTGATCATAATTCATGAGATGACCAATTTGTCTTGACAGTGGTAATTAACTATATATTAAAGACAACGGCATTCTTGTCTTTTAAGTTGGATTACTTGTTTTGATTCTTAATTTCTTCGTTAAAATTTTCGATTTTAAAATTAATTTTTTATATTTATAAAATTTGGTGTTCTAGTTATTTTACTCATAAACAAAGGTAACTCATCATTTGATAATTTTGATAGTACGAACGACTTAGATAGCGATAATGTTCAATTTTAATTCAGGTAAAAAATAATTTGCGTTTATAGGTAGAAGAATTAAAATATTAAATTTTATAAATATAAATGATTATTTTTTTCAAAATAATAAACGTTAGAGAACAACAATTTAAATTAATAAAATAAAAAAAGTTTGAAATGTTGTGTAACGATTATTTAACATTTAATGAATTTTAACTTTTATTTCTTCAATCAAAAATATTTTAAATGAAAATATTAAAATTTTAATATGGGCTAGTCTTGGGTGAGACCTCTCACGGAATGAGATTCTTGAGACGGACCTCCCTTAATTTTCCTGGAAAAAAAAAGAGATAATGTTTTAGTAAAAGTGATAGTAACTTTTGTTATGGGTTAAAATGAATCTGTCTCACGAATCTTTATCCGTAGTACAGTCCCACACCAATTTTTTTTATTTTTTTTGACCTTTTTAACATTATTCTGGATTTTGGCCACCCTTACCCAATTTGTAGTAAATGCATGTTTGTGTTAAGATATTGATTTGTCCCAAGTTAATTATAATTATATTTAATTGATAGGGGGTGTATTTATGATTCGGCACACCCTCCCTGGTAAGCTAGTTTTTAGATAAGTTCTAACATACCCTCCCGTTAAAAATAAAAATAAAAGAAACATTACAATTCATCGACAGTGTTAGGCAAATTAATATTAATATAATATATAATTTTACATTTATTTATAAGTTTAAAATTTTTAATGGGATAAAATTATTTATGGTTTTTGTTAGGGGATATAAAAACTATATGTGACTGCCCATGTAGAAAATTTTGGCATAAAACAATACCACCACCACCCCTCTTCAACAATTTGGATTCAAATCATTTTACTTCCTACCATACAACATATACATTTTTTTCCCTTAATTTTTCATATTAAAATACAACTATTTTAATTGTTCATATTAATAATTTTTCATATTAAAATACAACAGTATCAAAGCTTATGTTCGCCCACATTTTGAGTAGATTCAACTCATGAAATGATATTAAGTTCAAACTTTAGATGAGATAAATCATTTTCATGTCGATTAAATGACATTAATAAAGCACGTGGATTATGCATTGTTGACAATCTGGTGTGGTGATTGAGAAGTTCCTACAAATACTCTAAGGTGATGTTTTAGTTTTAAAATAGGTTTTGGATTTTAAGATCCTACATCTGTTTTGTATAGTAATTTAAAAATCGATTTTTAGATATAAAGTATAATAATACAATTTCATTTTATCTTACATATTAATTTGACATAAAGTTAATTTTTCACTATTCAAAAATTCAAAAGAAACACACATATTAGTACTATTTATCAGGATTTCAAAAATTGATTTTCAAAACCATTCAAAACTCAAAGTAAACATTGTCGGAACTTATAAAAAGTTAAATTAATAATTCTCTAATACTGCTCTCGTTGAGTGAACAATTTAATATTAATAAAGTTGTTTTTAATAATAATTGAATCCAAAATATGGTAAGCATGAGTTTTTAATACAATTGATGATGATTATTTGTTTCTTTTATCTATTTTGACTTAGGTCTAGATAATTGAGTTATATCTCCTTAATTAATTCCATTTCCAGGTAGTATTTAAGAAAATAAAATCTATTACAAATTCAAAACAAAGATAAAATAAAATAGGAATAATATTTTAGATAAATAAAAATTGATTTGAAAAAACCAAAAAAAATTGTATTTAACGGCCACTGTAGTAAAAATGGAGGGAACATGTTTTGATATTTAATCATGCGATGACATGTATATTTTTTAATAATAACGGCCACTGCAATCTGTGTTTATTTATTTAGTATACGACCACGTCAGATGTGTTAAAAGTTGAAGTATTGATTTTTGTTTTTTTTTTTTTAAGTATCACCCTACATATAATATAATAATTGATACTTTTAAATAAAATAATTAATATTAATAAATTAATGCACAACTAATATTGTTTAAAAAATATACAAATTGCAAATTAGTTAATTACACAATAAAACTAATTTACATAAAGTTTTGTCAAATATAGAATAGAAAATAAATAAATATTCCAGTTGGCTCGAATCCATTTGTTTGTGTTGGGTGTAAGAAAATTTCTTAATTAATCAGGAAAAAACTAAGTACAGTATGTTGGAAAAATTTATATTCGAGTCCTTATATTTTTTAAAAAATTTAGATTAGATTTTTATACTTTCATTTGTATGCTAGGTTTCTTATACTTTTATTGTGCCTTTGTACTTTCAATTAATTTGACTTTGGTGTATGAACTCTCACTTGCAAAGGTTAAAGTTCTTGTACTTTAATTTTATTCTGAAATTTTCTCTTTATACAAAGACATAGTCACAAAAAGTTAAAACAAAAGAAAATATGTAAACCCCCCCCCCCCCCCCCAAAAAATAAAAAAATAAATAATCAAATCAAATTTTATAAAATAAAAATTACAAGAGAAAACATTTGAAAATTAAATTTTAATCGCTAAACCTAGAAAATCAACATTTTTATGATTCAAATATTCCAGCTCTACTAACACCGGACAAAACGTAGCTAGCGTGTTTTAGCACGTGAGATATCGACAAAGTTCATAATTACCAGCACACAACTTTACCCGATAAAAGAATCTTTTATAACATCGAGATTATCGCTTCAACGACAGCTAATACAGCTAATACGCACATATTCTTATACGCAACAATTATTATTTTAACCGATAAGACTGTAACTATTAATGACTAACTTAATAAAATATAGAAAACTATTATTCCTTCCATTTCGATAAAAGTTATTCATGAGCTTTGGACACAAAGGTTAAAAAATATGATAGAATAAATAAGGGGGTGTTTGTTTTGGGATTATGTAGGATGGGGGAAATCCGGATGGAGAAATCTTGATGAATGGTGATTGTGTATGTTTGTTTTGGGATGTTAAATAAGATAGGATGTAACTTTATGTCAAATCAATTGTGTAAAAGTGTGTGATGTTGTATTATAGGATGTAACTTTATGTCAAATCAATTAGTAAAAGTGAGTGATGTTGTATTGTTATAATAGTAAAATATATAAGTATTTTTAGGAGTGGATGTAATTGAATATTGAAATTCGGATGTGAAATCACAAACTAGAACAAGACGGAGGACGTTACGTCCCACGTTTGGACGTGTGAGTCCCAAAACAAACATGCCTTTAAATGTGATTTATAGAGAAAAAAATATAATAAAATGTGAAAATAGTAGTTTTGTCAAAAAGAAAATTTGTTAAAAAAATATGAGAAGAAAACCTAAATGAAAGAGGACCAGAATTTAGAAGTGAGACAAATAAGTGGTAGGTTTTTCAAATAAAGAGAACAATGGGTGTAGAAACGAAAATATGGTTAACTTATTTTACATAGGAAAAAGTGTGAGGGGAGTAATGGCAGATTTCGTCTTTATTAATTTATTTTTAATCATTCACATTTTATATGCGTAATAGACAATGTAACATTAAATTTAACAAAACATCACATATTAATATCAATTAATATAAAAAATTAAAATACAATCTGTAGCATGCGTAATAGATGATGTAGCATCAAAATCTAATAAAATAAAATCCAATTTCTCAATTTCTTTGCAAATACACATTATTACAGCATCACTCTCATAATCTCTAATTATTAGTCAATTCTATTCAACCCAGTTTTCCCAACTCGCCATTTTCAAACCAGAAATAAAAGCATATTATCATAATTTTTTTATCCTTTAATATCAAAATTCACGGCCCCATTAATTCATTTATTAGGTCTATGCACTCAATTGTATAATAAAATTGGTGTAATTGTGCCACAATTTTAATTTGGTTCTAATGTATTTAGTCAAAAATTCAATTGGACAATTTAAAATTTAATTACATACAAAAAGTTGTCATATATTTATTTAAGTCACATTTGTGTGCACTCAACTACATGGTGTAACCTGATTTTAATATGTCAAGTCAAAACTTTAATTGGACAATTGAAGATATATTCAGATCACTTAAAATTCAATTGCATACATGAATCTGCCATATATTTGAGTCAGGAATTGAGTCATAATTTTGACTTGATTCTAATGTGTTGGATCAGAAATTTAATCTGACATTTAAAAATATATCCAAACCCCTTTAAAAAAAAAAAAAACCAATTGCATTGATATGCACCCAATTTAATTTCATAGAAGAATTTATATTATCTTTTTTAGATTATTTTAGGAGCAAGAAATTATATACAATGTGAGTAAAGACAAATGCTAATTTCTTCCAACATAAAACTCACCTCAACAACACACACTAACCTTCACCTATATATACACACACACTCAATCGTCTCTATTATATCACTCTTCTCTCCTCTAGTCTTCTCCCTGGGGCCTTGCAGTTGCAGAAATGGCAGAATTAATGGCAGTGTCTCTTTAGCATGCAAAAAAACCTCTCTTTTTCACAAAACAGCACATTCATTGTGTCTGATTTCCCAATGGCTGATGAAACCACCTTTGACTCTGACCTCCTCTGTAATGAAGAAGCTACAAGCTTTGCTTTTGACGACAATGGCGGGGTTATTGAATCATCCCCTGCTGCAGCATTGCCCTGCCTCACTGATGAGTGCATTTCTTTTATGGTCCAAAGACAGAGTGACCACATGCCTCAAATCAATTATCTCCACAGATTCAGAAATGGCGAATTGGATCTTCAATTGAGAAAAGAGGCTCTTGATTGGATTTTTAAGGTGACCCCTTTTCTTCATTTTTTATTTGCTAAAATGGGGTCTTTGATTCTTGAATTTTTATTTGCAAAAATGGGGTCTTTTGATTCTTGATTTTTTTTTTGCATAAAAAAGTGTTTTTTTCTTCAACTTTTTCCCACTAATATGTTTGTTGTGCTTTACTACAGACCTGCGCTCACTTCAGTTTTGGAGAGCTGTGTTTGTACTCAGCAATCACTTATTTCGATCGCATCTTATCGATCTACGACTCATTTCAATCTTCCTTCAACAATGTAAATAAATCAATTTTATTAGCATTTGATTTGATTTGATTTCTATGTGTGTATGAACGAACAATTGAACATTTTCTTGAAATATATAGGGAGGTAAAAACTGGCAAATTCAATTACTTGCAATCGCCTGTTTATCCATTGCTGCTAAAATGGAGGAGGTTGAAGTCCCTTCTATATTCGATTTACAGGTACACATTGGTTAATTTAATTAATTTTTCAATAATGAGTTTGTTTTGAGTGATAAATGGATGTAACAGGAGGGGGTACCTAAGATGATGTTTGAAGGAAAAACAGTCCAAAGAATGGAGATTTTGGTGCTACAAGGCTTGAAATGGAAGATTAAAGCTTACACTCCATGCAATTTTATAGACTATTATCTGAGAAAGTTGAATGATAATAAATTTCCATCAGCAAACGTGATTGCTAGATCCCTCCAAATCATCCTAAGCACGTTCCAAGGTCGCACATTTAATGTACAACAAACTTGTTCAATTATTAAAAAAATATACTCCTATACTATGAAATTAATATGTATATATGTTTGGTCGGAAATTGAATTTTCGCAGGCATTGAATTCTTGGAATTCAAACCATCTGAAATAGCTGCAGCTGTGGCTATGTATGTTTCAAGAGGGATTTTTGAAGACATTGATAAGCCACTGTCTTCTTTGATAGGGGTAGAGAAGGTAGTAGGTATTTTTATTATTATTATTAATTGGTCCCCCCTAATTAAAATCTTTTTAAAATATCATTTGGGTTTTTTTTTTTTTGTAGGAGAGGGTGGTGAAATGCTTGGAGATGATTGAGGAATCGTCACCAATTGACGTGACGGTTACTAGTAGTGCTGCTAGTAGCAGCACTACGAGTAATCGGGCGATTTCGTTTCCTTCTAGTCCGAACGGGGTTTTGGAAGCAGCATGTTTGAGTTATAAGAGAGATGAAGAATCATCGCATGGTCGGGAGAGTAAGAGGAGGAAATTGGACCAAACACCAGCATTGGATGGAGATTCTTAGCTCAACAAAATTTGTCAAAATCACCTTAAAATAATAATTAAAAAAATATTAAAAATGAGAAATGGCGATGATGAAATGAGGTTGTTTAAATGATGAAAATGGGGTACAAATTTTGATGCTTAATGGGATGTGAAAAATATGGATGAGAGGAAGGTTGGGGTGAAACTCTAATAAGAGCAAATAATGGGCTCTTTTTCAGTTTTTAGTTAATTTTCGTCAACATTATGTTTTTATTTACTGCCTTTAATAAATATAAATAAAGAATGGGTGTTAGTTAAAACAGTGCTCGCATTTAATTTACTTTTAAATATTTTTTCTGCTGTCAATCCCTAAATCAAATTTTCACTCCAAAGTGATTAAATTAGTAGTATTACTTTTCTTTTCTCTACAATCTTTCTAAAGCGCTCAATGTTCAAAAATTATTTATAATTATAATTATTCTATAGAGTCGCTACCTCCTAGTGATCATGATCTCATTTTTACTGTTGATTTAATAATCGATCACCAAAAATATAAAAATTCATTGAAATTATTGTTCTACTCCACTATTTATCCTCTTAATTTTGGAGGTGGACGTGGATCTTGTTTCAACGTGTCAATAAAAATAGATTAAATATTTTATTATTTAAAAGAATTTCATATCCTCTAAGTTATTTTTTTTAATATTAATAAATAATTCTTACATTAGAATTTGTGTTAAAAAAATAAATGGATAAACAAGTTTGAGATGGAGGAACTATTTTATTTTCTACAAACATGAGAGAAAACCAGCAAAAAAAAAAAAGTTCATTTCGATTCGTAATTTTGCCAAATATACTAGTAAAACATTACAAAAAACGCTAGGATTAGAGACCGTAAAAAGAGTCTCTAAACGCTTTAGAGATCATTTTGAGACCGATTTTCGTCCGTCTCTATAATGCTCGTCTCAAATATTTAGAGATCGTTTTTATACAATCGTCTCAAATTATAGATCGTATAATTTTTCGATCTCTGATTGTAGACGGTTTATTCGTCTAAAACCCGACTCAAATGATGTGTCGACCCGTTTAGTATTTATATCATACAATGGTTTGTAATCAATCTCAAATTTAGAGACCACATTTTCCGTCTAAAAATCGACCCAAATCAAGATGACATTAATTGTAGCTTTATCAGTATAAATTAATAGCGTTAATTATAAATATATCATAATTTTCTTATGTTTTCTTTAATATTCTTAATAATCATGAGATTATTTTCTGTCTAACTTAATATTGTCGTCGTGAGAGTCGAATTGATCCAACTCTTTGTAAAAACCGTAAATATATGTAGGTTTAATCACAAAACATAATAAAAGTTATTGAAAAATAGTCATATGATACAATTTTTGTAAAATGTTAGAATTAATTATTTCAAAAAAAATGTATACTTCTTTTGTCCATCACTCAATCTAACAATTATTGTTTACACATATTTTATGATAGGAGTTATTTATTGATATTTAAATGAATTCATTTAAAATGTGGGTGTAATGGTTAATTAAAGTAAATAAAATAAATTTATATAAAAAAAGTAATGATATATAAATAATATTAAGAAAAAAGTAAAAAATAAAAGAGATTTTTTTAAATGTCAAATTAAGTTAAAAAAAATGGAGCTTATTATTGTTTATACTAAAATAAAATTATATACTAATTTCACAATGTATCAAACTTATACATATAGGAAAGCCCTACAGTGCTGATTTTACTCAAATTTGACCCATTTTCAGATTGTCATCTTGACCCATTGGGCGACTACTCTTGTTGGGACACTGGTTGATTATTACTTTGATGATTGTTGACACTTTGATATATTTTTTGTGATAGAGTATACAAATATTGTTACATATATCCTCAACATCCGTGTAACACAAATCAAGTGGACATGAGGGTTTGGACAAACTCGATCTCGAGGAAGCTTATTTTGAGTATGACATACGATTCTCTTAAATACTCCCTTCCGAGGTTTAGTTGATCTTCTTGGATATGGGGGGTTTCATACCTACGTGTCGTTCTACAACTATTTGGAGGGCGATTTGGGGCAGATTACTCACTTCTGATTGGTTATCGAAGTTTGAAATTTTGAGTCTCTCACTCTGCTTCCTCTGTCGTGGGGGCTTCCGAGTTCCGAGTCCATCGACACATTTTTTGCCACAGTGACTTTTTCATCCAGGTCATCAGTATTATTACATCCTACTTTGATGTCTCTTTTACTTTTGATAAGAGTTTCTTGGATGTTTTTCTTTAGGCCCGTATGTTCCCGTTCAAACAACAAGTCTGAGATTTGTGGCTAGTAGCTTTTGTTACCACGATCTGAACACTTTGAAATACTCGTAATAAGACTGTTTTTGAGGATGTTTTTCCTTATGTGAGACGATGTGTCACACTCATTCTATCTAGTGTTCGTAAGATCTTAAATTTATCAAAGAGTTTTATGAATAATATGGTGGACGACCTTAGTATCATTCACTTTTTAGGTGTGCAAAGCCGCCCATGTCCTCCCAAGGTCCCGGTTTCAGTGCGGTGGGTTCCTCTTGATCCAAATTGGTACATTATAAAGTTAATATATTATTGGGGCTATCTTCCAAAATTCTAGAGGCTTTTAGTATAGTTAAATTAAATTTTCACAATCAAATCTAACTACTGAAAACTCACCAGGGAATCCAATTCCCCACTATAGAGACCACTTCCTACTTATGAAATGGTTCAATTTTAAAAATGATGAGGTGTTAGAAAGACATCAGTACTATATATACATATCATGAATTGACAAAATACGAATAGAGGATTTAAGACGGAACATGTAATCAGGATACATTTATTTAAAATAAAATTACCAGAAAATTTGGAGTTTAAATATTTTCTTATAATACAACAGATTAAACTATCCCGATCAATGGATTGAAGGGTTTCTCTTGAGTTGGAGTGGTGCTCTAAGTCTCTCAAGCAAACCTTTTTATTACAAAATGCCACTACAGAATGGCATTGCGAATGCTGTACACTTGAAATAAATTAGGAAAATCTGGAACTAGAATCTGCCCATCTGTTCCTCTAAGCTGCAGTAAAAAAAAAAAAAAAAGGACGCTCTTTCCTTTTAGATGAAGTCTGGTTGGCCCGTGGAGGTTAAGCAACGATGCCACATGCGGCTGTTAGGGTCGACAACCTTCGGCTGAGCAATGACTTCAGGTATCGGAAAATAGGCGTAGTGAGTGTTGCATGTTCCAACTGTGATTCCACTGTACCCAGCAAATGCACCATGAACCTGCCAAAAATATTTGTGTAAAATACGTCTTAACATAATGTTGTTTACTAGCATCAAATTAGGGTTTTAAGGGCAAAAAGGAGAATGATAAGAGTAGAAAATACAAGACTTACAGCATTTTGACCAAGGACAGTGCAGAGAATTCCATCTGATGCATTTGCACGGCATGCACGGATCATGTACGTTGGATCAATGTACTTCACATCTGCTGGAGATCCCAGCTCTTTAAAAAACTTCTTTGTCTGTAAGGTATAAGCAATGTGTGTTAGTGGGAGATGAAGCAGACGACAAGTTAAACGTTTAACCATCTAAAAGAAATTATAAGATCAAGTATCAAAACACTGTTAGAACAGACATGTAATTTCTGTTTCATTTACTTGTGTGAAGTCACAGCATTTCCTAATTGGGAAAATATCTAGTAACAATGTGAATAATGATGTGGAATTTTTAGGGATAGAACTACAATATAGGAATTAAAGATGGAACAGGTCCAAGTTAATACTGAAACAGAGGAATATCAAATTATAATCTCCCCGTGTAATGATGAAAGCTGTTAAAAGAGTAAAAATAGTTCATGATAGACAGAAAAATCTAGCCTGGTCTGTTAAGTCTTAATACGACATGGGGAAAGTTGCAATACTATCATATAATCATGCCAAGAAGAAAGGTAGTCAACCGAGTAAAAATAATACTTATATCGGATGGAGTAAAGGAACAGTATATTTTTTAAGAACTACAAGACAAGAAGGTGAGGAGACCAACCTCTTGTTGTATATAAACACCGATATCTCCTAAAACAATGTTTCCTGATGCATCTGTAGCATTGGTTTTTGCAAGAAGATCCTGTACAAAGATGAGGAAAATAACAATAAGATTTAATTCCCTCTAAAACGCCCGAGTATTTCAATCTAACTTTAGACAATGTTAATACAAGAGGATGACAGACAATCAATTTAGACAGGTAGGCCTGCATTTTAGAAAAAACTGATTATATTATTGAAACATTATATAACTAACCTGACCAGCTCCCTCAGCAACACAGATAACAGCAGATCCCTTTCTCTCAAGCAAGTATTGTAGGTGATTTAAGACACCATGAGGTCCGTGCAGATTAAACGGCACCTGATATATTCATGAAAATGCTGTGACCAATAAGAAAATAGAGTTTATACTTTTAGATTGCTTCTAGAAAAGTAGTACCTCAGGTATCAAACAAATATCAATTTGCCCACTAGCAAGAGATGCTTGCATAGCTATAAACCCACTACTTCGACCCATCAACTTCACAATCCCAATGCCACGATAAGCACTGTGTGCCTGTTATATAGATAGAATTGTCTCAACCAACGGAGTTTTATTGCATAAACATTTAAAGTGAGAGTAGAACAGCTGGCTGATGGATAATCAAATCCTAAATGAAGATAATTTCAAAGTTAAAAGGTGAAAAAGAGGAGCATGGTCTAGTTCTTGTACCTCAATATATGCAGAATTGATTGCTCTTTGTGCCTCTTCAACAGCAGTATCAAAACCAAATGTTTTATCCATAAGCAAAATATCATTGTCTATGGTTTTTGGCACACCAACTACAGCTACCTTCAATCGTCTTTTACGACACTGGATAGCAAACACAAAACCATATTAGAGGTGGAAGACACAACTTCACTGAATAAAGGACAGAGTAATCATGATTTTGATGTTTAAAAATTAAAATGCATACAGTGCTTTACAAGGAACTACATATAATAAGTAGAAATGATGTAGGCCAAAAACCTCTTCATGTATGGCATTGGCACCAGCATGAGTACCGTTTCCACCCAGAACGAAGAACATATTTATCCCTCTTTCCTGCGATCAATTCTTGATTCAATATACAGAAAACTGTTGCATTGTGAAACCTAAATCACAAAGACATACCTCCATATTATCCACAATATCACTAACTGTAGGTCCACCACGTGAAACTCCCAGCAGGCTTCCTCCGGACAGATGAACATTTTGGACCACTTTCCTTGAGAGCTGAAATGACATATTAAAGCACACACGTTTTGATCAAGATGAAAGAATACAAGCGTTCCTGGAAAAAAAAAAGTTTATCAAAAAGCCATGGGTCATATTCTGCCCAATGTCTTTCAAAGAATGATTTAGTATCATAAAATACTATTGAAAAAAAAAAAAACCACGTCAAATTGTTGAATATATGTCAAGGTAAAGATAACTGTCTATGCTGTCCAAGAGAGGGTATACATAATACATATGAGCTAACATGTAGTAACATTCTACAATACAATTCAAAGACCGAGTGCATATCACATTATTTGTCAAACAAATGTATGGCGTTAACAATAAAATCACAATACTAAATGCAACATAAGTGTATTTGATGATTATTGTATCAGGAATTTTGATTAGGCATGCAGAAATTTGTGGGAATATTTGGGGTTCTAATGCAAAAAAATTGCGAAATATATCACAACTTGCACATTATCACCGTACATTTTAATTTGCTATGAACTTAGCCCAACGAGAAATCTTAAAGTGCATTGAACCAAAGCCAAGGTGATGACACATCAAGTAAGAAAAGTGATAACCCTGGCAAAATATACTCACAGGCATCTCGGCTAAGTTACTGTCAGAAAATCCACGATAACCAAAAGGGATTCCAACAATCTTTTTCACACCATATATCTCAAGGGTGATGACTATCTGCAGGATTACAAAGAATTATCGAAGTTAAATAAAAAGTGGCCATTCACAAATACACTTTCAAGATTATATGAAAGGCACAGTATCTCAAGGATACCCAAATTTATCTTAATCTAATCCAATTCTTGAAAAGCTTTTGAGTCCTCTCTACTAGGAGAGGTTCTTAAATTAGATCTATAGGGAAAATATATTTGATACCAACCGCCCCCTTCGCAACCAAAAAATATTAAACATTGAAGATATAATATCTGCCTATATAAATCTATAAAAAAAAAATCTAGTTCATTTCCAAGAATACCTGTCGTATGACATCATTGAGGCCAGGACAAAGTCCTCCACAAGTAACAATTGCTGCTTTTACATCTTCTGGCTTGAAGAATATTTTCTCTCGGGGTCCAGCACGGTGAACCCTGAAATTAAGTGGAGTGACATATTCTATGAACTGGTGATTCAATTATTGTAGTCCGGGGCAGAAAGTAATGTGTTGGATAAGATAAAGATATTAAAAAAATTAAACTATAACAATATTTTAACAGTGATTTACAATTTGATTCGCTAATTAAAAAAAAAAAAAAAAAGTCTTAACGAATTGCATTTAACATTAAGTATCACATTAACATGTTTAGTCATACTCTGCTTCTAAACCTTCTTACTGGACCAGGGGAGGTTCTAAATAGAGCATCACACGTAAGAAAGTGTTATAGCTCTTATGTGTGCTTTATATCTATTAACCTTATAAATAAAAATTCGTTAACAGATCCTCACCATTGCTCAATCCATGTACAATTAGGATCAATACACTCAGCACCAGCAGATGAAGGAGAAGAAAACTTTATCACCTGAAACAATTGGTTAAAGAGTACTTCAGGGACATTCAGCCAGAAAACACAGACATGATTCATAAACAAAAGGTACATATTCTGCTTTGCACTCAGACCTTCATAATTAAGCACAACCTCTATACCCTTTTACACTTGAGATAGCAAGATTTGACCATTATTGTTCCATATTTGCAATTCATCAGTCAACTTTTTAATTACACCAAAAATGACAAGCCATAACAATTTTCATTATCAGAAAGACAAGATATACAGCAGAAGAGCTGTCAATTGCCAAAACTAACCGACCCGCATAAATATGAAGAATGAAATAACAAAAACAATCATACCTTAAGCAGTACTCTATCATTGTTATTAATATAGCCGTGCCACTCTTCATCTGATGGATAACCTTCTGCAAATTCAGGACTTACAGGAGTCCTGCAAAGAATCTCAAATCAATTTCTTTCTCTCTTTTAAATCTTTATTTTTATTTTTGCAGCAAATAGATGATTCTGCCATTTGAAACTATTGAGGATGTCACGTGTGGGTGATTACAAGTGTTGGTCCTCTAAAATATTTCACTTAATTGTGGATATACCAAGTGTCACAAATTTCCTAAAAGAACACACGCACCAACACTTGAGAACTAACAGGCGCAATATCAAGCGTATGAACAACGCAGCATAATGCACAACCCATTGCAAAATCAAAAAAGAAAACAAAAAAAAATCAAGGAGGATCATAAAGAACATAGGCAAGAGAGAAGTTTTTCCCAATTAAACTAGCGTACTCAAATCATTCAAGACGAACCTCATTTTGAGGCAGAAAGTGGACGGGTACGAAACGGCGTCGGGTAGCACATCGGTGATATGAGGAATGCGAAAACGCTCCTCGAAGTCGCTCTGGTACTTTGACTTCCATTCCGGATCGGTGAAATCAATGTTCTGTTGCGCCTTCACCTCAATTCGAGTCCGAATTCGAATACGGTTGGATTTCAAGTTGTTGAAAGAGAGGAGAGCATGACCGGAGCGAGTAGCTCTCGGCGGAAGAATCAATGCCGGTTTGATCGCCGGCAAAAGTGCGTCCATTAGTTCCCCAAGTATAATTGGTGTGCGAATGTATGTATATATTGATCGGATCGGTGACGGAGAAGGAGAGGAAGCTTGTTGACAGTGAGCGAGTGAAAGTGAAGTTTTTGGCTTTCCCGATTTCTTCTTTTACTTGTAAATCTTCTCTGAAAGCGGCTTTCTCATTTGACCAATTTGTCCTTCCCTAATTCTTCCTAATATTTGGCAAATTTTGATTCTAAGTTCTCACGTTCGTGGCTCCCACTTCAGGAGATTGACTAAATTTGTAAGTGTAATAATGATTAATGTCTTATAAATCTGTACATATAAAATAAACTTGAGTTGTGCGTATATATGTACAAGTAAATAAAAAGTTATCATATTTTCTGTAAAATTATATAAATTGTGAGGATAAAATTTATAAAATACTTTTTAATTTATATGAATTTTCATAAATCAGGGAATATTTTTTTTTTTATGAATTTACATAAATTTTCATAAATTTCGATATTGATGGAAAGATTTTTTTTAATGTGAAGTGTTTTTTTTTTAAATTAATATTATATGTATATATAATATTTTACCAATAATATATATATACCGTATAAAGTTTATATATTAATTCGGGGCGGGGCGGATACCCGCAGGTCGGACATAAGATTCAAATTCGACCAATACTCAATACGGGGCGGATCCGACCTGACCCAAAGCTCGCGGTCACGGGGTGGGGTGGGTACCCGCGGGCCGGGTCAATATTGTCATCCCTACTTTTGATTTTTCGTCTTGAGAGTTCTATAAGAGAATCCGTTGAAATCTCTGCTTTTTAGAAAAGATTATGGATAGTGAAATTTATTTATATTTTTAAAAGAGAATTCAATAAAATTTATAGAGTATTAAAATCGTAATTACATTGTAATTTAGAAAAAGATAAATATAAAAGGTTAATACAACATTTAAGTCCTGTATACAAGAAATGTGAGACTATTCCTTAATACATATTACACTTAAAAATTGCAAGTATTCTAGGTAGATTTGAGGTAGAATATGGGTAATTCTGTCATTTTATAATTTTAAACCAAGGTGGTTAATTTTAAACCCAGGTGGATAAGTAAACATGGTTTTATTAACCTATCTCATGTTTGTTTTCAAAATTATCCACCTGGGTTTAAAATTATAAAATGACAGAATTACCCCTATTCTAACTCTAAGAAAAAATTGATAGCAGTGTCTTCTCTCTCACCAAACGAAAATTGCGGTCACAAGAGTAATACTATCGGTGAGCCTTCTTCTTTGTTTCAATAACACCATAGCAGTGGTACTTTTGGTTCCAGATTCCAGAAATCATCTTGGGGCATCAAACGAAACAACTGACAACCTAATTCATAATGAGAATTGCTTTCAATTTGGATTCATATATTTGGAAATTTCCAATTCAGGTGGAAATTGCTATATTTTGAATGGGCTATCATCGTTTAGATTATCATCTACGTCGGTTTGTTTGTCGGAAACAAATTTTGATTTGTTTTTGTGGATATTGATTTAAAGTAAACGTTCTTGGATCTTTAATTTTAATCGATTGGTATTGAGTGCATTATTATTATTTTGACTGATTTCGCATACCGTTCTACTTCCGGCAACTTTGGAATTTCGGTGGTCGAAGTTCGATGCCAACGGCTAGTGATGGAGTTCGACGGCCATGGAATAGGGCACATGACCATGGAGGCTAATTTGGGATTTTTAAATTTTTTTTAGATGGGTTAATGAAGTAGGTTGACACAACCCAGGAAGCGATGGGTTCTAATCCACGGAATATGGTTTATAAAACACGGGTACACAAGTTTAAAATAAAATGTAACCAAACATAGGAGGTTAGTACGGATTTGAACGACTTCAGACAAGGGTTATTAGGGTCTAAGTATGGGGATGGAGATTTCTTAAAGAAAAAAAACAGTTTGTGGCCTGTGGGCAAGGGTTATTAGGTCTAGGTATGTGATGGTTTTGGGTTTTTTCCAACAGGTAGGGTCAGGAGGGTCTCATTATGGTGGAAGGACGTTCTAAAAGTGGTAGGTGAGGGTGACGGGAGCTGGTTCCATGGTAATCTTTCAAAGGTCTTAGGGGATGAGAATAGTTCTTTCTTTTGGGAGGAGAATTGGACGGGGGAGGGAACTCTAAAGGATAGATTTAAGAGATTGTACTAGATTAACATAGATAAAAGAAAAACAGTGGGGAAATGGGTTTATGGGAGGGAAATACCTGGAGATGGACATGGAGGTAGAGAAGGGAACTATTTGATAGGGAACTAACGTCTTTTAACGATCTGATATCTGTGATGGACAGGTTCCAATCAAAAGATGGAATTGAGGACTCGTGGAAATTGAATGCATCCAACACAGGGAAGTTCTCCACCAAAGAAACGTACTCGACCTTGTTCAACCAAAGCCAAGACACCCGACCGGACGAAAGACTGATTCAAGGATTCGAAAGTATTTGGAAGAATTTCGCACCCTCAAAAGTCAAGGCTCGTGCATGGAGGCTCCTATGGGGAAGGCTGCCAACACGTTCCAACCTCAGAAGAATAAACATCCTTAACCAGAATGACGACCTAAGGTGTATACTATGTGGTGAAAGCGAAGAAACTGAGAAACACATCTTCCTAAAATGTCCCAAAGCATACCAAGTGTGGATAGAATGCCTGACTTGGCTCAAGATACCGTCAGCACTACTGTCAGACATACCAGATAATTTGCTAGGTTTTGGAGGTCTCATCAAAGGAAGAAACGGGAAGAAGATCGCCACTTGCATATGACTATGCGTGGTATGACTCATAAAAGTAATATCATTATGCTTATAAACTAATGTGATAATACTTTGCATGCACAAGCACAATGAACTTTGTGAAAAGCATTACATGTCAGTATTAATTATTTTTACTAAGTACTATACCATTTGTCCCGAAATTAACTTTACATTTTCTTTTTTTCTTCGTTTCACTATAAGCATTACACTCTTCAAATTAAGCAACTCTATAAACTTCAATCCCATAATATATATTACACTCTTTATACATAAATATTTACTAAATTACCTCTTAATATCCTATTCATTCCTCAACGTTTTAAAAAAATGTGTCCATCCACATTTGAAGTTTATCCCGAACGGAAAGAGCAATACGGAGTAATATTAATTGGGCACAAGTGTACATGAAACTTATTCGATATTCTAAATCTTTATTTACCTATTTACTCTCATGTAATTATGCAGGTTTTTTTTTTTAACTCTCAATATCCGATCCAAAAATCGACTAATCCGGATCACACAATAAGTTATAATTGAGTATTTTCATACCCATTAATTTTAGTCACTTTTGTATGCGCTCATTTACCCTGTACAATTAGTCTCATTTATATTGTACAATTAGTGTAGTTGAGTCAAATTTTAATTTAATTCTAATGTAAAAATAAAAAATTCAATTAAACAATCACTCAAAAAATCAATTATATGTATCCATTCAATTGCAAACAAAATAGGGTGGGACTAATAACACCCCATAAAATGTTATACACACCCCCATTAAAATTTAAAATTCAATTTTTATTACTATACACACCAATTATTTCCTACTTACCCTTCAACCCTCCTAACTAATAAGAATGAACTAAATCTTGAAAAACATATAAAATTTAAAATTTAATAAACAGAAAAATAATCAATAATACAATAAAATTACATGTAAACGTTGAAAATATTTTAAAAAATCATTTAAAAATGGAACGATCAATTAAAAAATGAAAAAAAATAATAATTAAATCTGAAAAATAAATAAAATAAAAAATTAACGTTAACGATTTTTTTAAATTAAATAAAATAATAAAGAAAAATCAACTCAATATTAAATTAAAAAATAAAATCTTTAAAAATAAAATAAAGCTAAATTAAATTTAAAAATTTCAACTAAATTTTAAAAAATAATTAAATCAATTATATTTTTAATATTTATAATTAATTTAATTAATTCTTAAGATTTAGGTGATTTTTAATTTTTTAGATTTTATTTATCATTATTCGAATTCTTAATTTTAATTTATTTTTTAATTAATTATTTTTTTTAGGATTTATTAAAAAAAATACGAATTTATTTATTTTTAATTGATTTTTAAATTTTTTATTTGAATAATTTATTTTTTTCTTTTTAAAAAATATTTAATTTTCTCAGATTATTTTTAAAAAATATTTAATTTATTTAAATTAATTATTTTTTAAGATTTTATTAATCTTTTAAAATACTTTTCAGATTTTAATTATATTTTTTAAGATTTTTTTTCAATTTTTTAAAAAAAATTATATTTAATTTGTATAAGAGTTACTTAGTTATTTTACAATTATCTATTTTTATTTTTAAAATAATGGGGGTGTGAACATGTTTTGGGGTGTTTGTAGCGGTACCCAACAAAATATTCATAAATTTTATACTCCAATTAAATACTATTATGGCATCAGTAACCAATTGCAAGAATATCCCATAATTTTATACTCCAATTAACTACTACTATTATGGCATCAATATCATAGGCGTAATAAGCTATGTTTGGCCTGCAGGGGTCCTATGGGAACATTAATTCCTATTAAAAAAAGGACGCGGCTAAAGGCACCCGGATTTACTACGAGTACACCCACAAAACGGATGAGGACACCCACGTGGAAAACCCAAAATTACCCTCCTCTCAATTAAAACCTTCATTATCTCTTTCTCACCCATAAATCGTCGCTGCTTCGCCGGCACCCACTCCGACCGGCCTTCCCCCACGCAGCCAGCTCCGCCGTCCACCTGCAACAGCTCCGTCGCGCACGCAGCCTCTCCCCCCCTTCGCGGCCGCAGCCCACTCCGCCAACGCCGATCGACGTCGCGCCGCCCTCCTCGTCGCGCTGCCCTCATGTCACCGCCGCCTGCAACCATCGCCACCGCCCCTCGTTCGCGGCCGCCGCCCACCCCCTCCTCCCCTTCGCCGCGGCCGTCGTGCTCCTCCCCTCGCCGCCGCTACACAGGTAAGTTTAGTTTGAAAAATTAGGGTTTCTGGAAAAAAAATTAGGATTTTTTTTGAAGTTTGAGAATTATTTTCGAACATAGTGCGTTTGTTTTGTAAAAAATTTCGAACAACTTGAGTTTGTTTTGGAAAAAATTTCGAACAACTTGAGTTTGTTTTAGAAAAAATTTCGAACAAGATGTTCGATTTTTTTTTTCGGACAAATTTAAGTTGTTTTGAATTTTTTTTCGAACATATTGAGTTTGTTTTGGTAAAATTTTCGAACATCTCATGTTTGTTTTGGTAAAATTTTCGAACATATTAAGATTTTATTTTTGTGAGTTGAAATTTTGAATTTTTAGGATTTTTGCTGTTTTGGTGGTGATGGTGGGGATCTGGATGATTCGGGTGTAAAATGATGAATCGGGTGTGAAATCGAATAGATGGGTGTACTCATCCGGCGTTTTTTTAAAAAAAAGTACAGGAGGGGTAAAAACATCTTTTCGCACCACCCTTAAGACAAAAAAAAATTCCCGTGGATGTACTCATAGTAAATCCGGGTGCATTTAGCCGCGCCCTTAAAAAAAAATAATATGAAAACTTATACTACTACGTTTCTCTTGGGCCCGGTATAGTTATTGGGTCGGACAATATTCCATTTCTAATTTCTAATTTCTAATTTCTAATGGGCTTAGTTATTACATGCACTGACTACGTTTTCCTTTTGGGCGCGGCTAAATGCACCCGGATTTCCTATGAGTACACCCACCGAACATTTTTTTAAATTTTCAGAACATGTGAAATGTCACATATACCCCTAGTGTAAAATTTATTAAAAAAACGAAGATGAGACACCCACCCATTCTATTTCACACAATTATCTCCACCACCACCACCAACACCAACACCATGTTCGAATTTTTTTCCCAAACACCAATTGTTCGAAATTCAAAAAATGTTCGAATTTTTTTTCAAAACAAACTCAATATGTTCGAAAAAAATTCCAAAACAACTCAAATTTGTCCGAAAAAAAAGATCGAACATCCTGTTCGAAATTTTTCCCAAAACAAACCAACATTGTTCGAAAATAAATTCAAAACAAAGTAAATATGTTCGAAAAAAATTTCAAAACAAAGTCCATATGTTCGAAAATAATTTTTAAACTTGTAAAAACCCTAATTTCCAAAACAAAAACAAAAAAATTCCTACCTTGAAACTGAAACGCGGCGGCGAACGCGCACAACTCCAACGACGGCGGCAGCGAACGCGGACACCTCCAGCGGCGGCGGCGTTTGAAGGAGGAAGGGGAGGGTTCGCGACGGCGCCCCCGTGCGAAAGGCGAGGGAGGGTTCGCGACGGCGGCCGCGTCGCTTGGTCTTCTCTTCAAACGGAGGGGTCGCGGCGGCAGCGGAAGAAGCTTCAGCGACGGCGGCGAACGCCTGCGCAGTCGGCGGCGTGGGCCGTGGGGTGAGGAGGTGGGCCGCCTGCGCAGTGGGCGGCGTGGGGCGTGTCGCAACGCGGCGCTGCCGAGAGAGGAATGGAGGTGGGTGTGTGAAGAAGAGAGAATGAAGAAGAGAGAAGGAAGAAGAGAGGGTTTTAATTGAGGGAGGGTAATTTTGGGATTTCCAAGTGGGTGTCCTCATCCATTTTGTGTGTGTCCTCATCGTGTGGGTGTCCTCATAGGATCTGTGTGTGCCTTTAGCCGCGCCCTTTCCTTTTCCTTTTTTTTTTTTACATTTTTTTCATTTTGGAAGCAGTATTTTACAGCAGGTAAAAAGCTAAGCTAATTATGTAGTATAAAACAATAATAATTGATAGAAAGGAGTATATTAAAACTTTTAATTATTTAATTTATTAAAACCCCAAGAAGTACGCAAATGGTAAACCATAGATGTATGTATGTTCCAATGTAAATGAAATGAAATCTTCGATACTCTTGTACCTTTAATTGGGTCAAATAAAAGTCAATGTTTAATTTATTTGATAATATCTCACACTTAACCAATTATATACTGGAGTACCATTTAGTCAGTCCTTTTATGTAGTCTGGAATTATTTGAATTTGTTTCTGATCTCGGTAATTAGCGTGGTGTCTTACAATTTTAATTCTTAAATTCAGAAATAAAAATAAACAAAATTAACATTCTGCATTTTAAAACATACTACTACTCCGTATTAGACAAGAAAATAAGTAGCTAGGGAAAGAGGGCCACAATTTCTGCAAATTTTGGAAGGTTTCAAAGGGAAATGATTACTCGATGCATTTTAGTGGCAAATTAGCGTTTTGTAATGTGGACCACAATTACAGTATAAAATAAAAATGGCAGCTTTTACAGATACTGAGAAATATATGTTACGGTTGCAGGTAAGCATGGGATGGCCCTGCGCCATCAATTTCAAATTATTTAACCACTATTCTTTCCTTCCCTAATTATTCCAATTTCTAATGTGCCAATTAACAACAGCCAACAAATACATGAATGAATTAAGTAGGGTATATGTTTTTTTTCTTATTTCATCAAATATATTCATCATTATTAGTATGATTTTTTATATAAATAAAATCTACCAATATTATGTATAAAGTAGATATGCGAAAGTATAATAAGGTATTGTGGTCGCTTCAATTATAAATAATCTAATTATTTATACCGTCGGTCCTGAGATTTTATAGGCATGAGACGAACAAGAAAAATGAATCCCTTCTTCTAGCATTTGAAGAGTAAATGAGTTTTTGCATAATGAGGATGGATGGGGGAGGAAGATTACTTTTTATATAGGATATAAATGGTATTTTACTACCCATTTTGCACTTAATAGTAACTCTGAAAAAGTTAGCACTAGATTGTAAAAAGGGAAGTGTAAAAAACATATAAGGATAAAAAAAAACTTTTAAAATAAGTATGAAATGTGTACAAATGGACCGTGCATGAAATATGCATATACATATCATGTACAAAATTTGTACGTACGGATCGTGCACAAAATGTGCACATGACATTCGTATTTTATTCACTATAAAAAAAAATATTTTGTCACACATCTTTCGTCACGCTATAAAATGTGTCACACCCCTTTCGTCAAACTCATTTAAATATATATATATATATATATAAGTAGGCCCCGAAATCTCGGGCACCAGTGCGGTCGCCTCTATTTACGAATAAAAGGTACCAGAATTTAAGTAAATAAGTGATAGTGTAAAAAATATTAATGTATATATATCCGAAAAGAGAATGAGCATGAATTTTAAAACAAAAAAAAAAAAAAAAAAAGAAGAAGAAGAGAAAGAAATTTGATAGAGAGATAATTTGTTTTCAATTTGCTTATATATTATTTAGGGTTGGAAAAATGGGAAAACACGCTCGTCAGGGAGAAAAGAAAATTTTGTTATATGTTTGATAACAATTTAGGGTGCTCAATTTTAAGAAAAACACAGGCGACATGTCATGTGATCAACCGATACGTCGAATCCAACTAACCACCTCTGTCCTACCCGTACATAGCTAATTTGTTCGTCGTGAATTAAGAAATAAAAAATTCTGAAAATTCAAACCAATCGTCCAATTAAATTCTCTAACGAACATAATACAAATTTTATTCACTTTTTTTTATACATGTTTTAAAAAAAATTATATTTCAATTAAAAAAAATATATGTGGAATCACAAGTAAATAATATTGTTGGTAGATACTCAATTTTGTTAACAAAAAATACTTAAAAGTTGACTATTTAAACAGAATAAACATATACTTTATGGAGCTAAAAATAGATCTGACCAAATTTTTACAGGATGAAGGGAGTATATCAATTTGTTCATCGATCTCCTCAAACCCGATCATTTGCCACCCTCGGTCGAAATGAACACTCTTTATTACAAACAATTTGGAAAGCAATTTTATTTTATTTTTCTAATTGAGATTAGAATAATTGATTAGCGATCAACTTAATTTGGTTGCATCCATATATAATTACAACAAAATGTGAATAATATGCCATCATTTGAAATTCTAGGTAGGCTAATTTCAACTAAAAATATATATGTTCAACGTACGTCATGCCTGAGATCGATCATTTTCGTCTTCTACATTTAAATCAATTTATTATTTAAAATTGCAAAGTCAAATCAAATCATACGACGTGCTCTGTGTATATTTAGACAATTAATATTGCAGTATAATGTTTTACGTACTAATTAACATGTCAGGTGGAATATTGAAAAAGGAGATATATTATTTGAAATTGTATAATTTAAAATGTGTAAATTTGTATCGTGCAAACTACAATAAAGTAGACAAATTAATACTGTAGTAAATTGGTTTGGATTGTGAATTCAAATTAATTAGACTATGTTTGTAAACAAATTTTGTTAGTTTCCTACATGTATTATATTTTAGTCAACATATAACAAAACAAAATAATTTAATTGTACGAATATTAGGACGTGTTTTCCTTTAAATATCTCTACATATGTAATTACCAAATTAATAAAAAGGGAATATTTATTATAAATTGTTGGGGTAATAAAGGATCGGTGAAGTATATATGTTGGTGTGTGGGTATGATTATAAAGATCGAGTATTTATGTTGAAGCATTTATGCGTATAAGGTAAAGTGTTCCCATCCAGAAGCCGTTTATATGCATGTTGCAAGAGTGCCCACATGTTTCCTTAATTTGGAATCTCACAAACATTATTAATTATATATTAATAATTACTCCAATTCTTTTCTTTTTTTCTATTAGTATATATAAAGTAGAGTTAGGAATTATATATAAATTATTATATTGCTTTGGATCTATCAACATCAACTTAGCCACCGTATATATATTAGTAATAAGTACTACGTATAAAACAAAGGCCATAACAACCTCCTTTACTTATTTCATTCCCAATGTCATCGATATATGATCTATATGATAAAATTAAATATTTTCGTAGCTTCTATATATTAATCTCCCCCTACCATATCAGTATATAATAATAGTCCATGAAATTTTAATTTAAAGAATAATATATATCCACGATGATATTAACTGGCTAGCTGATCAGTGGCCGGAAATGACAAAAAATTGCTAAATAAATCGAGGCGCATGTGTTGGTTTAATTTCTAAAAACAAATATTACCTATATATAGGCCGCTTGTTTTGCAATATATATACATGGGGTATGAACTATGAAATATATATATATATATATATGAATATTGATTTTAGCATTAAATTTTGTTAAATGGTAAATTGAAAAGATAGTTGTCAACAAAATGATCACCACCGTACCAAATTAATAAAGGATAATCCAACAAAAATAAGCACCCGATTAATGAGCAATTAATTAAATTTAAGAAAATATTGTAACAATAATGTAAATTTAGAGTAACAATTTGTGCTATCGTGTCATGTTTTGTGTCGACGCGACAAGACAAAATACAAACATGATACAATAAAAATTCGTGTTGACACCACACAAACACAATAAGAAAAATAGATCCAAACACTAGTAAACTCTCATTTTTTTTATCGTTTTCGTGTCGAGTCTGAAATTGTCACCCCTGTGTAAATTAATGATCTAAAAACGAGATTTGAGCCAAGACTGTAAATTTTTTATGAGTAATATTTTTCGTGTTGTGTTTGATGAGAGCGCGCATGCATGGGAGAGGGTCTTCTTGCAATAGATTCTTACAAGTAAGTAGTAACACATGAATTCTTATATACTCTCCTATATATTCATTTTCAAGATAAAATTTCGTATTTTTTTAATTTGCTACAACATTAACCTTAGAAACTCAATTTCTCAAATCACTTAAAACAACAAATTAGACAATTTATATATCGGTTTGAAGCTCTGCTCGAGGAGCATAATTTTCAACCGATAATATATATATATATATATATATATATATATATGAAAAATAAAGGAACGTACGCGATGATATGCAAGTCTTTGCTTATAAAATATTTTTATCCACATGTTATAGTTAGTGACGGCTAGCTATTTGTTGTGTTACATAAACCAATTTGTTACAGTGAGAAAAAAATGTAATAATAAAAGATAAATATAATGAGATATTAATTACATATGTATGTTATGCCTGGTTTATTTTATATTTTCTTTTACACCGACTATACACACTTAAACTTTTAAAATAAATTAAATATGACATAATATATAGATAAAATATATATAATCTTCATTTTTTAGTTACAAATAAGCTACGACGTCATACATAAGTAATGGAATACGACTTGCAATTAATCTTTTAAATTTTCGTGCAAATTAACAAATATATTCTCCATACTAATAAAGAGTTTATTTTGATGACGTAATGTTTATTAGTGTAATTTGTTTAAGTTTCGTTTATATATTTATTTAATTGATTCTCATGAGTGATTATAATTAATTGACAGAATTGTTTTATATCTAAAATCGAGCATGTTATATAATTAAATTATTAGTTGAGAAAAATATATGGTATATATTTTATTTGCGTGTGCATGATAATATGTGTGTACGATATATAGTGATGAAAAGTCTTATTTAACATCAAATTAAATAAATTAATTGTCAAAATGTGATGAATTTATGAAAAAAATTACTTCACAGTTTTTTCATATATCTTATTTTTCATTCCTTGAAACAAATATGATCGATCCATATATACATACATTAACCTACTAATAAGTCCATCAAGCAATTTGATAATAAGATTTCAAATCTCTTAATTCTATAGGTACGTACAGCTGCACCTATACATTGTGTATCATTAATTAATAATCCGAAATAATAATAATAAAAAAGGAGTTTCAAAATGAATGTAAATTGACATTTAATAGTGTAGTATTAACTAAAATATAAAATTTAATGATAATTTTAATAATATATAATCTATCATGACATTTAATTAATATTGCATTATTAATTAATTAATATTGAAAAATTATATACTTAATTAAGCGTAGGCTAAACTACATATTCATAACATTTAAAAATGTATTAATAAATTGATACTTATTATTACATTAATTTAGAGGACACTTTAAAAAATGTCATAATAAATAAAATGTACTAAATGGTGGTCTATAAAGATAATTTTAAATGTCAAAAAATATCATTTTTCTTGTAATGTCATGCTGTATAATTAAATTATTAGTTGAGCAAAATATGTGGTGTATATTTTATTTGTGTGCATGATAATACATGTGTGTACCATATATATAATGATGAAAAGTCTTACTCCATTTAACATCAAATTAAATAAATTAATTGTCCAAATGGGATGAATTTATGGAAAGATATTAGTACTTCACTTTTTTTTTTTTTTTTTATATCTTATTTTTCATTCCTTGAAACATTAACCTACTAATAAGTTCGTCAAGCAATTTGATAATAAGATTCCAAATCTCTTAATTCTATAGGTTGAGTTCCTTTAGAACAACACGAGAGCAATCAAAAGAAATCACGACTTGAAGTAATATAATGTATATATATATATATATATATATATATATATTAATATATAATTTTACCTGATAACCAAATCAATAAATTTATACTTGATGTATTATGTTGTAAATTTTATTTCCACGCGTAGTTCTATTATTTTACATGATGAACAAATATAATTATTATATTATATATATATAATTACTTTGTTTAACATATATAGTTATGAATTTTGACAAAATGTATACACAGTCACACATATATCTAGCTAGCAACTGCAATTTTTTTTTTTTTTTTTTTAAATATGTTAATCGCGAGTCTTAGTTATAAATTTGTAATTGCGTGAAAATCAAAATTGAACCTGACAGAGTTGAAGACATAGCAACATGTGCAAATATATAGCGTATGAGATCACTTGTACTGATTTTAGTGTTTCCACACTCTCTGAGAAATGTGTTGTATATAGAAAAGAATAGATATTAAGTGAAATATGGAAAGAAGGAACAAATGATTTGATCTAATGTAATAGCTTTGGTAAGTTATGATTAGTACTCATAATCTACGAGTAGTTAAGATTAGTGCATATCGTCCATTCGCAGTCTTGATGGCAACTTATACTAATAATTACTCGTAATCCAAGATAATTCAGATTTCTTTTCTCAAGTACGCAACATTTTATGTACATATCTATAAATGAAATATGATCTATGTCACACAAGGATATTATATTTATATTTAAATTAAACTAATTAAAATTAATTGAATTTTTGGCAGAATACCAGAATTTTGAATTTATTATATATATATATATATTAAAAAAAGGTTGCACAGTGTTCGAAATTCCACCAACAAACAATGAATGCTGTGCAGAATGGTTCAGGTTTTTCTGCACAATGAAAACAAAAAGGTTGTTTGGAAGAAATAAATGCTACCTCTCACACTAACAGAATGGCTACCTATAATTTTCAAGAAACCTTAACATTAACACTATACATCTGCATCATCATATTGAAATTAATGGAGATAAACCCTAGGTCGTAGAAATTGGGAAATAATTCAATTACTTAAATGAAGTTACAAAATCATACTTATGCAATAAATAAGATAAAAACATATGATCTTAATTAATTCCACTCGACTCGACTGGGCATACATGAAATACTAGTAGTAGTATATAACATACATAAAAAGAAAAGGTAGTAGAAGAAATTGATTAATTGAATTGTAGAGGTAGGGAGGTAGCTAGGTTTTCTTACCACCAAGCGTATGCTTGTTGTTGTGCATCCACACTTTGAGCACGTGCCTCTTAATCCCAATCTCACCGCACACTTGCTGCACAATTTCTTCATCCTGTTTCTGAATTTTCCAATCCAAACGCTCCGCTAAATTCAGCATTTTCTCCTTCTGATCCTGTGTAAATTTCGTCCTGAATCTCTTCTTCGCCGACCCCTGCGAGTAGTACTCCTCCATCTCCTCCCGAGACCCACTCCCCCCGCCGCCGGAGCTCGACGGCAGCGCCAGAGCCCCGGGCCTCACCTGCTGATGCGCCGCCACGTGGAGGTACCCCGTAGGGCTCCGGTACCCGAAATGCCCATGTGGGTGGTGTGCAAGTAGCAGCTGCGGCTGGGGGTGGAACGGGAATCCGCCGCCGGAAGGATCCATCTCGCGCCGGTGGAAGTTGCGGTGGCAGCCGCAGGCGGCGCACTTGAGGGACTCGAGAGTGCCGTCGTCCCCCGCCGGGAGGAACTCGCCGCATCCGTCGACGGCGTGGCCTCCGATGCCGACTGCGTGGTTCTTCAGACACTCCTTGTAGCGGTACTTGCGGAGGGGCGGCGGAGGGGGGTCTTTGGTCGGTGGGCGAGTTGAGTTGGGTGAGGACTCGTTGTAACTCGGGTCTAACCCAGCTTCATCATGATCCACTTCTTGATCCTCATACTCCTCCATTTCAATATTGATTTTATAAATTGCTTAATTATGGGGCATCACCTATTTATAGTAATACTTGTTTTTTTTTTAGCTTATGACTACTGTAGACGTGCATTACTTAACCCTAGGCGAGCTCCGGGTCTCTTACACCTTCTTCTTTTTTTTTTTCTTTTTTTTTTTTTGAGAAATCTAATTTGGATCCAGTTATACAAGATAAGATAAAAGATACTCCAGTCTATAAAAAAATTCTTCCTAGTGTAAATGCAGTTTTTTCTTTTTTGGTTCTTTTCAAATATACAAATTTTAAATCTACATATCCCTTATTGCATTAATTATAATTTACGATATATAATATTTTATGTAAACTTCTTAATAGAATGTGTAAGAAAAGTGAAAGAGAAAGAAAAAATGAAAACTAATATAGTTAATTAAGATAAATTTGAGGTAAAAAATTGTGAGGTAAATTCGAGTTAATGCGAGTCAAACTTAATTAATTTTTTTTTTCATTTTTAAGTATTGTTTTAATACATGTTCAATTATATTATTACATAACCAAAATATTGTCACTACAAGGTCAAAAATGTACTAATACAAGTCAAAAAATATTTTGAACGTGTACAAGAATACAAAATACTTTTGGTCTTGTAATAATAATAATTTGATCTTATAGTAACAATAACTTGATCATATAGCTAGTAAACCACTTACTTGCAATTCACGAATTTTTTGAACGACCCGAATTTAAACTTTTGACATGTAATGATTTTAAAAAAAGAAAAAAAAAATAGAGTGAGGTGAGTAAGTAAAATGCACTATATATGTATTTTACATATCTAGTTTTCTTAAAAAATTGCTATATACTTGAAACTATATATATACATCTCTTTCTCAAGAAATTTCGTTCCAAAAATAGTTTTCGTTTACTTTTTTCCCATCGATCACATGATGTAGCCGGTCAACGTTTTTACCTCTGTTCACCAAGCTGTAATTTTTTTTTTTGATCGGTAAAAAGTGATTGTATTAATAGTGGGTACAAGAAGATACCCGAAATTCAGTGTACAAGTCTTTTCATTTGGGTAGAGACAGTAAATGTTATGCTATATGAATCTTAAACCATGCACTTGAGTGGATCTGTCACCCAGGTCTTGAAAGGAGAAGTGTTTCGAGTAGGAAATTTGATCGTGAACCAGCTCCATAGTCTTGCCTTTAGCTGTAATAAATTTGGCAATTGTACGATTTAAAGATATTTACTTACGCCATCTCGATCCTCTTTTATGAATACAAATACAAATACGAGTATAAAATACATAAATTGTACGTACTAAAAGAGTGTTTTTTTTTTTTTTAACTACAATTTTCCCATTTTAATTTGGGAAAAGCATTGCTAATTTATATTTTATGAGCGACATATTCTTATATGCATCCGGTTTCATTTATTTGAATTTGTAATATTACATCGTTTATCAAGTAATATTGCGATACTCACTTTTGTCGTGTCCTAATTGTGAGACCTCCACACCTTGTGCAACTGTCTTTAATTCCTAACTTTTATGAATTTTTGCGTTCTCTTAGCTTTTATTGTGTTTTTTGCTTTGGGGTAAACTATTATTTATTCAGGTGTAAACTGTCAAAATAGATTAGTGGGGCGAGGCGGTCTACAACTTACCTTAACCCATCATTTTACGGATTTTAGCGAGCTGGTCCACGGCAGGGACGGACTGAAAATACTCAACCCAACCAATATTATATAAATAATTACTAAAAATGGTATCTTTGATAAGATTCACCTAGTTGACGTGAATAATTTTAATCACTTATAATCAGAAATTAGACCTCAAATATAATGATTTTTGTTTAATTGACAAATCAACCGAACTAAAATTTAAATTCTCATATTGTTTAAATTCTTGGGTAGGTCTCCTATGGAATTGAGTTTATATAAGAAATTGAGTTTTTTGTTAAACTTTTTAATTGTAGTCACTTACACTTTCTAAAATAATATTTTAAGTTATATTGATTTACACTTTTTAATAATATTATATTGCACATTTTAGTTATATAGACGTGCACTTTTCAGTAATATTGTGTTGTACTTTTTAGTTATAATGATTTGCATTTTTCATTAAAAATTGTGTTCCACTTTTCAATTATAGCGACTTACACTTTTCAGTAATATTGTGTTGCACTTTTTAATATACACATTTTCAAAAAAAAAAAAAAAAAAAAATTGACTTTTGATCAACTCGATATAAGGAATCGAGTCTATATACAAGACCTTGACTAAATTCTTTGCCAAAAAGGGCATAATCAATATATAATATTCAACGAAATTTTAATAGACAATCAACCCAACTATTAGTATCAATTGAAAATTTACGAATACACATCTCACCACACTCTCTCTCAATTTACTCATGATAATTATGCATTTATAAAGAGTAAGTGAAAAAAATAAATTTGAATCTACATTAATTATCAAGTCTCTTCCGAAGTCATGTGAATATGTGGGCAATAAAGATGTATTCTCAAATCTCATTTTTGTTTAGTATCTTGATTTAAAGTTGACTTGAATTCATAAATTTCTAATTATCACATTACTCACATTTCAACTTTAAAAAGAACACAATACTTCTTAATTCAAACTTAAAAAAAATCGTGGTCCAAACCACCAAAACTCACGACCCATGCGGTCTAGTCCATGTAGGCCCGCTTTTTAAATGAGTTTAATTACTCAACTCAATTCACCCTTTTATAGATGGAGATGACCGATTCAACCGACCTAATCCATTTTGACAGCTCTAGATGTGATAGTAGAATAAATACTCTTTTGAATTCTTCGGTCCACTTTGTTTCTTTGTTAACTAGAAAAAGGTGAACATGGTGAAGACATGTAAGACACCTTAGCGTGAAGTGTTTTGTTTCCGTTAAAAAATATCTTAGAAGTTGTTAACGTGTTTGTCTTTTATACTAATTCTCCGTCTCTCCTCACAAATGTTGTGAAAGTCGCATTTGTGACATGATGACGAATTCTAGGCGTCAACCTTAATTAATTTTCCACTCTATACCTGTATTACTGTACATAGTACATACACTCTGGGATAAGTTTAGAGTCTACAATAAAACACATTAATATATGATTTATATAACATTATATTTATTTCAGTATATGCCAATATGCATGATATATATTAATATTGTTTTTTTTAGACGTCAACCGTAGGAGGTGCCAGAATCAGGACATTTCGTTTATATACTTTTAAGGGAAAATATCAATTTTGGTCACCGAATTTTACTTCTTTTCATATTTGGTCACCCACATTTGATCACTATCAAAATTGGTCACTCACTTATTATATTCTATCAAAATTGATCATTCCGTTAGTCAATCTGTCATTGACTAACGGAGAAAGAGTTTTGAGCTCAAAATTTTCAAAACATTAAAAACTTTTGATGCATCCTCTAGAAACTAATGAAACAAACGCAGTAGTAAGAATGAAACATGTGAAACGCGTTCTCATGCGAAATTTTCATTATATTTATCCTTGATTAGAAAGAATTCTCAAACGTGATTCAATCAACTGGCTAGGTAGTCAAAAAAATTTCAATAAATTTTTAATAATTATTTAACTCAATTATGAATTCATTTGTTGTTGGTTTACTTTTTAGAACGTGATTCAATCAACTTTGCTGGTAGTCAAAAAATTTCAGTAAGTTTTTAATAATTATTTAACTCAATTATGAATTCATTTGTTGTTGGTTTACTTTTTATTTTACAGGAAAATGAGAAACTCGGTTTACTTTTTATTTTACAGGAAAATGAGAAACTCAAGATAGAATGAAACTTTGTACTCTTGTTTTTTTTTAACAATTGTACTCTGTTTTTCAATTCTTGGTTTCATATTGAATTTGTATAATAATTGGAGATATAAATTTGGAAAAATATCAATTTTGGTCTTTTTGACTACCCAGCAAGTTGATTGAATCACGTTGCAGAAGATGCATGAGAATTCTTTCTAATAAAGAATAAATATAATGAAAATTTCAAGATGCATGAGAATTCTTTTGACCTATTACGGATAAATATAATGAGAATTCCTTCTGATCTATAAGATAAAACTAAGATTCTTCAATGGGTATTCACGCTCCGGTAGGTTCCACATGTTTAATTCTTGCTACTGCGTTTGTTTCATTAGTTTGTAGGAGATGTATCAGAAGTTTTTAATGTTTTGAAAATTTTGAGCTCAAAACTCTTTCTCCGTTAGTCAATAACAGATTGACTAACGGAATTATCAATTTTGATAGAATATAATAAGTGAGTGACCAATTTTGATAGTGATCAAATGTGGGTGATCAAATATGAAAAGAGGTAAAACTGGATGACCAAAATTGATATTTTCCCTACTTTTAAAATTAGGATTTTTTTTTTTAATACAAATTTTGTGTCAAATTTCTTCAATTTCGATTTTTTTAATTTATAGTATATGTATTGCACGTGATGTCCAGTTTTGAGTCCATTTACCTGAATTTCATCAGTTTAAAGCCCATATTCTTTTTTGTGAGTTAAATTTTATTTTTTTGTGAATAATATAAAACCAGAAAGTTCTAATTGTTAAAATAAGAAATTTGAGATTTTTTTCAAATGCAATAAACATTAAAAAAGAATTAACAATACTACATAATTTTTTTTTATTAAATCAATTGTATAAACAAAAATATTTTGAGTACTAATTAAGAGACAACATGAAAAAATTAGAATGATTTTTATAAAAAAAATCAATTTTTAAAAACAAATTATAAAAGTAAATAAATTATATTTTTAAAATCTGAAGATTATAAATATCTTCCACACGCCTGAAAGTTAAATCTAAATAATATTCTCCTAGAACAATGAAAAAATTGAACAATAAATTATTAAAATAAATTAAAATCATTTTAATAAGACCACATGGAAATCTTTACAAATTATTGCATTATCAAAAATATATATATATGGAAATTCTCTTCCATATTATATTTGTAGTTTATTAAATAGACATATATTGTTAGCATTCCAATGTGATTTTTTTTTAATAAAATGTCGTTCATTTAATTTACTTCTATTTTTATTATTCAGATTTTCAGACAGAGAAGAATTAATTAGCGGCGGCCGGATTGGCAGGCTATTTTGAAAATAGTAGGTTATTAATTTATTATATTTATATCATACTCCCTCCGATTCAAAAAGTTTGTCGCATTTGGACTTTAAATTTATTTCAAAAAGTTTGTCGCTTTTCTTAATTTTATCAATGATCTCCCTAAATTGCCCCTATTCTTTTGGAAATATATTAATTACAATTTTTTTTGGAAATTAAAGGTCAAAAAAATGGTGGAAAAGGAAGGTGAAAAAATAAAAGGAAAAAGAGAAGAAAGGGGGAGAAAATAACGAGGGTAAATTTGTCAAAAAAATATATAAAATGAGAAATGCGAGAAACTTTATGAAACGGAAGGAGTAGTTGGTAAAATTCTCGATGATGATTATTTGAGCATTTATTTCAATTATCCATAAATATTATTAACACTAATATCTAATATCTATCGTGCAAGACAACAAATTAAATTACCCATTAGCAATTTAATATAGAGAAATTAAAAATTAAGTTTTTATTGTATACTATGTGCAGTGTACCCTTCAAGAATGGAAGTCATATATATATATATATATATTACTCCGTATATACTTGTTCAAAACTTGAATGAAAGTATTTATTCATATGAAAATAGGAATGAAATTTAGGAAATTATATTTTGAATCATAGAACTATCATGAAATGTACGATCAACCAAAATTTATCGAATTTGAAAAAAAGTTGGGCCAATTGTTGCTTTTGTTTTCGTATTCATGTTTTATCCGTTGGGACACTCTCGTTGGCTCTTTGCATCTAGTTTTGGTATAGTTAGGAGTTTCTCTAGAAAAATCGGGCTTCTGGTGATAAAATGCATGGTCCCGCTTATGGCTTCTCTTTCAATTCTTTCGAATTCCTTTGATCCTTTTATGCGCTTAAGTTAACCGAAGAAGAGGGGTAGATCCATGAATTGATTAGTGGTGAGGTGGGTTGCTTTCATTCATCTCCTTCCATCACAATCTCATGTTACGCTTAATAGCTTCCATCGTTCTACATAATTTGGAGATACGTCATTGTGTCATTTCTCAAATTTATATTGTTCACATTAAGTTCATCCATAATGTTGTTGTAACTTTTCTCATTTTCCCTCCACCTAGGATAATGTTGAATTAGATTCATATTTGGATCAATGTGAATAATGATGTTATTTCAGTCTTTCTACTTGTAAAACTTCTTCTCTATTTCCACTTTCACATCCAAGTCCCTTCATCCCTTCCATCTATTTAACTCACTAAACTCTCTTTTTGTAGGCTAAAACCATTGCAATTTTAGAAATGTATTTTTAGAGCCTCCTCACCACCCATACATCTAACTAAAATCTCATGTTTTTTTCCATCTCATATATAGCACTCGGATAAATTCCTTCCTCATACTCTTTCCATTTGTACCTTCAAAGATCTCACACAAATTTCTCCACCTCTCTGACCTTTTACTATTTATTCCTCTCCCCGCCCTCCCATCTTCCTCCCTGGCTAATTCCCCATATTTAAATTTCAGAATTTTCTAGCAATGCTAATTTGAACCGCTCTACATCTCTCACTTCCAAACCCCCCTTATTTTGTATCTTTGCAAATATCTTTCCATCCAACCGAAGAAATGTTGTTGATATAATTTTCTCACCTAAACTATTATTTATATTTATATTGAACGAGCTCATACGATCACAATTAAATGTATTTGTGATTAAACTTAGCATTTACAAATGGTACACGTTGAGTCGATGGACTGATGACAAGAGCATTTCTATACATTAGTTGCACGATACAATTGATATAATTATATATGATCCACAATTTTCATATAGTGTTTAATTAATTAAGAATGCAAGAACATTTGGATATATAATGTTTAATTAGATGGGAATTAGAGAGATTAATTAATTAAGGCATGGTATGGTGAATTAAAGGTGGAAATAGATTAATGATTGGGGGGACCTAGGACTGAGGGGGTTCATGTGATCCGTAAAAGAAGCTGGGTAATTAAGAGAAGCAGGTTTATGATCAAAATATGAGTTGACGTGCATCACTCTGTCAGCCCCCCTCAAGGAAACCACTGTTGTTTACATACACGACAATATATATCTATCTACCTGCTCTGCTCAATATATATGTCTTCATATCTAACCTATACACAAACTATTTAGTATTTATTACTCCCTCCGCCACACTATAAGTTTTTCATTTTTTTTTTTTTTTTTTTTATGTCCCACAATAAGTTTCTCATTACATTTTTGACAAATTATTTTATCTCTCTCAATCACATCACTTCTACTTTATCTATTATTTTATTATACTTCATCTCTTACTAATCTATTATTTTCTCTCTCACCATCACATCACTTCTACTACATCTATTATTTTATCATATTTCTTAATCTAAACACCCAAAAGAAAGAAAGGGAAAACTTATACCGGAACGGAGGGAGTAGTATTTATTTTCTGTATTTTATTTTATAGGACTAGCTAGTACTTCTTTTTTGCTTATTTGTTTTTTATACTTCTATATGTTAGTAATATATTGTACTCCCTCACTTCGTACAAATTCATTATTTTTAATAAATATTATTTAATATATTTATAAAGTAGATATTATGTGGTTCACTTATAAATAAACGGTCATCTATGAAATTGAGTTTATATAAGAAATTGAATGACCCTTGATCATTGACTTGGTCAACCTTTTTTTTAGTAATTTTTTTTGTGTTACAATTTTCAATTGTAGTAACTTACACTTTTTAAAATAATATTTTCAGTTATATATTTTTTTGATCGGTAAAAGATTATATTATTATTGGGTACAAGAGATATCCGATAAAGTCAGTGTACAAGATATAACATAAGAAAGAAGTAGTAAAGAAAAAAAAAAACTCTTACACTACACAATTTTCAAGTCATGCACTTAATTGGATCTAGCACCCATGACCTGAAGGGTAGGTTGTTCCGGTTGGGGTATTTGATCGTGAACCAGCTCCATACTCTTGCTCTCAGCTTCTCCTTGAATTTTGTGATCGAGAAAGTTTAATTCTTAAAGAGTACTGCATTTCTCCATTTTCATATCAACCAAACCACACAAAGTCATATACAAGTAGCTATCTTTTTCCCATTCCTACACTTTAACATGTCCCCAAAGCCTAGAAAGTTGTCCAGGATGTTCAACGGGAGTGCTGACGGGGACTTGAGCCACGACAGGCACTCCATCCATACTAGGTATGCTTGGGGACATTCCATAAAGATGTGTCTTTCGATTTCCTCGCTGTCGCCACAGAGAAAGCACCTTAAGTCGTCATTCTGGTTGAGGATGTTTATTCTTCTGAGGTTGGATCGAGTCGGTAGTCTTCCCCATAACAGCCTCCATGCATGAGCCTTGACTTTTAATGGTGCAAAATTCTTCCATATGATCTTGAACCCTTGCAGCAGATATTGACGTACACTTTTTGGTAATGTTATATATACATGCACTTTTCAGTTATAATAAGTTACACTTTTCATTCAAATATTGTGTTGTATAGTTGTACTTTCACTTTTCAGTTATACTGACATGCACTTTTCAGTTATATTGTGTTGCACTTTTCAGTTATACTGACTTGCACTTTGTAGTTATAATGACTTACCCTTTTCATCAAAAATTGTGTTGCACTTTTCAATTATAGTGACTTATATTTTTTAATAAAAAATGTGTTACACTTTTTAGTTATAATGACTTACACTTTTCAACACACGCGTTTTCGAAAAAAAATTACCAACAAAAAATTTTTTGACCAAGTCAACTCAGTTTTTTTATACAATTGATTCTATACAAGATTGATCCCTAAATTATAATTTAAATAAATAAATAATGATTTGTATAGGTTAAAAATAAAATAATGTGAATAATAAAGAAAATCAATATAATAAATTTTATATTTAAAAAAAAAAAAGGAGTACTAACTTGTTTTGTCCCATGTTCATTCAATTTTTTTGTACTCACAGAATGAAAAAAAGTAAAATTCACGTTCAAAGGGCATGGTAATAAAAATTAAATGGTTAGAAAATTAATATAAATAAATAAATTTCACATATCTCTATCTTTACTAATAAAAAGTCCAGAACATAATAGAGTAGAGGACAGTGCAAAAAAAAAAAAAAAAGGAAAGATAAAGTGGAGGAGGGTATAAACATGAATCGAAAACGTGTGAATAGGGAGAGAGGCTTATTGGTTATTACTGGATGTCAAACAACACAATAAATGGAAATATGGAATCAAATAAGAGAGTGCATAAATATATATAGTAAAAAAAAATTAAAAAATATCGGGGAAGGAGGGGTCTACACATGGCTCCATCTCTAACTCCACCCATTTAAATTGTATACTTCTTTGCGAAAATAAAAGTGTAAAAATAATTGTATAACTGAAAAAAAATAATAAGTGTACATAAAAATAAACTATTTCTATATAATGACAAACACATGTATAGATATATATTCAGCTCAAGGAAACTTGTCGTTTATAATAAATAAAAAAAACTTGTACTCCCGGATTTCCCTTAAAAAAAAAACTCTGATTTCGCAAAAATAAATAAATACTAAAAATTGTACTTTCAACGAAATAAATATTAGCAGCGCCAGCAAATAGCAATTGATCAGGTAGGTCGGTATAGTACGGTTTCAATTAATTTGTGCTGTTCATAATGGAGTAATAAATAAACTTCTGAAACTCAAGCTATCAACACTTCAATTCATTTACGTCCCAATTATTTCATTTATTGTTTTGTATGTCCAATTTTTTGATTCAACTTTTATCCTTACATATACTCAATTGAAAGAGAAACTCAAATGATAACAAGCTGAAGATAATTAAACTAGGATTATTCAACTTAAAATATCAATTAAAATAACCCATCAACCACGCCAGAAAAAATAGAGAATTTAATTCCCAACATCTTTACAAGTTCAAACTTTTAGATGAAACGAAATTCTTTCATGGTATCAGAGCCTCCAGGCAAACGATCTGGGTTCGATTCCTGCTGAAAGCAACTCCACCCATTTAAATTGTCCACTCGATGGACCTCCTCCCCAAAGGGTATGAGGTGATAATTCGACCCACGAGTGAGAGGGAGTAATAGGAATTAATATACAAGAATTAATTCTCAAGTCTCAACCTCTCTACAAGTTCGACAGAAATCATATCATTATAGTTTTTTTTTAGCTAAAAGTTTTTAGTGACAGTAATTGACTTTTATTGAGAAGTCCTTTCATAATTCTCAAATTCCTGTCACTAGAGACTTTTAGCTAGAGAAACAATAATGAGAGGATGTTGTCACTAAAAGTCCGTTTTCTCGTAGTGTATACAAGTATATTAACTCCTAACTCAATGAATTTGGCTAGTGGTGTAGCCGTGTAGGCTCGAGACTTATGCGTGTAAATGACAAATAATCGTTCTACTCTCGAAATAGATGATCGTAGTGTGCTTAAAATCTTAAAATCAGATTTTTTTAGAGTGGGAAATTAATTCACGAAGTTGAAACGTCAAATGATACACTTTATTAGATAAAGTGTTACGTTGAGATGTGTGCAAATCCGAGAGTAGGTTGTTTGAGATCCGGAACCTCTAATTGAGACGTATTCGTTTTGTGAAAATTTATTTTTCCTAACTCGACTTTATTATGTATTTGTTGTTCGTGAGATGGGGTCGTGTTGTCAATCCGAGAATCTACTTTTTTAGAAAGATGCTAAAGAAGAAAAACTGCTAAAAAAAAAAAAAAGTCAAAATCCCAAACTGTAACGGGAGTGGAGTTTCGAAATTCCAAATTCGGATTTCCCATCCCAAAACAAACATGCCCTTAGTGTAAATATAGTTATGTCATTTCACAGTTTGCGCGTGTACTTAATTGTAGACGCAAATTAATGGAGTAACAAGCTTAGCTAAGGAGAGCAGTGACGGAGTCAAAAATATTCAGTAGGGGGGCCCGATTAACCTAATTATAAAAAAAATTATGTATTTATTATACTCATCAAAATTTCTCATGATAAAATTGTCATTTCATTAAATTAAACTGAATAAGTTGACGTTCATTAGTTTGAGCTCAAAATGAAGTCGAGCAATAATATTTTTTGAGAAGAAAATACATGGAAAAAAAAAAGGGAAAAAGATACTCACTCAACTTTGTATGCAAAAATTCATTTTTGTTACGTCTAAACTTAATATGTATGTCTCAAAATGAAAATAATATTTTTATCATAGCACCCTCCAAATCATCATTTTTTTATTTAAATTGTCATTCATATTATTTACACCCAATCAATTTATTTATAAGTGGATCCGCAATACTCCATAATATTTTAAAATTCATGTATTTAATATATAAATAATTAATATTCCTTAAAACCCGTAAAAATTAATCATACAAGGTTTGAACGAAAAGAATTCAATTACCACAATAACATATATAATTATTATTAAAAAAAAAATTTAACATATATATATTTTAAAAAATGATGGGGCCATTGGACCCATCTGGATCCAGTGTAACTCCGTCCTTGAAGAAGAGTGCTTGCAAATTCAACAAACAACTTTCAAAATCACTTTTTATTAAAAAAGTGTGAGAGTAAACTTAAAAAATAAGTGATTTTGTTGTGGTTCCAAACACAACCTAAGAACAAATTTAGGGTATATATCACATAACTGATTTCACAAGTATTAACATAAAAAGGTTTTAATTGTTAAAACGAGTATTATCCACAACCTACACTTCAAAATAATACTTCAACTGGTAATCTGTAAATAAGATTATTATGACTATCAAGTTAATTCTCATTATTGATTATACTGAAGAACTAAAAAACAAATGTTGTTAAATAACTGTATTATATAATTCTAAATTCACTACAAAAAAAGCGCGGTTTACCGACGAAATTGTGGTCGGTAGGCGTGGTTTCCGACGGAACTACCGACGGAATAATTCAGTCGGTTCTAGGCTCGTCGGCCCGGTTTACCGACGGAATTTTTTTTTCCTTCGAATAAATAAGTCAGTCTGCCGACGGATCTCATTCCGTCGGTAGGCCGAATGACCCGTTTTGAAACCGGGTCTGATTTCTGTCGGCAATTCCGTCGGTAGTACCGACGGACTTGCCGACGGAAATTTATTTTAGAATTTTTTTTTACAAAAATATATCCGTCGGCTTCTGTCGGGAATTCCGTCGGTACTTTCCGACGGAACTCGATTTTATATTTTTTTAATTCGGAATTATATTTCGTCGGTAGTAAGGCAACCCAAAAAAAATTACTGGGGCGGATCGGACCCGACCCGTGCCCGACCCGTGCCCAACCCCGACCCGACCTGCTATCTGTTATTAAGGCCACCATTTATTCTGGCCTTGCTAGGAATCGAACCCGGGTGTGTGGGCGCCTAGAGAGGGGCGCCTACCACTCGGACAGGTGTGTTACTTGTTCGTAATTGTAATATTAATTGTATATGTACTCATTTTCGGCCCATTTTTTTTTTTAAATTCATAAAATTAATTTATTTCATATATATCAAATAATTAAATTTGAAATCTATAATTTATATATTTTAAAATACTAAAATATTCATATTTTAACTAAAATACTAATATTTTTTAGTAAAAAATTCATTTTTTTGCTAATTATTTTTTAAAAAATTTCAAAAAATTAATGTCATTCACATAAATTAAATAATTAAATTTGTAATCTATAATTTATATATTTTTAAATACTAAAATATTCATTTTTTTGCTAATTATATTTTAAAAAATTTCAAAAAATTAATTTTTTTCACAATTTTTAGTTGTAACTTAATGATAAATATTTTTAAATTGTACATCTAATAAAATAATTAGCTTACATTATATAATTTATTATTCATCTTCTTCTTCTTCATCTTCTTCATCTACATTTTGATTATTTGTCTCATCTTCCTCCTCTTCATCATCCTCCTCCTCCTCCTCCTCCTCCTCCTCATCCTCCTCCTCTTCTTCCTCTTCATGTTCATCATCTTCCTCATTTTCATTATCGTTTTCAATTTCGATCAATTGTGAATTTCCACCCGTCAAGTCTACGTGGATATTCAAATCTCCCGAAAAGACTTCAGTTTTAGCCTCTATTTGTTCCGTTTGAAACGGAGAATCATCTTCATCACTCCTGTCCTTTGTAGGGACTTCTACCATTGATCTTGCCTTTACTTTGCAAACAGCGTGCCATTCAATTTTACTACGTGATCGTACTGGATACTTGCAGTAGTATACTTGAGATACTTGATGGGCAAATACAAATGGATCATTCCCGATATAGCTCCTTTTCGGATTAACATCGACGAGTTTGTACTCCGGATGAATCCTTGTTCCTGAAGGGCCTGAATCAAACCAATGACACTTGAACAACACTACAGTCTTTGTTGGATATCCCGGATATTCTACTTCAACGACTTCGTGCAACACCCCATAGTAGTCACTTGCATCTGCATTGTAGTTTGCACTGCTAACGCAAACACCACTGTTGGTAGTCGCTTTTCTTGATGCATACTCAGATGTATGAAATCTGTAGCCCTTCACAATATAGCCGTTGTAAGTCTTTACACGACGTAGTGGTCCTTTGCTGAGATCCTTTAAGAATCGATTCCCAAAATCGTTTGACCGTCCCTATACAGTTCAAATAATTAACATTAATTATGAATCATATTTATTTACGTAAAATTTAAGGAAATGGTACTCACACAACGTTGGAACCATCGGGCAAAATCACGTTGAAGACGAGCATCTATATCTGTATCTGAGATGTTTTGTTCTGTTCGTCTTAGTTCTTGAGTATACATCCTAATTCACAACATCCAATCACAATTAATATTAAATTACATAAATGAAGTAATGATAAAAATATGAAATACTTACTGTTGGTCCTGAAAGAAGTAGATAACAAGTGTATGGGGGGGGGGGGGGAATACACTTGTATGCAAATTCTTTTCAAACTTGATCAAACCAGATCTCAGCAAGGTTGTCTTGGACAACTCTGCTGAAGAAGATTAACTCTTCTAAGATAATCAATCTACTAAGTACTATTGAGTACTTAGTTGAATAACTGTCTAGAGGAGTTATATGTGCGGAATAGTGGTTGGCCCTTTTAGTTTAAACTCCTTTAATTTCTGAAATCACTTAGTCAATGCAACACAGTCCAGTTTTCAGGGAACTTGTCCAAATAGGTTTTTGCACAGTCTTTGAATGTTTATCCTTGAAAGATCAGTTTTGTGTGCAGTGTTGATGTATTGTAAGTACTTGAAATGTAAATCAACACAAGAGTTTATAGTGGTTCAGAGACTCAAGCTCCTACATCCACTTTCCCTGATTTAACAGGATAATTCCTTCACTCTTGGAATTAACTTGTTTTATAGTGCCAAGGTGCACTTGATCAAGAACACCACTCTTGGTGAATTGATCCCTAGGATGTCTAGAGTCCTAGTACCCTCTTCTCAACTCAGAACTGAACTGTTCTTCTCTCAACAGTCAGCTCCTACCACTTCTACTACTACAACCTTCTCACTTTCACTCTTGAAAGATATGAGGATTGAAGTAAGGTTCCAACTAATGAGATATCCTTTACAATGGAGATCAGTGTATAAGGATAGGATATCTCTCTAAGCTTGTGTATGGATATACAATGAAGTTCAGCTTAGATGAAGTGTTTGAAGACTAAGATAGTCTTTGAAAGCTTTGAAAGCACTCTAGCTTGTAAGAACTTGAGCTTAGTTGGATTGTGTTGAGATACTTTCAAATGGTCTTCACACTTCTGTATTTATAGACAAATGAAGGATTTGCCCGTTGGAGAGGCAGCCTCCAATGTCCACAAATGTCTTCTTTCAGTTCTTCAACTTTGAAGACAGTTTCTTGATAGTGACATGTCCTCATTTGGGAAATAAACGGCTGTAAGAGCTTTGTCTTCATTCTGCAGCACTCTTCCCAATATCTGACTTTCAGATTCTCTTGTTAGAACTTGGACATCACTTCTGAAGGTTGTTCCAATGATAGGACAACATTCCTCAACATTTGGACAACACTCCTTATCACTATCAGCAGTCTTGCTTATCAGCAAGGTTGGCTTGCTCTTCTTCAGATGACTTGGCTCTTTCCCTTTATTTCTCTTGAAGATGATCTTAGCTTGTTTCTTTGAAGATCTTTAGGGTGTGGTTGTCTCTTTCTCTTCAGCATAGTTGACCTCAGGCTTTCAGAGCACTTGATCTTGATTAATTGAGCTGAGACAACTCCTCTGGACAACTCTCCTGATCAGCATACTTGTCTTTCAGCAGACTTGATCATGATTCCAGAGTTTGAGCCTTGAGGGGACTTGTTCTTGATGTACTTCAAAGCATATGTTCCCCCTCAATTTGTGCATCTAATCATCTAAGAGCTACCTAGCATATTAGCTCCTCATCTAGCCTTTATACTATATGTTCTAACATGTCTAGAACATATTCAATCATAACTTAGGCATGTCTCAGGGGGTTTTGGTATTCAATCAAAACATAACTCATTTTATTCCCAACTATTTCCCCCTTTTTGATGATGCCAAAACCTATACAGCTTGTGCAAAAGTGACTTAGCTACACCTATTACATTAATCTTCAGAAGACATGACTAAGGTCAGTTATCCTGAAAAGCAATGTGTTAGTGTATTCACCATTCATGTTGCACATAGGTTTCATAGATAGGCATAGAGAGATGAGTGTTTCTTGATTCAAAATAAGTTCAACTATTATCCATAAAAAAAACATTACAAGCATGTTGATAGTTGAATTTAACATATCAGAGCATGAATCATCAACACTAAATACATCAGAGTATTTCTTTCTAACAGTTCAACACATATACAAGATTTTTCAGTATCAGAGCATAAACTTGTATCAGAGCACCAATCTTATATCAGAACAAATACTAACACTTCAAGACATATACAAGATTTTCAACATCAGAGCACAGAGCTTGTATCAGAGCAATCCATATCAAGTCAGAGCAAACAGATTAGCACACCACATCAGCAAACTTGACCAATTTTCAGCATAGTTGATCAATTAAGATAGGTCAGAAGACTTAGCCATTTAGAGATCATCCTCTCGAGGTGGCACCATCCCATACTGTGCCCACACTCTCCTCTTCAAGGCCATGGCTTCTTGGTTGGTTCCCTTAGGACCAAGAACCATCTTGTTCAGCTTGAGGATCTCAGTGAATTCTCTCAGAATCCTCGATTGATCAATCCATCCATCAAGCTTTGGAGGTAAGTATATGATTGGCTTGGGAGCTGTGAGTTCAAATCTTGCAATATCAGCAGCTGCAAGCAATTGTTGATAGAGTTCTCTGTAGTACTCAATCATGAACTCAGCAAAATTGATGTTGGCATCTCTTCCATTTCATCTGTCAATGACATACTGATCATAGACAAACTCCCTTTTTGCTTCCTCCCATGAGTCATTCAGCTGAATTGGCACCCATTTATCCAAGTGAGGATATTTGGTGTCCATTGGGATCAATAGCTGTGGCTTCATCTTGTTGTAAGTTGCTCTCTTCCTTCTTGGCTTCTGGAAGTCTGTTCTTCTCTTATCTCTTGCTCTGTTGGCCTCTTCCATCAAGTCCATTTTCTCTTGGGCCCTCATCATGGCCAGTTTCTGTTGTGTTTCAGGGTCTTTGCCATACCCTTCATGAAACAACTTTGATGGATCATTGAGTACCACAATCTTTGTCTTCTTTGGTCCAGGTCCAAAGCCTTCTTCATATAAGATTTCCACATCTTCAGTGACTTTGGTACTTTCAGTGGACTTAGTCTCAGTAGACTTGTCTTTTTCAGCATTCTTGGGCTCTTCAGCAGTTTTGGCCTTCTTTGAGATAGGCTCATCATCAATAACTCTGAATTCAGGTGGAAGATCAAGGCTATTGGGAAAGTCAGTGAATTTCTCAACTTGTCTCTTCTTTCATTGGGCCTTCTTGATCTTTCCTCTAGTTTGGACACCTTCAGCATCCTTGTCCAAACCAGATACTTCACCACCCGGTCTTTGTTGTAGCCTCACTTTTTCCTCTTGAGCTGAGGCCATAGAGTTCTTCAATGCCAGTGCTAACTGCTCCTCTTCATCCAATTCTTCCAAGTTCAGCACTGCAGGCTCTTTTCCCTTTCCTACAGGGGCTTTGTCCTTCCCTTTCACTGGACTCCCAATCACTAAGGCACCTTTTGCCCTTGCTCTTTCCCTTTCCCCCTTTTTGGCAGCATCAAAACATTCTGGCTTCAGTTCACTCATAGTGGATGCCAATAAGGACTGGGCTTGGGTTAGAGACTTCATCTCCTCCAGCAGATATACATTCTCATCATGTATATTTTGCATCCTGTCACTGCTCAAGCTAAGAAAGGCAAGAACAGGCTTCATTTTCTGTTGAACAACCTCCTCCATGGTTGCCTTAAGAGATGCATCCAATTGGGCTTTCAGGAGCTCAGTGAGGTTGGCCACTGCACCTTCAGCAATGTTGGCCAACACTTCTTGGGAAAACTTTTCTGAGGCTGCTTTGACCATAGCTAGCCTTTGCTCTTCAGCTCTTCTCTTATGCAAGGCTGTCTTCTTGCCAAGAGCTTGCTTGATTGTCAATCTGATAGCTTGAACATTTGCATTATGATTGTCTCTCAGCCTCTTTTGATCCTTCTTGACCTCCTTTGAGATGTTTTCCATACTGACTTTGGCTTTGTGAACTTCAGTAGAGATGGTTTGAAGACCAGATTCTACTCCTTCAATTCTTGCTTCCAATGTGGGTAGCACCACATCTTCAGAGCCAGTTAGTCTCATTTCAACAGAAGCTAGAGTTCTTCCATGCTCATCTAATGCTCCAGAAGTTTCTTCATGAGCTGTTTGAACTTGTTGAGCCAAGGAATCCAACTTCTCTGATTGCATCCCAAGCAAGGCTTGTGCTGATCCAGTGTCAACTTGGATGGGAGCATCTGTCAAGAGATCTTCTGCAAATATTTGATCAAAGCTTATCCCTGCAATATCAGACAAATCAAAAGCATCAGTGAAAACACACTTATCTCCCTCATTTTCTTTTTCATAAGACTCTGATACATCAGCAGTCTTCTCCTCATTTTCAACTATTTCTTTTCTTCCTTCAATAAAAGTTTCCTCACTTAAAGAAACATGCCTCCTCTCATCAAGGGATTCTTGAAGTTCAGATTTGACTTCAAGAATAGCCTGTCCTTCCTCACTTATACCACCCTCATATGTTGGTACACTCACAATCTTAGTGATAACTACCTCTCTTTCATCCACAACTCCCTCTGATTTTTCAAATCTACTTTCCTTTTCAACTCCTTCTCCTAAACTTGCAGCATCTCCACCTTCAACAAGGTTCAAAGATGGCAGTTGTGGGGAGATCACAGTGCTCATATCAACAGCCACTGAGTCATCCTGAATGATTAAGGGCTGATCAGTGTCCAACTCTTCTGACACTGAATAGGGCTTAATCAAACTAGCCTCTAGAGAAGGAACCTCCACATCTTTAGGCTGTGCCTTGGGTTCAGAAGAACCTTCATTGGCAGATGTGTCCTTGGTTGTGTTACCATCCTTGGTCAACACCTCTGAAATGACAGAGCCTTTCCTATGATAGGTTCTAGGGGGGTTGGAAAGTCTTTCAGAGACAGAAGGCTTAGGGAGATTGGCTTGAGGGGTTTCAGGAGGGTTTGGTTTAGAGGGGTTTGAGGGATCATCTGGGGAGTCATCATCATTGGAGCTGCTTTCAGGGTGTTTGATGCCCTTAGCTTTCCTTTCCCTCTCCTCATTGATCTTGTCATCCACCAACTTTGCAAATACTTCCTCATCAGTGAGGAATCTTGTCTTTGAAACTCCAGCAAAGTGTAACAATCTGTTCTCCTCCACTTGCCACCAGTTTGCACCCTTATCTTGGATAACTTGTGATATTTCCATCAAGGATTTATCTTTTACATCAACAAGCATCCTTAGATCATGAAAGGCCTTCTGAATTCTTGGAAATTCAGCAAGTTGTGGATACAAACCGTCCACAGTAGCCTTGGCTCCTCCTCTGAGCATACTTTCATAAGTATACTCCTCCTCATCTCTACTTGAATGGGGACTTTGGGTTATAGGGGAGTTGGCTCTGGGTTCTCCTAATGCGGCTTCAGGCAGATTAAGTTCAGGAATGTTGGCTTCAGATGGGTTGGGTGAAGTAGAAGGATCTTCAGTTGCTTTTGAGAGCAATGGATCTGAAGGGGCTTTACTCAGGGGGGTTGGCTCAAAGAGTGCATCTTCTAAAATCTTTGAGTAGTTGAGCATAGATGAGTCAAGGGGAGATTGTAATCTTGTCTCATCTACAGCTATGTCAGCTAGCACATCTATCATACTTCTCTGCACACTTCCCTCAGGAGAGTATCTCTTTGTGAGATTTATGGGAGTGATAGGTTGATTGGTTGGGGTTATATGGGTTTCAGGGGAGTTGGGCTCAGGATTCTGAATTTCAGGGATGTTGGCCTCCATTGGTTGACCTTCAGGGACCCTGGATTCTGAAGTTCCAGAACCAGATGAGTTGGTCCTTGACTTTGATTTGGTCCTGCTTTCAGCTCTGCTCTCTCTTAGAGCAAGTTGTAGAGACCTTTCTTCCTGAAGCTCCAACACCTTGTCAGTAGGCTTGACCCTTCTCTTGCTAGCCCTACTGCTTCCACTCCCTTCCTCATCCTTCTCAGGGACAACCTCCCTGATCCTCTTATCACCCCTAGACTTTTGTCTAGTCTCATTGTACTTTTGCCTTAATTCTTCTGAGTGATCAGAGTGCACTTGTACACCTTCTCTAGCTACTTCTTCAATCTCAGTTGAAGCATCTGAATTTTCTTCTGAGATGATCTGAGACATTTTCCTTGTCTTTACCACCCTTGCTTTAGTCCTCTTCTTCATCTTTGGCTTCTCCTCCACCTTTACTTCAGCAGGCTTGGCCATTAACATCCTCCTTTGCTCAGTTTTCTTGCTGAGCTTTCTGAATAGAATCTTTTGGGCTGGGAGTGGCTTTGCAAAGGTTTGCATTTGGGAGTAATGGGAAAATCTCTCAATCAACAAGCTTTCCCTGGTGCAATACTTGAGTTTCCCTTCTAGCACAACCTTGTTATGAGCTCTCACTTTAAACTTGGCCTTTTCCTTCATCATCTCAGAAATAATGAAGGTCCTCCAATCAAACTTGATGCCCTTATCACTGGCATCAATGACTGCAGCCATGATTCTGATTCTTGGATGGCTGACCTGCTCCAAGCTTCCAGTATTACTAAAAAGACTTTTAGCTACTACCTCAAAGAGGTTGAGAAATTCTGGCTTGAGAGTCTTTTTGTTTTGAGTTGAGGAGAGAGGGCCTGGTGTCAATAGCCATTCTTGAGCTATTTCTTCTTCATGACCAGTGCCATAGATTTCTGGATTCCTTCCCTCAGAAGGCAATCCAAAAGCTCCTTCAAGATCTTCTGAAGAGAATTTCACTCTATGAAATCTCTCTTCCTCTTCTCCTTCAGCAACATATGACAGTCTGGTGGAAACTTCACCATCTTCAGGCTTGCCCCTCCATTTGAGAAAGGCAAAGAATTCAGCCATGTAGCTTTCCAAGCAGGAGCTTGGTCTTTCTTCCAAAAACTTTTGAAGACCAGCCCTTCTCAACCATCTCAGGGTTGGAGTAATCTCAGAATCTTCACTTTCAAAGGAGATTATGGGTTCAAAATGAAGATTGTTTTTGTTGCTTAGGTATCCAAAATCAAGGTCTAGAGCCTTGTTGGAAAAATCTATGATCATCTCTGGTCTAACTTTGGGAGCCATTGAAGATTGCAGAGATGAAATTTAGAAAGTTTTGGGAGAGTTTGAAGAGAATAGGTTAGGGTTTCGAATGCTTGGGGAAGAAGAGTGTGTGGGGAGTTCTTAAGACTTGAGAATATTCTAAAAAAAATGTTTGTCAATGAGTTGGTGGGTTTTGTGTATTTTCAACTGTTGTCAAATATGGAAAGATACACTTGGACGGCCAGGATGAATTTCAGGGGAGTTGGCCAGTTTTGATCCAATGGTTAAAAACCAATGTAACAGTGACTTGTTGGTTTTATTCAAAACGTGGAAGGTATTTAATATTAGTTAATGGTTGGGGAGTTTTCGAGATAGATCATGGTTTGAAAAGGTGTAATGCAAACAAGAGTTAAATCTTGGCATTTAATGCATGGAAAGCGACCTTTTGGGTGGGGGACAAATTAAATCCCACAGGAATGATATCTGTAGTTGGGACAGGTATCAAGGTAGACAATGATTACCCAAAATAGGTGCTTATCAAACCAAGAGAATAAGTTTGATAAATAGGACAACTTATCTGACCCTACATGGACAAGTGTCCTGAAGAGATGTGGACAAGAGTCCTGAATGTCAATGGACAAGTGTCCTGAGTAGTTATGATCATCTCTTCTGCACTTCAGTAGATTTGTCCAAGTCTACTGAATATCAATTCAACTCTTTTACTCCCATTAACTACAATGAGTTTTACTTGTCCAACTTCCCTGGATCAAGTAAACCCAACTCTGCTGATAGCTCCAGAAACCTTGCCTCTGCAAGTGGCTTAGTTAGTATATCAGCTTTTTGATGATCTGTGTGGATTTTGACCAACTTTATATCCTTCTTCTCCACATGATCTCTAATGAAGTGATGCTTGATGTCCACATGTTTGCATCTTGTATGCAAGACAGGATTTTGTGAAATAGCAATGGCACTATTGTTATCACAAAATATGGGCACTTCAGTAGAGTTGACTTTGTAATCTCTTAGTTGTTGTCTCAACCATAGGATCTGGGCACAACAACTTCCAGCTGCAACATATTCAGCTTCAGTGGTGGAAGTAGCCACTGTGTTCTGCTTCTTGGAGAACCAAGATATAAGCTTGTTGCCCAAGAATTGACAAGTCCCTGAAGTGGACTTTCTGTCAATTTTACAACCTCCATAGTCAGCATCTGAGTAGCCAGTTAACTCAATGTTGTCATCAGCAGGGTACCAAAGGCCTAGATTTTCAGTGCCTTTGAGATACCTCAAAATCCTCTTTGCAGCCTCAAGATGGCTTTTCTTAGGATTTGCTTGGAACCTTGCACAAACACCTACTGCAAAGGTGATGTCAGGTCTGCTGGCAGTGAGATAGAGGAGTGAACCAATTATTCCTCTATACTCAGTAGAGTTGGTTGAAATACCACTCTCATCAGGATCCATCTTCCAATTTGTGTTCATTGGGATCCTTACTGGCTTGCTAGTTGTACACCCAAACTTCTTGATCATTTCTCTGGTGTACTTAGCTTGGTTGATGAAGATTCCTTCTTTTGATTGCTTGACTTGAAGACCCAAAAAGAAGTTCATCAACCCCATCATGGACATCTCAGAAGAAAAATTGGGATACACGTTGTCAAGGTGTTTCCAGGCCTCCGAGTCCGCCGGATGTCGCATCTCCCTAGACTCGGTCGAAGACGAATCTGTTGCATGCCACGTCATGTGTTGTGCTGTGGCAGTAGATTGATACAATCTCATTAAACGGGGAATGATTGGAAGATAATACATCTTCTTGTGTGCCACTTTCTTCTTCGACGACTTCGATTGACCAGCGGGCCCCTTCCGACGTGGCTCTTTGTAACGAGGATGACCACACATCTTACACATGTTCAAATTGTTATCTTCATCACCCCAATATAACATGCAACCGTTTACACAACAATCAATCTTCTCGACCGGCAATCCCATATTTTTCATCATTTGCTTGCTTTGATGATACGTTGTAGGCACCTTATTCTCAGGAGGGCAGATCTCACTGCATAATTGTGTCATTTGCTCATATGCCCTGTTAGAAAGCTTGTTCTCGGTCTTGATAGCCATAAGTCGGGCATTAAATGACAGTTCGGAGTGAGAATCACAATCCGGATACAAATCTTGATCGCATAATTTGAGCATTTCATAAAACCGAAATGCTTCATCCGTCGGCTGCTCTTCTACATTTGAAAAACCGGCTTCCATTATCATTGTTTGATACATATTGGGTTCTCCCTCCCCAAACTGTTCTTCCCCACCAAACTGTTGTTCCCCACCAAACTGTTGTTCCCCACCAAATTGTTGTTCATTACTCGTGCCGGCTTGATTACCATATATTTGTCTTTCATAGATACCAGCAGTGTAATAGTATAAAACTTGATCAAAGTTATAAGGCCAACGTCCTTCGCCGTGAAATGTCCAGTTATAATAATTAACTGTGAAATCATTCTTTAGAACATGTACCAAAACCTCATCAATCGACTTAAATATTTTATTCTGACATTTTTTGGCATTACACGGACACTTGATACAATCCCCATGCATGTAATGTGGGTGGAGCTTTGCAAATTCAACAAATGACACAAGTTCATTGTAAAATTCACTATTCACATTTCCTAAAATGAACCTAGGAGTTTCATACATCCATCGACGATCCGGCAATTCCATCTGTTAAACATTTAACATAAAATTCTTACAAACATATAAAAAAATGCACAACTAATTAAACTACACAACTAAACTACAAATATATAAAATGCACAACTAATTAAACTACACAACTAAACTACAAATATATAAAATGCACAACTAATTAAACTACACAACTAAACTACAAATATATAAAATGCACAACTAATTAAACTATAACCATATAAAATGCACAACTAAACTACAAAATTTAACCAAGTAAAAAAGAAAAACGTACCGAAATTTGCTTGCTCTCATACAATTTCCACAATTTTTTTCGACTGAGTGAGAAAGGGGAAGAAACTTTCCGTAAATATTACGCGCTACCGACGGATTTTGAAATTCCGTCGGTGCGTACATTTTGAATCTACCGACGGATTCCAAATTCCGTCGGTAGGGTGCCGCCCAAACTTCCGTCGGTAGAGTACTTGGCCGACGGAATTTCCGTCGGCAGACTTTATTTCCGACGGAATATTTATTTCCGTCGGCAGACTTTATTTCCGACGAATATTTATTTCCGTCGGCAGACGTTATTTTCGACGGAATATTTATTTCCGTCGGTAATATTGGCGGGATAAAATAAAAATCGAAAAAAAAATAAAAAATACTTTACTTTATACCAAAATCTAACGAAAAATTATGTATTATGTATAAATTAAAAACAATAACATAAATAAACAATCCATTGACAAACAAGCATCAACCGAAATTAATATGTCCAACGGAAAATTAAATAGTTTGACAGAAAAAATAAATAGTTCGACAGAAAATTAAATAGTTCGCCAGAAAAATAAATAGTTCAAACATCAACCATTAAACTGATCAAAAAACTCTTCATCACCACCACCAATGAAATCCAAGCCGTCGTCTGCCTCTGCATCTGGAGCATTGAAAGGGGGAACTGAACCAACCGGAGCATCGAAATGCGGAGGGGGAACTGGACCAACCGGAGCATCGAAAGGCGGAGGGGGAACGCTCATCGCCTGTTCAAAACATGTATTTATTTGTTCAGAAGACATCCCCAACGATCGACCCATAGTGTCAGTTAGCTGTCGGAAGTAGTGGTTCATCATGTGTACTACGTTCGGGTCCGGAACAGCAGTGGAGGATACAGAGGCCTGCGATGCACGCTGGGACGAACTGGACGACGCAGCTCTCACTTAGCGACTCATCCGGCCAAGGCCAAGGACCCATCCTCGATCAGCCGGGGCAACGTCCAGGTAAATCCGGTTAAGATCAGGCGGAGCGCTGGGCCCGGCTTCAGCAGAAACCTGTGTCGTCTCCTCTTCAATCCTCCGGTTCACATCCAACTACATAATTACAAAAAAATTAAATTAATACATAGTTCAATACATTTAATTAATTAAATATTAAAAAAACATCACAATTTAATTAAACTTACGTGAAGCTGGGTAGTGCGTCCATATGTGGACGTCTGCGAATCTGGATCAAACGGATGAAGAACGTTCAACCGATCCACGTGTGTGGGTTCACGCCCAAGTTCCCGCTCCTTTTTCGTACCAAATGAGCATATAAAAATTATTTTATATAATATAATATAAATAATTGAAATAAATTTAGTGAACACTTACTAGAGCAATTGAGTGCTCATACGCGGATCGGGCCCCCCCGATGCCTTGACATCCCACCTCCCCCATCACTTGTACGGTTGGCTCGAGCAATTTCACACTTCCTCATGTACTCCGGGCTACTCCAATACGTGGTCAACGTGTTCCACACGTCGACTCCATTTTCGTCCTCCCCCAACGTCTGCACCACGCCACGTTTACGCCAAGCATTCCTCTAGGTGTACATTATCTCATTATACCTAAACTGACATGAAGATAGCCAGTGACGGTGGATATCGTTGTCCGAAAAAAACTCCCTATGCCAATAAGCATGTTTCTGCACATATTCGATCAACATATTTATCAAATAATATATATAATAAATTGTTTATTAATATTTAATTGAATGCACTCAAATACCTGGAATTCCTCCCAGTATTCATCCTTTTTCGTCTGCGGCACCTTCAGCCAAGAGTAGGCATTCGCAACAATCTTGCACTTAGTAATCACCACAGTGCAAATCTTCGATATCTCATTACCAGGAAGTAGTGTTGTTACACGAGCCGAGCGAGCCCGAATACCTGAGGCTCGGGCTCGGCTCGGCTCGATTACGTTTCGAGCTCGGCTCGAGCTCGCTCGATAAGGTCACCGAACTTGAAATGGGGCTCGACTCGGTTTTTTTTTATTTAAGCTCGAGCTCGAGCTCGGCTCGGTTAAAACCTACAACCTAAAGTCTACCATTGTTATTTTCATCAGTCGGTGACTCGGTGGCCGGTGCTCTGTTCTTCATATACTAAAATTCTCCATTCTTTTTTTCTTTTTTTCTCAACAGTAGGAATTTAATCAATTAAATCAGCCACATTATCAACACAGAAGTAACAACAACAACTATACAACTATCAACACAAACATGGCAGAAGAAACAACAAATTCAGGGAGAGAAAAAAAACTTACAATGATGTAATTCACCCCTACACAGCTACTGTTGGGAATAAAATGATTTTGATTTATATATCAAAACCCCTGAATGATGATGTACAGATTAGTTGAGATATGCTCAAGTTATTGTTCAGGCAAGTTGTCCCAGAACACTTGAGTATGTAGAATGCTTAAGTTAAAAGTCTCAGAAATGTTGTGAGATTTTAGAGTTCAGGATAGTTGTCCAATGCTATATGTTAGAAAGCTTGATAGGTATTAAGTCTTGAGGCCAAAGTTGCTGAAGCATCAGGACAGCTGACCAAGTGGACAACCGGGATGAAGAGATCAAGAACACTAAAGCTGTGCTCTTAAATGCAAAAGATCAAGACAGTTGAAGTACAAATGATCAAGAGAATTGAATGTCAAAAGCTTACTGAAGACACATTCAATGAAGCATTTATTGCCAATCATGCCTGAACCAAGCATTGAAGACTTAGAGCATTAAAGAGTGAAGCATTGAATGAATGTTGGAACATTCTAAAACAGCAGCAAGAATGTTCAGGGAGCTTGTCCCATCTGACCGTTGGTTGAGTGTAGTTTCTGCCACAAATCAACCTTGGGAAGTGTGCTTATTTGGAAACTGACACAAGTCATCTCAACCGCATTTTTCAGAAGTCAACACATTCATTCAAGCAACCATTGAAGAGCCCTTTTACACAGTGGATAAAAGGAAGTCAAGCTTCTTAGCCGTTTCAATGGTGCTGCAAATAGACATGTTTGAATTGCTATCTCTCCAACGGATAGTTGTTCAAATATGCCTATATATACAGAAGTGATCAAAGGGATTCAGAATCCAACAAGAAGCTATCAAACTCATATTAAGCTTTCAAAGGAAACCAAGCTATTCTCAAGAATCCCAAGTTTCCTGAATCACTTCAAGTTAGCTAAGCCATTCTTTGTAAACATCCTTGCTTAGCATTGAGATATCCTAACCCTTTACATCTGTTCTCATTGTAAAGGATATCTCTACTAGTTGGAACCAAACCTCAAACCTTATCTCATTTAGTGAAGAGAGTGTTTGTTGTAGAAGTAAGGAGTTGAGGACTGTTAGAGTGAAACACAGTCTTAACTCAGTGAGATTGAGCACTAGGACTCAGATTATCCTAGGGATCAAAACACTAAGAGAGTGTTGTTGATCAGTGCACCTTGGCACTATAAAACAAGCTAATTCCATTGTGAAGGAATTATCCTGTTCAATCAGGGAAAGTGGATGTAGGAGCTTGAGTCTTTGAACCACTATAAACTTGTGTGTCTCTTACTTACTGCATTCTTTATTGCATTCATATTCAAACAATTTTCAAAGAACAAACTCTAGTAAGTGAGAAAATTTGTTTTGGACAAAGTCCCTGATAATTGTCTTTTCAGAAATTAACTTGGAGTATTTCCTTAAGTCAAAGGCCAACCACATTCCGCACTTAGCAACTCTTTTAGATATCTAGCCAACTGATCACTCAATAGTAATCAGTAGGACAAGTATCTATCAAAGATCACACTCAGGCCAGTTGTGAGACAACCTGCCTGATAAGACCAGTTTTGTTATAAAGAAAAGAATTTTGAATACACAAGTGCATTCCCCCCCCCCATACACTTGTGTTATACTCCACCAAGGACCAACAAGTGGTATCAGAGCAGGGGTTCATAGACCACTGCTTCTGAAAATCCAACTGATTTTCAAAATCACTCTTTCTGTGGTCACTGAACTGATCCAAATTTCTGAAAAACCTATTTGTGTTCATCTTATATTACATCCATTGAAATGGCTAACAATGCAGTTCCAGGAGATGTTGTCAACACCATCAACAATATGGGTCCAAACCAAGTCAACCATATTTCTCATCACAAACTGCCAATGTTCTCAATTGAGAACTATGATTTCTGGAAGATCAGGATGAGAGCACATCTTGCTTGTCAGCATGATGAGATGCTTAAAGTCATCACCAGAGGGCCCTTCACATTCACCAAAGCAAATCCCAAGCTCACTGATGCTCAGAAAGCAGATCCAAGGGAGTTGCTGCCAAAGGATGAAGATGACTTTACAGCTGAGGAAAGAAAAAGGCACAACCTGAACTACATTGCAATGAACACACTGTACCAGACTATTCCAGATGCAGTGATGGGAAGAGTGTATCACTGCACATCAGCAAAAGAGATTTGGGATACCTTAGCACTTATGTGTGAAGGTACCCAAAAGATCAAGGAGAACAAGCTTCAAGTGGCTATCCAAAAATATGAACAATTCTCTATGGAAGCCAATGAAACTATTGATCATCTTGATGGCAGGTTCACTGACATCATAAATGAGATAAACTCTCTTGGCAAGTTCTATGCCAAAAGAGAAGTTGCCTTGAAGATCTTAAGAAGTCTCACATCCAAGTGGGATATATACTCTGTCATGATGCAAAATACTAGCAATCTTGACAACATGCCAATGCAGCAAGTATTTTCTGAACTCAAGGCATATGAGTTTGATCTCAACAGAAAGAAGGTGCATGAAGAGCCATCCTCCTTAAACAAAGGTGTTGCCTTCAAAGCTGCTGAAACAGAAAAGAAGATTACTCAAAGGTCCTCTCAATCTGTTTCAAAATCTGAAATAAAGGAGGAGCTGGCACTCATGGCTAGAAGATTTGAGAAGCTCAACTCCAGATTTGGTAGATACAAGAAGTTCTACCAAGATAACAGAACCAGAAGGAGATTCAGTTCTCCTGAACATAAATCAGAGGACAAAGTCTCTGATGAAAAGAAAGAAGACAGATATGCTGATAGAAAGAAATTCAGCAAAGGTGAATCATCATCATCAAGGAGGAAGGAGTCCTCAAGCAAGAAGAATGATGATGAAGATGTGTGTTACAACTGCCAGAAGAAAGGTCACTTTCAGTATGATTGTCCTGACCTTAGTGCCAAAGAAAGAAAGGAAAGGCAGAATAAAAGAGACAAGAGGCTGAACAGCAGGAAGGCTATGGTAGCTGGAGATTCAGCTAGTGAAGAGAGTGTCTACTCTTCTGATGATGGACTATTCTCCAACAGTGACAGTGATGATGACTGTCAAATGGCACTTGAAAATGATGAGGTATGTTCATCTTCTAGTTCTTCCAGTTCTTCAATTAACACACATGAGTCCAGTGAAATCCCCTTAAAACTCAACTTTGTAAAACTATTTGAGGATTTCACCAGACTAAGAGAAGTATGCAATATAGCACTTAGAGAAAATGAGCTACTGAATTCGAAAGCTCAAACTCCCAACCTTCCTGAACCTGAGCTTGACATTAAATCAACTGAGTTGTATCAGCAGATTGTGAGAGAACTTGAGGAAGTGTCTCTCAAAGTCTCTGAACAACAAAAGTTGATTGATGATCAAGAGCTGGCCTTAAGGAAAAAGGATTTTGATCTTAGAATTCTTCAAGCAAAATTTGACAATCTCTCAAGTGAATTTGATACTCTAAAATTAAGTGAGGGGAGCTTAAAAACGAAAATGTCTGCCTTGAACAAATCTGCTAAGGCAATAGAGGAGATTCAAGGATTCCAAAGACCATTTGCTCAAAAGGGTGGATTAGGCTATAATTCATTTGAACCCTCACCTGGTCTTAGCATTGCTTCATCAAGCAATTCTAAGATGACTTTTGTAAGATCAGTGGCACAACAAAATGAAATAGAAGTAAATCAACCACTGATCAAGGATAAAGGTAAAGGAAGTTTTATACCAACTCAAGTGAACAATGTACCTAAACCCATACCTTTGGAAAAGGTTAAAGGCATTGCTTACAGGAGGAATGAGGTTCATAAAGGTAGAACCAATGGAAGGTCAACCTATCTGAATCATCATCAGAGGAGTTGTCCAAAACCTGTTCAGAAAAGGCCAACTCAAATGAGGCAACCTCAACTGAATGGATTAAGGCCAATCCCCTCTGATAGGTATAAAACATTCAGGAAGCCTGGACCTTACTTGCCAAATGGAAAAGGCCATCCAAAACCTTATTCTCAAAAGTCTTACCAAGCTGCACCTAAGCCTAATAACTTCAGGAGAAATGTCCCAAAGAAATTCACTAATTCTCCTGAAACTTACAAGGCTAACACTTATACACAGAGATCACCCAAGGCATTTAAGGGTCAAACTGTGTATGTAGATGTAAATGGAAACCAAGTCAGTCACTTTGAGTCAATCAGAGTTATCAGGCAGATTTGGATTCCAAAAGGTACAGCTAACCCTCTAGGACCCAACACTCAAAGGGTACCTAAATTTTGACTTTGTAGGGCTGCAAGGACCACAAGAAGAAGAGAAGCATCAACAAGAAAACAGCATGGTACTTGGACAGTGGATGTTCAAGACACATGACTGGGAATAAAGAGCTTCTCTCAGAATTCATTGAAAAGGATGGTCCTTCAGTAACCTTTGGAGACAGCTCTCAAGGGATCACAAGAGGTTATGAACAAATCATCACAACAGGTACTACTAACAGGGGTGAGAAAGGGAAATGTCTATTTTGCAGATTGGAGCAAAACCCCTGAACCAGTTTGTCTTGTTGCCAAAAGCACAAGTGAGCAAAGCTGGCTGTGGCACAAGAGACTGAATCACCTGAACTTCAAAACCATCAACAAGATTGCAAGAAACTCTCTAGTTAAAGGGCTGCCAAATCAAGTGTTCACCAAAGAACACATATGCCAGCCATGTCATGAAGGAAAGCAGATCAAAGCTTCATTCAAAGGAAAGCCTGTCATCTCAACTGAGAGAGTTCTTCAACTACTGCATATGGATTTATTTGGGCCAATAATCCCAGTAAGTATAAATGGAAGAAAATATGCTTTAGTTGTTGTTGATGATTTTTCCAGGTACACTTGGGTAGTATTCTTGCTGAACAAAAAGGAGACCCAAGTCAAGTTACCAGAATTGATGATGAGATTGAGCAATGAAAAGGGCCTAAGTATTGTCAAGATCAGATCAGACAAAGGCACTGAGTTCATAAACTCATACATCAATGAGTACTGCAGCAAGAATGGCATCACACATGAAACTTCAGCAGCAAGAACACCTCAACAAAATGGGGTTGCTGAAAGAAGGAACAGGACCTTGAAAGAGGCAGCAAGAACATTGATTGCTGAATCCAAACTGCCTAAAAGGTTCTGGGCTGAAGCCATTAGCACTGCATGTCACACTCAAAACAGGTCCTTAATCACCAAAGGACAAGGTAAAACCCCATATCAAATATGGAAAGGTAGATTGCCCACTGTTGCTTATTTTCACATATTTGGTTGTAAGTGTTTCATTCATAATAATGGGAAGGAGCAATTGAAAGCTTTTGACAGCAAAGCTGATGAAGGAATATTTGTTGGATATTCACAAGTCAGCAAAGCTTACAGAGTTTACAACTGCAAAACCCTTATTGTGGAAGAAACACCTCATGTTGTGTTTGATGAGTCTATTAATGAGTTCAGGGATAGAAACCTGAATATTGATGAGATAACACAAAGAACAACCAGATTAAGGCTTCAAAGCAAGGAGACAGTGTTTGTAGATGTTGCCCAGCCTGAACTTCATGATTGTCAAAAACTGGACAACCTACCTGATGGCAATCAACCAGGAGCCAACCAACCTGAAGGTGATATTGAACTGATTGATCCAATCCCAGTTCAAAACCAGGTAACAACTACCAATGAAGAAGCAGGCAATGCTGAGGTAGTAAATGGATCCAATATTCAAGGGGGAACCAATGAAAATGTCAACTCATCTGACAATGAGGACAATACCCCTGAATATGATCCAGAGCTTGATCCTTCAATTAATTTTCCTGAATTTAATGAGTCTAGTGATCCAACCTCAGATGAGGACAATCCTCCTGAAGGGATCAGGTCTAGAAGGACTTGGTTGCAGGACCATCCATCTAGCCTGATACTTGGTAATCCAAGTGAAGGGATCAAAACTAGAAGATTTCATGGAGAAAGTGCCTTGTTTTGTTGTTTTCTTTCAGAAATAGAACCAGGAGATATTGAGGAAGCACTTCAAGACACCAACTGGATCATAGCCATGCAAGAAGAGCTGAACCAGTTCACCAGAAATGAAGTATGGGAGTTGGTGGATAGGCCAACTCATCAAGATGTCATTGGAACCAAATGGGTGTTCAAAAATAAGAAAGATGAAAATGACATCATTGTGAGGAACAAAGCAAGACTGGTGGCCAAAGGATATTGTCAATCTGAAGGGATTGATTATGATGAGACTTTTGCTCCAGTGGCCAGACTTGAAGCAATCAGACTCTTCTTAGCATATGCAGCTCACATGAAATTCAAAGTGTATCAAATGGATGTGAAGAGTGCATTTCTCAATGGGGTGCTCAAAGAAGAAGTCTATGTTGAACAGCCCCCAGGTTTGAGGAAGGAAACAAGGTGTACAGATTAAAGAAAGCTCTCTATGGCTTAAAGCAAGCTCCAAGAGCTTGGTATGACACCTTATCACAGTTTCTTCTAGATCATGGTTTTGTCAAAGGCACTGTTGACAGAACTCTGTTCAGAATCTGTGAAGGAGATGATATCTTGTTAGTCCAAATCTATGTGGATGACATTATATTTGGATCTCCAAATGAGAAGTTGTGTGAAAAGTTCTCCAAACTCATGCAGAGCAAATTTGAAATGTCCATGATGGGATTGATGAATTTCTTCTTAGGACTTCAGGTCACTCAATCAAAGAAGGGGATATTCATCAATCAGGCCAAGTACACAAGGGACATGATCAAAAAATTTGGATGTGCTACAAGCAAGCCAGTCAGAATTCCTATGAATACTAACTGGAAGATGGATCCTGATGAAGGTGGAGAGTCAACAAACTCCACTAACTACAGGGGAATCATAGGATCCTTACTGTATCTCACTGCAAGCAGGCCTGACATCACATTTGCAGTTGGAGTGTGTGCAAGATTCCAAGCCAATCCAAAGAAGAGTCGTCTTGATGCTGCCAAGAGAATCCTAAGATATCTCAAGGGATCTGAGAATCTTGGATTGTGGTATCCAGCTGATGACAACATTGAGCTCACTGGATATTCAGATGCTGATTATGGAGGATGCAGAATTGACAGAAAATCCACCTCTGGAACATGTCAATTCTTGGGCAGCAAGCTTATCTCATGGTTCTCCAAGAAGCAGAATACAGTTGCAACTTCAACAACTGAAGCAGAATATGTTGCAGCTGGAAGTTGTTGTGCTCAAATACTTTGGCTCAGGCAACAACTTAGAGACTACAAAGTCATCACAAATGAAGTGCCAATATTCTGTGACAACAATAGTGCAATTGCCATCTCACAGAATCCAGTGCTCCACACCAGATGCAAGCATGTGGACATCAAGCATCATTTCATAAGGGATCATGTGGAGAAGAAAGATATCAAGCTTGTCAAAATTCACACTGATAAGCAAAAAGCTGATATTTTGACCAAGCCTCTAGCTGAAGCAAGGTTCTTGGAATTGTCAGCTGAATTGGGGTTACTTGATCCAGGCAAGATGGAAAAATGAGGAAAGAAAGCTCATATGAAGGGGGAAGTTCATCAAGTTGAACTTCAGCAAAGTTGACCAACCTCACTGAAGCTGACAGCCAAAGAGGGAAACTCGGCAAAGTTGTCCCTATGCTGTTCAGCAATGTTGGTCAGGGGAGTTGTCCAAGTGGGACCCAGTCAGCATCTTTGGGACCCACTCAGGCAAGTTCATCAGGCAGTTTGACCCTCACAGAAACCAAAGCACATCTCAGGATGTTTGTCCGAGTTAATTGGATAATCATTGCTATTTTTAGCATTGATTAGACATTTAAGAGGTTTCTTGGTTTAAGAGTAGGCCATTTTAGGATGGAGTGTGCTATAAAGATTTTTACCCCCAAAAAGGCAAATCAGCATTTAATGCAAAAATCTTAATTGGGATTTCATGAATTCTTGAGCCATCATCAAGACCATTGATTTGCATTAAACTTCCATCAAACCGTCTCAATCCCACTACCCTACTTTACTCAATTGGTTCTTTCAATTACCCACTGCCATTATCTATTAACCAACGGTTAATAAACTCCCCACATATATAAACTCCTCAATCTTTACTTCCATCTTTACGCACTCATAATTCCATACTCTCAAGCCTTTGAAACCCCTCAAAACCTGCAACTTCTCTCCAACCCTTTCTATCCTTCAAATTTATCCATGGCTCCCAAGATCAAGAGAGAAGAGCTTGTAGACTTCAATGACTCCTCTTTGGACATTGATTTCTCCTATCTCAGTAATCCAAACTCCCTTTGGTTTGAAAAATTAGTGGCTTTTGACAGTCCAGATACAGAAGTACATCCAGTACTCCATTGGCTTAGGGAAGCAGGCCTGGAAAAGTTTCTTGGCACCAAGCCTGATTCATGCCTGAATCCATTCATGGCAGAGTTCTTTGCCCATCTCAGATGGAAGGGCAAGAAGGGTGATGTGTGCACCAAGCTCACATATGCTGAGGAAGATGAAGAAGAAGAAAGCCAACATACCATCATCTTCACTGCAGAGGATTTGGATGCTAGCTTTGGGCTACCATCAGAAGGCCAGAATCCAGAGATGTACAAGGAAGGAGATGATCAGGAGTTCTACTTTCCATGGCTGCTTACACCCAAAAAGCTTGTAAGTGCTCAAAACAAGAACACCTTAAAGCCTGTTTTTAGGCACTTATTTGACTGTGTGGTGAAGAGTTTGTTGAGCCACTCTGGGAGTGTTGAACAAATCAGTATGCCTAAGTTAAGAGTGATGGCTGCTGTAATTGACTCTGCTGAAAATAGAGTCAAGTTTAACTGGAAAAGCTTTATCTTGGACAAGATGATGAATGAGAAGTTCAAGTTCAAGGAGGTGAAACACCACAAGGTGGTGGTAGATGGAAGACTTCAGTTCTGCACAAGAGCCAGCCTGCTCTTGGAAAGATTTGCCCATTATACCCATCTACAAGCAAAGCCAAAGCCTTTTCCTGCACAAAAGGTGATGTTCAGAAAGTTGTCTTCCAAGACAGAAAAGAGAAAGCACGAGGCTGCCTCCAAGAAAGCTGTTGCAGTAGTACCAGCAACAAGAGCCTCTCCAAGAAAGAGGAAAGCCCAACCACCAAAAGCTCAGCCAAAGATGAAGAGAATGAAGAAGATTCTGAGTGAATCTTCACCAGAAAGTCAGTCAAGAAGTGGAGGAGCCACTTCTGAGGAGATAGAGAAGGTTGCTGATGAAGGAGTCAACCCCCCTGAAGAGGGTGAGGAATTCAGAGAGGTTGTCCCCTTACAGCCTGAAAGTGTAACAGAATTCAGGGATCTTGACCAGCCAACAAGATCTGAAAGGAGGAGAAGAATTATTAAGACTTCTGAGAAGCAGAAGTTGATGGAGGAGGAGAAGAAGAAGAAAGAGTTCTTCAAGGAGATTAGACAAGCAAGTAGGTCTAACTCCAAGTCCAAGACAAGGCCCAACAGCCCTGAAGACAACTCTCCTGATATTCAATCTAGAAGAATATCTCCAAGGCAAGAAGAAGAGGAGTGCAAGACTCCTGAAGATGCCCCAATCATTGCCAAAAAGGTTTACTCCCCTGAAGGTGCACCTGATAGAGCAGGTATTGATGTGCTGGCAGATTTGGTCAATCTTGAGGATAGACCTTTTTCCCCCCTTGATCCAAGACTTCTTGAAACTGCTATTCAAGAAGGTGATCAAGTTGTTTTCCCACCCATTCCAGCCATTCCAATTACCTCTTCAGGCACAATGCTCTCAAAAGCACCTGAATCCCAACTTGTTTTGACCTCTCCTGAACCCAACCCTACTAAACCCAACTTACCTGAAATTCAGCCAAGCTTACCTGAATCCCAATCCAACTTTCCTGAATCCCAAAAAAACTCTTCTGGAGATGATAGTGGTGAAGAGTACACCTATGAGGGAATGTTGAGGCAGATTGCAAGAGCCAATGTGGATGAATTATATCCAGGATTGAAGGCATATCCCAGGCTGCAACAACAGTTCTATGATCTCAGAGCACTTGTTGAGATCAAAGATAGAACTATTGTGGAAATAGCTCAGGCTATTCAGGATAAGGGTGCCAACTGGTGGCAGGTTGAGGAAAATAGGCTGTTACATTATGCAAATGTAAAGAAGACCAGTGTATTAACCACTGAGGCCCTATTTTGCACCATTGTTCATGAGAAGGTGCTTGCTGAAAGAGAAAGAATAGCACAAGGAATCAAACATCCTGACAGCCCATCTGATGATGATAATGATGATGATGATGATCACACCAATCCCAATCCCCCTGGCCTCAACTCAGCTCAGGTACATTACTTGACTTTTCATTCTGTGAAGGACTCTGATCATTCAGAGGAGTTGACAAAAGATGGTAACTCAGTCCAAGATGCATTGGCCAAGGATGGTTCTTCTGAACCTGAGGCACAGCTTGACAATGCTGAGACTTCCATGGGAGAAGCTAGTTTGGCTAAAGCCTCATCAATGTCAGGCAAGTTGGACATTGACCAGCCTTTAGTCATTCAGGATGACTCAGTGGTCTTGGGATGCCCAAGCACTGTGATCTCCCAACAACTGCCCTCTGTGGATCCTATTGAGGATATGGAGGTGTCAGGTTTAGGAGTTGAAGGAATTGAAAAGGCTGATAGTGCAGAAAATTCAGAGGGAGATGATGGTGAGGATTGTGTAATCACAGGTTCCTTGAGTGCACCACAAATAGAGGGTGAGGAAGTAGAAATATTGGGTGCAACCCAATATGAGAGTCAGGCTATTCTTCAAGTCAAATCTGAACTTGATGAATCCCTTGGTGAAAGGAGGCCTGATTCTCCAGTAAATGTGAGTCCATCTTTTGAGAATGAAGAAGAAAAGAATATAGTTGAAAATGAGAGAGAAGGTGCTGATGTATCAGACCTTATGGGAGAAAAAGAAATAGAGGGTGTTGAGGGAGTTTTTACTAACACTATTAGTTTTGCAGATTCTGTTGCTGTCACTCTTGAGCAAATTTTTGCAGATGCCTCCCTGACAGATATACCAGTTGATGCTGACACTGATCTTGAAGCAGTTTCAGCAAATGTGTCCACACTTAACCAGATCTACTTTGAACAAGCCAACACCTCTGAGGCTCACTTTCAGATTGCTACTCAGACTGCATCCATCATTGAAGAGCAGTCAGAGAAGTTGGACACACTGGTCAGGGAAGTTTAGAAGGCTCATGTAACAACTGTTGATACCTTAGATGGCCAAGGCAAGACTCTAGCCTCTGTGGAGATGAGGCTAACAGGGTCAGAAGAAGTGATATTGCCCACTCTTGATGCAAGAATATGTGGAGTTGAAACTGGACTGCAAACAGTTTCAACTGAAGTGACAAAAGCCAAGGATGCTATGGGTAAATTCACAAGAACAGTGAAGAAAGAACAGCAGGGCCTCAAAGATTTGTACAAGCATAATGTGAAAGCCTTGAGAAAGACAATCAAGGATGCTTTAAGGCAGAGGACAACAGCCCAGAGAAAGAAGGCAGAAGAGTTGAAAGCTGCAATGGTGAAGGAGGCTGCTGAGAAATTCACTGTTGAACTCATGGCCAAAGTGTCTGATCAAGTTGTGGCCAACCTCACTGATCAACTTCAGGCCAAACTTGATCAATCACTGAAAGCCACATTGGATGCCATTGTTTCCCAAAAGATGAAGCCTGTTCACACCTTCTTGAGCATGGCAGATGATAAGATGCAAAACATTCATGATGAGAATGTTTATCTACTGCAGGAGTTGAAGTCCCTCACTCAGGCCCACTCACACCTCTCAGTCTCTATGAGTGAACTAAAGCCCCAGTGTTTTGATAATGCCAAAAAGGGGGAAAGAGAGAGAGCAAGGGCAAAGGGAACCTTGGTGATTGGTGAACCTAAGGGAAAGGAGAAGGTCCCTGAGATTGAGGAGGAGTCAGTAGAAGACATTGGGAAAGGCAAAGGCCCAATGAATGTTGAAAATTTGACTGAGGAAGAGCAGATTCAAATAGATGTCAAGGAGTCCATGATGTCAGCTATGGAAAGTCAGGCAAGAAAGCTTCAAAGGCCAGGTGGTGAGTCTACAGGACTTGAACCTAAAGAGAAGGCTGCTGAAGTAAGGGGGAAGGTGACAAGATCATCTGAAAGAAAGAGGAAGGATCTGCAAGCCTTTAATGATTTCCCAACCAGCCTGACTTTGCCATCAGAATTTCAGTCTGATGAATCTACTCCAGTAAGGCAATCAAAAAGATTGAAGAAAGCAGCCAAGCTGCCTGCCATTGAAGAAGAAGAGGTTGTAGAAGAAGTACAGGACAGGATGCCTGAAGTTGGAATGCCCAAACTTGCTGATGATCCCTCTAAATTGTTTGAAGAAGGTTTTGGAAAAGATCCAGAAACCCAAGAGAAGCTAGCTCTTCAGAGAGCTAAAGAGAGGATGGAGCAATTGGTTGAGGCCAACAAGGCAAGGGATGAAAGAAGGGCAAATTTCAGAGCCCCAAGAAGGAGAGCTTCATACAGAAGACTCAAACCTCAAATGCTGCAAAGATGGGACACTCAGTACCCTCACCATGATAAGTGGGTTCCAATCTCACTGAATGATGCATGGGAGGAGGCCAAGAGAAGTTTTGTATATGACTTTTATGTCATTGGGAAGTGGCTTGGAGAGAGTGTAGATGAAGTCTTTGTCCAGTTCATGTTTGAGAATCATAGGGACCTCTACCAAAAGCTGTTTGCAGCAGCTGATATGGCAAGAGTGGAGTTCAAGGCCCCTGGTCCAATTCTGTACATACCTCCTAAGTTCAATGGGAACTTGATTGATGAGGGAAAGATTCTGGAGGAGTTCATCAACATCATGAAGATGGAGAAGATGAAGATAGGCCCTAGAGGCTCCAACAAGGATGTTTGGGAGCTGAAGAAAAGGGTCTGGGCTCAATATGGCGTTGCTCCTCAGGATGATGGAACTCTCTGATGGATAAGTTTATCTCTTCCCTATCCTTGCTTATGATTGATATTATCTGTTGTTATTCTGTTTTCTTGTATCAGTTAGTATGTCCTTTGATTTTCTGATTTGTAATGCTTGATGATATATAAAAGGACCACTGATTTTCTATCAAGAGATAACAACTCATTATCTCAACTAACCTGACATTACATATATACTTGATTTATTGTGCTAACAGTTTCTTTCAGGAAAGTTGACCAGTTCACTCATCCTGAAGATAAAATATAGTATAAGTCAAGTTCTCTTTGTAATAGGTTTTGGCATCATCAAAAAGGGGGAAATTGTTGGGAATAAAATGATTTTGATTTAGATACCAAAACCCCTGAATGATGATGTACAGATTAGTTGAGATATGCTCAAGTTATTGTTCAGGCAAGTTGTCCCAGAACACTTGAGTATGTAGAATGCTTAAGTTAAAAGTCTCAGAAATGTTGTGAGATTTTAGAGTTCAGGATAGTTGTCCAATGCTATATGTTAGAAAGCTTGATAGGTATTAAGTTTTGAGGCCAAAGTTGCTGAAGCATCAGGACAGCTGACCAAGTGGACAACCGGGCTGAAGAGATCAAGAACACTAAAGCTGTGCTCTTAAATGCAAAAGATCAAGACAGTTGAAGTACAAATGATCAAGAGAATTGAATGTCAAAAGCTTACTGAAGACACATTCAATGAAGCATTTATTGCCAATCATGCCTGAACCAAGCATTGAAGACTTAGAGCATTAAAGAGTGAAGCATTGAATGAATGTTGGAACATTCTAAAATAGCAGCAAGAATGTTCAGGGAGCTTGTCATCTGACCGTTGGTTGAGTGTAGTTTCTGCCACAAATCAACCTTGGGAAGTGTGCTTATTTGGAAACTGACACAAGTCATCTCAGCCGCATTTTTCAGAAGTCAACACATTCATTCAAGCAACCATTGAAGAGCCCTTTTACACAGTGGATAAAAGGAAGTCAAGCTTCTTAGCCGTTTCAATGGTGCTGCAAATAGACATGTTTGAATTGCTATCTCTCCAACGGATAGTTGTTCAAATATGCTTATATATACAGAAGTGATCAAAGGGATTCAGAATCCAACAAGAAGCTATCAAACTCATATTAAGCTTTCAAAGGAAACCAAGCTATTCTCAAGAATCCCAAGTTTCCTGAATCACTTCAAGTTAGCTAAGCCATTCTTTGTAAACATCCTTGCTTAGCATTGAGATATCCTAACCCTTTACATCTGTTCTCATTGTAAAGGATATCTCTACTAGTTGGAACCAAACCTCAAACCTTATCTCATTTAGTGAAGAGAGTGTTTGTTGTAGAAGTAAGGAGTTGAGGACTGTTAGAGTGAAACATAGTCTTAACTCAGTGAGATTGAGCACTAGGACTCAGATTATCCTAGGGATCAAAACACTAAGAGAGTGTTGTTGATCAGTGCACCTTGGCACTATAAAACAAGCTAATTCCATTGTGAAGGAATTATCCTGTTCAATCAGGGAAAGTGGATGTAGGAGCTTGAGTCTCTGAACCACTATAAACTTGTGTGTCTCTTACTTACTGCATTCTTTATTGCATTCATATTCAAACAATTTTCAAAGAACAAACTCTAGTAAGTGAGAAAATTTGTTTTGGACAAAGTCCCTGATAATTGTCTTTTCAGAAATTAACTTGGAGTATTTCCTTAAGTCAAAGGCCAACCACATTCCGCACTTAGCAACTCTTTTAGATATCTAGCCAACTGATCACTCAATAGTAATCAGTAGGACAAGTATCTATCAAAGATCACACTCAGGCCAGTTGTGAGACAACCTGCCTGATAAGACCAGTTTTGTTATAAAGAAAAGAATTTTGAATACACAAGTGCATTCCCCCCCCCCCCCATACACTTGTGTTATACTCCACCAAGGACCAACAGCTACACTTCAAGCAATTGAAGTAGGGATTCGACGGCTGATGGATTCGAGTGGAAATGTGAGATTCGAGTGTTTGTGCGACGGCCGGTGGGGGAGTCCGTGCGACGGCTGGACTGGGAGTGTTCGTGCGACGGCCGCTGTGCGAGCGACGAAGGGGGATTTTGTGCGATGGCCACGAACTGAGAAGTGGGGTTCGTGCGAGTGAGGTGCGACGGCCTGAGAACTGAGATGGTGGCGTTCGTGCGACGGTCGGTGGCGGTGGGGGTGGTCTCGCCGATTCGCCGGTGGCGGTGGGGGTGGTCTCGCCGATTCGCTGATTCGCCGTATACTGAATCAGATTGTGGGGAGATTTTGGGGCTTGGCCGCTTGGGGGGTAGGGTATGGCGTATGGGTATCTAAACCCTAATATTAGGAATTTACCACAACACCCCTACGAGCTCGAGCCTAACGGGTAACTCGCGAGCCGAGCTCGGCTCGTTTAGTAATCGAGCTTTTACACAGCTCGAGCTCGGCTCATTAACTGATACGAGCGAGCCGAGCTAGAGCCTTATCGAGCCGAGCCGAGCTCACGAGCGGCTCGGTTCGTTTAATAGCACTACCAGGAAGTAAGATGTGACATTACATATTAAGAAACAAACACATTATAAATTAAAAAACGTACAAAAATTGATGCTATTAAATATTGTTAAACCTTAAAATTATTTAATTAATTACTTACTGTACACCCTCAATCCATATTTTCAGTCTGTGTTCTCGGGCCCGCGTGGGATGTCCACGAGCTGCCGACGACTGAGATGACGGCGGCGAATGCTGTGGAACGGATGCCGACGACGTCAACGTAGCAGGCTCAACAGGCCTAAGTGAGCCTCTCCTACGTCGAGATCCTGAGGCCCCACTAGCATCTTGACTCATCTATTTTAATAAATAAAATTTAAAAGTATAATAAATTAATCAATAATTAATATAGTAATGAAATCAATAATTTTCTATTTTAATTAATAACATTTTAGTAATTTAAGCCAAAAATTTCCTAATTTAATCAATAACAAAATCACGTTACTAATGAAATCAATAATTTACCAAACTAATTAATAATGACTTAATTTAAACAATAACAATAATTACTATATTTACAACACCTCTATTTATAAGAATAATTACTAATTTAATCAACAATAATAACCTAGTTTAATTATAAGAATAATTACTAATTTAATCAACAATAATAACCTAGTTTAATTATCAAAACGAACTAACAAAATTACATTATATATTTGAACTAACATACATTAATTAATTACAATTAACCAATAAAAAACATATAATCCACGTACTAACATATATTTGAATGAAGTATACATATATATTCATCAACTACGTACATGAAATTTTATAATAATTAACATGCAATTTATAACCTCTACTTATAAGAATAATTACTAATTTAATCAACAATAATAACCTAGTTTAATTATAAGAATAATTACTAATTTAATCAACAATAATAACCTAGTTTAATTATCAAAACGAACTAACAAAACTACATTATATATTTGAACTAACATACATTAATTAATTACAATTAACCAATAAAAAACATATAATCCACGTACTAACATATATTTGAATGAATTATACATATATATTCATCAACTACGTACATGAAATTTTATAATAATTAACATGCAATTTATAATACAATAACTTAATTAAAATTAATTAAGAAAAATCGTACCATTTAAATTGAAGAAAATTGGAGTAGATAATCGTAATGCCCTTTGTCGATCAATCCACGCACAAGAAAATCCAATCCACGAGGACAGAACAGGAGACGAACAGGGAGAGGGGGACGAAAGCCAATTTTTTTTTTCCCTTATGGGGAAGAACTGCCTCTCCTTCGGCAGTTCTTATAAAAAAAAAAAAATTGTGGCTACCGACGGATATTTCCGTCGGTAGCACGCGAATATTAATTAGTCAGTCAAAGCGGTGCGGCTACCGACGGATATTTCCGTCGGTAGCACGCGAATATTAATGTGTCAGTCAAACCGGGTCGGCTACCGACGGATATTGCCGTCGGCAGTCGAAATTTGAACGACCGACGGAAAAAATCCGTCGGCAAGCAAGGCTAAACGACACCGTTTGGCTGCGGAACTAAATTCCGTCGAGAAGTCCGTCGGACGGTCCCGACGGATATTGGATTCCGTCGGGAGTCAGTCGATTCGAGAATTCCGTCGGCGATCCGTCGGGCCGGCCGACAGAATGGATTCCGTCGGTAGCCTTCCGTCGGCAAACTCCGCGTTTTTTGTAGTGATTAGTTAAGATATACAATATTAATCGGAGAAAAACAAAAATAAAGTGTCCACTTCTGCAAAAACTACAACTGCAGCAGCAAGGGTATACAATGTTTTGGTAGCAGCAGCATATAAAGACACATATGAATGGACAAAAAATGTCACTCCTCCAACTCTGGTGTGAGACACACTTCCTCAGTTGTGTGTAATGATGTCTCTCTGTACCATATATATGTATCCTCTTTTCACTTCAAATAATCATAATTCTTTAAACGTACTTTTAAATGAGAGATAAAATTAATAATATAGATAAATTGGTTTCACAATTCTTTAAACTTTTAAATTAGAGATAAAATTATTTCTATGATATCATAGTTCATGTTCTAAATTCAATTTTACTGAAAACAATTCTATCAATAATAAGTTGTTCACTCGCTAGGTCTTCTACTTAAAAAAAACACCGATCAAATTTATATTTTTAAATTTAAATAAAAGAGAAAGAATGAAAAAAAAAATGTAAAATTCTTATAAAATTGCAAAAGTTAAATGGAAGAAATTTAGAGTACCCTCGTTTTCCCTGGGCACACAGATCAAAACATTAGTTAGTTATAAAATAATGGTGCATCTACTAATTCATCAAATAAAATAATGAATAGTATTATATTATGCGATGTAGATGAATAGCTATTTTTTTATAGCTAGTTTTGTATATTTAAGTTCAATTTTAGCAATGTCGTAGAAGTTTGGTGAAGCACCATTGGATTGTAGAAAGCCATTGAAGATGGAAATTGATGAATTGAAGCTTTACATCGATGTGACCTTATTTATATAATTTTATTCAATTTTAATTTGATATAAAATTAAATTATTTTATATTTTAAAATTTTAAAAAAAACAGACATATTATTATTTACCATAATTTTAAAAATTCAAAATTTCAAAACTGCAAAATAATCTGAAGTAAATATAACCAAAGGATTAAAGGGGACGATGACCAATAGACTAGATCTAGCCATCTAGGTCACCTCGATTTTGACCTCATTACATCATTGCTTAATCATTTTTGAATATAAATTGTATCTACTCGCTGGCCTACTCTCTAAAAATGATAAGAGTTGATAATTCAGCATACGAGTGATGAAGAATATTAAGAATTAATATATAAGAATCTAGTTCTATAGGACCAGCTCTATAGGACTACATGCTAAACGGGTTAGAGGCTTAATCGGTTCATAGTTAACGGTCCTACAATTATTGGAATCTAACCCTAACGGGTCACGGGCTAAACGGACCACTAATAGATTACAATATTTTTTTTAATTAAAAGTCTTAATTGGCACGTCCAACAAAATATATATATATATATATATATATATATATATATATAATTAGTTAATGATTGATAAATTAGAAAACAAAAGTATGATTTAAACACAATCTAGAACTCATTGGTCCTTAATTGGCCAAATAAAACTAAATTTGTTTGTATGTTATTTATTAAAAATATGGGGGGTAACAACTCGGGCTAGCGGGCTGGTCCGATTTAGCTCACGGGCTAACCGGTCCAGGTAAAAAAAGCCCAAATTTAAACGGGTTTATGTTTCATGAATCATAACCCTGCATTTTGCAGGGTTAAACGGACTGGTCCGATTAGCCCGACTCCAATAAATATCTCTAAGTATCAGAGCATCCAGGCAAACGATCTAGTTCAATTCCTGAGTGAGGGACTAAGGAGGAGTATTAGAAATTAATATACTCCACCCTTTAAATTGTCCCAAAGGGTAAGAGGTGATAATTCGATCCACGAGTGAGGGGTAGTATTAGAAATTAATATACAAGAATTAATTTCCCACCTCTCTACAAATTCAGACTTTTAGATGTAACAAAATTCTTTCACTTTTCAATCTTGTCTTAAATTGATACATTATATAGTACATTTTTTAGATTATTTATGAATAGAATCATTATTAGAACCCATTAAACAAATAGAAACTACAACTTTAAAATGTTTCGAGTAGGTTCAAATTAGAGTTAAATTAAAAATCAAGATTACCCTTAATATACATATAATTCATTATTTTCAAAAATTAATCAATAAATCAAATTTTAAATTCCTGAATCTGTGCAGCTCATCAATTCCTGAATTATAGGGCATATTATCGAAAATTCTGACTTTCCCAAATTCAATTTCTTAGATTTCATTTAGTTGAATCGATCAATGCAGTAATCAAAACAGGAAATTCATATCATCCTATCATCAAAATCATCAAATCAAAATCGGTTGAATAGTAAGTATTTAGCATTTTAATTTCTCCATCATATCATCAAATCAAAATCGAAGAAACCCACCATCGCCATGGCAGATCTTTTTTTTTCTTACTCCATTGTCGAAAATTCGAACCAGTGATGATGAGTCAGCGGCAGCGTGCCCGGGACGACGGGACCATTCGTCTTCACACAAGGCGCGACGGGTAGGCGGCCGGAAGAGGAGGATTTACAGATCGCAGTCGAGGGAGTTACAGGCGGCAGCGGCGGCTGACGGAGTTGCAGATCGCTGCGCGCGACACCCACTCCTACTTCTTTTTCTATTCATTTTTTTTGTTTTTGATGTTGCTGATCTTGCTATCATGATCGACAATGGAGATCGGATTTATGACAGGTAATATTGAGTTTTTTTGTTTTGATTTTCTAGTTGGAATATACCAATTTCAAAATGCCTTATTCTCTATTTTCTTGTTAATCTGCCTAATTCTGTTTGTGGTGCATGAATGATGAAGCTCGACAACCCTTGTCAAGGAAGGTCTCTGTTCCATCATCAAGAATAAACCCTTACAGGATGGTTATCGTATTGTGGCTTGTGATTCTTTGCATTTTTCTACACTATCGATTAACCAATCCATTACCCAATGCATATGCGTTGTGGTTGATTTCTGTGATTTGCGAGACCTGGTTTGCTTTCTCATGGAATCTGAATCAGTTCCCAAAGTGTGATATGCAAAAATAGTGCAAAAATTGGAGTATGTGATTAATGTGATATGCAAGATAGTTATCATACTTCAATCGAATGCATTATGCATAACGTGATATGCAACATAATAATCATATTTTGAATTATGCATAACGTTATATGCAATTTAATCTGCACCCTCGACAGGAATAATTAAAATTAAAGGAAGCATGTAGATGAACGTAGTACCTGATGCAATCGGTCATCTTTTTCGTCGCGGGAAAATGCAGAGTCTGTCTTTAGAATCAGTGGAATGAAATGCAGAAAGCTAGAATCTCTAAGCTTAACAAAATGAAACGAATTAATTGGGGATACCTACTTTTTAGGAAAGTAAATTTTAGAATGTGCTGAAATCACGCAATTTTTGAGAATGGGCTCTTAAGAAGTGATTAGATGTTTAAGTTGACTTAATTATATGAATTAATGATTTCGAAATTATTCAAATTATGAAAATGTCATAATTGTCTTATAAAATTCAATTTGAATCTATTAGACACTATTAGAGAAAAGTAGGAGTGAAATGAATCTAATAGTTATTTACTCTATATTTTTTAAAAAGTACCTACTTTTCCAAAAGTGATAATATTCAATTACAAAGTGATATACTGATATGATCTCACAATGAGAAGGTATCCACAAGACTTGTTAAGACTGTGATTTATGGCTAGAGCTGTTATTCGAGTTGAGTCGAGCCGTATTTGAGGTTCGAACTAGGTTCGAGCTTGATAACATTATCGAGTTAAAAATTGAGCTCGACTCGTTAACGAGTCTAACGAGCTTAACGAGCCTAATGAATTTTTTTTATAAAAAATTAGTTATCGAGCCTAACAAGTCGAGTTTGAATTGACTCGTTAGTAAATTGAGTATCTAACGAGCACGAGCTCGACTCATTTAGCTAAATGAATTGAGCCTTATCGAACCTTAACGAGTCGAACCGAGTCTCGTTAAGTACCAGTTCGAATAACAACACTATTTATGGTTCTCTTGTAGGAGTATATTTCAATCATTATTAAGATTTTTTTCATGGGTCTGTCTACAATTTCTTTTGTCAAGAATTTCTACGTATTGATTTTTTTTATCCATCTCATAACGAACTAAAAAAACACTTGGGCTTTACTTTTGGCTTTGGAGGTTTTAAAAATCGAGTTTTTGAAATCCTGATAAATAGTACTCTATAATATGAGTTTTTTTTTTTTTTTTTTTGAAATAGTGGAGGATTTAACTTTATATCAAATCAAGTTGTAAGATTGAATGAGTTTGTATTATTATATTATTATTTGATGAGATTATAATGATTAGTTTGATTGTGTAATGATTGAATGTATTATATTATTGTATTATTATAATATTATTATACTCCCTCCGTCCCACTATAAGTTTCCCACTTTCCGATTTTGGATGTCCCACTATAAATTTTTCATTCCATTTTTTGACAAATTATTTTCTCTCTCTCAATCACATCACTTATACTTTATCTATTATTTTATCATACTTCATCTCATATTTATCTCATATTTACTAAAAATATCCGAGCAGCAGAGCACAAATAAGACTTGGCTAAAAAAATATTGGCTTTAAATTTTAACCACGCACACCTATAAGGCTGTGACATATCCTTTGGTATATATTGTCTCTTGAAATTTACAGAATTTTAAGACAAGCTACGTTGAGTCTAAATTCCCTTTTATTTTTATTTTTTGGGTTTAAAGTAAAGTGTAAAGTGAGACATACGGGAAGCAGATTGTGACAAGACAAAGAAAGGCAAACCTGAATTATAATTTCTTTCTAACAAATTGTCCTTTTCTTTTTTTATTTTTTCATTATTTGGGCAGTAGAAAGAAAAAGATTGGGGGCAGGCTGATAAGCAACAAATCGGTAATGAAAACAAGAGAATTGTTTTCATGTGTTGTGTGGTGTCTCCTCTGCCTTCTCTGCTCCCTCTGCCTGCCTTCTTTTCATTTCATTCCAGCTGACCTTTGAAATGACATCAATTGATTAATTCATTTTACACAAAAAAAAAAAATGTAAGAAAAGAAAAAAAAATGTATAGAGTGTCAAAGAAAAAATAAATGACAATTATTAATTTCGTGTAAAAGTATTAATAATTGTTAATAAACGTATAACTACAACTTGTAAAAATGATAATGATTTAATGATGGATCGAAAATAATCCGGCGAAGTATTTTAATTTCGTTCTAATAAGTATGGTAATAGCAGGTTAGGTCAACACACATGTGATTTTAATTTTCTTTTTTTGTAATATGTGATATTTTTTATATAAATTAAAGACTTATTTATATTTAATAATTCAAAAACATTATGAATATTAGTTAAAATACTAAATTATATTTTAAGAAATCTGAACATACATTAAAAATAATATTTAAATTAGTAAATAATTTTTCATAAAATTTGAAAATTTATAAAAAAAAAATCAAATAAATTTATTCCTAAATTAATTATTTACTTGAAAAATTAATTAACTTACCTAATTAGAAAAAATATAGAATTACAAAATTATTAAAATTGTCGAAAATCCTCATTAAAACTTATTCAAAATAAATTTAAGATTTTTTCAAAATTTAAAATATTTAGGTATTTTTTAATTTATTTAAAACATTTAAAAAGATTAATATATAAGTAACGTTTTAGAAATTTTTTCGGAACAAGGCCTGAAAGTTGAGTCAACTATCAATTTAAGGCCTAAAAGAAAATTCTTATCGATATAAGGCTCGATTCATATAAAACTATCAATTTAAGGCTTAAAATTTTAACGCCATTAACAATTCATTTAACGGAAGCTGACGAGGCAATTAAGTGCCACATAATATATTTTATTCAATTAAATATAAAATAAATATATTTTATTTCTCCCACCTCAAAACTTCTTCCATGGCAGCAGGCGGCAGCAGCATCTTCACTGCAAAATCAATTGACAAACCAATCAAGCCGAATCAATTAATTAGGTGTCAAATGTTTTCTAAATTAGGTGCCAAATTCTTCCCGGCGGCCAAGCCCTGCGACTACTGCAAGTCCACGGCGGCCCTCCTCTTCTGCCGCGTGGAATCGACTTTCATGTGCATAGCCTGCGACGCCAAGGTGCATAATGCCAACGACAAACACGAGTGTGTGTGGATGTGTGAAGTCTGTGAACAAGCCCCGCCGCCTTCACCTGCAAAGCCAACGCTGCCGCGCTCTGCGTCACCTGCGACCGCGACATACACTCTGCCAATCCTTTAGCCAGCCGCCACGAGCGCGTTCCGGCGGTCCCATTCTACGACACTGCGGAGTCGGTGGTCCTCCTTGACCACGACAAGAAATTCGATTCCACCGGGTACATCCCTGATTCGTGGATTACACCCACGAAACTTGGTCAGGATTCCCCTGATTTAAAATCCATGGAATTGTTTTTCCAGGATTCGGATCAGTTTCTGGATTTCGATAACTAACAGATACCTTATAGCGACAGCGTCGTCCCTGTTCAAACGCCCCCGGTGAAACCCCCTGTTGTTGAAAGTCGATTCGAGATCGATTTCACGAGATCGAACATCAATTCGTAACCCTTTGGATGGTAAAATTTAGAAACAGAAGTTCTGAACCTAATTTCTAGTAGAGGAACACATTAAAGGACTTAAATGGCACAAAATAGAAAGCGATTGGTTTGTCAATTGGTTTTGCAGTGAAGATGCTGCTGCCGCCTGCTGCAATGGAAGAAGTTTTGAGGTGGGAGAAAGAAAATATATTTATTTTATATTTAATTGAATAAAATATATTATGTGGTACTTAATTGCCTCGTCAGCTTGCCTCGTCAGCTTCCGTTAAATGAATTGTTAACGACGTTAAAATTTTAAGCCTTAAATTGATAGTTTTATATGAATCGAGCCTTATATCGATAAGAATTTTCTTTTAGGCCTTAAATTGATAGTTAACCCAACTTTCAGACCTTGTTCCGAAAAAATTCCAAGGTTTTATTGAGGATTTTTGGTCACTTTAATTTTTTTTTTTAATTTGAGAGTTTTAACATATTTTAAAGATAAATTTGTATATTTATTTCATTACTTTAAAATAAATAAATAATTTTTTAATATGATGTGTCGGGTTTGAACGCTCAATAAATTACCAAATTGCCCTTGGGCCACCGGTGGTAATTAACTCGTCACAGTGTTGTCACGTAGCTCCGTATGACCTGCAAAACACGCTGGAGGGATCTCCGACGCGAGGACTTCGATGCTCAAGTCAGAAAATCGGTGACCACCAAAGAAAAGGTGTTCGGAAGACAGTCAACCGTAGTTAAAACCGTCCTCCACAATGCAACAATATGCTCAAGTATTAATGCACGCGTGTGAATAGAGCTGTCAAAATGGGCTAGGCCCGTTGGGTCGGCCCGCCTCCGCCTATTAAAAAGGTGGGTTGGGTTGAATAATACAAGCCCGTTTAAAACGCAGGCCCGTTTGGGCTAGACCGTATGGATTGTGGGTTTTGGCGGGTTGGACCGCGGACGGGGCGGGTTGGCCCGCGGGCTTTTTATTTTTAAAATTTTTATTTTTATTTTTTAAGGGTTAATGAAACAGTAACGCGTTTTTATTAAGTTGAACTATGATTGTAAATAAAAATGTGATATTAGAAATTTATTGATTCAATTCAACTTTAAATTAATATAACAAAATTATAAAATATCATTCTAAACAAAATTGAGATTTGAGAATGAGAATACACCACTGTCGTCCATGTATTCACATGACTCAGAGAGACTTGATAATTAATGTAGATTTGAATCTCTTTTTAACTTTATCTATTTATAAATGTATAATTATCATGAGTAGATTGAAAAAGTATGTGGTGATAATGTCATATGTGTATTCACAAATTGACATTTGTTACTGATAGTTGAGCTGATTTGTCCATTAAACTTTCGTTGAATATTCTATATTTTTGTTACTTATAGTTGAGTTGATTTGCCCATTAAACTTTGTTTAAATTTTAGTTCGATTGATTTGTCAGTTAAACAAAAAATCTTTTTTAAGGTTTACTTTTTAATTATAAGAGATTAAAATTATTCACGTGGTGAATTTAATTAATTAAGGATTATTCAAATTTATTCATACTTTTTTTTTTTTTTAGTAATTATTAATGTATTGTTTAAAATTTATTATGAGAATAAATGTGAAAAAGTAAAAAATAAATATATTATATAAAAGCCCGTGGGCTAACCCGCAACCCGTCATGGATTGGGTTGGGTTGAGTATTTTTCAACCCGTCCCCGCCGTGGACCGGCCCGCCAAAACCCGCAAAATGATGGGTTGAGGTGGGTTATGGACCGCACCGCCCCGTTAGCCCGTTCTGACAGCTCTACGTGTGAAGTGTGCTCAAGTGTGAATGTTACGTAAAAAAGATAAGAAAGGGATGCATGGAGTATTTATAGAGGTACCTTGGGGGAAGGGATAATCGTCTCCCCCTATTTCTCTATTCAACCATGGATTCCGGATTTCCACGTGTCATTATCTCATAGGACGACGACAAATTTTGACCGCATCATAATACTTATTTTGTAATCACAATTTTTTTAATAATTAATTAGGTAAGTTAATTGATTTTTTAATAATAAATTAATTTATAAATAAATTTATTTAGTATTTTAACTAATATTTATATTTTTTAATTAATAAATATAAATAAGTTTTTAATAGATATAAATAAATATAGAAAAATATAAATTAGTGTCACACATTATTTAAAAAAAATATAAAAGAAATTGAATGTTTGTTGAAATTTTTGGTGAGCTGTTATTACAGATAAAATGATCATTTTCAAAATTGAATCATGTTATATAAGAATTACAAAATCCTAATTTGTGTTTGTTTTGAATTTTTTAGCAAGGTTGATGTAACTTTATGTAAACAAAATGTAAGGGTAGGTGATCACGCATTCAGTGCACACTGCAATCATCCTTGGCTTCTATAAATACCTCATTACTTGTAATTGTAAAAGTTTGATGCTTACGAGCATTTGTTCTTGAGTTGAGAGTTCACGAGTGAAGTGAGGAGAAATCCCTTTTCAAGTGTTGAGTGTTTGTAAACATCTCTCTTATCAATCAAGATTGAAGTCGTGTGTCCAGTGGATGTAGATCAAGTTGATCGATCCACTTAAATCTTTGCGTGCTCTATTTTTTTGTTCTCGTTTTTATATTTGTGAATTGCCTTCTTTGTTGGATTGTATTTGTGGTCTGATTATTCTGCTTTTGATTGGAGACGTCTAATTTGAGGGGATAATTACTGACAATTGGTGCCGTCTGTGGGAATCGAGAGTCAACCATAAAGCAATTTCCTGATCGAAGATGGAGAATTCGACCAAGTATAATATTGAGAAGTTCTCATGCACCGGTGATTTTGGGCTGTTGAGAGTCAAGATGCAGGCTCTCCTAGAACAGCAAGGCTTGTTCGACGTGCTCGAAGTGTCTATAGCCCTAGCTGGTGAATCTGCAACAGCTGCTGCTGAAAGGAAAAAGATGTTACGAAAAGCTCGAAACACTATTCTACTCTGCCTTGGTGATTAGGTTTTGAGAGAGGTGGCTAAAGAGAAATCCGCGAAAGAGGCCTGGGACAAGCTAGGTAAACTTTACATGGTTAAAACCTTAGCTAACCGTCTTTATTCGAAACATAAGTTGTATGCCTTCAGAATGGTGGATGACAAACCCATTCCGAGTCAGCTTGATGGGTTCAATAGAATTCCTGATTCTATTGAGTGCTCTCCCTAAGTCCTTTAAAATCTTAAAGGACACCATCTTGTATGGTAGGAAAGAAAGTATTACATTGGAGGATGTAATGCTGGCTGTCAAATCCAAGCTGTTGCACAACAAAACATCTCAAGGAGATAAGGGCAGCAATGGTGAAGGATTGACAATCAGAGGTGGCCAGAAGAGATCTGGTGCCAAGAAGGGGTCTAGTCAACCCAAAGGAGCTGATAAGGGAAAATCAGTTGTGTCTAATCAAGGTGATGCAGTGTGCTACCACTACAACAAACTTGGGCACTATACGAATGATTGTCATAAATACAAGCAGTTCTTGAGGAAATTTGTTGCCAAAACCTCTAACGACAAAATTAAAGCTAATCAGACTTAAGAAGATAATGAGCAAGAAGGCTATGAGTCTGCTCAAGTGTTAACCATCACATCCTCTGCAGAACAGCAAGCATGGATCCTAGATTCAGGGTGTTCTTTCCATATGACTTCAAGAAGAGATTGGTTTCATGATTTCAAGATTCAGAAGGGCAGTTCTGTTATGCTTGAGAATGATCACACTTGCAAAGTTGTGGGAGAAAGTAGTGTTCACTTGAAGATGTTTGATGGTGTAGTAAGAATACTCAAAAGTGTCAGGTATGTGCCTGAACTTAAGAGGAATTTGATATCTCTTGGGATGCTGGATTCTATGGGTTATACATTCTAGTCTGCTGATGGAGAGATCAATGTGTCAAAAGGGGAGCTGACTGTTCTGAAAGGTGTGAGAAGAAATGATCTCTACTTTCTGAAGGGAAATACAGTAGCTGGTAGATCAGATGTAACACAGGTACAAGACAACTCTATGTTGTGGCACATAAGACTAGCTCATGTAGGTGAGAAAGGCCTAATTGAGCCGTCTAAGCAAGGTTTGCTTGGCAAGGACAAGATCACAAAGCTGGATTTGTGTTAGTCTTGCATTCTTGGTAAATCCAAGAGATTAAAGTTTGGTAAGGGTGTTCACTCTACCAATGAGATCATGGACTATGTCCATTCAGATCTATGGGGGGCAGCTAGGAATCAGACGAGGTCTGGTAGTAGATACTTCTTGTCTATCATAGATGACTACTTAAGGAAGGTGTGGGTTTCTATTTTGAAGTCGAATGCAGAAGAATTTGAGAAATTCAAGGAATGGCTCATTGAATGTGAAAATGTCACAAGCAAGACTCTCAAACATTTGAGAACTGATAATGGTCTGGAGTACCTATCAGAAGATTTCAATGCGTTCTGTAGATCGAAAGAAATAGTGAGGCATAGGACTGTGCCAGGGACCCCTCAGTATAATGGAGTACCTTAGAGGATGAACCAGACGCTTCTTGAGAGAGTCATGTGCATGTTGAACAACTCTGGTCTACCAAAGGCGTTTTGGGGAGAAGCTGTGTCAACAACAGCCTATTTGATAAACATAAGTCCTTCCTCTGCTGTGCAGTACAAAATCCCAGAGGAGTTATGGTCTGGCCATGCAATTGAGTACAATTATTTGAAGGTATTTGGATGTTCAACTTATGCCCATGTCAAGCAGGACAAGCTTGAGCCTCGAGCATTGCGATGCGTGTTTATTGGGTATCCTTCAGGTGTGAAAGGATACAGGTTATGGTGTCTTGAAGCTGGGATGCAGAAGTGTATTGTCAATCGAGATGTTACTTTTGATGAGAGCAGGATGCCTCTATCAGAAGAGGCTAGTACGAGTACTAGCTCAGTTGATAACCGACCAGACGAGACACAAGTCGAGGTGGAGCATGTTGACACCAGAGGACCTGTTGGAGATAATATTGATCCAAATGAGGAGGGCGATCCTCAAAGTGAAAATGATCTTCAACAATATCAGCTGACACGGGACAGAACCAGAAGAGAAGTCCACCCACCTCAGAGGTATGGACAAGCTGACATAGTCTCATTTGCATTATGTGCAACTCTCTTGAGGTGGAGTCACTGGAGCCAAAGTCTTATTCAGAAGCCATCAGCTGCCACGACAAGGAGAAGTGGATAGTTGCTATGGAGGAGGAGCTGCTTTCTCTGAACAAAAACCATACATGGGAGATTATTCAGAGGCCCAAGAACAAGAAGTTGGTTGGATGTAAGTGGATCTACAAAAAGAAGGTGGAGGCTCAGATGGGTGGCAAGCTTAGATACAAGGAAAGACTTGTAGCTAAGGAATTTACACAGAAATAAGTTATTGATTTCAATGAAATCTTCTCACCTGTTGTGAAGCATTGTAGCATCAGAATCTTGTTAGCTATGGTTGCTCAATATGAATTGGAGCTACATCAGATGGATGTGACCACAACTTTCTTACATGAATCTCTAGATGAGAGGATGACAAGGTGTGTCTGCTGAAGAAGTCCCTCTATGGCCTGAAACAAAGCCCTAGACAATGGTACTTGAGATTTGATGAGTACATTTGCTCAGCTGGTTTTACAAGGAGCTTGTATGACAGCTGTGTCTATTTCAGACGGGTTGGGTCTGCTGTTACCTATCTTCTGTTGTATGTTGATGACATGTTAATAGCAGGCGAGTCTATTAACAGTGTCAATCAAGTTAAGAAGATCCTCAAACGGGAGTTTGAGATGAAAGATCTTGGTGAAGCCAAAGTGATTCTTGTGATGGAGATCAGCAGAGTTGATGGAGCAATTCAACTGAGTCAGCCAACTTATCTTCAGAAGGTGTTAGAGAGGTTCAGAATGCATCGAGCAAAGACTGTCTCTACTCCTATTGACCAACATCATCGATTGTCCAATCAAATGAGTCCTAGGAACAACCAAGAGAGAGCTCAAATGAGTAAGATACCTTATGTCAGTGCTGTAGGGAGCTTAATGTATGTTATGGTGTGCTGATTCGGGTATAAATTGCATAACTTTAGTGTATATTTAGAGCTTATATTTCTTGTATTTTCACATTATATTGACCAATTGTGGATGGTTTGATTTAATTGTGAGAAAGGTAGTTTGTTGTTGATGTTTTTAGGAAAAATAAAGTTTTGGGAGCAAATCATGTGCATATATCTCACTAGACTGAAAGTAGAATTGCACCATTGGATTCGTCTCGAAAAATGGAGTGTAATGAAAAAAATAATCGAGTCAATTGGAGGTCGGAAGCTCGAGATATGAAGAGACGAAAAAGCATGCCCGGGTGATACCACCCGGGCGGGTAGAATGACCCGGCCACGACCATCAACCTCTATTTCTTCGTATTTTGGCCGGGTAGAACCGCCCGGCCACGCACTGCTCGCTCCCTTTTGTTCGTATTTTGGGCGGGTGGCATGCCCGGGTGAAACCACCCGGCCGAGTGAGATGAATTTAAGGGGTTTTGGCCCATTTTCTCCATTTTCGAGGGATCTAAGTGCAAATTTCGTCCAAGACTTCCTTGCAAACTGTAAATAGATCCAATTTGAGTTTTATAAAGGAGTCTTCCTTCTTTTACAAACAATTCCACACACACAAACGCATAGTAGTAGGTTTTCTTATAGTTTTAGTTGAATTTCTCATTAGATTAGCTAGAATAAGTGTTTTTACTTCGAATCAAGCTACGATTATCATTGGGCATCGTCTATTACATCGGTTTGTAGCTACATTTTCATGATCAAGGTGATATTACTCTATTTTGCAATTCAATTTGGTATTTTCTTAAATTCTCATTTCTATTGCTATTTTACTATAAGTTTGATGTTATTTGGTGTTGTAACCATGAGATTCTCTTCTAGAACCATGGTCTAAACTCTTATTGCCTTGGGTGTGAATGTTTTGATGGGTGTTTAGTGTAATTATGGATTAATTGCATGATTAGCTTAGGATTTGGGTGTTTATGTTTCTAGTGTTGTGATTTCCATGATTCAATTAATTAATTCGCCCTATTAGCTAGCATTGTTGGTTGTGTCGACTACAACAACCATATTGGGTTACATGATTAAGAGTGTGGGTGTGAGCTTGGATTAATTGATTAGAATTCACATAGTAATTGACTACACCGACCGGGGGTTGATTGCTTAGATCGACAACACTAGACACTAATCGATTAGAGGTTGTCTATTAGATTGGTGAAAAAGCGTCTCATAAGCATTAGTAACCGTGTTGAACGTGTTTATGCGACACTATCCTAGGAGCTTATGGTATTTGGTTAGATCCTATAATTGCTAATCAATGCACGTGTTCACCTAAGCCTCACAAGGGATTGGTCTACACATAAGAGTGATAGCCTTTAGCTTAATAAAAAACCGTAGTTTAATTCATGCAATTAGTTCGTTAACTCATTGAATTATCCACAAAACGAAAACACCTGAGGCAATACCCTTCTATTGCACTTTCTATCGAAAGTTAGATAGTTCATTATTTCTTTTGTTATATTCTTGTTATCTTAGTTAATCCAGTTTAATACTTTCGTTCTAATTTCCGAAAATCCAACAAACACGTTTAGTTACTACAATAGCATGACTACTCTTAACTTTAGGGATTCACTTACATTCAACTAGATCATTGGACGAACAAACTACTTGGTCGTACTTACGTACTACAATCGAACCCATACGCTTGTGAGGATCGTATTGTTATGTGTGTAAAAAGTGTTATAAAACAAAACCAGTCATGTGCTGTAGACCAGACTTGACTCTTGCTATGAGTGTGATCAGCAGATATATGAGTGACCCGGGCTTAAGTCATTGGGAGACTGTTAAATGGGTTATGAGATATGTTCTGGGATCAACTGACAAAGTTCTGAAGTTTCAGAAGATGTCAAGTAAGGGGGATGCACTTTTGGGATACGTGGATGCAGATTATGCAGCCAATGTTGACACTCGAAAGTCCTTAACATGATATGTGTTCACTCTGTTTGGTATGGCTGTGTCTTGGAGGTCTATTCATCAATCTGTAGTTGCATTATCTACTATTGAAGCAGAGTATGTGGCCTTGACTAAAGCAGTTAAGGAAAACATTTGGATGAAGGGAATTCTGAAGGAATTTGGTTTATCTCAGAACAGTGTGACTGTCTTCTGTAATAATCAAAGCGCAATTCATCTTGCAAAGCATCAGAGGTATAATGAGAGAACCAAACACATTGATGTGAAGTTGTACTTTGTAAGAGACATTGTGGAGAAGGGTACAATCCAGGTGGTTAAGATAGTTACTGAGGAGAACCCCGCTGATGCATTCATTAAGGCATTACCAAAAAAGAAGTTTGGTTTATGTCTTAGGTTGATTGGTTTGCATTAGTGTCCTCTGAGGAGAAGGCTGCTGGTCTTGTGGCAGAAGAGAAGTAGTGGAGTCTGTCCTTTGAGAAGGATAGTTCAGAGTTGTTTAGTTCAAGGTGGAGATTTTGAGCTAAAGGTGGAGAATTGTGAGGTTTATCTCATAATCTCGAGATTCAACTGAGTTCTACTCATCTGATGTTGGAAATCAGAAGAGTTTCTAGTCTGCTAAAGTTCTCAACTGTTGGGCGTATCAGCTGGAGGAGTCAGGCAAGCTAACTTAGGCCTGATCAGATGAGTTGAAGTTTCAATCAGATGAGAAGGTGTTGCTTAGGATCAGCTGAGATGAGAAGATCAGAAGATGTCAGATCAGTGGAGTTCTGTTTGTAGAGTTAGTCTTTTGGCTAAGTGTTGGGATATCAAAAGAGTAATCAGAAGAGGGAGGTCTTCTGATTGTGTTATATGTTTGCAAGAAACAAGTGAAGGGCATTGCGGTCAATTCAGATCGGGTCACACTGAAAGTGTGAGTTTGTTAGGTGGTTGTAACAGAATCCAGACTTGCAATGATCACGCATTCAGTGCACGCTGCAATCATCCTTGGCTTCTATAAATACCTCATTACTTGTAATTGTAAAAGTTTGATGCTTACGAGCATTCGTTCTTGAGTTGAGAGTTCACGAGTGAAGTGAGGAGAAATCCCTTTCTGAGTGTTGAGTGTTTGTAAACATCTCTTTTAGCAATCAAGATTGAAGTCGTGTGTCCAGTGGATGTAGATCAAGTTGATCGAACCACCTAAATCTTTTTGTGCTCTTTTTTTTTGTTCATATTTTTATATTTGTGAATTGCCTTCTTTGTTGGATTGTATTTGTGGTCTGATTATTCTGCTTGTGATTGGAGACCTCTCATTTGAGGGGATAATTATTGACATTTTTCATTTTTTTTTTTTTAGCAAATGTCTTTTAATTTTGTATCACGTTACACTTAATTATATCTTACTTTTTTTTCTTTATCTTCTTCTTCTCTCCCAATCCCATTATACTATATTTATAAATGGACGAATGAAGTAGTTGTTAGCCTCCAAACCTAATCATAAAATATATGGAATCATAAAATAACCCATATAAATAAAATAAATCGCTTACAAATTATTAGTGCACTCATTTGTTCAGAGAAATACTGTTTACCAATTAATTTGAGAAGAACCGTTCATAAAATCAAATATTTTTTAAATGTATAACAATTTTAAAGAAAAATATTATCTTTAATGTAGTAAAATATAAGTTGATAAATTATAGGTTTGATTAGATGGAGAAAAAATAAATTAAGCAACGTTTGCAGTATAAAAAAAAGTGCTTTATCACATCCAACAAAACACAAAAGTCAATTACATAAAATATTTTATATAGTTAATTGAAGTAAATTAAGATAAAAATTCGTTAAGGTAAATTGGAATAGGTCGAAATTGAGTCAAACCTAATTGTTTTACTACAGGGTTATACAAAAGTAATTTGTGCTATTGTAAGCATAATAATCCCAAAAATTTGTGGTCATATTTTAGCATTGTAGTAGTACAAATGGCTGCATTTAAAATACTCTATTCATTCGGTAATTTATTGCACTTTTTTTTTTTTTTTTTTTAATTGAGATGTCCCAAAATAACTTGAATACTTCTAATAGAAAAATAACTCACAAAATTATAAATACATTACAATATAATTTTATTCTTAAAATTGTCACTAATATTGGACCACATTTTTCTCTACATCTCACAATTTTTTTTTTACAATTCATTAAATTTCTTAATTTTATATACACTTCACTTAATCATTTAAAATATTCATCCTTTATTTTACCTACACACTACTAAATTCAATTTTTTTTAAAACATGTGTTGGTCAATCCATCCAACATTACGAGATGGTGGGGTTAACATATTTTTGCATTGTAGTAGCATAATACTCCCTCCGTCCCAATGAAAGCTATCCAACTTTCTTTTTTCGTCCGTTCCAATGAAAGTTACTCATTCTTTTTTTGATAACTATTCTCTCTCACATTTCATTATATTATTTTCTCTTTCAATCACATCAACTCTAATACATCTACTTATTATATTAGTATTTCTTAATCTCCGTGCCCGGAGCTCATGGGGAGCTTTTCCCAGAACGGGGGGAGTATTTTGGAGTTGCAGCCCATAAGAACGCCTAAAAAATTAAGTTTGTGATACTGTTCTTACCGTAACACAAATTACATTTGTAGTAACTTATTTTAACATTAAACTTGAAAGTTTCACTAAGTTAACTTCGGACCATGACTTAATAAGTTAAATCCTGATCTATATAAACACATCAAATCTTTTCTGATATATATTCCATAGTTAATTTTGGACATGATCTGCTCAAATATATTTAATTGCCTAGTTTTTTTTTTCGAATTTACCTTAAAAGGTGTAATATCAATTAAGGTATATGATGTGTTATAATTTATAAATATATCAGATGTACATATTTGTTAATAAGTAGAAAATTTAACAGGCGTATTTATCATTGATTTTGAAGTTTTAATAATTCATTACAGCATAGAGAAGCATGTGACCGTTGCAGGGAAACAGGGTACTTGATTAGATTCTTGGGTTTAATGGAGCAGAAACAAATATCATCAGTCAGGTCCCATTTTTAAATTATTCAATACTATTTCGTTTTATAAAGTTTGCCGTTTTTATTGTAAATTTTATTTTAAAAAGTTTATTGTTTTTACTATTTTTATTATGAATTTTTCTAAACTATTCTATTTAATTTCTACACTATCTCTTTTTTATTGAAAATATATTACTCCGTAATATTTATTTTTTCTCTTGGCAGGGTAAGTTGGTATTCTAAATTTTTTTTATATTAATTTTTATCTTAATATTTATATAACGGATACATATTGATGAGGAATAAATATATCAAAAAAATATTTTTCTTAATTTTATACAAAATAGTAAAAAAGACTAATTTTACGAAACGGAACTAGTAGTAAACCTTACTAGCTACAATTAACCATGTTTGGGAAACATTATTTTCTCTTTTACTACAACTAAACCCAAATGGAAAATCTCTTATTCACGTTAAATTATCCCTCACCTACTAATATATAAGCAAAATAGTAAACACCATATACCCCAAAAAATGCAAGTTTAGGGAAGTGTTTTTTCCCCCTTTTATAATATACCTAGGCTTCGTTTGACAGGGTAGCTAGGTCACGTTTGATAGGATAAATAAGTAGAATATAAATTTTATATAAAAATATTGCAGTTGTTTGATAGACTAAAATAAATAGTCAATTATCTAGGTATTAAAAAGTGTTTTTTGTTTTCACTATTAATTCCTTTTGAATTCTTTGTACAGACCCCTCTAGCTTGTATAGTACTAGGGGATTTTGCACGTATAAGCCTGATTACTATATTGCCCTTTCATTTTATATTTTTCCTACATCTTTTTGCCCTAAAATTTATTTTTATTCAGTTTCATTTCGCTTGTCCCCTTCACTGTCGATCTTCTCATCGGTGATTTTCCACTACCGATTTCCGCTTGCCTTCCGCGTTCAAGATTTTCTCGAGTGACGTCCATGGTGAAAATCAAAGACATTGCCTTCACTACACGATTTTTTTTTTAGGGTTTCTCATATTTTTATAAATACTCCTTCGTATGACGCATTATTCTCTTGTGCGTATGGTGGGTTCCCTTCTGTGAAGCTTGAAGGTTCAATTTGCTATATTCATTGCAAAATATGTTCACTTACTTCCTTCTACAACAAAGGGTGTAACTTTTGGAATAGAGAAAACAAAATATATATAACTCTAAAGTATACTATATGCTTACTATCATTTCACGTAAAAAAAATATTCAAATCCTTATCTTTTGGCCCTCCTTTCTCGTGAACTATTAATAGTTTGATTTGTGCTTCATTGCGGTTTATACTATTTACATGCAAGTCCTTATAAAAAAAATGAAACATCAGGAATCACCTTTACTTTTTACTATTTTTGTATAGGAATCACCCTTACTTTTTATTTGTAAGAGTATTCTAAACCTTGGAAAAAAAAATGAAAAAAAAAAATCCTTCATGTATGTCTGTATTATTTTATCTTTATATATTCAGGATACAGGAATGAAATTTCTTTATCTTTTAATATACTCCATTCAATAAAACTCGACAAAAACTCAAAACAGATTTGCAGGTAGTAAATCCAGCCCAGAAATTAGCCACTAGGCCCAATAAATGCATCTGAAGAATCAGACTGGGCTAGCCCGATATACTAGCCGAATTGATTATAGGGGCTGACTATTTACACCTCCAATCCGGTTTAGAACACAACCCGATTGATGCACACCTCCCCTCCCCCAAAATTTGTCAGGATAGATGCACCCCTCAAATTGTCCTAAATACCCTTTTGTATTGAAAAATTATTTACTAAACACACCCTCCCAAAATTCTAATTTTCTCTCCTTCCTTTTCTTCTTTCTCTTCCCCTTTCCCTTTTTCTTCCAACCGTCGCCCCACTCCTATCCACGTCGGCCGCCGCTTCCACCATACCAGTCGTCGACAGTCGGCCTCCGCCGCGGCCAATGCCACCAGTCGTCGCGCCCCCTCCCCCCATTTTTTTTCTGTGAATTTTTTTCCCCAGCTGTTGCGACCGCCCCCTCCTCCGTCCACCCGCCGCCATGGCCCCCACCCCGGCGGTGGCTCAGCTACTGCCCTGGGCCGTTGCGGCCCCTCCCTCTCCCCTTTTTTTCTGTGTTTTTGTTCTCCCCGTCCGTCCGGCCGCTCCCCTCCCCCATCCCCCGACGTCGCCTCCCACCCACTCGCCGCCGCCCCTATCCAAGACGGCGTCGCTCAGGTTTTGTTTTTTTACAAATATATTTTTTATAAATTTCGATCATTTTAGGTCGACCAAATACACCCTCGTCGACAACAATTTGTCAACGAGGGTGTATTTGGTCGATAAAAAATAGTCGATTTTTTTTTCGACGAGGGTATATTTGGTCGACACTGATAGGTCGAATTTTTCTAAAAAAAAATTGTGATTTTTTTAAGTATTTTTTTTGTAATTTCTCGGTGACCACCAAGAATGGGTGGTTTAGGGAAAAGACAATGGGGTTGCGTCCAGTAGGGGATGCATTTAGTGCCATTGCAATATACTGAAATGATATTTTTAGTTTTTCATCCTATTATTATATTAATAAATTGATTGGGGGAGTGCATCCATCCGAAATGGAGGTGTAAATAGCCCCTTATTATATTAGCCTAATTTGGCGACGCACAAAAAATCCCTAGGCGGCCCTTTATTTATAATTAGAGCCCAACTTTATTTATAAAAAGATCCGGGTAGTGATTTTACACTTGGACCACCAACTAACAAATAGGAGTATATCATTTCACTCACACTATTGTCACGTGCGCATAAAAATTATGGATAACCGACGTAAATTGGAACGTGGTCGATATTGACTTATATAGCGTGAAAAAACAATGATCAAATGGATTAAAAAAAAATATTACAAATCATTATTTACAATTTACGGAATAAAGAAAAATGACATAAAAATAACCAAGTTACGAAATTATGAGACATAAATAACTTTTTTAAATTTTTTTAGGACATTTTAAAAAAAGTTAAAGTTACGGGACGTAAATATATATATTTTTTCTCGTTATTGGACATAAAAGGCAAAAATTATATGTAAATTAATTAATTTAAAAAATTATGAGACATAAATTAATTCTTTTTATCTTTTTTCTAGATGTTTTTTAAAAAAGAAATGAAAGTTAAGGAACCAAAATAAAAAAATTCTCCAATTTTAGTGTAATGTTACAGGATTAAAATTAAAAAATATAAAGTTACAGGACTAAAATTAAACTCTACCGAAGTTATAAGACTAAAATTGATATTATCAGGAGTTCAGGACTAAAATTAAAATACAAAATTACATAACTAAAATTGAATTCAATAAAATTACAGGATTAAAATTGATATTTTCTCGAATTTTTGGATCACAATAAAAAGTATTCAAGCGCAAATAACAAATTCAGAGAAATTTAATGGAACTCAAAAGGAATATGGACAACAATTATATAGGCCTCAATGGTATCATTATCTGTTGAAAGGTATTATGGAACGACCGGACGAGGGGAGATATCCCTTTGTATTGTTTACCTACTTTGAAGTAGCTAGAGAGAAAATGTAGTGAAATATAGAAAAGATAAAAGGCAGAGAGATAAATAAAAGAGAAAATGTAACGAGAGATAATGAGTTTTGACAAAAAAAATGAGTAACTTTCTATTGAAATGACAAAATGAGTTACTTACAATTGAACACCGTGAATATTTTTTTTTACAATTCGTCGAGCTCGACCCGGTTTTACCCTTGCTAAGTTTTGGCTTTTCATAGAGAAATGAGAGGTAAAGAATAAGCCATAAATTTTAGTAAGGCTCAGAATATTGAAATAAATGGAGATATATTTAGATGATGTTAAATAAATTCAGTGGATCTTAGTTTGAGTTTAATATCTCCAGTGAGTTTTTTTTTTTTTTTTTTTTGGGGGGTGGGGGTTGGAGTAATTGGATCAGTTAAATTGTTTAAAAATAGCATAGTAGAGAATTGACAGTGTAAACATTAGGATTAATATCTCTAAGAGTCATTTCATAAGACCAAAAAATATAGAAAGGAAAGAATTTAAATAATTACATAGAAGATCCAAAACCAACATAGATTTCCATTTATACCCTTTAGTTTGACAACTAATATAATTTTCGAATTAATGACATTATTATAAATTTAAATCCACCTTTTATGGAATTTCAAAAACTTCCATCTTCCATAATGACTAATTCAAAACTCAATTAGAATCTTTATTTATTTAGTATAATTTTCGAATTAATGACATTATTTTCACCAATTCCACCATAACCCTAGATTGCTCCCACCATGGCCGCACTCACCACGGCCGCCTTGCCACCAGATCGGCCGCCATTCTCCCGAATCCAAATGGCTCTCTCCTTTCACACGAATCAACAATCAAGAAATTGAATCGGTTAAAAAAGGGCAGAATTGAAGATGGTGCATGGCGGTGGTGGGACGGAGTCGGCGGCGGGGAAGAAGTGGTAGTCGCCGGAGATAAGGCCGATGAATCAATGTAACAAAGGTGTGAAGATTGTCGTCGTCGTCGACATCGATCTCCCTCACCCAAGCCATTGCCATCGTCGTCGCCGTCGGAGAAGATGAACACCAAGCGCCGTTAAATAGGAAAGTCAAGCAATCAATTTTCTTTTTTATATATAAAAAATATAATGCATTCATATTATTTTGGTTAAAGTTAGTTTCAAAACTCAATTAGAATCTGTATTTATTTAGTACGATTTTCTTTATCTTATTAATTTGTAATTCTCAATTTTCCACTCACAAAGCATACATTATCAAAAAAAATGATATTACATGAGCCATTTATCGTGATAATTTATTTTGTAGTGCTGCAAACCTTGTTAATTAAATGTATTTTTATTTGATGATTTAGAGTATCATCATTGTTTTTAAGTTATTTGATGTTTTTAATCATTTGGGTTTGTTCTACTTACTAAATGCACCAAGTATATTTCGTAATGCATCGATTGAGAACAATATTTTGGAATCATTTATGCAATTGTGTATTGTTTTATGCAATTTTCGTTGCATATATAAAAATAACAAATAACATAAATGCAGAAGAATATTTATGCAGCTACTATTATGTAAAGAGTAGAGATTGGTTCATATATTAAAAAATCTCATTTTACAATTTTTTCAAGAATGAATATATTCATAATATCAATTTATTGTATATAATTTGTATGTATATTGCATATATATTCCTAATATTTTTTGAATAAAAATAATATTTTAGAACATTTTATTACATATATATTATTTATATTGCATATTATTGTTTGTAGGAAGGCATATGCAACAAAATAATTGCATATGATATTACCGTATGCACCAGTTTTAATATATTTTTATATGTGCATATTTTATATTACTTATATTTCTATATATATTTCAAAAAGTATATAATAAGTAAAATTAACATCATAAATATTGATTTGTCTTACGTTAAAAACATAAAAAATTTGAAAACATGCTCCTACTAGGATCGTTAATTTAGTTCAATTGAGATTAGTTTAATTTTCAAAGTAATTCGATCTAACATAAATATAGAAATATAATAATCAATAATTTTAAATTATATATGGTCAATCTTAAAGATATATTTATCAAGATATGTATCTTAATTACAAAATCAATAACTATATTTTATATTATTATATATATCACAAACAAATGCAGCAGCATATGTTTCATTATGTAATATCCATTGCATTCGTCCCTTAAAATGGAATATATTTCTGCACATTCACTACAACTATAAATTCATTCTGCATATCACCAATATAATACCTAAGATATAATATAAATAGATTTGGCCATCAATAAAGTTGACTTCACAATACATTCTAGGAATTTCATCAATAAAGTTGACTTTACAATACATTCTAGGAAGTTGTCTTCGTGAAAATTTCGAAGAAGATGAAGTTTTGACAATTAATTTCGAATTCAAAATGCAATTTCAAAATCCCAAAATTAATGGGATATTTATCACTTTATTATTATTGCTAATATGGAAACGTAATTAATATGAGGAATTAAATGTTTGCTTTATCTAACTAGTTTAAAAAATTGTTGACTAAGTAATTAAAGAATTATTTTCGAATTTAAATATTAGAAGGGCAGTTTAGTATATTTATCACCCATTTTGACCTTATTCGAATTAAAAATAAAACTTGTCTTTCTATGCTTTTTCAATGTGTGAAATGGACTTATCAGATTTTGCCCCTAAACATTAATAAAGTTACAAAATGAATGGCATAAAACTCATTCTAACAGTGGTTCATGATGAAATCATGAATATAAATACCTAATCTAAAGTTAATGCTCTATGTCCATTTTTTTTTTAAAGGAAATACTAATTACACACTACTATATTCTACTTTATATTCACTCTCAAACTTCCATTTTTTAAGTAAACAATCAGAATATAAGTCAATTTATTCTTATAACTTTCAACTTTTTCTAAAATACTCCCACAAATATTAAATGTATTAACCTAGTCCTATTTTTTTTTTTACAATTTATTTTATTTTAATCCCAAAAAAGTTAAATGTATCAATGTAACATTAGAAGAAAGTTAGCACAAGAATGTAAAAAAAAAAAAAAAAAAGAGGTGTAAAAAACATCTAAAGGTAAAAAAAAAACTCGTAAAAAAAATATGAAATGTGTACATATGGACCGTGAATGCATACTTATCATACACAAAAATTGCACGAAATGTGCACATGACAAAATTGGTACATGAGACTAAAACAGAACAAATTACAAAAACATGGAACTAAATTGGTACATTTAATTTTTTTGGGACCATTTCAAAAAAGGTAGAATGTTATGGGATCTGAATTAACTTTTATCCCGAATTATTAGGTTGTTGCCGCTGTTGTTGCCACGCGGCGGAGGTGGTGGCGGTAGTGCGGCTGGTACTCGAGGGCAAGGGCGGTGTTCGGGGGGGGGGGGGGGGAGGGGGAGATGCGATACCTCCTCCAGCTCACAACGGTTGGAAGTTGCGGTGGCATCCGTAGGCAGCTCATTTTAGCGAAGTGGGCTCGGCGGGATTAGAAGTCGACAAAGGCATGAATTCAACGCATCCGTAGAGGGCGTGGCCATCGAGGGCAGCGACGTGATTTTTGAGGCATTCATTCATAGGTATTGAACAAACACACTTGCATGTGGTCCATGCACATGTAAACCCTCACTCTTATCTCATAGATAATTCCAGAAGAAGAAGAAGTAGTTATAAGTTTGTTATATTTAACAAGAAAGAAGTTAGATAGAAGGCTTTAGAATTTGAGTCCTCTATATATTGTACATTCCATAAATTCAATAAACAAGCTGAAAATATATTTTTCAAACATGGTATCATGAGAGCAGGATTTCTCATGGTTTGTGTTTGATTTTGCAAACATTACTCTTTTTCACATTTCTTCTAATCTTCAAACCGTCTCCTTCATATCTTCAATCAGCTTTCTTTGTATCTTCAAAGTGTGTTCTTGTGTAACCACTTTGTTCTTCATCTAACCGTCTCACTCTTTCAACTTCTCGATCCTATTCTGCTTCACTCTGTAATTCATCTATCATGTCCTCCTCTTCTTGCAATCCTTCTCTTCCTCGATTCATCACTCTCTTGATTCGTTTGGATAATGATAATTATCATTTTTTGGTGTAACCAGGTGCTCGCTTCTGTTCGAGCTCACTGCTTTGAAGATGTGCTTCTGTGCACAAGTGTACCATTGAATCCGACAAATTCAGATGAGGATTCGATTTCATGGCAACAAAAGGATCAATTCCTTCTCAGTTGGCTCTTAAGTTCAGTTTCAGAGTCAATGTTAGGCCATGTTAGTCGGGGTGATCACTTGTTTCAGCTGTGGTTGGCTTTTGAATCTCTATTTCAGTCTCAATCAAATGTTAAGGCAATGATACTCCGACTTCAACTTCAGACGCTGAAGAAGGGTGATCTCAGCATCGATGAGTTTGTTCTAAAGATGAGATCGGTTGCAGATGGTCTTCATCATGCAAGGTAGCATATTCGTGATGATGAACTAGTTCTCTATATCCTTGGAGGATTATGTGCTGAATTCGATGCAGTTGTGGTGTCTCTAACCACCAGGGGATCTGTTCCCTCTCTTCCAGAAGTTCAATCAATACTTCAGGATTTTGAGATGCGTTTACAAAGTCATAACACACATTCTACTGCTCTTGTGGGTGGAAACATTACTTCTTCAGTTGAACCCTGGGCTAATGCAGTTACCAAGGGTGCTGGATCTAGCAAAAATGTTGTTAAGGGTCGAATTTTTCCAAAACCTAAGATTGTGTGTCAGTTATGTGGAAGGAGTTATCATGTTGCTGCAAAGTGCTTTAAAAGATTTGATCACAACTTCCACGACCTTGAAAACACTCATGCTCATCCATTTACCTTAGCTCATAGACCTCCACTCACCACTCCTTATCAAGCAAATTTTGTTCAACATCAAGTCACTCGTCCTTACTACTCTGCACCTCATCGCAACTACTCTCTCACTGGTAATATGGATTATGGTGCTTCATCTTTTGGTACTTCTACACCAAATTCTTTTTGGTATGTTGACAGTGGAGCCACACACCATGTTACCTCACAACTTGCAAACCTTCAAGTAACCACTCCTTATCAAGGTATGTACTCTCTTGTTGTTGGAAATGGTGCTTCCATACCTATATCTCATACAAGATCATTCTCTATGTCCACATATGATGCATCTAGATCTGTTGTTATGGATAATGTACTGCATGTACCTGTCATTACCAAAAATCTCATGAGCATTTAACAGTTCCTTTGAGATAATGATGCAATTATTGAATTCTTTGTTGATTGTTGTCTTGTAAAGGATCTGAAGTCTCACAAGACACTATTGAAAGCGGAGCTTAAAGATGGTCTTTATGTTCTGAATTTTGGTGGCTTGAAGAATATTGCCTCTTCAAGAGAATGCAATAATGTTTCTACTTCACATTTGAATAAAACCAAGTTAGATTGGAAATATGGCATTGTAGGCTTGGCCATCCTGTTAATTCAACTTTGTCCACTGTATTAAAAAGATTGAATGTTCCTTGTAAGAATTTTGATGCACAATTTTGTGATGAATGTAAGCTTGGCAAAATGCATATGAAGCACTTCTCTTCTATTCAGTATTATTTATCTTCTCCTCTTGAATTGTTGCATATGGATGTTTGGGGGGCTGCCTCATGTGTGTCTATTGATGGTTATAGATATTATCTTTCTATTGTTGATGACTTTACACGTTTTGTGTGGATCTTTCTTCTCATGGCTAAATCTGAGGTGGCTACAGTGTTTACTCAATTTATGAAACATGAGGAAAGACTATTTGAAGTGTCCATTAAGGTTATTTAACATGATATGGGAATTTAGTTCCTTCCCATTGCTCGATTAGTTAAACCACTTGGTATTCAAGTTTATTTGTCTTGTGCATACACACATCCTCAAAACGGTTTGGTTGAGAGAAAACATCAGCATGTCACTGAACTTGGCCTAGCTATGCTTGCTCGTTTTAACATATCTATGAAATTCTGGTGGCATGCCTTCTCTACAACTGCTCTCTTGATTAACATGCTTCCTACCCCTATACTGAATCACACTTCTCCATTTGAACTCTTGTTTCACAAAGCACCTGACTATCACTCTCTCAGGATTTTCGGGTGTGCATGCTTTCCTTTTCTACGACATTACAACACATCAAAACTTCAGTATAGGAGCTCCAAGTGCATTTTTTGGGGTATAGTTCTAATCATAAGGGGTATGTATGCTTGCATGCTTCTGAAAATCTACATCCCTACTTCAGTACAATTCAATGAGGATGAATTTCCTTCTTTCACCTAACAAACAGCCAAACCTCCACCAAACTCCACTCAGATTTCAGCTCAAATACCTCACTCCTTCTCTCTATGCATCCCTTCCATCATATGCAAACTCGTTCCAAGTCAGGAATCTTTAAACCTAAAGCTTATATTTCTACAATCATCATTCCTGAACCTCATTCTGTCAATGAGCTAGGCTATGCTCAACCCAGACTGGAAGTAGGTTATGCAACTTGAATATGATTCCTTGATTCAGAATGGCACCTAGACTCTTGTACCCCCTTCTTCGAACATTCATCATATCACCACTAAATGGATGTTCAGGGTTAAATATAAGAAGGATGGCTCAGTTGAAAGGTATAAAGCTAGTTTGGTGGCTAGGGTTTTCAACAACAGGCTGGTGTAGACTACTTTAACACCTTTAGTACAATTATTAAACCAGTTACACTACGGGTGGTGTTCACTCTTGTTGTATCAAGGGGATGGTCTATATTCAACAAGTGGATATCAATAATGCATTTCTAAAAGGGCTTCTCCATGAAACTGTATACATTGCTCAGCCTGAGGGATTTGTGGACTCTCAACATCCATCTCATGTGTGTAAACTTAGAAAGACATTATATGGATTGAAGCAGAAACCTAAGGCATGGTATGACACATTCAAGGCATTTCTGATCAGACAAGGCTTCACTCATTCCACCTCAGATCATTGCTTATTCCATCGATTTCTGAATAGGAAAATCACCTTACTACTGGTGTATGTGGATGACATTCTGATTACAAGAGATGATTTTATTCTTGTGCAAACTCTTATTGACTCCCTTCACTCACAGTTCTCTCTCAAACATTTTGGAGAAATCAATTACTCCCTCTGTCCACCAAAAGTGTGCTCACTTTTTTTATATATGTTTTTAAAAAATTCATATTTTAATTATAAAGAATATATTTATGATAATAAGCAAAGAATATATTTGGTAGATACTCAATCTTGTTAGTAAAGTAGAAAAAATATTAAAAAGTGAATTATTTAAATGAAATAAGCATGTTTTTTGTGAACCAAAAAAAAAAAAGAATGAGCACACTTTTGGTGGACGGAGGGAGTATTTCCTTGGTATTGAGGCACATGTCACTCCCACGTCCATAAAACTCACCCAGACCAAATATGCAAATGACATTATCACTAAAGCTCATCTTGAATCATCCAAACCATGCTCCACTCCTATCTGTCCTTCTTCCAAACTCTCTCTTTCAGATAGCCCCTCATTTGATAACCCAACTCTATATCGAAGTGTGGTTGGTGAACTTCAATATCTCACCCCATACCAGACCAGGTATAACCTTCAATGTCAACAAATTGTCCCAGTTTTTGCAAAATCCTACACATAATCATTGGAAGGTTTGTAAGCGTGTCCTTAGATATCTCAAGGGCTCACTATCTCATGGTATCTCCTTCTCTATAGTTTCTGATTTTAGGTTACAGGGCTTTGTTGATGCAGACTATGCTTCAAGCTTGGATGATAGAAGAAGTACATTTGGATTTTGTATCACTCTCGGCAACAACTTAATCTCATGGAGTTCTAGGAAACAACATATGGTAGCTGGAAGCAGCACAGATGCAGAGTACAGGGCACTTGCGTTGGCTACAATAAACATCTTATGGATCTCAAGCTTATGCAAAGAACTTCACATTCCTATTTCAACACTTGCCTTACTATGGTGTGATAATCAGGGTGCAATTACATTGGCCTTCAGTCCTGCTTTTCACTCAATAACTAAACACATTGAGGTGGAAGTGCACTTCTTACGAGAGAAAGTTCAAGCTGGTCTTCTTGATGTTCGGTTCATATCTTCTGAGGATCAACCGACTGATTTGTTAACCAAACCACTTGCCCCTGCTCGCTTTGCTCGCCTTTGTGCCTAGTTTAATCCCACTTGAACCACTGTGGTCCATTTTCTTTCGGGGCATATTGAACAAACACACTTGCATGTGGTCCATGCACATGCAAACCCTCACTCTCATCTCATAGATAATTCTAAAAGAAGAAGTTGTTATAAGTTTGTTATATTTAACAAGAAAGTAGTTAGATAGAAGTCTCTAGAATTTGAGTCATCTATATATTGTACATTCCATACATTCAATAAACAAGCTGAAAATAACATCTAAGAATCAAATAAACCCAAACCAAAATTGTGCTTCCTCACTTGATTAGGAATGAAATTAGGGTTTGGCTGGTTGGATCCGGGTGGGAGTCTCGATTTCAGGTTCAGGAGTTTTCACTGTAGAATTGCCCAATTCCATGGCAGCTAAAACAACATCTAAGAATCAAATAAACTCATACCAAAATTGTGGCTCCTCACTTGATTAGGAATGAAATTAGGGTTTTAAGAGACAAATTAGCCACACATATATATACATATATATATATATATAAATGAGTTTGACGAAAGATGTGTGGCACATCTTATAGTGTGACGAAAGATGTATGACAATTTTTTTTTCTTGTAGTGCATAAAATACATATGTCATGTGCACATTTTGTGTACGATCCGTACTTGCACATTTCGCGCAAATTTTGTGTATGATAAGTATACATGCACGGTTTATATGTACACATTTCATATATTTTTTACGAGTTTTTTTTACCCTTAGGGGCTTTTTACACCTCTTTTTTTTTTACATTCTAGTGTTAACTTTTTTCCAAAGGTACCATTAAGTGCGAATTGGATGGTAAAATACCCTTTATACCCTTTATAAAAAGTAATCTTTCTCCCTCACCTATCCCCATTATGCAAAAATTCATTTATCCTAATGTTTCACCCTCTATAAAAAGTAATCTTCTGCATTTTCCACCCTAATTTCTCGACGAATTCCAACATTTTATCCTTCTGAAATTGGGTGAATTTAGTGCGGAAGCGTTTCCTGCTGCTAGAATTTAAGATTGGAGTGCAAATCGGGGTGTTGTTGTAAGGAGGTGGGACCGACAGGCCGTGGCTGAGTGCCAGCAGCATGTGCGGCGCCGACGGGTAGTACAACGACGAGATCAGCGGAGGCAAAAGCGAATTATTGGGGATATATATAATTCAATTTAGTCCCATAACTTTCAACCTTTTCTGAAATGGTCCCAAAAAAGTTAAATATATCAATTTAGTCCCATTTTTTTTTGCAATATCTGTTTTAGTCCCAAAAGGTTAAATGTACCAATTTAGTTCTATGTTTTTGCAGTTTGTTTTGTTTTGATCCCCAAAAAAGTTAAATGTACCAAATTAGTCCCAATTTTTTGCAATTACATTTAACTTTTTTGGGACCAAAATAAAATAAATTGTAAAAAAAATGGGACTAAATTGGTACATTAACTTTTTTGGGATCAAAGCAAAAGTAATTTAAAAAAAAAATATGAAACTAAATTGATACATTAAATTTTTTTGGGATCATTTCAAAAAAGGTAGAAATTAAAGTTACGGGACTAAATTGACTTTTTAAATTAAAAAACTCAAATGAGAATTAAAAAAAAAAAAGTATGGATGGAGTATATTATTGGGTAAACTATATAAACATAAAACATAAACATTATTTGATAAAAATGAGAATAATTAGACAAGTTTGGGTGGGACCATAACGAATACTATATGTTAATAGAGATGATGAAGTGATCATGTGATGACAGAACATACATGTTGCTGACAGCTTAGCTTTGCTAAAAATGAATTTCTTGGTTGTTCTCCACCCAAAATCTATTTTTTTAATTTATTTCTCCTTCTTCCAATTGAATATTATCGATTTTCCTATAATTTATTGGTATTTTACAAAGAGTGCATGCATAAATATAATTATAATTGTGATACTTTATAGTTTATAGTAATCAAACCATAAGTTATAATGGTATAAAATTTTAAAAAAATACATATATGTATATATATATATTTTTTCATAAATTTATTCTTCAATTAAATAAAATATAATTTACAATTAAAATGAAAAAGGAAAAAGTTGTAGAAATACATATATGTAATTTAGTAAGAAACGAAAAGAAATAGTTAAAATGATAAATGTTTTGAAACAAAATGTAAGGTAAAAAACGACACACAATATGTAAGAGGGGAGTATATATATATTAATATCAAAGCTTTCCTTTTTTAAATGAACTAGAACGATGTTCCTTAACGTATGTTTGTTTTGAGGATGTAGGATTTTGAAATTTGAATTTTAAAATATAGTAGGATATGATTTAATTTTTTTTTTTTTTTTAATTACATTTAAATACTCATCACTTTTTTCCCTTTCCATGACTCGAACTCAGGATCTAAAGCTTAGGTAGTGGTGCTCTAACCACTTGAGCTATTCAACTTCATCGGATATGATTTAATTATATGTTATAGAATTTATAGGTATTTATATAAAATTTATATATCTATATATATAGGTTTTGTAGGTATTTATAGAATTGATTTTTATAATATTTATAAGTATTTATATGATATTTTCTCCGTCTACGAAATGTAGTCTTAGGTTGCGTTTGGATGGAGGGATTTGATTTGGGAAGGTATTTCGAATGGAAGGTTTTGAAAATAGATGGATTTCAAATGACATGGTTTTAGGGAGGATTTAAAATCCTTTCAATTTTAACTAAAAAAATATGCTAAGGATTTTAAATCCTTTCATTTGTTTTTTAATCCAAACAAGTGGGGTGGATTTGAGTGGAGAATTTGAAATCCATTGATCAAATCCCTCCATCCAAACGGAGCCTTATATTCTACGTTCACAAAATGCAGTTTCATATACTTTATTTCAACCATCACTTTATCATCACCCTTTAACCATCAATTAATTATTCAAATTGTCATCAACTTTATTCATAAATTAGGATTGGGCTGCTGTGTACTCAAGTACACGGTGTACTTGAGTCCAGCCATATAGAAAATATTAAGTATATATAGAATAAATAACAAAGTATTTAATAAATATCATTTTAGCCTAGTGGTTGCCCTTTGATTGTCTTACCACAAAGTTATAGGTTCAAAATCCACCTTAAACAATTTTTGAAATTTTAATTTTAGCACCGTAGTTTTTCTACAATTTTAATTTTAGGACCAATTTTTTATTTTAGCACCACAATTTTTGAAATTTTAATTTTAGCACCAATTTTTCTATATTAATAAAAGTGCAACAATTAACAACTAAATGGTGTATCATTAATAGTAATAAAAGTGCAACTAATAAATAATAAAATTTGTAAAATTAATAATAATTTTTAAAAAGAAATTAGCATCACTTTTTTTTTTACATTATAAAAAAAAGTGCAAGTACTAATAATATCATTAATGGCACTTATTAATAATATCATTAATAGTAATAAAAGTGCAAGTAAAAAAATAATAAAACGTGTAAAATTAATAATAATTTTTTTTTAAAAAAATTAGCACCAGTTTTTCTAGATTATGAAAGTGTGCAAATAACAAAAAGGTGTATCATTAACATACACTTTTCAATTATAATATCATACACTTTTCAATTAGAGTTTAATTAAGATTAGAGACAATCCTATAGACACAACTAGGAAAAAAGACAAAAAATTATAGCATTAGGATTAAGGTCAAATTTATAACCAAATAACAAATTATGCCCTTATTTTTTCATCACACCAATAATTTAAATTAAAATTAAATCATTTCATGGTCAACAATGCTATCTTCTATACCAGAAACATTCCATTTTGAAGTTATGAATTCGGTGTTGCTGCAAATACCATCTGCAAATCCCATCTGCGATAATCAATAATTTGATCTGCAAATCCCATTTACGCTATCTTCGATACCAGAATCATTCCAATAAAATCTTCAAAGTTCGAAGATATTGTTAATGAAGTAATCGGTATGTGGCCCGTATTGTCTTCTTCTAAGAGTATATTTTGTTTTTTTTAATATGATTTCCAGGTTTAGCTTATATTCAACGTATATTTACACATGTGCATTAAATCTTTAGCATATATTTCAATATATGCAGTAACTAGATATGTATTCCTTAATTACTTATGTTAGGGCCAGATATAGTTAACTCAAGCCATAATATAATGTTTTCTATGGCATCGAATAAAATCATGGAATATCATAATAATGAATCTCATATTAAAATAATCTATACAATTATAAAAGTAATGTTAAAAAATTATAATTTATCAATCATAATTATGGGCAGTTATTACCAGTTTCATTTCATGGAAAGTTACAATCCACAAGTTTTAAGTCAATCATCATTAATATAATATTATTAATTTTAAATATATCCACTACTGCCCACAATTATCTCACGTAATCCAAACCAACAATATATTTTTGACATTTTCAAACATACTGATATTCAATGATAATTTTTTTCTATAAATAATATTATAATTACAATTTCTAAAATGAATAGTTTATTTTGATATCCACGTTTGCATAATATGTACAAGTCAATATTATAATAATATTTTTTATATTTAACATCTATAACCAAATGATTCGCGTAATAATACTATGATTATCGTAGTAATCATAAATATAGAAAAAATGGTGTATTTTGCATTCATACTGCACATATCACAATGTGCATATTTATTTTGCATATACGTGCGCATATATTCCATTACGATACGTTCCACGTTACTGAATTAATTACATCATATGTATTTCTTTTTTTTTTTTTTTTTTTTTTGTTGCTACGGTTTTCCATCCAGATTGTTTAAGATTGTCTATTCGGGTGCATAAACCATTTTTTTAGTTCCCCTAAAGATAACATTAATAACATTAAGACATTTTAATTTAATGGAGAAGTTACAATTATAATTAATATGACAATCATTAATGTTCAGAAAACTCAAGTCCGTCTCTCCCGAAATTCTGAAAGAAGCTTCTCCAATACTCCAGCTTGTTTTAGGAAGGTTTGAAATTTCGAACGCAATTATGACCGAGATTTTCGAGAATTTAATATTTCATCAACTCCTGTTTTATGACAATCATTAATGTTCAGAAAACTGAAGTTCGTCTCTCCCGAAATTATGAAAGAAGCTTCTCCAATACTCCAGCTTGTTTTAGGAAGGTTTGAAATTTCAAACGCAATTATGACCGAGATTTCCGAGAATTTAATATTTCACCAGCTCCTGTTTTGAATTTCCTATTTTATCTTAATTGAATATGCAAATTTCAATTTCGATTTTATTTATAAACGGAGGTTAAAATTATATTTTTATAAATCAAATTGTCCTTCTTCCTAACTTTTAAAATTTTTGTCTTTATTTCGAGTTTCTATAGGTGAAATGTCCTATATACTAATTACCCCTTTCAATTATAATAACATACATTTTTCATTAATATATAACTTACACTTTTCATTAATAGAACATACGCTTTTTAGTTATAATAACATACACTTTTCATTAAATAGATCATACACTTTGCAGTTATAATAACATAAACTTTTCATTAATATGACATACACTTTTCATTAATAGATCATACACTTTACCGTTATAATAACATACACTTTTCATTAATATATAACTTACACTTTTCATTAATAGTTCATACACTTTTCAGTTATATAATATCATACACTTTTCAGTTATAATAACATACACTTTCATTAAAAACAATGTTGCACTTTTCAATATACTAACATACATTTTTCATTAAAAAATCAAAAATACACTTTTTAGTTATAATAACATACACTTAAAAAAAAACGACAAAAAAAATCGAAAATAAAAATTGAAAAAAAAAAATCAATAAAAAAAAGTCAAATTTTGACCGTTGACCGGTCAACGGTCACCATTTGACTAGTGAAATGGTGTACTTGAGTACATACAAGACTTTGACCATAAATAATGACTTTATTCACAATGGACCTCACAATACCCTACAATATTCTAATTATAGGGCTTGTTTGGTTTGCTGAATAGGACAGATATATTAGGATAGGATAAATATAGGATATGATTTAGTGGGACAATTTAAAAAATTGATTTAAAATTCATGTTTGGATTGATGGATTAAATTTTAAATTTTAGTGTCAAATGTCAAAAATACCCTTTGACATTAAAAGATATATATGTGGCAAATTGTAATTACTTTAGTTGGTAAGGGCAGTATAGTCAAATCACATCATTTTTATTCTCAATAATCATGCATGTAGATGATTAAGTGAGAAAATAATACCGGGCCATAATTAATCTCGGGCCAATTTCTAACAAACCAAACATAGGAATTTCATGGATAAAATAATATTTCTTATCCAATCCAATAAACCAAACAAGGCCTTACTTTATTTATCTTTTATTTTAAATATGTGTCTACTCTCAATGTGACTACTTATTATAAAAGAGAAAGTAGAATTTTAAAACTTAGATTTTAAATCTCAAAGTAAAACATGGACTATATATAATTAAAAAAAAAAATCGAATTTGAAATTTCAAAGCAAATACAGTATAGGTTTTATATATTGTTGCATCGAATTTACTAAACAATTGATTTTTTATTTTATTTTTAAGTTATAGAAATATTCGCATGTTAAAGGAACTGCATATAGTAAAAGTATATACTCCATATAAAAATATATATACTGAGATAATTTAAATATAAATTCCAATTTATCAATATATTGTTTGCTATACAAGTATATTTGATAATATAAGTAGCAAACAATTTAGGGTCATATATATTTTTATATGGAGTATATGTGCCAGGATGGCTCATGATTGGAAAGGAGCAGATGTACCAGGATGGCTGATGGAACAATGATGTCTGCGGTTAATAGTTAGATACTCAAAACTTGTATCTCTCAAAAAAAAATTTAAGTTCACACTTGCGTACCCCTCGTGCACCGTACCCCCTAGTTTTAATTTTAATTTTTTATTTATATTTTATGTGCATCCATTAATTTAATGAGTTCACCCCTAAATTATATTTTTACTACAGTTATATGCACCACTCATTTTATGAGTTCACCCCCAAATCATTTCTTTTTTACAACAATTATCTACACCCGCTCATTTTATGAGTTCGCCCCCAAATTATTTTTTTACCACAGTTATCTGCACCCCGCTCATTTTATGAGTTCACCCCCAAATCATATTTATACTACAGTTATCTGCACCAGCTCATTTTATGAGTTCACCCCAAATCATTTCTTTTTTACAACGGTTCTCTACACCCGCTAATTTTATAAGTTCACCCCTAATTTTTTTACCACAATTCTCTGCACCCACTCATTTTATGAGTTCACCCCCAATTTTTTTTTTTAAATAATTACATTTAAAATACTATATTATCTTTTTATTAATTTACACAAAATATAATAATAAAATCAACCATAATTTATACATTTACAATATGTAGTCGAGTCATTGTCGAGTTACCATCGATTCACCATTAAATCACCCATATTTTAGAAAAAGAAAATCGTAAAAACATAATTTAAAAAATCTATCAAAATAAGGCACAAATCTCAATTTTTTTTTTCTTTTTAATTTTTCTTCCCATTTTCAGTTTTTATTCAAAAAATTTTATTTCTTCATTGTTTTCATTAGTATTTTTTAAAATTTTAATACAAAATAATATTATATGTATGATTTTATTATACTCAATAATACAATAAGTAATAATCAGTAATACACTAATACCATTAAAAATAATTAGTACTTCAATATCTTATACAATAACAAATAATTACACATATCTGATTATATTAAATAATACTAAAATCAATTATTAGTAATACCACGAACAGTAATCGGTAATACCATTAATATTAATCAATAAAACACTACAAAATTCATTCCAAATCGCAAGGGAAATTAGCTACCGCATATATTCCCTCACCAATTGCCAAGGGAATTTTTTAGGGGCACAATTGTTGAGGGTTTTGTCAAGGGCATGTAAAACCCTTGCAATTTGGCAAGGGAAATTTAAATCCCTCGGGCATTGCAAGGGAATTGCCAAGAAAATGAGTGGTTGAGAATTGCCAAGGGATGGGTACTTGCTAAATGGACATGTTATTAATATTTACCAAGGGAAAGTGGGCCCTCTTTAAATCCCTCGGCTACATCAATATAAATATATTCTAGTACCCTTTCCCAATTCCCCAATCCCTCGGCTATTATATATATATATATATATATATATAATTTTAATTATTGTTAGAATTGATATAATTTTATTACTAGAAGCAATGATATAATTTTATTGTTTAATCAAATTTATTGTTAAGATGAAATTATAATTTTATTGTTAGAATTGATGATATAATTTTATTGTTTAATCAAATTTATTGTTAAGATGAAATTATAATTTTATTGTTAGAATTGATGATATAATTTTATTGTTAGATCAAATTTATTGTTAGGATGAAATTATAATGCTATTGTTAGAATTACATTTATTGTTAGGATTTTGATTATTTGGGATTACGATAGAATTACACGAAACTCTGTCGAATTGTTTAGAAAATTTATATTAAAAATTAAAATATGTGTAATTAATTTTAAATATTTATCGATATTAAAAAAAATGGACATGAATTATTCAAGTCGTAATTGGATGTATGGTCCAAGATCGTGGTATGAAATTATTTACCCCGAATTCATTATTGGACTAGATATGATTTTATTAAAAAAGTAACTAGTAATTCAGATTCAATGAGGGGAGAAATAAATTAGGTGTCCTTGCATGAAAATTGAGATTGATACATTTATGCTTTTTAATTAATGTTGTGTGTGTTTTTTTAGGTGGACAAGATGATGATGATTTTAATTATGTTTAATTAATGTTGAAGTTCTAATTTTCTGTTTCGGTTTCCGTATTCAAATGATTTTGATTGTTAAATTACAATTATAATGTTGAATATATATATATATATATATATATATATATATATATATTATATACAATGAAAAGCTCCAAATTTAATACATTAAAAAGTTAATTAATCTAAATATTTTATAATAATTGTATTGAAAAAATATAAAATGTATTGTATGTGGGTTACCAATTATCAAATAAGCAATCAATTTTAAATTAAATAAATTAAAGAAGAAAAATTGAAAATATAAAATATATATTAATTGCATTCAAAATATAAAGAAAATAGCTCCTAGCCCAACGGCAAAGAAGGCGCCCATAAACATCATCAAGACCAAGAGGTCCCGTGTTCAACTCCTCGCGCACGCATCTGGGGGAATTAAATGGCCATATGTTGTGTGGCAGTGGGTGTGAGGGTAATGTGTTGGACGGCCTGTGTGTTCGAAACCCAGGAATATTCATTTTTATTTTTTATTTACTCTAATTTCCTAGGGACATTTTCCCTTGTTATTGCCTAGGGAAATATTCCCTTGCTATTTACGAGGGATTTTCGAATTCCCTTGGGAAACAATTACCGAGGAACATTTTGTCGAGGGAAGTGGACCCTTGCGAATTCTCTTGCTAAATTCATTGGCAAGCATTTTTCCCTCCCTAAATCCCTTGCTGTTGGGAGTGAATTTTGTAGTGAAATTTTATACAATAACAAATAATTCCACACATCCAATTATATTCAATAATACCAAAAACAATTATCAGTAATACAATGAACAGTAATTAGTAATATCATGAACATTGATCAGTAATATCTTATACAATAATAAATAATTCCACAAATCTAATTATATTGAGTAATACCATAATCAATAATATGTAATACCATAAAAAATAATAATAATAATCAGTAATGTCTTAAACAATAATAAATAATTTCACACAATCAGTAATACCACAAACAATAACCATTAATACCACAATTAATAATTAATAATACCGTAATCAGTAATCATTAATTTTAATTCATTTGTATATTAATAGTAATACTGCAATCAATAAATAGTAATACCAGTACCAATAACTAATAGTACCATAAAAAAAAGTGGAGGGAGTGCAAATCGGGGTGTACTGAAGAAAATAGGGGGTGCACATTACCAAACCCAATTGAAGGGAACCCTAGCCCAATGGGAGGGCACCCTAGGTCAGCAGTCGTCGTTTGAGATTTTATCAGCAAGGTCACCGGCTTTGAGTGTCGGTCGGTTAGAGATCCATCGGCAACATACTCACATTCCTCCGTCGGGCTGCCGTCAGCCGGAGGAAGAAGATGCACAGAAGCATGATGAAGAAGACGGACAAAGCAATATAGCTTCGATTTAGGCAGAGATGAACGACGAGAGAGAGGCGGCGTCGATCCGAGTGTTGCAGGCGAGAGCCATTGATGCCGAAGAAGCTCCTAGATCGCGAACACAAGGGAGATTGATCGAAGCAGTCGCGTCGGTGGTCGAAATGAGAAGAGAATTTCGGCCGCCATGGATCGTTGCCGAGATGGAAGATGATGTCGATTGTCATGGAAGTGAAGAATCGCGATTGCGATTCGAATATGGGTCTTGGGCTTCAGCGGCCGGGACGGAAGCGCCGCCGTCGCCGTCAAGGGGGTGGTGGGGCATGGTGGTGGTTGGGTCACCCGCCGATCAGCATGAATTTTCGGCAGGTCCTTTACTCATCAAATTAAAATTGAAATTCAAGTGCACTGCCGATCGACTATAATAAAATCATGCCTATAATATTATATTGTATTAAAATTTAAAAAATACACATGCAAAAAATGTAAAAGAAATGTAGGAAAATTTAAAATAAAAAAGGAAAAGGAAAAAAAAATGAAGAAATAAAAAATTTGGAAAAAAAAAAATAAAAATGGCAAAAGAGTAGGGGAAAGGAAAATTAAAAAGTAAAAAATCGAGATTTATGGCTAATTTCGATTTTTTTAATTAATTATTTTTACGATTTTTTTTAAAAATATGGGTGACTTGGTGGTGAATCGATTTTTTAGAGTTTATTTTATTATATTTTGTGATAATATATTCTTTTAAATGTGATTATTTTTCTAAAAATATTTAGGGGTGAACTCATAAAATGTGCGAGTGCAGATAATCGTGGTAAAACAATAATATGTGGGTGAACTCATAAAATGAGTGGGTATAGATAACTGTGGTAAAAAATAATTTGGGGGTGAACTCATAAAATGAGCGGGTGTAGATAACTGTTGTAAAAATATGATTAGGAGGTGAACTCATATAATTAGTGGGTGCAGATAAAATATAAATAAAAAATCGAAATTGAAATTAGGGGGGTGCAAATCATTATTGGGTGAACTAAAACAATTTGTGGGTGCGAGTTTATTGAGGGTGAACTCAGTAAACAGATGAGTGTGTGACTGAAATCTGAGGCCCAGTCCCAAGGAAGGCCCAATAGCTGGAAACTCATAGGTAGGAGGCATGGTGCATCCAAGTGTATACAAGTATTTGCCAACAATTTATACTTGCTATACAAAAGCACTGTTATTCGAGAATTTGTCAGTATACTTAAACTATTTTTCAAAATTATTTTTTTGTTCTATATATATATATATATTCTATCAACTCCTTTTCTAGTTTCTCCTCACAACACTCTGCTTAAATCAACATCACAAAAATTTATGCAGTGGGCCCTTGTGAATCATTAAAAAAAAAAACTTAACCTTGACTTAGGCATACTTTACAACAATAATAATTGTTTAATCATTATAATAATTACTCACCTAACACTACTACAATTTGCTGTATTAGAGACGCGTAATTGCGATTTGGTTTCTATAATTGGCACAATGAATCACACTTGTATAGTTGTATAGTGCAATTGTTCAATTAAATAATAATTTTAACTTAACTTAATTTTAATTTGATGAATTAAATATATAATTAAATAATTAAATAATTAAAAATACATTAAAATCATTTAAAATTTAATGACAAATTCGTATACAATTGAATGGGTACATTCAATTGAATTTTAAGTAAATTTAATATATTCTTAATTGATAAATTAAATTTTGAACCTAAGTCAAAATTGCATGGTGCAATATTGCACTCAAATTTAATTACATATATACACCCCTGTCACCCCATTACATGCATGTAAGAATATGCGCCAATATAATTATAAAGCGTGTGTACATTTTTTGCTTCGTTTCTTCTCAATTTACTCCGACTTAAAATATCACTCAATATTTTTTAATTAGATCGAGTATTTACTATTCTTCAATTATCTTTTATATACAATAAATTATGCTCTCATTTAATTGATTCAGTCTTCAGAGTATACATGTTTAAAATTTACGTTCCTTATTTTATTGTAAATTACTTAAAAATATAATATACGTGAATAAGTATATAAATAAAACTATATAAGATCACAGTATGTTGGAAAATTGATAATAACAACAAATAATATTACTCACTCTGTCCCATTTAGGTAGACTTGTTTGACTTTTTACAAAAATTAAAAAATTGTATTGAGAAGACACATTAAACAAGTACTTTTTCGTAACATTTTTATTATAAGTCTATTTAATGAATGTCATACTTTCTAATGCAATTATAATGCATAGAATTATATTAATAAATGAATTAAAAAATATTACTTTATATAAAAATAAACTTATTTAAATGAGACATTCGTAAAAGGAAAACAAGTCTATCTAATTTGAGCGATGGAAGTATTTAACAAACCGACCAAGAAATTATAGTTTTTGGTGAAATACTTATTATAAAATATGTGTATTAATTATTTGCTACCTGCAGTGGTGCACCACGAAGGAGCTGGGTGCTGGGATATTATAATATGAAGATTAAGGCTAGAGGTTTAAAGACAGCTGTTACTGGCTGTCTGTCCTAAAAAGCTAATTAACCACCAAATTAATTAAGCTGCAAGGTTATACTGTATATACAAGTAGCAAGCAAACAATTACCGCCCACTTTTGGATAATGACATTTTACCGACCAAGAAAAAAAGGGAGCAGAATTTAGGAATATGAAGTCATACACTTTCTCGAATTTGCTCAACAAACTACGAAAAAATAGTACTAATAGCTGCCATTTCAAATGCGCGCAAATACGTACTCCATTAAACAAATTATATAAGAATATATATATATATATATATTACGACTCAGCACCAACTCAAAGGTTACAGCTCATTTCTCAATTATTAATTTCACTCTTTATCTTTTCTACTACATTATTCGACAGATAAGAAGAGTAGCTTGTTGTCAAAGTGAAGACATCACCGGTAATGAGTACAAGTGTACAACTTTAAATAATGTTCATCTCATAATAAACTTCACGAAATAAATACACATATTAAGAAAATATAATAATTAGTATAATTTTGAGAAGTAATTTTATAAATATTTATGTATAAAATAAATAAATGAGTCTGGCCTGTTAAATATTTTTTAGGTCCGAACCTGACCCATGGTCTGTCATAAACTTTTTTTTAAGGCTTGACCTGACCTTTTTAATAAATAGACTTGACCCGAAAGACTTTTAAAGACCCTTTTAGTCATATTAGTTCACTAAAAAAAATCCTACTATTTCATCAAATCATAAAAAATCTATGAATTATATTGTTTAATGCTAACTAGTTAGAAATTATATATATTAGATACTCCTATTTTAAGATGTTTTCTATATTTAAGCATAATAACATATATATTAGATATTTATTATATTTATATTATATATATATATATATATTTATATATTAAATTAAATAGGTCGGCCTGTGGAACTTGAAAAATCTACGAAAAGGCTCAAACTCGGCCTATTTAACTAAATAGTCTTTCAAACTTTAAAAGTTTGAGTCCATGCAATTTATTTATTAAACGAGTAGAATTCCAATCCCTATTGGTATGCATTCCTTTTGGCATCGTAAACTTTAAGCTAGAATTAATTGGTAAAATAATTAAACAAGTACAAAACCATCATATTGGGTAGATCAAGTAAGTAAACAAAAACGTTGATTGCTACTCCATTTGCTAATCAACTTACAACTGTAATTTTACGATACCAAAATATTTTCATAGGAGTATTATTAAAATGATAACGGAAAATACATATTGTCACAAACATAATAAATGAAGCTACACATGCTATCTGTCTGTCTCCACTATAGTCTTAATTATTTAAATAATTTTGAATAAGGAATCTCACCATTATTGTTCCACTAATTACCCCCCCCCCCCCCCCCCCCTCTCTCTCTCCCTCTCTCTCTCTCCCTCTCTCCCTCTCTCCCCTTTTTAATTAATTATATATATCCTTCACTTTCCAATCTTCTTTTGTCCATCTCCAAAACCCTCAACTCCCTTTCTCTCTCTAAATCTCTAAATCCCTTTCTCTCTCTACACCAATTAATGGCTTCATCACAATGTCTTAAGCTTTTCTTTCTGTTGGCACTATTAGCCACCTCATGCATGGCACAATCACCGTCAGGTGCGCCCACCGTTTCCCCCACCGCCGCTCCCACGGTGTCGCCGCCCACCGCCACTCCATCCCCATCGCCAACCACCGCCGCTCCATCACCAGCACCCGTGGCCGCCCCTACCCCATCACCCACCGCTTCCGATGAAACCCCCGCCTCCGCACCAGGCGCCGCCGCCCCTGTTTCACCTACCGCCGGTCCCTCCGCCGATTCTACTCCCGGAGACGGTTCAAGCAACGGGTTTATGAGCAGGGCTGCCATTGGCGGCTCCGCCTTCACAGCGGCGCTTGTCGCGGTGGCCTTGATGTAGGAGGAGGGTGTAGATCTTGGTTTTATTCATTGACGGATGAGATTTGCTTTTGTTGGGGGTGTATTAGTCATTTCGGTTTTTTATTTTTATTTTGTGTTTTGTTTATGTGATCATTTGTTTGATTATGATTATTATTTGGGAGATGCATAGACTCTTGGATTGATTCGATCGAGGATATATATTTATCTAGGAGAGTCACATGTACATGATATCTATCCTTCAATAATAAAATTCACTTATTCTTTTTACATTTCTTTTTAATTCATCATGTCTAAAATCTGATTTATTGTATGGTCAATTTTTCTTATATGTGGAAAATGAGAAATTTGAAATCGATAATATATGTGGAACCAAATTTAATATTTATTGTAAACTATACTTAGAACAACTATAAATAATTGATCATTGGATATTCCCGTCAAAATAAAAATAAAAATCCATTCGATATTTATATCGAACTAGTAAAAATTTAATGTAGTACTTGACTAGCTCGCTGGTCTATCTAATCCATTATATATATTGCAACTGAATTTAATTATTACTGTTACATTAGATTTGCAAATAATATTATACGAGAACGTTCTTTTATTTGCAAAATAAAATGTCTTAGTACTATTTATCATGAGCCTAGGCTTGTGAAGTGACGAACCATGCTATCAATTTAAAATAAAATAAATTATAAGACAACGGAAAACAATTTGAATCAAACTACAATTCATTTTCCATAGTTCATAATGAATTTCAAATTATAATATTGATTGGTAAAAAAAAAAAGGTTAAAAACGTTTTCAAATTATAATATTGATTGGTTAAAAAAAAAAAAAAGGTTAAAAACGTTTTTAGTCTAAAACTTTTAGGTGTATAAATGATAAAGAAAAACATGAAAATAAAATCGAATTTAAGTCATTAGTGTACTAATAAAAATAAAATCGAATTTAAGTCATTAGTGTACTAATAAAAATAAAATCGGTTCAACATTTTTTTTTTCGATTTAGATCGATTAAACTTATAAAAATTATTTTAATATTCAACTTCTTTGAATCAGCCTGTTCGACCCGGTTCTTAAAAACAGTGATTATATGATCCAACTTAAGTTTTGAATTTTCGTTTAGGAAAAGGGATGTTAGTTCAACTTTTGAAATTTACAACTGCACACTTGCCTGAAAAAGCATAATTTTGATTTTAAAAATGAAAAATCCCAAACTTTGTTGAGAAAGTTGAAGTATATCTTCTACAAAATTTGCATTGGATACCAAGAAAAATTACAGCTTTTTGTGGTCCACTATCACGAAACAATTCTTTACTAGTGCTATATCTTTTTTTTTAATTGAAAAAAATACTCAATAGTTGAATTCTTTTTCTCTTCCCTAAAAGTCTAAAACTACTAGTACATTATATTAAAATGGTGTTATAATTTGACTTGGTGAGCTATGACAGGTGTCGAATGAATCTGGCACATGAACCACCGACTGTACCGCCGCTCCAAAGATTAAACAAAAGGTGACCAGTGCAATTTTAACACGGAGTATATAAATAGCCGTTGAGATTTGTAACGTTACTGTGCCAACTCTTATCAATTTTTATTTATTTAATCTTTATATTTTAAATAATTAATACATAGATGTTTGGAAAGTTTAAAACAAGGATACGACTGTTTTATATTTTATTCAAATTGATTGTGTTATGACATGAGTGTAAACGTAATCAAAGTCCACACAAAGAGGCTCAAGCCCAACCTCTTAAGAAAGGTCAGCTAAGGGCATCTCCAACCGAGAAGCAAATACCCTAATTGCCACCAAAAAGTTCACCCATGCAAACTCAAAACAAGTGGCAAATTGCACAAATGATTTTTTGTGGCAAATTTGCCACCAACTTAAACTCAAAACGTTTTCTTCTTTTTTCTTTTCTTGTTTAATTTTATGAATTGTTTTTAGAATTTAACACCTTAAATTAAGTACTTCTATGATTTGTTTTATGATTTTTTAAGTAAATTATACAATAAATTAAATTTTAAAGTTTTTATATATATTTATGAAAATTTCAAAAATTGAAAACATATAATTTAGTACTCCCTCCGTCCCATACTTGAAGGCACATTTTACCATTTTGGGCGTCCCATACTTAAAGACATTACCTAAAATAGCAAAAACACTTTTAAACACTCCCCTTAAAATATCACAATATTACAACAAATGTCACTACTTTATTACACTAAAAAGTAACTTTATTACTATTTATAAAGTTGAAAAGTATTTACTACTCCCACTTTATCTTACACAATATTAATAAACAATTCATTCATTAAAACTCGTGCCCAATTGATTTGAGTTTTCAAGTATGGGACGGAGGGAGTATTAAATATATATGACTTTTTAATTTTGTTTAGTTAACTTAATTTAAATGTGAATATGAATTATATATTTGATTATAAATAAATATTTAATAAAATGTAAAATATATAATAAAGATAAAATTAAGAATAATTTGAAGATAATTTTACTGTTTAACTAAGGTGACAAATTAAAGATTTTGGTGACCATTTACCTCAACGGTTGTTGGAGATGCTCTAAAGAAGACCATAAACAAAGTCCGAGGCTTACCTACAGAGACCCAGGTCTTACATGAAAAAGTTTAAACCTACTTTTTAAAAAATTTAACCTAAGGCCTGATGTATTATTTATGATCAATTTTTTTTATAGGTTTGACCTAATATTTAAAATTGAAAATAAAATTCACGATTAAAGTAAGTGCATTACAACGATAAATTCAAATAAAATATAATATTGATTTTCAAGTACTAAAACAAATTCAATCAACCGAACAAATAAAATATAATTATCTATTGAAAATAAAATTCACGATTAAAGTAAATGCATTACAACGATAAATTCAAATAAAATATAATTATCTATTGAAAATAAAATTCACGATTAAAGTAAATGCATTACAACGATAAATTCAAATAAAATATAATATCGATTTTTCAAGTACTAAAACAAATTCAATTAACCGAACAAATAAAATATAAGTATCTCCTATAATTATCTCCACTCAAGAGCACGCGCAAAATGAATTGAACTCGAGACCTCTCGACTACAAGTACATGCATGCATCCCTTGTTTGTCAATTAGGCTAGGAGCTTTATCCATTATATTTTGAAACCAATTAATATATATATATATATATATATATATAATGTTAATATTTTCAATTTTTCTTCTTTAATTAATTTAATTTGTTTGTTTATTAAAAATATTGGCAACACATACAAAATAATACCATACCAATAATTATGTTTATTTTTCAACACACATTATATTTGTCAAATTTGTAATTACGAACTAACACATATTCAAAATTTTAATCCAACAATTGTTAATTAAAAAATCAATTGAACAAGCTGTACATAAAACATAATTACAAATAAATGACGTACCCGATGAAGTGTCCACTAAAGGAAACAAAACATACTCTCGAAAAGAATTTCCAAGAAAACATAAACAATAATTATATATTTTTTTAATTTCCTACTATTTAGCAAGGGATTTTTTCCCTCGCTAATTACTAAATCCCTCACTAATTAGCGAGGGCAAAAATCCCTCGGTAAATAGTAAGAGCAAAAAAAATCCCTCGGTAAATAGCAAGGGCAAAAAAAAAATCCCTCACTAAATCTCACACTAATTTTCAATCCCTTAAATCCCTCACTAGGTGACACATATTTTTATAAATATTCGCCTCTCAAGTGTAAGAGGGTTCTCGTAGTAGTAGATAAGCGTTCGGTTAAATTATTGAACCACGAGACTAGTTAGCTAGTGTAACATTAGTACTATACGTCGTCACATAATTATAGTGATTAAACATGGTTGTGCGATGATATTTAAATTCAAAATTTAACTAATTAAGAAAAGTAAGTAAAACAATGATCAAATATCAGAGAGTGAGCGATAGTAGTAGTGTTCAGGTTTTCTTCATTATGTGGAAATCGATTAAATCTTAACTTGGACGTTTAATTTATTGGTTGATGCATGATAAGGACAATCACTAAAAATGTATCTAAGTATGCACTTAAAATCGTGAGGATGAATAAACCTGTTCCTACCCGAATAATCACATGATAAGGGAGTTCTACCTAATCTAATTCCTAATCATGTTTTTCCACTTGCATACTAGAGCCCAAACTACTATAATCTCTTCAGTAATTACCTAAATTCTCATTCGATTAATTAATGTAAATTAATGAGGTTTCTAATAAATTTACACGACTCTCATTGTGATAAACCAATATATATTCAAATTACATTATCCCAACCCTCGCTCACTCTTACCATCAAATAAATACCTACTAATCTAATCAATACATCAACATACGATCATCCAATTGATCAAATAAATACCCACTAATCTAATCAATACACCACCAATAGAATCAAACAATTCGAATTAAGCTAAAAATCAAATTTCACTATAAATTCAAGCACTCAAACACAATAAACCTAGACAATAACTAAATTAATAAATGAAAGCAAACTCATGAAAGATAAATAACAAAACATTAAATTAAAAAAAAAAGTAAATCCTTCCATGTTTAAATAAAATAAAATACTTCATTAAATTATAATTATATTTAAGAAATGTAAGAAAATTAAACTAAACTATTGTGAGTAGTGCGAATAGAAACTCAAACCCTAACTATATTTTCATCTAATTTTTCCCCAATCCAATGGTAGCAGGTACCCCTATTCTTGTGCGCTGTGTTCCCCGTCCTTTCCAGCTGCTTGCTACCCCTCTTTTGTTTCTCACGTGACTACGTGAGTGAGCCAAAGTTTCATCAATGGACCTTAATTAATTAAGGAATGGGTTCTCTTTAATTGGACATTTGTTTGCTGAAATGGGGTCGCTTTAAGTAGGGACAAAAATCTTGAGATCAATGAGTCGATTCCTTCTTCTTCTTTCGATTGACTTCACACAATAATTAAGACGTGTTTTGCTCTAAAAATTTTCACTTTCCTATAAAATAGCAAATCAAACATTTTCTCCAAATTAAGTGTAATTAGTCAATTTATGGTAAATAATGCATGAAATCCTATAATTATGTAAATTAAACACAAAATTATGCAAATTCAACACAAGAATGCAGAGCAATTTTCACACTAATCACCCGGACTTGACTTTTTGAGTCAATATCACTGCAAAAAAAATGCACTTTTTGTAACAAATTTATTTGAAATTGACAACTGATTCATGCACTCCCCCTCCCACGAAACAATTCTTCTTGCTTTGATAAATACATCCCTCCATACTTGTTAAATAAACCCTGATTCATGCACTCCCCCTCTCAAAATAAATTATGTTAGAGGTAGTCCCGTAAAATACCTAATATGTCATTTAACACATTTAAATCAAATTATACATACACTCCTCCCAATTAAATTTCTAATCCTAATTTTCTTATCTTCTTCCCTTTCTTCTTTTCCTCCCACCATTCATCTCCCTACCCTAATTAAACCTACAAGCTGTCTCCCACCCCGTCGCCGCCCGCCCCAAGCTTCCTCTTGCCCATCCGCTGGACCACCGCCCACCCTTCTTTCCTTTCTTTTTTTTTTTAAATTTCTGCTCCTCCTAGCCGCCGCCCGCCCCAAGCTCCATCTTCAGTTGCCGCCGCCTTCATTGCCGGACCTGTCCTCCCCGGCCACCGTCGACGCCCAAACAGGTACGTTTTTTTTTTAAATTCTAGAAAGAACATGCGGCGACGGCGCCCCTTCGCCCAGCGATGCCGCCGCCTCCTACCTCCCACTACCTCCGTCGCCTCCTCCTCCGCGCCCCTTTTTTTTTTTCCTTTTCTCGAAAGGTTTTTCTCTCTCTCTTTCTTTTTGTTTTAAATTCGACAACTCTTAGTCGAAAATTAAGTTTTTTAAAAAAATAATATCGACAATACTATTATTTAATCGACAAACCAGTGTCGACAAGAGTGTTTTTCGTCGACAAATCAGTGTCGAAAATAGATTTTTTTTTTTTAAATTTCTATGTTTTTTTTCAGGTGAAGTGGCGGCTGCTTCATTAATTAGGGTTAGGGTTTTAATTTTAGAAGAGAGGTGTATCTATCTATTAAGATTTTACGGTAAATTAAAGTTTTTTCATGTATATTTAGGGCGCGGCTAAAGGCACCCAAGGATCCTATGAGGATACCCACGCGATGAGGACACCCACGTGGAAAATACAAAAATACCCTCCGTCCTATTAAAACCCTAAATCCTCCCCATTCTCAAAATTAAAAGAGTACACCCACCTTGACGACCCATTTCCTCCGCCTTCCTCCACTCACTTGAAGACGACGGCGCCGCCCGCGCCCACGCCCACACCGCTGCCTCCTTCCACACGGCCGCTCGCACAGTGCCGCCGCCGCGCACGCCTCCCTCTCCACTTCGCGGCCGCAGCCTCTCCCCCTCCCCTTCGCGGCCGCAGTCCCTACCCCTCCCCTTCGCGGCCGTTCGCGGCCGTTCGCGGCCGCAGCTCTTCCCTCTCTCCTTCGCGGCCGCAGTCCATTCCCCTCCCCTTCGCGGCCGCAGCTTCTCCCTCTCCCCTTCGCGGCCGCAACCCCTCCCACTCATCGCACCCAGCTACCCACGCCGCCGTTCGAAGGTAAGTTTTTTTTTTTTTACAATTTTTACAGTCCCCAAAAATTAGGGTTTTGAAAATTTAGGAAAATCAGGGTTTTTAGTAGTTCGGGAATTATTTTCGAACATATCGAGTTTGTTTTGGAAAAATTTTCGAACATATTGCGTTTGTTTTGGAAATTTTTTCGAACAACTTAGTTTGTTTTGAAAAAAATTTCGAACAAGATGTTCGATTTTTTTTCCGAACAAATCTAAGTTGTTTTGAATTTTTTTTCGAACATATTGAGTTTGTTTTGGTAAAATTTTCGAACATCTCAACTTTGTTTTGTTAAAAATTTCGAACATGTTAAGATTTTATTTTTGTTGTTGAAACTTTGAATTTTTAGGATTTTTTATGTTTTGGTGTTGATGGTGGGAATCCGGAATGATTCGGATGTGAAATGATGAATCGCGTGTGAACCGGAATAGATGGGTGTTCTCATCCGGGTTTTTTTAAAAAAACTACAGGAGGGATAAAAACGTCTTTTCGCATTACCCTTGGAACAAAAAAAAAATTCTCCGTGGGTGTACTCATAGAAAATCCGGGTGGCTTTAGCCGCGCCCTTAATTAATAAATGTAGTGGGGAGTATATTTAACAAGTATGGGCCCTTCATTTCGGCAGCAGAAGGTGGCAATGGGTATGGTGCATGACTCAAATTGCAAAAAGGGTCTGACTATATGCACCTCCATTTCGGAGAGATGCACTCCCCTTTTCAGTTTATTAATAAAATAATCGGGTAAAAAACCAAAAATACCCTTCATTAAAATACAGCGTACTAGATGTACTCCCCTTACTAAACGCACCCCTACTACCATTTTTTCCCCTTATCCCTAAATCTTCTGAACACCGTCACCATTTTTTCCGGTAACAAGAAATAAAAAAAAAATCCAAAATTTCAACAAATTAACCATATTCATCCACAAATCACCATTATCAAACCCATTAACAATATCAAACCCATTAACAAACATCATTATCAAAACTTAGAAAACTAACAATTTTTTTTAAACAATTCGTCAAATCAGTGCCGACCGTGTATCCTTCCGTCGACCACATTTTATCGACCGGGAGGATATATGGTCGACCAACAAAGGTCGATCGACACTGTAATGTCGACCATATACACTCTGGTCGACAACATTTTGTCGACGAAATTGTACATGGTCGACATTACAGTGTCGAAATTAAAAAAAAAAAAAAAAAACCTGTTGTGCTAACGCCATGGACGGCGAATCGGGGTGGGCTAACGTCGTGGACGGAGCGACGTGGGGCCAACGCCGGTGAAGAGAGGGAGAGAAGTGAGAGGTAGGGGCGGCCGCGCGGCCGTGAAAGCTTTTTTTTTTTTTTACAGTTCGTGCTGGTGGGGCGGGGGCGCCATGGCAGAGGGTGGGGGGGGGGGGGAATGGAGGGGAGAGAAGAGAGGGCGGTCGCGGCGGCCGATGTAAATTTTTTTTTTTACAGATCGGGGTGGTGGGGCGGGGGAAATGGAGGGGAGAGAAGAGATCGGGGTGGTGGGGCGATTCCGGCGGCGGCGGCATAATTTTTTTTCTTCTTTTTTTTTGCAGAAACGGAGGAGGGCGGCGGAGGCGGAGGCTGCGATGGCGGCGGAGGGGAAATGGAGGGGAGAGAAGAGATCGGGGTGGTGGGGCGATTCCGCCGGCGGCGGCACAATTTTTTTCTTCTTTTTTTTGAAGAAACGGAGGAGGGCGGCGCTGCGAGGGCGGCGGAGGCGGATGGTGTGGGCGAGAGAGGGTGTTGCCGGCGGCGGCAGGTGGTGGAGTGATTTTGGGGAGAAAAAGATGGAGTGATTTGGGGAGAAGAAGATGGAGTGATTTGGGGGTGTGGATAGTAAATTGAATTTAATGAGAGAAGGGTATTTTTGACATTTCGAAGGAAGGGTGTATTATTTTAAACCAATTTTGGGTGGTGGGGGCGTGCATCTCTCCTAAATGGAGGTGCATATAGTCAAACCCTTGCAAAAAAAGGCCCATATTCAAAATCAATAGCCTGGGATTAACGTAATTAAAATGGGCCATCATTTGATATGCATTTAATTAAATAGGCTCGCCAATTTGGGCCTGGAATATTGGGCTATTTTGTTGGAATTTAGTTGCCAATAAAATGAAGATGGTCGTGGGTTATGGAGATTAAAATATAAAAAAGACCCATTTCATTTTCTTTGCAATCTCATTGACTTCAAAATATATTTAAAGCATGTTTTGCACTAAAAATCTCAATTCATCTCCTCCCTTCTTCGTCTACCAAAAGTGTGCTCATTTCTTTTTTGAATTTACAAAAAACATGCTTATTCCATTTAAATAATTCACTTTTGAATATTTTTTCTACTTTACTAACAATATTGAGTATCTACCAAATATATTCTTTACTCATTATCATAAATATATTCTTTATAATTAAAATATGATTTTTTTTAAAAACGTATATAAAAAAAAGTGAGCACACTTTTGGTGGACAGAGAGGGAGTACAATAATAAAAAAATACTATCAATCTCCAAATTAAGTGCAAAATGAGTTAACTTAGTTTGAATAATGCAATGGAATCCCTTAAAATTATGAAAAATACACACATAAATTTTAAGCAATTTTCACACTAATGAGTAGTGAACATAACTTAATGTTATATCAATTCCTCTATTCCACCTTTTATATTTCACTTAGTGTTCTATTCTATTGAATCTTTAACACGTGTCACTCGTATTATTACAAGACATTGATTATTTTTTTACATAATACGTGTAAATAAATTAGAGAGTGACACACTTTCACCAAAAGTAGCACATGTTATCTCATACCATCTAATGTAACCAACTTCTAAAATGTATATATTTTTTTAATCTGGAATAACAAAAAACATATATATATATATATATAATAGAATAATGATAGGTATTTTTTAATATTTTTCTCTCAAGTATAAGAGGGTCTTCGTAGTAAAGATAAGTGTTCGATTAAATTATCAAATTCACGAGGCCAGGTTGCAATTGTAGCCTTAGAGCTATACGTCGTCACATATATAGTGAAAAACATGATTTGTACTATGAATATTAAATGTAGAATTCAACAAGTTAAATACTAATAAAGAGAAGCAAGTGGAATGGTAATCAAAGATCAAGTAAAGAGTAATAGTGTTAGGGTGTTATTCATTATGTGAAAATCGATTCAAACTTAACCCGGACGTTTAATTCATTAAATGATGTTTGATAAAAGCAATCACTGTATTATAACGTAATTGAGATTGTGAGAATGAATAAGACTTGTTCCTACCCGGGTAATCATATAATAATGGGGTTCTACCTAATCTATGTATTATAATCCCTAATCATATTTTTTTCACTTGCATACTAAAACTCAAACTTCTATAACATCTTCACTAATTACCAAAATTTTCATTCAATTTGGGGTTCTAATTAATTTACACAACTCTCGTTGCGATAAATTAATATATACTCAAATCACACTATCTCAACCATCACCCATACAATCTTACACAAATACCCAATTTTTATTGTGATAATAATTATGTATAAACATACAAATTAATAATCAAAATCATGTCATTGATAAACAAATAATCATTAATCTAATCAACACACCACCCACCACGCAATCAACCATCCACATCAAACTAAAAATCGAAATCCCTTGTAAATTCAAACATCAAAACATAATGGAATCTATCCATAATTAAATTAACCTATAAAATATAAACAACAAACTATGAAATTAAAGTAAGATATTACCTTAATGTTTTGGTTGCTTGAATTCTTACAATAAAATAATACTAAATTGAAATTTAGGTAAGAAAGTGAAATTAAACTATTCCAATTTATTGGGTGAAGTGTGGGAGGGAAACTATAATATATATTTTTGAAATTTATATGCATATAATTTTATTTTTAGAGAAGAAAATGAGAGAATGGTTAAAAGAAAATGAGACAATAATGAAAAAAAAAAAAATGTAAAATTGATATAAAATTAAATCAGAAAATATAAATGAGTGGATTAGAGAGGAGGGGAATAAAAATGTAGAATTGATATAAAATTAAATGAGTGGATTAAAGAGGAGGAATAAAAATGTAGAATTGATATAAAATTGAGTTAATTCTAAATAAATACACCACCTTTAGTTTCAGTATCAATTTAATTATGAGTTTTACGATTTTTTTAAAAACTCCAACATTTCATTGTGTTTCAATTAGATACACATTTTTTTTCTCCGCCAACAATTAATGACGTGGCTTGCCAGAGCTCGCCACTTCATATTACACATATTTTTTTTTATTTTCCACGTAAGATTACACTTTATATAGAAATAAAAACAAAACTCCTGCTTATTTGCGTCTTCTTCCTTCTCAAATTCAACATAGTTCTTTCTTCTGCGTCTTTCTCCCTTCTTAAACTCAATCAAATTCTTCCTTCTAATTCTAAAAATCAAAATCATAAGGATATAACGAAAAAAAAAAAAACAAAAACAAACAGGTGTTTGTGCTAGTGACTCAAATGGAGATGTTAATTTTATGTGTACCGTACAAAGAGTTGCTATATTATCTGGTAAAATATGAATGTTTTGAGAAGTAGCAAGAATTGGAGGATGCTAGTCTCATATACAGTGAGAATAGTGTGGCAATTAAATCATGAAATAGTGAGCATAGTGTACCAGGGAAATGAGAAACAACTTGTTGATGAATACATGTCTAAGTTTGAGTTGATCCCCACCCTGAAAAAAATTATAGTTCTCGAACTAGTTGAACAAAACAACAAAATTTTTATCATAGTCATGAATTAGATGCGTGAGTTTTTTTTTTAATGATTTTTTTGGGGATTTTGATTTTTAGAGTTAGAAGAGAAGAACTTGATTGAGTTTATGAAGGAGAGAAGAAGAACTTGATTGAGTTTTTTTTTTGGATGATTTTTTGGGGATTTTGATTTTTAGAGTTAGGAGAGAAGAACTTGATTGAGTGTTTATGAAGGGAAGAAGAAGAATTTGATTGAGTTTGAGAAGAAGAATATTTGAGAAGCGGAGAAGACGCTTTTGGGGAGAGTTTTTATTTTATTTTATTTCTATAAAGTGTAATCTTACGTGGAAAAAAAAATGTATAATATGACGTGACGAGCTCCGACAAGCCACATCATCAATTGTTGGCCAGAGAAAAAAAAGTGTATCTAATTGCAACACGATGGAAGGTTGGAGTTTTAAAAAAAAAATCGTAAAGATCGTGATTAAATTGATAGTGAGACTAAAGGTGGTGTATTTATTTAGAATTAACCCTATAAAATTATAATCTTCCCTTAATTTATCTTGTTTACGTGACTTCTTCAAAAGCTTTTATTCTCAAATTCCTTTAATTCTATAATTTTGAATTTTAAAAAAATATTTATTTTTTATTTTTTCTCTTCTCCCTCATCTCTTATATTTTTAACTATTATTTTCAAATTTTAATAGTAATCAATTATACATTTTATATTTCTATTTTAATTATTTTCTATTTATTTTTCAACCATTTTTTCATTTTCTTTTTTCAATAACAAAAATTTCACACATCTATATTTTATAAAAAATATCATATTAGTTTTTTTATTAAATATGTTCAGTAATATTTTTTCACAATCCCGCGTATAACGCGATTTTACACTAGTTAGAAAATATAAATGAGTGGAGAAGAGGGAGGAGGTAGGTTATACTATTAAAAAAAATTTAAATTTATAAACTTTAAGGTCCTGTTTGATGCGCGGGGCAGATAATTCCCTAATCTAGGCCTATCTAGTGTTTGATTTCAAATGACCAGGCCCAATACCAAAATGAGGCCCGACTCGTTAGCACTGTTCACCTTTGTGGGAGTTCTCGGAAAAAAAAAGGTGAGATTACAGTCGACCGCTTTTATCGAGTGTAAGATTAAGGGTGAAATTACTAATTTACCCATCATATTTATTTCAAACCCTAATTTTTGCCTCATTTTTTGCTGAACACATTTGGCCTTTCTTCTCTGGCGATTTTTCACCGCCTCTCCATCACTTCAATAGTCCACCATCTCCAAAGATTCTCGTTTGTCTCAGGTAAGTTTTCCACCATCTCCAACGATTCTCTCGCCGTCTCTCCATCTATTTGTCGTTTCTTACAATTTTCTTTTACTTCTTCTGTGTTCGTGTTCATTAACAAAAGCTTGTTTTCATTTATCTAGGGTTCATCCACGCCTCGCACGAACACGAACGATTGAAAATTTCCATCTGGATTTTACAAATCTGAGCAAATTCTGTGTTTAAACAGAAAAGGATTGGAAATTTTCGTATGAGTTTTGTTCTTTTATTGCTTTTATAAATTGGGTGTTCCTACATTGCATCTGGGCTTTGTTTCTCTTCTTCATTATCATACTTCTTTTGGGCTTTGTTTCTCTTCTTCATTATCATACTTCTTTTTGTACCAATTTGTGGTAATCTTCTTTAGATTTGTATTGTGGATAATATGGATTCTAATTTTTGTAGCAAGATCTGTGGCCTTACTCACATTTGGGTTTTCCTAATAAAAATCTCAACTATTTCCCCTGTTTTTAGTTAATCTTACATAATTCTCATTCTAATTCACTGTTTTCTTCAAATTTCTTCAAATTGTTGAAATTGAACCCTATACACAACGATATGTAAGGGTTGGTATGCTTAATTCAACCTAGAAGCAAGATGGAAGGTTCTTCCGCAAGAAAACTTGAAGAAGAATGTTTATGAAAATGAGAAAATGGCTACTGCGTTAATTTGGATGAAGGTTAAAATTGGTATATCCCAATTTGAATGAGGAGAAAAGGGTAATTTTACATGAAAATTAAATATGAAGTCATGGGTAAAATTTTCAAATCAAACCCTTGTTTTAAAATTTGGGAGATGGAATCTTGCAAAATGTCGGCCCACATTAATTAACTGAGTTGTCGGCCCCATTAGTTATGGGGCCTATCAAACTTGCCCTAAGTAATTTTAAAATGAAGTTTTTTAGAGTAGTCATATAACATAGAAGATTCAGGAATAGTATATAGCCAAGATATAAATTCTGATCCTGAAAAAGAGATAGTACATAATAATTAAAATTTGTTGATTCATGAAATACCTGAATTTCATTTAAAAGAAGAAAACTTCAAAAATTTTATTCAATGTCCCAAAGAACCTCATCCACAATAATTAGTCAAACTTTAGATATGAAACTCTAATTAGATAAAAGTAGAAAATTACAAAAAAATATATGAAAGATATTAAAAATTGTGAAAATAACTTTGAAAAACATAAAAGACAGTTTTCATCCATTAAACTAATGAATTTGGTAAAAAAAAGCCCTACGACAAAATCATGAGTTTTGCTCAGAACGTTGATTTCATCTGGAAAAATATGTTCAATCGTCCAAATTGAATTTCAATACCAAAAAGTACTAAATCAACACAAGATTTCCCGTGCTCTCATTTTTTCTGTAAAATGTTTTGCTAATTGTGCCGTATCAAATCCTTTATGAAATTAATAATCAAACACAAAAATAATCAGTGTTTTACACAATATTCGCTTCACAAAAGTGTATTTTTAAAGTCTAAAATGTGTGCTTAATATTTATCTTTTAAATTATTTTTTCCTGTTTCTTCTCAATTTACTCCCACCTAAAATATCATTCAGTATTTTTTAATTAAAAATATTTTTGTTCTTTATCTCTTTCAATATATTATTCTTCAATTATCATTCATATACAAACATTTTTTTTTAAAAAAAAATTCCTGTCACTGTCGGTCTGTACTAGGCTCCTAGCTAACCACGTACCACTCTTAAATAAATAAGATTATTAATTAAATACTCCCTCCATTTTTTATTAAATGTCACTTTGACTTTTTTAATATTTTTAAAATAAGTGTCATTTTACACATTTTTCTTTAATTTTGACAATTTTACCCTTATACATTAAACTCTCTCCATTTTCTTTATCTTGATTTAAGTTTTTTCCCTTTTGAATATAGTATATAGCATAAATCATGAATAAACTTTAATTATTGTATACATGAATATCACCTACATTATTGACCACATTCATTACTAACACATAAATTTAATATTAAAATTAGTTATCATTAATGAAGGGTAAAATGGTCCATGGTTATATATCTTAATTTGTTAAAAATTGTTAAAATGACACTTAATTAAAAGTGGAGGGAGTAGTATACTTTGTCACTGATAAAAAAAATAATACTGTCATCTTCTAAAATTAGGAATTTAGGACTCGAGTTTGTATTGAATGTATAATTACAAGTGTTGAAAGTCTAAACAACTAACTTTTTAAAGGCCCAATATCAAAGGAATCCTAATTAACTCAAAAATGTTCTAATTATGAATGAAATTGTGGTGCAAATGCAATAAACTCGAGAATAGAATGAATAATTGAATAAAATGATATAAGAATAATAATTTTTATAATTGGTATGAATCAGAAATGAAATGTAAGTATTATATAAATTTATGATTATTAAAAATATAATGGTTTGTTGGAATTATTATATATATTTTAAACAATAATAATATTATTATTAATTTTAATTATTAGATCTTTAATATTTATATATATGTTTTTATTATTTATAAATTTTCATTTAATAATATTATTAATATTTATTACTTTTATATATTTTTATTATTTTTATATTTGTATTTAATAATAATATTTATTATTTTTATATATTTTTTATTATAATCCTTCTATTATTTTTTTATATTTTAATTTAAATGATAAATAATGCTCCAATATTAATTTTTTTATAATTATTTAAGATAATTAATATTATTAATTATTATTATTATTTATATTTTTATTAATATGTTGTGAATTATTATTATATTATTTATATTATTAAAATATTTTTTTATTTTTATTATTGGAATTAAATTTATAATTTATTTTTTTAATAAATAATATTATTATTATTACAATTACAATTATAATTATTACTATAATTATTGTTGTTTGTTATTTTTGAAAGTATAAAATAATGTTGTTAAAATTAAAAAATAAGTTATGACATTTTTGTAAAATGTTTTTTTAAAAAACTCATTTTTAAAGATATGAGAATAACTAAAATCATAGGTTGTGAACAATCACCATTCCCAAAGGTTCCTAATATAAAAAAATACCAACATTTGAAATAGAAATAATAATAATTCTCATCTCATTTTTGTATATCAATTATGTCATTAATGGCTTCAAGTATGGAATTATTATAAATATCGCACCCCCTCAATGAAAGAGACCACTCTTTAACACTATACAAATATACTTTTTAATTTAAACTTCAGAATCCTTGCACAAAAAACTCTCCCCGGTATGAGTTTTACAGATTCATCATCAGATGGAAGCATTAATTTGAAAAAGATGAACACCCCACGAGAGCAAATATTTTTGTCAGCAAAGAAAGATTATGGGATAATGACATTTATCGAAAGGGTCCGCAAAGCAAGATTACAGCTCATTTTTCAAATATTTTACTCTTATTATTATTATTATTATTATTATTATTATTATTTTTCTACTACATTATTTGAGAGAGAGAAGGGGTCTTGTTGTGAAAATAAAGACATCAGAGATGACGAGTACAAGTTAACTAATTTCCATGACTATACTCATTAGGTCCATGGATCATATGGGTCGGGTCAAATAAGATAAAATGTATTTTTAAATTTATAATTTTTATAGTCTGCTTCATACTGATCTTTGGATCAACATATCGAGTTGTGCTCAAATTATGGGCTGTATTAATTAGAACAAGGTCAAAAAGATAAAAAAATAAAAACTGCAAATTTATAGTTTCATTCTATTGCACACTTTCATTATGGGCTGAATCATATATTATTTCTTATTTTCATTCTATAAGGGGAAAATGTGATTTCTAGCTTGCTCGTCATTCTTATTTTTATATATATTTTGAACTTCGAACTACTTTGCAATTTCAATTTCCAATTCAAAGAGATTATTTAAAAGGTTTACAAATAAATTTAAAAACAAAACATTTTATTGAGTTCGGTGTTCAATTTGGTAACCACGTGGCATCTCCGATCACTATAAGAAAACTGACTTTTAGCGACAGCTTCTTCTCATCTATTAGTGTTTCTTTAGCTAAAAGTCTCTTTAGTGACAGAAATTTAAAAATTAATGACAGGACCTCTCACTAAAAGTCAATTACTATTGACAGGATCTCTGTCATTAAAAGTTAATTTTCTTGTAGTGGATAATAAGAGTTAATTGCATCAATTTTGTGTTGACGTTTATCGGTGTATCGAATTGCAACACTTATTTAGTTTGTGTATCGAATTGTAAAATTAAAAAAAAAAATTGTAATGGATAAATACTCAAAAGTCGTGAATATTTATGCAATTAACCATTATTTATATAATTAAGAGTAATTCTTTTTTTAAATGTTTTGTTTTTTATCCTATTTTTTTTTTCATTCATGCATGTTTACAAAATTCAATATTTTAATATTTTTATAAGTAAACATAAATGGTAAAGTCTAGTATGCACTCGAGTGCATGTGCACCCTAGTCTAAAGAAAAGTGTATGTTATTAAACTGAAAAGTACAACACAATATTACTAAAACGTGTAAGTCCATAGCAGACCAACCCAACATAAATTATTATTTTCTTGAAATAAAGACTTGACATTTATGTTCGAACATTGTCAAAATCATTATTATTGGCTAATTTATCATCATTTTCAAACCAATTAAATTAGTTACATAAAAACGGACTAAAACACTCAACTTTGTAAAAAAAATGATAAAATCAAAAGTGAAACTACAACTAATTAAAAGATTTTTTTTTTAAAATATATTTGTCCTTCTTGCTTCAAAAAAAAAAAAAAATTATATATATATATATATATATATATATATATATATATATATTTGTCCTTTAATAATTTGACACAATAAATGAAGCTACCCAACCTATCTGTCTGTCTCCACTATAGTCTTAATTATTTAAATAATTTCCAAGGAATTGTACCACTATATATATCTTCACTCTCCAATCTTGTTTTGCCCATCTCCAAGAACCTCTAAACTCTCTCTCTCCCTCTCTCTCTATTTTAAGTATGTATGCTAGCAACCCAGAGGCGTCCCTGGTTTTGTGCACCAAAGGTGTCCACTATGTTCCCAGAAAGTAATGATATTTCCTTACTTTAATTGCCTTAATTTCTTTATTAATTATGTATCTTTATTTCTAATTAATTTTTTCAATATTCGTTAACCTACTCTTTCACTTGCATGGGTTAGTTAATTAAATTTTATCGACTGAAATTTAATCACTGGAGTTTAGTGTTGAATGGGATACATATATATAGTAATAATAATAATAGGACAACTTGATAATCTAAAGTATATATTTTTCCATTTAGTTTACAATATTGGGAAAAAAACTATACCTATATATATTCGTTCCATTTTTAGTTGAACATTTACTGTTTGTACGAGTTTTTAATGTCAGCATTGTTTATTAATATTAAAAGTGATAAACTTATTTTTTAGGAGGGATATTATGAGTATTTTTACTTTATTGGAGATATAAGTTTTTGTTAGTGTGTAAAAAGTAAATAAGAGAGGTTTGAGAGAGTATTTTTTAAAGGAGTGAGAGGAGTCGCTTTTTTCGAATAAGGAAATGCTCAATTAAAAATTGACGAATGTTTTTTTACAAATGTTTAAATAATAATGAGACAGACGACGGATGTAATTAATTTTTTTTTTTTTTATCTTTTTAATTATGCAGATGGGAACGTATGTGAAATATCATCACGTTGGGGATGAGGTCGGTTGATAGGTATTTCATCAACGTTGATCTTTGTTGGGAGATGCCATGAACGAATTGTTTTAATTATAACCTTATCCCCTTTAAGTGCGAAGTAGATTATGTATTTTCTGTTGTCGTTGGATCTTGTTGATGTCGTAAGTTTGTCATGTGAAATAATAATTGGGGATTTTATCTTCAATTTGTTTATTTATGTTTGTTTTTCCCTCTAATTTTCAGCTCTAACTCCATCATTTTATATTAAAAACTTTTATTTATATTTATTTTTCCTCTAACTTTTATTTTATTTTTCTCATGCATTCCATAATTATGAAGAATATCAGCTGCTGCGAGTTTACAAGTGTTCATATATAGATTCGCGTAGTAGAGCCACTCCATGAGGATAAAAATAGAAGCAAAATAACTTAGTTATCTACAATATTAAATAAAAAGATAAATATATATAAATGCAACCTAGTCTCTACACTGACTGAGGGGTCAAGCTAGAGTATATATGTTATTTAAAAATGAATTAGATAATGTAATATAGAAAGAAAATAAGAAATAATATATGACTCAATCTATAATCTTTCTAAGTCTTTTTTTTTTTTTTCGTTTCACTTGAACAGCGGTTATGAACCGCTGTCTAAGTATTTTTTTTTTTTATATATATTTTTTTAATAATAATTTTATATTTTAAAAATCATGTTTATACAAAATTAAAATTTAATTATATACCACTACAAAATATATATATATATATATATATATATATATATACGTCAAATACCAAAAAATCAAATAAATAAACGTACACAAACATACGTCCAATATACACCAAAAACATGAAATATCATCACAAATGTATAAGTTAATATATTACATGCTACCAAAAGTTATACTACTTTAATTATACATATACAAAAATTGATTGTAAATGTACCCTGTTCAATCTTTTTTCCATTTGTCCATTCTTTTGTCGTTGTAAGTCTTGAGCGGGCGGTCATAGACAAACTGCAAACAACGATCAATCAATATAGTTAGATATATAGTATATGAATTTTTATTCAATCAATAATAATTTTAATAAATCGATAAATTGACTTACAGTGTTACGAATCGTCAATCGATAAAAACTGATTATATCCTCAATATAACAACATACAAAATGTCCACAATGGTTTCCATCAAGTTGCCTCGGAACCTGTTATGATTAGCAATTATAAGCACGCGCGCATTACAATTATGATTATTTTGATAACTTACTAAATTAAATTACCTTAACATCTATCCAGCTCACTTTATTGAAATTAGATCTTCAGCCTTGATTGTGAAGGCGACTCGGATACATCGTCATCACACTATTATTATTATAATTAGAAAAAAAAATTAGGTGCATAATTTTAAAGTAAAACAAATCATTATATTAGAATATTAAAAATGAATTTACGCTTCCATGTATGACATGAGATCACGACGATTTGCAACCACCCCATCCACAGCTGGGTCCATAAAAAAGACATTTAATGTCTTCATATTTATGGCGACCAACACCCAATGGTTCCTATATTATATTGAGAATATTAAAATTAACTACAAATGTGTAAATAACATATTATGCATACAAATTTTAACGAAATGTTTATTGTACTCATCCCAAATTTGTTGGCCAAAAAATGAGATGTTCTCCCCCACTTAATCTCAGCATATGTTCGACTATCACTTCCATGCCCTGTGTCCTATCACCTCTGCATACTGCTTCCGAAATAAGATACAATCATCCGGACAAGCATGAATTTTCTGATGTGTTAACCCGATGGACTTGAGAATTTGTTTAGCATCATATGCTCTCTTAGGCAGTACATTTCCATCAGGCAATAGACCACTAATTGCTTCCAGCATATTTGTGAAGCACTCATCAGATAACTCGTGAGCTGCTTTTAAGTTCAACAATATCAACACAGCTGACAGTTTCGTTGCCTTCTTACACCCGGATCAAAGGGGTAATCTAGCTAGACACGCGCAAAACCGAACCGCCAAACCGGCCAAACCGCCGGTTACGGTTTACAAACCGAACCGTAACCGAAAAATGACGGTTCGGTTACGGTTCGGCATTTTGACAAACTGCAAACCGCTGGTTTGGCCGGTTTTGGCGATTAACCGGCGGTTTGGCGGTTTTTTATTAAAAAAAAAATTAATTTTTTTAATACACAATTCTTCTATTTTTAATGTATAAATTTAAGTTATATAATTTTTATTCAATTCTAGTAATGTATTTTTTTTAAAAATGAGTTAAAACGAATAAAAAACGAACGAAAATAGAGTGAAAACGAGTGAAAACGGAGATAATATTTTAAAAAAATCCCCTAAACCGCCAAACCGCCAAACCGGCGGTTTTCAAACCGAACCGCCGGTTTGAAAACCGTAACCGTAACCGGCGGTTCGCGGTTCGGTTACGGTTCGCCGAAACCCCAAACCGTAACCGCCGGTTTCTAACCGAAACCGGCGGTTTGGAACCGTTGCCCATGTCTAAATCCAGATAAATCCCCTAACTTCTCTGACATATACGGGTGACTTTCAAATTTCTCATTCAGGAATTCTGAGAGGATACCGGAAGAAACCGGAAAAGTACATAACTTTCAAATTTAAACAAACCCCACTTGAAAAAAAAAAAACATAAAACACTGATGACTTTTATAATATCCCTCGCCCAAGCATATTATCAAACACCTTGAGTGCTTGATATACATACACAAATACACCAATATACATTCACCATTAATATACATACACAAATACATAATATACACCAATATAAATAATATACGTACACTAATTAATAATATACTACTAATTAACATATATATATATATATATATAAACTGAAAATAACTATTAAGCGTGTATATATATATATATATATATATATTATGTACGTAGTTGTGGAAGTGGAAGGGAGCTGGGCGACGGCAACGGCAACGATGACGGCACGCAGGAGAGGAAGTCGCCGGCGACGAGGAGTGAGAGAGAGTGAGGCGACGACGCGAGAGTGAGGGAGGCGACGACGACGACGCGAGAAAGGAGGCCGGCGACGGCGACGGTTGATTTGTTGGAGAACTCTTCTGTTTTTTGAAATTAGGTTGAAATTAAAAACGCGAATGTTAAGGTTTGAGGGAGAAACCCAACTTCAATTTTGAAATTAATGTTGGAGGCTAGAGTACGCGTCGAATTAATTGAAATTTGGGGATGGAGGGCTTTGACCAAAATTTTGAGCTTAGAGAGCGTTTATGAACCGCTTTCCAAGTGTATACTTGGAGAGCGGTTCTAAACCGCTGTATAAGTTCTCTTGCAAAGTGGTTCTCAACCACTGTCCAAGTGAAACACTTGGACAGCGGTTTTGAACCGCTGTTTGTATTAATTCTTTTTTATATATATAAAATCGCTCTCCAAGTGTTTACTTGGAGAGCTGTTTGAAAAAAGGGCTCTCCAAGTGCAGCTCTCCAAGCTTAAATGTGTAGTAGTGGGAGATTGATGCTAATATATATTAGCATTTGTGAAATTTCTTGCGAATATACCACACTAAATCACCTAAAATTAGGGATGACAATTTTCAACATGTATGGACTGGCTCCATAGAAATTTTCAACACGTATGGACTGGCTCCATTGAAATTGTTTGCACCTTAGAGGTTCGAACCTTGAGACCTGGAGATGAGCACACTCCTAAGTCTCAAACCTACACCACTAGGCCAATTCCTTGGGGTTAATTGATTTATTTCGTTATCGTGTTGTTATTGTGTTACGTGTCGTTATCGTGTCACGTCGCCAATAAAATTATCGTGTTGTTATCGTGTCGTGTCGTATTGATACGAAAATTATCGTGTTCATGTCATGTCGACACATATCCTTATCGTGTTGTGTTCGTATTTGGCCTTATTGTGTCGTGTCACTATCGTGTCGATACGAAACACGACACGATAACACGATTTTTTAGCCCTGCTGAACTTCACATCTGATTTGTCGTGAGATTGCTCGAATTTGTGAGTGAATTATGCGCTAGATATCAAGAAATTCTTACAACTTTCGTGTAATCATGAGCTAATTGTTAGATATGTTGATACATGAATGTTTTGTTTGATTTTTAGGAAAGCAAGGAGTTTCGAAGCAAATCACGAGAAATCCAGCCGTTGGATCGTGTCAAAGATGCAACCACATGAAAGGAATCGAAGAGAGGATCTTAACAAGACAAGAATCAAGCCGATCGGACTTCCGGATCAAAAGTTATGCCCAAAGCAAAAGCAAGGACAGAGTGCCACTCGGCCGAGTCGGGCCAAAACTGCAAATTTCGATTTTTTTGAACACTCGGTCGAGTGAACCAACTCGGCCGAATCTGAGAGTTTCAGCAATATTGCACACTCGGCCGAGTGAGCCAACTCGGCCGAGTCACGGGTGGACAAAAGTGTAACACGCTTTTTAACAAGACCACTCGGCCGAGTGAGCTCACTCGGCCGAGTCACTGCTCATTTTTTGCCCTCTTCCAAATTAGACCTAGGGACACGTGTCAAGCTCAAGGGGGAGGGTATAAAAGGCCACAAATTCGTTTTTAATGAGGAGGCAGCCATTAGAAGAGTACTCAAGCTCCACAAATCAAAATTCCACCATCTTTTGCTTGTTTTTCTTAGTTTTAGCCATAGAACTTAGTGAATTTCCATAGATAGGTTATCTTTGAAGTTGTAATTTCATTTCCAAGGTAGATATTGAAGATTGTGTTGAAGTTTTGAAGGTTTATTTCATATTTGCAAGACAAGAGGTGATATCTTATTTTAATTTGAGTATTTTGTTATTATTAAGCATGGGTATGTTTGTTTTCTCACTTATCTTCCTCAATTTCCCTAAATTAGCCATGAGCTAAGCATATTGGTGTTTGGGTGTTGTATAATTGTGATGGAATTAATGTTTTAGGTTGATTTTGATTGTGGAATTCATTGGGAGGTTTATTGGTTAGGTTTATGGGTTTTGTTAGATTATTTGCAAGAACTCAACTCTTAGGTTGTGTTAGAAACTCAATTAATGCAACGAGAGTTGGTTAATTTGGGATAGATAGTATAATCGAGGGTTGGGAGTCGTGTGAATGAGTTAATATTGGTTTATCGCAACGAGAGTTGGGTAAATTTCATTAGAACCCCATTTATCTACATTAATTGCTTTAATTAACATTTAAGTGATTAATGAGAAGGTCATAGGAGCTTGGTTGTTAGTATTCAAGTGGAAAAGCATATCTAGGGATTAGTTTAGTACTCCCTCCGTCCACGAAAAGTAGTCCCATTTGACACATATTCTTTGTCCACCAAATGTAGTCCCATGCACTTTATGGAAACTATCACCCTTCAACTATCAATTAATTACTCAATTTGCCATCAACTTTATTCCTAAACAATCACTTTATTCACAATGGACCCCACAATACCCTATAATACCCTTACTTTATCTACTTTATCTACCATTTTCTTAAAACTTGTGCCCCATCCCCATGTCCCTACTTTTCATGGATGGAGGGAGTATAATTTAGGTAGAGTCGAACCCCCTAGTCGTGTGATTACCCGAGTAAGAAACCTTCTATTCATCCTCTCGATCCTAGGTGCTTGCTCGATATATGCATTAGTGATCGCTTCTACCAAATTCCATCCAATGAATTACACATAAACTTCGACTTTTAATATCGATTCCACACAAGGACCAACACCCGAACACTACCCCTCTCACTTGATTTTTATCATCATATCTTAGTTATTGCTCATCATTGATTGTCATTTGATAGTTTCATTTACATTTTCTTGCACAAAACATGATTTCTCATTATATTCAAAGAAAAACATACACACTAAGGCTACTTTCACAATCTAGTCCCACGGATCGATAATTTAACCGGGCCTTGCTTTTATTACACGCGAACCTCTTATACTTGAGGGGAACGTGTTGGTAAAAACACGTGTCAAGTTTTTGGCGCCGCTGCCGGGGAATAGTTTTGTTTTTAAGTAACTTAGTGTTTGTTGGTCTTGAGTACTAGTGATTTTATTTTTCTTGTTAGTAAGTTCTTGTTTATCTTGTCTTTGGAAATTTATACTTGGTTGATTCTATAGGTGCATGAACACAAGAGGAAGTGGGATCGACCCAATTCCTATTGATTTGGAAATTGAAGCGACCGCTAGAAGAAGAAATCGAGATCGGAATCAAAGACTTGAACAAGAGAGAGTGATGGCGGAAAACAACAATCAAAACATCATTCACCCTCCGGTCGACAATCGAGTCATTGGAGCGGGGAATGAGGGTGGAGTCGGTAATGAGGAAGAGAGAACAATTCGGGATTACTTTGAACCGCCGGTTCAAAGGTACTATGATGGGATCGAGCGCCCTCCGATTGCGCCCAACAACTTTGAAATTAGCCCGAGTCTAATTCGAATGTTAGAGAAGAGACAATTTGGAGGAGAGCCACTTGAAGATCCCAATCAACACTTGTCCCGATTCTTGGAGTATGCGGATACGGTAAAGATCAATAGGGTACATGAGAATACTTTAAAGATAAGGCTCTTTTCTTTCACTTTGAAAGATAAAGCCAAGGAATGGCTTACCTCAATGATCAACAACCGAGTGACCACATGGGACGAGCTTAGCAAGAGGTTCCTATTGAAGTTCTTTCCTCCCTCCAAGACTCTTCAATGCAAGACCGAGATCACTCAATTTCTCCAAAGGGAGAATGAAAGCATCTATAGTGCATGGGAGAGATTCCAAAGTCTTTTGAGGAGGTGTCCTCAACATGGGTTTGCGGAGGAGCAAACGATTAGCTTCTTCTACAATGGATTGGGGCTTTCTTCGAGGCAATACATTGATGCATCCGCGGGTGGACAATTGTTTGCAAAGAGTGCAAGAGTAGCAAAGGAAATCATTGAAGCAATTGCTACAAACACCTACGATTGGCCTATTGATGGAAATAGACCCAATAAAGTTGCTCAAATTGGGAATAACTCTACATCATTGGGTGATACAAGCAAGATGCTCTTGGACAAGGTTGATTTGATGGAGAACAACCAAAGGAGAGAAAATTTTGGTGGGGGAATGGAGATGCCTAACATGTTGAACCAAGTTGAGGATGCTAACTACATGGGAAGGCCCCAATATCCTCAAGGGAATTTTCAAGGAAATTTTCACCAACCACCTTTCCCAAACCAAGCTCCTAATCAAAACCGTTTCCAACAACATGCTCAAGCCCAATTCCAAGGAAATCCTCCTTACAACCCAAATGCTCGGAAGCATGAAAACTTCTCTTATGGAAATCCTAAAGCCGCTCTCACACTCCCTCCGGGATTTGATCCGGGTGCTCGTGCACCAAACAATGAGGGGAGACCACATTTGGAAGACTTGTTGACCACTTTCATAGCTCAAAATAATCAAACGACGGCTCAACAAAACCAAAAGATAGAAAGGTTGGATGAACAAATGCTCTCAATGGCCAAGCAAATAAAGAACATAGAGTTTCACATGAGCCAAATTGCTTCTTCGAGTGGGGGAAATCAAAAAGGCAAGTTCCCTTCTACTACGGAGGCAAATCCTAGAGAGAATTGTATGGCAATTAATCTCCGTAGTGGCACTCAATACGAGGGACCAAGCATGCCAAATGAAGACGAAGATGGAGAATTGAGGATAAGAGAAGGGATGGAGAAAGAAGAGAAGAAAGAAGAAAGGATACCGAAGTGGAAGAAAGCTAAGGAAGCAAGAGAAGCAAAGCATGACGAGAAGATAGAGTGTGATGGGTGGGGAGTTCCAAAAACACTTGTTCCACCACCATTTCCCCAACGGTTTATGAGAAAGAAGCTCGATGAGAAATTTGGAAAGTTTCTTGAAATTTTCAAGAAAGTCACCGTGAATGTACCCTTCTTGGAGGCTCTTGAGGAGATGCCCACTTATGCAAAATTTATGAAAGAGATTCTTTCAAAGAAAAGAAAAGTGGAAGAATGTGAGACGGTAAATCTTCCTATGGAATGTAGTGCTTTAATCCAAAAGAGTCTCCCTCAAAAGTTGGAAGACCCCGGGAGCTTCACATTGGTATGTGAGTTGGGCAATGGAGAAAAGAAGAAAGCACTTTGTGATCTTGGAGCTAGCATAAATTTGATGCCCCTCTCAATGTATGATCGTTTGAAGCTTGGAAGTATGAATCCAACCAACATGACTCTACAATTGGCGGATCGTTCCATAGTTTACCCGGAAGGGGTTGTAGAAGATGTAGTGGTGAAAGTGGATAAATTTAACTTTCATGCCGATTTTGTGGTGATGAATATGGAAGAGGACCCCGGAATTCCTTTGATTTTGGGGAGACCATTCTTAGCTACGGGGGGAGCAACAATTGATGTGAAAGATGGAGAGATCAAGTTGAAAGTGGAGGAGGAAGAAGTGACATTTGTAATGAAGGATATGAAAAATTCCTCACACTCAAGCATAAGCAATGCTATACTCTTCACTTCTCAAATTCTTAATGATTCACATTGTTCTAACAAATCTTGTGTGACTAATATTAACTTTCTTTGTGGCCTAGGAAGAAAAGTTAAGAAAAGAGTTGATCCAAGTTCGAAAGTTCTAAAGAAGAAAGTGAAGGATTGGTATGACAAGAAGAAGAAAATGAAGAACAAAGCAAAGAAGCACCACTATGCTTCTTCTTCAAAAGAAGTTGGTGGTGTTAAGATGAAAGAGGAAGTTTGAACTCTATAAGTTCCGTCCGGCTTGAAGACGTTAAACTTAGCGCTAAATGGGAGGCAACCCATTTTTACTTGCTTTCATAGTGTAGTTTTCTTTTATGTTGTTAGATGATGCTTTTGATGGTGGGTGAGCTTGATTTTTGTAGGTACATTAATATGGACGTATTGCCAAGTGGTTGAAGAAATGGAAGTGGAATCATTGAAGAGATAGAGTGAGAAAAAGAAAAGGAGGTGATAGCCATCATGGAAGGTACACCCTTTCCCAAACTTGGATTGCTTAGCAATTCTCAAGTTTGGGGGGGGGGGGGGTAGGGAAATTTTTCTTTTATTTTTGTACTTGGAGTTTATTGAATATGGGCACATGCAAGTGGTGATTGAGATTTACTTAGAATATTGGATTGTTGTGTGCTCTTGATTGATTTTCATGATGGTGAATTATGTGTGATATAGTGTTGATTGTGAATTAATTTTGAATTATGGGTGAATGTTGATTGAATGATTGGTGTTGTGAGATTCTATGTGATGAAAGTTGACTCATCGATGAACTTACCTTTTGAATGTGTGTTGTGAGAAGAACTAGACTTATGATAATGCTTGTATTCACATCTTTGAAAATCGGTGAGAATTGATCCTTGAACCAATCATGATCCGGTTGTTTATTTGAGAGTGGATTGATCATTGTCCATAATTCTAGAACTTGCCATACGTCTTGCTTGAAACCACAAGTGTGTGAAACAATGGGATATGATTTAGGCCATCTTTTGTTATTAATAGTCACTTAGCCAAATATTCCCATACCAAGAAGAAAATTCCGTAGTTAGCCCATTTGAGCCTTAAAACTTCATCTTTTGGCAACCTACAATGTTTAACCTCTTGAACTTTATAAGCCTTTGCCCTTTACGAGTGGAGGACAAGTGAAAAGTGGACAAACATGAGTTTTGATTTGATATGTGTGTGGAGTGTTTGAGCAAAGAGAAAAAAAAAAGAGAAAGAAAAGATGAGAAACAAAATAAAAAATAAATAAAAAATGGGAGCCCCTAGAAAAGAAAGTGAAAAGAATGAAAAATAAAAAAAAGAGAAGAGGGGAATCTCCCAAAAACATGTGCTTAAGAGCAAAAAGTGGACTCTTGAAAGAAACAAAGGAAGAAAATTCTTGAGAATGAAAAGAAAAGTGAGGATGATGGATGGTTTGTTTTGAATGAAATGAAATGAGAAAAAAATGAAGAGAATGAAAAGAAAAAAAAAATGGTTCGTTGTCTTCCACTAGTCGAGTCACATTTTCCAAATTCTTCCCACCGTTTCCAAAGAGCCAACGTTACATCCAAATCGAAGTCCTTTTGATCCCATTGTGAAGCATAACAAAGTGGTAGATAGATGAGATTTGTGGCAAGCTTATGGTGATTATGTGATGTGATTCAATTGATGAGTGAAAGCATAGCCTCAATTTACTTGTGTGAATGAGAGAAACACTTCTTGTGAGGATTGTGAATCAAGTGCTTGATTTTGCTTTAATCACAACATGCATGAAGATGGTAGGGGAATTCATGGTTGATAAGGTTCATTGGAAGTGCACTTGATCATATCATTGGTTTAATTGGATCCATAGTTCAAATTCTTCACAATCACTCTCCTTTATTCTTTTCTTTCTTTGCTTGGGGACAAGCAAGTCTTTAAGTTTGGGGGGGGTGATTTGTCGTGAGATTGCTCGAATTTGTGGGTGAATTATGCGCTAGATATCAAGAAATTATTACAACTTTCGTGTAATCATGAGCTAATTGTTAGATATGTTGATACATGAATGTTTTGTTTGATTTTTAGGAAAGCAAGGAGTTTCGAAGAAAATCACGAGAAATCCAGCCGTTGGATCGTGTCAAAGATGCAACCACATGAAAGGAATCGAAGAGAGGATCTTAACAAGACAAGAATCAAGCCGATCGGACTTCCGGATCAAAAGTTATGCCCAAAGCAAAAGCAAGGTCAGAGTGCCACTCGGCCGAGTGAGCCCAACTCGGCCGAGTCGGGCCAAAACTGCAAATTTCGATTTTTTTGAACACTCGGTCGAGTGAACCAACTCGGCCGAATCTGAGAGTTTCAGCAATATTGCACACTCGGCCGAGTGAGCCAACTCGGCCGAGTCACGGGTGGACAAAAGTGTAACACGCTTTTTAACAAGACCACTCGGTCGAGTGAGCTCACTCGGCCGAGTCACTGCTCATTTTTTGCCCTCTTCCAAATTAGACCTAGGGACACGTGCCAAGCTCAAGGGGAAGGGTATAATAGGCCACAAATTCGTTTTTAATGAGGAGGCAGCCATTAGAAGAGTACTCAAGCTCCACAAATCAAAATTCCACCATCTTTTGCTTGTTTTTCTTAGTTTTAGCCATAGAACTTAGTGAATTTCCATAGATAGGTTGTCTTTGAAGTTGTAATTTCATTTCCAAGGTAGAGATTGAAGATTGTGTTGAAGTTTTGAAGGTTTATTTCATATTTGCAAGACAAGAGGTGATATCTTATTTTAATTTGAGTATTTTGTTATTATTAAGCATGGGTATGTTTGTTTTCTCACTTATCTTCCTCAATTTCCCTAAATTAGCCATGAGCTAAGCTTATTGGTGTTTGGGTGTTGTATAATTGTGATGGAATTAATGTTTTAGGTTGATTTTGATTGTGGAATTCATTGGGAGGTTTATTGGTTAGGTTTATGGGTTTTGTTAGATTATTTGCAAGAACTCAACTATTAGGTTGTGTTAGAAACTCAATTAATGCAACGAGAGTTGGTTAATTTGGGATAGATAGTATAATCGAGGGTTGGGAGTCGTGTGAATGAGTTAATATTGGTTTATCGCAACGAGAGTTGGGTAAATTTCATTAGAACCCCATTTATCTATATTAATTGCTTTAATTAACATTTAAGTGATTAATGAGAAGGCCATAGGAGCTTGGCTGTTAGTATTCAAGTGGAAAAGCATATCTAGGGATTAGTTTAGTATAATTTAGGTAGAGTCGAACCCCCTAGTCGTGTGATTACCCGAGTAAGAAACCTTCTATTCATCCTCTCGATCCTAGGTGCTTGCTCGATATATGCATTAGTGATCGCTTCTACCAAATTCCATCCAATGAATTACACATAAACTTCGACTTTTAATATCGATTCCACACAAGGACCAACACCCGAACACTACCCCTCTCACTTGATTTTTATCATCATATCTTAGTTATTGCTCATCATTGATTGTCATTTGATAGTTTCATTTACATTTTCTTGCACAAAACATGATTTCTCATTATATTCAAAGAAAAACATACACACTAAGGCTACTTTCACAATCTAGTCCCACAGATCGATAATTTAACCGGCCTTGCTTTTATTACACGCGAACCTCTTATACTTGAGGGGAACGTGTTGGTAAAAACACGTGTCAACATCTTTAATTTATCTTACATTACCAATCACTAAATCCTATTTTCTAAAAAGTGTATCAGTCACACAGTGCAAGTCATCCCGGAATGAAGGGATCGGAGTAACTTACCATGAGCATTCCGCCTTCTGAATGTCAAGAGAGCAGCCAATGCAGCAATATTAATTGGCAGAATCAACAAGACTTTTGTCCTTAATTAAGCAAAGGAGAAATTCCGATAAGATTGCAGCAAAAACACACACACACATATATATATATATATATATATATATATATATATGGGTATATGACAGAATGTGAATAACACATAAAAGAGAATTGGGAGAAAATCACCGAGAATTGGTGAGGCGTGTATATTCATATATATATACAAGTGAGATTACAAACAAACTCCCATAATTGTGGGAAGATTTGGTCAACATAAAATAAATCTAAATAAGAGAGAATATCTACACAATCAATTTATGATTCTAAATTATTCCTATTACCCCCCGTCAAGCGCTGCGTGGGATGAAGACACACGCAAAGCTTGGAACGTAGAAACTCAAAAGCGGGACGTGGAAGGCTCTTTGTGAAGATATCGGCAAGCTGTAGATGAGAGGGAACAAAACCAGTAGAAATACGACCAGAGGATACCAGTTCACGAACAAAATGGTAATCCAAGTCAATGTGTTTGGCTCGCTTGTGTGCAACAGGATTTTGACTTAAAAATAGTGCACTTTTGTTGTCACACAACAAAGTAGGGCGATCAGGAGGAAGGGCTCGAAGTTCCTTAAGAAGATTAATAACCCATACAAGTTCTGCAGCAGCATTCGCCATAGCACGGTACTCAGACTCACAGCTAGAGCGAGAAACGGTTGGTTGTTTCTTAGCACTCCAGGAAATAAGATTGCCCCCAAGAAAAATCGAATACCCATATGTCGAACGACGAGTCTCAACACAACGAGCCCAGTCTGCATCAGAATAACCCAGAACAGAAGAGTCTGAGCGCTTAGTGAAGGAGAGGCCAAAGTGAATTGTCCCTTTCACATAGCGAAGAATACGCTTAACCGCCAAAAAATGATCTTCAGTAGGTGACTGAAGAAACTGACTCACAGAACTAACAGCATAAGACAGATCTGGTCTAGTGATGGTCAAATACTGCAATGCACCAACTAGAGATCTGTACAAAGTAGGATCCTTGAAAATAGGGCCAGTGCTGACAAGTGACTCACCCGTCGCCAAGGGAGTCGAGACAGGTTTTGCATCCATCAATTCCGCACGCTGAAGAATGTCAAACGCGTATTTAGCTTGCCCAACAAACAAGCCAGTATCAGTGGAGGAAACTTCAAGGCCAAGAAAATAGCTCAAGGAACCAAGATCCTTGATAGCAAATTCATCACCAGTGCGATGAATAAAGCGACGAAGAGCGGCCTGATCATTGCCTGTAACAATAATATCATCAACATACAAGAGGAGGTAAATAATAGAGTTACCCTGATGAAGATGAAAAAGAGATGAATCAGAACGACTCTGAGAGAAACCCAAACCGAAGAGAAACGAACTGAAACGCTGGTACCAGGCAAGAGGAGCCTGACGAAGACCATACAAAGCCTTCTTCAGACGATAAACATGATCTGGTAAACGAGGATCAACAAAGCCAGGGGGCTGAGCCATGAAGACAGGTTTCTGAAGAACCCCATTGAGGAAGGCATTCTTGACATCAAGCTGATGAAGAGGCCAACCCTGCCGAACAGAGAGAGCCAAAACAATCTGAACCGTAGCCGCCTTCACAACAGGACTGAAAGTATGGTGAAAATCAGTACCAGGAACCTGAGTAAACCCCTGTGCCACTAAGCGAGCTTTGTGACGATCGATCGACCCATCAGCAAGAAACTTCGTACGAAACACCCACTTTGAACCAACAATGTTAGTACCAGAGGGACGAGGCACCAAATCCCAAGTGGAGTTTGAACGAAGGGCGTCAATCTCTTCTTGCATAGCAGCAAGCCAATGAGGATGTTTAACGGCAGACTTGAAACCACGGGGCTCAGAGGTGGCGACGAGAGCCGATAGAAGAGCAGAAGAAGCTAAATCAACTGGATAACGGGGCTTGAATATACCTGCACGAGCTCGAGTAGTCATAGGGTGAACAGACAGCGTCGAAGCCGGAGGATGAACAACGGGATCAGGTGACGGAGGTGGAGTATGTGTGCCGGCAATGGGAATAAAAGGATCAACAGGATCGGACGGAGGTGTCTGTATAATAGGGTCATCAGGAAGTAACGATGATGAACGAGTATCGTGATCAACAGAGAAGCGGCGTGGAGGACGGACAGGTGCCGATGCAGGAGCCAGAGAAGAATCAGACGCGATATCAAGAAATGTGGAGATATCCAAGTCAGTAACCTTCGTGAGAGACGTGGCCCGTGAGAAGGGAAAGTAGAGCTCATCAAACTGAGCATGTCGAGTGATAAAGACTCGAGAAGACTCCGGATCAAAACAACGAAAGCCCTTCTGAACACTGCTATACCCAAGGAAAATACATGGTCGACTGCGAGGTTCCAACTTATGTGCAGCATAATCCCGAAGATAAGGATACACACGACAGCCAAAAGGCTTGAAAGTATCGTAACTGGGGGGATATCCAAATAATACCTGAAATGGAGAAGAGTTATCGAGGACGACAGACGGAAGCCTATTTATGACATACACGGCAGTAGCAAAGGCATCAAACAATAGAGAGGCGGGAGCATGAGCATGGAAAAGCATGGATAGGCCAGTCTCAGAGATATGACGATGTTTTCGTTCAACTCTGCCATTTTGCTGTGGGGTATAAGGACACGAAGTTCGATGATGAATACCATGTAAGTGCATAAAATCACGAACCTTCCCATTCAAAAACTCAGTTCCACCATCAGACTGAAATATCTTTACAGTTCGAGAAAATTGATTGCAGACAAAGGCATGAAAACGAACAAAGACATCATAGAAATCAGATTTAGCACGCAACGGGTATATCCAAGAGAAGCGAGAAAAGTCATCAACAAAGGCAACATAGTACTTAAAACCATCAGAAGTAGAAACAGGCGCAGGACCCCATAAATCACAATGGATTAAATCAAGAACAGCAGCAGAACGCTTTTCATTCAACGAAAAAGGTAAACGTTTACTCTTTGCCAACTGGCAAGATCCACAAAGACTGGGGTTTGGTAAAACTGAAGTAACAGATAAACAACCTTGTTTATTTAATAATGAAATAACTGAAAACGGGACATGCCCCAAACGTAAATGCCATAAATCAAAACTCGCTTTCAACCTCTTGACCCGAATCGCTGCAACCAAAGCTGGAATACCCCGATCAAGCAGATAAAGCCCCTGATTACACCTTCCCTGAGCCAGGACTTTCTTTGTGACCCGATTCTGAATCGCAAAGAACTTATCAGAAAATATAACATCGACAGGATAATCCGCAGTTAATTTGCTGATAGACAGTAAATTCTTGGTAATATGGGGTACGACAAGCACATCTAACAACTTAACATCCTCAGATAAATTAGTGTTACCAATATGTGAAATATTCAAAACATTACCATTACCAACTATAACAGAACCGTTACCAGAATAGGACTCATGAGTGTCAAGAGCGGATAACGGGTTCGTCATATGTGCTGAGGCGCCCGAATCGAGATACCAATCAGGGGTGGGATCCGAGACATTGCATGTTGAAGTAAATGCCTGAGCAAGGTGTGCAGCGGAGTTGGAATTAAGAGCATTCAGATATTTGGAGCATTTATCGGCGTAGTGTTCCCCACGACACAACTGACACCTAGGAGGTCGACGAAATCCACCACCAGTAGAGTTGCCATCCCTCCTGCCAGAATTCCTATTACCACCAGAATGTCCATTACCTCCAGAAAAACCAGAATAGCGAGAGGAGTATTGGGGCTGCTGTTGGCTGCGGTTTTGCGAACGAATAGGCTGCCATGGATTACTCGATTGTGAAGGCCCATCGCGAATAGCAGAGAAAGCAGCAGGCGTAGGAGAGAGACCCTCCATGGATCGTAACATCATGTCAAATTGCACCGCCTGATGCAAGAGATCCCGAAACGTCGGGATCGGAGAGATAGCCATACGGGTATCGGCGAAACCCGCAAACTGAATTCCCAATCCACGAAGGAACCAATGGCTTTTATCAGAGGAGTCAATCGGGTGACCAATAGCATGTAACTGATCACAAAGGTGTTTGAATTTTCGCCCATAATCTTCCACGGATAAGTCTCCGCGTCTAAGAGATAATAACTCCTCACGTAGTTGATGTGAGCGAGAAGTAGAAGCATACACAGATTCAAGCGCCTCCCACGCTTGATGAGCAGATGTGCAATCAATAACTTCAGACGCTGCATCGGGAGAGAGAGAGGTAAATAGAACACTGAGCAAACGTTTGTCCTTCAAACGCCATGTCTGATATTCCGGATTCGGAGTCGGTTCGGCAGTAGCAGCAGTAGCGGGCGCACCAGCAGGCGTAACAGGTGGAATGGTGGAGGGAGGAGATGGAGATGTACCGTCAAGATGGCCAAGAATATCGAAGCATTCGGCCATGTGAATCGTTTGACGACGCCACATAAGATACGTGGACGAGTCAAGTTTTATTTGCATCATATTGATCATAGTGGTCACCGGAAGGGGATCGGTGGCAGAAGATGTGGACATCTTGTCGATCGAGAGAAGAAAGGAGGGTACCGGTCCTTTGATATCACTCACCGAGAAGGAACAGGCGCTGGATGGAGGAGCAGCGAAGAAGAAAAGAAATAGATTAATTTGCGGAAGAAAGAATTAGGGTTTGGATCGGTAATAAGGCTGATACCATGACAGAATGTGAATAACACATAAAAGAGAATTGGGAGAAAATCACCGAGAATTGGTGAGGCGTGTATATTCATATATATATATACAAGTGAGATTACAAACAAACTCCCATAATTGTGGGAAGATTTGGTCAACATAAAATAAATCTAAATAAGAGAGAATATCTACACAATCAATTTATGATTCTAAATTATTCCTATTAGTATATAATTATAAATCATGCATTTGGAACATAATTAACAGCAAATAAGAACAATTATACCCCCACTATATATCAACAATGTAAACCACTTCTAACTATTCAGTAAATAGCAGGTGAGTACCTCAAGCTCTTTGTGATCATATTAAAGAATAAAATTAAAGATATTTAGGCAGAACGGACTAATTAGTCCCATCACATTTCTTCTTAATTCAACAAAGCAGAAAAAAGTTCATACTGGTACTATTTTTCAAACAAGAAAACCATTAACTTGTTGAAAAAATAGACAGTATGAGCTAAAAAAATTAAGCTCTTGTTAATTCTAAAATTAAAAAATAATTCTATCTAATTAGCCGACTCGAGTGTAATAAAAGTTTTGCTTTTAAGACAGTCACATCCCATGCATGAATTATAATTTATTCTTTATTACGCGTACCAACAAAACATTATTTATTTTGCTAAAATTTTGAATTTTACCTACAAACTTTTAAGTGTACCTTTATTTATTGAACACTAAAACAATATGATGTACTTGTTGACAATCTGGACGACGCAATGAGTGAAGACGTGGAATAAAAGCATTACTTTTGTAAATAGGGTCACAATAAGTATTGCTTTACGCTGCGTCAATAATCATTCATTAAATAGAGTTTTGAACATTTTACACATTTAAAAAAAGAAAAATAGTTATATATTGAAACAAATTAAAAAGGAATAAGGATTAATGTCATCTTTTTGGGATTATGAAATTTATAACTTATAAGGTCCATTCAAATCATGTTTTATAAGAAATAATTATGATTAAATATTAAAGTGATCGAGGTTCTGTCATATCTATAAAATGCAATTACAAATTCGTGGAGTATAATTTTGGAGTTGCCACATATATGTTGATAACTTTGAACAGGGGGTACACTAGTTGGTTCCTGAGGTTCGCATGCAACAGGTACACGTTTCTTGTTTTTATTTGAAATATTGCCCACGCATTTCACACATTATTTCATCGTATTATACACTAGATAGATATGATAGACTGCCTTTTTTTTCCGTCCTATTCCCCTAGCTGTTCTTGATGATCACGAGGGCAACACTATATATGATTCCATATATATTATGAAAAATAAACCCAACATTTTGTGAATTTAGATGTCAATTTTAATGTTTAGTGATTTTAGATCAATAACCCACAAACATCAAACATTTTTTTACATAATGTCACTTTACACACTAAACATTAATAATAATTTTAATAATTATAGTAGTATATAATAAGGAACAATTTGACAACTGAATTATTGTCTTTAGGTATAAATTAATTAGTCCTTAAATTACTTTTTTTTAGTAAAGATAAGTCCTCCAACTTTTAAGGCATAGCAAATAAGCTCACGAGACCCTTCCAAAGAACTAAATCATGAGGCCTTATTTGTATAAAAAATAATTTAGGGTCCACTTTATATTCATGACAATAATTCAGGGTACGTTCAAATTTTATTTAACCATGATTCATACTTAATTTAAAACAAAAAACTTGTATGAGAAGAAATAATTGAGTCTCATTTATTATATTTTTTCCAATGGGTTTATGAACTTTCGTCCAATCATATTTAAAAGTTGTCATACTCGGATTGATCCCCTCGAATTAGTCGATCTTTGACCGGATACCATCTTGCCATCAAAAAAAAAAGTTCAATTAATTTAATTTAATCCAACCTCTCGTTATCAAAAATCTAAATATTTCAAACATCAAAATATAAATAAGTTCAACAAATTTAATGGTAGTTAATAATAAAGAAACATTATGGTGCTATCAACGAGAACACATGCAAGTTTAAATTTTAAAGGAATAAAAAAATATATATATATCCGTAATAAGAAATTAGACAAATATATATCATCATAACAACTCCTTATATATAGTCTAGAGCCATGCATATATATTATAGAGAGGGAGAGAGGGGGAGATATGGAAGAAGAAAATAGGAGAGCACTATTGGAGAATGGGTCGAAAAGTGAAAATGAAGAATTAGGAATTGGGGCAAGGGTATGGGTGGAATCAAAAATGCTATGGTGCATCATAGGGCCAGCTATAGTGAGTCGACTCTCTACTTACACTTACAACATCGTCACCCAGTCCTTCGCCGGCCACATCGGAGACACCGAACTTGCTGCTCTCTCTATCCTAATTGGTGTCATTACTGGTTTCGATTTTGGCCTCTTGGTCTCTCTCTCTCTCTCTCTCTCTCTCTCTCTCCCTAAATCAATCACAAACACTAGCTAGCTACTTCGTCATTATAAAAGTCATACTTTTGTTTGTTACATTCAAATTTCTAAAATTGATTTTTAATTTTATGCCAATTATGACCTATCTCTCTCACACATATATTATATTAGGGGAATTCGAATATTATATGATGTGGAATAGAAGATCTCATTTGGTTTTGGTGGAAACATGGACAGAGGAATATGCATCCCTGGCCTAATGAGAAGTTTTAATAAGTAATTTTATAAATAAAGTAAAATGTGAATTGAGAGTATGTGTGTTCATATATATATATATTTTTTTAATTAGATCGAGTATGTAAATTCATATGAATACAAAATAGTGTGTAAATTTAATTATATGAAATAGATACTCGTATCAATATACGTACTTTAAATTTTTTGGGTGTGAACAGTAGAGAGTTACAAAGAAACGTTGCACATCGATCATTAATCGTTAAAAGAGGGAGGAAGATGGTTTACTAAGGTAGGTAACTGATTATTAATTGAATGCGCGCAGTTGGGAATGGCGAGCGCACTGGAGACATTGTGCGGACAAGCGTACGGCGCAAAACAGTACCACATGCTGGGCATATACATGCAGCGCTGCTGGATCGTACTCCTCGGAATGTGCATTCTTCTTCTGCCCCTCTACGTCTTCGCGGGGCCTCTCCTGAGGCTACTCGGTCAGCCCAAGGAGGTGGCGGACATGGCCGGATACTTGGCCTTGTGGATTATTCCGCTGCATTTCAGCTTCGCTTTTATTTTCCCTCTCCAGAGGTTCCTCCAGTGCCAGGTCAAGAACGCCATCTACGCCTGGTCCGCGGTGGCCGGCCTCGTCGTTCACGTGGTGGTGTCCTGGTTGTTCGTCAGCGTGCTAGGCCTCGGAGTGGTGGGCGCCGCCGCCACTCTCAATATCTCGTGGTGGGTTTTCATTGCCATTATGCTCGTCTACGTCACTTGCGGCGGCTGCCCGGGGACTTGGACCGGCTTTTCCATCCAAGCCTTTTCCGGTCTTTGGGACTTTCTTAAGTTGTCTGCTTCTTCTGGGATCATGCTCTGGTTGCCTATTCTTTTCTTTTTCTTTTTCTTTTTCTTTTTCTTTTTAATTATATATATATATGATTTCTAAATTAATTAATTAATGTATGTGTAATGTACGTGTGCAGTTTGGAGAATTGGTATTACAGAATACTGGTGTTGATGACTGGAAATATGAAGGATGCAGCAATTGCAATTGATGCGCTATCGGTTTGGTAATATAATTATATAAGCGGATATGATTATCTAATTAGGACTATTTATTTTTATACTAATATGAGTATATATATCTTTATAATTAATTTTGGGTGGATTAATTGATTAATATATAATGCAGCATGGCTATAAATGGATGGGAGATGAGTATTCCGCTCTCCTTCTTTGCTGGAACTGGGTAACATGCAAATTCTTTCTTCAAATATCTATCTATCTTTATATATTATTATCAACTACATGCATGTACATTATTGTAACATAGTATATGTTGATGTTGTGCTCCATATATATTATTATATATATGATGTGGTGTGCAGGGTAAGGGTGGCGAACGAACTGGGTGCTGGAAATGGGAAGGGGGCGAGATTCGCGACAGTGGTTTCGGTGGTGACGTCGACCATCATAGGGGTGGTGACAATGATAATAGTTTTAGTTTTTCACCAACAAATTGCACTCCTTTTCTCCTCTAGCAAACCTGTGCTTGATGCAGTCAATACCATGACTCTCCTCTTGGCCTTGACTATTCTTCTCAACAGCATCCAACCTGTTCTCTCTGGTAACCAACCTTAATTTCTTCTATTAATTTTACGTACTCTCAATTTTAATTAATTAATTAGCAAAATAATTGCAGGAGTGGCAGTGGGTTCAGGATGGCAAACACGTGTGGCCTACATTAATCTTGCCTGCTATTACATGGTTGGACTCCCACTTGGGATCTTTATGCAGTTGGTTCTCGACATGGGTGTTAAGGTATATACTAGCTACTCCCTCCCCCTCCATTTTTATAATTCTCGTTTGAGTTGAACACAAGTTTTTTAAAAAAATGATTATTTATGTAAAAAATTAAACTTTGGGGGATGATAAAGCTGTAGAAATAAAGTAGTGATAGAGAGTATTATTTCCTTTATGAATGGGGAATTATAAAATTGAACACATATAAAAAATAAAAATAAAAAACTAACTGAGAATTATAAAATTGGAATGAGAAAATAGATCTAACTTAAAATTATTGTTTTTGTGATGTATAGTAAAGCTGGCTACGAGAAAATGTTGTTTCAACAAGGAATTTTAAACCAATTTAGTGAGCCCGAGAGAAAAAGAGAACTGAACTATATTTTGATAGAAATTAATTATAGTAATTTATATTAATAAAGAATTATATATTTTCTTCAAAAGGCTGATTAAGTTTTAAAATTTAATTTATTCCAGTTATATACATACTCCATTATATTCTGTGACGGTTTCAAGCATGAGACGATAGAATCCCACTTTAAAATTTATATTTTACTTTACTTTAAAACATGATTTGGATAAGATCATAAGTTCACAAATCATGCAATATTATATATGATTGGAACTCGTTTCATATAATTTTTTATCATTTCTTTTCATTTATCATTGAAAGCAACTCAAACTTAATATTTCTGAACAATTTTTTTCAGAATAATACTTGTGTAGTTGTGTGAATTTGGTCATGTGAACTTCATTCTTTGTTTTACTCAAAAAGTTCTAAAAAAACCTTGTGTATAGGATTCTAAAAGGACTTGTTAAATAGAATTACTGTAATAAAATTCACGAATTTCGTGCAAATGCAACTTCACATATATATAAATAAATACCTGCATGGATAAATGCCACTAGAATTCTTAAATTGATTTATTGTAAATAATCTTAAATTTAGGCGCGCCACTCTTGGGTGAAACGGGTATTCCTTAACCCTCATGAAAACAAAAGTGTTTTTGTTTAATTAAAAAGTGATAATGTTTAAGTAAAAAGTGAAATCACTTTTGTTAAAAAATTATCAGTTTTTAATTAAACACTATCACTTTTTTTACAAACAAAAAATCTAAAAATTATGGATTAAAAAGGATCCGTCTTCACGGATCTTTATGACGGTCTCACACAAATTTTTACTCTTAAATTTTATGTGTTTCTTTCTTTTTTTTCTTTTTTTAAGTTTTAACTTAACTTTAATAAATTCTCGACTTATTTAGGGCGTATGGGCTGGAATGATATTTGGTGGAACTCTACTTCAAACAATTATTTTGGTCATCATTACCCTGAGATGCGACTGGGACAAAGAGGTAATTTAAACTATTATTATTTTTATGGAAATTAATGTATTTAACTGAGAGCATACTGTCCAATTTGATATTAAGTGATTTTTTTATATATCTTCATTCGTCTAATTAAATTTTTAACTCGTCGTATTAAAATCAAATCAAAATTATAATTCTAATTGGAATACACAATTGAATGTATACGAACAGCCTATCGTTTTACATCCATAATAAGGCATAAGTAAAGTTATTTGGGTAGATTCGTTTCGTGATAAATTTGGAATTAACAGTTGTCCATAAATAAATGACGTTGTAGCCTATGTTTATACACAAATAAAATAATGTTTGAGTCTTTTTTTTTTTACATATTTTTTTTTTTCAATTTTACTCTTCTTTTAACTTTAGAAAATATCCATATAATTTCTAACGTTCATCTGGAAGTTATAGAGATGGGGTGGTAAAAAGATTCTTCATTTATTAAGAACAAACTAATCAATACATATCATTTCATATATAATTCAAAAAAATAATATTAAAAAATAAATGAACATAGAGGCTAGAGCACTTTAAAACATTTATTCAATTATCCCCTAAAACAAAATCCAATATAAAAAAAAGAATAATATTATCCCTCTGCTCTCTTAATTTTTAAAGAAAATATCTTACATGCTTTCTCTTTTTTATGATTTTTCTTTTAATTGGTGCAGGCAGAGAGAGCTACCAAACACGTCAAGAAATGGTCACTGGTCGTTAAATAGAGAAACGCAGATACAAACTGTTCTCTAAATTCTCATCTCTCAAAATGTCTGCAGTCGACGTGGATTTAGATTATTTTGGGAGGAATATTATATTAGTTTTCTTTTGATTAAGTGTCTATTGCTACAAATAATAATATAATTATGTATTACGAAGTAGTATTCATAAGCATTTAGTAACTTTATTTATCAATCAATTAAATTTTAATAAAATTTTGCCATTAGAGAAAGGTGAATTAATTGAGAAGAAATTGAATTGAGGCATTTTGTACAATTGCAAATTTAATCCATTTTAAATAAAATTATACTCTCTCCTAAATAAGCGATCTTTTTAAATTTTAGCTACGGAGAAAAATAACCATGGCCATGAAAAGACAAATATATACCGCAATAATTTTTTCACTAACATGCCTAGCTACCTTAATTTTAGTTCACATCATCTCATTCTTCATATCTTTTAGTTTTAGGAGTAAAAAAGTAAAGAAATGGAGAAAATGTCTAAAACATCACAAAACAATGAAAAAATGGAGAAAAATATCTAAAACATCACATAATTAGAAACAAACTATCTCACCTGAAACATCACTTATCTAAGAATAGAATCCGAGGAAGTATTGGTCAAAATTTTCATTTACAGTGTGTAGCATTTAGAGTTGGACAGGACTTGCTTTGGGTTGTCGAAACCCTCACGGCTTTGCTTTTAAGTTTTCTCCAAAAGGTCTCATACCAATGGAGATACTAGTCTCCCCTTTATACCCAATAATCCTTCAATGCTAATCCGATTTTGGACAATTGTTTGACACTCAACACATGTTTCACTTAATTTCTCTATGATTGGAATGACTCATTATTTTGAGATAAATAGAAGAAAGAAATTTATTTATTTATTTTTTAAAAAAAAATTTGTTCCTTAGTTAAATTTAACTGTTTGAGGTTGTTAAAAAGAAGGTGCGTAAAACTTAAAAGTGTTCGATTATTAAAATTAATTCATTTTAACATATGACAATATCTAATGGGTCGGTTCATACACAGCTTTGCTCTGTTTTTAAGTGGGGCGGGGCTCTGTTATTGAGTGGTGGAATTGGTCCTCCAAATTAGCCGAATCTTGAATCTAGGGGTGGGAATGGGCCAAGCTACCCGACAGGGGTCTACGGCTCGGCCTATTAAAGCTCGGCTTGGCTCGTTTAATAAACAAGCCGGGCTCAAACTTTTTTAAAAGCCTATTTAATTAAATAGGTCGGGCTTGAATTTTTTTGTAGGCCTTTCAAGCCCAACCGACCGGCCTATTTAATTTAATATATATATATATATAATATAATAAATATCTAATATATATAGTATTGTACTTAAATATAGAAGACATCCTAAATAAAGGTATTTAATATATATAATTTTTTGTAAAGTCTAGTATGCACTCGAGTGCATGTTATGTACCCTAGTCCATGTTGCACTTTTCAGTTTTACTGACTTACACTTTTTGATAAATGGTGTTGCACTTTTCAATTATTACTAAAAATATTATTATACAGTTTAATAATTGAAAAGTGCAACACCATTTACCAAAAACTGTAAGTCAGTAAAACTGAAAAATGCAACATGGACTAGGGTGCATAACATGCACTCGAGTCCATAGCAGACCAACCCATAATTTTTAACTAGTAAACATTAAGTAATATAATTGGGGATTTTTTATGAAATACAAGTGTTACAATTTTTTTTTTTTTTTAAATGCACTAATAGGTTTATAAAGGCCTTTAAAAGGTTTTCGGGTCAGGCCAAGCCTTAAAAAAAAAGTCTATGATAGGTCATGGGCCAGACTCGGGCCTAAAAAAAATTTAACAGGCCAGACTTTTTTTTATAAAGCCTACCAAGGCCTGATCCATTCCCACCCCAACTTGAATCGTATGCCTGACTTAAAATAAAAAAAAAGGACAAAAATTAATTTAAATGTTCTTCAATATAACTTGAGAAATTGAAAAAGAACAATGGTGTCTTAATTGTATACCTACTTAATGGCCCGTCTATAATGGGCTTAAAAATTAAGCTAATCTGACGTCATACCTTATATATGGCCACGCTTATATTCACAGGTTTATTGAGGACACCCACTAGCTACGCACACACATCGTGGGATGAGGACACCCCGGTAAAAACTCCAAAATACTCTTCTTTTTCTTAAAATTCTAATTCCTTCCATTTATTCATATTCTCAATTTTTAATCGAATGTTTTATAGTTCAATTATTTTGAATTTCCATTAAAAATGGTGGGTTCATTTGGTGTTTTTATTGTTGGGGGTTGTTTTGGGGATGATTCTGCCATGAAATGAAATGGTGGCGGTACTTATCTTGATTTTTTTCAAAATTTCAATAATGGGTATATTAGACTTTTCATGTGTCCTTTAATTGGATTTTTTTTTAGCTCCATAAGTCTGTGGGTGTATAGCCGTGGCCTTTATATATATGCAATGGAGCCCAATATGAATTATTTTAAGCGAATAAAATTTTGAAGATTAATTATTATTCGGAATAAAAATACACAGATTTTTTTTTTTTATGAAAGTTAAATACCCATCCCCAGGACCGTACTAGGTAGTGGTGGTGCTCTAATCACTTGAGCTAACACAGATGGTTTATAAGAAACCACGCATTTTTGGGTTTTTTTTAATAAATAATTATAATTAATAATTATAATAAATATACTTCAAAATTCTCAGCCATATCTTGTCAAAAAAAAAAAAAAAAATCTCAGCCATAAATTTGAAAAAGAAAAAGGGAACAGAAGAAATGGAAAAAACGAATACAAGTTGTTCCAACCAATATTATTTTAATATCATATATGCATGTCGACAAAAATGATTATATAATATTTTTCAATCAATATCTTAAAATAAACAAAGTTTTTGTCTTACAACAAACGACAGGACAGGAGGAATCCACGACAGCTCATGCAACCAATACACAACCATCCTAATATATAAAACAATGGCTCTCTCCTAGATTTTGTTTGTCGTAAATTAATTAACAATTTCGCCTTAAAATGATTTCTCTTTATCATTATCATATTTTGTTATTACAAAATATCAGTTTTTTTACTAATCCATAGATTTTTCGATGCATTAAGAATTAAAAACAATAGAATCACACGAAGGAAACTCGATGGATCAATACACTGAGAAATTTTAATTCAGAACTCTCTCTCTTTTTTGTTTTTTTTAGAAATTCAGAACTGTCGTCGTATGTGCGTTGTCACATTTTTTACGATATGTTTTTTTACCACAATACCCTTATTAAGATATTACTTGACCCTTTTTTTTTTTTTTTTTCTAACTGATCATATTTTACATTTTTCACAACTATATAAGTTAAAACTCATCAATTTTCCACCACTAGTATAGTATGGTCTAAATAATTACTATAGTTTTATGCAAAAACCGAGTACATAAGGAGTAGTTATTCCGTTGTGTTAAAAATAGTTATTTCATATCATGTATATATACGATCTTTTCTAAACAAAGCTACATATAGCAGGCGATCGATCCTTTTTTATTATAATTTTTCTGGCTAAAAAAATGTTTAATGACAGAAATTTAACTTTTAATGACATGTTCGTCATTAATTCTTAATTTATGTTATTAAAGAACGTAACTTTTATTTATTTAATTAAATAAGCTATATATATATATATATAATGACATAATTTTTGTCATGTTGGTTAATTACACACCTCACACACGCGTGTCATTCTTTAGGAGGTGTAACATAAAATGTTACAGTATTATTACATGCCACAAAAATTAAAATATCAATCGATCGATGCTGACATTTAACCAAATATTAAGTTTAATTTCCTTTTCAATTCTATTTCAACATATATATTATTTATTAGTATCTGTTCATATAAATTACTGGCTTGAAAAAAATATCAATTACATATATAATGATTAATCAATTCTATATAATCAAAATCACATTTGAATTAATTTTCAGAATATGAAAAGAATTTCGTCACTCGATCAGTACTCTTTCACTATGAGGGTTAAAGCAGAAAAAAATACGAATAGAAAATGAGATGAGATCGAAATAATTAACCATTGCTTAATTAATAATTTTAAGCAAGTTAATTTACATGAACTAATTAAAATTTGGCTGCTTCCACCACCCATGGCACAAACCTAAAGCCATGCAAATTAAATATGCAAGGCTAAAAAAATTGGGTGTAAAAAAAACACCAAATTAAACAATTAAAATAAAATAAAAATTCAACATGATCGAAGAAAATAAAAGCTCAACTCCTGGCCATTTTTACTAGCGTCTGGATCAATCAAATGAAACGACTCGGAATTGGGAGAAGCATGAAACCTCTCGAACTTTCCTCGAAGATACATGACATCATTTTCAGCAATGCCCGCCCCAACGACGACGTTTTCGATTTTCCTCAAAACCTCCATATCGGCCTCCGAGGGTTTCCTCTTCACCGCAAACCCTAATTTCCTTCCATTGCAGTACATTGTCCACGTTGGCATCGACAACACTGAACCTGATACGACGACGTCGCTTTTACATTCGAAGGCGAATCGTATCGACCCTCCTTTCATTTCCTTTGCAAGAACATTGGTAGGAATCGCAAGTTCAAGCAGGAGAATCGAGTTAGGGCTTGTTTGGATGCAGAAATTCACTTTTCCACGCCGGTTGCCGAATAGCGTGCCCGTGATTAATGTGGATTTCGGAGAAGATATTTCCAAGTTGTCGTCTTGTGTTACGATGCAGGTGCACGATGGGATGAGGAGCTCCGCGATGGCGCGGAGGAGCCGCCACGATCGGACTTGTTTCTCGCAGTCCACGGTTGTTACACCGGTGGAGACGCCGCCGGACATTATCATGCTATAAATATGGAGGATATATGCGTGCGATATATATATGGCTAGCTCTCAAACAATTTTAGTGCCAACAATGATATATATATAATTATGTACTGTTATAAATTATTTACTCTTTATTTATTGATCAAGAATTTGAGTGTCCATGTTGTGCCTGGTTACTATTGTTAATTTTACGAAATATTGATGTAATACAATATTAATTAAAACATGTTCGTTTTTAAAAAAAAAAAAAAAAAAAAAAAATTGTTTACGTGGTTCACTGAAATTCATGTCCGTGTATTTTATAGATTTGTTCGTTAAATTTGTGCTGTGAAATACCAGTTCAGATTTATGTGTCATTTTTCATGTTTTATTGATTATTTCACATTTTGAATTTTTAATACAACGTGATCTTTAATATTACAAACTACTTATAATATGTGGGAGTTTTCAGTCCACGTAGGTTTCTTATTATACGTATAATACGCATTGAATTTTTAGTAAATTTTAGTAGTATTAAATAGGCGGGGAGCCAGGGATCCAATTAAATCGATATTTTTTTATGTATGTGGTGAATGTGCAATATTCTTGTAGTAGCACTTTTAATTTAAATTGGGCAGACAAGTCATAATAAAGTAGGTGAACAGTAAGCTGATGCGACTAATTATTGTGTGGTCTTTTGGGCTGGAAAAAAGGGAAAACAATAATGGTGGGGGCAGATTGTCAACACCTATTTCTTTATCAATATTATATATCAACATTAAACAAATTGTACGTTAAAATTACTTTATTCGTTGCCTTTTTTAGGGAAAAAAAACCCCCAAAATTTGTGAAAACTAAAAATTGAGATTCTTCGGATATATAATATCGTCTATATATTCCTAAAATTTATATTTTTCCAGTTTTATCCTTACTTTTTCATTCTCCATCAAACTTGATGACATACTTTTTTTTACTATCATTTATCGAAATAATATTAGTTAGAGTAGTTGTTCTAGTTGTAACATCTCTTGTAAATCTTCCGTAGGATGAAAATCATTTTTTCTATTCAATTTGATGATATAATTTTCTACTCAAATCAATATTAGTTCTATATTTCTCATTTCTCTCAATATGCATTCTCTATTCAATTTGTTCTTGTTATGAAATTTCACACTATCATTTATTGACCTGAAATCAACCATTTAAAGATAATTATAATTAATTACATTTACAATTCACATTTGACATTCTGATCAAATAGTTGACTGTGTTAGTCAACGGACGGTCAACCAACAAAAAGACGAAGTATAAGTGTATTTTAAAACATTTTTTTAATGAAAAAAGGACAATAAATAATACTCCTATTATCGTTTTAATTTTGAATTATAAATTATAATCGAAGACTTGAAGATTAATTAAGTGAAGTGGTTGAAAGAATTTGAAAATGAGCGCGTATACTAACTAGACTATGAGAAAAAGGTCATGTGGAACTAAAATATACTGCACATATATTTTTGTAGTTTTATGGGATGATTAGAATGTTCTTAATTGAATCAGATGTTAGTTGATTTAATTAGTTTGTGTGAGTTAGTGTAGTTAGATTCAGACGAGATTGTTTGAAGTTAAACGAGTTGGGATCAACTATATGGATAAGTTCAATTAATATGTCTTAGATAACTTAGTCAGCAAAGAACAACTGAAGTTTAGTTAGTTGTGTTCAAGTCGATTAAATGTTCAACTTGTAAAAGTTACTTACATTACTCCTTCTGTCCTATAATTGTTTGTACTCTTTCTTTATTCGTCTGTTCCACAATTGTTTGCACGTTTAAAAAAGAAAACTTTTTTATAAACTCCACCCTCACAATATTCACATTTTTACACAAAATGTCATTACTTTTACCCTCAATCCAATCATTCACTTTACTTTATTCATAAAAGTTTACAAAATTACCCCTCAACACTCCACTCATTACACTTTTTCTTAGTTTGTGTGCCCATAAAGTGGTGCAAACAGTCCCGGGACGGAGGGAGTACTTTTTAGAACGGTTATTTTGTTACAACCATATATAATGCAGTTACTTTCTCAAAAGGTTGAGAAGTTATGCTTGAAGATTTCTCGAGTCTATAAATACTAGAAGTATGTAATATCAGAATAATCAACATTTATCAAATACGTATGATTGATAAGAAGTGAACTCATGAGTTATTACAAAACGGTTGAATGGTTAAACACGAGAGTTGTAAGGATTTTCACATTTAGTGTGTTATAGCTTATTGTTTAAGTATCTTGGTTGTAATCTTGTTTGTTAATTAGTTGAATAGGAAGGAGCTCATCACATAGGGTGGACATAGATAATTTAATCGGATCACTTATATTTTCTGTGTTGTTAGATCACAATTTCTTTTTTCTTTTTTTTTTTTTGGTGATTTCATACTATAAATTTGATATTGTTTGATCGAACTCATAGCAACTGCAATAATTAAAAATAAGATATTTACGAAAAAAAAAAAAAAATCATGTGTATGGGAAGATATTTAAGAAGTTGGGTAGGTCTCTTGTAAGGAATTGAGTAAATTTTAAAAAATTGGTAGGATTGATAATAAAAATAAAATACGCGAAAAATATGTATGATTATTTACGTAGCTTAAACGGTTGAGAATAGTTTTTTTTTATGTTGAGGTCTAATGTTCAACTCTTACATCTAACAATTTTCACATATATTTTTTTTTAATTATAAAAGTGCATGTTGAAAATAAGAAAAAGTGTAACATGCAATTTACAATTTTTTAGCATGTTATTTTGCAATTTTTTAGCATGTTATTTTGCAATATTTTAGCATGCAATATTGGGCAATAATAATTTCAGTTATAATGACATACACTTGTTAGTGATGTTATGTTACACATATTTTATTGCACTTTTCAATTGTAGTGACTTACTATTTTCAACAATATTTTTTTAGTTATATTGACTTACACTTTTTAGTAATGTTATGCTACACCTTTTAGTCATATTTTGTTGCACTTTTCAGTTGTAGTGACTTACAATTTTCAACAATATGTTCAGTTATAGTGACTTACACTTTTTAGTAATGTTATGTTACACTTTTTACTCGTATTTTGTTACACTTTTCAGTTAAAATAACTTACACTTTTCATTAAAATATTGTGTTGCACTTTTCAAGTATATTGACATGCACTTTTTAATAATATTGTGTTGCACTTTCTAGTTATACTAACTTGCATTTTCTAGTTATAATGACTTATACTTTTCATTAAAAGTTGTGTTGCACTTTTCAATTATAGTGACTTACACTTTTTAATAAAAAAATGTGTTACACTTTTTAGTAATATTGTGTTACACTTTTTAGTAATATTAACTTACACTTTTCAACACACACAATTCAAAAAAAAATTACAAAAAAAAAAATAATAATAAAAAAATATTAACCAAGTCAAAATTTTTATTCACAATCATCTTGAATATTTAGGGTTCACAATATTCTTGAATATTTAAGATTTAAGTTGACCAAGTCAACTATATATATAAGACCAATCCTAAGAAGTTTGATGTAATATACTAAGCTCAGTCAATTTATCTATTTCATTTTTGTGTTTTATTTAGTGTTTCACTTTACTGAATTTTTAACACGTATTGTTCACATCATTACAAGTTGTTGATTAACATTTCTAACACAATACATGACATTAAATTAGATAATTAACATTTCTAACATATTATAAAACATTAAATCATATAGTGAAATATACCATGTCGCAAATATGGTACAAGACATCGGACAATCATATATATCCAATACTAAAATTATTTATCCGAATTTCAAGGGATGACGTCGGTGAGAATATCAATTGATGGGGACGGAAGGAAAATTATCAAGAACATATCAACAAATAAAGCTACCCATCCGTGTCAAATTAACATACTATATGTATCAAACCATCCACGATGTTGGTTTAAAGTTAGAGTAAAGTTCTGTATAAAATTATTCATTTAAAATTGTTTACAAACTAATTTGGGGATCAAAGTCAGAGCAAAGTGCTCTATATGGACTGGTCCCGCCTTAGAGTTTTGAACCTGAAATTTAAAGAAGAGTGTTCATAAGTTTCAAACCTACCCTACTAGATCAACCCTGAAATAATGAATTTTAATATTTGAAAATATCCTGATTGATTATTTTATATGAGTAATAATATCATTTTATAAATGTTGTAAAAGCTTTTGTGAACTCAGATTTACATGATTTGTTTTAAGTATCACGGTTGTGAACAATGACGGAGCCAAATTTTTTTTTTTGGGAGCTCGATTAATCTTATTATAAAGATAAAATAATATATATTATACATAAAAAAATTATTAAAAATATTTCAATACATCTCATTTCATTCATTTAAATTTAACAACTTTTGTTATGTTTTGAAGAAAATTAATTTTAATTGTTTCAGCTCATAATAGACGAAACAGTGTTAAAATTGTAAAGTTATTAATATTATCAAATTTAAATCCAAGCAAATTATTTTCTTTTTTGGGTTAAAAGTTAACCCCCAACGTCTATTTAAATTAAAATTTTAAGTATTTTATTAGTAGTACGGGGAATTTCTTAACTAAAATTTCAAAATTAAAATATTCAATTTTGATGATATGTTCAGAATGTTAGCCAAAAATTGAGACTACGATACTTTAAAAAATCAATTTTTTTTAATGATTTGTATATTTCGAAAAGAAAATCAATATACATTATGAGGGGCATTTTTTATTATTCTAAAAAAAAATGAATGGTTGACCACATAGATACGACTTGCATTCATTTAAACTTGAATGCCAAATCAAAGTGGAAAAGAAAATAAAAGTGCAAATTATATATTCATGTCGTGTAGAAACTTGCTATAAACCGAAGTCAAGAACGTTAATTAACCTGCAACCTTACCGATACATTAGTCAATATTAGATTGCACAATTGAGCATCCTATTTTACACCAAGCCTCCTAAACAAACTTTTGAGGGCTCAACGATTTAGCTTGATTGTAACACACATGAAATTTTGTGCATGCACAACACAATTCAAATATATAGTTAATATAAATTTTAATTAAGTCTTCCTTAAGTTGAGTAGACAAAAAGATTGACCTTTCGAATTAATGAACCAAATAACATAGACAGAGAAAAATACAAGCCCTCTAGGCCTCTACCAATTTAACTATACAAAATAATTACTCCCTCCGTCCCGTGATTACTTGCACATTTCCCTTATTTGGACGTCCCAAAATTACTTTCTCAAAATTACTTTCACACTCTTAATATGAAAATACCCAACAAAATTAATACCCTCACAACATCATTTTATTTTCAAAATTGCCACCATTTTTTTACATACATTTTACTTTACACCTCATCATATCCACTTTACACCTCACCAAATCACCTAAAATACCCCTCCTTTATCTTACATCACCAACCACTAAATTCACTTTTTTCTTAAACAACGTGCCGGTCAAACCGTGCAAGTAATCCTGGGACGGAGGGAATACTTTTTTTATATCTATTATGCTATTGTTAGTTTTTTAACATCACTATCATGACTTTATATTCTTGGATTCTATCAAAAAGATCTCATTTTAATGTAAATATTTATACAAAAATTTACATCTTAAATAGGAATGTATGAAGAGACCAGAACAAAAGATTCATCAGTTTTGGAAAAGAGAAGAAATTTAGAGGAAATTAATATTAATGTGACCGCCTGGATTTGCATTCTTGCTGTTGCCATACATGTTTGCTTTTCAACAAAACGACGACACGGGCTATAGGGGTAGGGGAATCAATTTGATATTTAAAATAATATGACATTTTGTCGTTTACCAACTCTCAATCATATTGTCTATTCCCCACACGGATTACTTTACATAACCGAAACCAACAATATCATGTGTAACCCCCTTTTTTTCCTTACATATACACAATATCAAATGTCACTTAAAATTGCTTTACTTATTCATGCATCGGATCAATTTCTTTCAATTTGTTATACCACACCATTTATTAGGTAATATTAGTAGCTAGGTTTATGAAAGTAATACCCCCTCCGTTTAAAGGGAATTTGCACCTTTGAATAACAAAGTGTAATGATTGATGTTTTGAAATGTAATTTTGTAAATTTTATGAATATATTTTGAGGGTGAAAAATTTATATTTTGAGGGTGAGGTTATAAAGATATTTACTTTTATGGATAAATATGTATACGTTGTAAAATGATACTTCCTCTATCCAATTTTATTATACTCACTTTCTTTTTATATTTATCCAATTTCATTATGCTTTTCTTTTTTGAAAACAATATTATTCACGTTATATCTTCACCCTCCCACCTTCACTTATTTATTCATATTGTCATTTACTATATTTATAAGTGGACCCAACAATACTCAACCATACTTCTCATTTATCTACTTTATACATAAATTAATCAATATTCATTAAAATATGTGTATTGAGAAATAAACATTATAAATTTGAACAAAGGAAGTATAATATTATTTTATAGTTATTTTGCGTCACTTTAAAGTTAACCAAATATTGTACTCCCTCTGTTCCACAAAGATAGCTACATTTGACTTTACACGCAGATTAAGAAAAATTAATAAATGTAGTCAAATTTAACTAATATGTCAATTTTGCCCTTAGAATCACATTCTCCAAAATTTGTTAAGTTTTAATTACTTTTATTAATTAGAGGTAAAAATTGACAATAAAACATTTAATACTAAAGTAAAAGAAGAAATGTAGTTATAATTTGGGACATCCTAAAAAGGCCGAATATGTAATTATCTTTGCGGGAGAAAGGGAGTATTGATTAGAGATTGAAGTGCTAGAATCTTCGAATCACGAGTTTGGATGATATCAGTTGCACCTCTAACCACAAATCCCAACTTCTATTTTTTAATTGGTGAATCAAATGCATATCTTTAACCTTTTTTTATATTAAATGCATGTCTATAATTTTTGTTTCATATTTCGAAAGCCTCTCCGAAGTTTAATTTTGTGAACTGTCTGTAGTCTGAAAGTGCTAAAGAATATAAGCATGTTTTCTTTTGGGCCTTAGAAATGACGATATGTTGGTGTCGCACAAAATATATTGGGCCTTTTTATAAAGGGGCTGACTATTTACACCCCCATTTGTATTGGATGCACTCCCTCATCGCTTTATTAATTTAATTTAATGATAGTGTGAAAACTCCAAAATACCCTTTTAAGTAATATTACACTACTAACTACACCCCTTGTTCAACCTTTAAACCCTACACCTAATTTCTGGAGCAATCGCCGCCATCGCCACCACCATTTTCGGTGGCCACACCAAACAAAAAAAATTCAAAAATTATAGAAAAAACTTAGAAAATATAAAAAAATAAAAAATTTCGACAAACAAGTGTCGACCATATACACTCTCGTCGATAAATTGTTGTCGATGAGAGTGTATATGGTCGACCTAAAAAGGTCGAAAAAAAATTAAAAAAATTGACAATGTAATGTCGACCATATACACTCTCGTCGACGACAATTGTATATGATCGACATTACATTGTCGAAAATATATAAAACAAAAAATGTTTCTGCAGAAAACCCTAAAAAAAATTGTGGTCGGTCGGTATCTTTACCAGTAAGCGGCGGCCGATGCACATACCTGGGGTGGGGGTGGCCGACATCTTGGACCAGGAGGCGGCGCGGGTTTAACAAAAATTTTTTGCAAAAAATGGAGAGATGGGGGAGGTTGTCGCGGCCGAGGGAGGGGGAGGCCGTCGCGCCGGTGAATCGAGGGAGAGGGGGGGGGGGCGTCGGTGAAGAGAGGAGAGGAAGTGGGCCGCGGCGACAGGGGGTGGTGTGCAGCGACGGCAAGGTGGAGAGATGAATTAGAGTTTGAGAAGGGTGAGGTTAGTAAATGTGTATTTTATAGATAAAGGAGAAAAAATGTTGTTTAGAACAATTCGAGAAGGGTTCATCTATCCTGACAAATTTTGAGGGTGCTATCAATCGAGGTTGGGTTCCCCACGCAAATGGAGGTGTAAATAGTCAGCCCCTTTTATAAAGTATGGCCCATATATAAATTTCGGCCATGAATGTGTTGGAAGCCCATCATGGGCAAAGGTTATGCACAAAAAGGCCCATAGGCTTATATCGATGGATTAAGTGGACTGGAAATTATGAAAATATGTATAATTAAAATTACTAAAATTAAATTATGAAGTCGAATAAAGATAGGTAATAATTTCAATATTATTAATTAATTACAAACTTTTGTCCCACTAGTATACTTAAATAATAAAATAATTAATGTTCGTACATTTTGACTTATGTGATAGTCATATATAATGATCAGATCAACTAGCATTCATACAAATATTAAAAAATGATTGGGAGTATAGTACTACCCATATGAAATAAACTAGGCATTAATGCTGCAAGTGAAATCGTGGAAACTGCAAAGTCCATAGAAATATAATACTCATCACTTCCAAAATAATGTTCCTTTTTTTTCCTTTCTGAAATATACTTTCCATTTTTTAGTGGATAAAATGTTAAAATACTCGTATTTAATGAATGATTATTATTTTAATATTTAATATATAAGAGTATATTTAATAGTTTATAGATAAAATTTAAAAAAATACATGGTAAAGTCTAGTATGCACTCGAGTGCATGTTATGCACCCTAGTCCATGTTGCACTTTTCAGTTTTACTGACTTACACTTTTTGGTAAATGGTGTTGCACTTTTCAATTATTACTAAAAATATTATTATACAGTTTAATAATTGAAAAATGCAACACCATTTACCAAAAAGTGTAAGTCAGTAAAAGTGAAAAGTGCAACATGGACTAGGGTGCATAACATGCACTCGAGTCCATAGCAGACCAACCCAAAATACATACATAATAAATGATATTTTATTGATCAGTATAAAAAATAGAAGGGGGTCATCATTTTCTGAAGGATGAAATAAATAACCGTATTTAATTTAACCCCAACAAAGGGTAGTCTTATTGGTTGGGTCTTGTTTGATTGGTAAGATTGATTAGATTAAAATTATATCTAAACTTTATACATTTAAAAGTATAATCTACTCTTCATTATGAATGTGCTTCTCTCTAGGTTTTAGATTCAAAATTCTTAAGATGCAAATAATTTTTAAAGGGTCAGTTCATACTAAATTCTGACTTTAAGTTGGTCATCACTAGTAGACTGTGAAATTAGTCCTTCAAATTAGTCTGTTACTAAATTTTGCTATAACTTTGAGCTAGTAATCATTAGTGGACGGTGAAATTGATGAATCAAATTAGTCGGTCCTTGAACTGAACACCGAAACTTCAAAAAATAACAATACGTACTTAATTTAGTGACTTCAAGCAATTTTATTTTTTTACTTCATAATGTCACAGAATTTTAAAAGAATTAACGATTCATAACGAATTGAAAGCCTACTATGATTAATTTTCCCTATAAAGAGTAACAATTATCGGTATATAGATTGCAAAGTGTAGGGTCAATTGTTCATGATCACCTCCATGTTGGTAACTTGGTTACCATTTAATTATAAAGTAAGTAGAGTAGAGGGTATATGTTTAAACTAATGAATGATTCGAGGCAAGTGGATATCAAATATCCCTAGCACAATTTGGTCATTCAATTTTTTTTAATTATAAAACGGTTTGATAATAACATTTTTTTTTTCTTTTCAACTAAGCACATCCTAATGTAATCTGATCTTTAGTAATTCATAGCTCTTTCCACTAAGCTCATCTTCAACCAAAAACTTAAAAAATGTAGATTTGGACCCTCTAAAAATGTAGACTTATATACTTTATTCTTAAAATCTTTTTCACTCATTATCTTAATCAATTATTTATATATTTTATTCATTTCTAATACTCCCGTTGGGATTTAGCCCAAGTGTGGTTTTGGCCAAGCCTACACACAAGGATCCAACTTATTGTTGCCCTAATTCTATTCTTGGCAGCCTTCCCATATATTGAGTCACCCTCTCCATTGACAATGACACGACAAACGACGTGAGATTGGAGAGTGGAGAACAGAGTGGAGAACAGTGAGGGTGAAGTGCTACCCATATTGGTGATTGGTTATCTCCACTATATCCCGATACAATCCCGACACGTGTTTGAGTCCGTTCGTGTAACCCGAGTACGAGTGGCGGCCGACAGCACCGAAACCCAACAACTCCTATCCAACAAAAGTATGAAGAAAATTAGACAAAAAAACATATTGTAACTCATTCAATAAAAGAATGGTAATTATATTAACAAATGAATAGTAAGTAATATTATTATATTAAATGTCAAATTAATTTTTTATTGTATGTGTTAGCAAGATAGGAGTTGTAAAGGGAACATAATTACAGGACAAAGACCACTAAACCACCCAGCTAAGTATTCAAGTATTGTGGAAAAATTGATTCATTCTAACGGCGAGGAGGCGCGTGAGCAGTTTCGAAACATCTCTTGACAAAAAGAAGCATCTCATGTAACTTCGAAAACATCTCTTTGCAAAAAGAAATACCCCATGCTAAGATGTCTTCACCATCTTCATCCCGTTCCTCTCTTATTGGTCAACACAGAAACCAAGTAGACTAAAAAATCCATTGGAGCATTGGGTCCACTGCAAAATATGAAAGAAAAAAAATATCAATTTGTTACCAAACAAGACATGTAGAAACGTCAAACGAAAAAAAAGATAACGTACTGAACAAGGCATGAAGGATCTCATAACTAGAAATTTAAATGAGATCGAGGGGACAACCCACAAGTTAGGAACAAAAGACTAAAGAAGCATAGGAAAATAATACGTAGAATAAACGGTAAATAAAAACTAAAACAACTTAAGAACTAAATGAAACATAATAAAATAGAGATGAAACGGGTCAGCCTACTAAGTATACACTGTAGCGATAGAAACTCTTGGTTTATTTAAGCGACAAACAATAGCGATAAGTACGGTGATGCCTATATAGATTAGGGCTTTTTTAGCATAACTTTAGAGAGGGTCTCTCGGCCTTTCCATTACATGTATAGTGGCCGGTCAATGCAATTATTAATTAGATATTGATATATTAAGAAAAACATGACATAGGTTCAATCAATTAGCTAGTACTCCCCCATTTTTTATTAAATGTCACTTTGCTTTTTTCAATATTTTTTAAGCAAGTGTCATTCTACACTGTTTTCTTCAAGTTTGACAATTTTACCCTTGTATATTGTACTCCCTCCATTTTTTATACCTTGATTTAAGCTTTTTCCCTTTTGAATATAGTACTATAACATAAATCATGCATAAACCTTAATTATTGTATAAATGAATATCATCTAATATTGACCACATTCATTACTAAACATAAATTCAATATTAAAATTAGTTATCATTAATGAAGGGTAAAATGGTCCATGATTATATATCTTAATATGTTGAAAATTGTTAAAATGATACTTATTTAAAAGTGGAGAGAGTATTAATATTTCCTGGACCCACAACGAAGAAATTGCTCCTTAATTTTCTCTTCCTTTCGTTCTAAGCATGATACTATTAATATATCCACAATTAATCTTGGAAATTACTAACAACATAATTTATTATATCAAACGGTTAATACAAGTTATCTTATTAAATGAGCTGAAATCATTAAAACTAAGCCCATGCAAAAATATATCGTACGTTTGCTGCAGTGTGAGATGAATTTTGCTATGTAAATCAGCCATGCATGGTTTTAATTAAGGTTTTATAGACTACTGCAATAATTTTTTAATTTTTTTTTTAGATAACTACTGCAATAATTTATTAACTAATCAATATTTAAAGATTATTCATATGAAGTTGCTAATCTGCAACCAAGTTGCACATACTCTCTCCCCTTTTGACTTTTAATTTTCAAATAACCATGTTCTATAAAGTGATGTTACACGATCATTTTACTATTACTCCCCCATCCATGAAAACTAGTTTTATTTGCATTATATTCTTTGTCCACAAAATGTAGTTTCATACCCTTTTTTAAAATATCCTTACTTTATCTATTTTTATTTATCTTTATGGAACTACATTTCATTAAGAGAGGGAGTACTATTTTGAACACAATCCTGTATAAATTAAATTATACTCCCTCTGTCTTTGTTATTTTAAGTGTTTAAAATTATTTATTTATTTTTTCAACAAACTGAACATATAATATTATATTTATTTATACTAAAAACAATTGACAATTTTATAGATTTGTATACATAAAAGGTGAAGAATAATGAACCAAAAGTCAACATTTTAAACACCTATTTGAAATTATGTGTTTTGAGATTAATCAACATTTGTTAATGGTTAGACTTGGTCATTAGAAGGGAACAATTAGACAAATTCAAATTAATCGCAATCATCCTACTATTTAAAAACAAGAAGAAGTTATAATCCATTCTTTCTTCCCCCACAATTCAACCAATTACTCCTTTCATTTTCTTCGATCTCTCAAATCAAATCCATGGGAAGAATTACTCTAAGTTTTAGAGATCTTTTTGGTTTAATTAAAGATAAGGCCTCTCTCTCTAAAGCCGCCTTACTCTCAACCCCAACCGTCCGCCTCGCCGTCCTACGCGCCACCACGCACTCTCCGCCGGCCCCGCCACATGACCACCACATCTCCGCCCTCCTCCTCCACGGAGAAACCTCACGCGCCACTGCCTCCCCCATCATCACCGCCCTAATGGACCGCCTCCACCGCACCCGAAACGGCGTCGTCGCCCTCAAATGCCTTCTCATAATCCACCACATAATTAAACGCGGCCCCTTCATTCTCCAGGACCAGCTTTCCATTTTCCCCGCCACCGGCGGTTATAACTACCTCAAACTCTCCGATTTCCGCGACGGCGCCACCGCATCCCGGTGGGCTTTGTCGTCGTGGGTCCGGTGGTATTCCTGTTATTTAGAAACTCTGCTTTTGACGTCCAGAAATTTTGGGTATTTTCTCTGCTCTTCTTCGACAAGTACGATTAGGGAAAATCAAGAGCAGAGGGTTTCGTCGTTTTTAAACGCCGATTTGATTAAAGAATTCGATTCACTCGTTGTTTTAATTGAAGAAATCTGCAAATTGCCTGATTTTTCAATTACAGAAGGCGATATGCTAGTTAAAGAGATAGTGGGGTTACTGTTGAACGACTATCTTTCATTGGTGAATCAGATTTCGATACGACTCGGTGAGTTTAACGAGAGACTGAGTTGTCTGAGTTTTGGTGACTCGGTGGAACTCGTGTGTGCTTTGAAGCGGTTACAAGATTGCAGAGAGAAGCTATCGGTTTTGTATGTGGTGACAAAGCCTTCAATTCAGATGATTTGGAGTTCGGTTCAGGAATTGAAGGACCGAGTTGGGACGTTGAAAGTGCACAAAGAAGGGGGTGGGAGATTTCTGAGTTGGGGGAAGGGGAGTGAGTCGGCTCGGTTGGATCAGCGAGTTCTGTCAATTGGTGACGGTAACAATATTCAGTTTCAATCTGGAAGGTTCAGCATAAACAGGTTTCCCAGTCTTTTAGTTTTGGATAATTCGTTTGAATAGAATTACATTGTTTTGCAAAAAAAAGTGTTCATACGAGAGATAGTTAAATTCTAGTAGTGTATGAAAACTGGAGTATATTTTTTTAAGCCATAATTCATTGTTTGGTTTGGTAGTTGATTTTCATTATTCTCGAGTGTATATAAGTATAATACAAACATTAGTTTTCAGTGTACGTACATTCAATTTATATTTTTTTTTTTTTTTTTGTAATTAATGAAAAATTATCTAACAAGGTGTTATGATTTTATAAGTATCATGTAAAGTAACAATGAGAGATGTTTAAGTATCAAAGTTAAGTTAAAAATTATGAGTAATTAAAAAGATGGTAAAATAAAGGGAAAGTGAAAAGAAAAAAAAAAAAAAAAAAAAAAAAAAAGGCTAAAACATCACTTAAATGTGTAATCATATGATACTCCCTCCATTTTTTAATTAGTGATTTTTTTGTAAAATTTGTTGAAATTAAGAAAGTGTATGTATTAACAAGTATACCCTTAATTAAAAAAGGAGATCTCTAATCACATAAATTTTTTAAGTTAAAGAAAAGATATAATTGGAATAAATAATGTAAAAAATGCTAAAACATCGTTTAATTGTATATAAAAAAAGGCTAAAAACTTCAATTGTTAAAAAATGAAAGAAGTACTAAAAGTAGTTTATTTATGAATAAAATGAGTAATAATCTACTAGTAGGTGAAGTTGAAAGTTTTAATGGGACATTTGCTATAATTCAATGTTAAGGCGTGTGCATATAAATATAATACGGAGAGTGTAAGTATGCATACATCACTCCAATTATAACTAATCTAAGTGCACACATATAATGATTTATAATTTTTTGTGTAATAAAATTATTATATGAAAGTCTTTTTAAGTAATAAAATAGTTTGAATAATGAAAGGATGGCATGTATGGTAAGTTAAAAATGTTTGCACTTTGCAGAGTTTGAGTCAGAAGTGAAATGATAGTTTTATAGTTATTTATAGTATGAATAATTTAATATGTAATGAACCATTTTAACAAATGAGTAATTTAGTACTGTAATTAGTATAGTGCGAAGAGAATGTTTTTTAACTACTTTCCACAACCCAAGAGATCCCCTTCACAAAATAATTATTCATTCACATTATTTTGTTAATTTAAATATGAATCATTAAATAAAAGAATGGAGAAAGTATGTTTTTCCACGATACTAGACATTCCCATACAGTTCGAATTGTCAGTTTCAATTTTTGCATATGGAAAAACTAAAATCAAATCTTATAATACACGATTTCGATATAACTGTTTTGGTTAGAAACTGAAAGCCGTCGATTCTAGAAACTTATGCGTACATCTACACGGTACAAACAATGTGTTTTTTCAGTCAAGATTAGCCTTCATTCCATATATGAACTGTATGCATTAGAAACCGAATAATTTTTGTGTATAAGAAGCGCCTCTTTCAAAAGTTGTGTGTATATAAATTTGAAATTTAAAGTTTTTTTAAAGCGAAATTTAAAGTTGTGTATCATTGTTACTTTAAAAAAAATATATCGATTTTGTTCCTTTAATTTGAATTTCCTGGTCCATGGAATTTGAAAATTTGAATTTAGGTTGACCAATTGTGTTGAATTCGGACTTTCTTGATCCAAATTATTTAATGGGAAGAATCATGGGCTTTATACAGGCGTTGGCTATATACCCCTCCAGCCTTGTTAAGTATACTCCAACATCCAATTTATTAATTTAATAATAACGTTAAATACCTATTTTGTCCCTCTAATAATTTTAGGCAGATAGATACACCCTCTATTTTTTATTAGATGATCCCTATAGCAGGCTTTCCTTCCATACTACTACAAAGATTACCAAAAAAATACTAACTCAAAACTCACGTTGGGGGTTCGAAAACGTGATGGAAAAAAACTCACTCATATTATTGTCTTCTCTCCAAGGTCAAGGGTGGAACATAATGGTTCGAAAACATGAAGGAAGCTATAAATATATGAGTTCTTTTTTCTTATGTTTTATTTTTGTTTAACTTTTGAAATGTGGGCATAAAAATCTAGGGTTTAGGGTTTTTTGTTATTATTTTTAGGTTCTTGCATTTTTTTTTATATTTTATGACTTAAACTGAGATGAAAATGGTGTGTAGTTATTTTCGCGCGTTTGGCTATGGTGTTTTTATCCGTTCAAAATTTTCAAGCCTGGTTGGTCGACGGGAACGCTTATGGTCGACATGACGATGCCGATGAAGTTATGTTTCGTCGACCAACGTCCTATGTTGAAAGTTTATTTACACATATAATCATATCGTCCAATTTTCATCAATTAGTAACCGACATAAAGCCTTTTCGTCGACAACACTTTGTCGACCAAAACGTATTTGGTCGATTACACCCTCTCGAAAAAGTGAATAACAATTTCTTTTTTTCCAGAATTTGTCGGACGATTCAAACAACGATCCGGAATATGTTGAGGATACAAATGTATTCAACGTTCTAACAAATTCTGGAAAAAAAGACATTGTTATTCACTTTTTCGAGAGGGTGTAATCGACCAAATACGTTTTGGTCGACAAAGTGTTGTCGACGAAAAAGCTTTCTGTCGGTTACTTGTTGATTAAAATTGGACGATATGATTATATGTGTAAATAAACTTTCAACATAGGTTGGTCGACGAAACATAACTTCATCGACATCGTCATGTCGATCATAAGCGTTCCCGTCGACCAACCAGGCTTGAAAATTTTGAACGGACAAAAACACTGTAGCCAAACGCGCGAAAATAACCACACACCATTTGCATCTCAGTTTAAGTCATAAAATACCAAAAAAATGTAAGAACCTAAAAATAATAACAAAAAACCCTAAACCCTAGATTTTTATGCTCACATTTCAAAACTTAAACAAAAATAAAACATAAGAAAAAAGAACTCATATATTTATAGCTTCCTTCATGTTTTCGAACCATTATGTTCCACCCTTGACCTTGGAGAGAAGACAACAATATGAGTGAGTTTTGAGTTTTTTGGAGTTAGTATTTTTTTGATAATCTTTGTAGTAGTATGGAAGGAAAGTCTGCTATAGGAATCATCTAATAGGAAATAGGGGGTGTATCTATCTACCTAAAATTATTAGAGGGGCAAAATAGGTATTTAACGTTATTATTAAATTAGTAAATTGGATGGGGGAGTATACTTAACAAGTCTGGAGGGGTATATAGCCAACGCCCTTTATACATCGTAACTACAATATGTAGGCCCAATAGCACGCGAGCCCAATAGCATATATTATGGTCTTTATATGCCGTAGCTACAACGTGAGCCCAATATCACACACAAGCCCAATATCAAAGGCCCAGCCATATACCCTTCCAGACTTGATAAATATACGCGACCTCATAATCTATATCTATATCTATATAATAACAGCATAGCCGCTGTTTTCCCGCCCATTCTTTTTTTATTTCTGAAAAAGTATTTTTTATTCTGTCAAGCCATTATTAATTTCTTTTGACGCATACTTATTTTCTTCTTTCTTTTTTTGAGAACCGAGCCACTTCTTGAAATTACTTCTGGGGCTTATGTCGAGGTGACTGTTGAGTTTTTTTTTTTTTTTTTGTTTAACAAATCAAATTAAAATCTGTAGATAGAGAAATTTATTTTACAGTGATATGGATGGATCATGGATGTGGAGCTATTTCCATTTCTGTTTTTTTCCTCCTCTATTCTTCAAAATCGTTATTTTCAAATTCTTAATTTGTTCGTAATTTCTCTGCTCCACGTGACAGTTGCAAGGAGTAAAGCCCGGTTTGCTTACTTGGACAGCTCTGTTTCCACCAGGACAACTTCAAGAGGAAAGCCCTGTTTTCTTCCTTGGAGAAAATTAAAGAAGGTATGGTTATATAGATAAATTTTGTAATATATATTTTATAAAATTCTGTTCAAAAAATAATAATTTAATCATATATGAACTTTCAAATAATAATATCAATAAATGAATAAGTAGAAGAAACATAAATGTAAAGTTATGTCTATAAAAAAAATATCATTATTTTTAATTCTTTACAGCATATATCAATACATGCTATACCCAATTTTTATATGTATCTTTAATAATAGTATATTTTAAACTGAAAAACTTTACACATACATTCATCATTATTTGAAAAAAATCATTTTGATAATGGACAGATTTAGCACACACAACCCTATTTAAAAACAAATAAATATGTTTTCAAACCAAAAATTATATCTTACTAAGAAAGAAAAATATATTGGAGTACTCCCTATTCAAAAAATAAATATGACCTTTCAAATTCACCAAGTTTATTTGTTTAATATTTTTCCTGCAGTGTTGTCAATCATAACCTATCAAATTCTAATACTTCCCTCCATAAATACCATTAACCACAACCACATAATACTTTCACCACAGTCACAACAATACCACTTTGTATTCCATTACCATCTCCATCTATCTAAGAAAGTTCAGAATATCCAAACAGAAGGTCACATTTTTAATCAATCTCAAGGTCAGACTCAATCTCAAGGTCAGACATTACACAATAACAGTGGCTCAACACATCCAGGTATGTACATGGTTAATTTTTTTTCAAACAAATCAATCTGCATAAGAGTTTTTGCAGTAGCATTTCATTATTTTATATGAATCTTAAATAACTTGATGAAATATTATACAAGTATAATATTGCTCACTTTCCTAATGCACCTTTTTTCACTTTAGTTGACAAATTGATATATGTATACATCATCAACCAACAAATGAGGAAGCTTACGGGGTCTACAATACTTAAAAGGAAAACGCACAAGAAATGATGAAACTCAAACTGGTATGTGTTTTGTAATTCTTCTTCCATCATTGTCATTTTTCAAGTTTAATGAGCACATAACTTTTTTTATTTTGTTATTTCTTAGCATGACATACTTCATCCTTCATTTGAAATATCAAAATATAACTTACTATTATATTCTTAAATGAAAAAAAAAAAAAAGAGACTAAATCATGAATTAAAGAAAATATGACTGTAATTCAAAAAAAAAAAACTACAATTTCAGATATAAAGCATACCTTTCCTAGATTTTAGATTATAGGCTACTAGCTTAAGTAGAATAATGTTTTATAGGATTAAGTTATTGTATAGAATTTTACTCTTACCTTAATCCATTCAAGTGGCTGAGAGAAGAAAGTAAATATGCTCTATTTTGCTCCCCATCTATGTTGTACATCTTGAGATCCCGCACTGTGGCAGCACTAACCCTACAAAATGTTTGAGTAGAATTAGGGGTGTAAATGAGTAGGTTCGAGCAAAATAGTGTCGAGTACCATGTCAGATTAAAAGTCTATAGAGCTCAAATTTTTTGAGGTTGAATCTAACTCAACAATACTCTCTATTTTTTTCTCTTTTATCTCAAAAGAGACCAAACACATCAATTTATATTAGGAAATGGTAGATGCTACAACAATCATTTAATACAGTAAAAACAACAAAAAAATTAATACCGTGGAAGATCGGCCCAGTCCGAGGCCGCAAGTCCGGGTCTGCCAGTCCGTGTGGATCAGCCGCCTGAACACGAGGATCGGATGCATTGACGGACTTCTACTTCTTCTTCACAGCATTATAAGATTAACTCCATAAAAAATGTGTATCTACAAAATGTTTGAGTAGAATTAGGGGTGTAAAAGAGACGATTCAAGCAGAATAGTGTCGAGTACCAAATTAGATTAAAAGTCTACTATAACTCAACGAAATACTCTCATTTTTTTTCTCTTTTATCTCAAAATCAACCAAACACATCAATTTATATTAGGAATTGGTAGATGCTAACAATCATTTAATACTAGAAAAAATATATATACCGTAGGAAATCGACCGCCGGTCTGTGTGGATCGGCCGCCTAAACTAAACGTGGGGATCGGTTGCATGTGCGTGGGGATCGGCCCCCTGTGCGCAGGGATCAATTGCATGTGCCCGTCTGTGCGTGGGGGATCGCGACCGCCTGGCTGCGTGGGGCTAAGCCGTTGTACATCGAGAGAGTCGGTGGTTGGTGGTGGGAGAGAGTGTAATGGCGATCGGCGGATGAGAGAGTGAGAGAGGCGACGATTTTTATATAGGCCTCCTCCCCTTAGAAATTTCTCTGTTTTATAACGCACAAATTAGTACACCCACCCACATTCCAGAGAGAATAGTTTCCGGCCAGCGTAACCACTAACCACCACCACACGAAATCATCATTCACCATTTTTTCGACCAAAAAATTGAAATAGGTCCTAAATCTCGAAACAAAATCCAAAAAATACAACCATTTGGCAACAATTTTCGAATTAAAACAAAAATTCGAAAAAAAAAAAAATTGAAAGGTAGAGAAATTCGAAAAAATGTGAAAAAAATTTAAACCCTAATTTTAGATCGCTCATATTTTAGATAAGAAAGAAAGGGACGGCGGCGACAACTAACCTAAGGAGGAGGGGGGAGGGGCGAAGGCGGTACCTAGGGAGGAGGGGCAACGGCTGCCGCCTTCTTCTTCAACAGTCGCGGCGGCCGCGTCGCTTGGGAGGAAGGCGACGGTGGCCGCCTACTTCTTCAACAGCCGCGACATGAGTCAGCGAGGGGACGGGACGGGACAGGGAGGGGCGATGGCGGCGTGCGCGGTGAGGGAGGGAGAGCGGAGGACGCGGGACGACGACGTTGGGGGCGGCGCGACTGGGAGGGCCTGCTGCCGGCCGATCGAAGAAGATGAGTGCGTGGGTGGGTGTGCCTGTGACTGTGAGAATTCAGAGAGTGAAGGAGGCAGAAAGTTAATATTATGGTTTGATGAAGGAGGGTTATTTTAGGTTTTTTAACGGGGAGTGTATTCATCCACAATGTGTGTACTTAGCGAGTGGGTGTCCTCAATAACACCGTGTGTGTGTATAACCGTGGCCTTTAAAAAAATAAAATCTAATTGAAGATGGGCCTTTGATTCTTTTAACAAGAAACGCACGTAAAAAATATTACTCTATCTTTAAATTAAAAAAATTAATTTATGTATATGATAAAATAAAATAAAAAAAAATTAATAGGGATATAAGTCAATTTAATCGTATAACTTTCAACATTTTTTAAAATAGTTTCAAAAAAGTTAAACTTACTAATTTAGTCTCATTTTCTTGCCATTAATTTTGTTTTGTTCCTAAAAATTTAAATGTATCAATTTAGTCCATTTTTTTTTATAATTTGTTCTATTTTGATCCCAAAAAAAAAATTAAATGTACCAATTTATTCCCATTTTTTGCAAATGGATTTAACTTTTTTGGGACCAAAAAAATTTAATTGCAAAAATGGGACTAAATTGACACGTTTAACATTTTTTGGATCATTTCAAAAAAAAAAAGTAAAAAGCTATGAGATTAAATTATCTTCTATACCATTTTAATATATAATCATTTTAGGTTTGGGTGTATATTTAAATAGATTTCACGAGTGACCAATCGAAAATGGCTTAAAATTTTAATTTGTGATCAAGATGGTGAGAATAATAGGTCAACAAAAAATGTTGTATACAAAGAAGTATTTCAAAATCTGTAATTTTTATTCGTGTTACTTTTATTTAGTTTTGTTTACATGCACTTTTCATCTAGATTATACTCCATAAGACAAATATTACCTAATTAAGATTTTTTTTTGTGTGTGAATCTCAAATTTACTCATATTGAATTGTAGCATAATATTAATTATACATTAATAAATTTCTAACTCGATCGTGCATCGCACGGGTGAAATACTAGTCTATATCTATATATATATATAATAACAGGATAGTAGCTTACTAAGCAAATTCCCGCCAAAATGTTAAAGTATTAAAATATTATTTTTGTGAGTCCCACCAATAAAATATCATCTTTTAAAATTATTTTTCTATTTCTTCCTTTATTTTCATTTTCTCTCTCCTCTCTATTGTCAATTTTTCTCTTCGGTTCATTATTCTCTTTTCCACCAATTTTCTTTCTTTGTAATCTTATTTCCTAACAAATTATGGTGAATACCCCTAAAAAAAAAAAAATTATGGTGAACCTTTTAAAAAAAAATCATTATCCACTCATTCTCCATTCTACTCTCTCAACACCATTTTTTTTCTCAGTAATTTTCTGTTATTTTCTTCTCCATAGTATGTTTTATCAACAATACTTCTAACAAATTATCTTCAAAATTGCAGATTTTAAAATAAATACTCTCAATGTTGTACTTTCTCCATTAATCGTTTTGTCTATTCATTTTTAAAGTCCGGTTCTTCTAACAAATTATTCCGAATATTTAATTTCCGATTTGCTTCCTCTCTGTCCAACGCCTTTGACCGCTGATTTTGAAACGATTCAATTCACACAATTGTTGTTGTCTAAGTTAATTTGCAAATTGATATATATATATATATATATTTTTTGGTTTTGTACTATTAAACATCATTTCTTAGTCGCTAACTTTCTACTATTTTTTTTAGTACGGTTAAACAAAATTTCGCAAATAATTTACAATCCTTAATTTAATTAGATTAACTCATTTTTGTACTCCATTTTCTTTGTTTGTCTCCAAATCAATGATGGAACTAAATTCAATTAGATTAAATATATGATGTTTTTTTATTATATAAATTTTTTTTGAGCTTAATGAACAATTATAAATTAATTAAAATTTTAAGCTACATCAACGAAAAACAATGCAGTTAAAAAAGACCCAAATTTTGTTGACTTTATATGTTTTAATATGTTTTAAGTATTAATATTCGTCGTTGCATATACTTTATCAAAGATTATATAAAATAAATATTTATTAATTATGCTCAATTAATTATTTTTGACAATCTTAATTTTATCCAATATTACTGTGACGTTTATTTTTTAAATAAAAATATTAAAATTAATGGTCCTACAAAAAAATATCTTATACTATTGTATGTATATAAAAAAATATTTATTAACATCACACTATTTATATAAGTTTATTATTTTGTAGACCGTGTATCGCACGGGAGAAATACTAGTATATATAATAACACAATAGTGGCTTATTGGAGAAGTTCCCGCCTAAATTGTAAAAATAATAAAATATTGTTATAGTGAGGCCCACCAATAAAATATTATCTTTTAAAATTCTTTTTCTATCTCTTCCTTTATTTTCATTTTCTCTCTCCACTCAATTTTTCTTTTTTGAGTTTTTTCATTATTCTCTATAATACTGTATTATTCATATAATATTATAATTTATATCTATCTTTTTTTTTTTAGTATATTTGATCAAATCTTCATATCTATTTTATAAATATGTTTCTTTTGTGTCTATAAATATAACTAAAACATTATTACTTATTAAAGATTATATAAAATGAATATTTATTAATTATGCTCAATTATTATTGTGACATTTATTTTTTAAATAAAATATTAAAATTGATTGTTCTAAATTTTTTTTTTTATACCATTGTATGTATACAAAAAAATCATTTATTAACATCACATTGTTTATATAAATTTGTATATTAATTTATAAATAAATTTATATATTAATTTATAAACCGTACATGGCACGAGATAAATATTAGTATATATAATAACAGAATAGTGTCTTCCTAACAAGTTCCCGCCTAAAATTGCAATAGTAAACTATTATTTTACTATTATTTTGTGGGGTTCACCAGTAAAATATCATATTTTAAAAAAATTCTCTCCCTTTTCCTTTATTTTCATTTTCTCTCTCTTTTTTCTATGGTCAATTTTTCTTCTTTGAGTTTCTTTATTATTCTCTATTAGGAATATAATATTATAATTCATATCTATCTTTTTAGTATATTTGATCAAAACTTCATGTCTATTTTATAGATATGTTTCTTTGTATCTATAAATATAACTATTGTAAAACATTATTATTTATTAAAATCTATATAAAATGAATATTTATTAATTATGCTCAATTAATTATTTTTGACAAATCTTAATTTTATCAAATATTGTTGTGACGTTTACTTCTCACCTAAAATATTAAAATTAATGTTTCTAAAAAAATATTCTTATTTATTAACATCACACTGTTTATATAAGTTTATTAATTTAAAAACCGTGCATAGCACGGAAGAAATACTAGTTAATTTGTTAAAAAGAGAGTACTCCATTGGATTGGAAGAAGTATTTTTACTCCATTAGTCCCATTTTTTATTTACCATTTAAAGTATGCTCAGTGTAAGTAAAAATCACTCCCTCCATTTTTTAATAAATGTCACTTTGACTTTTTAACTAATTTTAAAATAAGTGTCATTCTAAAGTTTTTTCTTTAATTTTAACTATTTTACCCTCATTCATTTACCATAAATATATTTCATAAATAAATTTCACAAAAATTGCTTATACCAAAATTAGTTTGATTTATGAATACTAGGTTGTGTTTGGATGAGGGGTATGATTTGAGAATGTATTTCAAATGTAAAAATTTAAAAATAGATAGATTTCAAATGACTTTGTTTTAGTGAGAATTTAAAATTTTCTTAAGTTTAATTAAAAAAATTGTGTAAGACAGATTCTCATCATCTATAATTTTTATGATTCACTAGTTAGATAAATAATACACCCCCTAACCCTAAAATTGAAAACTAACCTTAATTTTCGCAGCACAGCGAACTTCCACGGCCGCCGCCAACCATATGCCGTCATCATCTCCGACATAATCAAAACCAAAAACCCAAAAAAAAATCAACAAAATCTAAAAAAAAATTGACCTTATTTTTTACAAACGAGTATCGATCGACACTAGTTTATCGAAAATAAGGCATGTGGTCGACGATAATGTGTTGAATAAAAACACTTTCGTCGACAAGATTTCGTCGAAAGAAAAAAATGAAATATTTCGACAAAATGTGCTCGAAAATAAACGCTTTCGTCGTCGACAATAATTTGTCGACAAAAGTGTTTATTTTCGAGCACATTATGTCGAAAAAAAGAAGACAAACCTACGTGTTTAGGGTTCAGGCGGCGGCGCTAGGCGAGTGAGGGGCGGCTTCACCGTCGATTGAAGTAGAAAAAAAAGAGAGGAGGGGACAACAGCGGCTTGGGTGGGACAACCTAGGGGCGAGCTTGGTTGGGAGAAGGCACACCACACCACAAAACTAGGCCCAAAACGCGAGGAAGTAGACGAGGGAAAAACCCTCAGAAACCGTAGCAGCGACGGAGTACGCGAGGGAACACGCGCTCGCCTATTCCCGAGGGAAAATTCCCTCGCCCACTCGCGAGCAAATATCCGTCGCCCACTAGCGAGGGTAACGTTCCCTCGCAAATTGTATTTTGTAATTAATTCAATATTCAGCTGATCCCTCGCGAAGCCCTCGCAAATTAGCGAGGGATTTCCCTCTCCAATATTATCCAAATAAAAATTGAATTACCTGGGATTCGAACCCAGACATCTCGCGTGTTTAGAACCGACCACCACCGCTGGGCCACATATATTGTGGCATTTAATTCCCGAACTACGCATGGTGGGCGTCGAACTCGGGACCTCTCGGTCCTGAAGCACTTATGGGCGCCCCTGTTGCCAATTAGGCTAGGAACTATTGTCGTTATATTTTGAATGCAATTAATATATATTATATGGAAAAAAAATCTTCTTGGGAGAATTGTTTATATCTACAAAGTGGCCTACACTATAACAAATATCTTCAAGTTTAGATTGTTAGGATTTAAAACTACAAAGTGGTACTTGAAGTCCCAACTTTACCCCCCATTTCAAAGGGATTGTACAAAACTACACGCTTTCTAAAGTTCTGAAAAAGTTTTCTCACCCGTCACAATCATTTCTCTTCCTAAAGTTTTTCAGCTACCCTCTTTGTCCCATTGTCACAATCATTCCTCTTCTTAAAGTTTTTAATGTTATGAACTTTTTATCTGTAGATGATGGGGATGGAAAGAAACCTTCAACCTTCTATAGGAGTAACTTGCGTACTTGTGTTAAGGAGATGAGTGGGCTTTCTTTTGATGATAGTCACTTGTTGCACATAAAACGGACTCCAATTTGGCTAATGTTTAAGGCAATATATCAATCTGAACCATTGAAGTAGTTAAAAAGAACTTTGAAGTATGAGCATAACATTAGGGAAATGATTTTGGACTTTGACCACGAGATTGGTAAATTTGTTATTGGTAGGGAAACTGTTAGTTTGAAGCCTAGGTACGTACAAGTGGTACAACTAATATTTGGTTTATGTGGTGGGAGAAACCATATCCCGTTAAGGGAATCAAATTATGAACTAGTACCATAGGTTAGGAGATGTTTCCGTAAGGATATTGAGAAGGGAGATGGGAAGTTGGTCTTTTACAAACACACCATCTATAATAGGCTTAAGGCAGTTTTAGAACGAAATGATATAACAAGTACAATAGATGTAGCTCGCTTAGTGAATCTGTATTTTATGGCTTCTGTACTTGCACCAAATCAATGTGGAACAATTTGTCCACATTTAGTTGGATATCTAGAGGATATAGTCTGTGCTTGTGAATATGATTGGTGTGGTTATGTTGTTGAACTATTGATTAGCCAACTAAAGGTTACAAAAAATCTTAATGCTGAGAGTTGTGCGATGTTACTTCCGGTATGTTTTTGTTAAACTTATAAATGTAAACTTTATATAAGTTTAGAATAAAACTTTATATAAGTTTAGAATAATTTATATATTAATGTTTTGTTTTTGTTTTATTTTCTTCAGTATTTGTTGTGTGAACATAGTAGATTGGTCAGACCAGTGTCCGATGTCGAATTCCCCCGCTTCTTAAAGTGGGACACCAATGCTTTGAAGAATAGGCTACATAAAATCAAAATCACTGATATAAGTCATGAATATGTAATCATCTTTTCTCTAAAAAAAAAAATTCATTTTAAAAATATGTGTAATTGTGAACGTAATTATTTCTAAAATTCTGATTTTCAGGTTCGTCCCTTGAAACTGAAACCAACTCCGAGAGAGTTTGATATTATACAAGGTGTTCTTGATTATTGGGAAAAGAAGATCAGAGTGTCGGAAGAGTTCGTTAATGATACAATGAATTTTTTTTGTCACGTTTTAATGAAACGAACAACGATATGCATAATGACACCCAGCGTACTTATGAATGTGACGATGATGTCTTCCCCACTATCGATATTGCTACTCGTGCTGAATCTGAACAGCCTACAAAATCTTTGTTGGGAGTGCGTGATCCGTCAACTTCCAGATACCGAGGTTCGAGGACAGTATGCTCTGGTACTAGAGATAACTTAATTGATAAAAGGAGAAGTTTAACAACTAAAAGTGACGATGTTGTTTTATTCCCTCATGAGGATCTTGCAGGCACTGCTAAAGGTGTTCGGAATATTGATGTGGAACAAAGAAAATACACCGTTGAGAAGGTTGTTGATTGTACTGAGTCAGTTCATAATATTGACAGCCGGCCTCTAGACGATGTTGTAGGCTTTGCAGTTCAATATGCGATGAATACCAAGAACACGACTTCCGTAGTTTTGCAGCTAGAGAAGAGTAAGGCTATGGTGTTAGAGAAGGAGAACGAGATTGGAGTTTTAAAGGAAGAGTTATGTAAGCAGCAAAATGAAATGAAGGAGTGTTTGGATGCACGGGTGGAGGCTTTATTAGCCACTAAAGTTGGGGAATGTGCATTAGCTACTGAATCAAAGTACTTGGAGGAGATGAAACAAAAGGATGCATTGTTGTCAAAATATGGGGACGACGTTAAATACAAGGATGAATTGGTTACACGTTTTAAAGACGAGCTGAAGTTAAAGGATAGTTTAATTAACAAGCTGAAATCAGAATGTGATGCTCTACGGTCTAAAATAAATGAATTGACGGCTCCAACACTTACTTAGATATGTCAGAATCCAAACAAACTTGCTCATATTGACGCCCTCCAAAATCTGCATATAGTTACTATTGAGAAAAAGGGGCTTTTGAAACAAAATGCAACGCTCATTGAGACCCTTGAGATATACGACGCTATTGATGAACATACAAAAATTGGTAATGATGAAACACCTCAAGTCAAAACCAAAAAAATTACAGAGCAGGGATCCATGGAAAAACGGGTGAAGGCACAGACTGCACTCTCAGACCGCAAAATGGTTGAGATTAGCCCACAGCCCAGCACGGTCGAGTTGATAAAGGTTTATGAGCTCCAACATCCAAAGGTTGAGAGGGCTCGTCGTTCTAAATGTGATATTTTGAAATTTGATGAAAGATTTGATGATGTGCGTGTAACGAATCAGCGTATAAAAGGTTCTATTCAAAATCAATGGACCAAAGATAGATACGGGTATGAATTTTAATATTTTTAGTTTTTTGTGTAAACAGTGTTATTTACTGTAAGTCAAATATATATATATTTAATCAATCATTTTTTTCTTTGATTGACAGAAGAGTTGTTTGGAGTGGTGAAAGACCACTTTCACATGTTTCAATTCAAGACCTCGTTAATTTGCTTCATCATAAATCTCTTTCTGATTCTGTAAGTGTTTTAACATATTTTTCTTTTCGTGTTATAATAATTTTATTTATGTAAACTCATTTATTTGTTTTGTTGTAGGTTATAGATTCTTGGGCAGATATGTTGCTTTTAGTTCATGATGAAAATGAATTCGCTCATAACACAATTGTCTTTACTTCGAGTAGTTGGGTAACATGTTTTGATTCCCTTTTCTTCTTTCCTTTTTACTGAGTAAATTTTTTGTTAAACTTCAAAAAAAAAAAAAAAAAAAATCAACATCATAGGATTTGATAAAAAAAATGATCATAATAAGAGCACTAGGCGCGTGTTGATTGATGAAAGGATAAGCAGTGTTCGAGATGAAGACGTGCTATTGTTTCCAATAAAAGTTAATGATGCTGATGTACAATGTAGAAATTTGGGTGATCACTGGACTATATTACTCCTGGATCTGCGCAACTCTTCGTGGACATTTTATAATTCCTTACGTCCTAGGAGGGGTGAATCAAATGATGGTCATTTGTTGGGGTTGTATGTTGTTGTAAGTTTATTTTTTATTGTTCATTTTCAGTTTTGAATTTGTGTACTTAAATATTTATAGTGACCCCATGTTTATATGCTTGATTAAAGGTGGACTACATTGAGAGAAAGCTCCATGAGCACTTCAAGGAAAAAAATATTTCTCACCCTCTAGTGAATGGGCCATTGAAGAAGCCTGGCTCAGCTGCATGTCTTCAACAAGATTCTGGAACACTTGATTGTGGGGTTCTAGTTTGTCAGCACATTGATAATCCTTCGTATTCCTAAGAAGACTGGGGTTTTCAACACAAACATGGCAGAAGGATATAGGTCCAGAATGGTAATATGGTTTGTCGATCCTTCATGTGTGAATGTTATTGGTTCGTAAAACTTATGTTTTGTGCAGTGTTTGTGTATTACAGCAACGACGTGAGTGCAAGAGAATCCTTTGATTTGTCACTGATAATATGAACAACATCGCGTTATCAAGTTAACAGTCATGGATATTCTTGACGATACTTCATACTGGCCATTTGGACACTCTACTACAAACCATTTCTCCCATCTTCAGTAAGATGGTGCCATAGGGCTTCTTTGCTATCGCACAATGCACAATTCCATAGGTTGCTAACTTCCCGTCTTTCTACGTACCATCTGGATATCCCTTTACGAATTGAATCAATCATGTACGTAACAGGGAGTGATCTTGCTTCTTTGATCCATGAATTATAAGATTCAGCTGCATTCGATGTCATCTCACTGTATCTCCTCATATGAGGAGAATGGGACACAACCCACTTTTCAAAAGGCATATCTTCCAGATATTTTTCAACAATATGACCACCAAATTCTATGAAGGCATTAAGCTTCTCTTTGAATATAGGAACCGTAGGAGCGTATGCACACTCCTTAAAGAGATCTCCAATCAATTATCGACACTTATTTATCCATCCACTCGTAAAACGACCCTTTAGGTTTGTAAGCAAATGATATAAACAATAGAAATGGACAGGGTTCCGAAAAACTATTGGGAATGCTGCCATTAACCCTTTATTTCTATCGGAAATGTACATAACCTGTTTATCGTGCTTTACAAAAGCACGGAGCTTTTCCAAAAACCATATCCAATTGTCCTTTGTTTCAGCAGATACAATTGCAAATGCAACTGGAAATAACCCTGCACATAAAATAAAATTCCAATGAAAAAATAAAAAATGACAGATTACTTATGCATTGTGTCAAAACACATGAAAAACAAAATTCCAGAGATTATATGCCAAGTCATAAACACATACCAACAACAAAAACAATTAATGTGTCTCACCAGATTTACATGCTTGAAATCAGATTCTCATTCCAAACCAGATTCACATGCCAAACTAACACACATAATATGTTTAAATAATTATGACCAAAACCCCCCTTACAAAAGCAATATGTTGCTTGCAAGTTCACAACCAAAATAAACATCCCAATAAACAAAACAATATAAAGGTAAAATCTCATTTCAAAAGCAACAGACTGCTCTTAATTTTACAAACCAAACACACGTCCCAATAAACAAACAATATAATACGTATATGCAAATTCAAAAGCAGCAGGCTGCTTGCAAGTCCACATGCCAAATAACCATTTCAATCCAAAATCATGAGCAACAAAGTGTTTACAAAGTTCACAACCAAAATACACAACCCAATAGACAAGCAATATAAAGGTACAATCCAAATTGCAAAGTTCACAATTACTCCTACATCCCAATAGACAAGCAATATAACCGTAAAGAAGGTAAAGTACAAATATTAAGGTATCCAATAACCAAAGTTCAAAAATGAAAGTGCATTCTCAATATATACTGTTGTCCCCGTCCTTAGCAGTTGCTGATAACATAACACCTTTAGTCCGTCCCTTCATGAAGTTGAGTTATTTTGTTAGTGAAGTCATCTCTCAAGGTGTTCTCCCTTGTCAACATCTCTTGGCGCAAATGGTTTCGTATCTCTGCACGCTCGTGGGCAATACGTTAATCCAACTCTTCTTGAGTGTATCGCCTGAATGATGTACCAGCTGAAGTCGAGCCAGGTCCGGAGATGCATCTACTCTTGCCCAATTGACCAAGTCCTTTGATGTGTCCATGAATTTTTTTAACCTTTTTGAGGTACAACTCGAACATATCGGGAGCCGTTGTCTCACCTGAAGCTTCCCTTGGAGCTTGTTGGGTCAATTGGGTGGCCTCTCCTTCCACCTGATTCTGTTTAGGTTTGAAAATAATAAATTAGTAAATACAAGAAATATAATTAATCAAATATATGTAAATTGTAATCTATACTTACAATTATATCAGCGATATGGTTATAGGTGAACAACTCATTCCCGTAACGATGATAGTACTCTACAATCTCCCACAGTTGGGCGGGTCTTCCTGTTGTCGTGCAACCTCAACGGCTCCTACATTTTGCTACAATTTAATTCCTACATTTGAAGAAACATAATATATATACTTAAAAAAAAAACATTTTGCTTAATATATAAAAATGTAACTTAATGAAAATGTTTGAATACTTACAATTTGTCGTGCAACCTCAGCGGCTCCACGAGATTCACCTTTTGGCAAGAATAACCCGTACCCGGACCTCATGGCTCTGAAAGTCTATTCTTCTTGCACTGCTCACTTTTTTTCTTCGTGTTTGGATCGTTCCAGTTTTAAGTTATGGGTTACCTTTCGTACGGACCTCCTAGCTCTGAAAGTATATTCTTCTTGCACAGCGCAGTGACGTCGCGAGGGAGGAGGGGCGTCGTCTTGTTGTAGAACAAAAAAAAAGGCGATGGGCAGCGGATGGTTGTGCACGGATGGCTGCGACCGATGGGCGGCGCTGGGACAAAAATAGAGTGTTAAGTGGTGGTACATTTATCATGTACAAATTTGAGAGAAAAGACCAAATTAGATATTTCGTGAGGAGTACATCTAACATAATCTATTTTGAGGGGGTGTATGCATTGGGGGTATATTTAACAAGTTTGGAGGGGTATATAGCCTGCGCCAATGTCATATTCTTTGGCTACGGTTAAATGGTCCATTTTTATTGATTTCACCCCGTTGAGTTCACCCCCTCTTATTTTTTAAAACTACCCTCCTTCTCATTTTCTTCCTACCTCTCTCATTGTCGGACTGCCATCAGCGCCCGCTTCCTCTCTCATCTCAAAGCCCCGTCTCTCTCCCTCCTCTTAAAAATCAATGTCGCAGTCGCCTCCTCCTTCCCAATACAGACCAGGTAGTTGAGCGAGTGACAAGGTTAGACTCTCTTTAGCACTTTAGCCTCCTTTCTCCTTTTAATGAAATTTATATTGTCAACATGTTCAATTAGGGATTGAGGTTTGATGTTGAAAAATAATGTATGAATAATAGCTTTTTGGATCTGCAAAAATCAAGAATTAAAGTCCATGAAATTAAGAAATGGACGAATTTTTTTCTCTACAAAAAACTGGAAAATGAGTGAATTTTTTTTATTTGCAAAAAATGGGAAAAGAGCGATATTTTTTTTCAAAACTTCTTTTCAGATCTTTTCAACTTTTTCGACAGTTTTAGTCGAAAGTTTTTAACTTTCTAAAAAAAAAATCGAGAATTGTGTTAAATTTTATTTTTTTCTTTTCGAAAATCATGTTTTTTGAAACTATAGGTGACTCGATGGCGACTTTGCAAGGACACAATGGATGTACAAATAAGGTTTTAGTGAGTTGTATTTTGATTTAATTAATAGGGCAATGTAGTCTTTTTTATAAGTAATAAAAAAAAAATCGGGAAATAAGAAAAAAATGACATTTAACTAGGGATGACAATTTTCACCCGCCTTAGAGCATCTCCAATGGGAGGAAGCAATCCCATATGGATTCATACCTCTTCCCAAAATGTGAGTAAAGTGTGATTGTGGAATAGATGATGTGGCAAAGGAAGGGGGAATGGGGAAGGAGTAGTGCTTCCTGTGAAGGAGAAAAAATGGGGAGAAAAGTGAGAGTGGATAATTTAAGTGTGAGTTTCACTTGGGAGAGAGAAAGAGTTTGATTGGTGTGTGAGAGACACTCTCGCCCTCTCGCGTGAGGTGAGGTGTTTGTGGTTCCTCCACATACTTTTTTTTTAATTAAACAATATATATATATATATATATATATATATATATATATATATATATATATTATCTTTATTTTTAAATTTTATTTAGAGAATATAAATGAATGTTACCATTTGAAATTCAGATTTCATTTCATTTTATCTGTACATTTTTAATTATTGTTTTTTTTTAAATTTTAAATAAGATTTGCTATTAAATCACATTATAATAAATTAAAATGGATCACAATGCTTAGATAAATTTTAATAATTTTAGAGTAAATGCATGAGTAAATGCATCTTCTCAAATAAATAATGAATAGAGATGAAGAAAATAAATATATGATTTGATGGTGGGACCATGAATAGTTATTTTTTGGAAATGAAGCATTGGGGAGGAATGAGCATTTTAGAGGAAGAGGTATGAAACTTTTGAGGTGGCACACATGTGACATATATGTGTCAAATTCATACCTCCAAATTCATTCCTTGCATTGGAGATGCTCTTAGACCCGTAGTGAAATGGGGGCAGATCTGAGTATCATGTAACATGTATATTACTCCCTCCTATTTAAAATATAAGTCATTTTAGATCAATGCACATATATTAAGAAACTAATTAATTTCTCATTCTACCTTTAATTATTGTTTGTACTTAGTGTTGTTATTCGAGCCGAGCGAGCTCGAGTACCTAAGGTTTGAGTTCTGCTCGAGTACCTAAGGTTTGAGTTCTGCTCGAGCATATTTCGAGCTAGGCTCGAGCTCGCTCGTTAACACTATCGAGCATGCAAGATGGCTCGACTCGACTCGTTTTTTTTTTATTAAGCTCGAGCTCGACTCGTATTTTTTTTTTAATAGCTCGATAGAGCTCGGGCTCGAGCTCGACTCATATATTTTTTTAGCTCGATAGAGCTCGAACTCGTTTAACCAAATTATTTGAGCTCGACAAAGCTCGAGCTCGAGCTCGAAATCCTGTAAATACAAACATTTAACTAAAATATTGAAATTCCTATAAAAAAACACATTTAACCAAAAAGCACTAAAAATATAAAAGCAAATGCATACTTCAAAAGTACATGCACGAGTACAATTAAAATATGAAAGCAACATCCACTACTTGATCGATAACAACTAGGAATATGAAAGTAACATCCACTAACAAGTTAACAACTAACAAATGTACTCCATCCATCATAGAAAATAAAAATTGATTCATACATCCAATTTCTTGATAGGACAACATCCTCTACTTCAATCTTGATTGGGCAACATCCACTACTTCAATCTTGATCTGGAAGTTCAATTTCTTGATAGGTCGATGTAGACGATTCACCAACATCCAATGATTCCTAAAAAATAAAAATAAGAAAGTCATTTTATATAAAAGATAATCAACCAAAAGTAAAAGTATTAGAAGGTTCGTTTCACTTACACGGGGTCTAGTCTTCACACCATAAAGGTTGCGGGTCCAATCATTGCTACAAAGTAGCATTTGCACCGTCTCAACCGTCATAGAAGCTCGTCGATCATCAACTATTCGACCACCGGCACTAAAAGTAGATTCTGAGGCCACAATTGTAGCCAGAATAGAAAGAATGTCACTTGTCATCCTTGACAATATCGAAAACCTCAACCTTTCTGATTTCCACCAAGCCAAAATATCAAGGTTTGCAGAAACATCATAACAACAATACCTATTTTCTTCTAAATACACATCCAAATCCAATTTTTCCGGTGGAGTCTTATCAATTTCATTGACACGCATCAAAAACTTTTCCTTACCGGTAAGAACATTAATTCCAAGCTTCTTAACAGCTGCCCTATTGCTCATCAAATCTCTACCATGTCGATGTAGCTGCTGTTTTTTGGGGCCTTCAGCTTGAGATGAGATATAAGCTTCAACATATTCATTGTAAAGCTCATAAATTTTATCCAATGCTTATATCTCACCATAAATAATCGGAAATGCATGATCAACAAGTGTCATTTAATACCTTGGATCAAGAATAATAGTTGTTGTCAAACAACACATTACTTTCTCCCCAATACTTATCAAACTTTTTCGACATTGTCATGGTCATTTCTTTGATATTACCTGAAGTGTCAACAATTTTTTCATTTAAAAGATCTTTCACCCTATAAAGCTCAACAAGAAAAATGTTGGAGGTTGGATAATCTGATCCAAAAATCATGTTAGTAATTTCATGGAAAATGCCCAAGAATTTGCAAACTTCCTCCACTTTCAACTAATCTTCTTCACTTGAAACATAAGTAAACACAGGGTCAATATCATTATATCTTGAAAAAACAACCTTGAATTCTAAAGTTGATGCCGACATGAGATATGTGCTATTCCACCAAGTTGGACAATCTAGAATCAACTTTCTAGAAGGTAGTTGCAGTTGCTTTGCAATCTTTGCAAATTGAATAAGACGAGATTCTGAATTATTCAAGTACTTAACCCCATCTCTAACAACATCAATCACAGCATGCAGATTTTTTAGACCATCTTGCACCAAAAGATTAAGTATATGTGCAGAACACCTCACATGAAAAATCTTTCTTCCAAGACTAAGTCTCTTTATCAGAGAAAAAATTATTTTAAGCCTTCTAATGCAAACATCATTATAAGAAGCATTGTCTACAGTTATGCTAGAAATCTTATCATCAATCTCTCAATCACTAAAGCATTTACTTAAAGCATCAGCAATAAAATAATGACTCATGTATGGGGAGGTGGAACATTACAAAAGTCCAAGACACGTTTTTGAAACACCCAATCAACATCCACAAAATGACCCGTCACAACCATATACTGAAGTTTTTGACCAGATTTCCACAAATCAATAGTTATACTAACCCTACCAGCACCCCTCAACACAGATTTCAACTTTTTCTTTTCTACTTGATAGATATTAATATTATAACAATCTTTTCTAACTTGTTGACGAGTAATCTTTTTGTAAAACGGTGATACAACTTTCATGAACTTATTAACCATTATTTGTACTTCTAATGAAAAGAAGAATATATTTATTTAAATATTTATTGATCTTAAGGGTAAAATAGAAAAAAATGCAATTAATTTGAATTGAAAAGTGCAAAACATCAAATAATTTACAATGAAAATGAAAGGTCAAAACGACTTATATTATGAATAAGAGGGAGTAATATATATTACACATATATATAATATAATTCAACTTTATATATATATTTTTAGATTAATATAAATGGATAAAACATAATATGAAATACAATATGATATTTCACCTAAAAATTTATATCAATATAAATCTCTTTATGATGTGAAAATAAATTCATAAACATACTTTTAAGATTATTTTTTTATTTTTTAATACAAATTTAAATTTTTTGTTATATCTTTTATAAAATGAACTCCCTCCCTCCCACAACTGTTTGCACATTTACCTTATTTGTTTATTTCACAATTGTTGAAACTCTCTCATAAACTCCACCCTCACAATATTCACATATTTACACAAAATGTCATTAGTTTTAGGGGATTTCACATAAAATGTCATTTCACCTAGTGTTTTTTTAAATAAAGACATGATTCAAAATAGTTTCAGAATAAGGACAAAATGGCACATAAATGTACCATCATGCCCTTAATACATAAAATTCGGAATTAATATGGAGAAATTCTTTAAATGTTTGAAATTTAAAGCCGACTCTATCAGCTCATTAATTCCTAGAATTACGTAATTAATTAAAACCTTATGTTTGAAATTTAAAGCTGACTCTATCAGCTCATTAATTCCAAGAATTACGCAATTAATTAAAACCTTCCTAAAATTAATTAACACCGGTCAGAAGAGCTTAATTTTGTGCAGAATTTTGGGGTTTTCCAATTTGTGAAGAAAGGAAACCGTGAAGTACGGAAGAAGACGAAGTGAGAAGTGAGAAGAACATTTTGCTCCCTAGACCATGGTTGGAAAAGTAATATAAAAGCTAAATCTGCATAATAAAATGAATAATGCAGAACAATGAAATCTAAAACTGCATAATAAAATGAATAATGCAGAACAATGAAATCTAAAACTGCATAATAAAATGAATAATGCAGAACAATGAAATCTAAAACTGCATAATAAAATGAATAATGTAGAAAAAATAGTACGGTGTCTTCATATTAGAATGTGATTATGCAAAAATACGTATACATATGCAAAATAAGATCTGCATTATCCCTTGACCAAACCAATAACAAATAATCATGAACTACATTTCAGCAACGCGCACGTAAATCATCACAATTACACGAAAACGGAGCAAATTGAACCTAAATTAAAATCATCTCAAAAAATCCTAAATTCTTTGCAAATTATGTGTGTACGTGTGGAATTAAAAATCATACCCTTGGCAAAACTCTTCATCTGACCCTTGGAATTAAAAGTTTCTACTATATCTCCGGTGGCTTCGCGTCCGTCATCCATAATGAAGAAATCGGTGAAGTTTGAATCCCCTAGGAATATAAAGAAACGATCGCGTGGAAAGTCTCTTGATCATGTGCAGTCGATGAACTTCGGGCCAGGAAGTGGGCCATGAATGCCACGACCAACGCAAACCCTCGATTGCTTCCAATTCGGTGAAATCCATCGGCGAGTTAGGAGATGAACGAGATGCGTTTCATCAATTGATGAAACCTAATCGAGATTTGCGATCATGGGGATTTATGATATTTCAAAGTTAGGGGTTTAATTTATGATATTTTCTGATAATGGCCGGCCCGGCACCATGAAAGAAACCGGGAGTGGAAATAAGAGAAAAAGTCCAGTGTCTTGATCGCGTGATTAAAGGCTATACTTTTTCTAAATTAGATTCGGGCTTTCGACAGTTTGAAATTTGATTTTTAAAATTTTGAGTTTTGAAATCCTGATAAAAATGTGTATGATTTAAACAGATTTTGAGGGACGATAAACTAGAAAAGAAGGCGATGCAATAAACTAGAAAAAATGCAGAACACGATAAACAGATTCTGAGGGACGAGGAATTCTGAATTAAGGCGGTTTTTGGGAAATTAGGATTGCTTTAATTGAAAATTCGTATGAATCGTGCAGATTGCAAACGAAATAAGGAAGGTGAGATTCTTATTTCCATATGCGTGATATTAAATAGAATGCTGGCGAAATATATGGAATGTATGACTTGTTCCATTATTATATAAATTAAATAGTTATTCTTCAAATTTAAATGTAAGGGCATAAATGGTTATTTACACATGTTTTTATCCTTTTTTAAAAAGATTATAAAAATTGTCTTTATTTAAGAAGCTAGGTGCCTAAATGGCCTTTTTTATAAATTTTCTCTTAGTTTTACACTCTTTTTCCAATCACTTTTTTTACTTTATTCATATAACTTTACAAAATTACCCCTCAACACTACACTCGTTACACTTTTTTCTTAAAAAGTTTGCCCATTTTGTGGTGCAAATACTTATGGAATGGAGGGAGTATTTTATTATTTAAAAAAAATATTTTTTAAAATTTATAATGGATCACCCCAGCATAGTGGAACGGGTTGGATCCGAGTATCCGAATACTCGGCCCGCCCCGATACATTGATATCCCTACATTTAATTGTGTCTATATTCTTTACCTCGTTATCAACTTATCACAGGGTCTGACTATTTACACCTCCATTTACGATGGATGCACCCCCCTAAAATCAGTCCAAGATAGATGCACCCCCCCTAAAATCAGTCCAAGATAGATGCACCATCCCTTAATTGTCATAAATGCTCTTCTCTCCATAAAATTTCTATTACTACCAACACCCCCACCAAAACCTAATTTCCCACACCAAAACCTAATTTCCCTTCTACATCTCTTCATTCTCTCATTTCCCCCATCCCTCACTCCAGCCGCCGGCCCCTGCCACCACCCTCGCCCCCGCGTCATCCTCCCTTTACTTCGATAAAATTAAATTTCTTCCCCCACCCGCTCCCATCCGACCGTCCCTCCCCCGTCTACCAGCCGCCATGGCCCCTGCCCTCGCCGCGGTGGCCCGGCTGTCGCGGTCCCTCCCTCTCCCCCTCTCCTCCTCTTTTTTTTTTTCTGTGATTTTGTTCCCACCGCCCCACCCGGCCGCTCCCTCTCCCCCCTCTCATTTTTTTTCCTATGATTTTGTTCCAACCACCCAGTCCGGCCGCTCTCCTCCCCCATCCATTGGCTTCGCCTCCCACCCACTCGCTGCCGCCCCAATCCCGATCCAAGACGACGCGGCTCAGGTTTGCCCGTTCCCCCGTTCCCCGATCTTATTTTTTCCCGTTTCGTCCATCTCCTCCATTCCCAGATTTTTTTTAAAAATATTTCGACCATTTTAGGTCGACCAAATACACCCTCATCGACAAATTGTTGTCGATGAGGGTGTATTTGGTCGACCTAAAATGGTCGAATTTTTTTATATTTTTTTTCGACCAACAAATGTCGATCATATACACTTTCATCGATAAATTGTTGTCGACGAGGGTGTATTTAGTCGACACTGGTTGATCGTAATTTATAAAAAACAAATTGTGATTTTTCTAAGTTTTTTGAAATTTCTGTCTTTTTTGGTGATTTGGTGGCGCAACCGGAAATGTTGTTGGTGGCGGTCGAAAATGGTGGTGACGACGATGACTGTAGCAATTAAGGTTGAGTTTTAAAGTTGAACGGATGGTATAATTAGTAATGAAGTGCATTTAATAGTGTAATTTTATTGAAAGAGTATTTTAAGTTTTTTACATAAATGTTTTCAAAAAAAAAGAAGAGTCTTTTACATAATTATTATTATTTTGGAGTGCAATAAACATATAATTTTGGAGTGCAAATTTTCTAATTCAATGTGGGAGGAATGTCGAAAGTGGTTCAAGGTAAGTTAAGTATGGTTTTACATAATGAATTGCCTATCCACTTCTTCCTTCAACACTGTACGATACTTGAGAATGGGAAATGGTGCTCAAAAATAGCAGCAAGTTTGTGGGTGAGTATTGTTTGGGAAATCTGGAGGTGTAGGAATGACAATGTGTTCTCAAATGTGGAAACTGCAGTGAAAAAATCGGTAGAGAACGTAAAAATTCAATTGTGGGCGTGGCTGGATGGACGAGGTCTCATAAAGCCAAATTCATCCATCATTGTGTGGTGTAATGATCCTTATTCAAGCATGGAAGTGGTGATAGAATAGTTATTGGAGAAGTAGTACTTAGGGTGCTGCTTTGATTAGTTTGATATGTTCTGGTTTCTGCAGAAGGTAGAAAGGACAGTGGTGCTGGTGTTCTGCATTATTTTGGATAGGGAGTATTGTTGAGTAATATAGTATACTAATATTGTTGTAAAATATACGGGTTGAGTACCCCATGTACTCGAGTGAAATATACTCCCTCCGTCCACCAAAAGTGTACTCATTTCTTTTTTTGGGTCTACAAAAAACGTGCTTATTCTATTTAAATAGTTAACTTTTGAATATTTTTTCTAATTTACTAACAAGATTGAGTATCTACCAAATATATTTTGTACTCATTATATTAAATATATTCTTTATAATTAAAATATGATTTTTTTAAAAATATATATAAAAAAAAGTGAGCACACTTTTAATGGACAGAGATTATTTGTTTACCGTTCAAAAAAAAAAAAACTAATTGGGAGGGGTGCATCCATGTGTAAATAGTCAGACCCCTTATCATATTCTTTCACGCAAATCAAAAAACAGAAATATAGAAAGGGCTCAACTAGGCTCACTTGCTACCTCGGTCCAATCTATCTTCTCTGAATTGGGAAATGGCGCAGGCTATATACCCTCCAGCCTTGTTAAGTATACTACTCCTTTCATTTATTAATTTAATAATTATGTAAAATATCTAAACTTCCTTTATATTAAAATGAACATGATAAATACATTTTCCTCCATTATTAAATCCTAGCTCTAATAGCCGCTGTCACCATCGGCGTTGCCACCTCCGACGGCCAACACCACCACATTTTTAATAAAAAGTTCACATAAATTTCAAACCCTAACAAGAAACATCACATAAATTTCAAATCATAAAATAAAATTAAAAACATATTTTTGACTTATCAGTGTCGATCATTTATGTTAAATAAAATGACCAATTATTATTAAAAATAAGTACTCCCTATATTTCATTCTATTTATAATTTATAGATGTTTCCCACAGATAAATAAAATAATATGTGTAATATGTTATTTTTAAATTTTACTTTATCTGATCAATTATACAAATTATATATTACAAAAGCGAATATAAAATATAAAATTAAATATTATATTTAATTTTTATAAACTAGTGCAAAATGATATTATTTTAAATAAAAATCATTCTCTATAAAAACAAATGAAATTGATAAGATGCATATCACACAATTTTGATCCACTCGTTAAAAAGAAAAAAGTCATGCATGTTTGTATAAAAAGGCGGACAAAAAAATATTATTTATTAAAAGTGATTTTTTACTCATACCTTCAAAAAATAATAGGGTATCACCAAAACCACGACAAATTTTCGGAATTAGTAATACCTTCAAAATGGGCGTGAATACCCTAATATACCCTCATGTTAAGTTGATTTTGTCATTTCCCCACAATCGTGCACTGTTTTCTTCTCAGGCCAAAGTGTAGCAACCACAGTTTCCAAAAAAGAAAATGTTCCATCTTACCTTCTCCCAACAAGAATTCAAATTCAAATTTGAGAATTGCATTCAATGTACAATTTCATCTGTATTTCTTCGTTCTTCTCCTCCTACTCTTCAATTTCGTCTCTTTAAGGGATTGGATCAAAACCATTTTATTTTTTTTTTGTGTTTTTTGTGCGATTCTATAATTTTCTCGTCGTTTTACACTCTAATTCGTGAAATATGCTTCAATTTTGTGTTTCCTTCGTATATCTCAACCCAGGCTGCATATTTTAGGGTTTTTTTCTTCAATTTTAGGGACATTCCAGTTGCACCCTGTTTTTCAAATAATGTGAGAATGTCAATTTTCATTTTATTAGAAATCAATGGTAGCATTATTCTAACTTGAATTTTCAGAGTTTGCTCATTTCAAAGAGTCTATATTAACCATGTTTTAAGCATTGGAGTATGATAGAAAATTGATTTTTTTTTGCACAATTTACTTTATGTATTGTTTGGTGCCACTACAAGAAAACTGCAATTTAGCCGTGAAAAAATTTGTCGCTAATTCTAATATTTTCGTCGCTAACGTGAGTTAGCGATGAAATAATTTTGTCGCAGGATTTGTTGCTATACGCCCGTCGCTAACGTGTTTGCGACAAAAAAAATTAATTTTGTCGCAAATATTTGCGATGAAAATTTGAGTTTCATCGCAAAATATTAGCGACGAAAAATATAAGTTTCATCGCAAAATGTTAGCGACGAAAATATGAGTTTCATCACAAAATGTTTGCGAGGAAAATCAAACATTTGTCGCAAACACATTAGCGACGGGTGTATAGCAACAAATCCCGCGACAAAAATATTAGAATTAGCGACAAATTTTTTCGTGATAAATATTTTAATTTCGTTGCAAATGTTAGTGATGAAACCCATATTTTTGGCTATGATATCCGATTTACGAATCATTCTCTAAACCCACTTTCGTACTCGACCAACCCAACCTGCACCCACACCCGACCCGACCCACCCCAACCGAACCAACTCAATCGTTCTCTAAACCCACTTTCGTACTCGACCAACCCAACCTGCACCCACACCCGACCCACCCCAACCGAACCAACTCAATCGTTCTCTAAACCCACTTTCGTACTCGACCAACCCAACCTGCACCCACACCCGACCCACCCCAACCGAACCAACTCAATCGTTCTCTAAACCCACTTTCGCACTCGACCCGCCCCAACCCGCACCCACATACCCCCTCCCCCATTTTATTTAAATAAATATTTTATTTGATCTTGGTGGGAATTGATCCCGGGTGGATGGGCGCCCATAGCTGAGCGCCTACCACTCGGGCAAACAGCTCTTTGATTCAGTTTTTAATATTAATTATATATGTATTCAATTGTTACTAATTTAGTAGTTATTTTTACTCATTTAATAATTTATTTCACATTTATTAATTGATTAATTTTTAACTTGTAAGTTGTAACAATTATCTATGTATATATATATTGTAATTTTTAAAACAATTCCAATTGTAAAAAATCAATGTTACTTTAACAATTAAAAAAACAGTAAATATTCAATTCAATCTTCATTCTCTCATCTTTATGTCCATCTTCATTTGCATCATATCATATTTATAAATATTTTTATTAACATTCATACTGATTTATAAGACATAAAATTTGGAGAATTATTAAACATTTAATTATATAAATCGATTTTCTTGATTTAATATGCATAATTGATTTAATATTAGCCACAAAATATAATTTTCATTGTTTTTATTATTATTAACAACAAAATAAAATAATTTGTTAAAAGTGTAGCGATAAAATATTTTAATTTTGTTGCAAATATTAATTCCAAGAAATTAGCCACAAAAAATATATTTCATCGCAAAATAATAGTGACTAAATATAATTTTCATTGTTGTCCTAATTATTAACAACAAAATAAAAGAATTTGTTGTTAGTTTAGTGATGCAATATTTTTATTTCATCGCATAAAGTAATTTCAATAAATTACCCACAACAAATTATATTTCATTGCAAAACTTTAGCGACAAAATAAAATTTTCATTGTTTTTCTGATTATTAACAACAAAATGAAGCAATACGTTGCTAGTATAGCGATGAAATATTTTAATTTCATCGCAAAAATTAATTTCAATAAATTAGCCACAAAAATTTATATTTCATCGTAAAATATTAGTGACGAAATATAATTTTCATTGTTGTTCTGATTATTAACAACAAAATGAAGCAATTTGTTGCTAATATAGCGATGACATATATAAATTTTGTTGCAAAAATTAATTTAAAGAAATTAGCCACAAAATTTTCAATTTCATCGCAAAATATTAGCAAGAAAATATAATTGTCATTGTTGATCTAATTATTAACAAAACAAAATGAAGCAATTTGTTGCTAATATAGTGATGAAATATATAAATTTTGTTGCAAAAATTAATTTCAAGAAATTAGCTACGAAAATTTATATTTCATCGCAAAATATTAGCAACAAAATATAATTTTCATTGTTGTTCTGATTATTAACAATTAAATGAAGCAATTTGTTGCTAATATAGCAATGAAATATATAAATTTTGTTGCAAAAAATAATTTCAAGAAATTAGCCACAAAAATTTCTATTTCATCGCAAAATATTAACAACGAAATATAATTTTCATAATTGTTCTGATTATTAACAACAAAATGAAGCAATTTGTTGCTAATATAACGATGAAATATATAAATTTTGTTGTAAAAAATAATTTCAAGAAATTAGCCACAAAAATTTTTATTTCATCGCAAAATATTAGCAACGAAATATAATTTTTATAGTTGTTCTGATTATTAACAACAAAATGAAGCAATTTGTTGCTAATATAGCGATGAAATATATAAATTTTGTTGTAAAAAATAATTTCAAGAAATTAGCCACGAAAATTTCTATTTCATCGCAAAATATTAGCGACGAAATATAATTTTCATTGTTGTTTTGATTATTAACAACAAAATGAAGCAATTTGTTGCTAATATAGCGATAAAATATATAAATTTTGTTGCAAATTTTAAATCTAACAAGTTAGCGACGGAAATTTATATTTCGTTACTAAAAATTGATTTTAGCGATGAAATTTAGATTTGTCGTAAAATTTTCGTCGCTATTCCCCCTGTTTCTTGTAGTGTGCTAGTATGCAATGTGTTGTAAATATGCACCTTTTACTCGGTATATGCATTATTTGGTGCTAGTATGCAATGTGTGTATGCATTATTTATTGCTAGTATGCAATACGTATATGCATTACTTGTTGCTAGTATGCAAATACACACCCAATATAATGTAATATTATATTAAATAATAATTGAATAACTAAATTAATATTAATAATTATTAAAAATATTAATAAACTAAACAATGAACTAAACAACCAAAACTAACAATATAACCTAAAAATTTTGAAGAAAAAGCTATAAATATTTTCGAGATATATCGACTGAAACAAGCCATTTCTTTGATGATTTTTTTTTAAAAATTACAGACTATTTCTTCGAATAAATTTCAGGGTTGTTTTGCATACTTACCTTAGTGAAGCACAGACGGTGAAGGTGGGTGGTCACTGGTTGATAAACCCAATTTTTGACAAACCCAATGTTTTACAAATGTATAAGGGAGAAAGAAGGGGGAGAAGAAGGAGGTGGGTAAGTAAAGTATTCAGTTTGATGTGACATATAGTAACTTTTCAAACAAAAAATTGATTTGATTTGGTCAAATATGTTGATTTTTCAAATAAGGGGCAACATTGTCAATTTAACTACACTTTTGAAGGTATTTGTATTACAATTTTAAGATTGTAGATATATGTCATACACTAGTGCCAATTGTAGATATATGCATTTTTCCCTTATTAAAATGATCGAAAATAACAAATTAATGTCATAAAAAATGTGGAATAATTTGTAGATTGAAAAATGCTACTCTCTCACTTCAAACTTGAATGTATGATTAGTTTTTGTGGGTTTTAAAAATTACTCCATTAATTATTCATTTAAAATGTAAATGTATAAAGTAAATGGCTAATGATGTAGTATTAGTTTATTGAAGAAATAAATATTTTATAGTTATTAATGACTACTACTTATTAAGTTTGGATAGACAGAAAAAAAAAAATTAAATATAAAGTTTGGATGGGGAAGTAATATTATACAAAATAAAATAAAATAAATTTAGATGCATGAACTTTAGTAGACAAGAATTTTCAATCATATGATCTTATAGGTCAATTATGTTGTTGAAACCTGACAGGAGCTTTATTGTCAAGCAGTGGCAACCGTTCATTTGCCGGTATAAGTTTTGAAAGAAAACAAAAAATTGTGCACCTAATAAGATTATAAGGATGATAATTTCATATGCCCCGACATATAGGGTAATGGATTAGAATTTAGAAGTCGGCTATTGTTAAAAAAAATTATAACAATAATAAGGAAGCTACTAATACTATACACAAGTTAAATGTAGAATTAAATACGTTAATTGAATTCCAGTTAATATATATATATATATATATATATATTTATATTATCCTCTTTTATTGTATCTCAATCAGCACAAGAACTGATTAAAAAATTGTTAATCGGTTGATTGTAGGCTCGAATGCTACGTGGGAAGAATTTATTTGATTCATTATGAATTAACAAATTATGAGATGGTGCTCCATGCATGTTCTTATTTAAGTAGTATTCTTTCTTAAAATATGATTGAGTTGAGATTTCTTCATAAAAAATGAGGCTCATTTAATGTAAGAGATTATCTCGATCATGTACATTTTTAACTAAATGTTACTCCTAAAAATGAAAAAAAATGTATATGAGACAATCTCCTAATTTTTTATTGTAGGCAATGGAAAAATATCTTTTCAAGAAAAAAGTATCAATAATGTCATATTTAGAGTTAATAAGGGTGAAGATAAATAAGTTTGGATAGTTATATTTAAAAAAAATGAAAAATATAAATTGAACAGACTAGAAAAAAAAATTAAAATTATAATATTGTACCGAAATAATATTATTTTTTCACATGATATCTAAATTAACGCGCTTAGCTCGTTGGTTCTGGATTAGTTCTCCGGCCTTGATGTGCATAAAATGTGAGTTGTATCAAGAAAAAATCAGTCTGCTTAGAGACAGGCATAAACAAACTAGCCCATTTGTGTTGCGGGGTTTGTCCGGCTGTCTCGCCTCCTAATTTATTAAAATAAAAAATATTTTATATTTTTCATTATAAATTTTAACAATTACTCCGTATAATATTATTTTCTTTAAAATAGTACTGTAACTAGTTTTCGAAACAAACACAGTGTGTACACACAACACACCTAGTACCAAAAGCAAAACCACTCACCAACCAATGGTATTCATTTAAGGCGCCATCAATGGTTTTCAGCACACAATTTTAACTACCTCTATTTTTTTTTTTTGGACCGAAGCACTCAGCTGGCTTTTACTGAAAATGAACATTAAATAATACTTCCTCCGTCCCGAAATAATTTTCACATGTAGGTGAACATTTTAGAGGTAATTTTATAAAATTTTATGTATAAAATAAATAATGAGTTGACTTTTATGTATTTGTGGAGAAAAAATAATGACATTTGTGTAAAATTGAGAATATTGTGAGGGTGGAGTTTAGAGAGCATTTTTCATGTTAAGGTTGTGAAAATTATTGTGAAACGTAGCGAAAAGGAAAGTGTGAAAGTTATTGTGGGATAAAAGGAGTAATAAATATATATGCAATATATCGTTTAAAATATGATATTTTTTTGTTTTAAAATTAGTACAAAATGAAAAATATTTTAAAGAATTTTTTTCTCTGGAAAGACAAATAAAATGAGACGGAGTGAGTACAATTATATATTATGAATATTATTACTCATTTCTATTCATAACATATAATATTTTTTACATTTTATTTTCTTTGCAAATTATATGTTATTTTATATTTTTCAACGTAAATTAATTTTTTTTTTTTAAATTTTTTTTTAAACAATACAGTAAATACTTAAATAAATGTGTTCTTTTAATAAAAAAAATATTAAATAAGGGTAATTTTTTTTTTAATATATGTACAATAATCCAAAATCACAGAGGTATTATTTTGAAAAAGAAGGCAAAGGGTGGAAACCTAATTAATTTTGATCTTGTAATTAGGATTTGGGGGAATAAATTCCCAAGACGTTAATTAATTAATTAATTAATCGAATTACTAGAGTATCACATGTGACTTCAGCAAATCCAATAAATTATATACATATGGAGACTACATAACATAAGTCTATACAATAATATGTGTGTATAGCACTTTAATAATTGGTCATATAATCATACTTGTTCGTACTTGCATGTTCCTAACCTTTTTTTTGATAGAACATGTTTCTAATTAAGAAAATTATTCCATGACGCGCTTTCTTCTTCTTCTTCAGTTCACTCAAAAATAATTTAGGAGGGTGAGATAAAAAATTGTTTCTTATTACCGTATATATACATTTTTTTTTAAAATACATTATATACCTTCCCTTTTTTTCTCCCCATGACTCGAACCCGGAATCTAGATCGTCGTAGCGGTGCTCTAATCACTTGAGCTATCCCACCTTTTCACCTTATTATACTTAAAAAAAAAAAAAACAAATTTTGGAATTGAAAGAATAAGCACATGCTCTCTCTTACTTTTACCTGTTTTTGGTTAAAATTAAATTTATTCTCAAATATGACGCACTTTTGATTATAAGTAACTTTTTCACAATCTCTAATTTTAATCACTCCTCAATAATAAAAGTAAGCGCAAACACACTTAGGTTAATTATTGTGAAAAGCACTTTGATATGACCCAAATTTTGTAATATTAATGTAACCATATAAAACCATGTTGAATTTTGAGGGCTATTTGCTTATTAAAGGTGAAACACCTAGCTTCTATCTGCTTTATATTAGATTACAGCTAATCTTCATTTGGATACCCTAATTGTCATTATATCTTAAACCTACTAACTAATAGAGGCTAAATTATCGATCGTTCTCTATCTTTTGATTGGACATTTTGCATGTGCTGTATTAATTATTGTTTACTCTTAAGTTTACACCTTGAATTTTTATGAAAAGAAAGCAAGAATAAAGCATCCATAAATGGGGAAACTAATATTGAAGAAATTTCAAATTTAACTAGAAAAAGACAATCTTGAATGGAGGACATAGGAGTATTAATTATATTATTGGTGAATATGATTGAAATAATTTAATTAAATGAATTATAATTTAAACATATTAAAGGGAAAGGAGAGGTAATTGATTAAACTGAAAACTGTGATGTGATAGTAGATTTGTAAGTGTTGTAAGGATAGTTTTTCAAAACTATTTTTTAAAACACAAAATCCACGTCAGATTTTGAAATCAAAAATCAGATTTTTAAAATCTAAAGTAATCACGGTTTCAAGAAATTATTTGAAATCAATAGTTACAAATTTGTTGCGGTTATTTGGATTGACATGAAATTGAAATTCACCGCTTCTTATGTAGGGAGACGAAGTTGGATAGCTCAAGTGGTTAGAGCACCACTACCTAGGCTTTAGATCCTGGGTTCGAGTCATGGAGAGGGGAAAAGGGATGGGTATTTAATGTAATTAAAAAAAAAAAAAACCACTTCTTAAGTAGGGAATGATTTTATTTTATTTTAAAATAATGCCTAAGAACTAAGAATGAATGATATTGTATTATTATATATATTATTATTATTGATCATATAATTAAATTATGTGAATTATAGTTTAAATATATTATGGAGTAATAAAAAATGGTTGAATATTGTATTAAAAATTGTGATTGAAGGTTTATAAGGAGAAAAAAATTATTTAAGTCACGTAACTTTTATCTTTTTTGAAAAACGTCTCAAAATAGTTAAAATTTTAATTTACGTCCCAAAACCTTTTCAATTGCTTAATTTACGTCCAATTTTCACTGAAAATCCCCAAATTTATGTAAATGGGACGTAAATTGAGCAATTAAAGAAGTTGTGGGACGTAAATTAAATTTTTAATTAAAATGGGACATTATGCTAAAAAGATAAAAATATTCAACAAATGTGTACAATTCACTATAAAATTAATTTATGAATTATTTTTTTAATTGATTGTATAACATAAACTACGTTCATTTTATAGTGAATTGTACACATTTGTTGAATATTTTTATCTTTTTAGCATAACGTCCCATTTTAATTAAAAATTTAATTTACGTCCCATAACTTCTTTAATTGCTCAATTTACGTCCCATTTACATAAATTTGGGGATTTTCAGCGAAAATTGGACGTAAATTAAGCAATTGAAAAGGTTTTGGGACGTAGATTAAAATTTTAACTATTTTGGGACGTTTTTCAAAAAAGATAAAAGTTACGGGACGTAAATAATTTTTTTCTCGTTTATAAGAGTTGTACAGTTCTTATCAATATTTGGGAAACAGTAAATCTAATGCTATATGAATCTCAAACCATGCACTTGAGTGGATCTGTCACCCAGGTCTTGAACGGAAAAGTGTTTTGAGTAGGATATTTGATTGTGAACTAGATCTATAGTCTTGCCCTTAGCTCCTCCTTGATCTTTGTGATTGTGAAATTCTCATTTCTGAATAGGACTGCGTTTCTCCCTTTCCATATAAGCCACACCACACACATCCATATACATGTGGCGATCTTCTTCCCGTTTCTTCCTTTGATGAGGCCTCCAAACCCTAAGAAGTTACTTAGCAGGTCCGACGGTAGTGGTGACGGTAGGTTGAGCCATTTGAGACATTCCATCTACACTTGGTATGCTTGAGCACATTCCAGAAAGATGTGTTTCTCGGTTTCTTCACTCTCAAAAGTAGATAGATTTTTCAAAAGTAGTTTTTAAATGCTAAAGTAAAATTGGTGTAAAATGTAATAATTGATTGTCTATTATATATTTTAAATTAATATGTGGAGACAAAGTTACAAATATTTGTGACACAAGTAATTTATCCGGGAAGGAATACTTTTACTATATATTCACTACAAAATAATGGAGAAATGGGGACGGGGAAGGCATCGGCAGTGTGCCGATGCCAATATGCTCGATGCTATTTAAATGGCATCGGATTTGGGGAAAACCGTTGCCTTTTGGCATCGGGGGGACAGCCGATGCCATTTTGCATCGGGGCCCACTGCCGATGCCATTTTATTAACATTTAAAAAAGACGAATCTGGGTTTCGAACCCAGGTATCGAGGCCACCAACACCCACCCCCCACCGCTGGGCCACCCCAATTCTCGGAAATCTGGCATTTTTCGCGAATTGTGGGGTTCGAACTCGGGACCTCGCGGTCTCGAAGGCTTTTGAGCGCCCCCTGTGTGCCGTTTAGGCTAGGAGCTTTTAGTCGACATGTTGTGAATGCAATTAATATATATTCAATTTAATTTGAGTTTTTAATTCTTTAATTAATTCAATACATTCTAACTTTAATTGTTGCTTATTAAATTATTTATCAAACATATCATAATTATTTTTAAATTATGTTTTTCAAATTAACTAAATTATGTTTTTTAAATTAAATAATTTAATTACGGTATCAATTCACACTATTTAAATTTATTCTAATCCTCAATTTACAACATTTAAATTCATTCTAATTTTTAATTTCACAACATTATAATTACATACAACATTGAATATAATTATTTTCACTTATACATTTAAATTTATTATAATCACATCATTTAAATTCATTCTAATTTTCAATTCACAACATTAAATATATATAATTATTTTCACTTATCCATTTAAAAATATGAATTCACTTATCCATTTAATTAAAAATATTTTCATCTATTATAAAATTATTCTCTAGTTCATTTTTAATTAAAATACACTTATCTAATACGGAGTACTAGTGAATACTTTTTTTTTTTTAATTGCAGAGAATAAGCTTGATTAATTTCCTAATTGTTGTAGTATATTATATATAATGTTCGTTTCACTCTGATCAGGAGTAATGCTAAATTCATAAGTCATACTCACGTAACTATCAAAATCCACGCAAATATACATGACATATATATATAGAAATGATATTGAGCTCATATAATGGGCTCCTTATGGAGTGAAATGATGATGTGTCATTATCTACATCATTATATTTACTTACATAATTAACACTATTTTATGGAAATTTAAAAAATTAAAGGATATTCCTATCAAATTAGGAAACGTAGGACAAAGATACCATAATCAAGATTACCAATGCTAATTATTTTGATTTTTTAATTAATCAAGATTAATTATTTTAAGATTTTTTAAAATTATTTATTAACGTGTTTATTATCAGTATATAATTATTAAATTAAAAAAAAATCATACATTTATATATATAATTTTTTTAATAACAAAAAAATTAAAATTAAAGTTATAAAAATAATTAATTGAAAAATAATGACTACATTAATTAAACTAAATCATAAACTCTAAACTCTAAACCCTAAAAAAAATCATAATTTTCAATTTTAGGGTTTCAGGGTTTAGGGTTTAGGGTTGGGGGGAGGGGGGCGCGGCTGTTACATTCTGGAAGAGAGGGGTTTGGCCGATTTATACTCATTTAGGGCGACGGGGAAGGCATCGGGCCCACTGCCGATGCCATTTTGCATCGGGGGCCCGTTACCAAATGGCATCGGGGCCCACTGCCAATGCCATTTTGCATCGGCCATTAAATGCCGATGCCATTTCGCATCGGGGCCCACTGCCGATGCCATTTTGCATCGGCCATTAAATGCCGATGCCATTTCGCATCGGCCCGCCTGCCGTTGCCAATTGCCGTTGCCTTTTGGGCAATATTTTGTAGTGATTATTTAATAAATAACAACGTAGTTGGATTGGCCTGAATAAGTAAATATGTATTAAGTATAATAATTAACCATATATATATAGAATTTCAATGAACAAGTGCCATATTAATTATAGACTTAAATTAGTATAGAATATTTTGAACAATGAAATGTACGTTTGGATGCATTCAACATGTTGCCAAGTTAGGTTAGATACGTAATACTATTTTTATGTCAAATATCATTTTCATAAAGATTCGAGGATGTGATAATTATACTCTTTGTTAAAAGGGCCATGATCATATATAGAGCTGCTCAGCTTAAAACACCCAATTTCAAATCCACGGTTTAGTTGATGGGCAATTTAATTAAGCTATTTTCTTTTGGCATATGGAATTATTTCTTTTATCTAAAGGTTCTGCAACTTTAAAATTTGAAAATATTAAACAAAATTAATAATAAAACTAAAATGGTCGTTATAATGGTGCATGACAATAAGAAGCTCACGAGTTGATTAGATTTGAGAACAATAAAACACACAAATATTAATTTAGGAAAAATCCAAAAGTGCTTACTTCCAAATTTTCGTAAGAGTTGGTCTTGTAAAACAATTTTATCATGTAACTAGTTTGCAAGTAACATTTTATATAAGAAAAAATATAGGAGTAATATTTTTAAAATGAAATAATTAATACTAATTCTGTTAAAAATACACACAAAATATAATTTTTTTGACAATGTAAAACTGATTTACAAGAAATTTTGTCTTACCACAATATTTAAACCTTTTAATTGCACCGTAAAATCTTCCTTTATGATTAATTTTCAAATTGCAGTGAGTTGAAATATATACTGTGAATGCAATGAATCCAATTAAGTGATACTCCTATAATGTTTGCCCCGTGAACCAAAAAGGCTCTAATTAAACTATTCTAACTCGAAATAGATTACACGAGAATCCGTCAATTCATAATTATTCTTTCGATTATAATTTGCTCCTCGATCATGAATTCTAGTGATTTTTTTTTTAAAGTTAAAACTTATTATTTAAAAGCAAATGCAAGTATCATTTCATAGGCCCTCCACAATATTCGGAGGCTTTATACAAATATAAGGATTAGAAAACATCCTAATAGATATCTAGCAAATCGGTGAGCCTTCATATTAACTACACGACTAATCGAAACCTCATAACAAGACGAAAATGAAGGTAAAATTCGCTTACAAGCGTCTATGATGTCTCCGAACACAGTATTTTATCGTTGATAGAGAAAGTCACTGCATCTTTCACTAGCTTGGCATCGACTAGCTTCCACAATGCTAAATGACCCTTGCCAGTTGTTTTATCTAAGATAATGCCTCTAGAATACCCATAAATTTTGTCATTAATATAAAAATATTATATACTCTGTATTAATATAATTATATATACTTTACAAATAAAATACATTGATATCAATATAAATATATACATAAAATATATAGTATTTTTTATTTTTATTTTGTCAATTATGACCTTTATTACATATTTTGTACATATAACCTCTAATTTCTCCTTTTAAAAAAAATCTTACCCTCCTTCCCGGCAACCACTGATTAATCAATAGGTATATAATGGACAAAATAAAAATAGAAAGAAACATATAAAATGGTTTAATTATAACATTGATAAATTAGAGGTTGCCCCCCATAAAAAAATGATGGCAAATTTGACCCAAGATTTTGTCCGATCAAGGAAACAATCTACTGTAGCAAGTATATATAATTAAAATACACCTTAACTTATGAATTGATTAATGTACGGTGTTGGTGTTTTTTGCTGTAAATTTTTTAAATAAGTACAGATGCAGAACATATTCTTAGAGGGAATACACATCATTCCTATAGTATATGCACATGTAACTATGAAATGGAATACGCACGTAGGTCACTATTAATTAATCCATCATGAGTAAATGTTTGGTAAAAATTATTAATTGTGTAACCCTTACCTGGCTACTATATAATTGATGTACATATGGTCTTTTTTTTTTTTTTTTTTTTTATCAAATGCCATACTTAGTATTTGATCGATCACTTTGGCCGAACAACATGTTAATTAAGCGTACTACCACTTTGCTTGTTTTGTCAGAGTTACTGAACACTAAACTTGGCGTTCAACCAAAATGACTGAACACTAAACATGACTTTCAATCGAAAATAACCGTACTACGTTTTTTTTTTTTTTTTTTTTATCGATAAAAAGTGATTGTATTAATATTGGGTACAAGAGATACCCGAAGTTCAGTGTACAGTTCTTATCATTTGGGAAATAGTAAATCTAATGCTACATGAATCTCAAATCATGCACTTGAGTGGATCTGTCACCCAGGTCTTGAACGGAAAAGTGTTTTGAGTAGGATATTTGATTGTGAACCAGCTCCATAGTCTTGCCCTTAGCTCCTCCTTGATCTTTGTGATTGTGAAGTTCTCATTCCTGAATAGGACTGCGTTTCTCCCTTTCCATATAAGCCACACCACACACATCCATATACATGTGGCGATCTTCTTCCCGTTTCTTCCTTTGATGAGGCCTCCAAACCCTAAGAAGTTACTTAGCAGGTCCGACGGTAGTGGTGACGGTAGGTTGAGCCATTTGAGACATTCCATCCACACTTGGTATGCTTGAGCACATTCCAGAAAGATGTGTTTCTCGGTTTCTTCACTCTCACCACATAGTACACACCTTAGGTCGTCGTTTTGGTTCAGGATGTTCCTTCTTCTTAGGTTGGATCGTGTTGGCAGCCTTCCCCATAAGAGTCTCCAAGCGTGGGCCTTGACTTTTGGTGGTGCAAAATTCTTCCAAATGCTTGTGAATCCTTGTATCAGTCCATCGTCCGGTCGAGTGCCTTGGCTTTGGTTGAACAGGATCGAGTATGTTTCTTTCGTGGAGAGCTTCCCTGTGTTCGATGCTCTCCATTTCCACGAGTCTTCGAGTCCTTCTTTTGGTGGAAACCTGTCCATCACAAATATCAGATCGTTAAGCAGTGCTAGTTCCCTATCAAAAAGTGTCCTTCTCCATCTCCATTCCCATCTCCAGGTGTTCCCCTCCCATACACCCATGTCCCCCACTCTCTTATCCTTATCTATGCTAATCTGGTATAGTCTCCTAAACCAATCCTTTAGAGTTTCCTCCCCCGTCCAGTTTTCCTCCCAGAAAAATGAATCTTTCCCATCCCCTAGTACCTTAGATAGGTTTTCATGGAACCAACCCCAATCTCCCTCACCTATCACCTTTATAACATCCTTCCACCACAATGACACCCTCCCTACCCTCCCTGTTGGGAAAAGACTAAATCCGTTGTCCCCTAGATTCCCATACCTAGACCTAAATACCCTTGCCGACAAACTGTTTTTTTCATTTAGATACCTCCATCCCCATTTCCCCAATAGAGTTTTGTTAAAAATTTCAATGTCTCTAACCCCTAGTCCTCCTAGCTGTTTTGTATTACAAACTTTTTTCCAATCTATCCATGCCACTCTCTTCCCATTGCTCCCCCCCAAAGGAAGTTGTGTTGTAATCTCACAATCTCACTCATGGTTTTCTTCGGTATGTGGTATAGAGACAGATAGTATGTTGGAAGAGAAGAGATAACCGAGTTTAACAACGTGATCCTGCCACCCATCGAAATCTTCTTATCGTCCCATCTTGCTAGCCTGTTTTTTATTTTATTCACAATCGGAACCCACTCCTCCGCTTTCCTGTGGTTCGATCCTACTCTCATTCCCAGGTATGTGAAAGGGATGTTGTCAACTCTGCATCCTAAGATCTCCGCCATGCCACTAAGGATATTTTCTTCCACGTTTACCCCTATGACTGCGCACTTGCCAAAATTGATTTTTAGGCCTGACATCAGCTCCATGTTTCTAAGCACCCGCCTCATAGTCCAAGTGTTCTCCAGACTTGCGTCCCCCATGAATATTGTGTCATCCGCGAACTGTAGATGTGACACTCTAATGTTTTCTCGTCCGAGTTCAGCTGCTTTGTACAGTCCTTCTTCTTTTGCCCTTTCCATTAGGATACTCAATCCTTCTGCCGCGATTAGGAATAGGAAAGGGGATAGGGGGTCCACTTGCCTTAATCCTCTCTCCATTTTGAATTCTCCAGAGGGGCTACCATTAACTAGGACCGTTGCTGTCGTTACACACTCCATAACCCACTTTCTCCATTTGGCGTGGAAATTGAGTCTTTCCATCATGAGTTTTAGATAACCCCAGTCGATCGAGTCGTAGGCTTTTGCGAAATCAATTTTGAAGAAGGCTCGTGCTAACCTTTCCCGTTTTGCTTCATCGATCGCTTCGTTTAGGACGACCACGCTATCCAAAATGTTCATGTTTCTGATGAACGCAGATTGTGCTACAGAAATTATAGATGGTAGTACAGATCCGAGTCTTTTTGCCAGGATTTTTGATATGATCTTGTATATTCCCCCCACTAGGGATATTGGCCTGAAATCGTTCAAATCTGTACTAACCTCCTTTTTGGGGATGAGCACAATGAAAGTTGGGTTGAAGCCTTTCACCAATCGTCCGTGGGTATAGAACTCCTCCATGAGTTGGATGAAATCCGCTTCCAGTAGATGCCATAACTTTTTTAAGAAACCAAAGTTGAAGCCATCTGGTCCGTGGCTTTTTGTGTTGTCGCACTCATTAACGGCTTCTCGAATTTCTTCCTTCGAGAAGGGGGTTGTATGCCTGTAAGCATGTCATTTTCTGTGGCTGATACCTGTCTCCGTACAAAGCCTTCTGCAGGGATTGGTCTAGTCCTCATTTGGTTTTTGAAATGGTTCTGGAAATGCTCGAAAACCCCCTTTTTCACTGCTGCAACTTCTTCACTCCATTCTCCATCTACCATGAGGCCCAGGATTTCGTTTCTTTTCCTTCTTCTGTTGATGTAGTTGTGGAAAAAGCGCGTATTACAGTCACCCTCCTTCACCCACTTACATCTTGATTTTTGGTAGTTGATCATGCTTTTCTTTTTTAGCTCCCGGATCAGTAGTGTCGCTGCCCTATTCCTGTTCATAATCTCAGTGTCTTCTAGCCTAAAGACTTCATCAATTGTGTCCAGTTTTTTAATTTCAGCTCGTTGGTCTTCTATGTTACGGTCGATGATGCCAAACGTATTTATGTTCCACTCCTTTAGATCTGTTTTGAGCATTTTCAACTTTTCCTTAATGACATAGCTTCCCCATCCTTGTGTTTGGTAGTTATTCCACATTTCCTCCACAAAACTCTTGAATTCTGGGTGGGTTGACCAGGCATTGAGGCTTCGGAACGGCTTTGGCCCCCAGTCCTTGACTTTGATCCCCACTAGGATGGGACAATGATCTGAGACTGACCGTTGTAGTCCTCTCAGATGTGTATTGGGCCATTGGTTTAGCCAAAGATGATTCACCAGGGCTCTATCCAATTTGCTCTTGCATGTTCCGTCCGCCTTGTACCATGTGTATTTCCTCCCGTGTAGTGGAAGGTCTATCAGATTCGCCGCTTTGATGAAGCCATCAAAGGTCAGTGTGCCTATGTGGTTTTGTTGTTGCCCTCTTCCATCCCTTTCTGATCCACAGCGAATTGCATTGAAATCTCCGATGATGCAGATACAGGCAGCGGGATTTTGGCCCACAATAATGTTTAGGCGGTCCCACAACTCTATCTTTTCAGGAGAATTGCATGGCGTATAAACCGTACTACGTAATTTTAACACAAGATTTTCTTTATTAAATCTTGCTCTAATATGCATACTTTGAATAATTCAAATGGGTTTTAATAGTAATAATAATAATAAAAAAATGTTTGTATATAGAGTATAAAATAATGAACAAATTAATTAATTAAGACAGTCTTCGGTGCGCGGTTGATATATGTTTATAACTAATACAAGCAAAGGTTGTTTTGCCTTAATTAATTATTTGTGTGTGTTTTGTCACATGATTCCTTCCACAGCCAACGACAATTTTCACTGACCGGATTCGACTTTGTGTTTTTCTTTCACTTTTCACTATTTGAATAATTATTTGAATTTGAGTTGAGCTTTGTGTAAAATTATAATGTTGTTCATTGTATAAAAATATTACGTACTAGCTAAACGGTTCATTAATAGTATAGAACTAAACAAAACATGAAAATAAAATTCAAAATAATTATGATATAACATGATGTAAATTACATTCATTATATAAAATTGAAAGATACATAATATTATAATTCACGTATTGTTAATTAAAAGATGCATGATGTTGACAATTTTTTGTATGCAATTGAATGAATATCGTACAATTAGATTTTAAGTAATTTTAATATATTTTTTATTTTTAATTGAATTTTTGATAGCCACATTACAATTAAATCAAAATTATGATCTAATTTTCATCATATAATTAAGTGGTGTAATATTAATAAAATTTAAAAAATTCAATTATATTATAATCCAAATAAAAATGGTTAAATTTGTATGCGTAGTACACCTCAACTCGGCAATTAATCAATTACCTAATCAAATGCACCCCCCATCCCCCAGGGCAATTTAAAGACACGCACACAATACCAGATTCACGTGTGGGATTTTCTGTAGCGAATATATGTGTGTGATTAGAATCATTAATAGCCGCAACTTGCTTTATATCCATTTATTTTTTTATATATATATATACTCCTCTTTTTTCTTGAAAATTAATCATTAACTTTGAACACAAATATTAAAAAATATGATATAATAAGTAGATTTATTAGAGGTGATGCTATTGAGAGAGAAAAATATAATAAAATGTAAAGAAAAATAGTTTACCAAAAAAGAATACTATATTTCATTAGGATGAACGAAAAATGAAAATTGAGTAACTTTCCCTAGAACATATAAATTATTATGAAATATAGATTCTTCCTTCATCAATTTTTATAATTTGCATTTAAGTTGAATACGAGTTGCATTTAAATGTAAGCTTGAAGGTAGAGATTAAGTAGTGTTTGTGAGTGGTAATCCCTTTTTTGAAATTGAGAATTTTTTAATTGGACAAATTAAAAAAGAAAGTAAGAATTATAAAAATGTAATCTCTCAGTTTCAAGAGAATTTACATCCTTGAGATTGCACACTTTTTAAGAAAAGGTAAGTAAAATATGTAATGAGTAGTGTTTAGAGAGATAAATTTATAGTAAAGTAAAAGATAGATTGTGTGTGTGCAAATTTTATTGGAACGTTCCAATTTAACAAGTGTGTAAATTTTTGTAGAAGTACAAAAAAAAATATGAAATAATTTTCAACAGGAGGCTTAAAATGACCCAAAAAAGAAAAAAAAAATGTACTAGTTGAGAAGCAAGGTGAAGCCTTTAAATTGAGACCGAAAGCTCCCTCTTTTTTCACATCTCCCTGCTTTTACGTGTGTTGTTAAAAGAATATATATAGAGAGAGAGAATGACTTTAGAGTCTGTAATTTTTCAGCAAGACCCTTTTATTTATGGGTGTAATAAAGATTATAGTAACTCCAATATGCTGCTGCAGGGAGATTACATGAGTACTAGTCATGATGAAAATCAAATTGGGTATTGGCCTCCTGCAACCCAAAACATTACTACTACTTCTTCGTCGGAGACTTGCGAGCAGCCTGCTGCGGCGGCAATCCACCGGAAGAGACGGCGGACGAAGCCCGTGAAGAACAAGGAGGAAATGGAGAACCAGAGGATGACTCATATTGCGGTGGAGAGGAACCGCCGGAGACAAATGAATGACTACCTCGCCCTCCTTCGTTCCTTGATGCCCCCTTCTTATTCTCAAAGGGTAATATTCCCCCTATACTTTTATTTTATTTTACTCATTTACAAAATTAATTAATTATGTGTGTACTTACTTATATTAAAAAATGATACCATCCTTGACAATTTTTGTGTTACACTTTATATTCTACGTTTTGAAAAATTGATTTGTGGATTGATCAATGGTGATTAAAAAATCATCTAACTTCATATTTCATACCGACACATATTAATGATTCAGAAAGTAAAATACAAAAATGATACATTTGAAATATTTGTTTTTTTAGCTAGATATGCCAATGCATGCATTTAATGCCTGTGTAGCACCAAAAGAAGGATATATGTATATATGAGATCATTAAACCCTTTTTATTGAGTTATTCGAAATCAAATTAATTATTTTTTTCGTATAGAACAAAGCTATGTAGAACTATATGTACACTTTCAATTATTGCTCTTGGAATTTTCTAGTTTGTTACTCCACTACTACCCACATTGATTTTAATTTGCTGACGATTAATCTTGATTTGCAAATATACATATATTTAGGGAGATCAAGCATCAATTGTTGGAGGAGCAATAAATTTTGTGAAGGAACTTGAACAACTTCACCAATATCTTGAATCCCATAAGCCGGCGGCACCCATTATTAATAATTCCAATCCATTCTCCACCTTTTTTACCTTCCCACAATACTCAACATCTCCGACCAACGCCAACACCGCCGCCGTGGACGTCGTAGTGGAGCGGCGGTCGAGCATCGCCGACGTCGAGGTGACGGTGGTGGAGAGTCATGCAAACATCAAGATATCAACAAAAAAACGGCCAAAACAGCTCCTCAAAATAGTGACCGGATTTCAATCCCTTTTTCTTACAATTCTACACCTTAACATCACCACCGTTGATCAATCAGTACTCTACTCTTTCAGTGTTAAGGTATGTAATGCAATTTAATTAGGAAGTTCCAATTTTGGCCTTGCGATTAATTAGTCACCTTAAAATTTAAATCAATATATAAATTAATTAGGATTTTTTTTTCCTAATAGAACAATTGTATGTGTCACACATGACGTTATATGCTTTAAAACATTCCGCGGACATATTTTATTGTGGACATGCACAAGAATCCTATAGTACATTCATTAAAATATATATATATATATATATATATATATCATACCATTTTAATTTTAGATCATCTCTTGTGAGATTGTTTCGTGTTAGAAAAGTGAGTAGCGTTTAATTATCTTTTTATTTTATTAAACAATCACCTCATATATAAATTCCAAAAAATAAGTTTGACTTGTGGTCTGACAAAACTAATTCATAAATAATGACCTAATTAACCAATTTTAATTTTTGCCCTCTCATTTTTTTTCGAAATTAAAATTATCTTTTGTTTTTTACAAAACTCTATTTTTTAGCTCGAAATAAATACTGAACATGTATGACCCTCATTGTCGCAGTCAAAATCATCAACTTTATCTAACATATCACAATCACCATACCATATGAGTTATCTATGTATGTTTTTCGATAAAATGACTAAAAAACTGAATTTTGTAAATATATTAGACTAATTTCAAAGTTAAAAAATTTAGAGGACAAAAATTAAAACCAATTTACCTAAAAATTAACTTCACACTGTAGAATTTTAATTTTTGGTAGTAATATAATACTTACTATCTAATATTGTGTTTTTGATTAAATAATTGCAGGTTGAGGAAGAATGCCAGTTGAGTACGGTAAATGAAATAGCCACAATTGTGCATGATTTATTGGGAATGATCCAACAAGAGTCCTCCTCACAACTGCCTTGAGATAGTCATCTCATTTTGTCTAATTTTAGATCGATATTTTTCTATTTGTATTTAATCAAATCATTGCCTCCTTTGTTCTGCATAAAAAAATTAAATTTTTAGGTACAGCTTATAACTTTTTGAATAATGTTTATTTACGTTACTCTAGGAATATTCTGTACCATATAATATATAGACTATTTGGAACCATATGTGTCTGGCGGATTTAATACTATATAGTTTATGTGTGGTTATTCTAATTTGGTCGAAATATTCAATTCCCCTATGTGTGTGAATCAAGGGAATGGTGACAATATAAAAGCCAAAATTTACAGATTTATCGGGATTTAATGTATTCAATATACCAACTATGCGACAAATTTGTTTGACAAAGACTTGCTTAAATAATTACCAAGTGTCGCACACTTTTGTATGGATCACAATTCACAGGGGAGGTATTATAATATTAAAAGGTTATTGATCTATCTCTTTTCTTATGCATTTTTTTTAATATAGAAAAAAAAAATCATGTTGGGCTTTCATATTGAAGTTTTTAGTTTAGAGTTTATCCGCAATTGGTTTTTTTAGTTTAAATTGTTCGAATAAGTAAATAAAATAACGTTCGATTAAATCTAAGGTTGCAAAAGTTGAAAATAGTTAGTCAAACTATTTTAAACCGTCAATCCAATGCACAAGACACCAACTCATAATAATGTGTTCCTAAGTTTTGTCCTAAATTTGGCTAAATGTCATAAGCTTTTACATACATCGACATGCTACGTACCCTATATTAACAGATGAGAAAGGGTCCACTTGTTTTTGTAATTAATACTAATAACTAAATTAAAATACTGCAGATTTCAAATTTAGTCCCGGGAATAAAACTATACAATAAATTAGGTCCATATTGTAATGGATTTCAAGTCCAATTATAAGCTTAAAAATCAAATACTCCTAGTCCACAAATTTAAATGGGCCAACGTAGCCCAAGACGTTGTAAATTGTTTTTAATACATTTGACCCCATGGAAAATTAAATTTACATATAGGCCCCTACTTTATATACTTAGTTAATGCCTTCAAACCCTACGTCCAAATTTAGTCAACATTTGGATTGCCCATTTGTTCAAAACGTTTGTAAAAGTCCTCTCTAGAAGATAGAGCAAGAGAAAATTTAATGTGCTCGCAAATTAACATTTCACAATACAATCCACCATGAAGTTATATTTTCAAAGTTTAAACTAAGTACCTTTCACATATTAACCATCGTTTTAGAGAAAAATTGAAGTGTTAAAATCCCCTGTAACGTGACGAATTGATACTTTTTTTTTTTTTTTTTTTTTTTTTAAGTGACGAATTGATACTGGAAGTGTTGTAAAACCTTCATTCCGACCAAAGCTCGACTTTGAAGGAAGAGATTGAGTATGGAGAGTGGTTGTTTTTTGAGCCAATTCAAGAATGAGAGCACTTGTCATTTAATATGGGGATTTTTTTTTTTTAGTCCATTAAGTTACCACGATTTTGAATTTAGTCCATCAGATTACCACTTTTTGAATTTAGTCCATTAAGTTTCGATTTATTTTGATTTTGATCCAGTTACCTGCTATACAGGTCATTTTTTAAAACACACCCCATAAAATGTTATACACACCCCGAATGTTAAACACACCACACTAAAATTTAAAAATCATTTTTTATTACTATACACACCCCAATTTTTTCCTATTTAACAAATTGCCAAAAATAATTAAATTAAAAAATAATAAAAATTCAAATTAATTTGAAAAATATAAATAAAACCTATAAAAAATAGCTTAAATCTTCAAAAATTAAACAAAACTAAAAAAATTAATTAATTTAATTAGTTTTGAAATTTTAGTTTATTTTCTACTATTTTTAAATTTTATTTAGCCTTATTTTCGAAGTTTTTTATAAAAGTTAGAACACAAATAAAACATTAATAAAGTAATGGAGTTTTAAATCTATTTTATTTTATTTTCCTTTTTAATATTTCTTTTATATTATATGAGCATAATAACGCCCATAAATATTATTTACACTCCAACTGTTAAACACAAAAATTCAAAAATCAAATATAGTTAAATAAAATCATAAACATATTTAATAAATTATCAAAAATAATTTAATTAAAAAAGTAAGAATTTAAATTAACATGAAAAATATAAATAAAACCTATAAAAAATACCTAAATCTTCAAAATTTTAATACAGCTAAAAAATTAATTAATTTAATAAGTTTTAAAGTTTTAGTTGATTTTTTATTTACTTTTAAAGATTTTTATTTTTATTTAATTTAATAATTTTTTCAAGTTGATTTTTTAAAATTTATTAAAAATATTCAAAAATAGTAAAAATCAACTAAATCTTCAAATTTTATTTAATTACTTAGTTTTTTTTATCTTTGTTTAATTTTTGAAGATTTTGGTTATTTTTTATAGGTTTTATTTAGATTTTTTATATTAATTTGAATTTTTATTTTTTTATATTAATTTATTAAAAAGTAAGAATTCAAATTAATATAAAAAATCTAAATAAAACCTATGAAAAATCACCAAAATCTTCAAAAATTAAACAAAGATAAAAAAAACTAATTAATTAAATAAAATTTGAAGATTTGGTTGATTTTTTTACTATTTTTGAATATTTTTAATAAATTTTAAAAAATCAACTTGAAAAAATTATTAAATTAAATAAAAATAAAAATCTTTAAAAGTATTAAAAAAATCAACTAAAATTTTAAAACTAATTAAATTAATTAATTTTTTAGCTGTATTAAAATTTTGAAGATTTAGGTATTTTTTATAGGTTTTATTTATATTTTTCATGTTAATTTAAATTATTACTTTTTTATTTAAATTATTTTTGATAATTTATTAAATATGTTTATAATTTTATTTAACTATATTTGATGTTTGAATTTTTGTGTTTAACAGTTGGAGTGTAAATAATATTTATGGGCGTTATTAGGTTCATATAATATAAAAGAAATATTTAAAAGAAAAATAAAATAAAATAAATTTCAAACTTCATTACTTTATTAATGTTTTATTTGCGTTCTAACTTCTCTAAAAAAAGGTCGAAAATAAGGCTAAATAAAATTTAAAAATAGTAGAAAATTAACTAAATCTTCAAAACTAATTAAATTAATTAATTTTTTTAGCTTTGTTTAATTTTTGAAGATTTAGGCAATTTTTTATAGATTTTATTTATATTTTTCATATTAATTTAAATTTTTATTTTTTAATTTAATTATTTTTGACAATTTATTAAATAGGAAAGAATTGGGGCGTGTATGGTAATAAAAAATGATTTTTATATTTTAGTGTGGTGTGTTTAACATTTGGGGTGTGCATAACATTTTATGGGGTGTGTTTTAAAAAATGACCTGTTAAACCTGCTATAGCAGGTAACTGGACCAAAATCAAAATAAATTGAAACTTAGTGGACTAAATTCAAAATCGTGGTAACTTTAATATGAGACAAATGTAAATAGTGTTGTAGATGCGATCAATGGTGATTTGGTTGACGATGACTGTTGTAGTGTTCATTTTATTCCGCGGAGCTAGTGCAAATTATATTGCGCACTCAATAGCAAGAGTCTCGATATCTTTTTCAAGTTCTCATACGTGGGTCGAACCTCTATTGTATGGGGAAGATCTTATCTATGAATTTTGTTCTTCAGGTGATGAATGGAAGATTTTATACTTTACAAAATGTTTTTTTTCAACTTTTTCTCTTTCTTAATTAATTGTAGATGATTCACTAATTACATTTAAGGGGGGCATATAGTTATTTTATACAAATCATCATTGAATATTGAATGTCTTTCTTAACTTGTATAAAAAATAAAAAATAACAATTAAAGTGGAATGAATAAAGTATATTTTATCTTTTTATGTAGTACTCCATCTGTTTCATAAAGTTTGTCGCACTTGGTCTTAAATTTTATTTCAAAAAGTTTGTGTTTTTTCTATTTTTATCAACTATCTCTCTAAACTACTCATAATAATATCTACAATATTTTATTTTATTTTGAAAATATATTAATGATAGGATAGAAGGACAGGTAAAAAAATAGTGGAAAAGGAATGTGAGAAAAGAGAAGGAAAAGAGAAAAAATTAATGAGAGGATAAATTTGTCAAAAAAATATATTTCTTAATTTTGTACAAAATGAGAAATGTGACAAACTTTATAAAATGGAAAAATAATACTCCCTCCGTCCACGAAAAGTAGTCCCATTTGACACATATTCTTTGTCCACCAAATGTAGTCCCATGCACTTTATGGAAACTATCACCCTTCAACTATCACTTAATTACTCAATTTGCCATCAACTTTATTCCTAAACAATCACTTTATTCACAATGGACCCCACAATACCCTATAATACCCTTACTTTATCTACTTTATCTACCATTTTCTTAAAACTTGTACCCCATCCCCATGTCCCTACTTTTCATGGATGGAGGGAGTATTATTTTCGCGGGCTGCTATGGCAGCTGGGGGTCTCTTAAATGAGTGGCTAGTTGCTCGGAAGTTGACATGAGTGGTGAGGTTGTCGGGTCCTTTCAGCAAGTGGCATCGACCATGGTTTGAGTTTTAATTTGGTAGAAGTTGAGATGGATGTCAAGGGATCCAGAATTTAAAATTTAGGAGTACAAAAGATATTAAATTAAAAAATGGGGTAGTAGATGTGATTAATGGTTCAATTGATGATGTTGATTAAGTTTTTGGTGAGTATGTAAGAGCATGCAAGAATATATGTTTGCCGTTTACTCATTGTAATGTTTGTTATATTTATCGGAGTGTAAATTCTTTGGCGCACTAATTTGCTAGGGCTTCGAGTTTTCGCACGTGAATCGAGCCTCCAACTTTTGTGGATGTTCATCTCAATAATCTATGTGCTTCTTGCTAATAGAATGAAAGTGTCTTGACATTAAAAAAATGTACTACGGAGTACTACTTTGTTCCATTGTTTATTTCTATGTGATTGAGTAATATTTAATCATGCATTAAATAATTAGGTTAAGCTTAACAAAGAGTTAAATTGTCAAATAAGTATTTATTTATGATGTAAAAGAGAAAATGTAACTAGTGTTCCAAAAAAGGGAAAAACGTTGCTCTCTTTAAAAAATGGGAAAACCGAAAACATTGCATTTTAAGGAATATTTCGAGAATCAAGGTTCGATCAAATTCCAAGAATGTGGTTGTAACAATTAATCGGAGAACTAACTACGCAGAATTTGGAACAAGCTTTGTGCAAGATATTTGAAGAAAGATGGAGGACATCGTGGATTCGTGGTGTGCGATGTCTCTTACGTCTCACGTTCAACATAGACTAGCTACGTTTACTTATAATTCACCCTTTCCTCACGATTGAAATGGTGACGATATTCCGGATTGGTTTGGTGCCTCATTTTATCCTCTAAAAAAATGGGGGGAAGTAGGAGTATAATTTTTATTTTATTTTTCAATTTGAAGATTTTTTTTTTTTTAACCTACGTGAGGAAGAAGAACATTTCTTTCTAATTTGAAAGGTCAAGCATCACAAGTAGTAATTTATATTTATATATATATATATATATAGAAAAAGGTATTATAATTCGTGGAAAATGCTGATAGTAAAATGCAGTGATGAAAATCCAGTAAAATTACACAATCTATCTCCATGGCTAAAAACCATAGAATTTCACAAATGAAGCCTGGAATCCAAGGAAACACATCTCCTCAATTCTTGATCAACCTTCACTCGATCATCAGTTAAGTCACTCACCACTCGAAACCTTCTTCCTAATTCATCCCCTGTTTCCACGTCATCACTCTCCTCATCAATCTCAACCGAATTACTGGAGCTCGTTTCCCCGTCAACGATCACGGGGGCCCTACACACCGGACAATTCTTGTGCGATCGAAGCCACGTGTCGATACACGCCACGTGAAAAGCGTGACTGCACTTTGGTAGAACCCTAAGGCTCTCCTCTTCTTCAAATTCGCTCAAACAAACAGAGCAATCGATCAATCCTCCCCCTCTTTTGAAATTAAACTTGTGAATTGAATCGATTGTTGATTGCGGAAGGCCGACGGTGCGAATATACCAGATCGGATGATCGACGTGAAGCTCATCTACGACGTCCTCTCTCGGCAGCGGCGGCGGAGGTGAATTGCGCCGCGCCCGGGATCGGAATCTGGAGATTGCGAAATAGAAAAGGAAGAGAAAGCCAGCACCGAGGATGCAGAGGGAGATGATCAAAATAGTGGAGATTTGATGCTTGTGGTGAGGAGGAGGAGGAGGAGGCGTCAAATTACAGTAATATTTGCAATCATCTTTTAAAAGCTTTCTGTTGGGGGTATAAACTGCCATTTTCTTCAAAAGAATTGAACAAGAAACACAAGGAGGAAGGAGAGTTGTAAGTCTTTAGTCTTGTGTTATTTGTGAGTGTAAGCGCTAGGAAATTTCCATGTCCCTTTGTGTGACTAATTAGTCAATGCCACAATGGACCTGTTTACCTCTTACGCGCTTACCTCCTCATTTGGGTGTCTTGCCCTCATTATTACAGAGAGTTAGCAAATTCACCTCTACTAAATTCAATTTACTCAATTTAATATTTAACTAAAGGGATTAAAGTTTTTTTAGTCCTTTAAGTTGGACTAATTTTAAATTTGGTCCCGATGGAATACACATTTTGATTTTAGTCCCATAAGTTGGTCGAAATTTTGAATTCAGTCCAATTACTACAATTTGAGGTAAATAAATCGATCAAATCCATTGATTTTTGCATTTTTCTGCACATGAGCAAATTCACAGTTGATTTGAATTGCACACGAGCTAAGAATTTGATCGGTTTATTTACCTACAATGGTAGTAATTGGACTGAATTCAAAATTCCGACCAACTTATGAGACAAAAATCAAAATGTGTATTCCATCAGGACCAAATTCAAAATTAGTCCAATTTAAAGGACTAAAAAAACTATAATCCCTTAACTAAATATTCAATTCTAATTCTAAAAATATAAGGGTGTATTAAATTGAGATTCTACTTTTTTTTTTAATTGATTTATATGAATTTTTATAGACTTGACATGATTGTGGAATTTTTTTTTTTTTATTGATTTACATAAATTTTCATAAACTCCGATATTGATACAGAGTTAAAGAGTTTTAATTTTAATTTTTTTAAAATTAATATTATATATATTATATAAAATATTTTATCAATAAAAATATATATATATATAATTTATTTTACCAATAATATATATATATATACATAAAGTTTTTATATTAATTCGGGACGGATACCCGCGGGTCGGGCATAAGACCCAAACCCGACTCATACTCAATACGGGGCGAATTTGGCCTGATCCAAAGCTCGCGGGTGGGGTAGGTACCCGCGGGTCGGGTCAATATTGTCATTCCTACTTCTGATCTTTAGTTTTCAGAGTTCTCTGAGAGAATCCGTTGAAATCTCTTGTTTTTAGAAGAGATTTTGGATAGTGCAATTTATGGGTTGGTCTCCTATGCACTCGAGTGCATGTTATGCACCCTAGTCCATGTTGCACTTTTCAGTTTTACTGAGTTAAACTTTTTGGTAAATGGTGTTGCACTTTTCAATTATTAAACTGTATAATAATATTTTTAATAATAATTGAAAAGTGCAACACCATTTACCAAAAAGTGTAAGTCAGTAAAACTGAAAAGTGCTGGACTAGGGTGCATAACATGCACTCGAGTGCATATTAGACTTAATGGCAATTTATTTATATTTTTGGAGAAGAATCCAACAAAATCCATAAACTGTTGAATACCTAAAGATTTTTAAAGACTTTTTAAAATCCGTATTGAATACCTCAGAATTTTTAAAGACTTTTTAAAATCCTAATTGAATACCCCAGACTTTAAAAGTCCAAAAAAATCCTACAGAATCCACGACCAATACACCCCTTTAATTTGATATTCTGCTATCCATGTAACAAATATTAACCCTCGTAAAAGATTCATTAACCTTTTAACAAAATAAAAAAATAAAGAAGATTCATGATCATTTATTTATACTCCATTAGCTTTCCAGTGCCGTCCTGAAATTTTTTAGGCCTCCGGCGAACAAAAAAAAATGGGTCCCTTTTCTAAAAAAAATCAAATAAAATAAATGAAATTTTTGCCAATTGTTTCGTTTTTTCTTAATCTAATTTACAACTCAATCCAAGTATTCATATTAGTGATGTATTCAACACCGTTTTCATGCATTTTAAGTCTTTCACTAAAATGCTTCCAATCATTATACCCTTCATTTGCTAAAGCACTTTTAGAAATCAGTGATTTAAAATATCTTGCAACAAAAACAATATACTTTATCCACACTCTTTGAATAAATTAACCATATCCTATCTTTTTTTTTCCTATTTGGTAATATTCGAGTGTAATGAATTTGTAAAAAATGTCTAAAGTTACTATCTCGGGGTAAGTTATGACAATTTTCTCTTTTTGAACCTTTCTCAACTAATATATCTCTTGTTTTATCATCAAAACTATCCCAAATTGGAGGATCATAAATATCTAATTCTAGCACGGGAATTGGATATTCTTCATCAACAATATTATATTCATTTTCATTTATATCCTCATTTAAATTATTTATATCTACATCCACTGTCAGATTATTTGTCCATTCAAATTATTTATTGTTTAGTTCTGATCCACTATTAACATTATCATTCAAGTCTTCTTTATTTGTACATTCAAATTATTTACATATATGTTGTTTAGTTCTGATCCACTATTAACATTATCATTCAAGTCTTCTTTTTGTGAAGATTATTTGCCCATTCAAATTATTTACATATATGTTGTTTAGTTCTGATCCACTATTAATATTATCATTCAAGTCTTCTTTTTGTGATAAAATTAGTTGTTCAGATTTTTTTTTTTTTTTTTCCTTTTCTCACTACCAGATTCATGTTTTTTAGAAAACATATTTATATTAAAAAGTAAAAATTGATAACTAAATGACAATAAATAATAATTCAACTAAAAGTAAATGAAAAAGAAACAACAAGTCAAATAATCAATATTCAATAAGTAAAAATAATAATAATAATAACATAAATAATAAACAATAAATAAATAAATGTATAATATAACCACGTAATCACCTATGCATCAGATGTTGAGATAAATCACTTGGATGCAGTAATATATTATATAGAATAAATAAATCAAAAACAGATTGAAATGAAATGGAATATAGAAGTGAAATGCACATCCTAAGTTATAAGTTATAAGTACTAGCTTATTAATTAGATATTAATTACTAATTAGGAATAAATAATTGTGTTTAGTATTAAAGTCATGATCATTTTCAAGAATACAATTAATGCTAGCTTATTAAAAAATATTATCGTTTATGAATTTAGATTAATTATTATATCTATCTTTTTTTTTTTTAATTATAATATTATATATATATAAAAGTAGACCTCAAAAAATTTAGGGCCCGGGGCGGTTGCGTGCCCTGCCTCCCTGCCTCAGGGCCACCCCTGTAGCTTTCTAATATCCTCCTCTTGCATATTGACTGAGCTATAAACAGGAACTGAGCTATATATATATAGGCGCAGGCTATATACCCCTCCAACCTTCCCCTTCGATTTTCACACCCCCTCCAAATTGACAAATGTTAGATTCAGACGTACTTTCCCACAAAATACCTAATATGCCCTTTTACACATTTAATATAAATTATAGATACACTCCCCCCATTTAAATTGATTGTAAAAAGGCGAGTTTACTTCTTTCATATTTTAGGAGTGCGATACGCTTCCCAGACTGCAGATTCACGCCGCCACGCCGAGGCCCTAATTTTCTGGTAGGTTCTCGCAATATGTCCCTATCTCTCCCGTCCTCACTCTATCGTTGTTGTCTATATTTCCCTCTTCAAGTTCTGGGAAATTATTTACAAGCCTGTTACTAATTGTTGTGGGTGGGATGGGGCGGGATTACAGAATCATTATGAAGACGCAATTGATACATTGAAGTTTCATATTAATTTCGTTCTTGTTGTGTTTTGAATGTTGTTAGATGTATCTGACATAGAATTTACCTTTCTTTATTCAACCTACACCAACCACCATATCAATTACTCCATATTTGCTATTTATCTGTAATATTACTTTCAAGATTCAGTGATTCCAAATCAAAGAACCACCTAAATTTCTTATATTCAATGGCTAACTTTTTGGTAAATTGATTGACATTTTCTTAGTCTAATGTTTTTTACCTTGTGCTTTTGATGAGGCGATTGTTGAGTTGGACACTCTCGACTAGGAGTCTTACAAGGACAGCACTCTGATTATGCAGCTTCTCCATGACAACCTCACTTTGTGGACATCCGATATGTAGGTTTGCTCGTTTGCTCATGCTTGATATTAAATTATTTAATTGAACACGAATATAATTTTAGATATTTTTATTCTCAATCTGTTTGTGATTTTATCATCTTTCATTTCTTCTCGAAAGATTTATATGATGATATGTGAACCAAAGATTGGTTTCATGTGTCTTCTAACAAAAAACAATCATCATACGATATGTGTATTGCCTTTAGAATTTATGAACACAGTTTGAAATAATTTCTATCAATGCCCTGCTTTGATTGTTATGTGTTCGCCAAGACGTAGAAGAAAAGAAATGTGTGTGTGGTACGAGTGTGTGATGTGAAACTGCTGTGTATGCGCATAAATTGTTTAAATTCGTAGTTGCTGCTTGTTTTTTCCTGACTGGATTGAAGCTTGACCAGTTGTGGTGAGTTCGTAACGAGCTCTTGGCGGCGGATTCTGTGTTAATTGTAGAGTTTCATTTCGGTATTCTTGACCTACTCTCAGACCGTCTGAGCCCGGACCACAAATTTATTACCCAGTAAGAGCGTTTTTACAACTTTTCTTGAATTTTATGTGTGAAAACTGCTTTCACATTGTGGTTTCGTATATTTGCCAAGATATGCATTTATGTTCATTTTCTTGTTTTACTTATATCGTATTTGTGTGAAAATTGTATTAATTGGCCGGAGACTCAATCTTACCAGAAGCTTGAATGCCTAATCTCATTGCTACTTGCTCTTTTAAACATGTTTTGTAAAAAAATTCTTGACAAATAGATGAATTGTACTTGTGAAAGAGGTTTATTTCTATGTGGCTTGTACCATAACGTGGATGTAAATTAAATTAGTACATAAGATGTTGTTGACTTCATATTAGCATCTCATGATATTAAAATTTTCTGTAGATTTCTTTTCACAACTAATGCCAAATGAGTCCGATTGTCGCAATGGTTTAGAGAAGTAGATGTATTATAATACTGTTAAATGATAAGGAAAATCATTAATAGGTCAGGCTTAGACCCTCTAATTGATCATTAGTAGATTTTCAGTTTATTTGAGTAGTCTATGTTGTACAATATGGTTTCTTATATTACACCAAACTGTGGTTCAGTACTTCAGTTGCAGTTCACATTGGTTATTACCTTGGCTGTTTTTGCAAATTTATTTTCTCCAAGATGTACTTCTTGTTTGAAGCACTTGGAGTTGTTACCTAAAATAGTTCTATTACTTTGGATGTTTTGAAAGACGATGAATCAGTTGTTGCCCAACAGGCGGCTGTCACATGTGGCTTTGATATATTTCGTTGTTCTCTTCTCAAAGTTACCATCCATGTTTCTTTAGATATTAAACCGTAAATGTGAGTTGTTATTATAATTTCGATTTGGCATTATCATTTTTTGAATATGATAGCAGGGAACTCTAGTGCACATTGAAATTATGACTATTTTGATTCCTTAGAATCAGATATTTGTGTTGTAGTGTTGTTCATTACAAATCTTTCTTATCAATGAATGCTTCTCCACGTGGTTTGTCGGATCTAGTATGAATAGGTGATACATGAATTTTCCTTCTTGTTTTTTTATCCTCAATGGGATGAATTATTCTCAATGATCCTGTTACAGTAGTTCAAAGTTCTCTAAACCATTGAACTCCGAATGCAATTATTCTCTTGCATATTTCTACTTGTAGAGTTTGATTTTCAGAGTTCAAGTTAGAAATTATTTATCTTCCTTAAACAATAATTCTTGAAAAATGTGGTCGCAAGTTTCAGTTAATTGATGTACTTCAAGGAAATGAATTTGATGAGTTCAGATTCAAAAGTATTCAAGTGTATCCAACTGACTATCAGTTTCTTATGAACAGTTGTTAAGGTAGCTTCCTTATTCCTTATATAAGTAGATTGCCAATTGATTCTTTGAGTAAGAATGAGATTTATTCCAACATATTTGAAAGGTCTTAACTAAAAAGAGTGTAAAAGGTGTTAGATTTATATGTCATATCAATATTAATTCAAAAAAAATAATTTGGCAGCTATTCGGGAAAGAATTTTGTTTTTGAAAGCATTAATTAGTTTTTAATTCAAGTTGTGGAATTCCATTTTTTTTCTTAGATGTAGTAAAATTGAGTGAATATATATGATATAGATTCGGATGAGGAAATAAAAACTTAATCTCTTATACTAGAGAGGTAAACAAAGCCTCAAGGCAAACTAAGAATAGGGAACTCCTCCATTATCCTTTAGATGCATAGTTACCATGAGTTTACTGAAAGATTGATCACAAACACTTGACAACTGCAATACACGAGATTTCATAAGGATTTGTAAATGTAATACACAAGAATAAACTTGTAATTGAAAACAACTCCTGTTTTATCATTTTTCTCATTTTGGGATATCTTGGTAAATATTGGATAGAAATATTAGTTTTTTTTTTTTTTCTGATTTCAAATAATTTCATATTAAGGTAAAATAAGTGTCATAAATATTTGGTTATCAATTTTCACTCAAATTGATTTACTTATATTAGTGAATTTATTCATAAAGTGATTTATACAACTTAAATGTTTTTAAAAAAATATACAATCGAAAAGTTAATCAAATATACCAGCAAAATGTTCTTGAACAAATTAAGTATTAATAATTACTACTATACTTTGAGAATTGAGTTGCTACAATGTAAAGAGTAAAGAAATTTTTTAGAAATATTAAATGTTAAGGATGGACTAAATTTAGTTGTGATGAGAGGTAACCCATCATTTAATTATATTATTTAGGAAAATCTTACAATGAGAGTATTTTTGTTACTAAATTATTGAAATCATTCCAAAACATCGTTAGAAATTCCATTGGAACAATTAACAAAAAAATGTTCTTAATTAATTGGAAATTTTGTTGAATTATAGCGAACCATTCCAATGTGTGAAAGTCAACGAAATTCAATGAAATTTAGTGAACCATTCCAACGTGCGAAAGTCAATGAAATTTTCGTTGGAATAATTAAAGAACAATACAACGATAGCAGGTCGTTGAAAATTATGTTAAAATTAGATATAAAAATATCATTTAATTTAGGATAACTATTCCAACGGTCTAGTGTCAATGGAAATTTTGTTGAAATAATTAAAGAAAAATCCAACGATAGCAGGTCGTTGGAAATTATGTTGGACTTAAATATAAAAATAACATTTAATTTAGGATAACTATTCCAACGGTCTAGTGCCAATGGAAATTCCGTTGGAATAATTAAAGAAAAATCCAACGATAGCAGTTCGTTGGAAAACATGTTGGAATTATATATAAAAATATCATTTAATTTAGGATAACTATTCCAACGGTCTAGTGCCAATGGAATTTCCGTTGGAATAATTAAAGAAAAATCCAACGATAGCAGTTCGTTGGAAATTATATTGGAATTAGATATAAAAATATCATTTAATTTAGGATAACTATTCCAACGGTCTAGTGTCAATGGAGTTTCCGTTGGAATAATTAAAAAAAATTCCAACGATAGCAGGTCGTTGGAAATTTTGTTGGAATTAGATATAAACATATCATTTGATGTAGGGGAACCATTCCAACTGTCTAGTGTCGTTGGAATATTCGTTGGATATTTTTTTTTAAAAATTCCAATGCATTTTCCAACGGTAAATTCCAATGGCTTCAATGAAGTGTTGGAATCTCTGTTGGAATTTTCCAACGATTGTTTATGTTGTTGGAAAAACTGTTGGAATTTTGAAGATTCCAACAGTTTATTTCACCGTTGGAATTTTTCCGCTGGAATTTGGCTGTTTTCTTGTAGTGATAATAGTATATATATATATATATAATGCATGGATACAATTTAAGCTTTAATTTATAACAGAAATTCTAACCAACTGCACTATATATGCAAGTCTATCAGGAGATATTTTTAATTGTTATCTAAAGATATTCATATATAATTGGTGACAAAATTACCACTAACACAAACCAATAAATTACATATACTACACTAGAATCTATAACAAATAGAGGGGGGAAATTCCAAGCAAAATCATCCAATATTATACGCATACAAATTGGGAATACCTCTGGCAATCCAAACAAAGAGTAGTAAAGCAGGCCACAATTCGTCGTTTTCATCATCATCCGAAACTGAAATACAAAATCAAATCAGTTTGTTCAAACAACAAAATACAAATTGACAACTAAAAAAAAAAAAAAGGTTGTATCACCAACTACTTTGTGATGAAGGTTGTATCGCTCAACAGGGCTTCTAAATATTCACCCCAAATCCTCCAAAACGACCACCACATTCTCCGATTTGGCACAACTTTTCTTCCGATTAACCGATTTCTTCTTCTTCTTCTTCAAGACGAATCTTCTTCTTCTACTTATTCTCATACCCTTATGCTTTTCTTGTCGAAGAGTGGTGGAGGGAGGCGAGGTGGTGGAGGGAGGCGAGGTGGGAGAGAGGAAATTTCGGAAAGGGAGGAAATTTCGGAAAGAAAACCCTAGGTTGAGGTTTTATATAAGGGTAAATACCGACGGATTATCCGTCGGTATTTTCAAAAAGTAAATACCGACGGAAAGTGAATTCCGTCAGCATTTTGGCGATTTTTTTTTTTTTTAAATAATTCAATTTTTTCTATATACTTACTAAATTACCAAAATATTTTTAAAAAAAATCACAACATTCATTTCTTCCACATATATTAATATATATATTGGTTGTGACTTATATTTATAGTAAATTTAATTTTTATAATTTGTACCTAAATGATAAATAATTAATTAACTTTTATAAAATAAGAAATAAATACATTACATTAATTGAATTAATTTTCATCTTCATCGTCTTCATCCTCCTCTTCGTCCTTATCCCCCTCCTCATCATCATCATCTTCCTCATCCTCATCCTCCTCCTCCTCCTCATCTTCTTCATTCTCCTCTTCATCCTCATCTTCATTCTCCTCTTCATCCTCTTCTTCATCCCCCTCCTCTTCACCTTCAATTTCGATTAATTGGGGATTTGCAGCCGTCAAGGGTACAGAAAGATTGAAATCTCCCGTAAAGACTTCAGTTGGAGTCTCTATTTGTTCTGTTTGAAATGGAGATTCATCTTCAGTATTTTTGTCCTTTTTAGGGACTTCTACCATTGACCTTGCCTTTACTTTGCAAACAGCGTGCCATTCATAACCACGTGGAGCTCCCGGATATGTGCAGTAGTATACTTGAGATACTTGATGGGCAAATACAAATGGATCATCCGCAACATACGTCCTTTTCGAACTAACATCAACGAGCTTGTACTCCGGGTGAATTCTTGTTCCTAGATGGCCTGAATCAAACCAATGACACTTGAACAACACTACAGTCTTTGCTGGATATCCTGGATATTCTACTTCGACGACTTCCCGTAACACCCCAAAGTAATCACTTGCATCTGCATTGTAATTCGCACTGCTAACGCAGACGCCACTGTTGGTAGTCCCCTTTGTCGATGCATACCCAGACGTATGAAATCTGTAGCCCTTCACAATATAACCGTTGTAAGTCTTTACACGACGTAGTGGTCCCTTGCTGAGATCTCGTAAGAATGGACTGTCTAGAGCGTTATCCCGTCCCTATACGGCTCAATTTAAAATTAATTAAAATAAATATTAATTTATTTACGTAAAACATAATTAATTAAATGGTACTCACATAACGTTCGAACCATCGGGAAAATTCACGTTGAATACGAGCATCTATATATGCATCTGAGATGTTTGGTTCTGCTCGTCGTAGTTCTTGAGTGTACATCCTAATTCACAACATTCAAAAACTTGGTTAATATTAAATGACATAAATGAAGTGGTATTTAAATAGACGATTTATATATGAAATACTTACTCAATGTATGGCTGAACTTCATCACAATTCAATAACACATACGTTTGTGCTATTTCCGCCTCCGAGTTCGTCTCCCAATATCGTTTAGTGGGTTTTCCTATTGGCCGTCCCTTAGACTTGAATATGGAGAGCATTCCATCGACCTCTTCACTGATATCGTCAGCGGATGTACCACCGAAGTTACGTGGAGCACTTCTTAACTTTGTGTTGACGTGGTCTTCAAAGTAATAAGAACAAAACATGCCAACCTCTTCATTCAAATAAGCATTCACAATCGATGCTTCAACGTTTGCCTTTTGTTTAGCATTACGTTTCAAGTTGTGGAGATACCTGATATACACACACATATATATATATATATATATATAAAACTTATAAGAATGCATGTGTAATTGTAATGAAATAAAAAAAAGTAAGATTTTACCTTTCAAATGGGTACATCCACCTGTATTGCACCGGACCACAAATTCTCGCTTCATACGCTAAGTGAACGGGTAAGTGTTCCATCGAGTTAAAGAAGTTAGGTGGAAAAATTTGTTCCAACTTACACAAAATCACTGGAATGTCTTCATCTAAACGAATCATATCATCGATCGTGATCGTTGTAGCCGTTAAATCTCTAAAAAATAGACTTAATTCAGTGATAGCCCTCCACACATTGAGAGGAAGAAGGTCCTTGAACGCAATCGGTATCAAGCGTTGCATAAATACATGACAATCGTGACTCTTCATCCTTGCAACCTTACCCGTTGTTGTGTCTACGCATCGACTCAAGTTCGACACGTAGCCGTCCGGAAAGTTCAACTCCTTTATCCACCTACACAATCTTTGTTTTTGTGGCTTATCCAGTGTGTAGCTAGCCTTTGGAAATTTACCTGTACGCTCATCCTTTTTCAACTCTGGACGGCGACAAAGAGTGTCCAAATCCTCCCGAGACTTTGGAGTGTCTTTCGTCTTGCCTTCGGTGTTCATGATTGTGTGGAACACATTGTCAAACACATTCTTTTCAATGTGCATCACATCCAAATTGTGTCGTATCAATAGTGAACTCCAGTATGGTAAGTCCCAAAAAATACTCCTTTTGTTCCAACCACCCTCAATTCCTCTGTTGTGTTCCGCTGCATTTTCCTCAGTACTTTTTTTCAACCCCGTCCACTGAATCTCATATAACAACCTACGTCCTATACAGAGAGTAAATTATAAGTGACACTAAAAGCAATAGATAAATATACGTTTAATACTCATTAAATAAATGTATAAAATACCATCTCGAAGTGGAGGTCGATTGTTTGTGACTGCTCTGTTCTTTACGAAGTTCTTCTTATTTCTTCGAAACGGGTGACCTTGAGGTAAGAACCTACGGTGATTATCGAACCATGAAACTTTTCTACTCACCGGGAGACTGAAAGCTTCAGAATTCTCCATACAATACGGACATGCTTTCTTTCCGGCCGTACTCCAACCGGACAACATACCATATGCAGGAAAGTCGCTAATGGTCCATAAAAGAGCAGCACGCATCGTGAAGTTCTGCTTTCTAAAAACATCGTACGTTTGGACTCCATTCTCCCATAAGAAGATCAAGTCTTTTATAAGAGGTTGGAGATAAACATCCAGTTTGTCCTTTGGATTCGTTGGTCCAGGCACCAATACAGTCAGAAACATTGTTTGAGGTTTCATGCACATCCACGGAGGAAGATTATACGGAGTCAGTATCACCGGCCACAAAGAATACTGCTTCCCATGCATCCCAAACGGTGCAAAACCATCAGTACACAAACCTAATCTCACATTCCTCGGTTCACAAGCAAAATCTGGAAACACGTTGTCAAGATGTTTCCAGGCCTCTGAGTCTGCCGGATGTCGCATCTCCCTCGACTCAGCCGAAGAGGAATCTGTATCATGCCACGTCATGTGTTGTGCAGTGGCACTTGATTGATATAATCTCATCAAACGAGGAATGATAGGAAGGTAGTACATCTTCTTATATGGCACTTTCTTCTTTGTCTTCTTCGATTGACCACCAGGTCCCTTTCGACGTGCCTCTTTGTACCGGGGATGGCCACACAATCTACACATGTTCAGACTGCTATCTTCGTCACCCCAATATAACATGCAACCCTTCACACAACAATCAATCTTCTCAACCGGCAAACCAACATTCTTCAACATTTGTTTGCTTTGATGAAACGTCGTAGGCACCTTATTATTTTGAGGACAAATTTCACTGCATAACTGTGTCACTTGCTCATATGCCCTGTTAGAAAGCTTGTTCTCGGTCTTAATGTTCATGAGTCGTGCATTAAATGACAACTGTGAGTGAGATTCACAACCCGGATATAAATCTTCTTCGACTAATTTGAGCATCTCATAAAACCGAAATGCCTCATTCGTCGGCTCCTCTTCCATGTTTGAAAAACCAGCTTCCCTGATCATTGTTTGATACATATTCGGTTCTTCGTCCCCAAACTGTTGTTCTTCGTCCCCAAACTGTTGTTCTTCGTCCCCAAACCGTTGTTCTACCTCGTTACTAGTGCCAACATGATCGAAATTTGCTTCTTCTTGATAGATTCCAGCAGTGTAATAGTAAAACACTTCATCAAATCTATAAGGCCAACGTGTTTCGCCATGACTAGTCCAATTATAATAATTATCAACGAAACCATTCTTCACAATATGCACTAGGACCTCATCAATCTCTTTATATTGCTTATTCTGACATTTCTTAGCATTACACGGACACCTAATGCAATTTCCACTCATGTAATGTGGCTGGCTTTTTGCAAATTCAACAAATAACACGAGTTCATTATAAAATTCCACATTCACATTTCCTCTAATCATTCTAGGAGTACAATACATCCAACGACGGTCAGGCAAATCCATCTGCTAAACATTTAAGTGGAGCAACACATTACTAAACTAAACTTATAATAAATTCAAACAAAACTTATGATATATATAAAACATGTAATTACATTATATTGAATTTTATATATAGAGTAAATTAAAAATGGTAGAAAATGTACCGTAATTTGATGTTTCTGAATACCCGAGCATGAACATAAAAAAATTAGGCAGTAGAAAGTTTTGGTGTAATTTGCAATACGAAAGTGAAGTGGAAAAAAAAAAGTTTTAGGGAAACATTTCCCGACGGAAATGCCGACGGACTTATCTTTCCGTCGGCATTTCACCCGCCCAAAATTTCCGTCAGTCAAGATAAATGCCGACGGATTATCCGTCGGCATTTATCAAATGGTGAATTCCGACGGAAACTTAATTAATTCCGTCGGTTTTTCACCGCCCAAAATTTCTGTCATTCAAGATAAATGATCCGTCGGCATTTATCAAATGGTGAATTCCGACGGAAACTTAATTCCGTCGGCATTTGGCGTGTTATTTTTTTTTTATTATTATTAATTAATTCAATTTTTTGTATATATAGCAACAACACAAAGCTCACACACACCATATTCGATTTTTTCTATTTTGCAAAGAAATATCATTTCTTCTTCATCTTCTATTCGATTTCAGCAAGGCCTTGTTTGTTATTGTGGAAAGGCATGTCGTACATATGCTTCTAAACAACCTAGAAGTAAAGGGAGGATATTTCATAATTGTCCTGACTCCCTAAGTGATGGTTGTGGTGGTGGATGTGGTTTCTTTGTATGGGCTGATACTCTAGAAAACTGTGGTGTTGACAAGAATCAAGGATCTAATCAAAGTGACCAAGAAACTGAAGACATGAAGAAAATGACTCAAGAGATGAAGAAATTGGTTACAGAAATCAAGAATTTGGCTGAAGAAATCAAGGATTTAATCAAAGTGAACAAAATCATTTTGATTGTGCTAGTTCTCATGGTTGCATCTACCACCTTCAAGTGGTTTGGTTAAATATATGTATAATGCACTCTATATGAGGCTATTTTAATTTGTACTAAAATGCACTCTTCAAGTGGTTTAAATCTATATCTAGAATGCACTCTAAATGAGATTATTTTGTACTCAATGAAACAAATGAATGCACCCTATTTTCATCTATACACCAATAAACTACACAAATAAACTGCAATATATAGTTCAACATATTTTTCAACATAAACATAAATATATACATAAAGATAAATAAGTTCAACAGAAAATTAAATAAGTTCAACAGAAAATTAAATAAGTTCAACAAAAAAATAAATTAGTTCAACACAAAATTAAATTGTTCAAATTGTTCAACCAGGATAGTTGCCAGGATAGTTGCCAGTGCCCGGAAAGTTAAAATATTGATCCATATCATCATTCAAGTTGACGTTGCCACCGTCGGCCTGACCTGCATCTTGACCTGCAGCTTGATCTGGAGCTGGACCTGGAGCTGGAGCTGGCGGTGGTTGCCCCATCGTCTGTTGATAGATGGCCTCGATCTGCTCAGCAGACATCCCCAACGTCCGACCCGCATTGGTACTCCATGTGCGGAAGTAGTTCTCGAACGTTGCCATGAAGTTCGGATCCGGGACGGCAGTGGAGGATACGGACGGCTGCGATGCACTCCGGGCCGACCGACCACTTGGTGTCCTCACGGCGCTGCTCATCCCACCAAGGCCAAGGACCCTTCCCTTGGAGGTCGGGGCAACGTCAAGGTAACACAGGTCCACGTCAACAGCCGGAGGGGTACCGCTGCTTCCGGATTCAGCAGTAGTCGTGGCGGTGGCTTGCGTCTCGGCCTCTTCAATCCTCTGTCGGACGCTCAACTACATAATTAAAAAATTAAAATTAATTTAATTATCTATATATATATATATATATATATATAATGTAATTAATACATAAATTTAATTAAACTTATGTGGAGGTCAGTAGTGCGCCCGTAGGTGGACGTCTGTGTATCGGCATTAAACGGATGAAGAAGACTCATCCGATCCAAGTGGGTGTGTGGACGTCCAGTCTCCCGCTCCTATTACGTATCAAATAAACATATACAAATTAATTTAGATAACTAATATAAAATAATTAACTATAATTATTTAATTTTTAAAAATTAATGAAAACTTACGATAGCAAGTGATTGCTCGAGGACGGACCGAGCTCCCCCCCGATGCACTGTCATCCCGCCTCCAACGTCGGTTCTGCGGTTGGCCCGAGCTTTCTGACACTTCTCTTGGTAAGCCGGGTCCGACCACTTCTCAACCAACGACTCCCACAGGTCAACACCATCCTCTACCCCCAGAACAAGATTTACGTCTTTATCACGCCAGGCCGTTCTCCAGTCGTACATCATGTTCGTGTACCGAGTAGAACAAAGACCGTACCACTTCTCGTAAATATCGGCGTCCGAGTAGATCGTCGTATCCCAACGGGCCTTTTTCTATACAAATAAATATTCAACATATTTATCAAATAATATGAATAATTAGTTATTTAATAAACTTTAAATATTGTAATTATATACCTGGAACTCCTCGAAATATTCATCCTTTTTAGATTGTGGCACCGTCAACCAAGTGATAGCACCCTTAGAAATCTTGCAATTCTTAAAGGATTTTGTGCATATCCTGGACACCTCATTACCGGGCACCAACCTGTAAAATTATTAACAAATTTATAAACTAACACATTATAAATAAATAAATAAATAAAGTTAATTGTTATTGAATACTGTTAAACATTAGAATTATTGACTTACGCCCCAAAAATGATTTCAATGGGTTTCCTTTTGTCTCGAACAGGATGCGTACGAGAAGAGGATGACGAACCAACCAACATCGTAGTCGGCGGCGGCGGCGACACTGCCACAGGAGGAGGAGGAGCCGTCACAGGAACTGATTCATCCCGAGACCTCCTTGAACGACGTGACCAAAATGACGACCTACGTGAACCCGAACCCTGATTCGGTACTTGTTCACTCATCTGTTTCAATCAATAAAAAATACATAATTTTACTAATTATCAATTTAATGAACATATTGCTAATTTAAAAATTTTACTAATATAGCATATTCCTAATTTAAATCAAAACAATATATATATAACCTAATTACAACGTGATACCACCGTCGAACCATCTAATTAACTAATAATTTAAACAATTGATTGAAACATGCATCACCTACATTAAAAATATTTCTAAATTAACATATTCCTAAATTAACAAATCTAAACATAATTAAAATAATACTTTTCTAATTGGAGTTTTCTAATTATCAATTTAATGAACATATTCCTAATTTAATTTTTTTACTAATATAGCATATTCCTAATTTAATTAATCAACATATTCCTAATTTAATCAACAATAACCTAATTTAATTATTATTTTTCTACCTAACTTAATCAATAATAAAAAATTGAACATATATATTCCTAAATTAACAAACCTAAAACTAATTAAAATAATAATTTTCTAATTGGGTCAATAATTATCAATTTAATGAACATATTCCTAATTTAAAATGTTTACTAATATAGCGTATTCCTAATTTAATCAACATATTCCTAATTACAACGTGATCCAACGGTCGAACCACTATATCTAAACTAATTTAAACAATTGATTGAAACATGCACTACCTACATTAAAAATATTCTATATCAAAATTACACCATTAAATTAAACTAGTAATTAACTATATAACAATTAATTAATGTATACATATAACAATTAATTAATTAATTAACCTTAAAAACCTACTCGATCTATCAAAATTATTCTTAATCAACAAATTAAATTAACTAACGTACATACTAACATGATCATAATATTTTAACAACTAACTAAATCAATATAACATGCAAATCAACATTAAATTATTCATATTTACATATATCCATGCATAAACATATATAAGTATTAAAATTAAGTAATAGAACTAATTAAGAAAACGTACCGTATCAATGTAATCGAAGAAATTTGCTTCAATAGCCTCGTCCTCGTCTTCGTCTTCCCCACCGAATCCTCACTCATGCACGCCCCTTTTTTTTTTTCTAAAACGAACTGATTGATTTGAGGCCCTTATATATTAAAATAGAAAAATTTGCCGACGGAATTTCCGTCGGCATTTCCCTCGGTAACCGCCGACTTTAATGCCAACGGTTACCTTATTGGAAAACGAGGCGGTGCGAATTCAACGTGTCTTTTGCCGACAGATTATCCGTCGGCAAACATATTTCAAACATCCGTCAGCATTTTCCGTCGGTAAATGCTGACGGAACGGAAATCCGTCAGCATTTCCCTCGGTAAATGCTGACGGAACGGAAATCCGTCAGCATTGACGTTGACTTTTCAATCCGTCAGCATTTGTCCGTCCCTGTAGCGCGCGTTTTTTGTAGTGATATTAGACTCGTTTATTTATTCTCTTTGATTTGATTTCCCATAATTGTGGAGATCTTGGTTTAATCCCCAAGTAATCCACAAGATCTTGTTCCCCATGTAATCCCTAAGATTTTGTTGTAATCCCCAAGTATATATTAGTGGAATTCTCTAATCACCAATTAAGGGTGATCTCATATCATTCTCACAAGTGTTTTTCGACTACCTTACTTTAATTTATCTACACATGTGTGTTTTCAATGATATGTCAGAAAGTTCAATCAAGAAAATGATAGAATTTATTATGATCGTCCTGCTAACTGAGACTAGTCAAATCGAATACTGTTATGTTCGAATTCAATTTGATTAAAAAAATTCGAAATTCGAAACTCGACTCAAACTCGATTGATATTATTTTTTTTGTACTCAAGTTCGACTCGAGGAAGAATTTGAAATACTCGAGTTGTGACTCGATAACTTACATTAATTAAAGTATATTTATATTATTAGCATAATATTGGTAAAATTATGTAAGTTCGATTACGCTCGCGAGCTTACTATTATTGTGCTTGATCTCGAGAACTACTCTAGCTAGTACCTACTCAAATAAATTCAAGTCGAGCATGGATAGCTAGTAACCCTAATTGTACATAAAATAGCCCATCTGACCAATTATTTAAGACGAGTAACTTAGATACTTCATCTCAACAACTTTACTACAAATTATCCTTCTCATCAAAACCCTTTTTATACATATATATATATATGCCTTGTGAAATTAGACTAGGATTGAATTAATTGGTGAAAGTGTACGTAGGTGCACAAAATTATGTCAATGGAAATAGCTTGTTTATCGTCAAGCTACTACTTCAGATCAGATCATCCCAAAACAACAAATTCTTGGCTCCTTCCCACGATCAAACGGTCCAAAATGATCCATCAAATTCCAGATTTGTGCAAGTTTAGAGCTCAACATGGAAATTCTATGTGGGTTCTTGGATCCTTTTTTTTTTTCCTTTTCATTTAATATATATATATATATATATATTTTGTTTGTGTTGGTGGTGTGTTTGGTTTGATAGAATTACAAATTCAGGGTTATTTCAAAGCCAGGCAATTTTCAAGTCAAAGCTTCATCTTCTCCAAACAGCCCTTCTTCTTCATGGTACAGTATGTCCTTTTACCTTTTCTTTTTGCTAGATTTAAAAATAGATTAATTTTCTGATTTAATTTCATGTTTGTAGGAAAAAATGGTTGCTGGGAATTTTAGTGACAGTATTTCTACCAGCGGTTGGTTACAAAGGAGGCCTATTTTTAAACCTTAAAAGTTAGAAATTATAATTTCCTAGTATTAATTAATAATTTTCTTGACTATATTATTAAAAAAAAAAAGATTAAATAATAAATGATAATTTTAGGCAAGATTGAGAAAGCCGTTTCGACGGTGGAACAGGTGGTGGAGGAGGTGGAGGAGAAACTTCCCGGGATTCAAAGCTGAGGAAGTCGCTTGAATCATTGGATGATCTTGCTAAAGAGGCAGTCAATCAAGCCAAAAAAGCTGAAGATGTTATTCACAAGGTATTTCATTCCATTCTCGAGAAATTTAGATCTATGGATTTTAAATTTACATTCTAAATTCGCATTTGTTTGATTTAAAATGTAAATGAATTAATTTAAAATTTTAGATCTGAATCTATATCTTTTTAAATTAAAATTGAAAGAATTTTAAACTTTCACTAAAATCATACTCCCTCTGTCCCACAATAACTTTCACACTTTCCTTTTCGGGACGTCCCACAATAACTTTCACACCCTTAAAATGGAAAATCCTTTATAAACTCCACACTCACAATAACTTAAATTTTACACAAATGCCATTACTTTATCTCTACACATACACAAAAGTCAACTCATTTATTTACTTTATACATAAAGTTTTACAAAATTACCCCTCAAAACTTCACTCATTATTACACTTTCTTAATTTTCGTGTCAATCTACCTATGAAGATTAACATGGGACGGAAGGAGTAACTTTTTAAATACATTCATTTGAAATGTTTTCTCAAATCAAACCCCCTCGTCCAAACCCAATCTTATTTGATTGTCATCATCCTCACTAAAGTATACATCTATTTATTTAGGTTGTGTTTGGATGAGGAATTTGATTTGAGAGGCATTTTAAATGAATGTATTTAAAAATACATGAATTTCACTCCACCCAAAAAAAAAAAAAAATACATGAATTTCAAATGACATGTTTTTAGTGAGGAATCACAATTTTAATTTAAAAAAGATGTTAAGTATTTTAATTCCATTCATTTACATTTTAATTCAAGTGGAGTAAATTTAATTTATGGATTTAAAATCCATAAATCTAAATCCCTCCATTGAAATAGAGCCTTATTTTCTAAATTACATACTATGATTATTTAAAAAACATACATCTCTCTTAATTTAGATATTTAATACTATACGCATACAATATTTTATCACTTAATTGGTATAGCAGTCTTAAAAAAAAATCATCGACCTTTTTCAACTTGAAATTAGTTTTTCATATCTACAAAATTCAAAATTTTATTCATTTTACATGTAAAAAGAGATAACCACGTCCCCTATGTGATTCGGAGATGATAATAATAGGTTAGATAGTGATGATTTTAATAGTGTTATAAGATCGAATAACAATAATAGAGTTATAAGTGTTAAGTCTTTATTTCAAATTAAAAATAAGTTATATTTATCAGTAAAATGACTAAAAAATTTAGTTTTATAAATATAGATAACTAATTTAAAATAAAAAAAAAAACTTAGGAGACAAAAGTTAAAATTGATACAATTTAAGGGATAAAAAAATGTAACTACCTTTAATATATATAACGACATTTAAATTATAAATAGGATAAATAATCAAAGTGACATACATTTTGAATAGATGAGAGTAATATTAACCTTCAATAGAATGATCTTCAATGTATAGTGTGGAATTTTAAACCAATTAGTTAAGATATACTATAGGGTCATTATTTTTATTTTATATGTATTCATTAATTTAAAGTACTCTTTTTGTCACCAAAGTATACTTACTTTTCTTATTTATCTGTCCATTAACAGTATATTTATTTTTTTATGAAAACAATCAGATTTATCTTTATCTCACAATAATCCATAACATTCTTATTTTATCTATTTAAAAAAAAAAAAGTGTCCAAAGGAATAATCATACTTTGATGAATGGGGGTGAATAAACTACTTTTGAATGAGTAGAGCGAATGTACTCCGTATTATTATCAGGAATTACTAATTAGTTCACCCTAGCACGAGTACATGGAACCTTCTGTTGGGTCCGGTTTACGCCGTGTAAACTACAATATCAAAAATATCAGAATAATCAGAAAAACATACAGAATGCCTCAAATAAGTCGAGTCAAGGGAATCCCTTTTCCCGCAGAACAGAATACGCCCAGGATAGTGCTCGACTGTTACGGCGTTCCGTTCCCAAAGGTAAAACGACTTTCACTTCCTACACAGTAGCACCACTGTATAAGAAGTATCGGCGAACGTACTTAGATAAGAACTGAACACTCTTCGGATATGAATCCGTCACAAGAAAGAACAATGTAAGGCTTTCGGGAGCTCAGTACACTGTGTAGGGACGAGAGGAGAGTAGAAAGGTTGAGGGGCGAATTTCAGCGTAGGATGTATGAGGGAAGAGTCTGATATTTATAGGCAGAAGAAACCCTTGGAGGGAGAGGAAAAAACGCGTGGGCCAGGCCCGATTCTTGGGAATATATTGCGAAAATATCGCAGCGGTTGAGATAATATCTCGTACGTGGATAAGTCTTGAAGACTGAATCTTGAAGACCAAGTTTGAGACTTCCAGATGATTCTGGAACATTCTTGAAGTAATTCGAGTGGGCCGAGCCCATTCCTGAGTTGGGCTTTTCGGAGTTTTTTGGGTCTGCAAAAAGATAGGCGGGCCCCAAAGACCAATTGCCAAATCCAAAGTCGAAGCCGAGCCGGCCGGGCGGGCGCGCGCGCGCGCGTGTGGCTCTTAGAGGAGTGTACCTCTTTTAGATAGTTGAACTACCATGTTACTTCAATACCTTTATACATCATAAATGTTTTGTAGGTTTCCTATGTGGGACAATTTCCCACATTCTCAAACTTCCAAGTTGAAACCCTTCAACTTCAACAATTAATTTCTCACTCACCTTAACTCGGTTTTGAGATATTAAATATACCACGTTCATCTACTCCGCGAGTAGATCGACTATGTCACGTTCAATTATTTCTTAATTAACGTTTAGTCCGTCTAATTAATTAAATTAGATAAGGGTGTCAAAACCCAATTAATTCCCATTAATTCCAACAATCCCCCACATGAGTGAAAATCGTATTTATACAACATCAGACTCAGTGTTCAGTTCGAGTGAGATCTCCGTGCGTCCGGATAAGTGGTTTTTGGCCTTGAACTTTCCGTAGCCAAACACTATCGGATATACCGGCGGCTTAGTGGACGCGATGCCTTGAACTATTCCTCCATAGTGTATACCTAGACAACAGTGTCAACACACTTTGATCTCGTCTTCGTAACGTTCTCACGTTTTTGTCCGTTTTGGTCGTGGACGTCCTTTGTACTTTCATAAATGTTTGGTCGAAGCGGCCCTCACTTCTCATTTATATAGGTAACTTCCTTTCGAGTATCCCGTTATACTCTAGGAATTATTAATAGTCCAAGACTCAGCCTTTACCACATCTTACGGGTCGTTAACACTTGAGATAGTGCTGTCCGGAATAGTCATATTTTTCAAGTGTTTTCTCACTAACCTCCACAACTTCGTTTTCCCATTGAACCAAGTTCTTGGGATCTCCAGTCATCATGGTTGGGTTACCACTGCTTTGGTTTTTATTGTGGGTTTTAGACCCATTCCTTCTACCAGCTTGTACAATTGATCTCGATTTATGCTCTTCGTGAGCGGATCCGCTATATTGTCCTTCGTATTGACATAGTCAATGGACATTACTCCAGTGGAGATCAATTCTCTAACGGATTTGTGTCGACGACGTATGTGTCTCGACTTTCCGTTGTACATGACATTCGAAGCTCTCCCAATGGCAGCTTGACTGTCACAGTGTACCGTCACCGCAGGTACCGGCTTCTTCCAACAAGGAATGTCTTCCAGAAAATTACGCAACCATTCAGCCTCTGCAGCGGCTAGGTCTAACGCTATAAATTCTGATTCCATTGTGGAACGAGCAATGCATGTTTGTTTCTTGGACCTCCACGACACTGCTCCTCCTCCAATAGTGAATACATATCCACTAGTGGATAGCGAGTCTTTCGTGTCTGATATCCAATTTGCATCACTGTATCCTTCGACTACAGCTGGATGTCTTGTGTAGTGAAGCCCATAATCAAGGGTGTACTTCAAGTATCTTAATACCCTTTTCAACGCTTTCCAGTGCTCATGACTTGGATTGTTCGTGTATTGACTCAACTTGTTTACCGAACATGCAAGATTAGGGCGTGTACAGTTCGTTATGTACATCACACTTCCAATGATCCTTGCGTATTCCTGTTGGGCCACTGGTTCTCCTCTATTCTTTTTCAAGTAAACATTGAGTTCCAAAGGTGTTTTAGCAGGTGGATCGTCAAAGGCCTTAAATTGCTTTAGTACCTTCTCCACATAGTGAGATTGTGTCAAGGAAATTCCATTGGACGTTCTCTCTATCTTGATTCCAAGAATCACATCTGCTAGTCCCATGTCTTTCATGTCAAAGTTTCTACTTAACATGTTCTTCGTATTAACTATGATATCGTGATTGTTACTCATGATTAACATGTCATCGACATATAAGCACACAATAACATATCCAGTGGGTGTATCCTTCACATACACACACTTATCGCATTCGTTAATTCGAAACCCATTTGACAGCATTGTACTGTCAAATTTCAAGTGCCACTGTTTTGGAGCTTGCTTAAGTCCATACAGTGATCTAACGAGTTTACACACCTTTTTCTCGTTTCCAGGAGCAACATATCCTTCAGGTTGCTCCATGTATATTTCTGCATCCATCTCACCATTAAGAAACGCCGTCTTAACGTCCATTTGGTGTATTTCGAGATTGTGCAACGCAGCAATGGCGACTAACACCCGAATGGAGGTGATCCTTGTCACTAGTGAGTATGTATCGAAGAAATCATACCCTTCTTTTTGTTTAAACCCCTTTGCAACAAGACGAGCTTTGTACTTATCAACAGATCCATCTGCTTTGTACATTCTTCTAAGGATCCACTTGCATCCTAAGGGCTTGCAACCTTTAGGGAGGTCAACCAACTCCCATGTGTGGTTTAAGAGAATAGACTCGTATTCACTTTTTATGGCTTCTTTCCAGAGGTGTGCATCTGGTGCCATTGCTTCTTTGATAGTTTTGGGTTCTTCTTCCTCCAAAACATAAGTAATGAAGTCTGAACCAAAGTTTTTATCAATTCTAGCTCTCTTACTGTGTCTCGGTTCTTCACTCTCTTGAGTGGAAGGACTAACAGTGTCGTCTGTTGCTTCGAGAGTTCGTTTGCTCGAACAGTCTTCCTCTTTTTCCTTAAGAGGAAAGACGTTCTCAAAGAACACTGCGTTCCTTGATTCAATCGTAGTACCTTCTGTCATATCCGGTACTTCGGATTTGTGAATCATAAATCGATAGACACTACTGTTTGAAGCATATCCTATAAAGATACAATCGACGGTTTTAGGGCCGATCTTAACTTGTTTAGAAAGCGGTACTTCAACCTTAGCCAAACACCCCCACACTTTGAGGTAGTTGTATGAAGGTTTTCGTTTCCTCCATATTTCATAAGGGGTTTGATCCTTAATCTTATGAGGAATCTTATTCAGAATGTGGTTAGCCGACAGAATCGCTTCCCCCCACAAGTTCTGAGGTAGACCAGAGCTGATTAACATTGCGTTCATCATCTCCTTTAGTGTTCGGTTTTCCTCTCCGCAACACCATTAGACTAAGGTGAGTAAGGGGCTGTCGTTTGATGTATGATCCCAGATTCAATACATAATTGTTCAAACGGAGCTACGTACTCTCCACCTCTATCACTACGAATTGATTTGATTCGAGTGTCTAATTGATTCTCTACTTCTGTTTTGTAACGTTTAAAAGCTTCGATAGCTTCGTCTTTACTCTTTAAAAGGTAAACGTAGCAGAATCGTGTACAATCGTCTATGAAAGTAATAAAATACTTTTTCCCTCCTCTAGTTTGTACAAACTTCAAATCACATACATCCGTGTGAATTAAGTCTAGAGGAGCAGCGGTGTTCCTTTCAACAGTTTTAAACGGTAGTTTGGTCATTTTTGCTTCCGTGCATATTTCACATCGTTTGGATGTATCAACGTTATCAATTTTTAGTAAATTGAGATTTACTAATCGCTTTAAGGATTTTAGATTTACATGTCCTAATCTAGAATGCCATAAAGAGGAACACTCAACGATATAAGCAGAAGTGGAAGCAATTTCATTAATAACTTGTTTGTCGTTGAGGCTTACAACCATTGTGCTTAATTTAAACAAACCATTCTCGAGATAACCCTTCCCGAGAAAGTGACCAAACTTACTTAGAACTATCTTATCAGCTTCAAAGACTAGTCTAAATTTATTGCTAACTAGAAGAGATCCTGAAATCAGATTCTTCCGGATGTCTGGGACATGCAGCACGTTCTTCAATGTTAGCTCTTTTCCGGATGTCAGTTTAAGCACGACTGACCCAATTCCAGCCACTTCAGATGAGGCTTGATTGCCCATGAACAACTTTCTCCCATCCGATGGAGAGTAGTCTGAGAATGCAGATCTCTCCGAGCAAACGTGGCAAGTGGCACCGGTGTCCACAAACCACTCTTTCTTGTTGTCCACCATGTTGACCTCCGTCACCACTGCGGACATGTCCAAATCTGTAAGGTTCACAGAATCTTGTACTTTCTGTTTTCCCTTTCCCTTATCGTCACGACGAGGTTGACGACACTCACTGGACCTATGGTTCGGTTTCCCACAGTTATAGCAATTTCCAGTGAATTTCTGCTTTGCGGCTGGACCCTTCCCCTTCACAATCTTCGTTGTGTTGGCAGCAGATTCGTTTGGACGTTTCCTTTTCCTTGACGGACCCTCTTGTTCCATCAAGTTAGCTTTGGCTTCAATATGGAGGGCAGGTCCCTTGCCTTCTCTCTTCCGATTGTCCTCCTCAATTCTGAGACGAATAATCAGATCCTCCAAGCTCATCAGCTTTCGTTTGTGCTTTAGATATGATTTGAAATCCTTCCACGATGAAGGTAGTTTCTCGACCACGGTCGCTACTTGAAATGCATCAGGTAACACCATATCTTCAGCAGCAATCTTATGGAAGATAATCTGCAGTTTCTGGACTTGATCCACTACAGACTTGTTATCGTCCATCTTGAAATCGTACAGCTGTGAGACGACGAATTTCTTCAATCCGGCACCTTCAGTTCTGTATTTCTTCTCCAAGGATTCCCACAGTTCCTTGGCAGTTTTTATGTCATAGTAGACACTATAGAGTGTATCGGAAAGTCCTCCAATAATGTGATTTATGCACAGATAATCACCACTCAACCACTGATCGTAGAAGATCCTCTCTTGTTGGCTTGCACTTGCCTCAGGTTGTGTAGGTTTCGTTTCGGTTAGAAACCTATTCATTCCAAGCATGGTTAGGTAAAATTGCATCTTACTTTGCCATCGCTTGAATTCAGTCCCGATCCTCTCTTGTTGGCTTGCACTTGCCTCAGGTTGTGTAAGTTTCGTTTCGGTTAGAAACCTATTCATTCCAAGCATGGTTAGGTTGGCCTCGGCCCGGGTGCGGAGAAGGTAAACATCGGATCCCTTGTGGGGTTCTGGAAAGCAGGAAACGGTTCAAGCGGTTCAAGCGGATTGCTTCTGTTCCTAACTCTTTCCGCATGATCACTCGGTTTTCCTTGTGATTTCATGTTGGAGCTGTGCGACTCTGAACGATCAGAAGACGCTCCAGTACCATGTACTGCATCCGTATTAACGGGATCGACATCCATGTTATCATTCATCTTTGATACTGCAGTGAACTGCAATATCAAAAATATCAGAAACGTGGATAAATCATCCGAAGCCGAGCCGGCCGGCCGGACGGGCTGGCGCGCGCGCGTGTGGCTCTTAGAGGAGTGTACCTCTTTTAGATAGTTAAACTACCATGTTACTTCAATACCTTTATACATCATAAATGTTTTGTAGGTTTCCTATGTGGGACAATTTCCCACATTCTCAAACTTCCAAGTTGAAACCCTTCAACTTCAACAATTAATTTCTCACTCACCTTAACTCGGTTTTGAGATATTAAATATACCACGTTCATCTACTCCGCGAGTAGATCGACTATGTCACGTTCAATTATTTCTTAATTAACGTTTAGTCCGTCTAATTAATTAAATTAGATAAGGGTGTCAAAACCCAATTAATTCCCATTAATTCCAACACCTTCACCTACCCCGATGCCATTAAATTGGTGTTCAGTTGTGTGCATATTTTAAACATTTTTTTTAAGGGTTAGGCGTGCTGAAAAACAACTTTTCCCCTACCCATTTTTGTGGGGCTAAAAATGCAGAAAATTTAGTGTTTTGATTCGTCAATTTCTGCTATATTATACAGAACAATGTAGGGATTGTAAGTAAAAATATCGTATCTAAAAAGAATATTGATTGGCTAACATAAGATATTCTTTTTTGACAAATTTTTTTAGGAGTTAGAATGTATACAAATTTTAAGTGATTTTACTATATTTTTAATTATTCTCAATTGTACCATGCAATTGAAGTGATGGATACTTTTTTTTTTTTTAAATAAAAAACAGATTTGCTTACATACACCAAAATATTGATAATTTCACATCTAAACTATCCCATACCGTGTTAAAATATTGAAAGAAGTGAAATTAATTTATAGGTTGGGTAACTACTTCTATCACCAATTAATTATATAAATGTAGCGTATTAGGATAAAATCACAGGCGACTTAGTTTCCTCATTCCTCTACATGTGCGTTTCATTCGATTTTCTTCATACCTCATTCTCATTCTCATTCTCATTCATGAAACCTTTTTTTTTTTTTTTTAAACGGTGGATTTATATTAATGGGTATAACCCAAAAACAAATAAAGAGATTACACAATCAGAGTACTACAATAATTAACTTATGCATAATATAAGTTCTCTATTTCAATCCTTAAAAGAGTTAAAGGACGTTGATCATAGAATTAGCTCAAACCATTTATATGTCGATAATGGTTTAGTCTAGTATACACTTGAGTCCATGTTGTACACCCTAGTCCAATTTTTTTTTATTATTATTATAAAAATAATTACATGACCTATAAAATAACTCTTTTTATTTCATTTTTTTTTCTTCATGCTTTTTTTTTGTTTCTTTTTATTTAATTTATTTTTATTTTTTTACCCTTTTTTTTTTTACTTAAAAATATACACATTCTCCAATTAAATTAAATTTTTAAGGAAAATTTTTATTCAATAAAAAGTGCAACACAAAATTACTAAAAAATTGTAAGTCGATATAACAAAAAAGTGCAACACCATATTTACTAAAAATATAAGTTAGTATAACTAAATGTGAAATACGATATTTCTGAAATGTGCAAGTCGGTATTACTGAAAAGAGCATCACAATATTAATGAAAAATGTAAGTCAATATAACTGAAAAGTGTAAGAGTCTATAACTGAAAAATGCAACAAATTTTTTTACTGAAAAGTGCAACACAATATTATTAAATGGTGCAAGTCAGTATCACAAATTTTAATGAAAATTGTAAGTTATTAAACTGAAAAGTGCAACACAATATTACTAAAAAGTGTAAGGCACTATAAATAAAAAAAATATTATACAGTTTAATAATTAAAAAGTGTAACACCATTTTACCAAAAAGTGTAAGTCATGAAAAAGTGCAAGTCAGTACAACTGAAAAGTGCAACATGGACTAGAGTGCACAACATGCACTCGAGTCCATAGCAGACCAACCCGTCGATAATTTAATATTTTCCACTTCTCCATCCGCAAAAAATGTCACCTTTAAACATGACTTTGTTCCTCTCCATCCATATGTTCCATATCGTGTAGTGCCAAACCATCAACCATACATTCCTCCATTTTGCGCTTACTTTCTCCCCCTGCTTAGAGAAGTGCTCCAAGCTAACATTTTGTCGTGGTCGGGGCCAAGTCGAACCATTTCGTTTTAAAATATTTTTTTGAGCCTCTAAATTTTATTACTGTAATTACTTGTCTTTCTAGCACTTTTTTTCTCATTTAGTCAAAATTTACCCAACCGAAAATATTTTTAATTATCCAGCTCTTTCATTTATTCAATAATTATCTTCCATATCTTTCATACACAAAACAAAAGAATGGAGAGAGAAAAAAAATGTTTAAATTTTATGCTCCTTCATTTTTTGTAAAATAAAACGATGGAAAATTATATTAAATTTTATATTGAAAATTATTTATTAAAAGGAAAATAAATTTATTGGGTTAGTCATATTGTTGCAGGTAAAGGATATGGAGGCAGAAATAGAGGAAACACTCAAGAAAGCTGCTGAAGATCAACCCAAAAACCAGCCAAATGCCAATTAAGTCCCCATGAACCAAGATTAACAAAAAGAAAAAAGATTGTTATTTTATTTTTCATTTTATGAGCCTCCGGATTCAACTGTGTTTTTAGTTTGTAAGATTAGTTAATTTCAGTAATGATTTTTTTCTCTTGAATCAATAAAGTAGCTACACGTTCATATAAATATATCCATGCCTAGAAAAAATAATTGAAAAAATGATTTATAATGTCAATGTTTTTTCTTCATTGCTAAGTAGCCTAAGTTGTAAAATTCAAACATGAAGGTACTTTGCAGTACAGATGCAATTTATGAAAACTGGTCTAAAGTCAACCAGATGTACTATTTCTCTTCTATTCCATTATTTAAATATATCCTTCTAAGAATTTTAATGGCATATCCACAACTTTCTCACAAGTTATTAAATACCGTTTGCATTTCTTTCTTCATACTCAATGTGTTTCCTTTGAAGTCAAAACTTCCCTTTTGCTTGTTCCCACAAGTTAAGCATTTTTCTTCCCTAAATCAGCAAACTAATCCATACAATAAATACTTCATGTTGTAATAATAATATAGAGCAGATCAAGAAGAGGCATAAAAATGGCAACGAATCAAAACTACTGTCTTCTTTCTCCCAAATCAACAACACTCAATCTAATGCAAAACTGCGATTTACCCCCTCCCATGAAGCTTTTTTCGGGGCATGAAGGAATACTCCTTTCATCAATAAACAAACTGTACAGCATGGGAGGAGGCGTAGACGACGATGAAAACGAGCATATTCGTATGCGCTCGGGAGACGACAAGCTGGAGATTCTGAAAGCTCTGCAATTGTCACAAACACGAGCAAGAGAGGCTGAAAGGAAACTCAGGATCGTATCCGAGGAGAAAGACGCACTATCAAACCTAATCATAGATGAGTCGATGAGACTTTATGCTCATCGGCTATGGGTTAATCTGATGGAGTATGAAGTTTTGAAGTTGCAGATACAGCACAAGGAGTATTGTAGTTGGTCGAAAATGGAAGATTGTGATGAGAGTAATAGTAGCAAGAAATGGTGCACAGCTATAGCATTATGTCTGGCCATGAGTTTTGCATTTGGTTGCACTTATCTTTTCTGAATTTTATCTTATTTCATTGTAATTTCATGTTCATTGTTTCGAACAGCATAGAAATGCATTGAACTCATTCAGAACATGAAACCAATTTTTTTTAACATGAACATGAAATTATAGCAGAAATCTATCACCATAATTCACAACTCATTCATGTTCCTGTGATTAAATGAATGCACAAAACAGAGATAAAATTCACAAAAAATAACAAGACAAAAGAATAATGGAATCATAATTCTAATAAGAAAATGCGATATCATGGTTAGAGAGAAATGAGATAATTTCCCTTGCACCGAAACATATATACAAAAAAGAGAGAGAGAAAACTAGGGATATATACATATTGTAAGTGGGATTGGGATATATTGACAGATGATGAATGGTGGTTATACTTATAGCACAAAATCAAATATTTCAGTGTGTACCGACCGCAAATGGTTGTAGCAATCATCGCTGCTCTCAAACATCCCCAAGCACGTCCAGCAAACGTGCTTCCCGCACCTACACTCAATGTGGTTGCACCCGTCCACCTTCTCAATCGTGAACCCACAGCCCGGGCACACCTTTACAAACTCCTTCCCCATACACCACTCCTTGAGCGACGAATCTGGGTCATCTTTGAACTCTTGGTACTTATCACACGAGAGGTACGGATGATACTCCAGGTGGCATTTTGTACACGTCTCCATAAAGCACGCACCGCAGGAAAACACCGAACTGGAGCTCGCCACTCGGTAAACAGAAGGGCAGTCGGGTGAAGGGCAGAACCGGTAAATTCCACCACTAGCTGCCACGTATGCACCCAGGGAAGCCCTAAACAGTTCATCCAGCTTCTCTTTAGTCACTAAGGATCTCAAATCGGAGAGCACAATAGGGGCCCCACAACCCCCTTTGGCACAACACAGCGGGAAACTATCACGGGTTCTCATTGCTGATTCACACTGCTCGACCAAGCACAGGCGGCAGAATTCATGACAACAGTCTTCGAGCATGTACGAGTCCTCCACTTCACACAAACAAATGGGACAAGAACGTAAATTCTCGTTATCAGTCTTAGGACTCTGCTCCCCATCACTTGTCTGAGCAAGATTGTGAATTATTGCTTCAACCTGTGGCTTCAATTCTTTGGTACCCACAATAGATATACTGTGCCGTCTTGCATTTAAAGAAAACTCAGCCCCAGGAACCTTCTCTTTAAGCCCATGAAGATCGGGCCCAAAATGCTGGACAACTCTCTTCATCATATCGGGGGGAAAAACTCCATCACGAAGTTGAATCTCGAGTTGCTTGCTGTCATGGAGGGCAAAGAGGGCCTTGACAAGGCTCTTCTGTGCAGCCTCGATCTTGTCTGGATAACCAAAAACTCTTACCATCATTCTATGCCTCTCGAAGATTATGTGTGTTCCAGTTTCTCGTTGAATGGATTTCATGAGCATGATTCCATCTCGTGAAAAAAGGTTTTGAAAGACAGCAGGAGTCATATCGGGATGATGTAAGATGGTCCCTTCCATGAGCCGCTGCAGCGGTCTTCTCAAGTCTGCTACAACTTTTGTAGCACTGGCAGATATCTTTACTCGATAAGAAGAGATTTTACCCATGCCATTATACATTGTCTCTAGATCACATTCTACGCCTGCAAATGAAGAAAGTGTACCTACGTAAGAACGCAGAAAATGCATGCCAACAACCTTAACACAGTGAATCGCATTTTATTCTTATCATGTTTCGTTTAATGTGAAAGCATGGTGTAAGCTACTAAGATAAGACTAAATGAGGAGAAAACAAGAGGGACCAAAAGCTCAGGTTCTGCTACTCATCAAAATTAGTATGATATAATGCTACATATCTAAAAAAAATTTCCAACTCTTCCCAGTAGAAATCTTTGTGAGCCTGACAAATGTTGTGAGAAAAGGCGAAAACATGTTCAGGAAAAGGTTGAAATGTCATTGCCAATGGCTATCTATAAATGATTGAATAACCACCCACATCAGACACAATCACACAAACTAAGCTTGGAAAATAAACCCACCTGAAAAGAATAATAAGAAAAGAGTAGTAGCAACAAAGATACCATGATTCATACTTTCAATCAATGAATTTATAGGGAATGTAGTTGTGTAGAACATATGAGAAATCAGCATTTACATGTTACTTAGCAAATCGTGATCAAAATTGCAACTGAGAAATGAATACAAAAATCGCTTCAAAATAAATAAGTCACGTACCCTTCTGACGGCGAAGCCTTGAAAGCAAAGAATGTAATTGGCTACTGATCACAGGATAGACAGTAGCAGAACATGACACATGACTATGAAACAAATGCTGGCATCGAATCTTCTGCCATGATTGACATCCAGGCAACACTTTTCCATCAATTTGCTCGAGTGCCCTAGCTGCCTCCAAATGTAAATTCCCATCAAAAGTTATTGCAGCCCTCATGAAAACACCCTTCGGTTCTGGATGGAACACCTGAACACGGACACAACTGCCCTGATTCTTTCTAGGCATGAAGGGGCAAATTTGTCGCATAATAGCTTCTTCACAAGCCTCTGGGGAAGGACCATCTACTGCAGTTCCTCTCACCAAGAAGAAGTCTGTGATCTGCCTATTTGTTGAAGCCCTAACCACCTCATATATATCAGCTTCAGACAGCTCCCTATCAAGCCTAGTAAGTACTACACTGTCTGTAGTCTTCGTACCTGGTTCACACCACACGAGCCTGCCTGCAATTACTAGATTGGACAGATCATTCACAACTAAAGCAACATCCTTTGGATCACACTTCAAAATTGCAAGTCCTTTACTGCACCGACGAGGCCAGACGATTTTGGATTTGATGGAATGAAATGGCATCATTTTGTGATCACCACCATAGAGCTTTCTAGAAGGAATTATCTTCAATAAACCACCACTGAACTCAATCTCATTTAAGTCAACGACCTTACGGGCAGCATCAGGTGAGGAAAACGTCGCCCTTCCCCACTTGTCCTCTTCATTGTCCACACCAAAGCCTGAGAACTTGCTAATGGCACAAATACGATCTTGGGCAGACTCCTCAAGAAAATGTAGCAGCTTCTTCTCATCAAGTGAAGTAATGTCTGAATGAAATATGTCAACAGATAGATATCTCTTGTCAAGTTCCAGGTGCTTTATCTCCGCACCAGCCCCAAAGAGCGCAATAGAGGGTAAGACCGTGGGACCCCCAGTATATAAACATTCCTCTGAGCATTCACTTTGTAACAACTTCTTTTCATACTCTAACCCTTCCTTGACAAAATCAATCACTCTTTCCATGTCTTGTGAAGAAGCATGCACAAGCACACCATTCTGATCAATATTGACTTCAACACTTATCCGTTCATCCCCACAAGATTTTCTGATACTTGAAACAAGAAACCGCAGATTGCTATTAGATTTCCCGCAAAATTTCTTTAATAGAACACTTCCAAACCTTGATAAAATCCTCGTTTGCAACTGTTGACTGTTCATGCTCAAGAAATCAAAGACTGGAGGAGGAGAAAGGGAGGGGAAACACTCAAAGTCGCATGCAGTAACACAAACTAGATACTCATTTGATGCTGAGAGTATCTCTCCAAAAACCACCCAGGCTGGCCTCTCGCCAAAATTATACAACGAGCATGAAGGATGCAACTGGACATGCTTCCTTGTTACTGCCACTTCATAACCAAGATGATCATAGCCCGAGTACATAGCCACATTTTCTGGCATAGAAGTTAATATTATTCTTTTCAAATTCTTGTCATGCTCCGTAAGTTTTAATGGATTCCAATACCAATAATTTGGGACGATGATATTCAGTTCATCTTTCAAACAAGATTCCAGCTCTAGCACGGTGTCCTGGCATCTCCTCATAGACTTTGCATTGATGCTATTTTCCCAACACCACGCATTTTTCTTTTCACGTGGCACAGCCTCCCACTCTTTATAAACAGCGAGGAATGTGAAGAGATCACCATTAGGATGACAAAATTGCACCTTAAGGCGGTCAGATTTCAATTTATCTTCCTCTGTACCAACTCTACAAAATATGCTACTAGAATTCGCCATAACTGCAGAAAGAACCATACCCTCTTTACCCAATCGCTGGCGGAAGCATTCCAGAATTATTTTACCAAGCCGAGGCTCAATACCCAACTTGACCATGCCTCGTCCTTCAGGAGTTAATGCATAAGCATCATTTTTCACTGCAATTGCTCCTATCTGAATGAGATTTCTGATAGCCGTGGCTATAGCTCCAGGACTAGGGGAGTCAACAAAGTCAAACTCCTGCACATCCTTCATGCCCAATGCAATAATTTTCAAAATTGCAACACTCAGATGAACCTTACGAATTTCTGGTACCTGATGAGGGAGCATGGACTCAAAATCATTTAATGAGTAGAGTCTGTAACATGTCCCAGGCTCGGTTCTCCCAGCACGACCAGCTCGTTGATTAGCAGAGCTCTGGGTGATTCTGCAAACCTTTAGAACATTCATGCCACTTGCAGGTTCATACATGCTCTCCTTTACCATTCCACAATCAACCACGAATTTGACACCTGGAATTGTCAATGATGTCTCGGCAACATTGGTGGCAATTACAACTTTTCTTTTACCAGGATAGTTCAGAAACACTCTGTGCTGGTCCTCGTAAGAAAGTTTTCCATGTAGAGGAAATACGATGGCAGAGGAACCTTGAAGCTTCTCACAAGCCCATTCTACCTCCATCTGAGAAGTCAAGAATGCAAGGATAGTGCCTTCCCTCTCGGTTTTGATAATCTCGGATACCATCCTCAAAACATCTTCAACATATGAAGGCACTAATTTAGAAGCTGAAAACCCTGCTGCAGATTCAGAAGGTACATATTTAACATCAACAGGAAAGTTTCTGCCAGACACATGCAAGGTCCTGCAACCGAAAAAATAGTCAGCGAATTGATCTGCATCAGCAGTTGCTGACATAATGATAAGCCTGAGATTGGGCCTCTGACACAATAAATTCTTGATTAAGGCCAGAAGGAGATCTGTGTTTAAACTTCTTTCATGAGCTTCATCAACAATAATGCAAGAAATCTTGGATAATTGCTTATCTCTCATGTAGTGCTGCAATAGACAGTGATCAGTCATAAATATCACTTTGTTCTCAAACTCCTGAAAAGATGAATATGATGGATAACAGGCGACTGAGGGACCATTAAAACAGCCACAGGCTTCCTCTTTAACCCTTTCTGCCAATGAGATAGCAGCAAGTTTACGTGGCTGTGTGCAAATAATAGACTCCTGGCCAGAAATGCCAGAGTCAGAGAGATACTGTACCAACTGCGTGCTCTTTCCAGAACCGGTCTCACCTATCAATATTGTAACCTGCAAGAGTTTCATTAAAATAGTTAACTAATATTCTGAATGCTTATACCTAATGGGAATATAAAAGGAACTACGGCGTTGCCAAGGTTTTAATTGTTAATAATGAATTACTCCCTCCATCCCACAAAGATAGCCATGTTTTCCTTTTTTGAATGTCCCAAATTATAGCTACACTTCCTCTTTTACTTAAGTATTAAATGCTTTTTTGACAATTTTACCCCTAATTAAACTTACTCCATAATTACTCATTAATGTTGAATTAAGAGTAACTAAAACCCAACTGTTTTGGAATTTACACCAAATTTATGGAATATCAAGGGTAAAATAGGCATATTAGTTAAACTTGACTACATTTAGTGATTTTTCTTAATTTGTGTGTAAACTCAAATGTAGTTATCTTTGTGGGATGGAAGGAGTACATTACATGACATTAAAGAGAACAATCCATAAAAAACAATCTCAGTATGGGAACATCAGCAGGCTTTAATATAACTTTTTCAACTAATAAAATTGGTTCAGGAAGCATTTTATGTATAGATGTTGTCAATCCTACACATCCCGTAGATGACATGTAAATCAGGATACTGTATATGAAAAGATATATACGATTGTTTATATGGTTGGTGTCCCTGACTAATACCTATATTCAAATTATACCATGAGATTACATATATCCTAACATTTTTGATATATTAGTTCACTCGGTAGTAAAGTACTATCAACCTCACCCTGTTCTCTCACCACTTCTATTATTAAGCTAACTCAGTGGAACTTGCATCTGTTCAATATTTTGTGAATGGCTAACTGAAAAATCTATGGCATTCACAATTTCAGTCAAGCATCAAAACATCTAGATAAAGTATATCAAATCATTTAGATTAAGGAAAACCTGATGGGCCTTTATTTGCTTCATGATGTCCCATCGATGGGCATATATGGGCAGTCCATCATCAAGCCTCCTACATTCCCTCATCATCAGCCTATAAATTCTGTCCCAGACAATCATTCCATCCAAAAATTGAAAAACTTGAAAATCTCCCTCCTCATTCTTTTCTCCATTCTCCAAATAATTTTCAATACACTTCATCCCACTCTTGAACTCCTGTATCCTGTTCAAGATCATATCCCTCTCCGCCTCCACACATTTCCTTGTCTTCAAAAGCTCATCAACAATGCCCAACTTCTGCGGTTTCTTCAACAAATCAGTAATCCTATCATGCTCATTCAACACATCCCCCAATTTCTTCTGCCATGGCACCACCAATTCCCCCTCTCTCAAACCCCTCAATTTCTTCAAAAACAGCACCTTCAACCGATCATCCAATTCCAACCTATCAGAAGCAACTTCGACGTTGGAAAACACCCGAGGCAAAAAGTCTGCTTTATCATTTAACTTCATCTCCCAGAACTGAACCGCCGTTTCCCTAGCCTCACTCCACTGGTCATAAAAAAGTGAGGCTGAAATAAAATTTGAGGGAACAACGTTCACTTTCTGAGGTGGGAACTCAAGAGTCTGAACTATAGACATGGTCTCCTCCCCTTTCACCACCCGTTGACCGTCGACTCGGAGCTGTATGATGAAGTTGGGCCGGTCTCGAGGTGGACTGGGGGGTCGATCACGAAAGTCGGAAGAAAACTGGGGCTTCCACCGATGCTGTTGATACAGGGGTCTCTGAAATGGCGGTGATTGGTGGTTGTTGTTGTTGTTGAAACTACAGCGGGGATGAGAGCCCGACGGTTGATAACGACGGCCGCCGGAAGCGTTGCAGTTGGACCGGAACATTGTAGAGTTTGACGTCTGCGAAAAATTCAAAAAAAAATAAAAAAACCCTAACGATGGAAAGTCATATCATTAGTGTAATTACCGAAGAAAGAAAATCTCAAATTAATTGGAGTATTAAGATAGGCATTAGTGTATTTCCAGAAAATATTTGTTTGGTGATTCCTAACACCAATTTCTTTTCTTTTCGATGGAAACTCTGTTATTATTAGTGTAATTCAACTATTCCAGCATATCTGTTTGATAATTCCTAACAACACCATGTATATTGGTGTATTTCGAGCATATTTGTTCGGTAATTGAGAACATGGGAAACTCAAATTACAGTAGCGCTTATTTCTCAAAAATCAAAATATGAACACATACAGATCAACTATAAGGCAGATGTAATCTAATAGTATTATGTACCGCGCGAGATGCCGACGAGAGACGATTAATGGGCGGAGCGAAGCAAACGATGAGAGAGATAAATTGTATGCAAGGTGAGACGCCGCACGAGAAGGGATTTTGACCGGCCTTGGAAATTATGTACAAAAAGTGTGACTTGTGAGTGTCGCGAGAAAGAAAGAGAAGAAGGGTATAAAAGGATTAGAGTGTGTGTAGTAGTGTACCTCTCTGTGGGTGGGAAATACGAGTATTAATTAATTAATATTGGCGGCGTGAACGAGTTTTTTTTTTTTTGTCAATATTAATACGGGGGCTATATACAGTATACTTGCACCCAAAGTAATAAAATACTCCGCGTATTATACAGGGTAGATTAGCCATTATCCTGGGAAGGAAATCGCTTCAAAATCAATTCTAATAACTTTTCAAATAAAATTTATATTTGATTATGTGTATATTAAATTATTAAAAAAATACACTATTATTTGAAATTCAAATTAAATCGGTTAAAATAATTGAATTTAGCCAAATTCTCCCGTACCCCCCTTATACGGTGCCCCTAGTTTCAACCCTCCGGTGAAGGTTGTCTCTCACGATCCTTTGTTGTCGGTTTTCACCATTTCCATTTGGCTCCACAAATCCGTCAATCCCTTAGTTCCCTACTTTCTCCTCGACCTCCTCTACGATCGGATTCTCTTTTCTATTCATCTCTTCCAACTCCACTCTTCTTCTTTCGGTGTTTCTTCTTCGACAACTAGCTTCAATCTGCGGGTCTAGAGGCAACAACTCTTGATGGTTCCTCCTATATCGCGTGATCATAAGCTATGTCTATCAAATGTTCAAAGGAGAGTGAGAATCACAAGCAAAATAGAAATAACACACACAAATATTTTTGGAATTTTTTAAGAATAAAGAAAGCAATTAAAGTGTCTACACTAAAATTCTATCAACCTACACTCTAGAACTACAAAACCTCCCCGGCAGCGGCGCCATAAACTTGATTCATGTATTTTACAACTCTAAAATACACAACCGCAAGTATACGGTGTATATTGTAGTGAAGTAAGTATACAAGGTCGATCCAACGGGGAGGTGTAGTGTAAAAGTGTATTTTGTCGATTGAATTCTAAATAGACGTGATCGATAAAGTTGAATGAGAGATTACCCTAAAATTGCCTATCAAGTGTCACGAATAAACAATAAAAGAGTAATACGAAAAACAATCAAATATCATGCAAATCACGAAAACGAGAAAAATACGGGTAAAACTCAAATAAGAGAAGATAGGTTCCAAGGCACATACAATACTAGTGAATCCATTTATGATTAACAATCTAGTCAAGTGGTGTTGTGCTTTTTCTATAAGATTGATCACAAAATAATGAGTTAAAAGTCTTTTCAATCCAAATAACCCAAGAGAAATATAACACAACAAAGTATCTCTACCTAAATTGCATCATAAAACTCAATTAAGCCCCTAAGATCATCACACATCCTCCTAATCATTGATCATCTCTCGATCGCTCAATAAAATTAGGTTGAATACTTGCAATCAATTAATCAAAATAAATTTCTCAATCCAAATTCAATTAACTAAGATTAACACATCACTATTGTACACTAATAACATGTTTTGAAGTGAAAATCAAGCATTCAAATAGAATTAAGCCACATAAACACCAATTAAGCAAAGTACTAATTCATAAACTTCATCAAAAGTATTTACAAGGCCCTAGAACCAAAAGTGTTTTAGCCAACAACCAACATAATCAAACTAACACTAACTAATGAAATAAGCAAATACAAAGAGAGAGAATGAGGAAGTTTAGTCTAATGGATGATGGGTAATTGAATTTCAAAGCTATTAACTCCTTCCTTACTTGATTTGATGGAGAATTGAAGAAATGGATGATGATTCCCTCCAAGTGTGTGTTTGTATGTGTAAGAGTTCTTGTGAAAGGGGTAAAGTGTGTTTGAATTCAAGAATGAGAGTATTTATAGTGTTGGGATAGGGTTTGGGGATAAATTTTGCACTTAAGTCCCTTGAAAATAGCTAAAAATCACTAAAAATCCCGAGATTGAAAGTGGCTCGGCCAGGCGGGAAAATGGCCCGGCCGGGCGATAACTTCGTATATTGAATTTGGGTCAAAATACGCGCAGGGGTGCATTTATCAAAAATCTGGGTGCATTTATCAAAAATCTGGGTGCAGATCGGCCCGGGCAGGCGGAAAAGTGGCCCGGCCGGGCGGAAGTTTCGTATTGCTTTTCGGCCTCCAACTTCGTCCCTCCGTATCTTGAGTTTGTTTTCGACCTCCGATTGACTCGATTCTTTTTGCTATTCCACTCCATTTTTCGAGCCGGATCCAATGATGCACTCCTCTTTTTGTGTCTAATTTCGATATTTTTTTTTAATTATGTTTTTACGATATTTTTTTCTTAAAATATGGGTGATTTGGTGGTGAATCGACGATAACTCGGCAATGACTCGGTTGTAGATTGTAAATGTATAAATTATGGTTGATTTTATTATATTTTGTGTAAATTAATAAAAAAATAATATAGTCTTTTTAAATGTAATTATTTTTAAAAAAATATTTGGGGGTGAACTCATAAAATGAGCGGGTGCAGATAATTGTGGTAAAAAATAATTTGGGGGTGAACTCATAAAATGAGCGGGTGTAGATAACCGTGGTAAAAAAAGAAATGATTTGGAGGTGAACTCATAAAATGAGTGGGTGGAGATAACTATGGTAAAAAAATAATTTGGGGGTGAACTCATAAAATTAGCGGGTGTAGATAACTGTTGTAAAAAATTGATTTGGGGGGGTGAACTCATAAAATGAGTGTGTGCAGATAAATGTAGTAAAAATATAATTTAGGGTTGAACTCATTAAATTAACGGGTGTAGATAAAATATAAATAAATAATTAAAATTAAAATTAGGAGTTACCTTACATGCGAGCGTACCCAAGTATCACCCTTTAATTTAACCATAAATATATTTACATATTTATTTTGGGAGAATTACACTATAGACCATTTCACCCTAAGTTTTTGCAAATCAAGGAAATTTTGTTTGTAGTTACAAATCAAGCCAAAATAACAAAAGGAAATACGATTATACCCCTAATGTGTTAATTCGAATTTAAGTTTTGAAATAATTAGATTGAAATAATATAATTATTCGAAAGTCAACTAATTGAACAGAATCAATTTAATTCTGGTAGATATTATCCTCGAAAATCGCGTCCTTCTTAATTCAAAACACATTCCTAAAATCGCGTCCTTCTTAATTGCTCCCAACTGTGAAAATCTCTCACCATTGAAGCTGAAGGGAGATAGGCGAAGAAAACAAGAAACAATCGTGTTCGAAGAATACAAGAAACAACCTTGTGCGAAGAACACTTAAAGGTATTTAGTGGAAAAAATCGTCTCTTGCATGTTATTATTTTTCGATTGTTGTTATTTTTGGATTCTATGAATATATGACTCTGTTTTCACGAAGATTTTACAAGTTTTAGGGCTTTGCATATGGTACGTTTTTCGTTGATTTTGGTGATGATTAACAAAACTACATGCATTATAAGAAGTAAACTACAGATTTTGCATAGATGTTGATTATTTTGGTTGAGATGTGATTGCATGTGACTAAAGATTTTAATTTCTATTCAATTTGATATTGTATATGCACTGAATATATGATTCTGTTTCAGTAAAATTTTACAAGTTTTAGGGCTTTGCATATGATAGGTTTTTCGTTGATTTTGAGATAGAAGTAAACTACATGCATTTTAAGATGTTTCATTCTCTGTTTTCTTAGTTAGAACGGTCTCTGTTTTTTGCATTTAAGAGAAACAGGGAAAACAGGGTCTCTGTTTTCTTAGTTAGAACGGTCTCTGTTTTTATAAAAAGATCTAGATATTTAGTATAGATGTGGCATATTTGGTTGAGATGTGTTTGCATGTGACTAAAAATTTTAATTTCTATTCAATTTGGTAATGAATTTTCTTTGTAGATGACTAAACGGAGGACGGCCGGCCTTCAGATAAATGCAGGAGGAAGAAAAATGAAGAAAAAACGCATAAAGAAGGAAGTAACTAGAGTCTTAAGTGAGTACATAATTATTCATACATATATTGTTATGCTTTTCAAGTAATACATAGGTATATGATATCTGTAAAAAGTTTTAAATGTCTTATACTACACTTACAATGCATAATGTGCATTGTATTAGATTTGATTTCATAATATCGTACATTAATAACTGCACAAAATCCATATATTCATGTACATTCTGTATTAACATTTATTTCTTTATCCAGTGTAATAAACAAGTGTTATGTATTGAAAAAAATGATTTAGGTATCTGATATTAGATTGTTTTTTAATTTGTGTAGGGTCAAAGAATAAAATGACACGTTCAAATGCTAGACACCATAAGCATAAAGGTTTAAGTATAGTTTTTGGCAATTATTAGTATGTTTAACATAAATATAATTTTGAATTCTCATATGCAGGGAAGAAGATTGTACGTTATGTCTTGGTTCAAAGTGATTCAGGTAGTTTTTAGTCTAAATGACATTTCATTATGATTTATTATCAATGTGACATAAAATGTTTTTTTTCCATATGTATATAGATTTTGAGAGTGATGTTGAGATAGAAGTAAACTGAGGTTCTGATTCTATTATGTATACATTGAATTGATTAATCATTTTTACTATAATCGGGTAGAATCCCGGTTTTTGCCAGTTTTTTGAATGGATTGATGATCCTTTATGTGAGAGGGGAACACATATAATACATGGATTACTGAAGAAGTTGAATGAAGAAAGATCAACCACAACGTCTTTGCAGTTGAAAACTAGGGAATTAGAGGATGAAATAAGAGTTTTGAAATATGAGAATGAACAGTTGTTAGAAGAATTTAATCGGATGGATGCACATTTCTATGGGAAGATGACTGAGAAAATTCATATATCATGAATTTAGAACAGATGAGTCCTGCTTGGTTTTTTGTTTTGTTAAACTTGGTATATTGGTTGTTTTATCATGGATTTAGAACAATGTTTTCGTGCTTGTTTTTTGGTTTTTTTTTTTGTGTTTTGAAAAACTAGGAATGTTGTTCTACAAATATACTGGAATTTTGAGTTGTTGTTGATGTATAAGTATCAAAGAAAGCATTACAATATCCAAACTTGTCTTATTGCATATAGTGGTTCGAATGCAACAGAAGAGTCCTGCTTGGTTTTTAGTTTTGTTAAACTTGGTATATTGGTTGTTTTATCATGGATTTAGAACAATGTTTTCGTGCTTGTTTTTTTGTTTTTTTTATGTTTTGAAAAACTAGGAATGTTGTTCTACCAATATACTGGAATTTTGAGTTGTTGTTGATTTATAAGTATCAAAGAAAGCATTACAATATCCAAACTTGTCTTATTGCATATAGTGGTTCGAATGCAAGAGAAGAGTATATATAAGACAGAATATGCATTCCATGTATGCACATACCATGATATATGCATTTTGTTGATTAAAAAAACTATGCATAATGATATAAATATGTACACAATTAATTATAATATAAGATAGAATATATAAAATACATACAGACCAAGAAAAACATGATCTTCATTGAATATATAATTATTTTAATTAAACCTACTTAGAAAATTAAAACGGTACCAACAAAAGGAATATATTTTATTAATTTTTAAGTATAAGTATTGTTAAAAAAACAGTCAAAATGAAATGCAACAATGAGTGCGCATATAGGATTATATGTCATAAGATAGATCATATATATCAATATATATATGACGATATATAACGTGTAGAATTTCTCTGAGTATAAATATAACGACATAATTAGTATAGAATATAATATTGATAAATAACTCATTATATTATGAACATGAATTAAGTTTGGATGACTTTAAAAATATATGTGATTTAATTTCTAATTAAAATAGAATATATTTTTCAAAACTATGCGATGTTGTAATTGTATAAAACATAATATAAGTGCTTTATATAAATCTATGATATGTATATATATGCACCTCATAGAAGCATATACGTATTAATATGCAAAAACACTATGCAGAATGATATAAATATGTAAACAATTAATAATACTATAAGATAGAATACATAAAATAAATAAAGACCAAGAAAAACATGATCTTCATTGAATATATAATTATTTTAATTAAACCTATTTAGAAAATTAAAACGGTACCAACAAAAGATATATATGTTAGTAATTTTTAAGTATAAGTTTTGTTAAAAAAACAGGCATACTACAATGCAACAATGGGTGCGCATATAAGAGTATATGTCACAGGATAGATCATATATATCAATATATGCATATAATAATACATATATTATATTATATGCATAGCTTTGATAAACAATACTTGTAATATAACAAACGCATAAGTCCTATTTATAAAATGATAGTTTACATGTACTTTAATTAAAAATGTTAAATAATACATATTTTAAATATTTGTTTAATATTTTATAAATACTGAAATTACACTTTATTCGAACAACATTGAAGATAAGAGATTTTACATATAATGAACGTTATTTCATTATATAATTAATGTATAATAATATAAAGATAATATATAGTGTATAAATTAAATAAATAACAGGGAAATTTTAAATATCAAATAATAGGTGATCCTTAAAGTCCGCCGCCGTTACTGGAATCATGAGTAAAACACCTATTAATTATTTTAATATATTGATTAGAGGGCATATTAGGAATGTCAAGTATGAATTTGTCTTAAATTGTAATATCAATAATTTTTGTCTTGAATTAAAATATGGGCTAGGATCTTGGTCTATAATGTCAATAAACTCATTTATTAGATGCCAAAAATTTATATTCAGTACTGTATTTCATCATAGTCTTATGGTGCAATTTGACCTAGTCTTTTATCTCTATCTTATAGCCAGTTCCTTCTTCATCCCTCCTTCTGCGCAGCTTTCTTCCTCTTCCTTTCTGCACTTCTTCCATTAAAAAAAAAAACTTTCAATAATTTTGTTCTACGATAAACTATTCAGCATAGTTGTGTTTTTCGTATTTTTAATTATTGTTCCTCGTCTTTTTTAACGTGGGTATCTCATTCACTCTTAATAATGACATTTTATTTATACAGTAACACATCTTTTTCAATAAAGTAATACACTTGTATTTGTAGTAACACATCTTTCTCAATAAAGTAATACATTTGTATTTGTCCGTACAGTAACATATAATTGTATTTATAGGAACACACAATTTTTTCTATTTTATCCTTTTTTAAATTAATTGTATTAATATTTCTTGTGAAAAGTCAATTTATGTGTTATTTGTTTTTACAGAGTAACACATATTTGACTTACAGTAACATATAATTACCTTTATATATTTGGCTTACAATAACATATAATTACCTTTATAGTAACATAGACCTTAAACCCGTGTTAGCCTCCTGCACGCTATTTTTTTTGAAAATATCTTGTTTGACCGGTCAAACCCGCTACAAATCCGCGAATTTTTAACCCTTCATTAAATATACTAATATTTCACGTGAAATATTGCACATAAATGTGTCCCTCGTTGGATTGAGTGTTAAGCAAAACTACTATCTATGCCCATGTAATTTACTGGTTTTATCATCCGGTATTGTATTAAAATTTGAGCAACACACTTTGTATGTAATATATTTATACATAAAATATGTTTAATTACGATATTTTAAAAAAAATTGTGAGTCAAAAGTCTAAACTCAAATTGCCCAAAATATTTGTGGGTTACAAACAGATAGTTTATTACAAGATCAACGTATTATCACTACAAGATAAAAAATGTACTACTACATGTTAAAAAATATTTTGGAAAATTCATCCAAAAAATTAAGTGTTATGAATATTTTTAGACTTGTAGTAGTACACTTTTAATCTTGCAGTGACAATATTTTAGTCATGTAATAATATAATTTTGATCATATAGTAAAATAATATTTGAAATTGAAAAAATATATTTTAATTAAGTTTAACTCGTGTTGATTCGCGTTGGCCTAGGTTTGACACACTAATTTTTACCCCAAATTTACTTTAGTTGTCTATATTTCATGTAAGTTTTTGGGTTTAAATTTTACTTTCACAATTTTAAATTTTTAATCTAAATATAGATACACTTAAATTTTAATGTTCAATTTACTCAATTTAGGGAGGATGTATTGGTTGTAGATTCTATATAATTTTTTTGGACTTTTAAAGTCTGGTGGGGGTATTCAATTCGCATTTTTAAAAGTCTTAAAAAATTCTGAGGTACGAATTTTAAAAAATCTTTAAAAATCTTTAGGTATTCAACAATCTATGGATTTTAATACTCTATGAATTTTGTTGGATTTTCCTTGAAAAATATAAATAAATTTCGTTATTCAAAATCTCTTCTAAAAAACAGAGATTTCAACGGATTCTCTCAGAGAACTCTGAAGACAAAAGATGAGAAGTAGATATGGCAATATTGACCCGACCCGCGGGTACCCACCCCACCCTGCGAGCTTTGGATCAGGTCGGATCTGTTCCGTATGACCGTATTGAGTATGGGTCGGATTTGGGTCTTATGTCTGACCCGCGAATATTCGACCCGCTCAGAATTAATATATAAACTTTATATAGTATATATATATATATATAAAATTTTTGGTAAAATATTATATATATATATATAAAATATTAATTTTAAAATAACACTTCACATTAAAAAAAAAACTCTTAGCATCAATATGTTTATGAATTATGAGTGAGTCTCTTGTGTACTCAAGTACATGGTGTATTTGAGTAGACTTTAATTGGTCAATTGTTGACCGTTGACCGGTCAACAGTCAAACTTTGATTTTTTTTTTCATTTTTCGTTTTTTTTTCCAGAAAAAATTACATTTTTCAATAATATTTTCAACTATATTAACATACACTTTTCAGTTATAATATCATGCATGATGTGGATAAAATATGTCGCTCTTGGAAAAGTCGACGCGTGGAAACGGGATAAAGTTATAGTGGTTTTAATTAGGTCAATGAGTATGAAGGATAGATTAATACACTCCTAAACCTAAGAAGGGAAATAAGAGTGATTGGGCCCTTAGTCCACATTCGAGAATTAATAGCCTTTTGGGCCTAGGGATCTGGCCCAAAGGGGAACGCACAGTACGACTCATTCTTTCCTAACTCAGTCAAAAGAAGGAGTCAATACATGAAGGGGGTCGAGTATTTAGGACCTGGACTAAGCCCTCAAAGTGATGGGCCGAATTTATAGGAATGGGTGAGCAAATATAGGAAGAACGAGTCTTTCCCTCTTCCGAGAGAGGGGCCAGGTATATAAGCAGGTTATTTCTATATTCTTAGTTACGTTTTTACACAATATACACACTCTCACGAGAAACATATACTGAATTGAGAAGAAACACCCTATTATTCGCCGGAATTCCCCTAGAGATACAGGGGAATTCCTCTTTGATTCTCCTAATATCGATTCTGACTTGAGCGTCGGAGCTTCCGCGCCGGAGTCCCCCTCCGGCGTACTTTTGCAGGTCATTTTCGGATTCCCAAGGAGATTTGCTTGAAGATTGCCAAAGACAAACGAGTGATTCGATTCGTGATTAACAGTGCTCGTAGAGGAACGGCTGATATCTAAAGGCGTTCTTTTTCGACGCATCAATGCACTTTTCAATTATAATATCATACACTTTTCAGTTATAATAATATACACTTTTCATTAATATATAACTTAACACTTTTGATTAATAGATCATACATTTTTTAGTTATAGTATCATACACTTTTCAGTTATAATAAAATACACTTTTCAGTTATAATAACATACATTTTTCATTAATATTTCATTCACTTTTTAGTTATAATAATTAATAACATACACTTTTTAGTTATAAAAACATACACTTTACATTAAAAAAATAAAGATACACTTTTCAATATACTAACATACACTTTTTCTAAAAGAAAAAAAAGTCGAAAAAATAAAATAAAATTTGACTGTTGATCAGTCAACGGTCAACAGTTGACCAATCAAAATCTACTCAAATACACGGTGTACTTGAGTACACTTGAGACTTTGACTATGAAAATCTATCTAAATCAATAAAAAAAATCATAATCGTGTCAAGTCTATGAAAATCCATATAAATCAATAAAAGAAGTCAGTCAAACTCTGCATAGACTCTAGGGCAATTCTTACGGTAGTCAAATTTTACAAAGTGACTATATAATCACTTTATCGAATCGCGCCACGTGGCGTCGTAAACGTCGTAACCACCTGCTACCTGTTATACATGTTTAAGTTATTTATATCATTTTTTAAATTGTATTTTATTTTTTACTATATTAACCTTTTTTATTTAAATTATTTTAAAAATATATACATATATATTAGGTAAAATCACTGTTCTACCATTTTTTTATACAAATATTATTATTTTAAAAATTAAATAAACCAATCCAAATAATATTTAAATAATAGATTAGTTAAATTAGAAATTAGGTTGTCGTCCTCAATTCTCTTCCATCTAGTCTGGCACATTCTTAATGAAGTTTGTAGTATGAGTTCTCTTTTTTAAACTTATAATAAATACAAAAACTCAAACATCACGCATTCACAGTGTGAAATTAGAAATTAGGTGTTTTGTCGTCCCCACTTTCTTTTTGCTAAATTGCTAAATTCAGTTGCAAATTTTCTTTGAGGCATTTTGTCGAACACTACCCCAATTTTAACAACCCCAAGTTTGAGTGTAGAATCCAAGAAATCGAGTATAGAACTCGTAAACAAAATCAATCAGAGAAAATCGAAAATTCTAACAAGAATTTCAAAATCAGACGGGATAAAATCAAAAGCCCGTAGGGTTCAAGTGTTAAACCTCTATTCATATCCACTCTCTCTCTCTCTCTCTCTCTCTCTCTCTCTCTCTCTCTCTCTCTCTCTCTGATTTGGCCAAGAATTTGATCCCCTACTTCTCTCTTTTACTTTTTCTTCTACGCAATCGGATCTCTCTCTCTCTTACTTTTTCTTCTACGCAATTGGATTGCTTTCTCCCCGACGAAGCTCCTTCAAGTGTATTAACTAGGTTTTAATGAATTTGATTTCTTTAAGGTTTAATTTAATTTTTTTTATTAATAAATTGATTTGATTTATTTTTTATTATTAATTTTATTAATATCATAAGGGTAAATATGTAATTTTAACATTACATATTTTTATTACATTAATAAATATAATAAATTATTTTATTGTATAAGGATAAAAATGTAATTTTACAACAATATATTTTAATTAATTTAATTTAATAGAAAATACAAATTTATGATACATTACGACACATACGATGAATACATACCGTAAATTGTACAAAAGGTATCAGGTCATCAAGTTTAAGTCTTTAGATTAGATTTTTAATGGCTTAGATTAACTAACTACGGTAGTCATTACAACACATTACGACACCCTAACTACACGTAGGTCCCTAGACTCTATACATTTTATAAATTCACTTACTTTTTAAAGTTCAAAAAAATCCAATAGAATCTCAATTGAATACCCCTCATAATATTTAACTCAATAATAACTTTTTTTTTTTTTTGAGGATTAATATTTAACTTAATTCATTATAGCCCAAATCCAATGGTATAGAAGCAATCAATCACTATATTTTAAAACACAGGTCTATCTTAATAAAAATTTACAATCGCTTGCCATAGTGTTAAAATTCCACCCCACCCCACAACTTTAAATAAAAAATATATAATGTTTTTAAAATTAAATACTCAAGAGTAATAAAAATATTTTTAAATAAAAAAAATTATAGGTTGAAATATTATTTTTAAATTAAAATATTGGGTATAATAATTTTTTATTAGGAGATTTTTTTTTATCATTATACTATTCTTTTTGGTGGATCCAAATTAATAAGTTGAAGCCACGTATAGAGGTAATTTCTTTCCGAATTAATTTTTTTTTGGTTACTAAAAAAATGGACGATAATACAGATTTTGTCAATATTTTCAGAAGATACTTTTAATTTTTGCGAACAAATTATCGACATTGCAAACTATGGAATATCAATACTATATTTTAAAAGATGGGGCCTTCTAAGGACAGTCCAGTGTCGCCTGGACTATCAACAGTCCAGTAATTTGAGCCATCAGATCTGAAATCTAATGGTTTATATTTGATGACCTGCTACCTGTTGCATTTGGCGTCGCAGAATCCATTGCCTTACATTGCACTTATTATCGTTTTTTGTCGCCCTATCACACTTTTAAATTAAATTTAATAATTTTAAATATATAATTATAAAATTACAAATTTATCCTCACATGATTAATAAAAAAATTAATTGATATATATAATCTTTATTTTAATGTTAAATTTTCCCGTACACTCGTATGCACCGTACACACCTAATTTAAATTTCAATCTTATAATTGACTACACCCCCACTTTTGTTAACTTCACCCTCACAAATTATATAAACAATTGACCACAGTTATTTACACCTCCACTTTTGTTGATTTCACCCCCCACAAATTAAATAAACAATTGATTACAGTTATTTACACCCCCACTTTTGTTGACTTCACCGCCTAAATTATTATTTTAAAAAAATTATACCTAAAATTACTATAGTACCCTTCTATTAATTTATATATACAGTATAAACAATTAACCACAGTTATTTACACCCCCACTTTGGTTGACTTCACCTCCCAATAATTATTATTTTAAAAAAATGACATCTAAAATTACTATAATGCCCTTCTATTAATTTACATAAAATATAATACAATCAATCATAATTTATATATAAACAATTGACCACGATTATTTACACCATGCTTTTATTGACTTCACCCCCGCCCCCAAATTATTTTTTAAAAACAATTACACCTAAAATTAATATAGTGCCCTTCTATTAATCTAAAAAATATATAATACAATCAATCATAATTTATACAGGCAAATTTTTATATACACTCTATTGTTGATAAGGATTTACGTATTTTTTCATTTGAATCTAGGTAAATATTTTTCAATTCACTTTTAACTCTAGATGCTGCAACATATAATTGTCAATGCATGAATATGTTTCAAAAGGTACACACTACACACCTACCATGAAAAGAGACTGACCTTTAACTTTTATTTATCATCATTGTAAAAGACAATAGAATAAGAAATTATCTTATTCGAAACTTTGTGGGAGTCGTGTCATCGAAACATTTAACATTATTTTCAGAATAAAAACTTTACTACCAACATTTTTTCCAAAATAAAAATGTGTCCTCAATAATGTGATTTTCAAGTCTTGTAACAATCAATCTAGTTTCATTGTACAAACCGGACTTTAGGTCAATGTTCTTAAGCAATATTATATGGACACATATTTTTTAGAACTAATCGATGGTTTGAGCATGACGTTTTCCTATAATATTATTTTGTATTAAAATTTAAAAAAATACACATGAAAAAATGGAAAATAAAGGCAGGAAAATAAAAATAAAATGTAAAAGGAAAAAAAACGAAGAAATTAAAAGTTTGGAATAAAAACTGAAAATGGGAGAAAAAGAGGAAGGAGGAGAAAAATTAAAAAGAAAAAAAATCAAGATTTGTGGATAATTTCGATAGTTTTTTCTTTTAAATTATGTTTTACGATTTTTTTTCTAAAAATATGGGTGACTTGATGGTGAATCGACGGTAACTCGATAATGACTCGACTACAAATTGTAAATATACAAATTAAGGTTGATTTTATTAAATTTTGTGTAAATTAATAAAAGGATAATATAGTCTTTTAAATGTAATTATTTTTTTAAAAATATTTTGGGGTGAACTCATAAAATGAGGGGTGCAGATAAACGTGGTAAAAAAATAATTTAGGGGTGAAATCATTAAATGAGCAGGTGCACATAACCGTGATAAAAAAATGATTTGGGGGAGAACTCATAAAATGAGAGGGTGCATATAATCGTAGTAAAAAAATGATTTTTGGGTGAACTCATTAAATGAGTGGATGTAGATAAAATATAAATAAAAAATTAAATTTGGTGTGTACCAGTATCTTGCATTTACCCAACTATCACTTTACAAATTAGGGTTGATTTTATTATATTTTGTATAAATTAATAAAAGGATAATGTAGTCTTTAAAATGTAATTATTTGAAAAAAAAATGGGGTGAACTTATAAAATGAGCAGGTACAGATAACTGTGGTAAAAAAATAATTTTGGGGTGAACTTATAAAATGAGCTATTGCAGATAATCATGGTTAAAAAATGATTTGGGGTGAATTAATAAATGAGTGGGTGTAGATAATAAAAAAATAATTTGAAGGTGTTCTAATTAAATGATCAGGTGTAAGATAAAATATAAATAAAATAATAATTTAATTCTGTTAAAAAATATATAATTTTACGTATGTATTGTTTAATTTTAATATTATTATTATTAATTTTAATTAAGAATAAGATAGTAAATAATAAAATTAAATTTAAATAATTATTTTAAAATATAAAAAAAGGCAACAAGTATCAAGTTAGGGCGACACAGAGCGATACAATTTGACATCTGGACTATTAATAGTCCAGGAGACTCAAAGACTATCCTAAGAAAATTCCTTAAAAGATTGTCTTACAATTAATTTTATACTTAACCAACAATATTCAGCCAAAGGAATTCAACTCTTTGATGCTAATTTAATTTCTTCCGATGAAAAGGGAAAGGCTACACATAAAAAAATGCTTAATAAGAATTACAAAAGGAGGCATCCCTTTTGAATATCAAAATTTATTCACAATTTTAATCTAATTATGTTAAGTCTGTATTTTTTTTCGTATTATGTTGTAATTGGATGTATCTCTGAATTATAGAATACAAAAATAACCTTTCTATAACATAAATATTAAATTACAAAATGTAGGTGCAGGCACTTGAGCGGACACATGTGATCCCATGATAGAGTAATTAAATTAGAAATCATTTGAAGGATAATTAAATATACAAAAAGGTGCAATAGCATAACAGTAGATAACGACATAAAGAGAAGAACAATTTAAGTGTACATTCATTAAAAAAAAAAAAACAGAGATGCCACATGACCACGTAGCTTGGAGCCCTTAAGATACAAATTGGTCTGACCTCTCAAAAACAAAAAAAACCAAATTCGGTAGCATAATCAAAATTTTAAAATTGAGGAGATTTTGAAATTCTTCTAAAATTTCCAAAACATGCATATTCATAGATGATGTTTACTTTTAATTTTAAAAATCATATTTTGAATTTTAAGATCCTACACCCTTTTTACTTGGGATTTAAAAATTAGTTTTCAAAATCCACTCAAAATCACTCTTATCAAACATATTCATAATAGATTTGAATATCTCTTCCAAGAAGCAGAAAATTGAGGAACTCGTTCTTATAGACAAAGTATTCAGGCTGGACTCATCAGAGGCAGATAACATGGCCCAAACGTTAATCGAACTTCAATCAACTTTAAAAGATCGGGACTCATTTTTATTTCAAAAAGCTAATTCGAGGTGGGTACTGGAGGGAGATGTCAATTCTTGGTTCTTCCATGACATGATAAAGAGCAGATTAAAACTTATTGGTATGGCATGTCTGTGGGTGAATAGGCGTTGGGAGGAATCAGTACCATGGGTAAAACAAGAAGTATTCAGGTTCTTCAACAAACACTTTGAGGCGACTACAGGCCCCATGCCTAGGCTGCCTTCGCAGATGTTCTCTCGGAAACTGGAGGAGGCGGACAATACTTTCCTGTCTGTCCCATTTTCTGTGGAGGAAGTCAAAGAGGCAATCTGGAGCTGTGATGGAAGCAGTAGCCCGGGGCCGGACGACTTCTCGTTCGCTTTCTTTAAGGACTCGTGGGACGTACTACAAACAAATGTGATGAGAATGATGAACGAATTTCACAGATTCAACAAGATAATAAAGGGCTTGAATCCATCATTTATATTGTTGATCCTAAAAAAGGAAACGACATAGAAGCTGGAAGAGTTTAGGCCGATTTCTCTAATCGGGAGTGTCTACAAAATCATAGCCAAAACGCTAGCCAAGAGGCTGAGTAAGGTGATTGACAAGGGGTAGACAAATTATGGATGGCATCCCTATTCTGAATGAGGCCATAGAGGAGGCAAGGAGAACCAAGGTCCAAAGATTATTCTTTAAAGTAGACTTCGCAAAGGTCTACGATTCAGTTTCGTGAAAGTTCCTGGACGAAATGCTATAGGGGATTAATTTTAATGAGAAATGGAGGGACTGGATAAAAGTAGGGATGGTTCGGTACGGTATACTGAACCATACCGTGCCATACCGTTATCATACTGAAAATTTCGATATCGAAAATATTGATACCGTTATCATATCGAAAATTCGGTATGAAAACTCTAATACTGAATGTCGTACCGAAAATTCGGTATATCGTACCATACCGAATTTTCGGTACATACCGAATCATACCGAAATTTCGGTATGCCGAATCATATAAAAAATTCGGTATGCCGAATCAAATTCTGGATCACCTGAAATTGAGAGAATTGAACAAGTTAAGGAAGACTCTGGAACGTGCCGAAAACACGTTGGTTTTGACATTTTTTACTAACAGTTTTGATATACCAAATTATATTTGCATTGTAATTAATGCAATTTGCTCCGTGCTTGAGCATGAGCCTGAAAGGAGCTCACATCTCTCTAAATTGAATCGTTCAAAATGAAACACAAATGATTTTAGCGAGAAAAGTAAATGTATATAACAATTAGGGTTCAATTCGATTCAAATTTGTGCAATTTAATGTTTGTGTATTTCATACTCGATTTGTGCATTACTTATGCTTAAGAACATGTTGAGTTATAAAAGTAAACGTGTTTCATGATTAATGTTTTTTGTTATTTTTAAAATAGTGGAAAGAACCAAAAGACAAAAACAATAAAATTAACGATGAGTCTATGTATTACGAAAAATAAAGTTACAATAGGCCAGTGCAATGCATGGGCAAAATACTAGTATAAATAATAGTAATGACATGAGTATTGCTTAAAGTCTCATTTTCTCTTGAAAAAGTGTGCACGATCGCTCAAATAGGATTCCTACACACATTTAAAAAAAAAAAGGTTGGCCCGTTTGGGTTGTGTGTTTTGACGAGCTAGCCTGCCTTCTAATATTTTTTAATAAAAAATAATTTATTGAATAATATTTATATTTTTTAATCAATTTTAACATATTCTGTATCATGTTATTTTTTTTATTATAAAATAAACTGTTCCATTTTATTTAATTTTGACGAATTTAGTAATTTTGACATTATAAAAAAAATAAAATATAAAAGAAGGGAGGGCTGACCTACCCGAGCCCGTGGCCCGTCAATAAATTGGTTGTGCCACCCCTCTTCACGATTCCTCATATTAGATTTATTAAGAAAAAAAAAAATAAGTATACCCTAATTTATGCAATTTCTACCTTACCATTGGTCCATTACGATGAATTAAGGAAAGAAATCAACAAATAAATTATAATTAATCTTAATCTAATTATATCTTTTTTCGGAAAAAAATCTCATTATATGTACAAAAAAACTTATATGCAATATTTGTTTAAAATGTGTATATTCAACTCAAACTTTACAAGTGTGGGAAGTACACTATATATAGAAGACTACATATTCTAGAGCCTTCTATCTAACAATAGTTTGTTAGGAATCTAACTACCTTTCTATATGTATACATTTTGTATGTATATAAGTGTGTGTATTTACAACTATAGATTGCATGCATTGCATGCATGTATATATATATATATATATATATATATATAAGAGCATGCATGAGGGTTTGCATGCTACTGTTTGCTTGTTCTTCAACATGCCCCGGAAGAAGCCACGCCATGGTGATCTATGATAGTTTGAACCAACTAAGAAGATGTATAAACCTAGCTGGAGCTATCGGTTTGGTGAGGAGAGCAGAAGGTTGGTCTTCAGATGTGATGAATCGAACATCAAGCATTCCATTTTGCACCTTCTCTCGAAGAAAATGTACATCCACCTCAATGTGCTTGGTGCGAGAGTGAAAAGCTGGGCTGAAAGCCAAAGTAATTGCCCCTTGATTGTCACACCAAAGTACACTAGGAGTGGTGATTGGAATGTGAAGTTCTTTGCACAAACTAGCAATCCAGATGAGATCAGTTGTTGCAAGGGCAAGGGCCCTATATTCTGCCTCTGTGATGCTCCTAGCCACAACTGATTGTTTGCGCGAGCTCCATGACACAAGGTTTTGTCCAAGAGTAATACAGAAGCCTGAGGTGCTGCGTCTATCATCAATGCTTGAAGCGTAGTCTGCATCCACAAATCCTTGCAACCTGAAATCAGAAATAGGAGAAAAGGAGATGCCATGAGTTAAAGAGCCTTTGATGTATCTAAGAACTCTCTTACAAGCTTTCCAGTGATTTTGAGATGGATTTTGCAAAAACTGGGATAGTTTGTTGACATTGAAGGCTATGTTTGGTCTGGTTAGAGTAAGATATTGGAGAGCTCCAATAATGCTTCTATATAGGGTGGGATTCTCAAATGAAGGGCTGTCTGAGAGAGAGAGTTTGGATGAGGGGCATATTGGAGTTGGACAAGGCTTTGAATCAGTTAAGTGAGCTTTGGAGATGATGTCTTTTGCATATTTGGACTGAGTGAGCTTAATGAGAGAGGGAGTGGAATAAGCTTCTATGCCTAGAAAATAGTGGACCTCTCCCAAGTGTATGAGGGAGAATTGAGTGTGTAGAGCATGAATGAGTTGTTGCACCAGAGTTGTATCATCACCAGTGATCAGAATATCATCTACATATACCAGTAATAGAGTCATTTTGCCTTGACTAACTCTGTGAAACAAGCAATGATCAGAGGTGGAGTGTGTGAAGCCTTGCTGAACCAAGAATTCCTTGAGAGTATCATACCAAGCCTTGGGAGCTTGCTTTAGGCCATAGAGAGCTTTCCTCAGTTTGCACACATAGTTGGGGTGCTCAGGATGAACAAAACCTTCTGGTTGTGCAATGTATACTGTTTCATGTAGCAACCCTTTGAGAAATGCATTATTGATGTCAACCTGCTGTATAGGCCATCCTTTTGTGACAGCTAGAGTGAACACAATGCGAAGAGTAACTGGTTTGATAACTGGACTGAAAGTACTGAAGTAATCAACACCAGCCTGCTGTTGAAAACCTCTTGCAACCAATCTGGCTTTGTATCTCTCAATAGAGCCATCTTTGTTGTGCTTGACTCTAAAAAGCCACTTAGTGGTGATGGGGTGAATATCTGAAGAAGGGGGAACAAGTGTCCAAGTACCATTCTGAATCAAGGCATCATACTCAAGTTGCATAGCCTCTTTCCAATCAGAACTCTTGCTTGCCTCAGTGACAAAAGTTGGTTCAGGAACAATTGTAGTGGAGATAAGTGCTCTAGGCTTGGATATACCAGATTTGGCCCTGGTTTGCATATGGTGAGCATTCTGAACAGGGAGAGATGGAGGAGATGAGATGATTGGAACTTGAGGGTTTGATGAGGGGGGGAGGGTAATGTAGGAGGAAGCATGTATCTTGAGGAGCTAGAAGAGGAATGAGAGGTGTTCTGATGAGTTGAGGCAGAGGCTAATGATAATGGATTGAGATTATCTGGGGACAGTGGAGGAGAGGGAGTGATTTGAGATATATTTTGAGTGATTGGAGAGGGGAGACAAGACACTGGAATCTGAGCAGAGAGGAGTGGAGGATTTGAAAGAGGAGGTTTGTCATGAGTGAAACAAGGAAATTCAGCTTCATTGAATTGTACTGATGCTGAGATGAAGATCTTGCCAGATTCATGAAGGCACTTATAACCTTTATGAGAGGTGCTGTAGCCCAGAAAGATGCACTTGGAGCTTCTGAATTGTAACTTAGATGTGTTGTATGGACTAAGGAATGGAAAGCAAGCACATCCAAAAACTCTCAGTGATAAGTAGTCAGGTGGCCTGCAGTGAATGAGCTCAAAGGGAGATGTGTTTTGAGTGACAGGTGAGGGAAGCATATTGATAATGTGAGTGGCAGTGGAGAATGCATGCCACCAGAAAGACATATTGAGTTTTGAACGAGCAAGCAAGGCCAAACCAATTTCAGTGACATGTTGATGCTTTCTTTCAATTAATCCATTCTGAGGGTGAGTGTATGCACATGATAGTCTCACAATAACACCAAGTGGTTTAACCAACTTTGCAACAGGTAGAAACTCAGAGCCCATATCATGTTGGATTGCTTTGATTTGTTTACCAAATTGTCTTTCAACAAGACTCTTAAACTGAGTAAAAACTGACAGAACCTCAGACTTGGCCATAAGAGGAAAAATCCATACAAATCTTGTGTAGTCATCAACAATAGACAGATAGTATCTATACCCTTCTATTGACACAGTTGCAGCAGGCCCCCAAACATCCATATGTATTAGCTCAAATGGAGATACAGTATGATGATTAACAGAAGAGAAGTGTTTCATATGCATCTTTCCAATTTTACATTCATCACAGAAGCTAGCATGAGAAGGATTACAAGGGATGTTGATACTTCTCAGAACACTAGACAATGTAGAATCACTAGGATGTCCCAATCTACAATGCCACAATCTCCATTTATTCTCAACACTAACAACATGATTAACACTAGTAACATGATGAACATTAGTAACATGATTGACACTAACATCAGACTGAGATTTATTATCAACACTAGTACTAAAACTAGACAACTGTTGATTAAGAGCAGAATCTTTATTGACCTTCAAGCATCCAAAATCTAGCATGTATAACCCATCCTTAAGCACCCCTCTCAATAGTATCTTGTGAGACTTCAGATCCTTAACAAGACAACAATCAGCAAAAAACTCAATAACAGCATCATTATCTTTAAGAAACTGAGAAATGCTCATCAAGTTCTTAGTAATAGCTGGTACATGTAGTACATTGTTCATAGCAACTGAGCTGGAGCCACCATTCAATGGAATTTTGAAAGAACCAGTATGTAGAATAGGAGATGATGCACCATTTCCAACAATAAGAGAAGCCATACCTTGATATGGTGAGTTGATATTCAGATTGGCAAGCTGAGATGTAACATGATGTGTAGCTCCACTGTCAACAAACCATGGAGTAGAGTTACCAGATGTGGATGCACCTTGATGTGCATAGCTAGTAAGAACAGATGGTGATGCACTGGAATGAGAGTATGTAGGCTGATAAGGTAATGCACTGGAGTGAGAGTATGTTGATTCACGTGTTATACAACACTAAAATAAACAACCGCAAGTGTACGTCGTCTATTGTAGCGTGATAAGCACGAGGTCGATCCCACAAGGAGGTTAAGCGTAAAAGGGTAGTTTGTCAATTGAGTTCTATTTAGACGTGATCGATAACTTGAAAGTGTTGAATTACTCTAAATTATCTACCAAAATTGTCACTAGTAAACAATGAAAAGAGTAAATACGAAATCGATCAAATACCATACAAATCAATAAAATGAACGTAGAACGGATTGAGACTCAAAGAAAGAAGGTGGGTTCCAAGGCAATTGTAATACCTAGATGTCCGTTTATGAATGTTATCTCGTTTAAATGGCCATTAAGGTTATCTCATATAGGGTGATCACACAAGAAGAATTAATTAATCTCTCGATCTAATTAACCAAAGGCGCAATGCAACATAGGCTCGTATCTCTACCTCACAAACGTTGCACCGCCTAAAATAGCTCCTAAGATCATTCAAGTCCCTCTCGGATAATTAATCCTCTCTCGATCTCATAATAATACCGGGTTGCATGCTTGCATACGATTAAATGGAATAAATCTCTCGATCTTACCCCAATTAACAATGAATTAAACAAATCATCATGGCCAATAACAACATGCTTTGAAAATAAGAATTAAGCACACAAATAAGAGACAAACACCAATTAAAGCAAGAAATTAATCATAAACTTCAATCCAAGTATCTACAATGCCTTAGAACCACAAATTGTTTAGCTAACTACTAACATAATCAAATTACAAAAATCCAAATGAAATAACTAAATAAAAAGGAAAAGAAAGAGAAAGCTTAGTCTAAAATGTGGTAGGGAATGGAATTTGGGAGCTATTGCATCCTCTCTTCCTTGATTTGGTGAAGAATTGAGAGAGAAATGGACAAAACACCTCCAAGTATGTGTAACTATGTGTGGATTTGGGGGAGAATGTCTTGAATTTCAAGAAAGGGGGTTTATATAGTGTTGGGGTAGGGTTTGGATGACATAATTGCAAGTTGATCCCTTAAAAATGGAGAAAATACAAGTTTGACACCGAAATTGGGGTGACTCGGCCGAGTTGGGGTCACTCGGCCGAGTGGAGCACTTAAAAAGCGTGCCACGACTTTGTCTAGCCGAGACTCGGCCGAGTTGGGGTCACTCGGCCGAGTGGTCTTCAAATCCAGCACCTACGACTTTCAACTCAACTCGGCCGAGTTGGGTCACTCGGCCGAGTTGGGTCACTCGGTCGAGTGCGCAGTGATGTCCAAACTCGCAGATTCGGCCGAGTTGGGTCACTCGGCCGAGTGCGCAGTAAACCCAAAAGTTTCAGATTCGGCCGAGTTGACTCACTCGGCCGAGTTGCCTCCTTCCCTTCTCGTTTCATGCATAACTTTCGCCTCGGGTGTCGGATTGACTCGATTCCTTTAGCTAATTCACTCCGTTTTTCGAGACGAATCCAACCGTTCACTCCTCTTCCTGATCCAGTGAGGTATGGTTGGTGTTTTGCTCCATATTTCATCCTATTTCCTACAAAATCGACAAAACACAACCTTTCTCTCATTTCGGCTCAAACAATCATAATCAATGCATAAATCAATGAAATCCACATCAAAACATGCTTCACATGTGCCTCTAAAACGTGTAAATTCCACCCGAATCAAAATCCCCCAAACTTAAAATGTTGTTTGTCCTCAAACAACTAAGCACTTAAAGCAATGAGGGTGGAATGATCACAATGAAATATTCAATGTAATTCACACATGCAAAGTAAGATGCAATGATATCTCTTTCTCAAAGTGCATTTCTCAATGAAGGTTATAGGCTCATTATTGCAATTCACATCCATGAATCAAAGAATGCATAAACACACAACACATTGTGAATGGGAAACATAATCCAAATGCTCAAGTCCTCTACTCACATGACAAAGTGTTTCTCTCAAACACACAAATAAATTGAGGATATTAATGCACTCATCAACCAAGTTATGCTATGCAATCACCATATGCTTGCCCAACTTCTACTTTTCACACACTCAAATGCTCAACAATGTGATCAATAAGACTTAATCAAGGATGTAACATTGGCTCTTTGGACAAGGTAGGATGAATTTGGGAATTGTGACTCTTATAGTGGAGGATAAAGCTTGTTGTTTTACAATGTGTGCTTTCACTTTCAAAGCTTACAAACTTCATCCTCACTTTTCTTTTTCCATTCTTTTTCAAGCATTCATCACCTCATCTTTTGAACCATTTTTCTTTTCAAGATTTTGGGGCTCTTTGTCCCTCTTTTCTTTTCCTTGATTTTCTTTTCATCTTTCTCTTTTTCTTCTTTCAACTTTTCCAACTTTTCTTTTCACCAAAGATATTCATTCAAGCACATGTTTTCCACTTTGTCTTTTATCCCCCACTAGATATAGGTATCAAAGGCTCAAAAAGGCTAAGTGGTTAACATTGTAGTTTGCCAAGAAAATGAGGAATTAAGCTCAAGGGGCTAACTACGGAAGATTACTTCGGTTTTGGGAAATTTTGGCTAAGTGACTCTTTTAGAACAAGATGGCCTATATCACATCACAAAGTTTCACACAATCATGCTTCCAAACAAGAACTTAGGCAAGTTCTAGGATTACTAGCAATAACATAGTCCACTCTCAAATGAACTAAACCGGATTACATGCTCGATTCAAGGCTCAATTCTCACCGGTTTATTCAATAGAACTCTCACATTCATCAAATGTTCCCAAACAACAACACATCATGCATCCATGCTATCAAAGCTCACAACTATGAACACAAAATGATTCTATATTCCAACACCAATCATGCAAACATTCAAAGCAAATAGACATCATCACAACTACTCAACAATGGATCCCAATGACTATTCAAGCTCACATTTCACCAAAGATCCACTACCCAATCATATGATCAAAACCAACTTAAACAATATACGCATGTGAAAGCCAAGTGTGCGCCGGTGCAAAATGTGACATAAGTAGAATGACGAACCGGTGCAAGGGTAACAACTAGTAAAAGAATAAAAGAAAAATAACTCCCCCAAACTTAGAATTTTACTATGTATAAATTCTAAGTTTGGGGCTACAAGTTGTTACCTCCCTCCTTGCACATTCAATGCTTCTTCAAAGATCACCATTGCAACACTTGCTTCCTCCTCTCCAAAGTTGGTTTTGCTTTCTCTCCATTCTTCAAGATGTGATATCTATAGTACTCTTCATCCATACCTACAAAATAAACCAAGCTATCAAAACTACTAAAGCAATAAAAACAAGAAAGCAATAAAACCTTGGGCTGCCTCCCAAGAAGCGCTATTTTTAACGTCCTATGCCGGACGGTTCTTCCTTGAGGGGAATATCAAGTCACCCCCTTGTCATCCTTGTTCTTGACCTTCTTTGCCCATACAACTTTCTTAAGTCCATCAAAGCATCCACTAGCTACTCCATCCGGCTCTTCAATCATGTCATAGGAGGTTGATGCCTCATTCATCCCCAAGTTCGTATAAGTAACTTTTCTTGATTTAGGGGAGTTTTTGAAGAAAACTCCCCCAAACTTGGCCTTCTTGCCCATCTTCAACTCATTGTCTTCCACCTTGGGGTTCTCCTCCACAATATTTATCTTGGGCTCTTCTTCCACCTTCTCTTCCATGGGCTTTGAATAAGGATCTCTCTTGGAATACACATACTCTTCCTCCTCATCCTCATCATCACGGAATCTAACGGCCTTGTAGATGTTGAATGAGACTTTCTCCTCACCAACATGTAATTCAAGCTCTCCGTTTCGTACATTGATGATGGCTCCACCCGTTGCTAGGAACGGTCTTCCCAAGATCAAGGGGATTGCCCTATCTTCCTCCATATCAAGTACCACAAAATCAACCGGGAATATGAATTTCCCAACTTTGACAAGCACATTCTCAACCGTTCCCAAAGGATAGACTATTGAGCGATCCGCCAATTGAAGATTCATGGTAGTAGGCGTCAATTCTCCCAAGCCAAGTGATTTGAAAAGTGATAATGGCATGAGGTTTATGCTTGCTCCAAGATCACACAAAGCACGATAAGTTCCCTCCTTGCCAATCACACAAGGCAATGTAAATGAACCGGGATCCCTAAGCTTTGGAGGTAGCTTAGCTTGGATGATGGCACTACACTCTTCGGTGAGGTTCACGGTTTCAAATTCTACCATCCTTCTCTTGTTGGACATAATCTCTTTCAAAAACTTGGCATAATGAGGCATTTTCTCAAGGGCCTCCGCAAATGGGATGTTGATGTGTATCTTTTTGAACATCTCGAAGAATTTGATGAACTTTGCATCCAAACTCGTCTTCTTGAGTCGTTGAGGGTATGGGATTGGAGGCTTGTGTGGAGATGGAGGCTTATATGCATCATTCTCTTTCTCACTTGTTTTCTCCTTCTCAACATCTTTCTCTTCAACTTTCCTTCCTTGTTGTTCCTCTTCACCATCTTCCTTTGGCATCATAGGGCCTTCATAGCTTGTGCCACTCCTCAACTTAATTGAGTTGCATTGCTCCTTGGGTTTCAATTCCGTGGTTGAGGGGAATCGACCCGGCTTGTGTTGATTTCCAACCATATTAGCAATTTGGCCCACTTGAATCTCAATGGCTTTCACATCATTCTTGATTCCCATCACTTCATTTGCCAATTGACCAATTTTCTCATCTTGACTCTCAAACTTTTGCCAAGTCTTTGTCATAAAACTCTTCGTCTCTCCCATGAACTTCTTAGTTTCTCCCATGAATGTTATAAACATTTCTTCCATAGTGAGCTTTGACGAAGACTCTTCTCTCACACCATCTCGTACATTGAAGTTCGACGGTGGTTGGATGGCATTGTGTGGGTTAGCATATGAGAAATTTTCATGGTTTCTCAAGCCGGGATGGTATTGGTTCGGATTAGACGGGTGGTAGTTCCCATGGGTTTGTCTTTCTCCCCAACCTCTCTCTCGATAATTTCGGTCCCGTTGGTTGTTCATGAAATGGGCCTCTTCATATTGATCATTATTGGGCTCCACTAGTGCTTTGGCCGTCATCAAAGAGATTAGCTTATCCACTTTGTTGGATAAGTTGACACTTTCTTCCGAATTTTGAGTGGAAGCTACCCTTCGATTTTGCCTTCGTTCGGATGGCCATTGATTGCCATTCTTAGCCATCTCCTCTAAAAGCACATAACCCTCATCCGTCGTCTTTCCTAGCAAAGAACCTCCACCGGCCGAGGCATCTACCATCCCTCTCGTACGGTGGTCCATCCCGTTGTAGAAATAACAAATCAATTGGTCTCTTGAAAACCCGTGTTGAGGACAACTTCTTATGAGATCCTTGAAGCGCTCCCAAGCCTCGGCTAACGACTCATCATCATCTTGCATAAATGAAGAGATCTCCCCTCGTATCTTGATGGTCTTGCTTGGAGGAAAGTACTTCATAAGGAAGGCATCTACAAGGTCGGCCCAATTTTCGATTGTCCTTAGATCAAGAGACATGTACCATTGTTTTGCACGATCACGGAGTGAGAAGGGGAAGAGTTGCAAGCGGATGTAGTCTTGGGGAACACGGTTGATCTTAACCGTTCCACTTATCTCTAGGAATTGAGATAAATGGAGGTTAGGATCCTCCTTCGACAACCCTCCGAATTGGTTGTTTTGGACCATCATGATTAGTGCCGGTTTGAGCTCAAAGTTATGAGCGTCTACGGGTTCCCTACCCGCTCCTCCATAGGGCCTTGGAATAGGACGGAAGTGGTCTCTCAAGACTCTTTGTGGCTCCTCATCCTCCCTTCGTCTACCATCTCTTTCCATACCAATGTTCTCTTCAACTCTCCGACGAAAGTTGTCCCTTAGCACTCCTTGAGGTCGGTTACCTCCATTCCCGTTTGGTTCCTCAACTCCTTCCACTCCTTGATTCTCAAATTCCTCTTCAACTTCTTCTACAATCGGATTTTCCCGTCGATTCATTCTTTCCAACTCTATTCTTCTCCTTTCGGCGTTCCTTCTTCGACAATTGGCTTCAATCTCCGGATCTAAGGGTAACACTTCTTGTTGATTCCTTCTAGATTGTGTGATCATAAACCATGTCTACCAAAAGAACAAACGAGAGTGAGAATCGCAAGTGGAATCAAAGTAAAACACACAAATATTTTTGGATTTTTGAGAAATAAGGAAAGCAAGTAAAATGTCTAAACTAAAACTCTATTAACCTACACTCTAGAGCTATAAAACCTCCCTGGCAACGGCGCCATAAACATGATTCACGTGTTATACAACACTAAAATAAACAACCGCAAGTGTACGGCGTCCATCGTAGCGTGATAAGCACGAGGTCGATCCCACAAGGAGGTTAAGCGTAAAAGGGTAGTTTGTCAATTGAGTTCTATTTAGACGTGATCGATAACTTGAAAGTGTTGAATTACTCTAAATTATCTACCAAAATTGTCACTAGTAAACAATGAAAAGAGTAAATACGAAATCGATCAAATACCATACAAATCAATAAAATGAACGTAGAACGGATTGAGACTCAAAGAAAGAAGGTGGGTTCCAAGGCAATTGTAATACCTAGATGTCCGTTTATGAATGTTATCTCGTTTAAATGGCCATTAAGGTTATCTCATATAGGGTGATCACACAAGAAGAATTAATTAATCTCTCGATCTAATTAACCAAAGGCGCAATGCAACATAGGCTCGTATCTCTACCTCACAAACGTTGCACCGCCTAAAATAGCTCCTAAGATCATTCAAGTCCCTCTCGGATAATTAATCCTCTCTCGATCTCATAATAATACCGGGTTGCATGCTTGCATACGATTAAATGGAATAAATCTCTCGATCTTACCCCAATTAACAATGAATTAAACAAATCATCATGGCCAATAACAACATGCTTTGAAAATAAGAATTAAGCACACAAATAAGAGACAAACACCAATTAAAGCAAGAAATTAATCATAAACTTCAATCCAAGTATCTACAATGCCTTAGAACCACAAATTGTTTAGCTAACTACTAACATAATCAAATTACAAAAATCCAAATGAAATAACTAAATAAAAAGGAAAAGAAAGAGAAAGCTTAGTCTAGAATGTGGTAGGGAATGGAATTTGGGAGCTATTGCATCCTCTCTTCCTTGATTTGGTGAAGAATTGAGAGAGAAATGGCCAAAACACCTCCAAGTATGTGTAACTATGTGTGGATTTGGGGGAGAATGTCTTGAATTTCAAGAAAGGGGGTTTATATAGTGTTGGGGTAGGGTTTGGATGGCATAATTGCAAGTTGATCCCTCAAAAATGGAGAAAATACAAGTTTGGCACCGAAATTGGGGTGACTCGGCCGAGTTGGGGTCACTCGGCCGAGTGAGCACTTAAAAAGCGTGCCACGACTTTGTCTAGCCGAGACTCGGCCGAGTTGGGGTCACTCGGCCGAGTGGTCTTCAAATCCAGCACCTACGGCTTTCAACTCAACTCGGCCGAGTTGGGTCACTCGGCCGAGTGCGCAGTGATGTCCAAACTCGCAGATTCGGCCGAGTTGGGTCACTCGGCCGAGTGCGCAGTAAACCCAAAAGTTTCAGATTCGGCCGAGTTGCCTCCTTCCCTTCTCGTTTCATGCATAACTTTCGCCTCGGGTGTCGGATTGACTCGATTCCTTTGGCTAATCCACTCTGTTTTTCGAGTCGAATCCAACCGTGCACTCCTCTTCCTGATCCAGTGAGGTATGGTTGGTGTTTTGCTCCATATTTAATCGTATTTCCTACAAAATCGACAAAACACAACCTTTCTCTCATTTCGGCTCAAACAATCATAATAAATGCATAAATCAATGAAATCCACATCAAAACATGCTTCACATGTGCCTCTAAAATGTGTAAATTCCACCCGAATCATATGTAGGCTGATATTGGGTAAGATGAGCTTGAAAGGGAGTGGATATAGGAGGTCGAGGAGTTGACAAAGAGTTGGAGTTTGGAGTGAATGATCTGGAATTTTCAAGGCCAGTATAGTTTTGATCAAACCTTTTGTAGCACTTAGCTGCAACATGATACTTACGGCCACACAATTGACATACAACCCTAGGTTTAGGGTAACCTCTGCCTTTTCCATTGCTCCTATGATCTCTAGAAACAACATTGGCTGAAGGTTGAATAGAAGAGGAGATGTTACCTTCTTGAAGCTGAATGGAGTGAGAGCTGTGACTAAGCAAACGAACCTCATACGCTTGCAAAATGGACTGAACTTCAGGGAGTGATGGAATGGATCCCCTAGTTGTGAATGAAACAACCACAGCATCAAAATCAGCACCTAGGCCACCAAGGATATATAATACCGGTTCATCATCCTTGATTGGTTGTCCTGCATGGAATAAACCATCAGCAATGGCGCGCATCTTCAGAATGAACATATCAATACTCATATCACCCTTCCTCTGAGTTTGTAGCTGTAAGCGTAGGATCATGGCCTTGGCACTTGACTGTGATTGAAACAGGAGTTCAAAAACCATCCATAGCTGAAATGCATGTTCACACCTACTAACATGACCAAGCATGGACTCAGACACTGAACTTAAGAGTCAGCTGAGGAGAAACTGATCCTTCCTCTGCCATGAAAGAGCATCCGAATTGGATTCAGTAGAGCTTGGAGGCACTGCTGTGCACAGGAGAACATCCTCAAAATTATGAGCACGAGCTGAAGCGAGCACTTGATTACGCCAAAACGGATAATTGTCGTTATCAAGACGAATCGACAAAGTGATAAATCGAGGCAGAGTGGGAGAGGAACTGAGATTGGCCATGGATGAAGAAACAGAGTATTACACAACAGAAGCGAGCGGAATGGATTGGATCGGGAGTTGAAGATGATGATGTGATGAACAGAAGCGGTTACGCAATGAAGATGTGAATAGAAAATGAATGAAGATGAAGATAGAAACGGTTGGAGGCAGATGAAGATGTGAAGGCTGTGATGAACACAGCAGATTCTGAAAAAAATCAAATGAAGAAGAGGAGTGAAAGGTAGTTTTGCAAATTTCACATCAAAATCAAAAGAAAGATTGATCTCATGATACCATGTTTAAAATGTGTATATTCAACTCAAACTTTACAAGTGTGGGAAGTACACTATATATAGAAGACTACATATTCTAGAGCCTTCTATCTAACAATAGTTTGTTAGGAATCTAACTACCTTTCTATATGTATACATTTTGTATGTATATAAGTGTGTGTATTTACAACTATAGATTGCATGCATTGCTTGCATTTATATATATATATAAGAGCATGCATGAGGGTTTGCATGCTACTGTTTGCTTGTTCTTCAACAATATTGCATACATGCAATATTGACCAATTAAAGTCGATTAGGTCAAAATTTGTGGATTAAATGTGGGTCAACGCGAGTCAAAGCGGGTCAACTTTAATTAAAATATTTATTTTCGTTCTCAAATATTATCTTACTACATGATCTAAACTATGTTACTACAATACCTAAATTTTGTCACTACAAGATCAAAAGTGTATTACTATAGGTACAAAAATATCCTGAACACTTGTTTTTTTGGGCAAAATTACTAAAATAATTATGACTTATTCGCCTACTACATGACTAAAAAAATGTTACTATAAGACCAAAATTTTATCACTACAAGGTCAAAAGTGTATTACTACATGTCCAAAAATATTCTGGACACTTAATTTTTTGAGTGAATTTATCAGAATGTTTTGACATGTATTATTAAATTTTTGGCACTGTAGTGATAATTTTTTTATCTTGTAGTAACAATATTTTGGTCATGTAGTAAACCACCTATTTGTGATCCGTGAATTTTCTGGCCAACCCGGATCCGGGCTTATGACCCGCGATTTTTTTTTTAAATTTTCAATTTGATTTTTGAACTAAATGGAATTAGCGTTTTGACTTGGTCTAATTAGAATTAAATGCATTTATGCAATATTTCATATAAGACTAATAATACACACAAACGTAGTGCCAGCATGTTTCACGGATTTTTTAATATTCAATGAAAATTATTTTTCTCAAGTCATAATATTATAATATTTGATTAAAAATCATTATATAATTATTCTAAAACTTTAATATTACTAGACTAACACCTACTTTCCTACATTAAAAGTGAAGAAAGAGGACCCATATATTTTTGTGTTTTTCTTATTGACTTTCATGCTTACATAAAAAAAGGTTGTTTTCCTTTTTTTTTTTGGGTTACAATTTATAAAAATAATAGAACAAGATCAATACATCATAACCCACAAGTTCATCTTTAACTCAAAAGAATCAAACCAACAGTTACTCCATTCCAATCGTGAGAAAGTGGAGAGATGAGTGCAACCTATGCCCACATATACGACCAGATCTACATTCTCAAAACGAGATAAATACCCCACACTAAGGTATATGTGTATCAAGAAACAAAGAGAAAAAAGAAAGGACAAAGGTCCACCAAAAGCAATATCCAAAACACGGAGAACAATAAAGGACCCATGTAGTACAGGGAAGAAAAACGCACTAAGCTAGGCGAGGAGAGATCACTCAAAGCGGAGGAAAAAACCAACAAGAACCGAAAATAAACAAACTAAAACACGAGAAATAAACGCTAAAAATCTAAAAAAAATAATAAATTGGGATCAACGGGTGACTCACCCAATCGGCCACCGTGGCGCCGTCGGGGAGGATATACCCATTGATCCCACCTAAACCTTAAAGAAACTCCCGTAACCTTTAGATTTGAGGAGACGAAACTGGTTAAGTGGCGAACGAACGCGGCGGTCCGGCGAAGTAACTGAAAGATCCGGACTTCTTGTGTTAGCTACGGTGGATTTGTGACCTCTTAACTCTTACACAGAATTCAACGACAACGAAGATGGTGTGCACGATAACGGCCTAACGAGAAGAATGACTTCAACGAAGAAGATGTGGGGATGATGGCCGAAGCTATGAAATTAGTGTGATGAGAACGAAGATGGAGGTATAGGGTGGACAATGATAGGGGGTGGAGGGTGACTTATTTTTTAAACAAAGGCGGTGGGATAGAGAGAAGGGAGAGGATTTTTTTTCTTCGAGTCGTTTAAAAGGTTGTTTTCCTTATTTTGTCATTTCTTTATTTTCAACCACTAATATAGTAATATGCATGATTTATTTGGAAGCTTTGACACGAAAACATAATTAAGGAAAAGGTAATGCTAATTTTGATGTTGATGTTGATGTTATTTTTTGTTATGTTTTTAATTTTGACAATAATTTCTAATTTCAGTCTTTTTTTATTTTTGGTATTAGCCTACGATAGTGTTGCACCTCATTTTTAGGGTTTTTGAGAGTTGTAGACTATTTATAGTCGGTGTTTTACATTGTAAAAAAGAGTTGAATTGATTAATAAAATATGAGAGTTTATCTCAGTATCTCTTTTACAGTATTTTCGTGAATCAATGTATTTGAGTTTCATCTTTCTGGGTATTCGTAAAATCAATAGATAGTGTGTATTTCTTTTGTGTTCTTCATATTTATCTTTTTTAATTATGTACGCTCCAGCTGCTACATTAGTTGGTATTCAAAGTTCAGTCAATGCTCCTAATCTGTTGATTCACATAGCCACTATGGATGTCAATATCACCCAAAGTTTATTTTCTGATAACTTTGCAATTACATATGATGATGTCGATGTGGACTATGAGGGTCCACCGATTTTTGATGAAGATATGGATGTTTTTTTCGTGAAAAATGATATTTTTTATAATTTTGAGGATGTGATGTCTGCGGTTGGAGACTATGATGGTCCTCCAATTTTTGATGAAGATGTTAATATTAAATATGACGACTCTTCACTTTTTAACGATGATGCAATGCTTATGTCTCATGAAGATTTTTATCCCAATATATTTTGAACCCATAAAAGTGTCTTTTGTCATGGTTGCTTCATTGGTGAATGTGTGTCCAACACCACGACTTTATTTGGTGTTTGTGCCTTCTAAGAAGAAATATACTAATTATTTGAGGAGTGATACACCAATACACCAACTAAGTATTGTTTATTCTAAGGATGTTGTTGCAGATCGATCCCGACATGCTCTTCAGACTTTCGATTCGAGGGCGAATCTTTCTTACCCCGGGAGAGATGATGCAGATCAAGTGAACCAACTAATGTATCAAAATATATTAAAGGAGCGTTGACTTACAATTTGAATCATACTAACTAATGTAGACTTACAATCTGTTGTGAATCAACATATTAGGAGCGTTGACTGAACTCTGAATACCAATTACTAATGTAGACTGCAGAAGCGTATAATAAAGACGATAAATACGAAGAACACACACTATCCGTTGATTGTATGAGTACTCGAAAAAGTGACAAGAACTCAAATACGTTGATTCACGAAAATACCGTAAAAGAGATATAAAGATAAACTCTCGTTCTTTTCATTAAACAATTCAACTCCATTATAAAAACATTAACCAAAACTATAAATATGTCTTACTGCTAAAAACCTAGCAAGATGGCCCAAACAGCCGTGGACTTATTGCCTTTATAAAATAAAAAAAAAGACAAAAATTAGAATCTAATGCAAAAATTAAAATCTTAACCAAAAAATAGCATCTAACCCCAAAATGAACAATATAATTGTCAATTGATTTGCATCATACACCCCATAAGACAAGTGTCACATATAATGTATAGAAAAAGAGTAACATTTGTGTGAAATATTTTACCCATAAAATATATTTAATTAAAGCAATTTCTACCAATTCAGTAGTCGTATTTTATCTCGGAATTTTTACTTCAATTTATTTTAATAAAAATTTATTAATAATAAACCAAAAAATTGAGCTAAACTCAATTCTTTTAGCTTAATAATAATGTGAGGTTTATCTCAAATCTTCTAGACTAGACGAGTGCGACTCGTCTTGTGAAGATCAGGTAGATTCTACTCTACTACTGTACTCGTCTGTTGGGCAGATCAGTCGAGGTACTTAGTTGATAGAAGTCTTCTGAAGGACTCAGTTGTTGGGCGTATCAGCTGGTGGAGTCAGACAAGTTAGCTCAGACCAGATCAAATGAGTTGGAGGAGTCCAAACAGATGAGATGGGTGTTGCGAAGGACAAGACGAGTTGGGAAGACCAGACAAGTAGAGGTCTGACCAGACTAGTTGAGTTCTGATAGCAGGGTTAATTTTTGGCTAAGTATGGAGTCGTCTTGTCTTGCGAAGACAAGTGAAGGGCAAGGAGGTCAATTCAGATTGGGTCACGCTGAAGGTGTGAGTTTGTTACACGGTTGTAACAGAATCCACGTGGCAACAGAGCACGCTTTCAACACACGCTGCAATCACCCTTGACAACCTATAAATACCCCATTACTTGTAATTGTAATTCTTGACGCCTGCGAGCATTCGTTTTGAGAGTTGAGAGTTCACGAGTGAAGTGAGGATAAATCCCTTTCCGAGTGATGAGTGTGTAAACATCTCTTGAACTAATCAAATTGAAGTCGTGTGTCCAGTGGATGTAGATCACATTGATCGAACCACTTAAATCTTCTTGTGCTCTGTTTTTCGTTTTCGTTTATATTTGTGAATTGCCATGCTTTCGTTGGATTGATTATCGGCCGATTATTTTGCTTGTGATTGGAGACGTCTAATCGGAGTTGAATTATCATTGACAATCGTAACAAATAATTAAAAAATGGATTTATATCTATTATTATTGCTACATATTCCCAGACTAAGTGTCTTATTTTGTCATTTAAGGCGTCTGATGCTAAGTTACAAATTTTAATTTTTGTCAACACTACACTATCTTTTTATACTTTTTTTACTTTTCATCGTTTTCTACATTTTCTATTTTCTACTGCTCTTTACTCTCCTTACTTTTTCTATTTCATGTTCTTTCATGTCTTTCTCTACCGCAATATCTTACTAGCTACTTAATACTATTACTCTTTCCGTCCACCAAAAGTATGATCATACATTTGGGCACAAATTTTAAGAAAAAATAGATAAAGTAAGAGTATTGTGGGGTAAAAATAAAATGATTGTTTCTATAAAATGAAATGAACATACTTTTGGTGGACGGATGAAGTTTTTTTAAGAAGTGTACAAATAGTAAATTGAGTATTTAGTCTGAGACGGAGAGAGTATTTGTTAAATTAATTAATTGAGATAAAATTGTTAATGGATTGTTGCTTCGACGGTGAATTTGCTTACAATAATCACAACACTTGTAATCTTATTATTAACTATCAATTCAATTAGAAAATGACGAATGACACACCTACTTTTTTTTTCTTCAGAATGACCAATCAATATATAAATGAGTATTATTTGGAATGACCCATGTTAAAAATAATATGCGAAAAAAGTGTGGATGATCAATATTAAAGTTTTGTTTGGTTACTTTTATTGAAAATAATATGTTTCTACAAATTTTTAATGATGATGCCACATATCATATTAAAAAAACGAAGATTTTACGAATTCGGTTATATTTATAGTTTAATTTGCATGTTATGCCTTTTTTTTTCATTTACATTGAATTGTATGATTTTAAGTAATAATATATTATTTATAATCTTTCGCACGCCCAAATTTAAAATTTTGAATTCGCCACTGCGCACGACAATCGTGTAAATAGGAAAATAATTGTGTGACAAGGTAAGTGTGATTGAACATTCTTTGTTAAATTATTCATCTCTATTTTTGTTAATAACTCTTTTAATTTATCTTTTCTACCTCTCACTACATTTTATTTTCCCTATTTCTCTATCTCAATCTTTTTCATATTAAACACTGTAGGCATGTTTATTTTGGAGTCACACATTTGGACGGGAATTTTGCATACGAATTTCACCATCCAACTACATTTATTCTTAAAAATACTTACATATCTTACTATATTGAAGTACAACATCACTACTCTTACATAATTGATTTGACACAAATTACATTTTTACAATATAACATCAACCACTCTTACATGATTAATTTAACATAAAATTACATCATATCATACTAAAAATCTCAAAACAAACACACACAATCACTATTCATAAAACACACATCCTACATAATCTCAAACAAACATGACCCATATTACTTAGAATTTGTGCAAATAGTAAACTCTGTTCACACAGTGTATTTATTTATTTATTTTTCACATGTTTTAAGTAATACTCACTCTGTTCCACAATTACTTTCACACTTTCTTTTCTGGGACGTTCCACAATATTTTCACACTTTTAAAATGGAAAACCTTTTATAAATTCCACCCTCACAATATCCTCAATTTTACACAAATGTCATTACTTTTTCTACACACATACACAAAAGTCAACTCATTTATTTACTTTATACATAAAGTTTTACAAAATAACCCCTCAAAACTCCACTCATTATTACACTTTTTTAATATAAGTGTCCATCTACCTATGAAATTAATCTTGTGACGGAGGGAATACTTATTTATTTATGAATGAAATAGATAAAATAGAGATGGATGGTGATGTATATATTTCAAAACATAAAATATACACACTTTATTTAAACAACTCAAAGAAAAACACACATTTTATGTTGATAATTTAAAAGGGAAATAATCACACTTTATATCCATTAGGTTACATAATTAGGCATCCATTAGTCAAAAAATGGATCACAAGAATGTCCAATCCAACTCAATTCCACTAATAAAAAATTGTGGCCTACACGAAGTAATGAATTATCCAAGTCTTTGTCTATCTACGCTGAATCCATTCATAAGCCATGTTTGGATACTGCATCTCCAACTTATACATATTCAATTCTCTATATGATAAATTTTTAGAATCTTGTTTTTTATTTAAATTACGAAAAGATTCCCATTTAGAAATGGATGCAGCATCCAAAACAATTTTATAACTACAAATGAATTAGAAATTTTCCCTAATTTTTTCTGTAATTTTGTTTTTATTTAAATTAGAGAAGGATTCTTATAATTCACTAGTTACTGAGATTAAAATGGAATTACGTGATTTTTATATTCATACAACCTAATATTCATAATTAAATATATTTAATGTAAGCACACATATAAATATATTAACAAACATTTTATATTCATTGCATAATTGTTGAATAAGAACTTTCAAAAAGTAAAAATCCACACACGAATCTAGTTTTAACAATTCCTTTATTTTAGTATCTACTGTATTTATTATTACAAGCCATGCACGTGTATAATTCGATTTTTTAAATCATGAAATATATATAATAAATATTTTTATTACAGATAGTGAATTAAGATTCCAATTGTCGATATTATTTTATACGGAAATGATGTGGCATTACCACGTCAATAAATTCTTATTTATATTTAATTTAAACTTAATCTAATATCAATATTTTATTTTTTTATCCATATCAATATTTTAAAAAATCTTTTTTTATATTTAATTTAATATTATCTCTATCAAATTACGCTAACTAACGCCATAAATCTTTTCTCAAATCTTTCCATCACCATTAATTTTTTCTCAAATCTTATATGTGGCGTGAGTTTAATGTAATATTAATATATTATCAAATCTTAATTGAATCTTAGGGTTTACGGTTTTAGGGTTTAGGATTTTAGGGGTTTAGGGTTTAGGGGGTTTAGGGTTTAGGGTTTAGGGGTTTTAGGGTTTAGGGTTTTAGGGTTTATGAGTTTAGAGGTTTAGAGTTATGTAAATTAATGTAGTCATTTTTACGGAAATGATATAGATATAAGATGGTGATAGAAAAGATTTAAGAAAAGATTAATGGGTTAGTTACGCATAAAATAAAATATTGATATAAGATTTGAGAAAAAATTAATGGTGATGGAAAGATTTGAGAAAAGATTTATGGCGTTAGTTACGCATAAAATAAAATATTGATATAAGATTTGAGAAAAAATTAATGGTGATGGAAAGATTTGAGAAAAGATTTATGGCGTTAGTTAGCGTAATTTGATAGAGATAATATTAAATTAAATATAAAAAAAGATTTTTTAAAATATTGATATGGATAAAAAAATAAAATATTGATATTAGATTAAGTTTAAATTAAATATAAATAAGAATTTATTGACGTGGTAATGCCACATAGGCGGTGGGCAAAACTGGTGGGCACAATTGGTGGGCTCTATATCATTTCCGTTATTTTATATATTATCCCTCTATCCGAGAGTGTTTTTTTTTTTTTTTCTTTTTCGTTGTGTCCAAAAAAAAAAACAATTATGCACTAGTTGTGACCTACATCTTCATATACATGGTTCTCATTAAAATGAGCGCAATGATTTTTATTTTTTTTGTTGAGAGGGATTATAGAGTTGAATATGAATAAAATAATTATTTATTAATAAAAATGAATGACAATTTAAATAATTAAATAATAATTTATATGTAATGATAAATTGACGATTTTCATAAAATGTATAAGAACAAATTTAATGAACAACATATTAAGGCGAATGAGAATAAATTTGATGCACCAAATAATTACAACAAACTTTTGTGGCCCCACAAACTTTTATCCTTATTCCATTTTGGTTCATTCCAAAAAGGAAATGAAATACTAAATATAAAACCTTTTCATTTTTTGGATCATTGTGACCCACATTATGTGTCAAACTTTTATCTATATTCAATCACATATAACCCTTTACTAAATATATTATTCTATTGTGTTTATTAATCTTTGTAAAAAAACTATGTGAGGTTTTTAATGAGAGAAAGAAACATTTTATCTGTTCCCTATTTAATGATGCATTTTACCATTTTTTTTACGCCTCTTAGATAATGATTTATACTTAAAATAGTAAGAAAATATTTTAATTATCTCCTCAAAATATTACAATAATACATCAAATGTCATTATTTTATTACATTAAAAAAGAATTTTATTACTATTTTTAAAATAGAAAAGTATTTACTATCCCACTTAATCTCTTATACTAATATTAATAAATAATTCACATATTAAAATTTGTGTCCAAAAGTTATGAGATGTCAAGTGAAGTACAAAAGGAGTAGTATTTTATACTAGTAATTTTTATGTGCATCAATTGCGTGCCATTCAACATACTGCTTAATATAATTGAACAAGTTGATGCAAATATAATTTGCCATTTTATACCCATAAGATTATTATATTATTATTATTAGTTTGATCTGAAGAAGAAAAAGAATTGGAGATGAGGGAGTCTATAAAGTTGAATTCCCATTTTTAATTGGTTACCTATTTCAACATAAAGTCTTATGAAAATATTAGTGATGATAGAATAAGATAAGAAAACATTATGAAGAATCAAATTTCCATTTCCAATTCAACACTATGACTTTGTCTATATCACTCACTCCTCCTCCACTTCAAATCATGCATGCTTTCACTCTGCAACACTCATCCAAATCCAAATCCAAACTTTCCATTATTTCCAAACCAACAATTTCACTCCAAAAGTACTTGTCACCAATACAGCAATGCCCACCCCAGAAGAGCTCCCGCCGCCTCCCTCCTCCTCCGCCCCACGCCGCCGCTGGCACGGTGTCCGCCCGGTGCCCCTCATTGTCTGCGTCGTCCTCGGCGTAATCATCCGTTTCGCGATCCCTAAGCCAGAGGAAGTGACACATCAGGCCTGGTCCCTCCTCGCCATTTTCATCGTCACCGTCGCCGGACTGGTTATCAGCCCCTTGCCCGTCGGCGCGTGGGCGTTCGCCTGCCTGACGCTCGCCGTGGTGACGAAGACCCTAACCTTCGCCGCCGCGTTCGCCGCATTCACGAACGAGGTGATTTGGCTGATCGTGGCGTCGTTCTTCCTGTCGAAAGGGTTTGTGAAAACGGGGCTGGGAGATCGGGTGGCCATGTTTTTCGTTCGATTGCTTGGGAAGAGGACGCTGACGTTGTCGTATGGCTTGGTTTTGGGGGAGCTCATTATCTCGCCGGGAATGCCCAGCTCGACCGCCCGAGCCGGTGGGATTTTTTTGCCCATTATTAAGTCCTTGTCACTCGGTGCTGAAAGTAAACCCAATCATCCATCCTCTAGGAGGCTTGGAGCTTATCTAGTTCAATCCCAAAATCAGGTTATTATTAATTTGATTGTGGATTTCTGTGGTTTAATTTTCAATTCATGATCTCAATTGGTCTCGACTCGACTCTAATACTGTTTCATCTGAGAGTTAATTTTTCGAAGTTGAGTAATGATTCGGTATCTTCAACAATTAGTCAGGGGCGTGTGAAATGAAAAGGCTAGAATTAATCATGAAACTTGTTGAATATCCTTCAGTTTTTTGCTCTGTGGATTTATCTGCACTTAGCCGTGTATAGATCGATCATACGTTGTATGGTAAAGGGGCATGGGAAAAATGGATCGTTGTTAATTTTAAACGTTGCAAATAAGGACATTTTCCCTCTCATATCACTTGTGATCATTTATTGAACTCAAGTTTTACGTCAGAAACGTGATTGCTGAATGCTCATAGCTAGCGGTGAACTTAGAGAGATTAGTTTCAGTAGAGTACAATTAGAGCTCTTGGAAACATGTTTTTGAAAATAAATAAATTGCTTCGTAGATGGTGGGTGTGAAACTCTCCCACTTGACCACCGGGACCATATATTTGGGACCAATTTTACCATTGGGATCATATATTCAAATACGATTCTCCCATCAAGTCCAATTTGTCTTCTTATCATCACATCAAATTGTCCTAGGGACCAATCTTTCTCTTTACTAAGAAGTCAAATCTCCATTACTTGAATAACTTGTACTAGTACATTTGATTCACCAGATATGTCCCTTGAATAACCCTTCATATTTTTGGTTGATTTGTGGCAGTGTTGCAACAATACGAGTGCTCTATTTCTAACGGCAGCAGCTCAAAATCTGTTGTGCATCAAATTAGCTGAAAGCGTAGGGGTCGAAATCCCAAACCGATGGATCACTTGGCTCAAGGCATCTATCGTCCCTTCTCTCGTCGCTCTTGCAGCAACTCCATATGTCTTGTACAAGATATATCCCCCTGGAATAAAGAACACCCCAGATGCTCCCACCATGGCCAAAGAGAAATTGGAGCAGATGGGCCCCATCAAAAGGAACGAGTGGATCATGCTCGCAACCTTGCTTATAACTGTCGCATTATGGGTTGCAGGGTAACTAAACTATACTCACCTCCACCAAATCTAAACTCCTCATCATTTTGTTTTTTGAACTAGCTGTGTTCTGTATGTAGAGAATCGCTCAAGATGTCGAGCGTAGTTGCTGCAATGCTGGGTTTAACGCTTCTTCTACTGACTGGAGTACTAGATTGGGACGATTGCTTAAGTGAGAAACAAGCATGGGATACTTTAGTTTGGTTCGGTGTCCTAATCGGGATGGCAACACAACTTACAACTCTCGGCATTATCCCATGGATGTCTAAATGCGTCGCCCAATTTATGAAATCTCTATCACTTAACTGGTTTGGTGCTTTTACTCTCCTTCAGTTGGCGTATTTCTTCATCCATTATCTATTTGCCGGTCAAACTGCGCAAGTTGGAGCTCTCTATTCGGCTTTTCTTTCCATGCATTTGGCCTCTAAGGTCCCTGGCCTGTTATCCGCCTTGGCTTTGGCTTACAATACCAATCTTTTTGGTGCCTTAACTCATTATAGCAGTGGCCAAGCTGCTGTCTATTATGGAGGTAAATAAATCTTTTTTCTACTTACCAAATTGTATTATTATGATGATGATCTTGATTCCAACATATTCTTGTTTTTGCAGCTGGTTTTGTATCTCTACGTGATACGTTCACTGTAGGTTTAGCAATGGCTGTATTTAACATTGTTGTATGGGGGTTAACTGGAGCTGCGTGGTGGAAAATTATCGGGCTTTATTGAGATCAAAGGATTCAGGTTCGCACTCTTCACCCCACGAAGAATTTGGTGGGACGGATGGCGAGATTGAGTCCGATGAAATGATCATTAACCTGACCCGTTTGGATATGAATAATAAGTGTTGTCTCACTCGTTATTTGCCATTTTCGTCTACACTAAAGTGTGTAGATTGAATTTAGAACAGATGCTTCTTATGCTAAATTTGTACTCTTTGATCTTAAGAATTTGCTATCTCTAATTTCAATTGCTCAATATATATAAACCCTTCTTAAAAGTCATATTTATACAGTATGATGCTGTTTTAGAACAGGGGAGACAACTAGTTGTAAACATGGCCCAAGGGTATTTATGCACTTGTTTAAACTCACTCCGTCCCGATAACCGATAAAAGCTATCCATGAATTTTAAACATAGAAATTAAAAAATATTACTCCTATAAAATAAATAGATGTATTAAGACTGATGTGATTGAGAGATAATAATTTGTCAAACAAGAAATTAGTAGTAGTCTTCGGAGTATTTATTTATTTCATAAACCCTAGTTTTTTTTTCTGCAATCTACATGTCATACATTCAGAGTGTGAAACACCAAAACTCAATTTTGATTTCGATTTCCTAAATAGACAATGCTCACTAAGGTAAAAAAGGGAATGAGAAGAATTATAAAATGAATTGCTGGCTATGCCTAGATCACGAATAAATGGAAATTTTATTGATAAGACCTTTTCAATTGTAGCCGATATCTTATTGCAAATAATTCCGACAACTTCAGGAGAAAGGGAGGCATTTACCTATTACAGAGATGGTGTGATTTTTTTTTTTTTTTTTTTATTGCGTATCTCTCGGTCTTACGAGAAAGACACGCGATTCGTTAAACTTTTTGAATGTTCAAGTGCTTATGGGACATAAAGAGTACTCCCTCTGTCCCGGAAGTGTTTGCACCACTTTGTGGACACACTTATTAAAAAAAGGTGTAATGAGTGGAGTGTTGAGAGATAATTTTGTAAACTTATATGAATAAAGTAAAGAGAGTGGTTGAAATAAGTGTAAAAGTAATGACATTTTGTGTAAATATGTGAATTTTGTGAGGGTGAAGTTTATGAAAAAGTTTCATTTTTAGGAAGTGCAAACAATTGTGGAGCTGACGAATAAGGAAAGAGTGCAAAAAAATTGTGGAAAGAGAGAGTATTAGTTTTAAATATGTTAAATTAATTAAAACAATACTAATCACAAACTGTATTTTATTTAACTAAAAATAATGTTAATTAAATAAAACTAAACTATCAAATAATTGGATAGCAAAATAAGGAAAAAAAAAAAACTAGTATATACCAATGTGTACATTCCTTTTTTAAATACACAAATTAATGAATTATGGTGACAAATGAATTATTCCGGCTCATCTAGATACCATTTCAAAGTGAATGATAGATAAATTTGAATTGATGTTCTGAAAAATACATATGATTAAATTAGTATATTACGTGTTGATCACATAATAAAAAGATAATCATCAAAGCTAGCTAAACAAATACGTATATTAGAAAGTGGACATGGCAAATTTCTTTAAACTTACTTAAAAAATAAGATCACGAAAGGACAGAGAGAAGCGTAACGAATCTGACTAAAAAATCATGTAATTGAGCAATGATTAAATGATGATGTCCAAACATAGTATACGTGATTAAGATAGTTTGAGTGCTTAATTAGGAAAGTATGGAATTTATCCTAATTAGTAGGAAATTAGGAATTAATTGCTGTTTAATAGCTGCACGCGCAACTCAATCTTTGCCCACAACCATCCACCAAATATATGTTAAAATTGAAAAATCAAACCAAAATGTTCAATTCGGTTAGATATATATATATATATATATTTTATATCTTTTTAAATATTAAATAATGACTAAACATATTAAACCAAACTTATGATTATGAATTATGAGATATCATTTTGTTAAAATTGTTATGAACTTATGGACGATGTTCTTAATTTTTATTACAAATTTATGGACTAATTTGAATTTATTATTGAATAATTTGAGTTTATATTGGTGTTATGTTTTCATAATTGTATTGTTTATAGATTAATTGTTTAAAAGCACTTTCACCGTTAAATAGTTGGCCGGAAAAATAATCATATATAGGAAAATGGAATTCTAAAACAAAAAAAAAAAAATTGATTCGGTCTTTAGCTTTTCTGGTTCGGTTTAGGGTCCGAACCAACCGAATTATCACCCCTACGCATCATCAAATTAATTGGTTAACTCAGATCGAAGTCAAGCCTCTTGCATAAAGTCCAGTCTCCCTTCTATGCTTGCTTGCGTTCACCCTTTTTCGCTTGTTCGTCAAGCTTTCGAGCAGTTCTTTCAAACTGCCGCCTAATCCCCCAACATGCTCAAGAATCGAGAGTCGTCCAGGGACTTCCCGGCCGGAGGGATGGGGTAGCCCCGACTTCCATAGGTCCTTGGTTCGACCTCCTAATTCGAATGAAAGTCCTTGTGCGGGCGTCTCATCCCTAAGTTGATTTGATTAAACGACTTTCTCGCGCTATTCGACATAGTACATAGATGTTGAATACCATGTTCTAGGGATAAGAAATGAAAATGATTTTTAGCTTCATTAGAAGAATTTCTAACATGTAATAAGTTTCATCACTTTTCCGTTCATTTCCAATACTAATCGTGAAACACCATGAACAGCAGGATGTTGAGGTCCAAAATTCAAAGTGAAATTTTGGATTTGCCTGTTCCTAGTCGACACATTTTGCGTTTTATATAAATTAAGTAAAACATTAGTATTCATTGTGCTCAGAAAACTGAATTTTATCTCTAGGACATGTTTAATAGCAAAGACTGATTATCTAAAATTAGGATGAAATTTAAACTTTGTAAATTTTAAAACATAATCTACCCTTAAACTAAGTTATCAAACAACCCATAAAAATGATATATAGTTAATATAAGTTTAATCTAAGCTATCAAACATGACCATAATGTATTATGTGAATCTTGTGCACTGTATACCACTAATATTAATACTTGTAAGAACTAATATTATTGATCGAGTGAACTAAAATTATTACTTGCAAAAATTAATAATATTGTTCAAGGTACAAAGTGTATATAATACATTTTCAAAATTTCGATATATCCTTATTTATTGAATAAAAAAGAATAATAACAAAACAAATAAAGATATTAAATAGTTGTGTTTAAACAATTTATATACATTTAATATAAAAGTAACTATAATTTGAAAAAAAAAAAATGTATTAGTATCTATGCAGGATATATGGAGGTAGTACATTTAAGAACAATATTATTTCCATGCATTGTTTTGGTGTTTGCTACATTTTCTCTTGCTTTAGACTTTTTAAATTTGTCAGTTAAAGAAAATAAAATCATTTTTTTTCCTTTGCTTGAGGAAAAAGAGAGCACTACAATTGACAATTATCTTTATATTTTATGCATCCTCTCAATTATCATATCAATGATAAGTTATAATGGATTAAAAAAATAACCAGGATGAATTAAGTAATTTTTTCAAATGTAAGTAGGGGCAAAATAGTGTTTTTAATGTGACGTGTGTTTGCATATATCGATTACTTTTAATTATTCATGTGTAACCTTTTTTTTTTTTTTCGACATTTGTGTAACCTTTTAAGTCAATTCTGAGTGACTTTCTTGATAGAATTGAATTTATTATTAACAATATATTCTTGATTTTAAGATCTTTTTTTCAAGTAATTCTAGTCGATTAGACGTCTCCAACCAAGTAGAATACTTGAAGATATAAGAAATAACTGCTCTAGGATAGTAATTCAAAAAGTAATCAACGAGACAAACAACACACAAGAATTTAAGTGGTTCGATCAATGTGATCTACATCCACTGGACCAAACGAGTACTTCTTTGATTGATAAAGAATGTTTACACACTCATTCACTCGAAATAGGATATTTCCTCACTTCACTCGTGAACTCACACAACTCAAAGATTACAAAACGTACTACAATTCCATCCAACCTTTACAATGTACACATACAAGAGTTTATAAAGACCAAAGGTAGTCGCTGCTGTTAGGAACTGTTTGAGTAGTTAGCAACCGCTTGTAACAACCCATGTGCTCTGTTATTGCCCAACTGAAATGGTAGTTATGCCCTCAAGTAGTTGTAACTGTAATACAGTTAGTTAAACTAACTAACTTCCAGATCAGAAGACTTGTCCATAAAGATCAGAACACTACTTAGTGTGCTGATACTCAACTCTTCTGTTCTTGTGATCAAAAGCTGACTCTGTTGATAGACTTCTACTGTGCTGATCTTTACTGTGCTTGGTCAAGTACTGTGTTGACCATGTACTGTGCTGATATACCCTGCTGAAGTACTGTGCTTGGTATACTCTGTTGAAGTACTGTGCTGACTCAATACTGTGCTGACCCACTACTGTGCTGACCCAGTACTGTGCTGATCTAACCAACTGTGCTGAAATCTAAGCATCACCTCCTCAGCTGATTGAAACCTTCAACTCATCTGATTTCGGCCTAAGTTACCTTATCTGATCCTATCAGCACACTACTCACTTAGTGTGTTGACTATGAGATTATGAGATAACACTCATACTTTTAATGATTTGTATTTTCTGGAGTTAGAAACTAGCTAGAATCACATGCTAACCAGAAGAAGAAAAAAAAATGTCATTTCATAATTTATCACTAAAAATATTGACTCTTAATTATACCTCCCATCATTTTGATGTTTTATCTTTGTATTTCATATTTTTTAATGTATAAAACATGTAATAAATAACATCGTAAATATTATGAAACACACGATAAAATATAAAGTGAATGGTATGCCAAATTCCAAAACTCAATTATCCCCTTTTGTTAAATATGTTGATTTTTTTTTTCAATATATACATATATGTATATATAAATGTTACTCCCTTTGATCCACTTTACTTATTGTTTAAGAGTGTTTCAAACGAATTAAGACGTTTGTATTGTGATGTTGTTACCCTTTTATTTACATACATGGAATTTGAATGCAAATTATTATATAAAATAAAAAATATAATATTAATTTTTTTAGTGACATTTGTGTGCACTCAATTGTATAGTGCAATTGATGTAATTGAACAACAATTTTGATTTGATTCTGAAGTGATGGATCAAAATTCAATTGAACAATTAACAACATATTCAAATCACTTAAAATTTAATTGAATGTATACATTCAATTACATACAAAAATTTGTCTAATTTCTCTAGATTAGTGAAGTGATCATTGTATTTGGTAAAAAAAATCACCAAAAATGACAATTAAAATAGCACAAAAACTAATACTCTCATAAAAAATTTCATACATAAAATAAAAAAATTTATATATAAAATATAACTAATTAAAATAAATTTATGTCAAAAATTAAGGGTGATACTTAATTAAAATAGATTTGTTGTCTCTTATGTATTGTCTCACTACATGGTTACAATTATATTACTACAAACAAAAATAACCACGATATTTTTGGACTTACAATGATATATTTCTTGTCTTGTAGTGACAATATTTGACTTTTTAGTAACAATATTTTAATTTTATAATAACACAATATTCTTTTGTCTTGTAGTAACATAATTTTGGTCATACAGTAGTAAAATATTTTATACTACTATAAGGTTAAAACTATATTACTATAAGATCAAAGTGTTGTCACTGTATAAATTCAAAAATATTCTGAATATTTAGTTTTTTGAGCGAATTCATCAGAATATTTTTGGATTTATAGTAACATACTTTTAGTCTTGTAGTGACAATCCTTTAATTTTATAGTAAAAGTGAATTTGTTAGAATATTTTTAATGTTGTAGTAATATACTTTTATTCTTATAAAAACGTTATTTTGATTTTAGTAACAATACTTTTATTCGTGTAAAATATTTAAACACTTGTGCTCTTACAATAGGTAGATGGAGTAAGAGAGAAATAAATTGGATTCGTATATATCGCTATCACTAATTCACACACTTGTACGTACGTATTCCGTCTCCACGCTGCCTTGAAGGGCCAAAATTTAAAATTACGAAAAAGCTTACTTATTATTATTCAATTTGTTGATTGCGATGGAAAATGACATTTGATAACAGTGAATGGAGAGTTCCTCCTTTTGAGAAAATGAAATATCATTCGCCTCTCCAATTCCACTAATTAATATTGAAAGATACAATTACAATATACCTCAATCCTAAAAAAATTTGCTCAAACTCATTTTTTAGTTTATAAAATATATGTTTATTCTATTTAAATAGTTAACTTTTGAATATTTTATTTTGTTTACTTTATTAATAAGATTGAGTATGTATCAATAATTAAAATATTTAAAAATCTGTATAAAAAGAAGTGAGCAAAATTTTATAGAAGTACATATGTACATGTTATATTTTCTAAATTCATATAAATTCAGATTCACAAAAACATTACACTGAAAAAAAAAATACGTGAACCCAACTTCATAGATTTTTTTTTATAGATATGTACGTAGATCTAAAGTCATTATTTGTATTCACATGAATTTTTAGTTGTATTTTTTTTTTTTGAGACTTTATTATGCGAAAACAAATAATCTTTTACTCTAAAAAATTTAATGAAATTTTCGATTTGAGGGAGAGAGAGAGAGAGTACTTGCGTGTGTAATTCACGTGTGGCTGGGGTGGAGGAGAATAGGAGATTGACAAATTCTAAAAAATGCTTTTATAATTTGTATTGTTATTTGAGTCTTTTTTAATACATTTTCTATTAAATTCTTGAAATATAAGTTTTTAACGCACAGTATATTAAATTATTCTTTTTACTTTTTTTTTAATTTGACATTTATATTGCATATTAATTTAAAACTAAAATTTTGGGTGTGATTTCCTTTGTTTTTAGAATTGAAATGTTACGTTTATAGAATTCAATTATGTGCATTAAATTTGGAGAAAAAAATTATTTACGTCCCGTAACTTTTACCTTTTTGGAAAAACGTCCCAAAATAGTTAAAATTTTAATTTACGTCCCATAACTTTTTCAATTGCTTAATTTACATTCAATTTTCACTGGAAATCCCCAAATTTATGTAAATGGGACGTAAATTGAGCAATTAATGAAGTTATGAGACGTAAATTAAATTTTTAATTAAAATGGGACGTTATGCGAAAAAGATAAAAATATTCAACAAATGTGTATAATTCACTATAAAATTAATATAGTTTATGTTATACCATCAAATAAAAAAATAATTCATAAATTAATTAATTAATTATTATAAAAAATCAATTAACTTACCTAATTCATTATTAGAAAAATTATTAACTTATCTAATTAGAAAAAAATTATAATTACAGTATTTATTATAAAATAAATTATGAATATTAATTAAAATAATAAATAATATTTTAAAATATATAAAAATAAATTTAGAATAATATTTAAATAAGTAAATAATTTATCATAATATCAAAAAAAAAATTAATATGAAAAAAAAAATCAAGATTTATTCCTAAGTCAATTAAATTACCTAATTAATTATTTAAAAATTCAATTAACCTAATTAAAAAAATAATTTAAAAAATCAATTAACATACTCAAATAAATAAAAATTTTATCTTTAAAATAATAAAAATTCCAAACAAGTTTTTTTATTAAAATTGTCAAAAACTCTTATTAATTAAAACTTAACAATTATTTTAATATTTTAAATAAATACAAAAATTCACAAATATTTAAATCTCCAAATTAATAAAAAAATACTCAAATATATCCAAAATTCTCACCCCTTACCCCAGGTAATTGAAAGATGATGATGAACAATATATTTTTTAACAATTTGTTAATTTTATTGTTTTTCATTTTTATTGTATAATTTTTAATTTGATATTAGTTCGTACAAAAATATGTGGACCGACTTTGTGTAATACTTAAATAAATTTTTATATTTATTTGATTACGTTAAAATAAATAATTTTATAATACTTATATTGCAATTATAAAATTTTTTTCTAATTAGGTAAGTTAATAATTTTTCTAATAATGAATTAGGTAAATTAATTGATTTTTATAATAATTAATTAATTTATGAATAAATGAATTATTTTTTTATTTGATTGCATAACATAAATTACATTAATTTTATATTGAATTGTACACATTTGTTGAATATTTTTATCTTTTTCGCATAACGTCCCAAAATAGTTAAAAATTTAATTTACGTCCCATAACTTCTTTAATTACTCAATTTACGTCCCATTTACATAAATTTGGGGATTTTCAACAAAAATTAGACGTAAATTAAGCAATTGAAAAAGTTATGGGACGTAAATTAAAATTTTAACTATTTTGAAACGTTTTTCAATAAAGGTAAAAGTTACGGGACGTAAATAATTTTTTTCTCTTAAATTTGAATATCTGTAACTGTCGTACTCGTAGGTCTTTCACCATCTCATCACACAAGTTTTGTATTAATAAATTTGTATTATGGTAGGCTTAGTTTGTAAGACAAAAAATTTAGAACAAAAAAAAGTACGATGGAGTATGTAACAATACGTCAATATGTATTAAAATAACATGTATTTTTTTAAAAAAAATTAAGAAATGAATTTTGCTTGAATGCACCTTTGAAACGCATGTAGAATAATCACAAATACTCCCTCTATTCCACTATAAGTTTCTTACTTTCTTCTTTTATGCATGTATACAATAAGTTTCTCATTTCATTTTTTCCCATTTTTAACATATTATTTTCACTCATTTCTTAATCGAAACAACTAAAAAAAAAAGGAAAACTTATAGGGGAAATGACTCTTTTCCTTGAAAGTTAAATTCAAATTGTACATATATGTTCGATCGATTTATATATATATATTAAAAATCAAACAATTGGTCTCTTTTAGCAGTGAAGTTGCGTGTAAACAAAATCTGGCCCCCCCTTTTGAAATTAATAAGACGTTGGTTAAATGATGACCCATTTGTGCAACGCCCAAAGTTAAGGAATTTTCATGGAATATATGTTTCAACTATTCTGTCATTAATATTAAAAATATGCAAATTTGCGAATCCCACATGCCTCCCTCCCCTAATTACTTACTCTCCTTTTTTATTATTATTATGAAAATTATTCATTATTTTATTTTATTTTTTTGCAAACAATTTTCTCATCTGTTTCATTATATTCGTCCCTTTCAATCACATCTATTAATTTATTCTATTATATATTTTTTAATCTTTGTGTCTAAAACTAATGTGTAGCTTTCATCGAACTGATGAAATATTAATTAGAGAAAAAATGATCCAAAATATCAAAAGTGGATCGAGTTTTAGTCATGTATAAGACTGATACTAGTTCAATGATCTACTTTTGTGGCTTGCCCGAACCAATAAGTACTATTACTCCAGAGATGTCATAATCGGCTATGGGACTCACATGGAAAGTGTTGTGTAATTAACTTTAATAGGGAATGGGGAATTTTCACAAACTTAACTATTTATATAGACAGACAGATGTATATGAAACCCTGTATATAAGCCTTATCAAAAACAGGTCTAGGGCCAGAGTTTGGTGAAATTGGTTTTAAGTAGGTTTGGTTTTATTCCAACTTTGCATGCTATGAATATTATCTCACGCTTCATATATAGGTAGTTTAAAATAGGATTAATTGTGGCATTAGCTAGAATCGTGAACCAAACTATAAGGTTCGTATAAATGAGGCGAGTTCAAATTTGAAAATTCTCAATTAATAACGTGCCACCTCAAACTTAAATCATTAGATTAAATATTTAATGACTTTTTTGTCATTTTATTGTAAATAAAGTGAAATGACGAAAGATAAATTCTTGTACGCACAAGTTGCATCACATGCAACTAATGTAATTTATTACAATTTGTAATATCAAATCACTTATCAAGTAATATCGCTAAACTTATAAAGTAATACTACAACATTTTTCACATAATTCAGTGTACTAGTACATGTAAATGTTGTGGTATTACTTGATAAATGATATGGTATTACAAATTGTAAAAGAAAATGTAGGGTAGACTTGCCCAATCGGTTTCTGGTTCTAGTTTGGAACCAGAACCAAAATCGTGTCATATATACAACGTGATTTTGGTTTCTCTCTTCCGAAAAATGGAGTCACAGGTTCTCCAATTCGAATCGAAGTTTTTGTGTATATATATAGAGTCATTCCCATCCAAACCACATATTTTTCTTTCTACAAATTGTATTAATTATAAATAATAATAATAAAAAAAAAAAAACAACACATTTGCCCGGCTCGATTTCAATTTCATTATTTTGGAACCGGAATCGATGGTTTCAAACCATTGGGCCTAGTGGTGTAGGCTTGGGACTTAGGAGTATGCTCCTCTCTAGGTCTCAAATTCGAACTCTCGAAGGTGCAGACAATTTCTATGAGGTCATGTTCATACAGAGCGCAAAACTCTGGCTTTAAACGGGACCCCGCAAGTGGGCGGTGGGATTGGTCCCCCGGGATTAGTCGGTCCTTGGACCGGATACGCGAGACTTAAAAAAAAAACTATTGTAAGGTGCAACCGGTGTGCAAGTGTAACTCGTAACTAAGTTGATCGATCGAGTTCCTTTGTTTTTTGCTCGTTTTTTGTAATCTAGCGAGCTTGTGCACAACTTGACAATGCTTGTATTGAGTTCGAACTTAAAGTACTCAAACTGGTTGAGTCGAATAACAACACTGAACCAAACAACTATATTTAATTATGATTATATATTTTCAAATAAAATGTTTCAACATGATCCTTCTTGCACAACTTTAAATGCGCCTAAAGCTACTCAGAGACCCATGTATATGCATTTACAAATAAATAAATAAAACTAGATAGAAGATTATAATAAGAAAGGGTTTCAAAATTAGTCTGTCATGTATGTCAATTTTGGTGTAATAAAGCATCACTAGTGTCACATGTATTGGATGCAGTTCTTGTTATCAGACGAATCACAAATTATAGCTAGCCTAATGTCAATTAATCATATCATGGCCCCCCAAGTTTTAACATTTTAATATATACTTATTTTTTTTACCATTCTTGTGTAACATTGTTTTTTTATCATCTTTATAGTTGTATATGGGAGACATAAATGAGGCTTAACATACTTCGTATATTCAAAGCTAAAATAAAACGTGAAGAAATGCTTTTTAGCCTACAACATGTTAAGTTATAAATGGTTGTATATATGCAAAATAATGATGCTAAGTTTATAAATATTAACACATTCACATCCTGAGATAAAATAAAAAAACTCCCTTCCACGTCACGAGCTCAACTCGTATTAAATTGTCCATTCAATAAATCTTAAATAAAATTCTTTCAATATTTTCATGATATGATCCTAATTTTAAAATTGATTTATCATTCTAATTTCATCTACAATTTTTAATTTATTAACATTCTCTCATTCCTTATATTAATTATGTCGTGGCATCCTTCCTCCTTCCCCAAATTAGTCGTTGCCGACGCCGTCCCCAATTTTTTTCCATGACTGCACGATTGTGACGCTAGGCTACCGTCGCCTCCAGCCATCGGCCACCTCTACTAGTCACAAGAACCGCCGCCACTACCCTTCTCTTTTTCGGAACAGATTCAGAAATAGTATTGATTTACAATAATTTTCTCCATTGGTGTGGTTGTTTGGGTCAACGCAACGACGCTGCTCATACGATGGTTAACCGATAAATTGATCATTATGAAATTTTTTTGTTATAGTTTTAGTTTTTAGTCTTTTTTTTTAGAGTATTCATCTCACTTCAAAAATTGAAGATCAAGGTTGCACATTCATTGATAAAGTTTACATTTATCTCCTCACTTTCTCACAACTGAAAAGAAAGGCATCCATTCCATTTCCAATTTAATATTTTGAAGATTGGTCAATAATATTTAAAAATTTCAGAGTATGAATCTCGTAATGATCAATATATCTAAAGACAACCTTGTAGTGTGTGCTTACTTTTATTCATAGGTTGCAATATGTGTTACACCCTTTGAAGCAAGAAAACCCAACTTTTTGCCATAAACTTTACGTATTGCTCTTAATCTGATGGTGACAACGTTACAAAAATTTTGGGCAAAGATTGTTAGTATAAAGGATGGTCCAATATTTTTCAAAGTAAAAAAATGGACCACATCAATTTTATGCATTGGCCACTTTGGCTTCTTTTTTTTTGTGTGTGACAATTACAACCATCGAGGAACTCATGAAGCCTTTCATCATTACACTATTAATGTTTCTTTTCTGACCAAGTATATAAGATTTCAATTTCCATTTCCTTGTTGCTGCATTTTTTCAACGTATGAAGTGTGCTCTCCCAAGAGATCTAGAGGTGAGACCTGGCCTGGTAAACTTACCCGACAGGATTTACAATTTGATCTACTAAAATAAGAATTTGATTCAACTCGTTTAAACGATCAGTTAGACTCAAACTTTTTTAATAGTCAATTTACTTTAATAAATCAACTTGAGCTTTTTCACAAACCCCAAACCTTTAAAGTTTAACGAGACAGTTTATTTAACTATCTCTATATATAATATATAATCCACAATACATAAGGATAAAAATGTATATATAATATTGCACATGCAATATTAGCACAAATTAGTAAAGTGAGAAAAAATCGTGGGCCGAACTCGGTTGAAAGCCTCATCAAACATATCTAATAAAAAATCCGTGCAAGGCAATTCGAGCCAAAAAATCAACTCCCAAGTTTGTGTTACTATAACTGCACGCAAATGTGTGTTTAAACTTTAATGTATCTTTTATCTTTACGAATTTTGTGAGAAGATCCATTCAATCTAATTTCAACCTACAACTTTTACTACTCATTCTTTATATAGAAAGACATTGCATGTGTAATATTGCACACATAAGTTCTTCTCATACATAAATATATAATAATAATGATACATTATACATGCATGAATACAATAAACATATATAATACTCCTTCCATCCATTTGAAATACTTACACTTTCCATTTTAGTTTGTCTCAATACATTACATTTTTTTATTTGGAAAAAAATCACTCTTTTTATACTTTTTTTTTTTGCATACATACCTATTTCTCTCTACATTTTTTTTTACCTCATCAATCTACCGTGCCCAATCTGGTTCACCAGCTTGTGTTTTGGCTTTTCGCTTGGACCCGGCCTTTAAAGAATGTCGCCGGATTGGAATTCATTCCACTCTACGAAGCAAGTACGTCTCTCTACCTAAACTACACGCTATACATTTAATATTATATTTTTTAATTTATATATCAAAACAAGTGTGTATAGACTTATATAAGAGACAAGGGAGTACACATAATACATAAATATTCAGTATATATATATATATATATATATAATATGGTGTCGTTTAAGTAGGGGTACTGGTAAACAAGCTAAAGTACACAAAATGAATAAATCTTAAAAACATAATACTAATATACTCCAATTACTTTTAAATTTGAGGTTCGGTATGAAATTGTCTTAAAAAGACGTGAAATTAAATAGACTTTTAAGCCATTCACTTTTATTAAAATGATTAAACTTGAACCTACTAAAAAAAATTGTCCCAGACAGTAGATTAGTGTTATATATCATGTCCGACTTTTCATTGAGAAGTCTAACTTGTTTCAGCCCACCCCTAGATTCACCCATTCTTTTGATCATACTTTCTCATTTCTACATTTGTTTATAAGTTTTTCAATATTTTTTGACATATAAATTAAAAAAAGTTATTAAATAATATATATATTACAAGTAATATAATTAAAAGAAAGAGAAAAATATAAATATAAAGTGAAGTAGAATAAAAAAATTAAAAAATATTTATAAAAAAGAGCAGAAGGGACCAAAATAATAAAATGAAAAGTTTATATGCCAATGGATAATGGATGAACATATATGATATATAGAATATATTTATATTATGAGATGGATAAAAGATTAGGATAGTGCTTTTCGTTCAGAAATAACCTTTTTTTTTTTTTTTTTCATTTTGAGGGCTTCATATCATTGTCGGTGAGAGGAAATGAAAGGTGAAAAATCCACACTTGAGAAAAAAATGTTTATTTTAACGCCAACATGCACGACACGTTAACTATCAACATACATATTTATCTTGTGGATAGGATCCACCATCAAAGTATGATATAGTTCATATATATTGTCGATTGTTATAAATTAATTAATCAAATTTCTTGTTTCTCACCATTATACTAGTAGTATTTTGAAATGAATTGAAATTAAAAACAAAATTAAGGATAATATAGTAAATTAAAGGCAGTTTGAGGATCCGCTTACACCACCCAAATCCCCTCCACCGAAGCCGTGTCCTGAAGCCAAGACAAGACAAGCCGCGCCGCACTTACCCTACAAAAACGGTCAAAAATACCGGCATATGAATTTGCATTTAGCTTGAATTTGAGGTTCATTTCATTTTCCCAAATGCATCTTAACCCCAGTCAGATTCTAACCATATAAGGAACCCAACTGGATTTATTTATTTAAAGACACTAAAATTGTGCTGCTACTGATACTGATCTATTCTGCTCACCCCCATTTCATATGAATTAATCTATCATCATCATGTAAAAAAAGAAAAAGTTTTTGCAGTGTTTTGATTATCAAAGTTTGATTTTGATGGGTTCAGAAGTAGAGGAAGTGATAAAAAAGGAGGAATATGGAGTACATAAGAAAGAGAAAAAGCTGCACAATGATTATTACACCATACAAAACTGTGCCTTTTCTTGGGATTGTGTGTTTTCACCAGATTTTGGCTTCCATTTCTTGTAGCAATTGATTCACCAACCCTAGCTTTCAGAACACTCTCTGTTCACTATAAAATATTTCTCTGCCAAATCTGCAAATTTAAAACACCCATCTATCTAAACAGATCTGATCTAGTATTATTATTATTAATTAGTAGAGCATGAAGAGACTCACCCCTTCTGATTCCTTCACCGGTTTAATCTCCACAGGTATGTAAAAGATTAAAGCGTTGCATGTTTTCCTGTCCCTGGCTATAACCTAATAATATGTTTTTCAATTGTAGATGTAGATGAGCACAACTTGTACCCGAGGGAGTTTCAGACAATGTTGGAGGGATTGGAGGAGGAAGGGTGTGTGGAGGAATCCGGTCAACTTTCGGAGAAGAAAAGGAGGCTGAGCGTTGACCAAGTCAAAGCTCTGGAGAAGAATTTCGAGGTTGAAAATAAGCTTGAGCCTGACAGAAAAGTAAAACTCGCTCAAGAACTGGGGTTGCAGCCGCGACAGGTCGCCGTCTGGTTCCAGAACCGCCGTGCACGGTGGAAGACAAAGCAGTTGGAGAGAGATTACGGCGTCCTCAAAGCCAATCACGATGCTCTCAAACTCAAATTCGGATCTCTTCAGAACGAGAATCAATCTTTACTCAACGAGGTAACAAGATCTATATCTTCCTCATTTTGATTAATGCTTTTTAATTAATGTGTCATTTTGTTACAGCTTCGTGAGATGAAATCGAAGCTGCAGGATGATAGCAAAATTTCAGTGAAAGAAGAAGAGCCGTCGATTTCGGAGAAAATCGAGATTGAAGATCCCAAAGTGGAGGAGGCCGATTGCAACGGCAATGATGCAGGGGGAGAAGAAATTACTGAAATACCCTCTGTTTTTGGGGATTTTAAGGACGGATCTTCCGATAGCGATTCAAGCGCCATTCTGAACGAAGATAACAATAACAGTCCGACTGCTGCTGCGGCGGTGGCGGGGATTTTCGGTCATCATCAATTCTTGGGTTCGAATTCCTCCTCCATGGATGTGAATTTCCAGTTTGTGAAGATTGAGGAGCATAATTTTCTAGGTGAAGAATCCTGCAGCAATTTGTTCTCCGATGAACAAGCTCCCACTCTTCACTGGTACTGCTCCGACGACTGGAACTTAAACTAAGAATCATCATCAATCAAACTATGTGAAAATAATCCACCCATGGCAATTTTTTGTATAGTTAAATTAAGGGAAATTTTCTCTCTCGAGGGAGAAACGGGTGGGATGGGGAAGAAAAAGATGATTGCAGGAATAAATTGAACTTTGTATTGCCATTACAAGATCTGTGTTTTCTACAGTGGGGTTGCAAGAAATCCATTCTGGGAAATTTGTGTAATGCTGGAAATTGGAATTGCTAAACAATTGTGAAAATGTAGGATGGAAAAATTCTGCATTCATTATGGGTAAAAACGTCTTTTCACCTATGTAGTTGTTGCAGTTAAATATTACAGTACCTTTTTACCAATCTTTAATTTTCCTGTTTCTATTTTTTTTGCTATTGGCTGCATGAATTCAGTGACAGTTCTTAAGAAAGAAAAATTGCATGAATTAAAAGGTACTCCATATTGGTTTCCTCAAGGGTCAAAATGGGCTTAATTTCATGCACCTTCGAACACTATACAACATTAAAAAACTAGTGAAGTTCTAAGTTTAAAAAAGGGATGGATCCTATTAATTTCTTCTAAAATTTAGATGGGAGATATATATAATAAAATAATAAGTGAAAATATAAAATATGTGACCTGCGCAGCGTATTATAATTTATATTGTATTTATCCAATTTAAAATATTTCTAATTAAATAGATTTAGACTATTTAGTCCATTTTTTCGCAACACACAAATTTATGAGATGTGATACTCATTAGCTAGAATATTATGTCTCAAATATGAGAAAGATAAATTTTCCGTTTAATTTTACGGTAAACTTCGTGACACTTTGTACTAGAATATAAAGTAGTAATAACGTTGATGATCCTAAAAAGAATGATTCTTGAAATTAAATAGCGTTGTAAAATGATACTCTACTTTATGAGATAAAATGGATCACTAATTTAGATTAAAGAATTCCCGTTAACTTAATTGAAACTAGACTTTACATGATTACTGATGATCATTTGTCACATAAACTTGGATAGTAAATATGATTAATTTAGTCTTCTTACCAAATTGACAAATGAATGTAATTATTACTATAAATTATAATCATAACTTCATAAGACTTGACCATTATATAAAATAACCATGATTAATTAACTGACTAAATCCTAATCTACTACTCCCTCCGATCCAAAAAGTTTATCGTATTTGAACTTTAAATTTGTTTCAAGAAGTTTGTCGTTTTTCCTAATTTTCCAATGATCTCCCTAAATTGCCCCTATTCTTTTGGAAATATATTAATTACGATTTTTTTCGGAAAGGTCAAAGAAATGGTGGAAAAGGAAGGTGGAAAAATAAAAGGAAAAAAAGAAGAAAGGAGGAGAAAATAACGAGGGGTAAATTTGTCAAAAATATATATTCCTTAATTTTATACAAAATGAGAAATGCGACCAATTTTATGAAAGAGTAAAAAATTAATGATGTAATGATGAGCAGTAAATTAAAGAGATTTAGCTGGTTTCACGAGATGGCAATTTAGTACTGCTTTGTTGGGCTAATAGGAACAAAACAAACTGTTCGGATTAGCACCCACACTTTCTAATAGCCTTTTTTGTCGCTTTCGCCATTTTCTGTCTGAAAAATACTCCAGTAACTATTAATTCTACTTCCTCCATATATTACTCCATTGTGAGTGAGTGAGTGTTTAATGAGAAAATTGTTTATTAATATTAGAGATTTTTTCCCCGTAAATTGTAGTATCAATTTTTATTTTGATAAATCTAGTGTGTGTTTATTTTGAAAGTTTGGGTATGAATTAGATTTTACTTTATATCAAATTTATTGTTGAATTTTTCACCATGAAATTCATTTTTAAAAGAAATAATTTATTTTTTTGTGGAACAAAAAATGGTAAAGTTCGAATTGAAAAATTGAAATTGAAAATTAATAAAGTATCATACTTTTAGTAGAGTTTGGTTTTGTTGATGTACTGTTTCTTATAATTTATTAATTGAATAACATTTTATATACAATATTTTAATTAAATAGATTGTCTTGTTAGACTTTAAAGCATTTTATATATAAAATATTTAATAAAAGGGTGTGAAAGTAATTGTGAAACACGAAGTTATGATAAATAGTACGGGTCAGAATAAGTAATAGCGGAGCATGTTGAAATTATTTTTCTTCGTTGGATCCGTCACACATGCTATATTATATCTCATGAGTTATTGAAATTTGATTTTCTTTCATTTGTTGCCTCTTTTTAACTATGATGTCTGCAATGTTGCAACACTTTGTTGAAGCTGATCCACAGATTCTTTAGTTTATAAAAACTTGTCCTTACACAAATTCATATACTAAATAAATTTAGTACTTTATGATATCATGTATTGGATTTTGCACATGGAATTAGCATCACTCTGTCATTGTCTGTTACACACGCCGCACGAAGTAGCCGGGCGGGTGCGAATTGCAATTGGTTAATGTTTCACGGGTTTTTTAGCATAAAATTTCAAGATAACGTTTAATGTGATATATTTTAAAAAAAATATATAATCTATTTTTATAAATGAAATATACTTCATTAAAGTAGTTTCTAAAAATTCAAGTTATAAACGCAGATTTTGATTACTTAAAAAAATTGTGAATCACAAGACCAAAAATGGAATATATGTTCTATTAAATCTAATTTATCTAATGAAATATTTATAAAATACTTCCTCAATCCTAACGAAACCTACACCACTATACCATCATTATTTAGCCAACTAGTTTCTTTTACATTTTATTATACTTTTCTCTTTCAATTATATTGTATTACATTTAATACATATACATATTTTTATTTCAATTATATTGTATTACATTTAATACATATACATATTTTTATTGTATTTTTTTTAATTTAATGCACAAAATTAATGAGCAGCTTTCACCGAATAGAATGAAGAAAATATATTTATCAAACAACACCAGCATTTATTAACTCTCTTTTCTAACTTTTTTTTATATATGTATTTTCCTAAATTAATATTCATTCTATTCCAAATCACTTTTTACACTATTTTTTTTTATCGATCCTACATTAATTTTTTATATTTCAAAATGAAGTTTCTCACCGTACATACTTTCAAATTTTCTATTTATTTATCTTGTATGACATTATATTTTTTTTATATAATTCTCTTACTGTATGCTTTAATAAATTTAAAAGAATTTCAATATTTTTAATTTATTCTTGATTTCTTTTTATGTTTCAATCAATATAAAAGTAGCATATATATTCTCATATCAAATATAGCGTATGCATGTTTTGTTTTGTGGAAAAACAACACAAAAGAGAGATTCCCACTTTCACCTTTTCTTTGGCCTATTTTTCCCTATGTACCCCTATGAGGTGAAAGTATGGTCCCCATCTCAGGGTGGGCCCATGTGTTGTTTAAAGAATATGGGCTTAGGTGGGGGCATGTGTTGTGGGTCCCCCTCCTAACAATTGTTTATTACAAAAAAAAAAGCTTTGATTGGTGATAATTATCCGCTACGACATAGAGTATCTAATTTATGTAACCAATAGCCACACCAATTTCCCTTCCTTCCTCTCTTTCTACTTCTAATAACACTATTTTCTATACATCGAATCTTTCTATTTTATACGTATTCAACTTTTGTTGCTTTTTTTCTAATTAAATTGAGTCTTTCTGGATTGGTGTTTCTCTCGTAAAGAAACTTGTTCATAAAATTTTAATATAATAAAACTGAAAAAAAAATATAGTTTATAAATGTATATCAATCCGATCAAAGAATTTATTTTTACTTCATCCGTTACGAAATAAATTTCACATGTGAAATGAATCATTTTTATAAAAAAATTATGTAATAAGTAGGATATTGAGGAGGTAATTTTATAAAAAAATTTATATAAGATAAATAAATGAGTTTGATTGTACGTGCATGTAAACCCAAAAATTAATATTTTGTAATAAAATTGTGAATATATTGAATTGATAAAATTTTTATTTTAGAGGTTGGTAAAATTGATTTAGAACCTATGAAAAACGAAAGTGTGAAAGAAATTAATATTTCATAAATTAAATAATAGGAATACAATATTGGACAAAGTAAATGTCCACTCCCATCTATGATACGGACAGCTGTGGTTGCTGCATAAAGATGCAAGACTTTTTAGTTTTTATTTTGTAAAACTTTATATATGTAGATTACTTACTAATATTATATGATTACATTATTATTTTAAAAAATGATGAATATGTTTATTATATTTCCGTAGAAAAATCTACTATCCCATTCATGAGCACATGTTGATGTATATCACGGTATTAACGTATAAAACTTTTTTTTTTTTTTTGGTTTAATTAAAAATGATCTTATAAAAATCGATTCATGATATTTTGACATGGGGCCATAAAATTAAGTGCAAGACTTATTTGTTAAACAAGAGAGGCTAGCATTCTTCTATGCTATTATATACTCAGTTTGTTTTATAATAAATTATATTTTAGTTTTTTTTAAAATAAAATACATTATATTAACAATTTTGTTCTTAATTAATAAATGAAATTTTCTAACCACATTTCATAATTTTAATTTACTGAGTTAAAAATTATGGGTTTTTTATAAAGTTAAAAAAGAGTAAAATTCAACATCCGTTTTACTTTGAAATTTTGAAATTAGAATTTTAAAATTATACCCTACAAATATGTATAAATTTTATAAAAATCAACCCTATAAATATCTGTAAATTAATTCTACATATAAACTTATATAAACATTTATAACTCATATAACATAAAATTAAATTATATTCTACATAAATTCTAAAACAAATACAAAACATATATTATTAGAATTTTGAAATTCGTGTTTCAAAATTCTCAAAATTTTAAAACAAACATATACTACTACTAAGCGTATTTGAGTTCGAAACTTCGAGTTTATAAAATTCTGCTACATTCTTCATTTCTCTACTAAAAAATTGAAATCGAGTTAAATTAGCACGCTTTTTAATCGTAATTTAAAGATGAATATCTAACATGGAATTAATAAATTTCCCACTCTTAAAATATTCTGCAACATTCTTTCATTTCTCTACTACTGAATTGATCAAAAGATTCATTCTGAAACATTGGGCAGCACAAAGTATTTAATTATCCCACATAAATATATGTTGCTTCTGGTGCTCCACAAGTGTTCTTTATCATATTCATTACTTTAAATTTGTGTAATCAATTAATTAATTAAAACTATATATACTACAGTATATAACTTTTATTCTTCATTGAGCCATTCAATTTTTAAGTGTAAATAATTGAGATTAGTTTAATTAATATTGTTTTAATTCGATAGTCCGAGGCAGCTATGAAATAAGGTGGCATGCTCCACTTTGTTCACTCAAGTTATATGTTGGAGGCCTTTTAGCTTAGCCAATACCCATTAATTTAATTGCTTCTTTTCTTTTGCCTAAACACACTCTTTTTGTCTTTCCCTTTTTCATGCTTCTACTCTTTAAAACCTTCATTTTTTATTTTTTTTATATAAATAGCACCAAAAGTGGCATATTTACATGCGTTAGGTACACTATGGTCATGTTTGGTTTATTATATTAGACAGGATATATTGTTTTATCCCTATAATTCACATGTTTGATTTACTTGAATTTAGCCCGTGATTATAATTAATTCGAAATTGTTTTCCTTGATAATCATGTACTTGGATGTTTATTATATTAGTCCCAAAGAGAAGATGGAATAATTAGTTTGACAGAACAAAAAAAAAATATGTAGATAGACTTATGCCTAAAAAACTTTAAAATTTAATTTATCAATCCAAACACAAATCTCAATTAAAAAAATAATGCAATCTCATTTAATTCTATCATACCTTATCTATCCCAACCTGTAAAGTAAACGAGCCCTATATTTATATCAATCCCTATTCCTAAACTAATGACAATCTTTGTAGAGTGATAATTGGGTACAATTGGTTGCATGCAAGCAATTGAAATTGACTCCAATAAATTGAGTTAAATATTTGGTCAAAAATTAAATTGAACATTAAAATTTAAGTGTATTTATACATTCAATTTCATTAAAGAATTTACCGCAATTGTATATTCTAATTAGATTAATTAATTGTGCATTAATGGTCAAATTTGTAGAACATTATAAATGATGACATGAATTAAATTGTTTTTTATATATTCTCAACTAATTTCAATATTATATACCCCTCAATTAAGTAAAAGTTTGTAGAAAATTTTGGATACGGTAATTTAAGAAAAGGGTATAATAATTAAAGTGTTTTAAGATAATTTTATAAAATTTTATATATAAAGTAAAAAAAAAATGATTATATTGAATGTATGATCAACCCTAAAAGTAGTGATATAAAAAGTAAATAAAGGTATATAGTAAGATTTGAGAATTATTTTCATTTTGAGGTATGAAAATTTTCGTGTAACAAATTAAAATATGAAAAATGAGACGAATATATATCAGGAAACATGAGTTTGAAGGAGTGAGGGTTTTCGTTGTGACAAGTTCGAGTTATTTATCAATATCATATACTCCCTCCGTTTCATAAAGTTTGTCGCATTTTTCATTTTGTATAAAATTAAGGAACATATATTTTTGACAAATTTACCCCTCGTTATTTTCTCCCCCTTTCTTCTCTTTTTCCTTTTATTTTTCCACCTTCCTTTTCCACAATTTATTTGACCTTTCCAAAAAAAATCGTAATTAATATATTTCCAAAAAAATAGGGGCAATTTAGGGAGATCATTGGTAAAATTAGGAAAAGCGACAAACTTTTTGAAACAAATTTAAATTCCAAATGCGACAAACTTTTTGAATCGGAGGGAGTATATATATATATTTACTTGACATAAATATTAAATTTTATCAAGGAAGCTGAATTGAGATCTAACGTGTTTTTAACTAATATTCACAAGCTCTTGTATTGAATTACTCGTTTACTTATTTATATTTTTTTAAGTGGTTTATTTTTTTATTTGGCGAAAGATACGTTTGCATGATTAATTAATAGTGTGTAGTACCCTACACTTGATTTTCTACACAATATCAATTTAATTAATAGGGAAGGGGGACTAATTAAATACTTAAATAATAATTAGGGTATAGTATTATGATAAAGACTAGCATATTGTAGCTATTTTGGTGGAAGATTATGGAGTATTAAATCAAGGGTGTGATGTTGCTGTTAATACGTGAGCATCAAAAGATAAGGTCTATTTTTTTATTTTTAATATACCCCTCTGTCCCACAATTATTTGCATTATTTCCTTATTCGTTCGTTCCACAATTGTTTACACTTTTTAAAAATGATTTTTTTTATAAATTCCACCATCACAATATTCACATATTTACATAATATGTCATTATTTTGCCAAAGTCTTGTATGCACTCAAGTACACCGTGTACTTGAGTAGACTTTGACTAGTCAAATGTTGACCGTTGACCGGTCAACGGTCAAACTTTGACTTTTTTATTTTTTTCGATTTTTTTTTTCAGATTTTTTTTTCGATTTTTTTTTTTTTGAAAAAGTGTATGTACTTATAACTAAAAAGTGTATCTTTGTTTTTTTAATGAAAAGTGTATGTTACTATATTGAAAAATGCAACATGGTTTTTAATGAAAATTGTATGTTATTATAACTGAAAAGTGTATGATCTTATAACTGAAAAGTGTATGATCTATTAATGAAAAGTGTAAGTTATATATTAATGAAAAGTGTATGTTATTATAACTGAAAAGTGTATGATATATTAATGAAAAGTGTATGTTTTATTAATGAAAAGTATATGTTATTATAACTGCAAAGTGTATGATCGATTTAATGAAAAGTGTATCTTATTATAACTAAAAAGTGTATGTGTTTATTAATGAAAAAGTGTAAGTTATATATTAATGAAAAGTTTATGTTATTATAACTGAAAAGTGTATGCTAATGATACATTATTTGTACTTGCACTTTCATAATCTATAAAAACTGGTGCTATTTTTTTTTAATTATTATTAATTTTACACGTTTTATTATTTTTTTTACTTCCACTTTTATTACTATTAATGATATTATTAGTAAGTGCAATTAATAAAAGTGTTATTATATAAATTAGGCAACAAAAAATATTTATCAACATACAATGATATATATGATGTTGTCGAATATCATACATAAAAGAAAATACATGCACCTCAAACTAGACCCAACATTCTTGATAGAAATTATAACATACAAAATTCAATCAATATTTCTAATGATTTTATTTTCTCAATCATTGAATTTTTCACATTTTATTATTTATATTGGTTCCAATTTTTTTTTTTTTAAAAAATTGTTATTAATTTTTCACATTTTATTATTTAAAACTTACACTTTTATGACTATTAAAATACACATTTCTTTTATTAGTAATTGCACTTTTATAATCTAGATAAACGGGTGCCAACGTGCAAAAAAATTGTTATTAGTTTTAGAAATTTTATTATTTAAAACTTGCACGTTTATGACTATTAAAAGTTATTAGTAAACAAAAAAAAAAGTAATAAAATATAATCTAGATAAACGAGTGCCAATTTAAAAAAATTGTTATTAGTTTTACAAATTTTATTATTTAAATTTTTTAAAGGTTATTAGTAAAAAAAAAAAAAAGGTGAAAAAATAAAATTTGATAATTGTTGAAACTGGGAATTGAAAAACTAACCTTGTAATTAAATATTCGAAGGCCAGCCGCTGGGCTATAACAACTTATATTAAATTTCTTGTGCATTATTATATATATTTGATTGTGCCCTGTTTAAAATTGGACCTGTGTATTTGAGTACACAACAGTCCAACCCCATTATTTTTACTCTCATATGAGAAGTGCAAACAGTTTCGGACTAAGGAGTGCAGTATATCTTATCAGCTTTTAGATGTTACTTTTCACTTGTCGAGCTTAATTTATACCCAAAAACAGAGTCGATTTGAATTCCCTTTTAAGCATTTCACTTTTTTATTATAAAAATCTTTTTTAATGTTTTAGTGCTAGTGAAATCATTTTTCAATTTCAATTATTCACTTCAATTTTAAACATTTCTTAATGTCCCCTCCATCTTAAATCATTCTACCAAACTTATTTTTTGACTGCTGCTCATGAAGTTTATTTTTGTTGTTGATTTATAAAATGTTCAGAATTTATTTATGACATTAATTTTATATAATTATTACAGTTATATGTATATCCATGCTTTAATGTAGTTGCGTTTACATACAATATTGAGATATACAAAATCGGGCGATAAACACACAAAATTGGCACTGAAGTTGCTCTCCTCTAAAAGGTATATTCAATCAAAATCAAGACGGTAACTTATGTGCAATATTCTTTTATTTAAGAAAGAACATAAAAATTTACGGTTCAAATACGGGTTGAAATTGAACTAAATGAATTTTATTGTAAAATTTGTGTAAGATAAACACAAAACTCACTTTCCAAATTTGTATTGCTATAAAAAAAAAATTGTGTATTAATGTAAGGACAAGTATGTGTTACAAACTTACAAGTAAAGTAACACATACTCCGTATTTATCATTGTAAATAACATGCAGTGACGGAGCCAGAAACTAATCGATGGGGGCCCAATTATGAATAATAAATTTCGATTTTAATATCTATAAATTTTTTTGAAACATATAATATATTACTAATTAATCAAGTTAAGTTTTAATATATTTCAATAAAAGTTTCATTCATTCCACTCATTACCTACAAAATAATATTTATACAGTCTATACACGAGCATCTTTTAATTTTTATGTTTTAAATTGTTATATACTTCACTCGTTTCATATTGATTGGCGCTATTAGTCTTAATTCTTGTTTCAAAAAATTATCATTTTTAGCTATTTTTACACGTTTCTCCCTAAATTATTCATATGTAAATTCCTATAATTTTTATTTTAATACTTTTTCATCTTTCTTTCTTTATTATTAAAGCAAGTTATTCCACTCTCTTATACTTTCATTCATTTTTTTCCCTCAATCTTTCATGATAATGAAAGATAATTTTTTAAAAAAAAAAGTTATTTAATTATACACAAAACAAGTACTTATAAGACAGAAAACGTAATAATTGCACTACTAATATTTTACTAATACACTTAGAAATTATTATATAACTATTAAATATGATTAATTATAATTATTTTTCTTTTATTTTTTATTATTTAATATTTTAAAAAAAATTATTAAAAAAAAATTGTAAAATGGGTGGGGGGCCCAGTGACCCCCCTGGGCCCTCTCTCCCTCCGTCCCTGATAACATGTAATTGTCCTTACAATAATACAGATTTGAGAGCGAATAATTATTCTTATCTTGTGCGACTTTTTGAACATATCTGTTTAATTCACTTTCAACCCGATTTGATCCGTCACTTTTGTTTATTTGTTCTAATATTACATATGCAATATATGTATTAAAAATTTGTTATTTAATTTTTTTAAAATTTATCTATATTTTCAACTTTATAAATAACTAGTTGACAAATTTGCCAGTTGATGTTCACTTGTAGCAAAATACCGCCAAATTTTTTAGTACCCACCAGGGGGGTTTGATGAGGTAAATTTGTGATTTGAGTCGCTTGTTGAAAACATTCTTATAAAAGCAAATTAAGGCACTTGATGTGTTTATACATTGAATTCAACCAGCTGGAGCTGGAAACAGTATTTTCAGCCTTGTACTTGTCCAAAATTGAAAATGAAAATGAAAATAAAAGGTCATTAGTGTTTGAGGGTGACACTAAACCTGAAAAGCCTTTATCAGATTAAGACGGCCGCCGTGCACGACCAAATTACGAAAATTATACCATCTCTCTCTTTTGCCCTCTAGTATCGTATAAATGTCAATATTAAAATGACTATAGGTTGCGTTTTGATTGAAGCAATTGACATGACAACATGAATTTGAAATATAATCATTAATTTATGTATACTATTTCATTCAAAAGTTACTCATTTTCCGTAAAAAAAAAAAAAAAAAATTACTCATTTTGCTATTTTAAGCGTTTATAAAAAAATACTATTCCATCCGTCCCGGTATAAATTTTCTCTTTCTTTTGGTTGTTTTGATTAAGAAATATGATTAAATAATAGATATAGTACAAGTGATGTGATGGTGAGAGAGAAAATAATAGATAAGTGTGAGATGAAGTATGGTAAAATAATAGATAAAGTGTAAGTTATGTGATTGAGAGAGAGAAAATCATATGCCAAAAATGAAAAAATATGAAATGGAAACTTATCGTGGGACATCCATAAAAGGAAAGTGGGAAACTTATAGGGGGACACGGGGGAGTACTTTTTTCTTATTAAGGTAGTTTTTACTTTCTCTCTATCTTTTTAACAATTTACTAGTAATTCTCTCGTGCGTTGCACGACAGATTGATTATTAATAAATTTTGATTAATTATTTATAGAATACATTTGTGCAATTTAAAATTTTCAATGATTGAATTTTACAGAATTTGAAGAACAATAATACTATGTGAAATCATATCATTGATTTCATCTTGTAAATGAAGCTTCAATTACATTTTTTAAAATCTATTTTCACCTATAATTATTGATGGAATATTACTCCATCCGTCTAATTATCACACAATTTGAAAAACATTAATATAAAATGAGGTGTAGTAAAATTGATATGATTGAAGAGAGAGAATAAAATGAAGTGTAGAATAATTTAAAAGTAAAAAAGGTGGAGTCACATGTATACATAAAAATTAAATGAGAATTTTTTTTGTGAGACATCTAAATGAAAAGATTGGAAACTTCTGATGAAATAAAGTAATTAATTAAAATTTAATTTTACGAAATGGATTCATGAAATTATCTCATACAAATTTTAACTTATAATTAAAATATATATATAACATTGGAAAATAAAAGTATATGTACAAATATACATAAATGAATTAAAAATATTTTTTAATAATTAAAATTTATAGGGGTATACTTAATTACAAATATTTTTTAATAATTAATTTGTAATTGACTACGAATACGAATAGAATAAAAAAAATGACTCGATGAGTGATATAAGTCAAAAACTAAAATAGAGAGAGAATTACTCATATATATATAGATTGGCCGGTGTAAAATACAAGGTGGAGTCGATAATAATCAACTCACAACCAACGCTACATTCTAGCTGAATTGAGAGTTTCAAAACCAGAATTACATACTCCTTCCGTCCCAGCTTAAATTTTATATCTACTTTTTCGCTCTTTTAGAAACTATATCCATACACTATCTAAAATATTATATTTAGTGTTATTATTTTTATGGTACATATATACACACATGTCAATTCACTTATTTATTTATTTTTATAAAATTATATCTTAAAATTCTATTTATTATAATATTTTTTGAAAAGGGGACGAACAGTAAGTATGAAAGTTAAGTTGGGACGGAGGGAGTATATACTATCAACAATGTGAAAGAACGAGTTGATTCGTTAAAAGAAAGATACGATTATTGGTTCATGATGATCATCACTATGGTCGATGTCACTTGGATATGATCAACTTCACTATTATTTTTAAGTCGTCTGAAATATGAGAGTTTTGATGGATGTACAATTATAATTAACATTCCTTTATATTTATTAAATTCACAATGAGGTTTCATAATCTTTTTTTTGTGCAGTTAGAAAATTAGGCAAGCTCATATAGATATGACAACAACGAACCTCGGTAAGATATGTCAACCATTTTATATTTAATTTGACTTTGTCTCTTCTACCAATAATCTTCAATTGATGTCGAAGGTATATATGAGATCACACTTAATCTTATAAATGTATCACTTTTGATCAATAGGATATGTGTTAAAGATAACTAATTATCCCCTCTTTAAGTTTTGTTAGTTAGATATATCTCCAACTAACTCTTGGTAACTACCCAAGAGTAGTTAATCTTCTTTTGTATAAATAGAACCTCAAGGTCACTTTTCAAATCAATGAAACTATTCTAATTACTCTCACATGGTATCAGCCTAATACGACGAAAATCCTCTTTTTCTTCTTCTTCCTCTCCTTCGTCTTTCTTTTCCCATGGCTGATTCGCCACCCACTACCTCTTCGACCACCTATGTTTTTGATTCCACCCTTACTCTCCATGCCATGACCCACCTCATCACCGTAAAACTCCAATCCACAAACTACCCCATGTGGTATGCCCAAATCCATCCCTTACTAGCCACCCAAAAGTTTCTCCCGTTTGTCGGTGGCACCTCTTCGGCACCTCTTTTCACCATCTCCAAAGATAATCGATCGGAACCAAATCCTGATCATGCTTCTTGGTCAGCTTGTGATCAGATCGTTCGAGTCTTCTTGGTCTTAACCCTAACGGAAGAAACAATGGATGTCATCGTCGGATGCAGTTCTTCGGCGGAGATATGTTCAAGATTGGCCACCGCCTTCCATCAGCCCTCCAAAGCCCGTAAAATTCGCCTCAAAGATGAACTTCAAACTCTCAAGAAAGGCCACCGTACGGTTGCAGAATACGGTATCCTCTTCAAAAATCTATGCGACCAACTCTCTTCCATGAGATATATTCTTGATGACACCGATAAATTCCACTGGTTTCTTCGTGGTCTTGATCCAGATTTCCATGGCTTCTCCACATCTCAAATTAACCTCTCGCCCCTTCCCTGTTTTTCTGATCTCCTTGCCATGGCTGAATCTCATGACATCTTCACAAGGTCCCTCCACAACTCCTCTACGTCCACTCCAGTTGTTCCCTCGTTCTTCGCTCAAACTGCTCGTCCTCCGCGAAGAGGTCGTGGGATTCTTGGTCGTTCTCCATCTCGTGGTCGCTTTCAGGGCCGTTTTGGCGGCAGGGGTCGTGGTCGCTACTCGCCGCGCTGTCAGATTTGCAAGTTCGATGGTCACATCGCTGATTCCTGTCCTCAACGCTATATAGCTCCCCATACTCGCCAATCCAACTGTGCCGAGTCCATCCCTGCTTAATCCAACAATGCCTTGCCGATCACCCACACCAGCTCCATTTCCTTTTCTTCCTCTCTCTCTCCAATGTACTCGTTGTACCAAACATTACTAAAAATTTATTATCTGTCAGTCAGCTTACATCTACTCATCCTGTCTCTGTCTCATTCACTAACTCCTTGTTTACAATTCAGAATCAAGCTATAGGGATGTTGCTCGCCCAAGGGCACTGTGAAAAATGATCTTTATATTCTGGACAAACCTTCTCGACATATTGTATCTGCTTTGCATACTAGAAATACCACTAAGGCCTCCTATGAACTTTGGCACAATCGTCTTGGGCATACTCATTTTAGTAATGTCAAACTGCTCGCTAGCCTAGGACACATTTCTGTTACTTCTATTCTTCCTACTCCTGTTTCTTGTACTCATTGTCAAATTGCTAAAAGCTCTCGTTTATCGATTAATATGAATAAATCTCGTGCTCATGCGTTGCTCGATCTTGTGCATTGTGATTTATGGCGCCCCTCCCCTACCCCCTCTTGTGATGGCTACAAATACTATACTATTTTTGTTGATGATTTCTCTCGTTTTATATGGTTCTATCCTCTAAAGCAAAAATTTGACTTATATTCTATTTTTGTCTAGTTTAAAAAATTGGTTGAAAATCAATTATCCCTAAAAATAAAACGTTTTCACTTCGATGGGGGCACTAAATTCACTAATAAAAACATGCAAAGGTTATTCTCCCAAAATGGTATTCTTCATACTATGTCTTGTCCTTATACCCCTGCGCAGAATGGCCGAGCAGAAAGAAAACATCGGCACATCATTGAAACAGGTTTATCTCTCCTTTTTCACTCCTCGGTACCCACCCAATATAGGGTAGAGGCTTTTGGCACTGCTGTATATCTCATTAATCGCCTTCCTTCTTCGGTCCTAATTAACAAATCCCCTTATGAACTTCTCTTCTCTTCTCCTCCCCGCTTTGACAATCTACATGTTTTTGGTTGTCAGGTCTTTCCTTACCTTCATGATTATGCAGCGACTAAACTTTCTCCTCGCAGTATCCCTTGCGTTTTCATTGGTTACAACTCTCGTCACCAAGGTTTCTGCTGCCTGGACCCATCCACTGCTCGCATATACATAACTCGCCATGCCCAGATTAACGAGCATAAGTTCCCCTTCAAAAACTTGGATCGTTGCTCGTCCTCGCCATCTTCTCTAGATCCCTCCACTTTTGTGGACCTACCCTCTTCCTCGCCCTGTTCTGTTTGCATCTCCGCTAATAATATTTCTCCTCTTTGGCCTCTAGATTTGCCTCCCGACCCTCCTGCTCGTCCTCTGCCTTTTCGTCCTGTTCGTTCCACTCCTCATCGCCGGGATATTCCTCGCCCAACTCATGCCATGCGAACTCATTCCAAAGATGGCATTTTCAAACCAAAACATCCCATCAATACTTCCTTCCTTGCCACTAATGCCCTGCTCGCCTCCATTCACTCCACCAAAGAACCAAAAGGTTTTAAATCCGCCTCCAAATCTCCTAAATGGACTGCAACCATGGATGCCGAGCTCCGTGCTCTCCACTCTAACAACACGTGGAATCTTGTTCCTCACCCCCACTCTGAAAATATCATTGGCTCTAAATGGGTGTTCAAAACCAAGTTTCTCTCTGATGATAGTATTGATCGCCATAAAGCCCGCCTCGTTGCTCAAGGATTTTTGCAAATTCCTAGTTTTGACTATGACCATACCTTCAGTCCCGTTGTTAAAGCTTCCACTGTTCGCATTATCTTATCTCTAGCCGTTCTCAAACAGTGGCCTCTTCGCCAGCTTGATGTCAACAATGCCTTTCTTCATGGTCTCCTAACTAAACCTGTCTATATGGAGCAACCTCCTGGTCACATTGACCCTACTCGCCCTGACCATGTTTGCCGATTAAACAAAGTCATCTACGGTCTAAAGCAAGCACCCAGGGCCTGGTTTCTTCGCTTTAGCACTTTTTTTTTTATCTTTAGGTTTTACTGAAAGTAAATCTGACACATCTCTATTTCTTTTCCACCAGGCGACCACTACTCTTTACCTACTCGTTTATGTTGATGATATTATCATCACAGGCAACAACAATACCTTTATTACTCGCCTTAATACTCGAATCCAGAAAGAGTTCGCCATCAAAGACCTCGGTAAGCTTACCTACTTTCTTGGATTAGAAATTACTTATACCTCTACTAGTCTCTTTCTCAGCCAGTCAAAATATGCTCGCGACATCATCACTCGTGCCGATATGCTCGACTCCAAACCTGTCTCTACTCCTCTCTCTTCAACCCATAATCTCCGCATCCTCGGCACTCCTCACTCCGATGTCACTCAATACCGTTCTTTGGTCGGCGCTCTTCAATACCTTACAATCACGCGACCTGATATCTCCTTCGTTGTTAACACGGTCAGTCAGTTTCAAGCATCTCCGACTATCGATCACTTCCAAGCACTCTCCAGTATGGTCCCGACTTCTCGCGCGGGTCAAACCAACTTCTCGCCTACTCTGATGCTGATTGGGCTCGCTGCTTGGATACTCGTCAATCAACTTATGGGTATTCCATTTTCCTCGGCCCAAATCTTGTCTCGTGGAGTGCGAAAAAGCAGCCTACTGTTTGTAGGTCAAGTTGTGAGTCTGAGTATCGTGCAATGGCATACACTGTTGCCGAGATAATCCGGATCACTTCTCTTCTTCGTGAGCTTCACTCCTCACCCACCGACCCTCCTCGTCTCTTATGCGACAACAAAAGTGCCCTCTTCCTAAGCCATAATCATGTTGCGTACAAAAGAGCCAAACATATCGACATTGACTCTCATTTCATACGCGAGCTCGTTGTTGCTGGTCGTCTATCTACCCAGTTCGTTCCGTCAAATTTACAAATTGCGGACATCTTTACAAAGGCACTTCCCCGTCCATTATTTGAATTTTTTAGGTCCAAGCTTAGAATATGTCCCCATCCGTCTAGCTTGAGGGGGGGTGTTAAGATAACTAATTAACCTCTCTTTAAGTTTTGTTAGTTAGATATATCTCCAACTAACTTTTGGTAACTACCCAAGAGTAGTTAATCTTCTCCAACTAACTCTTGGTAACTACCCAAGAGTAGTTAATATTCTCTTGTATAAATATGACCTCAAGGTCACTTTTCAAATCAATGAAACTATTCTAATTACTCTCACAATATGTCTACCAGTGTTGTTTCTCTTAATTTTTAGACGACCTTTTTTGTGTTAAAATATGTAAACTACTAAATTATTTATTGTATGCATAAACCACGTTATATCATTTAATTTCTAGTCTTTTTTCTTTTCTTTTTTATTTGAACGAGTAATAAATTAATGTGCATTATTTTTTAAATTTGACCGAGCAATTCAAATTAATAAATTAATGTGCATTATTTTATTAATTTATTACTCGTTCATTTTTATTTTTTTTGAATTAAGAGGAGAGATTAGATTCGATTATTGTAAATGCAAGTAGGCGATGGAAGTCCAACCATAAAGTTTGGTGGATCTACACAAATAGAAGTACTATTGAAACGACGAGATTCTCTTGCCAAAGTATGTGCCACAATGTTAGCACAACGCATAGCAAATGAAACCGTAACATTTTCGAATTGAGCTAATAGTGCTCGACAAGTTGCAACATAATCACCAAAACAAGAATCAATAACATCCGAAGAATTTATCGCGTCAACCACAATCTTTGCATCTCCCTCAACAATACAATTGTCATCTCTTGAGATTTTAGCCAAGAAAGGGCTTTATGGAAACCCAACACCTCCCCCACCTCCACTTCGAAACATCCTAGTAATACTTTCGATCTGCACATGCCAAGCTGTCCCTGTGCATCCCTAACGACCATGCCCAACCCTGTTTGGCCCGAGTCACGAAAAATAGTTGCGTCAACATTTATCTTGCGCACGCCGTGAGGTGGGGCATGCCATGCGACACACCTACTCGTCGTCTGATTGTCCGACGCCTGGTCATACACTGGCCGAGTTGCAGCAACTCTCCACTCATTCCAGACGCTAGCAGAGGCATGAATCGATGTGGCTGGTGGGTTGCACGATGAATTCCATAGGTTTGCGTTCCTCTCTTTCCAGATTTGCCATAAGATCATACCAAAACTGACAGCCACCTCCATAATTGGACCACTAATCATCTCAAAGACCAGTTCAGCAAAGTTGTTAACACGCATACTACAATCATCCAATTTCATTAATAAACCAACTTTTTCCCAGCAGGATCGTGCATAGGGGCAAGAACTAAGAAGTAAAGATATGCCAACAATCCTCTGTGCTTTCATCACATAATAAAAAATTTGTGTCATCAACCACTCTTTTAGGGTAGAGGTTTACCTTAGTTAGGAGGCAATTGCGTCCAGCTCTCCATAAGAAATCCCATACCTTAGGAGGTACTGCAAGGCGCCAAATCGACTTTCATTCTCCTTCCACAATAAACGCTGGGTTTGAATCTTGTTGCATGATCAGGCCGTATAATGATTTAATTGTGTATTTCCCCCTTCTTGTTGGCTGCCAAATAATTTTCTCAGTTGCACCCAATGGGGGAAGAGGGGTATTAACCACAAATTCAATATCAATAGGCAACAGTTCGGCGATCAGGGGGACATCCCATTCCCTGCTCTCTGCATCAAATAATGCAGCAACCCGAAGATCTTCCAGGTGCTCCGTACACTCAGAATGAACAAGGTACCCAGCTTGGCCCTGAACCCATGGCATGTTCCATACATTAATTCTGTCGCCAGAACCCAATTTCCACCGAGCACCAAACCGAATGAGTTCTTGGCTCGAGAAGATGTTGGCCCAAGTAAAGCTCGGTGACCACCCTAGTCGTGCCTCTAAGAAATCGGTTCTTGAAAAATATCTGGCCTTTAGAACCCGGCAAACAAGAGCCTCTGGGTCCGTAAGAAGCCTTCATCCCATTTTCCCCAACATTGTGATATTAAATTTATGTAAGTCCCTGAAACCTCGACCTCCCTCCTCTTTGGATACACACAATTTGTCCCACTTCATCCAATTAATACCTTTTAAGGCATCAATGGAGTTGCTCCACCAAAATTTGTTGATCATTATTTGCATCTCGTCGAGTAATGTTGTCGGCGGCAGGAATGTTGTCATACAATAAGATGGGATCTCTTGGACAGCTGCCTTAATCAATGTTTCCTTTCCTGCTTTGGAGATTTTTTTATTCCTCCAGCCCTGCAATTTCGTCCACAACCTCTCTTTTACATGTTCAAAGATTTCTTTTTTCTTACGGCCAATCAAGGAGGGTAAACTAAGGTACCGCCCCGTATTGATTTGATTATGCACTCCCAAAATATTTTTGATCACACCCCTTCTTTCATCAGTGACGTTCCTACTGAAGAAAACACCCGACTTCGTGTAGGTAATGGCTTGACCCGAGCATTTCTCATATTCATCAAAAATTCTGTGTAAGTGCCCACATTCCTCCACTGTAGCTTTGCAAAACAAGAGGCTATCGTCAACAAATAGTAGGTGGGCGATCTCAGGAGCATGGCGATAGATTCGGGTTCCATGTAAGGAACCATATGTGCTTGCTCGACGCAATGCTTGCGACAAGCCTTCTGAACACAAAATGAACAAATAGGGAGATAATGGATCGCCCTAGCGCATGCCTCTCCCTGGGGTGATTGGGCCCACCAAATCATCATTGACACGCACTGAGTACCGTACAGCCCTCACACACAAGAGCATCCATCAGACCCATTTCTCTTCAAAGCCCAGCTTCCTCAGAATGGCACCCATGAACTCCCAATCCACTCGATCATAAGCCTTACTTATGTCAATTTTTAGGGCCACATCACCCTTCGAACCTCTTCTTCTCTTTTTCATGGCATGCAGTGTTTCGAAGGCGATAAGGACATTATCCTGTATTATTCGACCCGAAACAAAAGTCGATTGAGCCATATCAACAATCATATTTTTTAAAAAAATATTTATTGGATCACATCAAATTATTTCAGCAATTTATTGGGATGTTAAATCTTCATTATACTAGTAACAGTTTGTCATTCAATTTATACGTCAGATAACAATTTGAAAGACTATATATCTCGTGAATTCATGTCAAAGGTTTCTACTTAAACTGCATAAAAAAACTATGTACTTGTGAATTTAGCAAGATAATTTGAGTCTAGCAAAATATATACTGATTGTTATTTTTGAAAAAGTGGAGGATTATAAATTTTTTGGTAAATTGGAAATAAATTGAATTTTATATGAGAATAAAAATGTGAATATTGTTTTTTTTTCACAAGAAAAATGTGAATATTGTTAAATACATTTATTCATAAATTTGACTAAAGTTTGTTTCATTAAACCTTTTTTTTGTGAAATGTATAGGTAGACACCTAAATTTTATCAAATTTTAAATTTCTTTGGGCCTTTAAAGTTCAACAAATCAAGTCGGGCTTGTAAAGTCCAATAAATTAAGACGGGTTTCTAAAGTCCAACAAATTAAGTTGGATTTCTAGAGTTCAACAAATCAAGACGAGCTTCTAAAGTCCACAAATTAAGACTCAATAAATCTAGATGGACCTCCAAAGCCCAATAAATCAAGTTAAAATTCAAATCGGGCCTCCAAAGTCCTATAAATCAAGGCGGGCCTCTAAAGTCCCGTATATCAAATCAGACCCAAATCTGGTATTCTGAGTCCATCAAGTAATTCAGCCCACCATGATGTTGTGGATAAAAATTTGACTAAGTCCTGACTAATTACCACAAATATCTCTAGCCCATCATATTTGACCCATAAATGCCTTAGGTTCTACACCTATATAAAGTGGCCTCATTCCACTCATTTGGACATCAGAAGTCAGAAGCATTCAAGATTCTAAAATTCTCTGCAAAGGCGTTCTGCGTTTCTTCAAGGAGGAGGTGCTTCGCGGATCTTCAACGACGTTCGTCCCGAAAGTCTCGAAAAATCCCTAAATTCAACGTTTAATCCAAAATACGACATCAAGTCCTTGGATTAACGCTACAAAGTCTCAAATTCAATATTGGGTAGGATTCGGATGCGGATCCAGCTCCAAAAGATCAAGTTAAAGTCAATGAAGAGAGAATCAGAGAAAAATAAATTAGAGATTGTAACCCACAAATACTCGGTTTAATTCGAAATGAAATAAATTGTATCTCATTTTCGCGTTTTAATATTTAATTCACGAAATTTGTGATATTTCTTTTCACCAGTAGAAGAATAATAGTAGTTCATATAAAAAAAACTACTCCATATTAGTTCGATGGTTAAACAATATTAACACTTTTAATACTTTTCATTATATGAATTAATATATTTCATCACATTAACTAATAATCTAAGATCATTTTTTCTATAAGATTCACAAAAACAAAACAAAAAACTTCATTTTGATTTTTTTTTTAAAATTAGATCAAAATTATATTTAGTTACACGGTAGGATTGATGCACCAAAATATTTAATTCCACTTGCACGTTTCATCAATTTCACCAAATTTGGGCCATTCAATGTTGTAGCAAAAAAAAAAATGTTGTAGTCTTGATCTACAACGTATTAATATCACTAAAAGTCATGGCCAAAACGATTATAATTGTAAGTTTCCAGTTTGGTGGACTTTATGATGTAACATGTACGGGTGACACTGCATTTTTTTTAAGAAACGAGAGCATCCGATGAATTTGAATTGAAATTTAAAGTTTTAAGAGTCAAAATCCAATTTTTGCAAGTGACCACCATTTTTCAGATGGAAACAATGCTCTGAATAAATCACACTGCTTTGCTGTGATGTTCAATATTTTTTGACCAAATTCCAAAGTTTGAGAAGTCATCTACTTCACTTTCTAAACTTATTAAGGAGCCTCTAGCAAAATAAAAATAAAAATTAAGATCAATTCTTAAATGTAATTGAGTGTACATTTTTAATTAAATTTTAAATAATTTAAATATATTTATAGTGAGTAATATTTGAGTTCAATTGTTTCACATATACCATTAAAATTGAGTTTAAACACCACAAGCAAACATTGAATATGATATTTTGAGTTCTTGTTTGGTACTAGGATTTGCAAACATCCAATTGGCTTCGGACTAAACTTATTAAGGTTCCTGAATCGATGCAAGATTTTGAAGAGTAAAACTATTTTGAGAAAACAAATCCGAATGTCTCCGGCCAATTGCAGCTGATCCTAAATTTAAATATCAAATAATATTACAAACAGACACCCCATGTGAACTGAAATATAAAATATCAGAATTTCTTTAATCTAAGTCAGTTTCGTCTCCGATTATTTAATTATAATTATATTAAAAAAAAAATACTGAAAACGACAATTCAGTTTAATTATTATATCGGTCTAATTACGTATCTTTATAATTTAAAAAAAATGATCTTGTCTTTTATGCAAGGTGTATGTATATATTAATGATATGTTTTTTAAAAATTAAAATAAGTTACTTGTTCTCTTCATCAAGAGTGTATAATAAAAACGAACTTCTTAAATTAAACAAACAACTCACTTACATAAATAGTTTAATACCCAAATAGAACACATGACAAATCTACTTATTCAATGAGTGTGGAACCCTAAATCAATAATAGTAGTATGCATTTTTTTCTTCTCAAACAATGAAATTTAGCCAAAAAAATAGATGGTGTATCTGACAACAATGGGTATTATTTAGGGCCCGTTTTTCTTTAAAAAAATATGTACAATCACTCAAATCGAATACCGATTTCTCTCTCGAAACACCTAGAGAAGAAAAATCGAACCGATCAGGAACTAAAGCTTTTGATGGAGGGTACACTGAGAATATAATACTCCCTCCATCCACCAAATGTAGTACCATTGGGGGTGGACACAAGTTTTAAGAAAAATATAGATAAAGTAAGGGTATTATAGGGTATTGTGGGGTTCATTGTGAATAAAGTGATTATTTGTGAATAAATTTAATGGTAAATTGAGTAATTAAGTGATGGTTGAAGGGTGATAGTTTTCATAAAATGTATGAGACTACATTTGGTGGACAAAAAATATAAGACAAATGGGACTACATTTAATGGACCGAGGGAGTATTTTTTTATGAAGCAGTGTGTGGGCTCCCTAAGATTCCCGACACTGGGGCCGGCCCAGTTCAAATATAAAAAAAAAGTGGCTTTAAGTAGGTCCTGTGACTACTTATGGGCCCAATGAAAAGTAAGTTTGCTAGTAGCTTAGTATGGGCCCAAGTGGCCACCCACCGTTTTGTCGGGCTTCAGTGTTATCGCTTTTAAATTTATTCTAGATGATTTTTTGCTTTTTTTTTTTTTTTTTTATATGTATAGAAAGTCTAAAATCTATTTTTTGTCAAAAAAAGGTCTAAAATCTAATTGTAACTTGTTGAAATTCGAATCCAAAAGTGAATGAAATTCAGATTTAACTGATTTTATATCTAGGAAATGTGATAGATAGTTTTGCATCCAAACAACCCCTCTAGCAGAAGTGGGTCCCTCAACGCTCATCACTAGTCGTCGGCCATTTTTGACGTGCAGAATGTGCCCATCCCCGATCCTTGGACTTCTATTTCTTTTGAATTTATAAAATCTTTTATATTATAAATTTAATATACATATATATATTTGAAATGGTTGAATACTTTAAGCCACACATTTATGGCTTGAGCCGGTAACTCAATGAACTTGAAAATTCGAATGTTATTTTTGTCAATTTCTTTTTCTTATCCAAACCAGTACTGATCGAATGATGTAGGAGTAATATTCTCAGACGAAGTTGGATAGCTCAAGTGGTTATAGTACCACTACCTATGCTTTAGATTCTGGGTTTGAGTCATGAGGAAGGAAAATAGATGGGTATTTAATGTAATTAAAAAAAAATGAGTAATATTCTCAACTCTCACTCGTCATTAATCGATTTTATTATTAAGGTATTATGCCCACGTAAGATATATATTATGGCGTGACTTAAATGATTGGCCAAAAAATGAATTAATCTATAACATTAATGCAATATATTCTTTACTACATACAATTTGGAGACATATTTTATTTATTATTTTGTTGGGAGGACTAGAATACTCATTTACTATCAACCTCAAATTAATCAAACTCATTGCATATATAGTGATACAATAAATACTATATTGTGCAATGTTATGGGTTGATAGCTCGAATATTAGATCGTTGACTTAGGTTAATGTGACCTATTTTTTATTTTAACACTCAAGAATTAAGACATAAGAAATACATGCAAAATAATGGTTAGTAGAATATAACTTAAAATCTCTCTTATGTGTATCAATTGCAAGTGGTATCCAACCCCTTACAATGAAAGCTAGTCTCTCATTTTATAGGATTGTTTTGGTCCTCAAAATTAAACATGATCTAACCTCTACAATATGATCATAATATTCAAAGCAAATTTGTCTCTTATAAGTTGCAGCCATGCCCTTTTTCGTTAGAGTACAAAAATGTCACTTTATTTTTATTGGTTGAATATGTGTCCCAATTTTTAATGGTTGCGGGCTAACTATCATCAATAGCTCATTGATGCAAATGTACTTTGATATCTATTTGATGTGGACCACTAATCTCCTAGGTTAGGGAGACCAAATGATCCTCTCAAGCACTTGTCTTTGGATCCTCAATTAATCATGATTCGCAGACGACACCATTTTTATGGACTCGACAACAGTTGATAATGTGAAGGTGATGAGAAGAATTTTGTGCTTTGATGGAGTTAGCCTTAGGCCTCAAAGTAAACTACGACAAATGTTGTTTATATGCCATAAATGTAGGAGAAACAAGAGTGCAGGAGATGGCAACAATCTTGAGATTCAAAACAGGCAAGGTACCATTCACTTATCTTTGTATAAAAGTAGGTATGCAACACAGAAGGGCAGCAGAATGGGAGGGAGTGGTTCGAAAAATTGTAAACAAATTCCGGAGTTGGGATAACAAGAAACTTTCAAGTTCGGGGGTGGGGGGGGGGGGGGGCAGAATTACTCTTATCAACTCGGTTATGGCTTCACTTCCTACGTACTACCTGTCAATGTATCGGATACCGATAAAAATCCTGAGTGATATTATCAAGCTTCAACGCAATTTCTTATGGGGGTGGGGAGTCGGTGAGAAAAATAGCTTGGTTAAATTGGAAAGCAGCGTGTCAACCGAAATCTCAAGGGGGTCTAGGGGTGAGGGGTTTTGAGATTTTTAATTTAGTTCTCTTAGGGAAGTGGAGATGGCGCCTGATGAATGAAAAAAATAATTGAGTCTAGATACAAGAACAAGGGAGTGGGAGCCGAGAGTTGGGGAGCGAATAACACTTCATCGGGTTGGTGGAGGGAAGTTGTTAAAGCCACGAGTGAGAGTGAAGGTAGCTGGTTCAAGGAAAACATTGAGAAAATTTTAGAAAATGGGAGAGTGACAAGATTCTGGGAGGACATATGGGTGAGGAGGGAGAGCTTGAGAGGGCAGTTCGGAAGACTATATAATCGGTGTCGCAACAAAGAAACAACAATGCTTGAAATAGGGAATTGGATAGAGGGACAATGGGTTTGGAAGTGGGATTGGAGGAGAGCTTTTTTAGCGAGAAACTGATATTTTTAATTCTTTAAAAACTGTGATTGACAGGCACATACCCATTATAGGGGAGGAGGATTCATGGAGATGGCAGGTAACAGCAAATGGAAGGTTCAACACTAAAGGGGCATACGAGTTCGAGGCAAAGAGACGAATACCACCACAAGTGGTGAATGAAACGAAAGAAGGATTCAAGGTGTTATGGAATAAGATTGCATCCATAAAGGTTAACACCCAAGCGTGGAGGCTGATATGGGACAGGCTCCCAACGAAGGAAAATCTGAAGAAACGCAAGGTATTACCACCTAATGCCGATCTACAATGCGTATTCTATGGAACAATAGAGGAGACGACAACACATTGCTTCTTCACGTGTACCTTATCCCACAACATATGTATGAAGTGCTACAAATGGCTTGGGATTTACACAGTGATTCACTCAAACCCTTTGAGTAATTTATTTAGTCACAGTCGATTATTCAAAGGAAAAAAATGAAGCGTGGTAGTTGTTGGCATCTGGAATGGCATCGTGTGGACATTGTGGAAATGGAGGAATGCAAAAATATTCAAAAATGAAGAGATAAATCAAGACAATATTGTAATGGAGATCAAGGCTAGGCTTTGGAGTTGGTTCTATATCAAAGGGGAAGTTGCAACAGATTCTCATTCAACGACTGGATAGCGAACCCGAGACTGGTAATGGGATGCTGAGGAAAACTATAAACCATCATCTGAAACTCATTAATTATTCTGAACATTTTATTTCTCATTGTGGCATGACTCATGCCTCTGTAACAACTATTTCACTTTGATATCAATAATATGATACTGTTTTGCTGACAAAAAAAAAAAAAAATCATGATTGAGGATGAGGACGAGTTGCCCTCTGACATGTGAACGTGGCAAGGACGAGGATGAGAGTTGGAGGATCAACATTGGGGAAGTAGGCTTGACATCATTGTTGAGCTAGGACGACAAGTAGTTACTTTCACCACGGGCAAACAAAGGCCTACTAGAGAGTAAGACTGACAAAAGAGCGATCGACTAGAGACGAACCCCCTAGTCGGGTATCGTTACTTGGTGGTTCGGTTAGCTCGGTCATTGACGATCACTAGAGATTGATCAGTCCGATCCAACCACCATTATGTATACACAATATAAATTTGTATTTATATTTTTAATAATAAATTTGATCCATGGAAGGTTAGTGGAATGAGATCCACCCATGTTTAAGGTCTTATAAATGATCCAGCTGGAGTTCTTGTGCTTATGTAAGCTTTGATCAAATTAGTTGCATTGCTATGACCTATGAATCATAGTTTTAACAACTACATCAAAATTAGAAGTCAGTTTGGTCCCCTACACTCTTTGCAAATATATGTACATACATACAAACTGACTGACAACTCCCCACCTACGCCATTGACCTTAATCTGTACATATGAATTTTAAATCTTCCCCATGTGAACTTTTGTCCTAATCTTTGATCAAACCACCACCCCCCCCCCCCCCCCCCACGGCCCCACCCACACACACACAATAAATATATATACCCTATATATACATATATATTCACACACAACACTTACGTTAAACATAATATTTTTACAAATTTTTGTGATGCTTTAAAAAATTGTACGTATATAAAAAATAAAAATAAAAATAAAAAAGCAAAAATATCATCTCTTTCATCGATAAAACTATAAGACGGTCTCAGACTTCATTGCATGAAAGTGGATTTACAAAAATATGAATATGAGACTCGTGTAGGACTCCCCACATTGTACATTTAGACAAAAGGGTCAATTACTTTTATTCAACAGTGTACTATTCATATTTTAACCTCAAGTGTAATAGTACTTTTTGGGCATGTTTGATAGCATAGACGGATTATCTAAGATTAGGATGATAACTAAACTTTATAAATTTTAAAGCATTATCTACCCTTAATCTAAGTTATCAAACAACCAATAAAAATGATATATAGTTAATCTAGGTTTAATCTAAGCTATCAAACATGGCCTTTAATTATTATATCTCCAACCACTCTAAACTAACACGTGTACGGATTCAAACATTGTATGTTTAAGCTCAGGATTGCCATTTTTTTTTTTTTAGATTTATAAGATCAGATCAGAATCAAATACAAAGATATTTTTCAATGCTCTAAATCTTCAAATCAAGACAGATCAAATTGGTGTCGCTACCCGCTCCAATCGTGAGAAGTGGGGACGCGAGTGTACTCATTGCCCATGAGAAATGCACAGTCCACTATTTTAACAATAAGACAAACCCCACACTAAGGTAGTTTATATTGTTATGATAAATTGGAAAAATAAAAGGACAAAAGCCACCAACATAGATTGCCATTTACCAACATAGAAATTTACAGTTACTTGTACACTTCACATGGTGAATGCAACATTTATTACCCTATTTTAATATAGTTTCACATGTTATATCTATATGATATAGTACTAAAGTTTAATTACTCATTTTTTTCATTTAAAACACCTCTTGTTGCGATTTTTCATATTGTCAACACCACACTATTTTTTTCTGTTTTTTCTATTTCTTATCTCTATTTACCTTTTTTTTTAGGTCCCTCTACATTTTTATTTTTTATTTTTCTCTACCTCAATAACTAATTACATATCAAATACTATAATCCTTAATACTTGTGTAAACAATAAGGGTATGTTTGTTTGGGGATTTCAAATCCAGATTTTAAAATTCAACTCATGTTCTACTTTAAGGTTTAGAATTAAAATTTTAAAATTTTGTCCTATAAATACTTATAAATTCTACAAAAATCAGTCATATAAATACTTACATACTTTAGGCAGAATACCTATAAATTATTTATAAATAAATACAAATTCTATAACATCACTACAAAATATTGGCCAAAAGGCAACGACAACGGCATTGGTAACGGGGAGAAAAAAGGCGACGGGGGTGGGTGCCGTTACCTTAAGGCAACGGATAAGGGGACGGGAGTGGGCCCCGTTGCAAAAAGGTAACGGCATTTAATGGCCGATGCGAAAAGGGGACGGCAGTGGGCCCCGATGCCATTTGGTAACGGGCCCCCCGATGCTAAATGGCAACGGCAGTGGGCCCGTTGCCTTCCCCGTCGCCCTAATTTAGTTTTACTCGCCCTAAACCCCTCTCTTTCAGAACAGCGCCGCTCCCTCCTCCATTTCTACCATACCTTCGTTTTTTACACCTCCCCGTTTTTTATACATAAAGTTAAATTCCACCTTATTTAAACTTCAAAACTAACATAAAATTTTGATATCTAAATTTCAAAATCTTCAAAAATCCAAAACAAACATAGTTTTTTTTTTTTTTTTTTTAAATTAGGGACAAAGGTAGTATAAACATATAGAAATGATTTTAATGGGAATGGAGGATTAAATAATATAATTTGCATTTGAGTATTTAACATGCGCTGCTTATTGAATTGGGAATTTGAAACCGATTGAGCAACTCTATTTGGATCTCGTAAGAAAATAATGTTGTAGCCTGTATCATCCAAACTTTTCAGAAAATGAAAATGTTGTAAGCAGTCCAGTTCAGTCTAATTGAATAGGGCCGGCCTAATAGGAAATTATTTAGGGCGCGGCTAAAGGCACCCAGATTTCCTATGAGTACACCCACCAACCATTTTTTTAAACTTTTAGAACCTTTGAAATGTCCAATATACCCCTAGGATAAAATTTATGAAAAAAATAAGGATGAGTACACCCACTCATTCTATTTCACCACCTCCACCTCTCCACCTCACCACCACCACCACCACCACCATTCAACAAAAAAAAACTCCAAAATTGCAACAAAAATTAATCCAAAACACCAACTGTTCGAAAAAATTTCCAAAACAAACATGTTCGAAATTTTTTCCAAAACAAACTCAACATGTTCGAAAAAAATTTCAAAAAAAACTCAATATGTTCGAAAAAAAAGATTGAACATTTTGTTCGAAAAATTTTTCAAAACAAAATCAAATTGTTCGAAATTGTTTCCAAAACAAACACAATATGTTCGAAAAAAATTTCAAAACAACTTAAATTTGTCCGAACAAAAAAAATCGAACATCTTGTTCGAAATTTTTCCCAAAACAAACTCAAGTTGTTCGAATTTTTTTCCAAAACAAACGCGCTATGTTCGAAAATAATTCCCAAACTTAAAAAAAAATCCTAATTTTTTTTTCCCAGAAAACCCTAATTTTTTCTAAACCTAAACTTACCTATTGTTAGCGGCGGCGGCGAGGCGGCGAAGGGAGGATTGGGTTGGCGGCGGCCGCGAACGAGGGGAGGAGGGGGGGCGGCCGCGAACGAGGGGAGGAGGGAGGGCGGCCGCGACGAAGGGGAGGAGGGGGTGGGCGGCGGCCGCGTCTGTGGGGAGAAGGGAGGGCGGCCGCGACGAAGGGGAGAAGGGAGGGCGGCGGCCGCGACTGTGGGGAGGAGGGGGGCGGCCGCGAACGAGGTTGCAGGGGAGGGCGGCCGCGAACGAGGGCTGCGCGACGGGGAGGGCGGCGTTGGCAGAGTGGAAGAGGGAGGGCGGCGCGACTGTGGGTGTCTCAATTTTTGAGAAAGAGAGAGGATGAGAAAGGGAGAGGAGGAGGAAGGTTTTATTTGAAGAGGGCATTTTTGGTTTTAACAGGTGGGTGTCCTCATCCGATTGGCGTGTGTCCTCATCTCCTGGGTGTACTCATAGGATCGCCGGGTGCCTTTAGCCGCGCCCAATTATTTATAATAGTAGGCCGAAATTCGTATTTAGCTTTCACCTCTCAAGTGGTTTCTGGTAAGTTCATATTATTGAATTTCCAATCTTTTTATTTTCATTTGGGCGTGGGGTATATACCCCTCCAGCTTTGTTTAATACACACCCCCTTCATTTTAATTAATTCAATATTCATGCAAAATACCAATTTTGCCCCTTTCCTAAATCATACTCCCTCCGTCCTGTAAAATTTTGCTCAAACCCATTTTTTGGTTTACAAAATATATATTTATTTTATTTAAATAGTTAACTTTTGAATATTTTTTTTATTTTATTAACAACATTGAGTATGTACCAACAATATTCTTTACTCGTTATCTCACATATATTTTTTATAATTAAAATATGATTTTTTTAAAAACACATATAAAAAAAAGTTAGCAAAATCTTATTGAACAGAGGGAGTATTACATACATACACTCCCCTACAATCTAAACACAACCCTAACCCTAATCCCCTAAAAACCATAATTTTCAATCTTCTTCCCCACCCTTTCTTCTTCCTCATTTATAAACTCCAAATCCATTTTCTTCTTCTTCCACCATCATCCCACGGCCAGCTCTCGCCGCCGCCGCCCACCGCTCCAGCGCCCGCGGCCCTCCAGCCGCTCCAGCTTTCTCACGCTCGCCCCCAGTCGTCGCGGTCAGCCCGCGCCCGCCCCCAGCGACGACCGCCTGAACTCCACCCTCTTCTCCCGCCTTCCGCCGCCTTGAACTCCACGCCGTCGGCGAAGAACAGGTTTGGTTTTTTTTTTTCCGACCATTATTGGTCGCTCAAAACACTCTCGTCGAAGAGAGTGTTTTTGGGCGATCAATAATGGTTGAAAATTTTAATTTTTTTTTTAAATTTTCTTTCGAAATTTGGTCGACAAACCAATGTCGACCGGAGTATTTTCGGTCGACAAATCAGTGTCGACCGGAGTATTTTTTATCGATAAACCAGTGTCGATCGGAGTATGGTCGACAAACCAGTGTCGAGTGTTTTTGGTCGACTTTTTTTTTAATTCTAAGTTTTATTTTTAAATTTCTAATTTTATTTAGATTGGTGGTGGATGCGGGAGGTGGGCGACGTTGGTTGCCGGAGTTGGGGCGGCGGCAACTTCTTCATCTCCAATTAGGTTTAGGATTAGAATTAGAGTTAGGATTAGTATTTAGGGAGTGTATCTATCTTGTATTTTATTTAAAGGACAAAATAAGTATTTTGCGTAAATATTTGATTAAAAAAATGGAAGGGAAGTGCATTAAACAAAGCAGAAGGGATATATATCCCCACGCCTTTTCATTTTGCATACCCAAGCAATCAAGAATGCGCTGATATCTATGAACATATCATATCTTAACTAATTCAAATTAAATGGTAGATTTTATGTATTTTGATCATTTTGTATACAAATGATTTAATGATGATTTAGATCTATAGATTTTAAATTTACAATTCAAATTCACTCAATTTATTTGGATTAAATAGTAAATAAATGACTTTTAAATACTTAAATTTATGTCTATAATTTCTTTAGTTAAAATTGAGAGAATTTTAAATTCTCATTAAAACCATGTCATTTAAAATTCATCTATTTTTCAATCATTTCTTTTAAAATGTCTTCTCAAATCAAATCCCCACATCCAAACACTGCCTAATGTGTTTTTGCGCGTTTGATATAAACTTTAATTTAGGTCAAATTATCCATCTATCTTAAACCTAATTACCCATCTATTTTTAACTAATCAACCCTATCAAACTGGAAATAAATTACTATATCCCTTTCTCGAACCGGAATTATGTGTCATGAAATATACTGTTGAGAGGGTCAAACAAATGTCCCACATCGAGAAGGCATAAAAGGATTTATGACTATAAAAAGGGTGGGAATAATATCCCTATTGTTATGAGGCCTTTTGGGGAAACTCAAAAGCAAAGTCGTGAGGGTTTGGCAATCCCAAAGCGGAAAATATCATACCAAGTATGGAATACTACGGAGGATCCAGCCCGAGGACTCTAACAAGTGGTATCAGAGCGGGGTCCATAATCCTGACGAATGTGCCCGGTGTAAAAAATAGTAGGACGGACTAACCCTTTGGAGAAACGATAGAGACTCTGTAAGCTGAGTAAAGGTGACCGTCTCGGGTGGACTAGACTGAGTTGTCTAGTTAGGATCGGGTCGTTTGAGGGGAGGTTGTGTTGTGTGCGTGGTCCTTTGTTTGAAGAGGAGGATTGTTGAGAGGTCAAACAAATGTCCCACATTGGAAAGGCATTGAAGGATTTATGGCTATAAAAAGGATGAGAATAGTATCCCCATTGGTATGAGGCCTTTTGGGGAAACTCAAAAGCAAAGCCGTGAGGGTTTGGCAAACCCAAAGCGGACAATATCATACCAAGTGGGGAATACTACGTAGGATCCAGCCCGAGGACCCTAACAAGTGGTAAACATGTCTGCTGGATTCTCACTTCCAAGGATTTTCACAAGCTGCAAGATCTTCTTCTCCAAAAGGTGACGAATGTAGTGATACTTCAACCCAACATGCTTTGTCCTTGAGTGGACGCCGGATTCTTAGCAAGAAATATAGCACTTTGACTATCACTGAAAAGAGTGTTATTCTCATGCTCCTTCCCAAGTTCTCCCAAGAAATTTTGCAACTACACCATCTCCTTACTTGCCTCTGTCACAGCTACATATTCTGCGTCAGTAGTGGACAATGCAACAACCTTCTGCAACTTAGAAGTCCAAGATATAACAGTACCACCATAAGTAAAGACATACCTGGTTGTACTTCTTCTCCCATCAAGGTCGTTTGATGCCAAGTCTGCATCCACATAACCCACCAGCTCCATACTATTGCCTTTGAAAACAAGGCCTTGTCTGTGGTACCTCTCAAGTATCACAGGACCCACTTGACTACTTCCCAATGTTGCTTGCCCGAATCACTCATGAATCGGCTTACTACTCCCACTGCATGAGCAATGTCTGGTCTCGTACACACCATGTCATACATGATGCTACCAATCGCTGAGGCATACGGAACATTCAACATCTGGGCACGTTCCTCCTTTCTCTTAGGGGACTCCCTTCTTGAAAGCTTGAACTGACTGCCCAACGGAACACTCACGAGCTTCAACTTTGACATGTTGAATCTTTCTAGGTCCTTCTAAATGTGACTCGCTTGCGAAAGATACACACTTCCTTTCGCCTTATCACGTTCAATCCTCATACCCAAAATTTGTTTGGCCTCTCTGAGATCCTTCATAGAGAACCGTTCGTATAATTGCCCCTTCAGCTTGTTCACTTCTCTTGCATCAGCTCCTATGATCAACATGTCATCAACATATAACAAGAGAATAAGAAAGTTTTTGTCAAACCTCTTGTAGGAGCAACAGTGATCTGCGTGGCATTTTTGGTAGTCGATCTGCGTGGCATTTTTGGTAGCGGATCCAGGATTTCGAATTCGGGGGTACGAAAAATATTAAGAAAAATACAAGTATTTAATAAGAAGTCATACGATTCGAGAAAATTTAAAAAAAAATTACATCACGTTCAAATCAAATTACAGCTGAGACCGACGAAGCCTCATGTTTTGAAAACGGTCTATGATATCATCATCAGAAATTTGTAGAAACACGTCTTTCTCAATAAAAGTAATCAAACTATCATTTAGTAATTGATCACCCATACTATTTCGCAACTTATTTTTTACATAAGTCATTCCGGAAAATACTCTTTCCACACTTGCAGTAGCTACCGGGAGAATCAACATCAACTTGATGAGCAAATAAATTGTTGGATAATTCATATGCTTCTTTGTCTCGACAAGCTTCATCGAGAGAGCACCAAGATCACGCAAACCCCGAAACCTACCATCTCTTCGCATGTCTTCAATGAATATGTCAAGTTGACATTCAAGAGCCATCACATCAATACTTGTAAACTCGGAGGGATAAAATGTGGCAAGTTTGAGTATTTTCTTCTTATCAAAAGAAGAGAAATCATCTTTGGGACTTAAGCATGACATGCATATAAGTAACTCTGTATTCATCTCATCAAACCGATCATTGAGTTCTCTAAGATGTAAATCAATCAATTCAATGAAAATTTCAACTCGAAAATGTTGAAGGTTCGTACCTTGTTTAACAAAACGCCTTGATCTTCCTCGTGGAATGTAAGGAGCATCCATATCGGGAACCACAATGTCATACTTAGTGCAAAATGAAGTAACCTTATCCAAGAGAGGTTCCCATCCATTATCTCTTGTTTTTTGCAACATAACCTTTGTTAACGAAACAAGAGACATAACATTGACAATATCTTGATCTCTTCTTTGTAAAGCATTACACAAATTATTAGAGTAACCAAAGACAAGTTCTGTCAAGTGTGCCATAAAAATAAAGTCAAAAGACTCAAATGAGTACAAAATTGATTGAGCTTTTATCCTATCCTCTGAACTTAAAGCGGTCTTCCCAATCATCTCAAGAACCTCAACAATTGTAGAAAACAAGTCAATAGTATTCAAAAGAGTCTTATAATGAGATCCCCAACGAGTGTCACCGGGCCTTCTCAAACCAAGTTCTTGATTCAAACCTGATCCACTCTCAATTTCTCCCATTTGCAAGGCTTCAACAACTTTTTTAGCTTGACTTTCCCGAATCATTTCTCTTCGCTTACAAGAAACTCCAACCACATTTAACAAGTTTGCAAGTGTCTCAAAAAGCCAACAACAATCATTGTTATTTTTAGTGACGGCAACAAGAGTTAATTGGAGTTGATGAGCAAAACAATGAACATAGTAGGCACATGGAGTATCCTTCATAATCAAAGTCTTAAGACCATTTATTTCACCTTTCATATTGCTAGCCCCATCATACCCTTGCCCTCGAATTCTAGATGGACTCAATGAATGTTCCACAAGCAAAGACATAATTGCACATTTAAGTGACAAAGCAGTGGTATCACCAACATGTACAAGTCCAAGAAATCGCTCCACTACCATTCCCCTTTTACCATCAACAAAACGCAAACAAAGGGCTAATTGTTCCTTTTGAGATACATCACTTGACTCATCGGCTAATATAGCAAAATAATCATCACCAAGCTCTTCATTAATAATGTGCTTAGTTGTTTCTTTAGCACAACAATTAATGATATCTTTTTGAATCATGGGAGATGTCATTTGGCTATTTCCTGGAGCATTTTCAAAAACAACCTTTTTAACATCCTCTTTATGTTCTGCAAGCCATTTCAAAAGTTCAACAAAATTTCCCCTATTAATTGATTCTCCACTCTCATCATGTCCACGACATGCTAACCCTTGACGTAAAAGAAATCTCAAACAAGAAAGTGAAGCTTTCAAACGAGATGCATATTCACTTCGAATCACTTCACTTGCACTATCAAAAACACGAACAATAGAATTTTTTTTTGAATCTCTTAAATTTCCATATTTCTCATAAGCAAGATTGTGAGAACTTTTAACACCACCAACATGCTTGTCAAATCTAATTGGTTTATTCCATGACCTAAACCCTTCATTAACAAAAGCATCTCCCCCAACACTAATTTCAACTTCATTCTTAAATAAGTAACAAACAAAACAAAATGCCGCATCTTTCTCAATACTATATTCAAGCCAATCATATTTTTTGAACCAAACGACACTAAATCGACGCATACCTCCAAGATCTCTTTGAGGGAAGTCATGAGTTTTGGGTTGACATGGTCCTTTAAGAATATATGCTCTTCTCACCGCATTTCGTTGATTTGGAGGATAATCCATTATGCTTATTCTTTTTCCGGGATCATTGGGAAGAAGTTCAACATCATATAACAATTCTTCCTCCTCCAATTGTGCACTTGAACCACTTATACTCCTTTTATTTTCTTGAATTTGAGGTGAATTAAACGATGAGGTTGAAGAAGACTCCATATCAATTGGAGAAGACTCATCTATTTGGGAAGTGCAAGGAGCTTCTTGAGATTTCATTCTCTTGAACATAAATTCACGAAGATCGGGTTGTTTTTTCGTTGTTTTGAGTTTCTTTGAGATAAATTTATCTTTCGTCATTTCCTAATTGAAGTAAATAGTAAATTAGCAATTATAATTTCACAATGAAAAACAATTCAAATCATTATCTATTTCAAATTTTAAACTAAATTAATTTAGCAAAATATAACAAATGAGCAATTATAATACCAACCCTATTACCTAAATCCCTAATTTATATTTCATATACTGATATACCCAATAAGGCAATAACCCAAATAAATTCATTCATAAACAATAACCAAAACAATAAGTACAATAAATATATTTAACAAAATATTAATTAAAAATTACTTACCTTTGTTGGTAATAGAGAAAATGAAAAAAAAATTGAGTATGTGCGCCCACCAACAGAATGTTGTCGTCTGTCGCTTTGAGGAAGGAGAAGTTATTATAATTTTAAATATTAACTAAAGCCTAAAGGGCCAAAGCCATATTAGCAAAACTAAATGGGCTTTTAAATTGAATGGGCTGCTATTTATTTTTAATGTACGGGCTGCTATTTATTTTTTAATGTACGGGCTGCACTTAATTAAGGGTTTAATTAGGTATAGGGATGTGGGGATGCAGCCGCATTAAAAAAGGCTGGCCTCCTTTATAATTTTTTTTTTTTTTTTTGCTTTAAATATATAAAAAAAAAAAAAAAAATCAATTTGGGGGTACAGCTGTACCCCCATGTTCTATTCTCCCTCCGCCTCTGGTGGGCGACGGTGGTTGCCGGAGTTGGGGCGGCGACAACTTCTTCATCTCCAATTAGGTTTAGGATTAGAATTAGAGTTATGATTAGTATTTAGGGAGTGTATCTATCTTGTATTTTATTTAAAGGACAAAATAAGTATTTTGCGTAAATATTTGATTAAAAAAATGGAAGGGAAGTGCATTAAACAAAGCAGGAGGGATATATATCCCCACGCCTTTTCATTTTGCATACCCAAGCAATCAAGAATGCGCTGATATCTATGAACATATCATATCTTAACTAATTCAAATTAAATGGTAGATTTTATGTATTTTGATCATTTTGTATACAAATGATTTAATGATGATTTAGATCTATAGATTTTAAATTTACAATTCAAATTCACTCAATTTATTTGGATTAAATAGTAAATAAATGACTTTTAAATACTTAAATTTATGTCTATAATTTCTTTAGTTAAAATTGAGAGAATTTTAAATTCTCATTAAAACCATGTCATTTAAAATTCATCTATTTTTCAATCATTTCTTTTAAAATGTCTTCTCAAATCAAATCCCCACATCCAAACACTGCCTAATGTGTTTTTGCGCGTTTGATATAAACTTTAATTTAGGTCAAATTATCCATCTATCTTAAACCTAATTACCCATCTATTTTTAACTAATCAACCCTATCAAACTGGAAATAAATTACTATATCCCTTTCTCGAACCGGAATTATGTGTCATGAAATATACTGTTGAGAGGGTCAAACAAATGTCCCACATCGAAAAGGCATAAAAGGATTTATGACTATAAAAAGGGTGGGAATAATATCCCTATTGGTATGAGGCCTTTTGGGGAAACTCAAAAGCAAAGTCGTGAGGGTTTGGCAATCCCAAAGCGGAAAATATCATACCAAGTATGGAATACTACGGAGGATCCAGCCCGAGGACTCTAACAAGTGGTATCAGAGCGGGGTCCATAATCCTGACGAATGTGCCCGGTGTCAAAAATAGTAGGACGGACTAACCCTTTGGAGAAACGATAGAGACTCTGTAAGCTGAGAAAAGGTGACCGTCTCGGGTGGACTAGACTGAGTTGTCTAGTTAGGATCGGGTCGTTTGAGGGGAGGTTGTGTTGTGTGCGTGGTCCTTTGTTTGAAGAGGAGGATTGTTGAGAGGTCAAACAAATGTCCCACATTGGAAAGGCATTGAAGGATTTATGGCTATAAAAAGGATGAGAATAGTATCCCCATTGGTATGAGGCCTTTTGGGGAAACTCAAAAGCAAAGCCGTGAGGGTTTGGCAAACCCAAAGCGGACAATATCATACCAAGTGGGGAATACTACGTAGGATCCAGCCCGAGGACCCTAACAAGTGGTAAACATGTCTGCTGGATTCTCACTTCCAAGGATTTTCACAAGCTGCAAGATCTTCTTCTCCAAAAGGTGACGAATGTAGTGATACTTCAACCCAACATGCTTTGTCCTTGAGTGGACGCCGGATTCTTAGCAAGAAATATAGCACTTTGACTATCACTGAAAAGAGTGTTATTCTCATGCTCCTTCCCAAGTTCTCCCAAGAAATTTTGCAACTACACCATCTCCTTACTTGCCTCTGTCACAGCTACATATTCTGCGTCAGTAGTGGACAATGCAACAACCTTCTGCAACTTAGAAGTCCAAGATATAACAGTACCACCATAAGTAAAGACATACCTGGTTGTACTTCTTCTCCCATCAAGGTCGTTTGATGCCAAGTCTGCATCCACATAACCCACCAGCTCCATACTATTGCCTTTGAAAACAAGGCCTTGTCTGTGGTACCTCTCAAGTATCACAGGACCCACTTGACTACTTCCCAATGTTGCTTGCCCGAATCACTCATGAATCGGCTTACTACTCCCACTGCATGAGCAATGTCTGGTCTCGTACACACCATGTCATACATGATGCTACCAATCGCTGAGGCATACGGAACATTCAACATCTGGGCACGTTCCTCCTTTCTCTTAGGGGACTCCCTTCTTGAAAGCTTGAACTGACTGCCCAACGGAACACTCACGAGCTTCAACTTTGACATGTTGAATCTTTCTAGGTCCTTCTAAATGTGACTCGCTTGCGAAAGATACACACTTCCTTTCGCCTTATCACGTTCAATCCTCATACCCAAAATTTGTTTGGCCTCTCTGAGATCCTTCATAGAGAACCGTTCGTATAATTGCCCCTTCAGCTTGTTCATTTCTCTTGCATCAGCTCCTATGATCAACATGTCATCAACATATAACAAGAGAATAAGAAAGTTTTTGTCAAACCTCTTGTAGGAGCAACAGTGATCTGCGTGGCATTTTTGGTAGTCGATCTGCGTGGCATTTTTGGTAGCGGATCCAGGATTTCGAATTCGGGGGTACGAAAAATATTAAGCAAAATACAAGTATTTAATAAGAAGTCATACGATTCGAGAAAATTTAAAAAAAAATTACATCACGTTCAAATCAAATTACAGCTGAGACCGACGAAGCCTCATGTTTTGAAAACGGTCTATGATATCATCATCAGAAATTTGTAGAAACACGTCTTTCTCAATAAAAGTAATCAAACTATCATTTAGTAATTGATCACCCATACTATTTCGCAACTTATTTTTTACATAAGTCATTCCGGAAAATACTCTTTCCACACTTGCAGTAGCTACCGGGAGAATCAACATCAACTTGATGAGCAAATAAATTGTTGGATAATTCATATGCTTCTTTGTCTCGACAAGCTTCATCGAGAGAGCACCAAGATCACGCAAACCCCGAAACCTACCATCTCTTCGCATGTCTTCAATGAATATGTCAAGTTGACATTCAAGAGCCATCACATCAATACTTGTAAACTCGGAGGGATAAAATGTGGCAAGTTTGAGTATTTTCTTCTTATCAAAAGAAGAGAAATCATCTTTGGGACTTAAGCATGACATGCATATAAGTAACTCTGTATTCATCTCATCAAACCGATCATTGAGTTCTCTAAGATGTAAATCAATCAATTCAATGAAAATTTCAACTCGAAAATGTTGAAGGTTCGTACCTTGTTTAACAAAACGCCTTGATCTTCCTCGTGGAATGTAAGGAGCATCCATATCGGGAACCACAATGTCATACTTAGTGCAAAATGAAGTAACCTTATCCAAGAGAGGTTCCCATCCATTATCTCTTGTTTTTTGCAACATAACCTTTGTTAACGAAACAAGAGACATAACATTGACAATATCTTGATCTCTTCTTTGTAAAGCATTACACAAATTATTAGAGTAACCAAAGACAAGTTCTGTCAAGTGTGCCATAAAAATAAAGTCAAAAGACTCAAATGAGTACAAAATTGATTGAGCTTTTATCCTATCCTCTGAACTTAAAGCGGTCTTCCCAATCATCTCAAGCACCTCAACAATTGTAGAAAACAAGTCAATAGTATTCAAAAGAGTCTTATAATGAGATCCCCAACGAGTGTCACCGGGCCTTCTCAAACCAAGTTCTTGATTCAAACCTGATCCACTCTCAATTTCTCCCATTTGCAAGGCTTCAACAACTTTTTTAGCTTGACTTTCCCGAATCATTTCTCTTCGCTTACAAGAAACTCCAACCACATTTAACAAGTTTGCAAGTGTCTCAAAAAGCCAACAACAATCATTGTTATTTTTAGTGACGGCAACAAGAGTTAATTGGAGTTGATGAGCAAAACAATGAACATAGTAGGCACATGGAGTATCCTTCATAATCAAAGTCTTAAGACCATTTATTTCACCTTTCATATTGCTAGCCCCATCATACCCTTGCCCTCGAATTCTAGATGGACTCAATGAATGTTCCACAAGCAAAGACATAATTGCACATTTAAGTGACAAAGCAGTGGTATCACCAACATGTACAAGTCCAAGAAATCGCTCCACTACCATTCCCCTTTTACCATCAACAAAACGCAAACAAAGGGCTAATTGTTCCTTTTGAGATACATCACTTGACTCATCGGCTAATATAGCAAAATAATCATCACCAAGCTCTTCATTAATAATGTGCTTAGTTGTTTCTTTAGCACAACAATTAATGATATCTTTTTGAATCATGGGAGATGTCATTTGGCTATTTCCTGGAGCATTTTCAAAAACAACCTTTTTAACATCCTCTTTATGTTCTGCAAGCCATTTCAAAAGTTCAACAAAATTTCCCCTATTAATTGATTCTCCACTCTCATCATGTCCACGACATGCTAACCCTTGACGTAAAAGAAATCTCAAACAAGAAAGTGAAGCTTTCAAACGAGATGCATATTCACTTCGAATCACTTCACTTGCACTATCAAAAACACGAACAATAGAATTTTTTTTTGAATCTCTTAAATTTCCATATTTCTCATAAGCAAGATTGTGAGAACTTTTAACACCACCAACATGCTTGTCAAATCTAATTGGTTTATTCCATGACCTAAACCCTTCATTAACAAAAGCATCTCCCCCAACACTAATTTCAACTTCATTCTTAAATAAGTAACAAACAAAACAAAATGCCGCATTTTTCTCAATACTATATTCAAGCCAATCATATTTTTTGAACCAAACGACACTAAATCGACGCATACCTCCAAGATCTCTTTGAGGGAAGTCATGAGTTTTGGGTTGACATGGTCCTTTAAGAATATATGCTCTTCTCACCGCATTTCGTTGATTTGGAGGATAATCCATTATGCTTATTCTTTTTCCGGGATCATTGGGAAGAAGTTCAACATCATATAACAATTCTTCCTCCTCCAATTGTGCACTTGAACCACTTATACTCCTTTTATTTTCTTGAATTTGAGGTGAATTAAACGATGAGGTTGAAGAAGACTCCATATCAATTGGAGAAGACTCATCTATTTGGGAAGTGCAAGGAGCTTCTTGAGATTTCATTCTCTTGAACATAAATTCACGAAGATTGGGTTGTTTTTTCGTTGTTTTGAGTTTCTTTGAGATAAATTTATCTTTCGTCATTTCCTAATTGAAGTAAATAGTAAATTAGCAATTATAATTTCACAATGAAAAACAATTCAAATCATTATCTATTTCAAATTTTAAACTAAATTAATTTAGCAAAATATAACAAATGAGCAATTATAATACCAACCCTATTACCTAAATCCCTAATTTATATTTCATATACTGATATACCCAATAAGGCAATAACCCAAATAAATTCATTCATAAACAATAACCAAAACAATAAGTACAATAAATATATTTAACAAAATATTAATTAAAAATTACTTACCTTTGTTGGTAATAGAGAAAATGAAAAAAAAATTGAGTATGTGCGCCCACCAACAGAATGTTGTCGTCTGTCGCTTTGAGGAAGGAGAAGTTATTATAATTTTAAATATTAACTAAAGCCTAAAGGGCCAAAGCCATATTAGCAAAACTAAATGGGCTTTTAAATTGAATGGGCTGCTATTTATTTTTAATGTACGGGCTGCTATTTATTTTTTAATGTACGGGCTGCACTTAATTAAGGGTTTAATTAGGTATAGGGATGTGGGGATGCAGCCGCATTAAAAAAGGCTGGCCTCCTTTATAATTTTTTTTTTTTTTTGCTTTAAATATATAAAAAAAAAAAAAAATCAATTTGGGGTACAGCTGTACCCCCATGTTCTATTCTCCCTCCGCCTCTGGTGGGCGACGGTGGTTGCCGGAGTTGGGGCGGCGGCAACTTCTTCATCTCCAATTAGGTTTAGGATTAGAATTAGAGTTATGATTAGTATTTAGGGAGTGTATCTATCTTGTATTTTATTTAAAGGACAAAATAAGTATTTTGCGTAAATATTTGATTAAAAAAATGGAAGGGAAGTGCATTAAACAAAGCAGGAGGGATATATATCCCCACGCCTTTTCATTTTGCATACCCAAGCAATCAAGAATGCGCTGATATCTATGAACATATCATATCTTAACTAATTCAAATTAAATGGTAGATTTTATGTATTTTGATCATTTTGTATACAAATGATTTAATGATGATTTAGATCTATAGATTTTAAATTTACAATTCAAATTCACTCAATTTATTTGGATTAAATAGTAAATAAATGACTTTTAAATACTTAAATTTATGTCTATAATTTCTTTAGTTAAAATTGAGAGAATTTTAAATTCTCATTAAAACCATGTCATTTAAAATTCATCTATTTTTCAATCATTTCTTTTAAAATGTCTTCTCAAATCAAATCCCCACATCCAAACACTGCCTAATGTGTTTTTGCGCGTTTGATATAAACTTTAATTTAGGTCAAATTATCCATCTATCTTAAACCTAATTACCCATCTATTTTTAACTAATCAACCCTATCAAACTGGAAATAAATTACTATATCCCTTTCTCGAACCGGAATTATGTGTCATGAAATATACTGTTGAGAGGGTCAAACAAATGTCCCACATCGAAAAGGCATAAAAGGATTTATGACTATAAAAAGGGTGGGAATAATATCCCTATTGGTATGAGGCCTTTTGGGGAAACTCAAAAGCAAAGTCGTGAGGGTTTGGCAATCCCAAAGCGGAAAATATCATACCAAGTATGGAATACTACGGAGGATCCAACCCGAGGACTCTAACAAGTGGTATCAGAGCGGGGTCCATAATCCTGACGAATGTGCCCGGTGTCAAAAATAGTAGGACGGACTAACCCTTTGGAGAAACGATAGAGACTCTGTAAGCTGAGCAAAGGTGACCGTCTCGGGTGGACTAGACTGAGTTGTCTAGTTAGGATCGGGTCGTTTGAGGGGAGGTTGTGTTGTGTGCGTGGTCCTTTGTTTGAAGAGGAGGATTGTTGAGAGGTCAAACAAATGTCCCACATTGGAAAGGCATTGAAGGATTTATGGCTATAAAAAGGATGAGAATAGTATCCCCATTGGTATGAGGCCTTTTGGGGAAACTCAAAAGCAAAGCCGTGAGGGTTTGGCAAACCCAAAGCGGACAATATCATACCAAGTGGGGAATACTACGTAGGATCCAGCCCGAGGACCCTAACAAGTGGTAAACATGTCTGCTGGATTCTCACTTCCAAGGATTTTCACAAGCTGCAAGATCTTCTTCTCCAAAAGGTGACGAATGTAGTGATACTTCAACCCAACATGCTTTGTCCTTGAGTGGACGCCGGAATCTTAGCAAGAAATATAGCACTTTGACTATCACTGAAAAGAGTGTTATTCTCATGCTCCTTCCCAAGTTCTCCCAAGAAATTTTGCAACTACACCATCTCCTTACTTGCCTCTGTCACAGCTACATATTCTGCGTCAGTAGTGGACAATGCAACAACCTTCTGCAACTTAGAAGTCCAAGATATAACAGTACCACCATAAGTAAAGACATACCTGGTTGTACTTCTTCTCCCATCAAGGTCGTTTGATGCCAAGTCTGCATCCACATAACCCACCAGCTCCATACTATTGCCTTTGAAAACAAGGCCTTGTCTGTGGTACCTCTCAAGTATCACAGGACCCACTTGACTACTTCCCAATGTTGCTTGCCCGAATCACTCATGAATCGGCTTACTACTCCCACTGCATGAGCAATGTCTGGTCTCGTACACACCATGTCATACATGATGCTACCAATCGCTGAGGCATACGGAACATTCAACATCTGGGCACGTTCCTCCTTTCTCTTAGGGGACTCCCTTCTTGAAAGCTTGAACTGACTGCCCAACGGAACACTCACGAGCTTCAACTTTGACATGTTGAATCTTTCTAGGTCCTTCTAAATGTGACTCGCTTGCGAAAGATACACACTTCCTTTCGCCTTATCACGTTCAATCCTCATACCCAAAATTTGTTTGGCCTTTCTGAGATCCTTCATAGAGAACCGTTCGTATAATTGCCCCTTCAGCTTGTTCACTTCTCTTGCATCAGCTCCTATGATCAACATGTCATCAACATATAACAAGAGAATAAGAAAGTTTTTGTCAAACCTCTTGTAGGAGCAACAGTGATCTGCGTGGCATTTTTGGTAGTCGATCTCCATCATGAAGCTGTCAAACTTTATGCACCACTGCTTTGGAGCTTGTTTCAGGCCATACAAACTCTTCTTTAACTTGCATACAAGTTCCTCCTTTCCCTTCTCTATGAACCCCTCAGGCTGTGTCAAGTACAACTCCTCCACCAAGTCACCGTGGAGGAATGTCGTCTTCACATCCATCTGATGCAATAATAAGTTTTCTGCAACTACTATACTCAACGCCATTCTAATAGTGGTCAGTTTCACAACTGGAGTAAAGACATCAGTATAATCAATACCATGTCGCTGCTCAAACCCCTTAACAACCAGCCGGGCTTTGTAATGTTTGCTACCATCAACTTCATTCTTGATTCGGTAGACCCACTTGCAGTGAAAAATCTTATTGCCCTTTGGGAGCTCAACAAGTTCCCAAGTGTCGTTCAACAGAAGAGATGCTAACTCACCATCCATAGCAACTCTCCACTTCTGTTTATCTGCACCCTACTCTGCCTCTGCATAGCATTCAGGTTCACCACTAGCATTCAGGTTCACTATTGTTGGAGTGTGGAGCCTGGATTGATCCTAACGGGCTTGGAGTGTAGGGCAAGTTTGATCCTAACGGGCCTGGAGTGTGGAGCAAGTTTGACTCTAATGGGCTTGGAGTGTAGGGCAAGTTTGACTCTAATGGACTTAGGGTTAGGACAAGTTTTCAATTAAAAATAGATGTTCTCTTTTTGTAATCAGTGCACATCCGAAAAATGTAGTGAAATACCTGGCTTGGCATCGCCCCCAGACGTAGTCGCAAGACGAACTGGGTAAACAAATCTCGTATTATTTTCTTTTCGTCATCGTGTGCGTGTATTTATTCCTAACAACTGGTATCAAGAGTCTCGGGTTCAAATGGAGTAGTCACGATGAGCGACGAGAAGATTTCAATCAAGCAGTTTGACGGATCGAATTTCAATTTCTGGAAGATGCAGATCGATGATTACTTTTATGGTAAAGATCTGTACGTGCCCCTAGAGGAGAAGGAGAAACCCGAAAAGATGGAACATAAGGATTGGAATATGTTGAATAGAAAGGCGATAAGTGTGATACGTTTATCGTTGTCCATGAATGTAGCCTATCACACGACTAAAGTCAAGTCTGCAAGAGAGATGTTGCAGATCTTGGAGGAGATGTATTTGAAGCCCACAACGGCGAACAAGGTTCATCTGAACAAACGGTTGTTCAACCTCAGCATGTCGGAGAGCACAACCATGCAGCAACACCTGAACGAGAAGAAGTACATGAAAGGGATAAATTGTAGAGATTTACATATGGACAATTTAGGAAGATACATGATAAAATAAAATAGTTAAACAAGTCAATTGATCAATTGTAGAAATTTGATTCGGGTGGAATTTACACACTTTAGATGCACATGTGAAGCTCATTTTGATGTTGATTTCATTGATTTATGGGTTGATTATCATTGTTTTGGTCGAAATAAGAGAAAGGTGGTGTTTTGTCGATTTTGTAGGTAAAGCGATGGAATTTGGGAGCAAAACACATACTACACGTCATTGGATCGGAAAGAGGAGTGAACCATTGGATCCGACTCGAAAAATGGAGTGGAATAGTAAAAATAATCGAGTCGATCGGAGGTCGGAAGCTCAAGATACGGAGGGACACAATTTGAGGACGAAAACGAAGGAGTCAATACGAAGTATTGGCCCTGCCGGGCCACATTTCCCGCCCGGCCGGGCTATAAAATGATGAGATTTTGGCCATTTACGAAGGTTTGGCCCGGCCGGGCCACTTACCCCCTGTTTTTGCAACTTTTGTCCAACACTCCCACCCGGCCGGGCCAACTCATTTTCGGTGCCAAACTTGCAATTCTTACACCCAAACCCTACCCCAACACTATAAATACCTCCATTCTTAAATTCAAAACCATCTTACCCCTTTCGCAAGAAGTTCTACACACAATCACACACATTTGGAGGTTTTCATCATCTACTCTTCAATTCTTCATCAAATCAAGAAAGGATGCCACCATTAGCTTGAGAATTTCATTCCTCACCATACAATAGTCTAAGCTTTCTTTTCCTTTCACTTTTTATTGCTTTTACCTTAGTTTTCTTTGTAGTTAGATTATGTTGTTGATTGGCTAGAACACTTTTGGTTCTAGAGCCTTGTAAATACTTTTGTTGAAGTTTATGAATTAATGTTTTGCTTATTTGGTGTTTGTGTGACTTAATTCTATTTGGATGCTTGATTTTCATTGCAAAGCATGTCATTATTGTACAATGGTGATATGTTAATCTTAGTTAATTGAATTAGGTTGAGAAATCTATTTTGATTAATTGATTACAAACATTTGACCTAATTTTATTGTGAGATTGAAAGATGATCAATGATTAGGAAGATGTGTGATGATCCTATGAGCTTAATTGGGTTCTATTGTGCAATTTAGGTAGAGATACTAAGTTGTGTGATATTTCCTTTGGATTATTTGGATTGAAGAAACTTTTAATTCATTATTATGTGATCAATCTTATAGACAAAGCATGAACACCACTTAAGTAGATAATTAGTCATATATGGATTCATTAGTATTACATGTGCTTTAGAACCTACTTTCTCTTAATTGAGTTTTAATCGTATTTCTCTCGTTTTGTTATTTGCATGAGCATTCATTGATCGATGTTCATATTAATCTTTTAATTGTTTACTTGTGACAACTTTGGGTAGATAATTAGGGGTAATTGCAACATTTCCACTTTATCGATCATGTTTACTTAAAACTTACATCGACAAACTCCACTTTTATACTATACCTCCTCGTGGGATCGACCTCGTACTTAGTTCATTACAATATACACCGTATACTTGCGGTCGTGTATTTTAGAGTTTCTAAATACGTGAATCAAGTTTATGGCGCCGTTGCCGGGGAGGTTTTGTAGTTCTAGCGTGTAGGTCGATAGAGTTTTAGTCTAGACACTTTACTTGCTTTCCTTATTTGCAAAAATCCCAAAAATATTTGTGTTTATTATTTTGATCTTACTTGCAATTCTCACTCTCGTTTGAACTTTTGATAGACATGGCCTATGATCACCCGAGCTATGAGAGATCGACAAGTGTTGCTACCTTTAGACCCGGAAATCGAAGCTCGTTGTCGAAGGCAAAATGCCGAAAGAAGAAGAATTGATTTAGAAGCCATGAATAGAAGAGAGAATCCAATAGTGGAAGAGGTTGAGGAAGAAGTTGAGAATCAAGGGCCAAATGTAGAGGAAAGAGATAGAGTACCAAGGGTGAATGAGGAACATGGGCATCAAAGGGTTTTGAGGGATCACTTTCGCCCTATTCCAAGACCGTACGGAGGAGCGGGTAGGGAACCCGTGGATGCCCACAATTTCGAACTCAAGCCGGCATTGATAGTCATGGTCCAAAACAACCAATTCGGAGGACTATCCAAAGAAGATCCCAACCTCCACTTATCTCAATTCCTAGAGATAAGTGGAACAGTTAAGATCAACTGTGTCCCTCAAGACTACATCCGTTTGCAACTATTTCCATTCTCCCTCCGAGACCGAGCAAAATAATGGTACCTCTCTCTCGATTTGAGGACCATTGAAAATTGGGCCGACCTTGTTGATGCATTCCTAATGAAGTATTTCCCTCCGAGCAATATTATCCAAATTCGAGGGGAGATATCTTCATTTAGGCAAGACGATGATGAGTCATTGGCCGAAATCGAATTTCCCTCGTTTGTTGATTTTGTAGGTAAAACGATGGAATTTGGAGCAAAACACATACCACAAGTGATAGGACTGGAAAGAGGAGTGCACAGTTGGATTCGTCTCGAAAAATGGAGTGGATTAGCCAATGGAATCAAGTCAATCCGACACCCGAGGCGAAAGATATGCACGAAACGAGAAAGGCCGAAATCGAAGAACAAGGCAACTCGGCCGAGTGAGGTTACTCGGCCGAATCTGCGAGTTTCGGCTCTACTGCGCACTCGGCCGAGTGAGGTTACTCGGCCGAATCTGCGAATTTGGGTTTTACTGCGCACTCGGCCGAGTAACCCAACTCGGCCAAGTTGAATTGAAGGCTTTGAAGACCACTCGGCCGAGTAAGCCAACTCGGCCGAGTAACGCGCAATCCCTGTTTTTGTGATGTTCAACTAACACCCCAACTCGGCCGAGTGACCCCAACTCGGCTGAGTCACTCCCAAATTCGGTGCCAAACGCGTGTTTTCTCCATTTTTGAAGGACTAACTTGCAAATATCACACCTAAACCCTACCCCAACACTATAAATTCCCCATTTCTTAAATTTCACACCATCTTACCCCTCTCTCAAGAATTCTTTCACACATCAACACACATTTGGAGGTTTTGGGCCATATCTTCTTCAATTCACCACCAATTCATGCAAGGAAGGAGCCACTAGCTTGGGAATTCAATTCCCCACCACACCACAGTCTAAGCTTTCTCTTATTTTCAGTTTTTAGTGCTTTGATCTTTGTTTTGATTGTAATTCAAACATGTGGTTGATTGGCTAGAACACTTTTGGTTCTAGAGCCTTGTACATACTTTTGATGATATCTATGGATTAATATTTGTTTAATTGGTGTTTGTGTGGCTTAATTCTATTTGGATGCTTGGTGTTTGTTGCAAAACATGTCATTATGTGTACAATGGTGATGTGTTGATCATAGTTAGTTGAATTAGGTTGAGAAATCTAGTTTGATTAATTGATTGCAAGCATTTGACCTAATTTTATTGTGAGATTGAAAGATGATCAATGATTAGGAAGATGTGTGATGATCTTAGGGGCTTGATTGGGTCTTATTGTACAACTTAGGTAGAGATACTAGGTTGTGTAGTATTTCCTTTGAATTACTTGGATCGAAAGGACTTTTAATTCATTATGTTGTGATCAATCTTATAGACAAAGCATGAACACCATTTGAATAGGCATTTAACCATAGTTGGATTCATTAGTAGTGCATGTGCTCTAGGACCTACTTTCTCTTAATTGAGTTTACATCCATTTTATTTTCGTTTTGTGATTTGTATGCCATTTGATCGATTTTATCTTTGCTCTTTGTTGCTTATTCGTGACACTTGGTAGGTAACTTTAGAGTAAATCATCACTTTCAAAATTTCGATCACGTCTACTTAGAATTCGAATAGCAAACTACCACTTTTACGCTTAGCCTTCTCGTGGGATCGACCTCGTGCTTATCACGCTACAATAGACGCCGTATACTTGCGGTTGTTTATTTAGTGTTGCATAACGCGTGTATCAAGTTTATGGCGCCGCTGCCGGGGAGGTTTTTATAAGCTCTAGAGTGTAGGCTAGGAGAGTTTTAGTTTAGACAATTTATTTGCTTTCTTTATTTGAAAAAATCCAAAAATATTTGAGTTTGTTATCTTGATCTTAATTACAATTCTCACTCTCGTTTGTTCTTTTGATAGACATGGTTTATGATCACACGATCTAGGAGGAACCACCAAGAAGTGCTACCTTTAGATCCGGAGATTGAGGCCAATTGTCGAAGAAGGAACGCCGAAAGGAGAAGACTAGAGTTGGAAAGAATGAACCGAAGGGAAAATCCGGTTGAAGAAGAGGAGGAACTTGAGAATCACGGGGTCGAAGGAGTCGAGGAACCTAACGGGAATGGAGGTAACCGACCTCAAGGGGTGCTAAGGGACAACTTTCATCGTAGAGTTGAAGAGAACATTGGGATGGAAAGAAATGTAGAGCAACGGGAGGAAAACGGGAATCAACGAGTTTTGAGAGACCATTTCCGCCCTATCCCAAGGCCCTATGGAGGAGCAGGTCGGGAACCCGTTGATGCTCATAACTTTGAGCTCAAGCCGGCCCTAATCATGATGGTTCAAAACAACCAATTTGGAGGGTTGTCAAAGGAGGATCCTAACCTCCATTTATCTCAATTCTTAGAGATAAGTGGAACGGTTAAGATCAACCGAGTCCCTCAAGATTACATCCGCTTGCAACTCTTCCCCTTCTCACTCCGTGATCGTGCAAAACAATGGTACATGTCTCTTGATCTAAGGACAATCGAAAATTGGGCCGACCTTGTAGATGCCTTCCTTATGAAGTACTTTCCTCCAAGAAAGACCATCAAGATAAAAGGAGAGATTTCTTCATTTATGCAAGATGATGATGAGTCGTTAGCCGAGGCTTGGGAACGCTTCAAGGATCTCATAAGGAGTTGTCCTCAACACGGGTTCTCAAGAGACCAATTGATTTGCTATTTCTGCAACGGGATGGACCATCGTACGAGAGGGATGGTGGATGCCTCGGCCGGTGGAGGTTCTTTGCTAGGAAAGACGACGGATGAGGGTTATGTGCTTCTAGAGGAGATGGCAAAGAACGGAAACCAATGGCCATCCGAGAGAAGGCAAGCCCGGAAAGTTGCTTCCACTAAGGAGTCGGATGATTTTGCTACTCTATCCAACAAGATGGATAAGTTGACTTCGATGATGGCGGCCAAGTCATTAATGGGACCTAGTGATGATCAATATGAAGAGGCTCATTATATGAACAATCAAAGGGACCGTAATTTTCGAGAAAGAGGTTGGAACGAGAGGCAAAATCCCCCTAACCCAAATCATTACCATCCCGGATTGAGGCAACATGAGAACTTCTCTTATGCCAACACAAGGAATGCCATCATCCCACCTCCAAATTTCAATGTGAGAGATGGAGCTATTGTGGAGTCTTCATCAAAGCTATCATTGGAGGATATGTTTGGTGCTTTCATGGGGGAAACCAAGAACTTCATGAGAGAAACTAGGGAGAATGCAAACATAACCCGACAAAGACTTGATGAACAAGGGGAAATGATCAAGAACGTGGCAAATAATGTGAAAGCCATAGAGAAGCAAGTGAGTCAACTTTCTAATGTCATCGGTAGTCAACACACTCCGGGGCAATTTCCTTCAAACACGGAGCTCAACCCTAAGGAGCATTGCAAAGCTATTAAACTAAGAAGTGGGACGAGCTACGATGGGCCAAAGATGCCACAAGAGGAGGAAATGGTAATGGCACCCGAGGATGTCGACAAAGAAGATGGACAAGAGAAAGAGAGGCAAGAGGAGATAGTGAGGGAAGAAGAGAAAGTAGAGGAGAAGAAGAGTGAGGAGGCAATCCCTCCTCAAGACAAAGGCAAGAATGTGGTACCTCTCCCATACCCTCAAAGGTTGAAGAAGAAGGGCTTGGACAACAAATTTGCCAAGTTTGTAGAGATGTTCAAAAAGATCCACATCAACATTCCCTTCGCCGAGGCTCTAGAACAAATGCCTCATTACTCCAAGTTTTTGAAAGAAATCATGTCAAACAAGAGGAAGATGGTGGAGTATGAAACGGTGCATTTGACCGAAGAATGTAGCTCAATCATTCAAGCAAAGCTACCTCAAAAACTTAGAGTCCCCGGATCTTTCACTTTACCATGTGTCATCGGGGATGGAGGTACATTTCGAGCTTTGTGTGATTTGGGAGCGAGCATTAATCTCATGCCCTTGTCCATATTCAAGTCACTTGGTTTGGGAAAGCTTACACAAACCACAATGAGCCTTATATTGGCGGATAGATCCGTAACATACCCTTTGGGTATAGTGGAAGATGTGTTGGTTAAGGTTGATAAGTTTATATTCCCGGTGGACTTTGTAGTGTTGGATATGGAGGAAGATAAGTATGTTCCATTGATTTTGGGAAGGCCATTCTTGGCAACCGGTGGGGCTAAAATTGATGTAAAGAAAGGAGTGCTAAAACTTCAAGTGAACGATGAGAAAGTCACGTTCAACATTTATAGAGCCATCAAAGTCCGGGATGATGAAGATGGAGCGTATGGGTACTCTAGAGGAGATCACCCTCCAAAGCCAATGAAAGAGAAGGTGGAAGAAGATTTCAAAATCAATGTTATGGAGGAGAACCCCAAGGAGAAGGATAAGGAATTAGAGATGGGCAAGAAGGCCAAGTTTGGGGGAGTTTTCTTCAAAAACTCCCCCAAATCAAGAAAAGCTACTTGTGCAAATTTGGGGATGAATGAGGCATCAACATCCTATGACATGATTGAAGAGCCGGATGGGCTAGCTAGTGGATGCTTCAATGGTTTTAAGAAGTTTGGATGGGGAAAGAAGTGCAAGAGCAAGGAGGATGATGGGGTGACTTGATATCCCCCTCAAGGAAGAACCGTCCGGCATAGGACGTTAAAAATAGCGCTTCTTGGGAGGCAACCCAAGGTTTTATTGCTTTGTGTTTTTATTGTTTTAGTAGTATTGATAGCTTAGTTACTTTGTAGGTATGGATGAGGAGAATTGTGGATACCGTGTTTTGGAGAATGAAGAAGAAGCAAGGCCAACTTTGGAGAAAGAAAGCAAGTGATGCAATGGTGATCTTTGAAGAAGCATTGGATGTGCAAGGAGGGAGGTAACAACTTGTAGCCCCAAACTTAGAATTTATACATAGTAAAATTCTAAGTTTGGGGGAGTTATTTTTCTTTTATTTTTCTACTAGTTGTTACCCTTGCACCGGTTTGTCATTCTACTTGTGTCACATTTTGCACCGGCGCACATTTGACTTTCACATGCATAGATTGTTTAAGTTGGTTTTGATCATATGTTGGGTAGTGGACCTTTGGTGAAATGTGAGCATGAATAGTCATTGGAATCCATTGTTGAGTAGTTGTGGTGATGTTTATTTGCTTTGAATGTAAGCATGATTGATGTTGGATATAGTATCATGTTGTGTTCATATTTGTGATATTTGATAGCATGGATGCATGATATGTTGTTGTTTGGGAACGTTTGATGAATGTGAGAGTTCTATTGAATAAACCGGTGAGAATTGAGCCTTAAATCGAGCATGTAATCCGGTTTAGTTCATTTGAGAGTGGACTATGTTATTGCTAGTAATCCTAAAACTTGCCTAAGTTCTTGTTTGAAAGCATGATTGTGTGAAATTTTGTGATGTGATATAGGCCATCTTGTTCTAAAAAGAGTCACTTAGCCAAAATTTTCCAAAACCGAAGTACTTTTACGTAGTTAGCCCCTTGAGCTTAATTCCTCATTTTCTTGGCAAACTACAATGTTAACCACTTAGCCTTTTTGAGCCTTTTGATTCCTATATCTAGTGGGGAATAAAAGACAAAGTGGAAAACATGTGCTTGAATAAATGTCTTTGGTAAAAAGAAAAGTTGGAAAAGTTGAAAGAAGAAAAAGAGAAAGATGAAAAGAAAATCAAGGAAAAGAGGGACAAAGAGCCCCAAAGCTTGAAAAGAAAAAAAAAATATATGGTTCAAAAGATGAGGTGATGAATGCTTGAAAAAGAATTGAAAAAGAAAAGTGAAGATGTACACAGTAAAATTCTAAGTTTGGGGGAGTTTTTTTTCTTTTATTTTTTTATTAGTTGTTACCCTTGCACCGGTTCGTCTTTCTACTTGTGTTACATTTTGCACCAGCGCACACCTTGTTTTCATATGATTATATTGTTTGAGTTGGTTTAGTTTATTTGTTGGGTAGTGGATTTGTGGTGAAATGTGAACATGGATAATCTTTGGAATCCATAGTTGAGTAGTTGTGGTGATGTCTATTTGCTTTGAATGTATGCATGATTGGTGATGGGTAGTAGTATCATGTTGTATTCATATTTGTGATCTTTGGTGGCATGAATGCATGATGTGTTGTTGTTTGGGGACATTTGATGAATGTGAGAGTCCTATTGAATAAACCGGTGAAAATTGAGCCTTAAATCGAACATATAATCCGGTTTAGTTCATTTGAGAGTGGATTAGGTTATTGTTAGTGATCCTAGAACTTGCCCAAGTTCTTGTTTGAAAGCATGATTGTGTGAAACATTGTGATATGATATATGCCATCTTGTTCTAAAGAGTCACTTAGCCAAAAGTTCCTAAAACCGAAGTAATCTTCCGTAGTTAGCCCCTTTGAGCCTAATTCCTCATTTTCTTGGCAAACTACAATGTTAACCACTTAGCCTTTTTGAACCTTTGACACCTACATCTAGTGGGGGATAAAAGACAAAGTGGATAAACATGTGCTTGAACATCTTTGGTGAAAGGAGAAATTGAAAAAGTTGAAAGAAAAAGAGAAAAGATGAAAACAAAATCAATGGAAAAGAAAAGAGGGACAAAGAGCCCCAAAAGCTTCAAAAGAAAAATGTCTCAAAAAGATGAGGTGATGGATGCTGGTAAAAGAAAAGAAAATGAAAAGTGAGGATGGAGTTTGTAAATTTTGAAGGTGAAAGAACAAATTGTAAAACAGCAAACTTTGTCCTCCACTAGAAGAGTCACAATTCCCAAATTCACCCTACCTTGTCCAAAGAGCCGATGTTACATCCTTGATTAAGTCCTATTGATCACATTGTTGAACATTTGAATGTTGTAGAAAGTAGAATGTGGACAAGCATATGGTGATTGCATAGCATAACTTAATTGATGAGTGCATTATTATCCTCAATTTGTTTATGTGTTTGAGAGAAACACTTTATTATGTGAGTAGAGGACTTGAGCATTTGGATTATGTTTCTCATTCACAATGTGTTGTGTATTTGTGCATTCTTTGATCTATGAGTGTGAATTGCAATAATGAGCCTATGATCTTCATTGAGAAAGAAATATCACTACACTTTACTTTGCATGTGTGATTTGCATTGAATATTTCATTGTGATCATTCCACCCTCATTGCTTTAAGTGCTTAGTTGTTTGAGGACAAACAACATTTTAAGTTTGGGGGGGTTTGATTCGGGTGGAATTTACACACTTTAGATGCACATGTGAAGCTCATTTTGATGTTGATTTCATTGATTTATGGGTTGATTATCATTGTTTTGGTCGAAATAAGAGAAAGGTATTGTTTTGTCGATTTTGTAGGTAAAGCGATGGAATTTGGGAGCAAAACACATACTACAAGTTATTGGATCGGAAAGAGGAGTGAACCATTGAATCCGGCTCGAAAAATTGAGTGGAATAGCAAAAAGAATCGAGTCGATCGGAGGTCGGAAGCTCAAGATACGGAGGGACGAAGTTGGAGGACGAAAACGAAGGAGTCAATACGAAGTATTGGCCCGGCCGGGCCACATTTCCCGCCCGGTCGGGCGATAAAATGATGAAATTTTGGCCATTTACGAAGGTTTGGCTCGACCGGGCCACTTACCCCCTGTTTTTGCAACTTTTGTCCAACAGTCCCACCCGGCCGGGCCAACTCATTTTCGGTGTCAAACTAATATTTTCTCCATTTTCAAGGGACCAACTTGCAATTCTTACACCCAAACCCTACTCCAACACTATAAATACCTCCATTCTTAAATTCAAAACCATCTTACCCCTTTCGCAAGAAGTTCTACACACAATCACACACATTTGGAGGTTTCCATCATCTACTTCTTCAATTCTTCATCAAATCAAGCAAGGAGGCCACCATTAGCTTGGGAATTTCATTCCTCACCATACAATAGTCTAAGCTTTCTTTTCCTTTCACTTTTTATTGCTTTTACCTTAGTTTTCTTTGTAGTTAGATTATGTTGTTGATTGGCTAGAACACTTTTGGTTCTAGAGCCTTGTAAATACTTTTGTTGAAGTTTATGAATTAATGATTTGCTTATTTGGTGTTTGTGTAGCTTAATTCTATTTGGATGCTTGATTTTCATCCTAAATTTGTTTGTGTGTTTGAGAGAAACACTTTGTCATGTGAGTAGAGGACTTGAGCATTTAGATTATGTTTCCCCATTCACAATGTGTTGTGTGTTTATGCATTCTTTGGTCCATGAGTGTGAGTTGCAATAATGAGCCTATGACCTTCATTGAGAGATGCACTTTGAGAAAGAGGCATCATTACATCTACTTTGCATGTGTGAATTACATTGAATATTTCATTGTGATCATTCCACCCTCATTGCTTTAAGTGCTTAGTTGTTTGAGGACAAACAACATTTTAAGTTTGGGGGGTTTTGATTCGGGTGGAATTTACACAATTTTGAGGCACATGTGAAGCGTATTTTGATGTGGATTTCATTGATTTATGCATTGATTATGATTGTTTAAGCCGAAATGAGAGAAAGGTTATGTTTTGTTGATTTTGTAGGTAAAACGATGGAATTTGGAGCAAAACACATACCACAAGTGATAGGACTGGAAAGAGGAGTGCACAGTTGGATTCGTCTCGAAAAATGGAGTGGATTAGCCAATGGAATCAAGTCAATCCGACACCCGAGGCGAAAGATATGCACGAAACGAGAAAGGCCGAAATCGAAGAACAAGGCAACTCGGCCGAGTGAGGTTACTCGGCCGAATCTGCGAGTTTCGGCTCTACTGCGCACTCGGCCGAGTGAGGTTACTCGGCCGAATCTGCGAATTTGGGTTTTACTGCGCACTCGGCCGAGTAACCCAACTCGGCCAAGTTGAATTGAAGGCTTTGAAGACCACTCGGCCGAGTAAGCCAACTCGGCCGAGTAACGCGCAATCCCTGTTTTTGTGATGTTCAACTAACACCCCAACTCGGCCGAGTGACCCCAACTCGGCTGAGTCACTCCCAAATTCGGTGCCAAACGCGTGTTTTCTCCATTTTTGAAGGACTAACTTGCAAATATCACACCTAAACCCTACCCCAACACTATAAATACCCCACTTCTTAAATTTCACACCATCTTACCCCTCTCTCAAGAATTCTTTCACACATCAACACACATTTGGAGGTTTTGAGCCATATCTTCTTCAATTCACCACCAATTCATGCAAGGAAGGAGCCACTAGCTTGGGAATTCAATTCCCCACCACACCACAGTCTAAGCTTTCTCTTATTTTCAGTTTTTAGTGTTTTGATCTTTGTTTTGATTGTAATTCAAACATGTGGTTGATTGGCTAGAACACTTTTGGTTCTAGAGCCTTGTACATACTTTTGATGATATCTATGGATTAATATTTGTTTAATTGGTGTTTGTGTGGCTTAATTCTATTTGGATGCTTGGTGTTTGTTGCAAAACATGTCATTATGTGTACAATGGTGATGTGTTGATCATAGTTAGTTGAATTAGGTTGAGAAATCTAGTTTAATTAATTGATTGCAAGCATTTGACCTAATTTTATTGTGAGATTGAAAGATGATCAATGATTAGGAAGATGTGTGATGATCTTAGGGGCTTGATTGGGTCTTATTGTACAACTTAGGTAGAGATACTAGGTTGTGTAGTATTTCCTTTGAATTACTTGGATCGAAAGGACTTTTAATTCATTATGTTGTGATCAATCTTATAGACAAAGCATGAACACCATTTGAATAGGCATTTAACCATAGTTGGATTCATTAGTAGTGCATGTGCTCTAGGACCTACTTTCTCTTAATTGAGTTTACATCCATTTTATTTTCGTTTTGTGATTTGTATGCCATTTGATCGATTTTATCTTTGCTCTTTGTTGCTTATTCGTGACACTTGGTAGGTAACTTTAGAGTAAATCATCACTTTCAAAATTTCGATCACGTCTACTTAGAATTCGAATAGCAAACTACCACTTTTACGCTTAGCCTTCTCGTGGGATCGACCTCGTGCTTATCACGCTACAATAGACGCCGTATACTTGCGGTTGTTTATTTAGTGTTGCATAACGCGTGTATCAAGTTTATGGCGCCGCTGCCGGGGAGGTTTTTATAAGCTCTAGAGTGTAGGCTAGGAGAGTTTTAGTTTAGACAATTTATTTGCTTTCTTTATTTGAAAAAATCCAAAAATATTTGAGTTTGTTATCTTGATCTTAATTACAATTCTCACTCTCGTTTGTTCTTTTGATAGACATGGTTTATGATCACACGATCTAGGAGGAACCACCAAGAAGTGCTACCTTTAGATCCGGAGATTGAGGCCAATTGTCGAAGAAGGAACGCCGAAAGGAGAAGACTAGAGTTGGAAAGAATGAACCGAAGGGAAAATCCGGTTGAAGAAGAGGAGGAACTTGAGAATCACGGGGTCGAAGGAGTCGAGGAACCTAACGGGAATAGAGGTAACCGACCTCAAGGGGTGCTAAGGGACAACTTTCATCGTAGAGTTGAAGAGAACATTGGGATGGAAAGAAATGTAGAGCAACGGGAGGAAAACGGGAATCAACGAGTTTTGAGAGACCATTTCCGCCCTATCCCAAGGCCCTATGGAGGAGCAGGTCGGGAACCCGTTGATGCTCATAACTTTGAGCTCAAGCCGGCCCTAATCATGATGGTTCAAAACAACCAATTTGGAGGGTTGTCAAAGGAGGATCCTAACCTCCATTTATCTCAATTCTTAGAGATAAGTGGAACGGTTAAGATCAACCGAGTCCCTCAAGATTACATCCGCTTGCAACTCTTCCCCTTCTCACTCCGTGATCGTGCAAAACAATGGTACATGTCTCTTGATCTAAGGACAATCGAAAATTGGGCCGACCTTGTAGATGCCTTCCTTATGAAGTACTTTCCTCCAAGAAAGACCATCAAGATAAGAGGAGAGATTTCTTCATTTATGCAAGATGATGATGAGTCGTTAGCCGAGGCTTGGGAACGCTTCAAGGATCTCATAAGGAGTTGTCCTCAACACGGGTTCTCAAGAGACCAATTGATTTGCTATTTCTACAACGGGATGGACCATCGTACGAGAGGGATGGTGGATGCCTCGGCCGGTGGAGGTTCTTTGCTAGGAAAGACGACGGATGAGGGTTATGTGCTTCTAGAGGAGATGGCAAAGAACGGAAACCAATGGCCATCCGAGAGAAGGCAAGCCCGGAAAGTTGCTTCCACTAAGGAGTCGGATGATTTTGCTACTCTATCCAACAAGATGGATAAGTTGACTTCGATGATGGCGGCCAAGTCATTAATGGGACCTAGTGATGATCAATATGAAGAGGCTCATTATATGAACAATCAAAGGGACCGTAATTTTCGAGAAAGAGGTTGGAACGAGAGGCAAAATCCCCCTAACCCAAATCATTACCATCCCGGATTGAGGCAACATGAGAACTTCTCTTATGCCAACACAAGGAATGCCATCATCCCACCTCCAAATTTCAATGTGAGAGATGGAGCTATTGTGGAGTCTTCATCAAAGCTATCATTGGAGGATATGTTTGGTGCTTTCATGGGGGAAACCAAGAACTTCATGAGAGAAACTAGGGGCTTGATTTGACATAATTTTATTGTGAGATTGAAAGATGATCAATGATTAGGAAGATGATCAATGATTAGGAAGATGTGTGATGATCTTAGGGGCTTGATTGGGTCTTATTGTACAACTTAGGTAGAGATACTAGGTTGTGTAGTATTTCCTTTGAATTACTTGGATCGAAAGGACTTTTAATTCATTATGTTGTGATCAATCTTATAGACAAAGCATGAACACCATTTGAATAGGCATTTAACCATAGTTGGATTCATTAGTAGTGCATGTGCTCTAGGACCTACTTTCTCTTAATTGAGTTTACATCCATTTTATTTTCGTTTTGTGATTTGTATGCCATTTGATCGATTTTATCTTTGCTCTTTGTTGCTTATTCGTGACACTTGGTAGGTAACTTTAGAGTAAATCATCACTTTCAAAATTTCGATCACGTCTACTTAGAATTCGAATAGCAAACTACCACTTTTACGCTTAGCCTTTTCGTGGGATCGACCTCGTGCTTATCACGCTACAATAGACGCCGTATACTTGCGGTTGTTTATTTAGTGTTGCATAACGCGTGTATCAGCCGTCATTGGAAGATATGTTTGGTGCATTTATGGGGGAAACCAAGAATTTCATGGGAGAGACAAACAGTTACATGGCAAAGACATGGCAAAGACTTGATGAGCAAGGTGAAATGATCAAGCATGTGACTACCCATATGAAAGCCATGGAGAAGCAAGTGGGCCAACTTGTCAACATCATTGGAAAGCAACACATTCCGGGGCAATTCCCCTCTAACACGGAGCTAAATCCCAAGGAGCAATGCAAGGCCATAAAGTTAATAAGTGGGATAAGCTACGAAGGGCCCAAGATGCCACAAGAGGAGAAAATGGTAATGGCACCCGAGGGTGTTGACAAAGGAGATGGCCAAGTGAAAGAGAAGCAAGAAGAGGAAGAAGAGAAAGAAGGGGAGAAGAAGATTGAGGAGGCAATCCCTCCACAAAACAAAGCATGTCATTAGTGTACAATGGTGATATGTTAATCTTAGTTAATTGAATTAGGTTGAGAAATCTATTTTGATTAATTGATTACAAGCATTTGACCTAATTTTATTGTGAGATTGAAAGATGATCAATGATTAGGAAGATGTGTGATGATCCTATGAGCTTGATTGAGTTCTATTGTGCAATTTAGGTAGAGATACTAAGTTGTGTGATATTTCCTTTGGATTATTTGGATTGAAGAAACTTTTAATTCATTATTATGTGATCAATCTTATAGACAAAGCATGAACACCACTTAAGTAGATAATTAGTCATAGATGGATTTATTAGTATTACATGTGCTTTAGAACCTACTTTCTCTTAATTGAGTTTTTATTGTATTTCTCTCGTTTTGTGATTTGCATGAGCATTCATTGATCGATTTCCATATTACTCTTTTAATTGTTTACTTGTGACAACTTTGGGTAGATAATTAGGGGTAATTGCAACATTTCCACTTTATCGATCATGTCTACTTAAAACTTACATCGACAAACTCCACTTTTATACTACACCTTCTCGTGGGATCGACCTCGTACTTACTTCATTACAATATACACCGTATACTTGCGATCGTATATTTTAGAGTTGCTAAATACGTGAATCAAAATTTACATATGGACAATTTAGGAAGATGCATGATAAAATAAAATAGTTAAACATCAAACTTTTTAAAACACGATTTAAGATCAAAAGTGACAATCGACAAACAATATGAAACTGATGGAGTATTAATCTCAAGATTTGTTCAAAAACCAAAAGAAGTACATGAATATAATTTATGTGCAATATTGCCCATACAAAATTCTTCTATTCAAGGATGGAATATAAAAATTCGGGAAATGAAACCTGATCAAATGGATCTCCTCATAAAAATTGTGCAAAGGTAAATAGAAAAACTCGTTTATATGTAATGCATATTTAACACTGAGAGTAAATTATTCAATTTGGCATGCATGATTTTTTTTTCAAAATATTCTTTTTATTGATCTTTTTTTTTTTTTTTTTTTATCTTTCTTAATTTGTGTGAGTATTACACGGTGAAATCTTCCTCCAAATCAATAGAGTATCCAAACAAAGATAGCAAATTAATATATAAATTTAGGAATTAAAAAAACGCTTATATAAATTATATAATCAGTGGTAATAATACCTACTTTCAACCGTCTCTATAGATTTTGATGCCAATTTAATTTGATATAGTATAAATTTTCTTAAACCACCCCATAAATAGGCGATTCATGGAGCTCTGAACCGTAAGGAGGATTTTCGGGATATGTTAGATTACAACCTTTAAATTGAAGCAACATATAATCCTTTAATTAATTAATTAATTTCAAGGTACGTACACAAAACTCTATTACTTGAATTCATCATACTGAAATATTTTTATTTTTGGGACATTGCATGCATCCTCTCTCTTTCTCTTTTTTAAGTACCAGACCCACAATCCACGTTTGCGTGTCCGGAAACTAAGTACTCCTAATAATTAATAAGTTGCAATTAGAATTCCACCCAATGATGGATGAGTAATTTTTTTTTTTTTTTTAATTACCTTCAAAAGTTATCAATTTTGTCATTTTCGATTTTTCACTGAAAAATATATTCGTTTGATCATTTCTTTTTTCGACAATATGCACTATCTATCTCTATTTTTTTCATAACCCTTTCTACAATTTTTTTTATATCTTTCTATCTCAACAATTCACTACACACATATTATTATATTTTTAATACTTATGTTAAAAGTAAATAAATAATTTTCTAAGGAATAGAAGGAAAAATATATATTTGTAATACGTACTAATTGGTTTAGCTTATTATCAACATTCAAAGAGACGAACTTTAATAGAGGAGTAGATTGAGTTCACGGACATGCAAAATCGGAGTAGTAGAGCCGTAGAGGAGTAGATTGTAATACTATATTTTTTTAATGTTTTTTTTACCGATTAAAGTCTTATTTATATTTATAAATTCAAAAAATTATAATTTAAAAGTTTAATAAAAAAAATTATAACAAATTTAAAATAATTACCTCAAAATTAAAACAAAAATTTTGACCCGCCAACGTTCAATTTTTTTTTTAATTTATATTTTTCAATAATATTTTCAGCGATATTATCATACATTTTTCAGTTATAATATCATACACTTTTCAATTATAATAACATACACTTTTCATTAATATATAACTTAGACTTTTCATTAATAGAACATACATTTTTCAATTATAATATCATACATTTTTTATTAATAGAACATACAATTTTCAGTTATAATAACTTACATTTTTCATTAATATAGCATAAACTTTTCAGTTACAATAACATACATTTTTTATTAATATAACATACACTGTTCAGTTATAATAACATACATTTTTCATTAAAAACAATGTTGCACTTTTCAATAGTAACATACCCTTTTCATTAAAAAATGAAGATACACTTTTCAATATCCTAATATACTTTTTTTTTTTTTTTTAAAGTTAAAGTTTGACCGTTGATCGGTCAACTTCAACTCAAATACACCGTGTACTTGGATGCACATAAGACTTTGGCATTAAGAAAATCCAGTTACAAAATTTAAGTTTTGAAAATAATTTTAAATTTTAATTTCTAAATGAAAATTTATTTTTTAATTTTAATATTTTTTACTAGTTCAATGAATTATTAATACAAATAGTGTCACATAAATATAAAAATAAATTCAATGTTGTCACATGTATAAAAAAAGTCAAACAACATGTTATAGATCGAGACTTGTTTGTTAACCTGAAACAATAGATTAATGAATTAAAATTTAAAAAAATCAAAATTATTTGAACCAAATTAAAATATATGTAAAATTAATGGAAAATATATATACAATCCCTTTACGTTTTATCATATTGAATATCCATGTGATATAGTAAATTCATCTCATTCATATTGAATATTGTCCATGTGATATAGTAAATTCATCTAATGAAATAAATGTATGTATCACATCAAATTAAATGTTACGAGTTTAAACTCCCTACAGAGAGTGGAAAATAAGTGCGGCAATTGTATATTTATTTTAAAAAATTGCAATAAAAGATAGAATTAAAAAAAAAAAAAAAAAAAGATCCAAAGAACATTGGAAAGAGATGAGAAACGAGACAGTCTTTCTTATTAAAAAAATGGATCAAATTATATTGGGTCGTTAATTTGTTGGACAGTCGTACGTGCACATATTATAAGGTATCCACGTCCTAGTAATAGTATAACTTCTAAACACGAGGGGGCCTTCGTTACGTCCTCCTTACTTTTGAGTATATATCGAAAATAATTTTATTATTTTACATCCATAGTAAGTTATTACTACCTCCAAAATGTAGACTTTATGAACCCTTCAATCCATCACTTAATTACTCAAATTGTCATCAACTTTATTCACAAACAATCACTTGACCCCAAAATACTCTACAATACCCTTACTTTATATATTTTTTTCTTAAAACATGTCCCCCACTCCAATGAGACTACATTTCATTGACGGAGGGATCGGAGTATTATTATTGTTTTTTTATCAACACTCACCCATTATCAATTTTTACTATTTTTCACTATATTTATCAAAAAATTTAATATACAATAATATTTAACATTGAAGATTTATTTATAATTATTTAAAAAACTTAAATTAAATGTTGATTGAATTTGCAATGAATACTACTACTACTAAAAGATTGAACCGCCCCAATCCCATCCTCCCTTCCACCGCCGTGTCTTGATTAGACCTAAACCTAATACTCAAAGTCGGTACTATGTCTGAAACACACAACAAAGTCCTCCAAATTCACACCAAACTAACTTTTCAACATAAAAACAAAAGAGCCAACACGTGCGATGTCTCATCCAAATTCATATATATATATACATTCACCTATCTCCAACATTCCCAAACCACAGGGAATTAAATTAAATTACTCTTCAAAAAACTCAATCAAGAGAAACAGAGCGAGTATGGGTTGGTCTGAATCACAAGTAGTAGTATGCAAAAGACACCCAAATCAAAAGCCACAGCCTGGGATTTGCCCATCTTGTCTGAGAGAGAGCCTTTCAAGAATCAATTCAATATCCTCATTCCCAAATTCCCCTGCTGTATGTTACTATTACTTCTCGTCGGCTTCTTCCTCCGGCGTATCTTCGCCGTCGCGCCGAGGCCGACACCAGCGGGTTGCGTCGGACGTCATTTATATGGCCATAAGTGGGACCCAGCAGGGACTGAAAAAGAGTAGATCCATGGCGTATCCTCCTCCTCTTCCCAGCAATGGAGAAATTAAGAATAAGAAGAAGAAAGGAGGGTTCTGGAATAAGCTGCTGCTGTTTCGGTAACAAACAAACTTTAGTAATTCCACTTTCTATGATCAAGGTTTATTTCCTTCTTCATCAATAGATATCATGAAACATAACTGTATCCTTTCAAATATGTAACTAATAAATAAAAAAGTTATTATCACTTTTATTTTTATTTTTTGAGTTATTCTTTTATATACAGTACTCCCTCCCGACAGTTTATAAGTTTTTAAAAATTAAGAAAAGTAATTAAATACTCCATAATAATAATAATAGATTTAGTAAAAGTAATGTACGCGATTGTGGTTAAGAGAAAAAAAAGTTTCTAAAATATGAAGTGAAGTATAAGAATAAAAATTTAGAAGATATTTAGTAAAAATATATATTTACTCCGTATAGAATATTGTAGTAATTTTTGTGAGTAAAGTTAAATGTTACTTAAATAATGATGTGGAGGTTAAAGAGTGAATAAAATTAAAATAAAATAGTTTTTTTTGTAAAAAAATAGCATATTTTTAGTAGATGGATGAGTGAACCTACCTTTTTGTGGATCAACATACCATTAAAATTTAGTAACATTTATTTATGATAAAGTATGTGTGTCTTCATGCTTTGGCTTTCCGAATCTTGGAGGGTTGCACTTACCTTGAGATACATTATTCTATTGTGAAATAATTTATTTGTTTATTTATTTAAAAAGGGGAGGATATCGCAAATTAATAAATTAAAGATACATGCAAGGATGAACTAAATTAAATATGATGCATGTACTAGTTTTTGGTACGCCCCAAGGGTCGCTTTGTATTTGACACGTTTGCTCGTGGTCGTGGACTACTTATTATAAAACGTAGAGTAATTAATTTGTTCTTTAAAAAAAAAAAAAAAAAAAGAGTAATTAATTTTATTATTATTGCCTTGTTGTAGTCATGTTGCATTTTTTAACAATGCTACATATACGTCGATCAAGTTAGGGTAAATATTATTGGAAAAGTGACGTGGCAACGAAGTTTATAGAAGTGCATGATAGAATATTCAAGTTAACGAATTAATTAATTATGATTCTGGTGGTATTTTTGGTTATGTTTTAATTTTGGTAACAATTGACCATTTCTTTATTTTTAGTATTAGTCCACGATAATGTTGAACCTCATTGTTAGGGTTTTTGGAGTTTTACAGTATACTTTTAGTTGGTTTTTGAGTTTTGTAAAGGGAGATGATTTTAATATTGAATAAAACTTGTGAGATCGCCATCTAATATACGTAGTATCAAGGTGTTCATCTTTTCGTGTTTAATCTTCCGCTACGTCAAAAAGTCTAAATTCAAACCATGACAAATTACCAAAGATTAAACATTGTTCACCTCCAAAGTATTGCATTACCATCTCAGAGTTCAATCAAGTCTAATTCATCTCAAGTCCGTCATAAATATATAAATTATAAGTAGTACAAATCCAAATGAAAAAATCAAAGTTGTCTCAATTACATCTAAAATGGCATGCTTATACCCTCATGTGTATGAAATATACGTAAATGTCTCACTTTCACGAGATACAATATTAACCTTTTTTTCACACAAACACTTATCATCTCTACTTCTCTTCAAAGTCTTACATAATAAAATGTCTTCGTATAATATGATTAAATATAAAAAAAATAGTTAATCTCTTGTGCATAGTGTGCACGTGCACACTAATGCACAGATGAACTCTCTATGTATGAGTAAGGGCGAAAAAATTGAACAAAGTTACTGTTGTCCAAATGATTTCAAACACCTTTCATACCTATGAGATCATTGGTTCGATTCCTAATAATAGTTAATTTTTTTTCTTTTCAATAATAATATTTTCTATTTTATCCCTTTTTTTTTCAATACCACTTTTCAATAACAAAATTTCCACTTTTCAATAATAATAGTTTCCACTTTTCAGTAACAAAATTACCACTTTTCAATAATAATAATTACCACTTTTCAATAATAATAGTTACCACTTTTCAGTAACAAAATTACCACTTTTCAATAATAATAATTACCACTTTTCAATAACAAAATTATCACTTTTAAATAATAATAATTACCACTTTTCAACAATTTCAACAACACTTTTCAATAACAAAATTACCACTTTTTAATAATATATATATATATATATATATTATTAAAAACACATCAAACACCGTTCCACCTGATCATTTCTCAAACCTTCTTCACCGTCTCAAAAACTATTCCCCTAGTCAATTCTCAAGAAGTACAGGTACAAGATGTACCAGTAGGAAAATAAATTAGCAGCAAAGAATTTCAAAAAAGAATAAAACTGAAAAGACAATATGTTTGCGCTAGAAAATAACCACACCGCCACCGATCGGAAGCTACCGCCGACAAAGACTCAAATCTGTAACAGATCGAACAAACCTCGATGGAGATGGAGGCCGTGAAAGACGCCGCAACCCTCACCATTCGTCTTCCGTTCATAGGAGGGAGGTCGCCGGAGAGATGGGTGCCGCCGTTGTCAGCCGAACAAAAACCCTTCAGTCGTCGCTATCTTCATCTCTCATCTTCCCGTTTTGGAGGCGGCAGAGGCTTCACGCGCCGTCGATCGGAAGCTACCGCCGACAAAGGCTCAGGTCTGTAATAGATCGGAAAACCGCAACCCTCACCGTTCGTCTTCCGTTCATGGGCGGGAGGTCGCCGGACCCTTCAACCACCGCCATTTTCATCTCTCATCTTTTCATTTTTCTCCTGTGCCTTCTTCGAACTCTCATCTCCCCCTTTTTCTCTTAATTTTTAATTGTTGCTGAATAGATAGATTGAAGAGATTTTAACTTTTGGTGCATGGGTCGGACGGATCAGAAATGGATCCGGGTAAAAATAGTGTGCACCAAAATATGATCTGTGCACACGGTGCATTTAAGAATTTTCAAAAAAATAAAGTCTCTAACTTGAATGCCCTAATTGTGAGGCTGAAAGAAATTAGAAGATACCAAAAAAAAAATCGGGCCATGTTTATGGTCTCTTTATCATCAATGGGCCTTTATTATTGATACTTATAGAATCAGCCCATACTTAGGCCCAGAAGACGTCATGCTGTGGCGTCTTTTTGAATGATCGAATTTCAATAATAATAGTAAAAAATCGGCCCACTTTATTACTCATGGAGATTTGTTTACTACTCCCCATTCTTATTAAAAAAAAAAAAAATGTAAAATGTAAAATTAAAAAAGAAAGTAAATGTAAAAAATGTAAAAAAAAAAAAAGTAGATTGTAAAAAAATTAGGATTGGCAATGGGACGGGTAAAAATTCGAACCCGCATAAAATCGGCCCGTACGGGGCGGGTAAATACCCGGTCAAACAATACCCGCCGAGTATGGTACGGGTAATGATTTTGTATATACCCGAACCCGACCCGTATAGATATATATATATATATTAAAAATATATATATATATATATATATATATATATTAAAAAATACATATGTATATCATGATTAGTAATTTAATATATACTTTTTCAATACCTAGAGGAATAGAGGTAAGCTTGGGATGAGAATTGGTCTTGAATACTTATTTCTAATGTTACTTCTGGTCATTATGGTACCTCTAGTAGTCTGGTACCGAAATATGTTTGTTTCTGTTTGAAATTTTATTATGAATAAAAAATATTTTTTGTCTAATAAAAAAGTATATACTTCTTCAATTTTAATTCTTTCTAATGGTAGGTTTAAGAAACACACAGCGGCTTCGGGTTTCTTATTTATCTCCCAGCCATCGGTTTCCTCTCCATTCTATTTAAATAGCATATTTAAAAAAAAAAAAAAAAAAGTGAGTGATGATGGGGCGGGGCGGGTATACCCGCCGGGTTCGTAGAACGGGACGAGGCGGATTTAACCGGGTATTGAGGCGGGGCGGGTAACGGGTCTAAAAAAAAAAAATTTGACAGGACGGGTCCTGGGACAGGCCATACCCGCCCCGTTGCCAACCCTAAAAAAAATTGAGTATTTATTTAGGTTAGGAACTTTGGGGTAATGCCTTCAAATTTATGCTTTTCTTTGACATATAATGAAAAATCAACCTCTCAATATAACTTCAAAAATTCTGTGTTTTTTTTTTTCTAATGAAAAATTCACCATAGTTATTTGATGATGCGCGTGAAATTTGATTATCGACTTATCTTGTTCACTTATTCGACAAACTCAAACGCTTCATGATGAACAAATATTTTGAAATTTTATTTTATTACCATTATAAGATTTTTTTTTTTAAATTACTATAATTCATTCTAAGCATATAATTTTTTTTAAAATAAAAATAAATCTTAAACTGTTAGGGGGAAGCTTTCCAAAAATGAAGAAACTCTAAGGTTGAAAATATAAATTTCACATAAATAAAAATATTTTTTTTCCCTCAATACTTCTATCCAATCAAAATGTAGACACTGATGATCAATATCCAACACTAAAATGACCCATCTAGCTAATGTTGTAATCATTAAATAAATACACAATTCACATTTCAACCTTAAACTCTTCTAAAGCCAATTATCATAAATTAGTTTGTGTAGAATAAATATTCTCAAAAAGTTGCTTCAACAACTCAAAGATCAAGGGGAAGCTGGTGAGATTTGATTTTGATATTATTTTTGTTTGTAATTGTATCATATTTAAACTTTCATTTGTCACTTCTACCTTTTATATGAAAGAATATATAATTTCATCTGTAATTGCATATACAATATATAATATAAAATAAAGTACATGTTAAAATATGTACTGCACGAATATTAGAGGCGTCCGAAAGCGAGCAATAATCATACCAATATTGTGAAAAGTTAGTTTGAACTAATCCTAAAGGACAACCCTCCCTTTTTGGGTGCATATGGTCCCTTGGCCATACATCTATATGCATCAATTAATTCATGTAATATATATATATATATATATATATATAAATTATTATTTTGAAGTGTGTGGATTAGAGTATATAGTGTTGAATAATGTTGGACAATATAAAATAGAAATAAATAACAGTGGATATTAAAAGTCTCATGTGAATGTCTCAAAGGCAAAACGTTATCATTTAACGTTAGGTTAATTGATTTGCAAATGCGTGAGATTGTTCTTACATGTAAAGAACAAGATCTAATAAATAATAAACAAGGGTTAAGAGTATAAACACTTTACCAGACAGTCTATCAAGTAAGTACAACAACTTTTACTCGAATTTATTTTACAATTGACAAACCTATATGGTTGTTAAGGGCAAGGGCCGAGACAGGATAAAAAAAATAGGACGGACTAGGTTAAAAATATTTTTTGGTTTACATAAGTTGTGCTCTACAATTTTTATAACTTTAGATTTAATTATCAATCATATTTCTGGTCTATTTTCGTTCTAGAGAGATAGAGAGGAGGGAAGGGGATTTTTTTTTAATCGTAATTGTTACGATTGTCAATGATAATTCCACTTAGACTAGACGTCTCCAATCACAAGTAAAATAATCGGCCACAATTCAATCCAACGAAAGCATGGCAATTCACAAATATAAACGAAAACGAAAAACAAAGCACAAGAACGATTTAAGTGGTTCGATCAACGTGATCTACATCCACTGGACACACGACTTCAATTTGATTAGTATAAGAGATGTTTACAAACACTCATCACTCGGAAAGGGAATTTATCCTCACTTCTCTCGTGAACTCTCAACTCTCAAAACGAATGCTCGCAGGCGTCAAATATTACAATTACAAGCAATGGGGTATTTATAGGTTGTCAATGGTGATTGCAGCGTGCTCTGAACGCGTGTAGATTGCCACGTGGATTCTGTTACAACCATGTAACAAACTCACACCTTCAGCGTGACTCAATCTGAAATGACCTCCCTGCCCTTCACTTGTGTTCGCAAACAAGACGACTCAACACTTAGCCAAAAATCAACTCTGCTAACAGAACTCGACTGATCTGGTCCAACCTGTCTGGTCTTCCCAACTCGTCTACTTCTTTGCAACACCCATCTCATCTGATTGGACTCCTCCAACTCATCTGATCTGGTCTGAGCTAACTTGTCTGACTCCACCAGCTGATACGCCCAACAGCTGAGTCCTTCAGAAGACTTCTATCAACTAAGTACCTCGACTGATCTGCCCAACAGACGAGTACAGTAGTAGACTAGAATCTACCTGATCTTTACCAGACGAGTCGCACTCGTCTAGTCTTGAAGATTTGAGATAAACCTCACAATTCTCCACCTTGAACTAAACAGCTCCGATCTATCCTTCTCAAAGGACAGATTCCACTACTGATCTGCCGCCACCAGACTAGTAGCCTTCTCCGCAGAGGTCACTAATGCAAACCAACTGACCTAAGACATAAACCAAACTTCTCCTTTGGTAACGCCTTAGTAAATGCATCAGCAGGGTTCTCCTCAGTAACTATCTTAACCACTTGGACGGTCCCCTTCTCCACAATATCTCTCACAAAGTACAGTTTCACATCAATGTGCTTGGTTCGTTCATGATACCCCTGATGCTTTGCGAGATGAATTGCGCTTTGATTATCACAGAAAACAATCACACTGTTCTGAGATAAACCAAATTCCTTAAGAATCCATTTCAGCCACATGCTTTCCTTAACTGCCTCAGTCAAGGCCACTTACTCCGCTTCAGTAGTAGACAATGCAACTACGGATTGATGAATAGACCTCCACGACACTGCCGTACCAAATAGAGTGAACACATATCCTGTTAAGGACTTTCGAGTGTCAACATTGGTTGTGTAATCTGCATCAACGTATCCCACAAGTGCATCCCCCTCACTTGGCATCTTCTGAAATTTCAGACCCGTCTGTGCTGATCCCAGAACATATCTCATAACCCACTTAACCGTTTCCCAATGGCTTAAGCCTGGATCACTCATATATCTGCTGATCACACTCATAGCATGAGTCAAGTATGGCCTACAACACACCATAGCATACATTAAACTCCCTACAGCACTGGCATAAGGTATCTTGCTCATCTGAGTTCGCTCTTGGCTGTTCCTGGGACTCATCCGATTGGACAAACGATGATGTTGGCCAATAAGAGTAGAGACAGTCTTTGCCTTATGCATTCTGAACCTCTCTAACACCTTCTGAAGATAAGTAGGCTAACTCAGCAGATTAGACCCGTCTAGTCTACTGATCTCCATCCCAAGAATCACTTTGGCTTCACCAAGATCTTTCATCTCAAACTCCTGTTTGAGGATCTCCTTAACTTGATTAACACTGTCAATAGACTCGCCTGCTATTAACATGTCATCAACATACAACAGAAGATAGGTAGTAGCTGTCCCAACACGTCTGAAATAGACACAGCTGTCGTACAAGCTCCTTGTAAAACCAGCTGAGCAAATGTACTCATCAAATCTCAAGTACCATTGTCTAGGGCTTTGTTTGAGGCCATAGAGGGACTTTTTCAACAGACAGACCTTGTCTTCCCCTTCTTCTATGTCCAACCCTTCTGGTAGCTTCATGTAGATCCTCTCGTCTAGAGATCCATGTAAGAAAGTTGTGGTCACATCCATCTGATGTAGCTCCAATTCATATTGAGCGACCATAGCTAACAAGATTCCGATGCTACAATGCTTCACAACAGGTGAGAAGATTTCATTGAAATCGATACCTTCTTTCTGTGTAAATCCCTTAGCTACAAGCCTCGCCTTGTATCTAAGTCTGCCACCCCTCTGAGCCTCCACCTTCTTTTTATAGATCCACTTACACCCAACCAACTTCTTGTTCTTGGGCCTTTGAACAATCTCCCATGTCTGGTTCTTGTTCAAAGAAAGCAGCTCCTCCTCCATCGCAACTATCCACTTCTGCTTGTCGTGGCAGCTGATGGCTTCTGAATAAGATTTCGGCTCCAGAGACTCCACCTCAAGAGCTGCACATAATGCAAATGAGACTATGTCAGCTTGACCATACCTCTGAGGTGGGTGGACTTCTCGTCTGGTTCTGTCCCGTGCCAGCTGATAATGTTGAAGATCATTCTCGCTTTGAGGATCGCCCTCCTCATCTGGATCAATATGTTCTTCAACTGGTCTTGTGGAGTCAACTTGCTCCACCTCGACTTGTGTCTCGTCTGGTTGGTTATCAGCTGCACTAGTACTCGTACTAGTCTGTTCTGATAGAGGCATCCGACTCTCATCAAACGTAACATCTCTACTAATTATGCACTTTTGCATCCCAGCTTCGAGGCACCATAACCTGTATCCTTTCACGCCTGAAGGATACCCAACAAACACGCATCGCAATGCTCGAGGCTCAAGCTTATCTTGCTTGACATGAGCATAAGATGCACATCCAAACACCTTCAAATAATTGTAATCGGTTGCACGTCCAGACCACAACTCATCTGGGGTTTTGTATTGCACAGCCGAGGAAGGACTTCTGTTTATCAAATAGGTTGTAGTAGAGACAACCTCTCCCCAAAACACCTTCGGCAGACAAGAACTGTTCAACATACACCTGACTCTCTCAAGTAGTGTCTGGTTCATCCTCTCAGCTACTCTGTTTTGGTGAGGGGTCCCTGGCACAGTCTTATGCCTTACTATTCCTTTCGATTTGCAGAACGCATTGAACTCGTCTGATAGGTACTCTAGACCATTATCAGTTCTCAAATGTTTGAGAGTCTTGCCTGTGACATTTTCACATTCAATGAGCCATTCCTTGAATTTCTCAAATGCTTCTGACTTCGATTTCAGAATAGACACCCACACCTTTCTTGAATAGTCGTCTATGATAGACAAGAAGTATTTACCACCAGACCTCGTCTGATTCCTCGCTGGCCCCCATAGATCAGAATGGACATAGTCCATGATCCCATTGGTAGAGTGAACACCCTTACCAAACTTAAGTCTCTTGGACTTACCAAGGATACAAGACTCACACAAGTCTAGCTTAGTGATCTTGTCTTTGCCAAGCAGACCTTGTTTAGACAACTCTACGTGGCCCTTCTCGCCTATGTGAGCTAGTCTTTTGTGCCACAACATCGAGTTGTCTTGCACCTCCGCTACATCTGATCTACCAGCTACTGTTTCTCCCTTAAGAAAGTAGAGATCACTCCTTCTCTCGCCTTTCAGGACAGTCAGCTCCCCTTTTGACACACTGAGCTCTCCATCAGCCGACTGGAATTTATAGCCCATAGAATCCAGCATCCCAAGTGAGATCAAATTCCTCTTGAGTTCAGGTACGTACCTAACACTCTTGAGTATTCTTACTACCCCATCGTACATCTTCAGGTGAACACTACCTTCTCCAACAACTTTGCAAGTGTGATCATTCCCAAGCAGAACAGAACCGCCCTTTTGTTGCTTGAAGTCATGAAACCAATCTCGTCTTGGAGTCATATGGAAAGAACACCCTGAATCAAGGATCCATGATTCCTATTCTGTAGAGGATGTGATGGTTAGCGCTTGAGCAGACTCGTAGCCTTCTTGCTCCTTCTCAACTTGAGTCTGATTAGCTTGATTCTTGTCATTAGAGGTATTGGCACCAGATTTCCTCAAGAACTGCTTGTATTTGTGACAAGCATTCTTATAGTGCCCAGGCTTGTTGTAATGGTAGCACACTGCATCACCTTGAGTGGACACAACTGATTTTCCCTTATCAGCTCCTTTGGGTTGACTAGACCCCTTCTTGGCACCAGATCGCTTCTGGCCACCTCTGATTGCCAATCCTTCTCCGCTACTGACCTTGTCTACCTGAGACGTCTTGTTGTGCAGCAGCTTGGACTTGACAACCATCATTACATCCTCCAATGTAATACTTTCCTTCCTACCATACAAGATGGTATCCTTTAAGATTTCAAAGGACTTAGGGAGAGCACTCAATAGAGTCAGAGCTTTATCCTCTTCCTCTAACTTGACATCTAAATTCTCTAGATCATCAAGAATTCTATTGAACTCATCAAGCTGATCCGGAATGGGTTTGTCAACCACCATTCTGAAGGCATACAGCTTCTGTTTCGAATAGAGACGGTTAGCTAAGGTTTTAACCATGTAAAGTTTACCTAGCTTGTCCTAGACCTCCTTCGCGGTTTTCTCTTTAGCAACTTCTCTCAGAACCTTATCACCAAGGCAGAGCAGAATATTACTTCGAGCTTTCCGTAACATCTTGTTTCTTTCAGCAGCAGCTGTTGCAGATTCACCAGCTGGGGCTGTAGACTCTTCGAGCACGTCGAACAAGCCTTGCTGTTCTAGGAGAGCCTGCATCTTGACTCTCCACAGCCCAAAGTCACCCGTGCCTGAGAACTTCTCAATATTATATTTAGTCGAATTCTCCATCTTCGAACTGGCAGTTGATTAGTGGTTGATGATCGATTCCTCTCGTTTCCGATTCCCACAGACGGCGCCAATTGTTACGATTGTCAATGATAATTCCACTTAGACTAGACGTCTCCAATCACAAGTAAAATAATCGGCCACAATTCTATCCAACGAAAGCATGGCAATTCACAAATATAAACGAAAACGAAAAACAGAGCACAAGAACGATTTAAGTGGTTCGATCAACGTGGTCTACATCCACTGGACACACGACTTCAATTTGATTAGTATAAGAGATGTTTACAAACACTCATCACTCGGAAAGGGAATTTATCCTCACTTCTCTCGTGAACTCTCAACTCTCAAAACGAATGCTCGCAGGCGTCAAAGATTACAATTACAAGCAGTGGGGTATTTATAAGTTGCCAATGGTGATTGCAGCGTGCTCTGAACGCGTGTAGATTGCCACGTGGATTCTGTTACAACCATGTAACAAACTCACACCTTCAGCGTGACTCAATCTGAAATGACCTCCCTGCCCTTCACTTGTGTTCGCAAACAAGACGACTCAACACTTAGCCAAAAATTAACTCTGCTAACAGAACTCGACTGATCTGGTCCAACCTGTCTGGTCTTCCCAACTCGTCTACTTCTTCGCAACACCCATCTCATCTGATTGGACTCCTCCAACTCATCTGATCTGGTCTGAGCTAACTTGTCTGACTCCACCAGCTGATACGCCCAACAGCTGAGTCCTTCAGAAGACTTCTATCAACTAAGTACCTCGACTGATCTGCCCAACAGACGAGTACAGTAGTAGACTAGAATCTACCTGATCTTTACCAGACGATTCGCACTCGTCTAGTCTTGGAGATTTGAGATAAACCTCACAGTAATGATGCGACTTTTAATTTGATTGAAATTTTAGTCATTTTAGGCCTCATTTTGTAGATATGTTGAGTAATCTATGGTTAGTTTAAATTTCTCAATCGGTTCACATTAAATTGTAGAAAGTGTATTTTATTTTATATAATTTGATATGTACACAATCGAATGTCTTTTTTGCATATTGGATAAAAAAATTAGACTTGTCTCTTAAATGATTATATATTTTTATTTTATAAATAATTTAACTTGGTAGTATAGTGTGAAGCTTATGGTCCACCATTGGTTAGGGGTACCAGTTAACAACGTACAATGAAATCATGATAATTTTATTACTCTAAATGCATTAGACACTCAATATACGATATTTGATTGTGCTTCAAACTTTGTTAAATATACGATCTTCTTTAAATAGAGTTTGAATCTCAATTGCACTCAATCATGATGAATCCCTTGGTTGGAAGGTGTTAGAAGCAAGGAAGAAGAGTACCAAGATACAAGAATCCACAAACTGTACTTGCCCAGGCCGAAGTCAAGTTAGGAGAACTATTACAACTAAAGGCTAAAAGGCCCCAGGCCAGAATGATACATAACAAATAAATAATCCAGATATAAATAATCTCTCCCACTAACTTTGCATGATGAACGAAACCTTCAAAAATAACTTATCTTCTTGAAACTTCTCTAATTTATAAGTAAACAAAGTTTTTTTTTTAGGGTCAAAGAACTCTCTTTATTTAGCAGTTGCAGTAAACATTCAGAACGCCATCCACAAACGTCGGAAGGTCGAACCATACATGAGGACTTGGAAATGTCCTAGCAACTCTAGCGAATCTATGTGCCAATTCATTGGCTTCACGATAGACAAATTGAACAGAACATAACGGAATGGAAGATATTAACGCCTTGCATGCTTGAATAAAGTCTCCAAAAACAGAATTCGGAACTAACGGCAACTTGAAGGCCTCCACTACGCCTTTGGCATCCATCTCGACTATGACTCGGTTGTATCCCATTTGTTTGATCCATGATAGGGCCTCATGGAGACCCATTACTTCCCCCTCATCCGCTCGAAGCAAGCCTGGAACTGTGATCACCCGACCGCACACAAAATCCCCAGAACTGTTGCGGATAACAGCCGCAAACCCCATTTGCAGAGTGTCGGCAAAGAAGGCAGCGTCTATGTTCATTTTAAAAAAACCAGCTGGGGGTTTATGCCAAGCCTTACAAACCTGCACTCTTTGCAGCAAGTTTCTGGTTTCTTGTACAGCCTCCCATTCTTCTAGATACCTCAGGCTCATGTTCACCACTACAGCTACTGGGGTATTTACTCCCGTCCACACCATTTTGTTTCTGTTTTTCCACCAGCTCCATAATAATATCGCCACCTGCGCCACATCCTGAGACTCCAATTCCCTAAGCACCATGAATATTAATTCCACAAACGATTCTGAAGCGAGCATCGATTTACTCATCACCCCCCGGAATCTCGTATGCCTCCACATTTCTAGTGCATGTGTACACGTTAAGAAGACGTGCCACTCCGTTTCATCTTGCATCATACAAAAGGGACATAATTTATTTTCTAAAATCTTTCGCCTGGCTAACCTCACCCTCGTTGGCAGCAGCTCTTTACATGCTCGCCAAATGAAATTCACCACTCTTGGCGGTGCCTTAATTTTCCATAAGGCCTTCCAGTCTTCTCCCATAGTTGCTGCCCCTTCATGGATCATTCCAATCGCTAGGTGATACGCCGATTTTACCGAATATTGTCCATTCCTAGCGAAGTGCCAGGTGAGACTGTCCACAGAACCTGCTGGTGCAATCGCAGTACCTGCAACCCGGTTTGCGTCCTCGTTAGACATTATGGATTCGATAAACTCCATGTCCCAATTGCACCTACCGGGGATAAATAGATCGGCTACTCTAATATCCTCAAGCCCCTCAATTAGAGGAGAGCGGATCCAGAAATCTGAATCACTATAGGTCCACGGCTGACCCCACACGCGTACATGCAGTCCAGATCCGATTTTCCAGCGGGTACCTCGACGTATAAGGTCCTGGGATTCAATAATACTTCTCCAAGTAAAACTTGGCTTAGAACCCAACTTGGTTGTTAAGAAGTCTGTACCTGGATAATAACGTGCCTTCATAATTCTGCAGACCAAAGACTCTGTATCAGTGAGGAGTCTCCATCCGATTTTACCCAACATAGCCAAATTAAAGATGTGAAAATCCCTAAAGCCCATTCCTCCCTTATCTTTGGGGATGCAGATATCTCCCCATTTCGTCCACCTGATGCCCGAAGAAGAGCCCCCTGAATTCCACCAGTAAGAGTTAAGCATTCGGTGGATTTCCTCAGTGAGAGTTTGTGGGATCAAAAAGAGGCTCATACAATAAGCCGGGATTGCTTGTGCCGCTGCCTTGATAAAAACCTCCTTCCCAGCTTTCGAGATTTTCCTTTTGCGCCATGTTTGTAATTTATTCCACACACGCTCCTTAAGATACATGAAAATGTCTCTCTTTTTACGACCTATAAGGGATGGGAGTCCCAAATAACGACCTGTATTCAGCTGTGCATGAACTCCAAAAACATTGCCAATTTCTGTGCGCTGAATATGGCTGACATTTCGGCTAAAGAAAGTACCCGATTTTCCGTAGTTGATTGCTTGTCCGGAGACCCTTTCATATTCGTCTAAAATCTGCTTTAATGTGGCAGCCTCTTCAATGGTTGCACGACAGAAGAGGAGGATGTCATCCGCAAAAAGTAAGTGTGATATTCTTGGCGCCGTTCGACAAATTTTATTCCCGTGCAATCGTCCTTCTGAGTTGGCTCGCCTAATCATCGCGGAGAGACCTTCCGCACATAAAATAAATAAATATGGGGATAATGGATCCCCTTGACGAAGGCCTCTCCCTGGTATCATGGGGCCTATCATACTCTCATTTACTTGAAAAGAGTATCGCACTGATCTAACACATAACATCATCTATCGCTTCCATCTATCACAAAAGCCCAATCTCCCTAACATCATCCATCGCTTCCATCGCATGAATAGTTTCGAAAGCAATTAAAATGTTGTCTTGGATTGCACGCCTGCTAACAAAGGCATATTGCGCTTTGTCGACCAAAAAAGGAAGAACCTCCTTCAATCTATTGCTAAGAACCTTGGAAATAATTTTGTAAACAATATTACACAGCGATATCGGGCGAAGATCTTTCATAGTAGTCGGGTTTTCGCATTTCGGAATAAGGACCACATTTGTGTCATTCAGAGAGGGCGGGAAAGAGAACTGATTCAACCATATAGTACTCGTATTGAAAACATCCATACCTATTTCGTTCCAGAACCTTTGGAAAAAGGCTGGATTGTAGCCGTCTGGTCCCGGGGACTTGTCCGGGAGCATCTGTGAAATTGCGAGCTTGAATTCTTCCATATTAAACTCCCTCGTCAACGCGGCATTCTGAGTATTTGTGATCACAGGATCTAGGGCCTGCAGTGTAGCCTCGATATCAACGATATTTCTGTTAGCTGAGAAAATCTCCGTGAAATAATCATGAACAATACCACACAACCCATTCTGATTATCCACCCACGTACCAGCCTGGTCAAACAGCCCCACCAATTTATTCTTCTTCTTTCTCGCCGTGGCTGTTTGGTGGAAGAATCGAGTATTCAAATCACCTTCTTTGAGCCAAAAAACTTTAGCTCGTTGTTTCCAGAAGACCTCTTCATCTATAAGCAGTTGGGATAAATGCTTACGAATATTGGTATAGCATGCAACAGACACTGCATCCTCTCTACCTTGCAACCGCTCAATTTCCCTTTCTAAATCTCTTTTAGTTTCCCGTATGGCAAGGTGTTTACGCCTCCCCCAATCATTTAATGTCTCAGAGGTAGCTGCAAGGCGACGAATCAAATCAAAGTTCCCATACCCAGTCCATGCTCTATGCACCACCGAAGGGAGGTCATCTTCTCTAAGCCACTTGTTCTCAAACCGGAATCTCCGACGAGGGTGTTCATGCATGATTGCTTCTGTAATCAGTAGTATGGGGTTATGATCGCTAACAGGGGCCACCAAATTGTGAAGCTTAGCATTCTGAAATTTGACATGCCAAGCTGGGGAACCAAGAGCCCTGTCAAGCCTTTCCTCCACCAGATTCTGCGTTCCACGCCCCCTAGACCATGTAAATGGATAACCGATAAGGTCAGCATCTGTGAGTGCACAATCAGCCACTGCATCTCTGAAACCCCGATAAAGCCATGCGGGGTGATCAACCCTTCCTTTTTTGTCTTGCGGCGATAGTAAATCATTAAAATCACCAATACAGAGCCATGGGAGATTGCTCCTACCCGCTAGGAGGCGAAGTAAATTCCAGGAAAGTGACCTGTTTGTTCTGCTAGGATAACCATAAAATCCCGTCAAGCGCCAGTCTCCCATGATATCAGAAATCCTAACATCAATATGATTACTCGAATAACTCAAAACAGTGCAATCATTTGTATTTCTCCATAATATAGCAAGGCCACCACTGTGGCCAATACAATCAATAGCAAGACAAGACTCGAAATTTAATTTAACCCTAACTTCTTCTAATTTATTTGAAAGCGACAATGTTTCGGAAAGGAAAATAACATCTGGCCTGCGAGCTTTAGAAATCTCGCAAAGAGCAAGAACTGTAGCGGATTGGCCCAACCCCCTACAGTTCCAACTTAGAACGATCATTGGTTCCGGCCGGCCTCGGAACCCGGGCCTGCCGATAAAAAATGGTTGTTGGGATCAGATGCATTTTCGAGGGCCACCATCTTGCCTCTCTTCCTCTTACGTTCCTCTTCAGGGGTACTCTTGTCATTTCCCTCAATTAAATAATTGGGATCTTCCTCAAACACAGGATTATTCCGAACAGGGTTATTGACTGGAGTCAACCTTTGATCATTAACCGTTACCCTAGAAAATGTGGGCCCATTAAAATTGGGAGCGAAAATCTCGTGATTTGATTGGAGATTTTCCTCCTAGTCTTCCGAAACCGTTTCAGCATTAACTCCTTTATCTTGATTTCGGGGGACGTTACCCGAGTAACCGCCCTCCTGTCGTTTGACTTCCTCTCCCGATCTGTATCTCCGATCAGCGACTTTAATCTCCGGTCCCCAATTACGGACAACCTCGACACCTTCACTGACACTAAATAGGATATCACAATGTTTGTCTACATGGCCTAGCTTCCCACAGATATAGCAAAAATGGTTTAGTTTCTCGTACTTGAATTTTACCTTAAAACTTGCTCCATTTGGGTGTCGGAATTTCTTATCGCGTTTAAGGGGCAAATCGACATTGATTTCCACCCGAATGCGCATATACGGCATCCACACCGCATTCTTATTTGATTTGTCGTACTCAAGGAATCGCCCGACGTAGTTCCCTAGTTGAATCCCAATAGGCTCGGAGAAAAAACCCATGGGGATATCATGGACTTGGACCCAAAAAACAGCCTTGGAGAGGGGAACGTGAAGAGGGTGTTCCCCATTCTGGATGTGGTGAAGGCACAGAATATGGGTTCCAAAGGTCCATGGCACCCCTTCCAAGACATGTTTTAGATCGAGAAGATGCCCGAACGAAAACATGTAGCGATTATCACCAATCGCCCGCACAGTAAGGCCTCTTTTTGGTCTCCAGATAGTTGTCATACGCGATCTCATTGCATTGAAATTGATAGCATCCTCCGTCAAGAAACGACCGATCAGACAGTGATCGGGTAGGATGTCTGGTCCCTCTTGAGGCCCAGATTCCAAGAGCATTTCCTCATCTTCTTCAAGGGAGAGATTGTTGAAGGAATCCATAGCCAGAACGATAATAGCAAAACTCTAAAGAGACGAGGAGTGGAAAAACAAACTCTCAAGCTAGGGAGAGAAAATCAATTTATTGGGAATGATATAATAAGTAAACAAAGTTATAGTGTTAGAAAAAGAAATACAAAATTCTTATATGAAATGTTGGTCAACACTAAACACAACATATATATATATATAATTATAATATTTGTGTATGAAAGAGAAAACTCGGCATGAAGCCTATTTATTTATATCATATGATAAACATAGAATCATTTGCAAAGCTTAAGAATGTGAGACAATAACACTTTCAACTTTATTTCCTGATCAAGACACATTTGCTGCATGTGTTGTACAGTTCAACTTCCTCTCCAGCCCCATGCATACATTAACAATAATACCAAATTATATCAATAGAAGAAAAATGGACCACATTCAATATCATGGACCACTTCAGTGTGTGGTTCAAATTATGAGTGTGTGTTTAACCTTAATTAATTAACATTAAGATATTACTCCTAATATTCATCTCATATTTTGACCTCATTAGCATGTATGGAATTAATGTGGACTGCATCAATTTGATTTCTGAAAATCTTGCATAATATTCTTGTGTACAAAAGTATTACATCTGACCATACATATAACTATCTCCTTTTTTTTTTCAACTTTATTTCGTGGCCTCAATAGACTAGTTTTTTCTTTACTTGAGTTTGTTAAAAACTAAAAAATGTGAATATATTTAAACTGTAATTCTTTGACGAAGGGATCACGTTAATAATATTTGTATCTTTTGAAACCCCTTATTATACTGATAGGATTTTTTTTTCTCAGGTATCAATGTCACATTAATTTAACATATACATGTGTTATTTTAAGAACAATTAGAGACAACTGTCATTTTAATAAATTAATTCACTCTCTTAAAAAATGACTTGTCGTAAGTGTAATTAATGAGTTTTAGTTGAAAAAAAAGGTAAGTTTGATCAACTCTTTATCACATTTTCATTTATTATTAAAAAAACATTGTATATTAAGTGTATTTTCCTTTAAATTATTTAGTAACTTAATGTATTTAAAAATAATTCTTTAAAATATAGGAGTAGTACTTATTAAAAGAAATAAAATATATATTTTTTATTATTTTACACATATATTATTTAATTAATATATTTATTATAAATAAATATAATTATATTATTTTATATAATAAAAAAGTTACATATAAAATCATGTAATACACAGGAATTCATCTACTATATTAATAAAAGAATGCAAAATGTACAATGACATTTAAATAAGGCTGGAGTATCTATTTTTTTTTTGAATTTACATTAAATATTCATTCATTTTCCCCTTCCCCATGATTCGAACCCAGGATCTAAAGTTTAGGTAGTAGTGCTCTAACCACTTGAGCTATCCAAATACATTATGTTTTATGAAGAACTAGAACCAAGAGTTAAGTAATGAGGCTATTACTATGTGGACCATGTTTACTATATTGTAAAAAAAAAAAAAAGTAGGATAAATTACTATGTGGACCATATATGTTCAATTACTATACATTACTAATATTATTATTTTATAAAAATTAATATTATAGTTGCTATAGTATTAATTTCTTAAAAAATAGTATGAATAGTAAACAAAATTTACATAATACTCCAGCTTCTAAAAAAAGTCCGAATAGGAAAACTCGAAAGTGATATATATTGATAGCTAGCTAGAGTGATAGTACATGTCTATGTAAAGGAATTTCCTAATTAAGGAAATAATTAACTTTCTATTATACCTTTATAAATGTTTATATTATTTATTAAAATAAAATATACTCCCTCCGTTTTTTTATAAGATGTTTTAGACCTTTTTTCTTGATCATAAATATTAGATTTTTTACAATGTTTATTCCAATTATGTCCTCCCTTTAACTTTGCAAACAATCATAATTTCTAAATTACTCTAATTAACTTTGGAAAGAATTGAAATTTAATGTGTATTATGGAATGAAATTAATGTAATTAATTAGAAACTTCCTTTATTATCTAAGGGTATATTTGTCAAAACATTCCATTTCTTAATTCTAATAAATTACTCTAAAACATCTTATAAAAAAAACGGTAGTACTCCCTCCCTCCGTTTCATAAAATTTGTTGCATACATTTTTCATTTTACATAAAATTAAGGAACATATTTTTTTTTACACATTTACTCCTGGTTAATTTTTCTCTTTTCCTTTTTTTTTTCTCACCTTCCTTTGTTTTTTCCTTTCATTCTATCATTAATATATTTTCATAAATAAATAGATATTGTATAGGATAGTTTAGAGAAATCATTGGTAAAAATAGAAAAGGATAACAATTTTAAAATAAAATTTAAAATAAAATGTCATAAACTTTATAAAACGCAGCGCAGGGAGTACGTATTTTAATAACTTTAGAAAAAAGTATATTTAATTTATATGAAAAATACAAACCCTCGTCTAATTTGTAAAGATGGGTGGAATGCACGGTAAAACGTTATTTACAATGAATTTTAATGGGTGGGAAGTATAAATTTAGCATAACAAACTCATCTCTAACTAAAAATTGCGCGCTTTACTATGTTGATTTTTTTAAAATATAAAGAAATGGAAATCGGTGACTTTCAAAATCTAAATTTTAATAGGATAGGCACTGGTTATTTGGAATCTGTCAAATTTGCAGTAGGAATGGTGATGTCTTTTAAACTAAAATGACATTTTGATTGGGTGATTATTGTAAATTTGTGATGTAAATTATATGGGTTGAGTAACCCATGTACTCGTGTGAAATATACATTTTACCGTTCAAAAAAAAAAAAAAAAATCTAAATCTTCTTTATTTATGAATAATGATTACTTGTGCACTATTTCAAAAAAAAATAAAAATTCAACATCTATTTATCCACTTTTGACGCTTAAATAAATGTGGGAACTTTAGAAGATTCCCAAAGAGGCTGCTAAAAGCCATTCCACTCAATCTACTTAATTTTATCCCTGCTTTTTAATGACAATAAATGGGCAACTCATACTTTATCCTATAACCTCATTTTGCCTCCCAACTTAACAAATTTTGTTCTCTCTCTCTTTTTCTTTCTTTTAGATAATCTATCACGCTGGTGAATTTATTTTTTCATTTTTTGTTGTCAGATGAATAAAAAAATCCCATAGTATATTTTTAAAAGATCCATCCAATATTTTTTCTATATTTTTCTTCAGCGTAAGTCTATCATGCACCAAGTGCACGACAGTTGGTTCACTAATGAAGTATTGATACATTTTAATAATACACTAATAGTAATATATTTTTAGAAAAAAAAAATATTAGTGTGAATGGGGAGACTATTTCTTCAACATTGCAATTCGATCTTTTGGAGTATTTATTTTTCAACGTGGCACGTATAAGCTTAAAACTGTTCACTTTATTAGGGCAGCGGACTTTTCTCTAGTATCTTCTTGTTGGTGTGTAAGCTAGGGCCGGGTAATTGATACTCCAATGAATAATAATAATAATAATTGAATTAATATGACGTATATATATTTCATTGTTTTTTTCTACCTAATATGAAAAAAAAAAATTGATATCTTGTAATCAACTAATTAAATAATTTTCACCTAATTTCTGGGTCCTAGAGAAATTTAATTGTATTCAGAAAATTCAAATACTATGAAGAAGAAAGAAAAAGAGAAGTCTAAGTAAAAGCAGGTGAGGTAAGGTAGTGGACAAAGTTATCACCTAATAAAGCAAATTAAAAGAAAAGGGCTTCCATTGAAAATTGGGAAAGCAATAAAAGGCAATGTTTAAGACTAAAGACACAAGAAACTTAACATTTGAAATTTTTATATTTCTAAAAATTACTGTATAAATTTAAATAATATTATGTGTGACATTTTATATAGTGGAGTATTATTTTTATGTAAGAAGAATGAACAATTGTTGCAGTGACCCGTTCCTAAAAGTTGATTAAGTGTTGTACTCGTAGTAGTTAACTGGTTGTTTGTCTTGGATCGACATTCCAATTTCAAACATGGAAAATTTATAAGGGAACAAATATAATAATGAGGTCAACAATATCCAAGAAGTTCAATGTAAAGATTCTACAGTATATTCTAATTTAATTTCGTATTTAATTAATTGCTTAATACAATTAGGTGCTCTCTGTCCCAAATCACTAATTTAAAAAAAGTTAACAGAACATAAATATTAATGTTCTTTCAACTTTATTACAATGATAAAATAAAAGTATTATGTAAAAAAATGTTATGATAATATATAAGGTGAAAGAAAAAATGACAAAATTTGAATATCAAATCAACATATATAGCACTAATTTTGGGACGTGTGCATGATTTATCATGCTCTATGCAAATTTGATCGATTTTATTTTTTTCTTTTGAGTTATACCTTTCAAATGGGTACCAGCCAAACCCATTTTCACATATATATATAGTATTATTTTAATTAGTTATAGTATGTTATAAGTACAAGGTAATAAGGTATATAGGTATACGATTCAAAAAAAAAAAATTGGTAATACTTTAGACACCCTTTGAAAATACCTGAACATAAACATTTCATCATTTTCATGTATTTGATTTCACAATGTGTAATACCACTTTATTAGATGGTCATAGACTCATAGATTTACTTTAACTCCGATATGGATCGATAGTATATATGCATATATGGAGATTAAATATATATAGTAATACATATATAGGAGTAGTATATAATATGCATATATTAATTTCACAATCATATTCAAACAAAATGTTCTTTTCTCTATATATTTAAGGTTGCATGCATTTAGCTAGGTGGATTAATGTTTTTATATATATATTTGGACAAAATTTCACAAAGTCAATGGTCTTGTTAAGTCTGAAACTTGATCAGTGAATGGAAGAATGACAACTTAGAGTCAAAGTAGGATCGGTCAAGAGTCGAGCTAGAGTTCTAAAATTGCTCATCAAGTGCCACCTTAAAGGTCGTCTACGACTCACCTCGTCTCCATCATAGGTCAACTCCTTTGTCGCTCAGGTTGGTGAGCACCCCGCACATATATGTAGGGTGAGCAAAATTCGATTTATAATCAAAAACTAAATCAACCCAAAATATGGGTTTGACTCGGTAATCGAAATTTCTAATTTCGACCTGGTTAGTGTTTTTAGTAAAATTAAGTATTCAGTTTCATTGTTGAATATTTTGATTAACCGAAAATCGAACCGAATTAATGGACATACATATAAGTGAAAATTAAATCCCTAGGGGGTGTTTGTTTTGAGATTGGAAATTCGGATTTGGAATTTTGAAACTCCACGGCTTCACCCATGTTTGTTTTGGGATTTAGATCTAGGATTTTAAAATCCTACCCTACAAATACATATAAATCCTACAAAAACTCCATAAATTAATACCTACAAACCTAATATAGATACATATAAAACCTATATAAACACCTATAATCACATACTATAAAGTTAAATCTTATCCTACTTAAATTCTAAAACAAACACAAAACATAAAAAGTATTAGGATTTTGAAATCCACTCGATTTTGAAATCCGAATTTCAAAATCTCAAAACAAACATCCCATAATTCTAATTTTTAAGCAGTACACTCCCCCACCCCTACCCTCAATTCCCAACTCGTGCGGTGCATACACTAACACGCCCATGAAGCCACTGATTTTTTTTCCGATTTTTATTGAATCTGAACCAAATAATTCAATTCGGTTAGTTTCGGTTTTACTTCAATCCTGTTTGATTTCAGTTACGAATAATCAGATTATGTTTGGTTTGGTTTCTGATCGATACACACCCCTACTTACATGTAAATACCGGAGACGAACATATTCATCTTAGTTAGATTAATTGAACTCCTATATGTAGCAGGTCGTCTTATGTGCATTGTAGCTATAAGTTATTAAGTCTTAGGGGACATAGGTAACTCATATAGAACACATAACCTTATTTAAGGTCACATTAATTGTAAAAACGGGTATACAACATAGATATACTATCATTTGATCAAGAATAATATACTTTCAGCAAAATTAACAAAAGTTATATTCTCCCACTAAACTTTGCTCTCCCACCCTCTAAAATTTACTTCACACTTTGATCTCCCCTCTCTCATAAACCACATAAATCCTATCTTACGACTCAGCTAACAATATAAAAAAAAATCTTTAAGTTTGAACTAAAATACTCAATTAAAAAGTAATAAAATAAATAAATGGAGTATGATAAAACACAAACCGTGCCAAATAAAAAATGCCAAAAAAAAAAAAAAAGTTAAGCATAGAAAGTCATGAATTATGCAAAGTGACGAGTGTACGTGTGAATAATAAAAAGGATTGGGACTCAACATATCCACTAATTTAGCTGCCTCATTATGCTCTTCCAAAAGTCAACCCTCCTACAACTATATATATTGTTCCATCGCATCTCACAACAGTATGGTATGGAGTACAAAATATAATTGACTCATATGTCGTGGAATATTGATGATTAAAACATTAATAATAGTATCCTACACTCCTCATAGCTTTTATTCTTATTACTACTCTTTGCAAAATTTGTCATACTCATTCAATCTTACTCTATATTTTATCGATATATTTATTATTTAAAAACGAATTATCAGAGGACATTTTTTGTTTACTATCATATTTAGTTTATATTTTTAATTTCATTACACTAATATGTTTGAATCCTTCTCGATCTGACTAATTAATAAATTTTGGATTGTCCTATGTGAGACCTTCCCTAAAAAAACGTCTATATATTTAAATACTACTCCATATATTATCAGTGCAAATATGTACTCTATTTAGATTTTATTAATATGATGACGACATATATATAATAGTACTTGTCGAACCCATGCATTATTATTTATTCTTATTTTTGTTTTTTTATAGAAGGGTAATTAAAAAAGAAAAATATAAGCAACAAAAGTCTACGCATATGATGAGACAACAAAACCAAGCTCCATAAATTAAGTTGAATGATTTTAAAAAAAAAATCTAAACTCTTTTCTTATTTGGTCACCAACATTTAGTCACTATCAAAATTGGTCACCCAGTTATTATATTCTATCAAAATTGATCATCCTATTAGTCAATCTGTCATTGACTAACGGAGAAAGAGTTTTGAGCCGTGAAATTTCTCAAAACGGATTAAAAAATTCTCATGTATCTTCCCGAACTAATGAAACAAAGCAAGAATGAAACATGTGCAAAAATTATCAATATTTACATTATATTTATAATAGGTCAGAAGGAATTCTGATGCATCTTCTAGAACGTGATTCAATCAACTTGCTGTCAAAAAAATTTCGATTATTATACAAATTCAATATAAAACCAAAAATTGGAAAACAGAGTACAATTGTTAAAAAAAAAAATCAGAGTACAAAGTTTCATTCTATCTATTGAGTTTCTCATTTTCTGTAAAATAAAAAGTAAACCAACAAAAATGAATTCATAATTGAATTAAATAATTATTAAAAACTTACTGAAATTTTTTGACAACAAGTTGATTGAATCACGTTATAGAAGATGAATGAGAAGGAATTTTCATTATATATAAAATAAAAAATAAACCAACAACATATTGAATCAAGTTCTTGAATCAAGTTCTAGAAGATGCATCTGATCTATTATAAATATAATGTAAATATTGGTAATTTTTGCACATGTTTCATTCTTGCTCCTGCGTTTGTTTCATTAGTTCTGGAAGATACATGAGAATTTTTTAACCCGTTTTGAGAAATTTCACGGCTCAAAACTCTTTCTCCTTGACTAACAATTTTGATAGAATATAATAACTGGACCAATTTTGATAGTGACTAAATGTGGGTGACCAAATATGAAAAGACGTAAAACTGAGTGACCAAAATTGATATTTTCCCTTCAATTTCTTTATTAAGATTTTAATTAATTGTAATTATATATATTGGATTTTTCTATCAACTTAACTCAAACTTTTTTATTAAATTTTATTAATTTAATCTTTTTTATTAAGATTTTATATTCAGATTTTAATTAATAGTAATTATATATATTGTACAACAATAAGTATATTGAACATTTACATCGATAAGTATTTTGAACATTTACATAATTATTGTACATCAATAAGTATATTGAACATTTTGTGTTGGGAAAATATCACTTTTGGTCACTGAACTTTACCACTTTTCAGATTTGGCCACCCACATTTAATCACTATCAAAATTGATCACTCACTTATTATTTTTTATCAATTTTGATGCTGCTGTTAGAAAATCCGTCATTACTAACGGAGAAAAATGTTTTGAGCGTGAACTTTTTTTTGACATCATTTTCCCTCCTTTAATTCCTAAAACCTAAACCCCGCCCAAACCCCAATTTTATTTTATTTTCAATTTTTACTAGAATTTATCATAGGGTGGTGTGTGACTAAGAAATAAAAATCCACAAATAGAGTGATTTTGAGTTTTTACAAAGAACTGGAGATGTCTAAAAAGAAACTTCTGCACCCCAATTATGTCATTATATTTATCTGTTAGAGACTGGAAAGAGTTTGGTAATCATCAAATGTTTTAGAAGATGCATGAGAATTCTCTACATAATTTAGCAATATAATAACATAATAATTTAGCAATATAAAAAAAATTTAATATTAAATTGAAATAAAAAATACATATTGTACATACTTGTATTGGGGTACAGAAGTATTCCGGTTCGTACATCTCCAGTTCTTCGTACAAACTCAAAATCACTCTATATTTGTGGATTTTTTTATTTCTTAGTCACACACCTCAGTAAAAATTGAAAATAAATTGGGGTTTGGGGTTTAGGTTTTACGAATTAAAGGAGGGAAAATGATGTCAAAAAAAAGTTCACGTTTAAAACCTTTTCTCCGTTAGTAATGACGGATTTTCTAACAGCAGTATCAAAATTGATAAAAAATAATAAGTGAATGACCAATTTTGATAGTGATTAATAAAATTTGAATCTGCTTCTAATGTACATCAGTAATTCCAATTGAAATTTTGAATTAATTAATAATTAAGAAAGTTACTATCTCTACAAAAAAAAAAAAAAAAAAAAAAAAAAAAAAAAAAACTCGAATACTATTTTGTTTGTACAGTCTAGGTGAAGTGTTCCTGAAGATTAGGTTTGCAAGGACACATAAACCCCAGCAATTTAGGCCAGAAAAAAGGCCAGCTTTAACTAATGATGCCCATATATCCCCCCAATTAGGAGTAATCTTGCTGTAATGACAAAAGTGATAGCTGTAAACTTCATGCATACAATAATTGATGTATTGCCTGCTAATACAATAATTGATATTAACTACAGTTTTAATATTTCCTATATTGTTAACAATATCATTATTAATTTAGTAGGTACTATTTTGTACTTATTTAGTTTTTTTAAATTAAATTAAGAATAAAGGAGAAGAATCATAGGTGTTCTATATGATACGACCATTTAAATGTCGTTTGATCATTGTTTATCATAGAGATATAGAATAACACAAACCCACTTCTAAATGACTTATTTTCTGATTTTTTTAAAACGAAATTCCAAAACAATATTACACAAAAAAGCAGCGTAGTTTAATTTTTTTTTTTCTATCCCTGTATTTCTTTTAAATTACTACTATTTGCGATGAGGTAGAACCAAGGTTGCACGAACGTGCGTGGAAAAAAATAATTATGAATATGCTTTGGACGTGGTGACAATTAATAAGCAATATAAAAATGAAATAATTTCCCATAAATATTGAAATGAAAGGCAAGGGTCCAATTCGTTACATCCAAGTAGGTGTGCAATTCTGAATTCAATACGAAAATTGGAGATTAATGTTTGATTTTATCAAGTTCATGTCAATAAAAATAAAATTAACAAATACATAGTAACATATTAATATGCTAAAAGATTTTATCAAGTTCATGTCAATAAAAATAAAATTAACAAATACATAGTAACATATTAATATGCTAAAAGTTTGTTACAACTACCTTCATTCCGATGAAAGTTATCCATGAACTTTGTGTATGGAGGTTAAAAAATACTTCATAATAGAATAAGTAGATGTATTAGAGATGGTTTGATTGAGAGAGAAATCCTGGATGGGGACTCATTAGTAATTGTGTGTGTTTGTTTTGAGATTTTGATTTTTGAGTAGAATGAGATGTAACTTTATGTCAAATCAAATTGTGTAAGAGAGTAGTTGGATGAGATGTAATAGTAGAATGTATAAGTATTTTTAGCAATGGATGTAGTTGGATGGGGAAATCTGGATGTTAAATCACGAAATAGAACAAGGACGTAGGACGTCACGTCCGGACGGGTGAGTCCCAAAACAAACATGTCCATAATGAAATATGAGAGGAAGTAGTTTGTTAAATGGTTAATTTCAGAGAAAAATGCACTTTTGGTCCCACCATCCACGGACACTCATATTTTTGGTCCCAACAATCTGAATTTTAGTCCCGAATGGAAAAAACTTGATACATTTGGTCCCAAAGTTAGTCAACCGTTAGCGGTTTTGGTCCCAATATTTTTTTTTTCATTTTGACGTGTATTAAATATAAAAAAAAATCATAATAATTAAAAATAACCTTAAAAATTAAAACCAAAAGTGTAACAACTCAAAAAATCTGAAAATTTGGAAAATAAAAATTATTTTTAAAAAATCTTATTAAAAACAAAAAAATGTGTAAATAAAAAATTTAGTCAAATCTCATTAAAAACAGAAAATGATTAAATAAAAAAAATTAGTCAATCCATTCCCGTAATTTTAATGAGATTTTTATATTTTTTTAGTTTTTTAAATTTTATTTTTTGACAGATTTTATAATATTCTTTTTTTTTTGCTCGAGTTTTAATGAATATTAATTTAATTTTTTTTGCAAAGTATGAACTATTATGGGTTCATTTATAAATAAAATTATTGTTTATGAATAAAGTGAAGATTGGAGCATGAATATATATATATATTTTTTTATTATAATTTGTACAGTTTTAGATTTTTTTTATATTTTATAAAGTATATTTTTTAATGAGTTTTATTAAAAAAATTAATCCGTTAATTTTGGCAGAATTTTTTTTTTTTTAATTCTAAGAAGATTTTAATTTTTAGAATTTTATTTACTCCCTCCGTCTCGGTAAAAGCTACTTGAGAACTTTGGTCACGAAGGTTAAGAAATATGAAATAATAAGTAGATTTATTAGAGGTGATATGATTGAGAGAAAAAAAAGAATATAATTAAATGTGAGAGAAATAGTTTGCTAAAAATTGAATTAGTAACTTTCATCGAGACTGACAGGAAAATTAAAGTTGGGTAACATTCATTTTAGAGAGGTAGTATAATTTATACAATTCAGATTTTTTTAATGCTTATACTAGTATTGGCGGAAAAAAATCTTTTTATTTTTAATGAAATTTTTTATTTTTAGAAAGTTTCAAAATTTTATTTTTATTTTTAGAATTTATTTATTTATAATTTGTAGTACATTTTTATATTTTTTAAATTTACTCATTTTAGAATTTTTATTCTTAGAATTTTTTAATTTTTATTTTTCAAATTTTTTTAATTTATAAAGTACGGGGTATATTTTTTTAATGAGTTTTTTTAAGCGGTTAGTTTTGGTAGATTTATTTTTTAATTCAAACGAGATTTTAATTTTTTAGAAATTTTAATTTTTAATCGATTTTTATACTACATTTTTAATGAATTTTTAGAATTTTATTTATAATTAAACAATTCAATTTTTTTTCATTTACACATTTTATAATTTTTATTTTTTAAATATTTTAATTTTACACATTTTTTAATTTTTTTTTATTTTTAATAATATTTTTTACTATTTTTTAATAGAAAAATAAATAACTAACAGTCATTTAACTCTTTTCGTCAACAGTTGACGGAATTGGGACCAAATGTATCAAAAAAATTTCTTTTGAGACCAAATGTATCAAGTTTTTTCCATTCGGGACCAAAAACATGAGTGTCCGTGGATGGTGGGACCAAAAATGCATTTTTCTCCTTAATTTCATATAAGTTCACAACTTTAAGTTCAATCTCAATTTAATCACGACCTTCAAGATTAAAATAAAAAATTACAACTTCTGATGTTGTTTCAATTCGATACATATTTTTTTTCTCCGACTAATAAGTGAATAAGTGATAACGTGCTCACCAAAGAATGTGTATATATGTCACATAATATTATAGGGAATTTCACAAATAAGGTCTTTTCACATAGAGTTTTTTTAAATAAGAACATGGTTCAAATTAATTTCAAATCAAGGTCAAAATCCAACTTAAATGTACCATTTTACCCTCAATATTTAAAATTACGTTTTAATATAATATTAAGTCAACTAATTTTAAAATTTGAATGCAAATCGCCGTTAATTACTAAGTCTTCCCCAATTTTAGGACTTTTCCAAATCTCTGATATTCAAATCTTCCCCAAATCACCGCCCCAATTTTAGGAATTTTCCCAAAGCTCTGATATTCAAGTCTTCCCAAAATCTTTGATATTCAAATCTTCCTCAAATCTTTGATATTCAAGTCTTCCCCAAATTTCTGATATTCAATTGCATTTTTCCCAAATCTCTGATATTCAATTTCATTTTCAGACTTGAAGATCTGCAGAAAAATCGTCAAATCAAATTAGATATGTTCTTCAGAAAAATCCCTGACTTGATTATGCAGAAAGATCTGCAGAAAAATCTCTGACTATAATGCAGGAAAAAAAAAAACTAAAGTTGCATCATCATATGAATAATGCAGAAGTGTGAAGTAAATTATGTGCATATGCAAATATCATTATGCAGAAAATGACTTTAATGCAAATTAGATCTGCATTAATAAAATTCGTCTATTAATGTAGGCCACATACCAGTGACTTGATTCAAGACTTGTAGAAACGTTGAAAACTGATTAACACGAACCAACTTGGAACTACTAACAATCAATCTGCATCTTTGTGTTTGACCAAATATATGAACATAAAATACTTTTGAAACTGGAATCAATGGGTGGAATTAAAGAAAGTAAAAAAAGTCAATATAATTGCCACGATCTTGATGCGTGATTTGAAAAAAAAATATTGAATCAATGGAAGATGGTTGAAGAAAATATTGAGTCTGTACCTGACTGCAAGCCTCCAACTAAACAAACCCGAGGGATTCTCTATAGAAGTTGTTATCCACTAATTTCCCAGATGAGTACGCTAAGAGATTAATTAATAAATAATGTAACGGTGGTCAAAGAGGCTTTAAAGGTGTGTACGGAGGCGCTAAACGACGCCCTTGAGTCCTTGGACGACGCCGTATCGATACTGCAGAGCGAGAAGAAGAATATGTTGAACGACGTGAGAACATGGTTGAGCACCGTGGTGACGGATCAAGAAACGTGTTTAGACGCATTGGAAGAGGTGAAATCAAATGAGAAAAACATGTAGAAACGATTAAAAGGGAAATTCAAGCGAATTAAATCAATTCCCATACGAATAAGGAAGGTCAAATTATTATTTCCATAGCTGCCAAATTAAACGGAAGATGAAGAAGGTAAGACAGTGAATGGCGATAAATAAGGAATATGAAGACTTGTTATTTAATTAATAAATTAATTTTCATATTTAAATATAAGGGCATAAAGGGTTATTAACATGTGTTTTTGTCCTTTTTTAAAAAGATTATATTCTTGGTCTTTTATTAAGAAGGTAAGGCTATGAATGACTTTTTTTATAAAAATTCTCAATATTATACACATTATTTTTTAATCTCACACAATATTACACAAATTGTTTTTCAATTTCACGTCAAATTACACAAAATCGAATATTCCAATTCCACTGCATTTTTAATTCCACGTCAAATTGCTCCCAAAATTAATTGATTTCATTCCATTTCCCAAATCCAAAATTTCAATTTTAAAAGTTACTATTATTTATTATATCCAAGATGTGTAATTTGATTTGAAATTAAAAAAATAATTAAAATATAATACGTATAATATTACGTGGTAAATATAGAAACTCTCCGACGAACCACATCATCATTTATTGATCGAAAAAAAATATGTATCGAATTGAAACAATATTAAAAATTACATTTTTTTATTATAATGTTGAAGGTGGTGTATTTATATAAAATTAATTTTTTATTAAAAAAAATTAAATAATTTTAAATTGAGACGAACAAAAAAAATTGAGTAACTTGGGAGCATGAGTACGCGAGGAAACATTTAACATTATTATAACAATATACTACTATCAGATTATCAGCCCTGCTTAGTGCTTCCAAGTTCCAAGGGCGCTCCCTAACTAGGCAACGGAAGCCCCACCAAACTACTGGATAATTCTAGAGTATTACTCCGTAATTTATTCATTATATACCTCTCCCCTGGTAAAGGCTCATTCAATAAACCTTTTTTTTTTCCGTTCCTTTTGCTGGTAAAATATTGAATAAAGAAATTGTCACCATTTCAACACATAATACCGCAATAATTGATTTTGAATTAATGATTAAAAAACTTGCTATTTTAGATCTATAGCAAAGTAGGGTTCATATTATATTAAATTTTCACTTAACATATAGTAATTTCTTTTGGTTTTCTAAACTTGTATTATTTGTGTCTAATTCTTTTTATGGCAATTTTGTTTTGTAAGATTGTGCACTTTTTGACGGGTTGTAAAATGATTCAAACGAATTTAACATAAGTATATTATATCATTTTATCCACTAATTTCGTTTTTTTTTTTTTTTTTGATTGTTGTTGATTAGTTGAGAAATATGATCGTGTCATGCGAAATAGCCTCACAAGAAAACACTAGTATTTTTTATTTATTAGTATTGCATGCATATAGTCAATACACATTACTTTTGTTTTCTTTTTAACACTGATTCAGGTGGAATTTACACGTTTTAGAGGCACATGTGAAACATATTTTGGCGTGGATTTCATTGATTTATGCATAGAATATGATTGTTTTAGCCAAAATGAGAGAAAGGTAGTGTTTTGTCGGTTTTGTAGGAAATACGATGAAATTTGGAGCAAAACACCAACCATACTTTACTGGATCAGGAAGAGGAGTGCACGGTTGGATTCGTCTCGAAAAACGGAGCAGATTAGCCAAAGGAATCGAGTCAATCCGACACCCGAGGTGAAAGTTATGCATGAAACGAGAAGGGGAGGAGGCAACTCGGCCGAATCTGCGAGTTTCAATTTTACTGCGCACTCGGCCGAGTAACCCTAACTCGGCCGAGTCTCGGCTAGACAAAATCGTGGCACGCTTTTTAAGTGCTCCACTCGGCCGAGTCACCCCAATTTCGGTGCCAAACTTGTATTTTCTCCATTTTTTAGGGATCAACTTACAATTATGTCATCTAAACCCTACCCCAACACTATATAAGCCCCTTTTCTTGAAATACAAGACATTCTCCCCCAATCCACACATAGTTACACATACTTGGAGGTGTTTTGGCCATTTCTCTCTCAATTCTTCATCAAATCAAGCAAGAGAGGATGCAATAGCTTGGGAATTCCATTCCCTACCACATTCTAGGCTAAGCTTTCTCTTTCTTTTTATTTAGTTATTTCATTTGGATTTTGTAGTTTGAGTGTGTATTTGATTAGCTAAACAATTTGTGGTTCTAAGGCTATGTTTATACTTTGGATGATGTTTATGAATTAATTTCTTGTTTATTTGGTGGTTGCGTTGCTATTTCTATTTGAATGCTTAACTTTCATTGTAAAACATGTTGTCAATGGTCATGATAGTATGTTTTATTTATTGTTAATTGAAATTGAATTGAGAAATCTCTTTCATTAACCGTATTTAAGCATTCGACCCAATATTTTTGTGAGCTCGAGAGAGAGGATCAATTATTGGGAGGGTATTAGATGATCTTAGGAACCTTTTGGGGATTTCTTATGCATGCTAAGTAGAGATACTAGTTTGTGTGATATATCTCTTGAATTAATTGGATCGAGATAACTACTAATTCATCATTTTGTGATCAACCTTATAGTAATCAACATACCACCACTTAATTAAGCTTTTAATCATAAATTGAACCCTTAGTGTGACATATGCCTTGGAACCCACCTTCTTTCTTTGAATTTTCATTCGTTCTACTTTCGTTTCTTAATTCGCATGCTAGTTGATCGATTTCCATTACTCTTTATTACTTATTTGTGACACTAATGTAGGTAATCTTAGAGTAATTCATCACTTTCAATTAATCGATTGCGTCTAAATAGAACCACATTAACAAACTACATTTTTACGCTAAACCTCCTTGTGGGATCGACCTCGTGCTTATCACGCTACGATAAACGCCGTACACTTGCGGTTGTTTATTTTAGTGTTGCATAACACGTGAATCAAACACTCAGCTGAATTTGTTTAATCCAAACCGGGTTAGTATTAGTGAAATGAATATAGTATGTTGGAAAACTGCTAATTAGTTTGGCTAGTTTCAATGTATTTGTTTTGTAAAAAATGTAAATTTTTGTATGTAATTAGATTTTAAGTTATTTGGATGTATAATTAATAGTCTAATTAAATTTTTGATTCGTTCCCTTAAAATTAAGTTCAAATTATGATTCAATTACACTATATAATTAAACCTACAAACGTGACTTTAGCTAAAAAAAACATGTGTACTGCTGATAAAATATGTAAATTACACCTCTTAAATTCCAAATGTTAAGAGTTAGAAAATGAATAAAAGTAACTGAAAATAGAGAGGAAAAATTCAATTAAGCATTATAAGGGTGTGTTTGTAAACCCTTTTAGAATCACTTTTTTTGTTAAAAAAAAAAAAATGTGAGAGAGAACTTTAAAAATAAATAGAATTTTTTTCGATTCAAAGCCTGAAAGATGGGTCAACTATCGATTTAAGACCTAAAAGAAAATTCTGGTATAAAATTCGATTTATATAAAATTATCAATTGAAGGCTTAGATTTTAACACCGTTAACATTAAAAATATTGTAAATATAATTAAAAATAATGTGATTAAGAGAAAAAAATATAATTAAATGTAAATTAAGTAGTTTGAGTAGTTTTATTGGAATAGGAAAAAAAAAAGTTAGGTATTGAGACAGAGTGAGTATATTATTTTCTCCGTTCTTCTGAAATTTATTTATTAATAAAATAAACAATTTTTTAAAGGAAGTATACTCCGCATTTCTTAATAATTGTGTTTAATTTCGGGAAATACATGGTAGTAATAAATAAATTTATCTTGTAAAATATTTATGTATCTTTCATTATGAGTAATATTTTAGAATATTAATAATTTAATTTTCATTATATTCATGTCCAGATGGCAGGCGGGGCCTCCATAGGTTACGACGAAAAGCGACTCAAATCAATCAACAAACGCCTTAAATGAAATCAAAACGCATCTCAAATCACTGTAACGCCTCTCTCTCTCTCTCTCACGCACGCTCACGCACTCTGTCTCCAATCTCTCTCTCTCTCTCTCTCTCACTCTCTCACACACACACACAGAGTCCCTACTTCTCCACCGGAAAACTAATCCTATATCTTCTTCCGCCGGCCACCACCCCCCATCGCTGCCACGGTGAAACCAAAATCCATCAATCACAAAGCGGCAATCAAACAATAATCGAATATTTTGACCCTTCTGGCACACGAACAACCTCCATTTCCAGCTCACTATTCACGCCTCTCTCTCTCTCTCTCTCTCCTCAATTAACAATTCCTAAATCCCCACCTATATTTCCTTATTTTTCCGTTTGACTAGAGACTGCAACCACACCTAGCTAGAGAAAAATGGTGAAGCTCCTGGAAAATCACATAGGTTGAATTTGTTCGGTAATCTCTCTCTCTATTATCAATGTCGAGAGACGACGAAGTTGCGAGGAGGACATTCCGCGCTCTAGTGGAGAGCGCCGAGCGGAAGTTCGCGCGCGTACGAGACGCGCCGCTGCATCCGTACGGAGGGAGTGGGCCGCAGTACGGCCATTTCTACCACAAAGTTTTTAAAGCTTACATGATGTTATGGAAGTATCAGCAGGATAATCGGGCCAAATTAACGGAATCCGGACTCCAGCGATGGGAAATTGGGGAGATCGCTTCTCGAATCGGTCAACTCTACTTCAACCAGTATTTGAGGACTAGTGAGGCCAGGTTTCTTCTTGAAGCGTACATATTTTACGAGGCGATTTTCAATAGGAAGTATTTTGAAGGTTCGTCCAAGGATCGAGGTGTTAGGTTTAAGGAACTGAGGTTCTATGCCAGGTTTTTGATGGTCTCCTTGATGCTAAATTCCGTGGAAATGGTGAAGCTGCTCGTTGAGAGGTTCAAGGAGCTCGTCGATGACAGTAAAGTTAATTTTCGGGTAATTAGCTGTTATTCTTTCATTGTCAATTTCTCTAGTTTTGAGATTCAATTGGTATGAGTATCCGGTGGTTTGCATTTGATTTGTTGCCATTTTTGTTTTCAATTATGTCGCTTTGGTTGGTCTTTTGCTTGCCTGATTATTTACCTGATGGAGAAGTTTTCATTGTTCTGTCAATCAGCCTTGGTTTTATTACCAACAGCTATAGTTGCGATATTTCACAAAATCATGATACCCTATAATTATGTTGCTTTTGTGGGGAGTGTCAGAAGGATGTATTTGTAGAGTTGAATTAGCGGACTGTAAAGTTAATCAAATATTGAAAGCCTAGAAAATTTGCCAATCATGCTTAGTTAGATCTGGAAGGATTGATTAACCATGCCGGAAAATTCTAGGGTTCTCCTGCCATATCTAGGAAATATATTCAACTTGCCATAAACAACAATACTACTACCAAATAACTACTCCAAGAAAAAATTGTGACAAAATTTTTACTATCTTTAGTATGATCAGATAAACTGAGCACCCCACTATATTCCCTTTCATAGGACTTAAATGTTACTATATGTTAGTCCAATGCTAATTGCAGGATATCTGCTATTATTGTAAACAAGCAATGATGTTATGTGAATGTTTATACTGGAAAACCATTATCCTTATTCGGTTCAAAGGGACTTTGGCTTATTTTACCATTTTATTGGGCGTTGAAAACTTGAAAAGGACAACATGTGGAAAGCAGTTTATTAACCCATCCCAATTTCAAGAACCAGATTATATTAATTCATTTGCACAAGGGCCCAGGGTTCTTGCTAGATTTATCCGTTTGACTTTTTCTGTTTGTTATGTTGTCTTTTACATAAACAGTGGGAAAATATCAGTTCTATGCTGAGTGATTGAGATGTTGTATGACTTTAATTGCAATTACAATTGCTATTTGGCAAGAACTTTGGGTGACTAACTGCTGTTCCTGCCCATTGAGTGTGTGCTTGATCCTAAAAGTCTATCCCCTGCATATAGAAAATGCAAAATAAAAAATTAGGTCTCTATCCCTCACCTGACAAAGGAATGCAGAAAATTGTTGAAGAAAAACAGAAGTTCATCGAAACCTTCCGATTTCTGCTTAAAAGTCAGATTGTTTTCTCATTTTGGGTGAATGTTAAAATACAAGAAATATCTCGTTGTGGTAAGAGTACAAGTAATTTGTCCTGAAGTCGGGCTCCATATGCATATTAACTTCATTTTAAGCCTCTTGTTTCTTGGAAACTGAGTTGTAAAGCGTAGAAAAATTGTTAAAATAATTGAACTTGGTGTTGTCAGCTTGTAAATCTGTGAGTCATGGTTCCAGGTGAAGTCTTATGTCATGAGAACAAGTTTAGTCGTACCAATGCTAAAATTTGTCATGTTATTGCATGCAGTGGTTGTCTATCTTGACAAATTGTATGCAATTTAACATATTTCCTATTTGTCCTTCATCCTAGTTTTGGTGTTTGCACTCAGTAATTTATGATATTAGTGTCATTGTGAACATTAACTGACTTTTCTGCATAACTATGTAACCAACAATATAGTCTCTCCTCTAGGGTACCAATTTCAAAGAATGGAAGCTGGTGGTTCAAGAAATTGTGCGGTTTACTAAAACCGATTCAGCTATCATCATCGCTAAACCTCTGCGTTATACTGCCATGTTTGATTCATATCCAGCCTCACTCCCATATGTGGCTCGTTTCCATGCTAAGAGACTTCTAAAGTTTAGAGATGCATTGCTGACAAGTTATCGCAGAAATGAGGTCAAATAATTTTGTATTTTGAAATTTAGCTGTTAGAATTTTAAAATCTGAAGCCAAATTAACATTGAACCATTTCAGGTCAAATTTGCAGAACTCACTTTAGACACTTTTAGAATGATGCAATGTTTGGAATGGGAACCTAGCGGATCTTTCTATCAGAAGCCTCCTGCTGAACCAAGAGAAAACGGTGTACCAGCTGATAATTCTGTTACTTCAGGAATGATAGATATAAACTTGTTGGCAGATATGACAGATCCAAATTTACCTCCAAATCCTAAGAAGGCTGTTCTCTACCGTCCGTCTGTGACACAGTTGATAGCTGTGAGTTCTAGAATCTTAACATGATAATTTACCATTTCTTTTTAATTCTCCTTCCAAATCCTTCCAAATAAAGTTTGTAAGAAAGTTTCACCTCATATTCTAGCTATTGAAAGTTGATAGTGTTTTCTTTCTGATATTGGTACCTTTCACCTGAAAGTTCTAACAACTGCAATATCCTTGGTTGTCCATTGCTGGCAGGTGATTGCAACAGTTTGTGAGGAACTTCCCCCAGATAATGTTATGCTCATATACTTGTCCGCAACAGGTCACATTTCCCTTACAAGTTACAATTGATTGATTGAATATGAGCTGGATATATGCATGCAAACTGACATCATGTTGTGTTGCAGGGACTTCTATTCATTCTAATATTTCACAAGTCCAAAACAATGGTTCATCAAGAAAATCTGCAATGCTCAGTGCCCCTGCCAATAAATATCATGAGCAGAGTAATGGTTTTTGTGAAAACCATGTTACTACTAAAGGGGATTCGAATCAATACTATGAGAATTATTTGTATTTAGGTCCAAGCAGAAATGGAGGTAAGAACAAATAGAATATACTTATTGTAATTCTTCCCCATACTATAGATTCTTTTACACACGATAATAGTTCTTACTTTCGGTTTTTAATCCTAGCTAACAGTCTTTGTATATATGGTGCAGGCTCAAATATTCTCTTCCCTGGTGATATAATTCCTTTCACAAGAAAGCCAATTTTCCTGATAATAGATAGTGATAACAGCCATGCATTCAAGGCAGGTTTGTTAAAACTTTGTAGAGTAACTGAGTCCCAACGTTTTATACTCGGAAAGCAGTCTTGATACTTTAATACCACAAATATGTTAATGACATTGATTAAGCATGTGCATTCAAAGTTTCTGGATTCTGCAAAATAATGTTTTAATTTACATATATTAACAGTCAGTGGAACTCCAGCTTGAGTGAAATCAATAGATTGATGTAATGAAGCAAAAATGTTTGGCACAATCAAACTTCAAAGTAAATTCCATATGGCTTTTGCAAGCAGAGTGGTTAACTTGTTCAAACTTGAAATTAGCAACACAACACGTCCTCCTCCTAGCCCTTAGTTTTTTTCGATTTACAGATATTTTGTGATGCTAATTTATTTTCTTTAGTTCTTTATTTTTTACTTAAAAGATGCTCATATGCAAAAAGTTTTGTTTAGATCTCCTTTCATACCACTTAGCTTTGTCAATCCTTAATATCAAGTATGCATGCTTACTTACACGAAATAAAATCAGAAAGTGATGCATTTTGAGAGAACTGCTCAGCAATGTTTGTCTTTTGTTTCTTCAATGAGAAGAAGCTTTATTATCATACTGATAATTATCAAAAGAATGTGCAAGTCTCTTGGGAGTGTGTGCAATTACAGAGATTTTGCTTCAAAGGGAAAATTTTCTTTTTGATTGCTGATATGCAATCTACAATTCAGGTTCTACATGGAGCGGAAAGGGGTGAACCCGTTGCTTTGTTTCTTTCTCCTTTGAAGCCTTCATTCAATAATCCAGGTGGTATCGATATGACACAATACGGGAGTCAGTTCACCTTCTTCCTAACTGCTCCTTTGCAGGCTTTCTGCCAATTAGTTGATTATGACTTAACAAATGATGACATGGTTAGTGAACTTTTAACCAATTGTACTTGTCAGAAACAACTTCGTCTGAAATCTAATTGTGTCAGTTGAATTATTATTTTTAGGAAACCTACAACAACACGGAAAGCATTCTCTCTACTGCCTTCTCTAAATGGGAGGAAATTCTCTGTACTTCGACTGAGCTGGACCTGGTTTGGGCTCAGCTTCTGTGTGATCCATTTCTTCGGCGGCTTATTCTTAGGTACTAAATCTCTGTCTTGATCATCATTTTTCGAGAGAGTTGAAAAAACAATCATGAAGAGAGCATATATATAGTTTTAAAAATATGATTTCCTGATTTTTGTGTATTCGTACTTCTAGTGGTGAACTGCTATCGACCATCTGTTGGACTTCCATTTCCATCAAATTAAACTGACTAATGAATATGAATAATATTTGACGATTTTCTTGATGATGAGTTGCAATATGAATGCATATATGTGCCTCTAGAGTATGGTTTATGAACTTGAGCAACTGGAGTACTTGGTGGAGCTTTAGAGCTTGGTATGCTAGCCTTTGAGAAGATCTGTTTCCGAAAAAAAAAACAAAAAATCTGTTGACCTTAGCAATTAATTGTTTTTTAAGTTTGAAATACTTTATGGTGTGTGACCCTAAGTTGATGATTGGTATGTCCAGATTCATTTTCTGCCGTGCTGTGCTCACTCTGTTCTGCTTACGAGAAAATGGTGAACAATATTTGCCTATTTGTGTACCCGACCTTCCCAATTCAGTATCTGTGAACTCCAAAGCCGTTCAACCTGCAATCACGCAACTTGCGAGGCACCTCAAGGTTTCAGGCTGTTTTAGCTTTTCATAACAACTTGTGGAGAGACGAGTAAATAGTATATTAACGTGTGAAGATAATCCACCATCTTCTGGGAGACAGACGACTACCTACTATTATTTGAGTGGATTCAGAAGATTTTATGGGCAGTAGACGATACAAGTCTTGTCCTGATCGTAAGTATCACTTTCTTCTACCCTACAAGCAGACGACACCTTTTTTTCATTGTTATAATCATATTCTTCATGGGCGACATTTCTGGTTTTGGTCTTAGTCATGCATAATGTGGTTCACTGTAGTATGTTAATTTGTTACAAAATTTAGATGTAATTTGTTCATAACTTTAGTAAAATAGAATGAAATAGGTGTTTTGAGGCTTTTTTGTATTTATGCTTTTTCTTTGTCTCACCATGGCTGGCTTTATCTATATTAATGGTCTGTGTGAGGCATGTATCTTGCATAGTTGTTGAAAGTTCGAACTCGGGTGTATTGCGTACTAAAGTGAAGATAAAAGATTGTTCACGGTTCATTACATTGTTCATCATGTGCCCCCTCCCTCCTCCTTTTGCTTTCAGAAACAAGTTTGATGTTATATTTGGAATATTATTCAACTACTCACTAAAAGTATACTCCTACTTTTGGATATAAGTTTTAAGAAAAAATAAATAAAATAAAGTAAAATTATGATAAAGTGATGTTTTCATAATTTGTTTACTTATCTCGACTATCCTTTTAAAAAAATAATTGAGAAATGAACTAACTAAGCTTCTCACGACCTATACAATGCACGATTCGATTAAAATTGTTTGAGCTTGTTTAAGGGTCTTGTTAAAATGATCAACAAAATACAGTTAATTAAAGTATTTTGGGGTAAAATTTTGTTGTTCAAAGACAGGCCACGGTAAACTTAATTGAATGTTTTTTATTTTTTTTTCTCCAAGAAATATTGTATTACTACAAAGTTAATACCACGAAACCAAATTGTGAATTCGACGAATCCCTAACTCAAACTATTGCAAATTAATATCTACTAGAATATATTTATTTTCTGCCTCTCCGTTCGGCTGTGTTTCATCCCTATAAATGGGTATACACTAAGGGCATGTTTGTTTTGGGACTCACCCGTCCGGACGTGGGACGTCCTTGTTCTACTTCGAGATTTCACATCCGGATTTCCCCATCCAACTACACTCATCCCTAAAAATACCTATACATCCTACTATTACATTCCATCCAACCACTCTTACACAATTTGATTTGACATAAAGTTACATCTCATCCTACTCAAAATCCCAAAACAAACACACACAATTACTATTCATCAGTATTTCCACATTCAAGATTTTCATCATTCTACATAATCCCAAAACAAACCTACCCTACCCTAATCTAACTAATGGTAGTGGGCCAAGTAAACATGATGGTCCCCTAATCTAACTAATGGTTGTGGGCCAAGTAAACATGATGGTCCAAACAATTAGTCAATGGCTACGGATAAATGCCCCTAATTATTATGTCATCACTCCTTAGTCCTTACATATGTTCACCTACTCCTTATTTTCTAAAATTACCTTCCTTACTCATAAACCCTATTTTTTTTCCTTTCTCATATCCCTTTTTTTTTTTTTTTTTCCGGCCGCACACCAAAGCCTCTAAGCTTTCCTCACTATTCACTATATATGTGTAGTGTATTTCATTTTCGAGTTTTTTTTACAAAAATCAAGTTTTGCAATTACTCAGCACTGATTTGCCGAGTTTTGTGAGATTTTCGGAAAAAAGTTCCACGTTTTGAATCAAAACTTAGCCAATTTTTTCACGTTTAGATTCAAAATTCGGCTAAATTTTTCACGGTTTGATTCAACACTGGTTAAATAAGAATAAAATATTGATATTAGATTAAGTTTAAATTAAATAAAAATAAAAATTTATTGACGTGGGTAGCTTTCACTGGGACGGAGGGAGTAGTCGATAATACAATAAGTAATATCATAAACAGTAATCAGTAATAACATTAACAATAATTAGTAATATCTTATACAATAGCAAATAAATCCACACGCCTAATTATATTTAGTAAAACCAAAAACAATTATTAATAATACCACGAACAGTAATCAGTAATACCATTAACATTAATCAGTAAAATTTTATAGAATAACAAATAATTTCACACATCTAATTATATTCAATAATACAAAAAATAATTATCAGTAATATCTTATACAATAACAAATAATTCCACAAATTTAATTATATTCATAATACCAAAAACAATTATTAGTAATACCATAAACAATAATAATAATCAGTAATGCCTTAAACAATAATAAATAATTTCACATAATTAGTAATACCACAAACAATAACCAATAATACCATAATTAATAATCAATAATACTGTAATCAATAATCAATAATCATTAATATTAATTCAATAGTGTATTAATAGTAATACCACAATCAATAACTAGTAATACCAGTATCAATAATCAATAATACCATAAAAAAGTGGAGAAAGTGTGTAGATTGGGGTGTACTGAAGAAAATAGGGGGTGCACATTACCAAGCCCAATGGGAAGGCACCCTATGTCAGCAATTGTCGCTTGAGATTACATTATCAAGGTCACTGGCTCTGAGTTCCGGCCGATCAGAGATCCATCGACAACATACTCACAGTTCTCCGTCGGGCCGTCGTCAGCCGGAGGAAGAGGCTACGCAGGAGCAGGGTGAAGAAGACGGGCGAAGAAATGTAGCTTCGATTTTGGTAGAGATGAACGACGAGAGAGAGGCGGCGTCGATCTGAGTGTTGCAGACGAGCACTATTGATGTCGAAGAAGCTCCTGGATCGCTAACGCAAGGGAGATTGATCGAAGCAATCACGTCGGTGGTCGAAATGAGCAGAGGATTTCGGTCGCCATGGATCGTGGTCGAGATGGAAGATGATGTCGATTGTCATGGAAGTGAAGAATCGCGATTGCGATTCGAGGAGGGGTCTCAGGCTTCAGTGGTCGGGACGGAAGCGTCGCCGTCGAGGGGGTGGTCGGGCATGGTGGTGGTTGGGTCACCCGTCGACCGACATGGATTTCCGGCAGATCCTTTACTCATCAAATTAAAATTTAAATTCAAGTGCACCGCCAATCGACTATAATAAAATCAAACCTATAATATTATTTTGTACTCCGTATTAAAATTTTAAAAATACATATGAAAAAAATGAAAAAGAAAGGAAGGAAAAAAAAGGAAAAAGAAACGAAGAAATAAAAAAATTTGAAAAAAATCGAAAATGGGAAGAAAAAAGGAAAAAAGGGGGGAGGGGGAAGAAAAATTAAAAAGAAAAAAAATTGAGATTTGTGGCTAATTTCGATAGTTTTTTATTAATTATATTTTTACGATTTAAAAAAAAAATATGGGTGACTTGGTGGTGAATCGATTTTTTAGAGTTTATTTTATTATATTTTGTGTAAATTAATAAAAGGATAATATAGTCTTTTAAATGTGATTATTTTTTAAAAAATATTTTGGAGTGAACTTAATAAAATGAGCTGGTGCAAATAATCGTGGTAAAACAATAATTTGGGGATGAACTTATAAAATGAGTTGAGTGCAGATAATTGTGATAAAAAAATAATTTGAAGGTGAACTCATAAAATGAGTGTAGATAACCATCGTAAAAAAAATGATTTGGGAGTGAACTCATATGATTTAGGATATGGGTCAATCCATAAACATAAAATTAGGTGATGTAGATAAAATATAAAAAAATAAATTAAAATTAAAATTAGAGAAGTGTACGGCAGAATTTGACATTTTTTTTTTAGATATATGGAGATTTTTTTGAGATATTTCTGATAGTTGATAACAAACCTAGCCCAAATTAAAGCCCACAACAGAGTTACCATAGTACTATATCCAATCGGAATCGAGGCATCTCAATCCGTGTTTATCATCAAAATCTAATCGGGACCGTACATTTAAACACAACATACCCGCCGCAACACGTCAGATTATCCCCAATAAATACAAGATTTGGAATAATTTCTGACCGTCGATTATCCTGATTTGATCCTTTCGTCCCTATATATATGCTTAGCCTCCGCCACACTCAAACATAATTGTTGCCTCCGCCCAGAAGAAAACACAACAGAAGAGGGATAGAACAGTTCAATCTTGAGAGGTCTGTTTTCTGCTATTTTCTTTGTAATCTTTATTCGTATTTACTCGCCGTTGTCTAGGATTGCTAGTTATCTATGGAATTTGTTTCTCCATTCATCTTTCTTTACGATTTTTAAATTTTCGGATTCGGATTTTTGCGATTCTAGGGCTAGGGCTAGACATTAATCTTGGCCATTTGGTTTATGTTTGCTTTCTCTGTAGCGTTTCCTTCTTTTTGTGATGGAATTGTCTTTTCTTGTGTGAAAATTTTATGTTCACTGCACGAATTTGTATATCTCATTGTTGTCGCGCTTATAACAATACATGGAACCACTTTCCCTGTTAAAAATTGAATGTATTTGTTGATTCTTCGTTATATTACGATTGACCTACTTTGTGTTGTATTCGCAATCTTTATGCTCCTTTCTAATAGGGAATTCACATAAACTTGTGATTCTCCATTGTAATTCAACTTCTATATAATTATTAATTGAACTATATCACCATCTTACAGATGGCCCGTACCAAGCAAACTGCACGAAAGTCTACTGGAGGAAAGGCTCCTAGGAAGCAACTTGCTACCAAGGTTCCTTACCTATACTGCTTTGTTTCTTTCTGTAATTATGCATACAAATCTCAGCTTCTTGTTTGTACATCATCCCTTAATTGTTTTGCATATACATTGTCACAGGCTGCCCGTAAGTCCGCCCCAACTACTGGTGGAGTGAAGAAACCTCACAGATACCGTCCCGGTACTGTTGCTCTTCGGTGAGTAACCTAATCCTGTTGAATGTTGATTATGTGTAAAAATGTCATATTCGGTATAATTGTTGATGTGAATTTCTAATATCTTGTGACACAGTGAAATTCGCAAGTACCAGAAGAGTACTGAGCTGTTGATCAGGAAGTTGCCTTTCCAGAGGCTTGTTCGTGAAATTGCACAGGACTTCAAGGTGGAATAAAGCTTATACATAGCCTGAGTTTAAGTTTGAAGAATGTCAGTTTGTTCAATTACTAATAGTTTATTGTATTGTTTGTAGACTGATCTCCGGTTCCAGAGCCATGCTGTTTTGGCACTTCAGGAAGCTGCTGAGGCCTATCTTGTGGGTCTCTTTGAGGACACTAACTTGTGTGCCATCCATGCTAAGCGTGTTACAATAATGCCCAAGGATATCCAGCTTGCTCGCCGCATCAGAGGCGAACGTGCTTGAAGATGCCTTGTTGTTTTGGTTAGTGGTGGTGGTGGTATATGGTGGTGGACTTATATAGTTTGGATCTTGGTTAATTGGGTATAATGATAGATAGCCTCAAACTATAGTCAAGTAGTTTGTTATGTAGGGGATTATGGTATTCATAGGCTCCATGGTATTTGTGTTCTATAGTGTGATGATAAATGTTCTTAGTGTGTCTTTGTGAATGCAAGTTTCTTTGCCACAAACAAATATCTGAGTTGAAGATATGAATTTTTGTGACTGATCGTATTTTTCTGGGAATATGTCTTGTTCATGGTGCTATGATGCGTTTGAGAGTTTGGAAAGATTAGTTTGCTACAATTTTAAAATAAAATGATGTTCAAAGAGTATTAATTTTGTGTTATTCCATGTTAACATTAAAAAAGGGTAAAATTAATTCACGACCATTATTTTGCATTTGGGTACAAGCTTTTATTCTCCGGCCAAAAAAGAGTTGATTAAAAAAAAGCCAAATCCATTCAATTCAAATTAAAAAAACAAAATATTAATTAAAAAACAAAACAAAAATTAAAAGAAATAAAATGTAAAATATTGTTCATCAATTAATCAACCCTGTTTTAGAGTGCGGATTTATTTAGTGCAAATAAGAGATTGATTGATGAGGAAAAACCCTTACTTTCTAATTGTTATGGACCAGAAATGAAAAATTAGTGTTAGTATTATTAATTTTTATTTTTGTGATACGTTTATTATTATTACCATTTATTATTTAAAAATTATTATTATTAAAATTTTATTATTAAATATTATAGTACTCCCTCCATCCACCAAATGTGAATAAAGTGATGGTTGAAGGGTGAATAAAGTGTTGAAGGGTGAATAAAGTGATGCAAATGTGAATAAAGTGATGGTTGAAGGGTGAATAAAGTAATGGTTGAAGGGGGTGTGAATAAAGTGATGGTTGAAGGGTGAATAAAGTAATGGTTGAAGGGGGTGTGAATAAAGTGATGGTTGAAGGGTGACTACTTTTTATGGACAGATGGAGTATTATATATTAATATATATTATATATTAATGTATATTTAATTTTTAAATTTATTATTTTTATTATTGATTTTTAAAATTTATTATTGATAATAAATTATTATTTATTTAATAGTCATAATATTAAATATTATTTTTTTAAAATTTTTAAAATTATTATTATTGAAAGTGAAAAATAATATGTGAAAATGAAAATAAATTGTAATATTTTATAATAAAATTATGGAGGGAAAAAATATTCACATTCATAGAAATCGAATCATAGAAATCGATTCATTTTGGTTGTTACATTAGTGATTTCATTGAGAGTTTAACAATGGTGGACTTGGGCTGTCCAAGCGAGCAACATGGATCCGACAAGTTGCGACGTGAAAAAGGCAGTGATGCCTACAATACAATTGGTTATCGAAACCACTGGATAGAAGGTAACTTGATAAACATTTTCAATCTGAATAATACATATTTATTGAACTGAACCACTGGGATAGAAGGTAACTTGATAAACATTTTCAATCTGAATAATACATATTTATTGACCTGTGCATCAATGCACAGGAGTGCACAGGAGACCAACTCCATTAAGGAGATGCTCGATCAGAAGCTCATTAGCCGTGTTAGAGCCCTTTCTCATCCCTAATTGTCTCAATACTTTACTAGGTTGGATTTGTGATCCAGATACCATCTAATTGTGTTGTTCTAAAGTGACTTTTTTAATAAATGTAGTTGTTATTATAATATATGGCCATAAATGTAGTTGTTATTATACCATGGTTAAATAGGATTGTAAATTTCTATACATTTTTTGTTGGGTAAATGAACATTCAATGGTACAGACTAGAGAGCAATATTTTAGTTTATAATAGTATGGACAACACATTGTTGGACCCATACGATTCTTCCTATGATACGTGCAAGAATGGATGAGAATTGAGCATAGTATCCTCTAACCAACTCTAACCAACTTAGTATGTTGAAATTGAATATGTTATATGAGTTAAATTTTATAGTACGCTCGAATTGTTTTGAGAAATTATGTTCGAAATATTTTATATTATTTCAACAAGTTTTGTGAATTAAAATATTTTAAGTAACTATAAACAACGTTAAACAACGCTAAACACCTATAAATAACTCTAAACAAAACTAAACAATCAGATATAAATCAAGACTACACAACTCTAAACAACACTATACAACACTATATTTTGGAATTTTGAGTTTTGTTTTAAATTCATCTTTTTAGTTTTTTTTATTATTATTATAATTCTAACAATATAAAAGATTGAATTTTTTTATTATAATTCTAAAAGTCGTAATTAAATTGATATTGAATCAAAAAATTGTGAATTAATATAGAATTAACCCAGTAAAAAAAGTGCAAATGCACTATGAGTCTAATTTTTTTCAACTGACGTGGGTGTGAACGGTGGTGAAACTTAAGAGGGAAAACAACAGTGGCCGTGATTAATTTTCTAGGTACATAAGTTAGCGGAATTATGAATGGTACATAAATTTATAAATGTTTCTAAGCGTAGCTGTGTAACTAATCATAACATCAGATTTCACTCTTAAATTGTATCCTCCCTCACCTTATTAAATACTTCCAAAAATTGTTATTGATGGGTCCTTTTATTTTTTAGACCTCACAGTACAACTCTTCCGGTCCCAATCAATATGGTTTTTTTTTTTTTTTTTTTTTTTTTTGATGTTCCAATTAAATATGTTTTTTTTATTGTCTCATTAAATTAACTTATTTCGGTATAGAGTAATATTTTATGACAAATTTTTGTATATAATTGATTGCATAGTATACAATTAGATTTTAGGTAAATTTGATATATTTTTAACTGTCTAATTTAATTTTGATTCATCACGTTAGAATAAAATTATAGTAACCCTATGGGCATTCAGTCACTTTCCAAAGAGATCACTCTTGGGCCATTCTTAAACGTTTGAGTTTGTACAATTCTTCAGTACCTTCGTCGTGGCTTATGGGGCGACTTCAATGAAATTTTATTTTAATCAGAAAGGGGATTTTAATCAGAAGGGGGGGGGGGAATGAGACCTTTTGGCCAAATGCAGCGGTTCCATGAGGCCCTTGCACATAATCATCTTAAAACTTTGAAAACTAATGGGCCTAAATACAATTGGTTTAATAAAAGAAATGGACAATATTTGATTCGAGAGAAACTGGATCGCTTTGATGCAAACGATCAGTGGCAATTGTTGTTCCCGGGTTTTGTGGCAAAAAAATTAAATTTCTTTGGCTCTGATCATCGGCCTATTCTTATTCAATGGAATATCATGCACAAAATGGAGAGATGGCAACAAAAGTTGGAGTTTAAATATGAAAACCATTGGATAAGGGAAGCTGATTTTCATAACACTATTACTAAAGCATGGTCTTCTCATAATAATAAGGGTGATTTGAGTGATCAATTGAAAAAATGTGGTAATTATATTCGGGGATGGGCAAAGGAAATTCGCTTCTGAAGCGTATTAGTGCAATCCAAGAGCAAATTGATCAAGAATTTAATAATGAAAGGAATGACCCAAATTTGGAGAGAATTGGCAAGCTTGAATGTGAACTTGAAAAACTTCTTTCACAAGAAGAGTGTTATTGGAAGCAAAGAGCTAGGGTGGAGTGGTTTAAGGAGGGGGATCGTAACACAATTTTTTTTCATACGAGAGCAAGTACAAGAAGGAGAATTAATACCATTTCGGGAATAAATAATGCCGCAGGTGTATGGACTACAAATGCGAGAGAGGTAAGGAAAGTTTTTGAAGATTACTACCAAAGTTTATTCCAATCAAGTGGTTCGAATTGGCAAGTTATTCAAAGTGCTACAAAATGCATTCCTCTTAAGGTTACTGAGGATATGAATAGAATTCTCAATACTAGCTTCTCAAAGGAGGAGGTCCAGCGAGCTGTGAAAGAACTAAGCCCGTGGAAAGCTTCTGGCCCAAACGGTTTTCCAGTTTCTTTTTATCAGGCAAATTGGAATATAGTAGGTAAAGAAGTGGCTAGACAAATTCTCAATGTGTTGAATGATGGAAAGGGTCTGGAAAAATGGAATAAGACAATCATCACTCTCATTCCAAAGGTGAAAAATCCTTCATTGGTAACGCAATATCGGCCGATCAGCCTGTGTAACGTGAGTTATAGGATTCTTGCACGAACCATCACAAATCGACTCAAGTCTATCATGCCCGACATTGATCAATTTCAAAGCGCTTTTGTCCCAGGTAGATTTATTTCGGATAATATCCTAATAGCTTACGAGTGCATGCACTGGATTCGAGCATCAAAGAATAAGGAAGGATATGTAGCTCTCAAATTGGATATGAGCAAGGCCTATGATAGGGTTGAATGGACTTTCTTTCAGATTGTTATGCAAAAGATGGGTTTATCTGAGAAGTGGATCGAATTAATGCTTAGATGTATCACCTCAGTTTCATATTGATGTGTTTAGGCCAGCTACAGGCCTTAGACAAGGGGATCCACTATCTCCCTGCCTCTTTTCAATTTGTGCGCAGAGTCTATCATCACTTTTGACCAAGGCGGTAGAGTTGAAGAATATTTCGGGTATTAAAATTTCTAGGACAGCTCCAGTCATTTCACATTTGTTTTTTGCTGACGATAGCATTTTATTCTTCAAAGCAACAACCAAAGAAAGTTGTAATATCAAGGAATGCCTGCATATTTATGAAAAGGCTTCGGGCCAACTCATTAACTTTAATCCGATGGTCAAGAAGGAAAATGCAGACAAGGTGAAAGATAGTGAAAGTGTATGTGCGTGCGAAATCAGAGATGTTGTCTGTTGTGTTGGCACTGTCCAGACAACACTATGCAGTGGAAATTAAATTGCACGTAGAGAAAATTGAAGTATTCAAAATTTGCATAGATTATAAAATAATCTACGCTGTTCACTATATAAAAATATGTGAAACGAATTACAACCTCTTAGAGGTGTACAATAACACTATAATGAGTGTAAATAATTTACTAGATTCTATGAAACTATCTCCCTCATAGATCTATGCATATAACCTAGTAAATAAGACCATGATCAACACACTATTATTCGGGTTTACAATAATGTGAGGATCTACAAGAAGAAACAATAATTTTCCTAACTAGAAGCGTATAGAGCGTTCAATAGTGTAGTAATCTAATTTAGCTTTTCTTTTTGTGTATCTTGTGTTGAGGCAGCTACAGTATTTATAGGTTTCATGGACGAACTGCCTTCAACTCATATGATCATCACAGCCGTGAGATCAAGCAGTTAAGAAACTTCTCTCCACCACTCCTTGAATGTAGGACTTGTTATATCATGTCCAATAACTTCTCACTCTCACGCAGTGGTATGACTTGGTGCTGCCCACGTCTTCTAACTGCTTTGGGGACATTATTAGACAACAAATGTAAGATCGGAGTTAGTGAGAAAAGGAAGGGCAAATTCTGATGTTGTCATAAGTGTTGGGAACATTAGTTACAACACTCGGCTGTTAGTGTTGGATCACTATACAAAACACTTATTTCAACATCAACAATCTCCCCCAATTTGACCTTTCTACATCAACACTACTGATGTTCGCACAACAGAAATATTGACTAAGAATTTAACACAATTGATATTTCAACAGAAATTGAATTAGCAAGTGTATTAGATCAAATTAATAAAACAACATCTAAACCAAATAACTTGTTTAGATTTAAATAAACTTGTACATAAAGTAAATCCTAAATAATAAAGGAAATAACAGAAATATAAATCGTACAAGCATGACAAACAAACGAAGAAAAATTATGTAAATAAGTAAAGGAGATGATTGGGCTGAATAACACTTCAGTTGCATCTTCATGAATCTGGACAAACTCCCCCATACTTTATAACTTCTCTAGTTTGTATGCTTTCATAAATCTCCATGCACGATCTTAATGACATCAACATCTTGTGTATCTTTAGCTACTGCCTTATCACTTTCTTGTACGGCTTCTATTTCTTGACTGTCACCATCAGTGTTGATTGTGAAAGAAATGACGAATTATTAATGATGTTGTCAGATATGTTGTGACATTCTTCACAACATTGACACAACATCAACAGATAGATTGAACATTCGATCCACACAAGGCCACAATATTTATCTAGGTCTCCCAACTCTTTCGGCAAAAGGCAAAAGGCAAAAGACATCAGTTTGGTTATCTTATTGATAGGGTTACTAAGAAAGTTGATAATTGGAGCCATAAAAGGTTTTCGGATGGAGGCAAGGAAGTACTTATCAAGGCCGTTCTACAAGCCATCCCAACTTATGCAATGATGTGCTTTCGACTTCCTGTTTCTATCTGCTCAAATATTGAGAAAGTTATTGCGAACTTTTGGTGGGGAACAAACAATGGCCATAATAGAATTCATTGGTCGAAATGGAGGGAATTGTGCAAGACAAAAGAGCAGGGTGGTTTGGGTTTTCGGAGGCTTATTCATTTTAATAAGGCTATGTTGGCCAAGCAGGTTTGGAGGTTAATTCAAAATCCCCATACGCTTATCAACAAAATCATTAAAGCCAGGTATTTTCGCAATACTGATGTTATGAGTGCTGATATTTGATCTAACCCCTCTTTTGTATGGCGTTCTTTGTTATGAGGGAGATAAATTATTGAAAAGGCAGCGCGATGGAAGGTTGGTGATGGTAAAACAATTGAAATTTTTTAAACATAGATGAGTCTCTCTCTTACGGGATGCTCTTATCTCCTCACGCATTGCAAGTGGCTCGAGAGTTACAAGATTCATTGATAACAATTTTACCTGGAATTAAAATTTGATTAGAAAGGCCTTCCTTCCCTTTGAAGTAGATGCGATTGTTAAAACACCAATCCACAAGGACCAAGGCGAAGATATGCTCGTGTGGAAGGGTGATGAGAGTGGGAAATTTTCGGTTGCTTCAGCCTACCAATTTTGGTGTAAACACGAGGATGAGATAATGGATCGACTCAGCCCGAGCTCTTCAAAAGATTCTGCCAGGAGTATGTATAAAATTATTTGGAAATTAAGAATCCCGCCAAAAATTAAGGTGTTTGGGTGGAAACTAATTAAGGGAATGGTTGCAACAGAGGCAAATCTTTGTAATCATCATGTGTCGATTAGCCCTTACTGTCAATTTTGTGGTGGTCAGGTGGCGAACTCGACTCACGCCGTTTTCTTTTGCAGATTTGCAAGGGAAGTATGGAAGAAGTGGGGTTATTGGGAGAACATTAAAAAGCTGACCACTAATAATTGCTTTAATCTTCTTGTTGGATGTAGAAGTGTATGGCCAGGGGAAATGGATAGAATTTTGATGTTTGCTTGGGCCATTTGGAAGGAGCGATGCAAGTTCTTACATTCAGATGTTCAAATGACGCAAAAGTCTGCGGGAAAACCCCCTTTCTCGGTTACATGGGCTATGAGATCTCTTGATGATTTTCAGAAAGGCTCGGCCAAAGGAGGTTTTGGTTTATCAGGGAACCAGTACAGGAGTTCAAAATAATGGAGCATATTCAGGTAATCTCCTCTTTACTGATGCAACTTTCAATTTGGATACACAATTTTTTGCTACGGGTTATGCAATTATAAATAGACATAGTAAGGTCACTGGAGTGGGCTTTTCAAGAATTCAGAACCCGTCAAGTGTATTAGCAGTAGAACTTTTGGCAATTGAGCATGGACTGCTGTTTTGTAAGGAGAAAGGTGTGATTATTTCGGGGTTAAGGTCTGATTCTGTGCAAGCAATAGAGACTATTAATAATAAGTTACATATCGACAAGCCAGAAAGCACGTATGTTATTAATATCCAGCGCCTATTGAGAGAACTCCTAGTGTGAGATTGTCAGTTCGTCTCAAGAAATTATAACAAATTAGCTCATGAAGCAGCAAAAATTACGCTTACCTCTTCAATAGCTCGAGATTGGTCTGAAGATGGCATTCCTCATCATATCAGGGAGTTAGGGGATTAGACTTTCTGTTTTAGTTGTTTTGTACCCCATTTTGTCACACTCTTGATTGCTCAAAAAAAAAAAAAAAAAAAAAACTCATATTTTATAACTCAATTACACGTTTACCACACAAGTATAACACTCATTAAATAGATTTAAAATAAAAAAATTATTTGTTTAATTTGTTTTGGTAACACAATTTCTTTATCTTTGAGAAAATACATTAATATTTGCATGATGATGATAATAATAATATGGATATAAGCCACAAGCATTAATAAGCGATGAGTGGGGCTCTAGTTCAATTCCAACGCAGCTTTTTAAGACTTTCACAAAAGCATGACCTTAAAGTGTTTCTTTTTGTTTTTCAAATCTTCACTCATTGTATAGTTGTCCCTTCAACATCCCTCTAGCCAATAATCTTTTTAAAAAATCACTATTTGACATATTTCTTCTTCACTCCACCACTTCCCTCTAAAACTCCTTTCAACATCGTTGGTTTCAACTTATTATTATTGCTGAAATTGGATATTCAGGTGCTATTTCGCCACTCGCCAGCACAATTGTCATTTTCAAACTAGTGTATTTACATTTTCTTCCAACCATTCTAATCAAACTACGGTCACCTATGTTTCTTTGATTCAGAAATACACTAAATTTTATTACCAAAAGATCAAGCATAATAATTCATACTCCCCATGCCTTGAAAGTAAACTATTATTTCAAACGGTGTCATTGAAATTTACTAATTTCCTTTCTTTTTTTTTTTACAACATTCTTATCTCCCTCTACCTTCTCTTCTCATTATCTTTCTTTACCTCAACAACCCACTACAAATATAATACTATATTCTTTAATGAATGTGCAAAAAGCAAATTGAGGGAGGGAGGAAGTATAATGCAAGACATTATATACCTAATGTAGCGAAATGAAAATGAAATATAAGCAAACTTTGGCATAGACTTCATAAGAGTTTTGCAATGAACTGAAAGACAGAAGAATCGAGAAGTAGAGACTGGCAATGACAAGCTTAGCAATCACGCAACGATTTGGGTTTCTCTCTTTTCAACCCGGATGTAGAAGACTAGTAAAGAGAAAATAGCAGAAAACCCAAATACTTAACCTAAAAGTTACTACTCATTATCAGGCTTTGGTGCTTCCTTAATCTCTTCAGAGATATCATCCTGCGGATAAGAAAAACAAAGATATCACTCACTGATTTCACTCAAAACTATTGAAGAGCATTATGTAGGTAGGACAAAAGAACCTACCTGCATGTCTGAAGTCCACAAAGTAAGGTTGTCACGGAGAAGTTGCATGATCAGGGTGCTATCCTTGTATGATTCCTCTCCCAGAGTGTCCAACTCAGCAATCGCCTCATCAAAAGCCTAATGAATAGTATAAGACAAATAGGTGCTATAAAAGAGAAAGGAAATAGAGAGAAGCAACATCCCGACCCAAAGAAAAAAAAAAAAAAAAACAGCCTAAGGCCTAGAGAGACAACCAGAGGCTTGATGACCAAGCCAATTGGTAAAAACAAGTAAAAGCTCGAATAAATCTCATGGCTAAATATTAAGATGCAAACGGTGACCCAAGTGAGTCAAAAGGCAGCTTGCTTTCATTACTAAGACAGCATGCTAAAAACAAGAAAAGGTAACAAAGTTGCATAATTCAGCATAAACTCACATGAACAAAATTGGCATAAGCAAACTCATAAATATTCCATTAACAAAAGAATCTCAATTCATAATTAATTAAGGATGAAACCGAAATTCATAATTATTAGTGGTTGTTTGGATTTGATGTGAAATTGAATTCCATCACCCTCATTTGATCTATTCGTTGGGTTATTTGGGTGGAGCTAAAACCTCCCTAAATTTGGAGGAAGGTCGTGCTCCAGCAACCAATGCAAATGAAGAGAAATAAACGTCTGATAAAATATTTTAAAATAAAGGAGGGGCAAGATTGAATCTCTTGAGCATACCTGTTTAGCAAGATTGCAAGCTCGGTCAGGAGAATTCAAAATCTCATAATAGAAGACCGAAAAGTTGAGAGCTAGTCCAAGCCGGATAGGATGTGTTGGGGCAAGCTCAGCATTAGCAATGTCCTGAAGTTGCCAAAAATGCAATCATTTAGAAAATAATTGCATATTTAGATCATAAAAGTTATGATCTGCAGTTATTTGCTTCAATTTACTCATCTGAGGATACATTATGATAAGTAAAAGGCTTAGACTAATCCAAAATAGAAGGAAAATCCGAATTGAGTATCTCAAGAACACACAAGACACAAGCAATTATTTGAAGTAGGAATCTCTCATCATTATACATCCAGTCTCATCAAATACAGTCTTAAGAAAATAGTCAGTAGCCTATAGCCTACGAATAAATGATAGACAGAAATAATTAATTAATTTCCCGCAGTTCTAGCTAGCAACAAAGTCCAAATCGCCATCAATTTAACATATGATGAAATCTGAATTACCCAAATTATAATAAATTCGTCCATATTTTTTCAACATAGTCTACAAAAATGCTTAAAATCAACACTGAAAAAAAGTAATTTTAAATTCGAAACCCTGACCTGAGCGGATTTGTAAGCGGAGAGAGTGTTCTCAGCGGCTTCCTTACGCTCAGCTCCAGATTTAAACTCCGCCAAGTAACGATAATAATCACCCTTCATCTTCAAATAAAAGACCTTAGAATCACCGGTTCCGGCAGATCCGATGAGTTTCGAATCGAGAAGCTTGAGAATGCCGTCGCAAATGTTGGAAAGCTCAGACTCGATTTTAGATCTGTAAGTTTTGATGGAGGAGACGTGGCTCTCATTACCGCGGCTCTCCTCCTTCTGCTCAATTGAAGAGATTATCCGCCAGGAGGCGCGTCGAGCACCGATGACGTTCTTATAGGCGACGGAAAGGAGGTTGCGCTCCTCAACGGAGAGCTCATCGCCGTCAACGGAACCGACGACCTTCTCCATGAACTCAACCATCTCCTCGTAGCGCTCGGCTTGCTCGGCCAGCTTGGCCATGTACACGTTCTCCTCACGCGGGGTCGCCATTCAGATTTGATTGTAGGTTACCAGAGTAGAAAGGGGGTGAGAGAGAGAGAGAAGGTGCTAGAGAGAGAAAGTGGAATGGGAAAATGCAACGAGGCGTTTGCCGTGGAATCTGTATGCTTAATAAATACTCCGTATTTGTAATTTAGTCAATGACTTTTTTAGTAGAAAGATTGGGCCTTTTAATTCATCGTTTTACATTCTACAAGAATGGGCTTTGATGTAGGAATACTATTAAAAATGGCCTGGCTATATACCCTCCAGCTTTGTTGAGTATACTCCCCTACCACATTTATTAATTTTATAATCATGTAAAATACCTAAATTATCTTTATACTAAAATATATTAAAATGACTCTACTAAATACACTCCCATTTTAAAACCCTAACCTAATAGCAGCCTCACCCCACCACCACCACATTTTCAACAAAAAAATTAAAAAAAATTCAAACCCTAACCAAAAAAATCACAAAAATTTCAAATCTAAAATAAAACATCACAAAAATTTTAAAACATAAAATAAAAATTAAAAACATATTTTTGACAAATCAGAGTCGACCGGATGCATTATTTTTCGACACTGATTTGTCGAAAAAAATTCGACAACATTTAATCGAATAAATGCACTATCGTCGACAAAACATTGTCAACGATAGTGCATCTATACGACACTGGTCCATCGAAATTAAAAAAAAAAACTTGTTGGCGTGGGGGAGAGTGGCTGCGGCGGTAGACTGTTGGCGTGGGGGCGAGCGGCCGCGGCCGCAAGAAGAGGCAGCGAGTTTTTTTTTTTTTTTTTCTATTTCTGCAAGGGGCAGCCGTTAATAAGGATAGAGAATGGAGGGGGAGGGTCGCCGCCCGGATACAGAAGAGAGGGAGCGGCGCGAAGCTTGTGGGTGGCAGGTGGGTGGCGCGAAAGCTTGAGGGAGATGGTGGTGGGCGACGTGGGGGCGGGAGGAGTGATTTAGGGTTTTGAAAGAGAAGATTTAGAAATGGGAAGATAAATTAGGGTTTTAGTGGTTTTAGTGGGGGTGCATTTCACAAAGTTGGAGGGATATATAGCCAGGGCCTTCAAAATAGAATTGGTTGGGCATTTTGGAATCTTGTAGATATTTATAAAGCCACCCTATTAAAAGGGTGGCCATTTGATCGTTTCACTTCGATTTTGCGACATTTTCAATCGAATTGAAATAATGGAAAATTTAAAAAAATGAAGCAAAAATCGAATTGAGCTTAATTAATTAAAAGTACAATCATCGATTGGATTTAAACCAGTTTTTTGGCATAAAACATTATTTTTCATCAATTAAACAACAATTTTTACATTAAAAATCAAATTTAAATTACAAGAGAGAAAGTTCACCATCCAAACATGGCAAAAAAATGAAATAAATTTATAAATGGTCCTATAACTTTGTCCGAATTTACAAATGGTCCTGTAACATTTTACTTTATCAATTTTAGTTTTTTTGGTGTCAATTTTAATCTTTTGAGCTCATTTTTTTCCTTTCAACTCAATTTTAGTCTTACGAACTAGAATATAACATATGTGTTTCATGTCACAAAATTCTCCGAAGTTATTAACACATTATCCACTGCATAAGCTATTTTGGGTGAAAATAAGAGTGATACATAATTTTGTCAAAAATTTAAATTAATTTTTTTTATATTTCATTTTATCAAATATTTATTTATAATCAAATATGTAATTTCATATTGCGAAGGTCTAGTATACACTCGAGTGCACCGTGCACTCGAGTGAATTAATTTTAATTTTTTTTTCCTCTTCCCTTTTTTTCGGTTGCTTTTTTTTAATTTATTTTATTATTTTTTTTCTTTTTTTTCTCCTCTTCCCTTTTTTTCGGTTGTTTTTTTTATAATTTATTATTTTTTCCCTTTTTTTTCTCCTAGACTAGAATTCGAACTATTTACCTCAACATTAATTTTTTTTACAAATATCATTTAGACTACTAACATACTTGCAACACAATATTAATAAAAAATATAAGTCAATATAAGTAAAAAGTGCAATACAATATTACTAAAAATTGTAAGTTAATGTAATTGAAAAGTGCAACACAATATTACGAGTACTAAAAAGTGTAAGTCAATATTACTGAAAAGTGCAATACAATATTACTGAAAAGTGCAATACAATATTACTCCCTCCGTCCGCCTATAAAAAAGTGCAAGTCAATATACTTGAAAAGTGCAACACAATATTACTAAAAAGTGTAAGTCAATATAACTGAAAAGTGCAACACAATATTACTAAAAAGTGTAAGTCAATATAAATAAAAATATTATTGTAAAGTGTATGACACTATAATAGAAAAGTGCAACACCATTTACCAAAGAGAAGAGGGTAAGTTACACAACTGAAAAGTGTAACATAATATCACTAAAAAAATGTAAGTCACTATAAATAAAAATATTATTGTAAAGTGTAGTGTAGAACAATGTAGGTACTACCATTGAGTTATAAGGAAGGATATGTAATAAAACGATAATTACTATATACTATATATAATATGTTGAACTCGAGTGCACAGTATGCACTCGAGTCCACTGCAGTCTTACCCTTTCCTATTTTCATCTAAATTAAATAAATTAAACAAAAAGAAGTGATATATTTAATAAAATAATAATAATTTTAATGAAACAAATTAAAACATCAAATTCAGTTATATATTAATACTAAAAAAAAAATACATGTGTATAAATTTAATCTTATTATATGCAGGAGATGCCAATATATCTTTTAGTGTATATATATATATATTCAATTATCATTTGGAAATTAATATTTCAATGTTTAGTCTTTTATAATTTTAAATTATTTTTAAGTTATTTTTATATATTTTCACATTCATTAATTATTTGAGAACTTGTTGTGTCGTATGCTTGTGTATTTAGGAATGACAATGAAATGGGCCGGTAAAAACTCGAGCCCGCATGAAACCGGTCCGTATGAGACGGGTAAATTTTTCGGTTAAACGGGTCTCGAGTCGGGTAAATATCCGATTAAACAATACCCGCCGAATCTGAGATGGATAATGGGTTTATATATACTCGATCCGACCGCAACCCGTATAGATATATATATATATCTCAGTATATATTAATTGAGGCCGTGGAGTTGGGTATCCATGAAATACCCATTAAGTAGTTCATTACCTTTTAATTTGTCATGAATAATCCAATCCATTACTTGAGCTCTTAGCTCCTGTTATGAGCTTTCTGTATCTTTGGCTATAAACATTTCTGGTTGGATATACCTTATACAAAATCCATTTATAAAATTTATAATTGACTGATAAAAAATATACAGTTTAAAAGTAGTTTTTATGTTATATTTTATTAAAATAACAAATAAAAAAAAAAGTTTGTGATGACAGGACGGGACGGGGTAAGTTTAGGCGGGTAACAAATCTTTTTTTGGCGGGACGGATCCTGGTACAGATCATACTCGCCCCATTATCAACCCTATGTGTATTGTTGAGAGACTTTAGCCCTTAAATATATATTTAAAAAAAACTCAATATTAAATTAACAAATTATTATAATTATTTACTATTCAAGTTTTCAAAATTAATAAAGAACCATAACTATATATATTAACATAAATGCCACTATCATTTCCCTTCAAATGCGCTAAAAATGCATAGAGAAAATATCAATTTTAATTATGTAACTTAGACCAAGTTCAATTTGAATTCTGTAACTTTGTATTTTGTTAATTTTAGGTTTGATGGTATCAATTTTAGTTTTATTACTTACGTAAAGTTCAATTTTAGTCCTCTAACTTTGCATATTTTTTTTATTTTAGTTATGCAACTTCACATATTTTCAATTTTAATCCGATAACTTTGCATATTTTCAATTTTAGTCCAGTAACCTTGCACTAAAATTGGAGAAAAAAAACTACTTAAGTCCCGTAACATTCTTTTTTTTAAAAATGGCCCAAAAGATAAAAATAATAATAATTTCTTAATTGGTTAATTTATGTACAATTTTCGCCTTTTTACGTCCAATAACGAGAAAAAATATATTTACGTCCCGTAACTTTAATTTAAAAGAAAAGTCCTAAAAAAGATTTTAAAGAATTTATTTACGTCTAGATTGGTTAATTTATGTCATTTTTCTTTATTATGTAAATTTTAAATAGCGATTTGTAATTTTTTTAATTCAAATGATCATTGTTTTTCCACGGTATTCAAGTAGATCGACCATGTTCCAATTTACGTCGATTATCCATAAGTATTATGCGCATGTGACAAAAGTGTGAGTGAAATGATATTGTTTGAGTGTCTCCAACAAAAATTGAACGTAAATTATGGGACATAAATTAATTTTTTGAGTGTAATGATATCGTTTGAGTGAATTAATCAGGTTACAAAATTATGAGACGTAAATTAATTTTTTGCATTTTATGGGACATTTTTCAAAAGGTGAAAGTTACCGATTGGAAATATTTTTTTCCTCATAAAATTGATACGTGTAGGACTAAAATTGAAAAAGTGCAAGTTACAAGACTAAAATTAATACATTCACGACTACAATTGGATAAGTGTAAAGTTATAGGACCAAAGCTGAACTCGAGCTAAATTACAAGACTAAAATCGATATTTTCTCAAAATACATTTTCTATTCCGGTGAGTAACACTGAAATTGAATTAAAATGACTAAAATTGAACTGAAAGGACTGAAGTTGGACTGGGAAGACTGAAATTGAACTCATAACGCCAAAAATAAAATCATAAGGACTAAAATTAAGATCAAAATGATCAAAATTGAGACTTAAGGGTCACAAAACCTTTTATAGATTCAGACAATCATTTGTGAATTTGTCTCTGACAAAAAACACAATTAAAATTTAATTTGGGAGTGAACATATATATATATATATATATTAAAATGTTGCCGTGTTATAATATAAATATCAATTATTAAATAAATAATTATATTTTTTATTTATATGAATTAATTCGATCGTTCATTTAGGCATTTTTTTTTTTGAAGACTAATTTTTAGAAAAATAAATAAAGTTGAAAGGGCCAAGTCATGTGAGTGAGTCTTTCAGAAAAATAAAAAAATAAATAAAGTTGAAAGGGTCAAGTCATGTGAATTTCATCATCTACTGGGCTTGATTAATTTGCTTGAGCTCAAGTCCTATTCTAATAGTTAAGTTTTGCGTATTTTATTTCTAAATTTCAAATTAGCTAATGTAAGAAAAAAGTTGAAAAACAATTATTAGAGCTCAAACAATTTGAAAGTTAATTTCAAAACCACAATATCACATCACAGTACTATCATATTTATTATTTAAAAAAAAAAAAACCAATGCTTAATAATTTTATCACGATTTAATCACCCCTTGAAAAAAGTAAGATTAATGTATAAATTTAAAGAAAGGTAATATAAACAACAAAACAGATGTATTTGAACTATTGAATATTTAAATATCATCAATCAAACGTGAGGTTAATTAAATGGGCACATAGGTCAAGTTTTCTCGCTTAAAGAATTTATACAAGAAAAAGTAGTCGCTATCCATATATGAACGAATTTTAGCACGTGGATTTTTAATTCCATGTTTGTGGTCCTTGTTGGTTTTTCCGCAAACATGATAATTAATCGATCGAGTTATTGTAATGTGTTTCGTGTTCACAACATCAAATACAAACATATAATTTTATGTGGACTTGACATTATATTTTTTATATTGAACTGACATATAACACGATAATGAAATGATATATAAGAAGATAAATTAATTTAAAATTATATTTAAATATATAAAAAAAGCCAAAGTCTTGTATGTACTCAAGTACACCGTGTACTTGAGTAGACTTTGACTAGTCAAATGTTGACCGTTGACCGGTCAACGGTCAAACTTTGACTTTTTTATTTTTTTCGATTTTTTTTTTCAAAATTTTTTTTTCAATTTTTTTTTTCAAATTTTTTTTTTCGATTTTTTTTTTTGAAAAAGTGTATGTTATTATAACTAAAAAGTGTATCTTTGTTTTTTTAATGAAAAGTGTATGTTACTATATTGAAAAATGCAACATTGTTTTTAATGAAAAGTGTATGTTATTATAACTGAAAAGTGTATGATTTTATAACTGAAAAGTGTGTGATCTATTAATGAAAAGTGTAAGTTATATATTAATGAAAAGTGTATGTTATTATAACTGCAAAGTGTATGATATATTAATGAAAAGTGTATGTTTTATTAATGAAAAGTATATGTTATTATAACTGCAAAGTGTATGATCTATTTAATGAAAAGTGTATCTTATTATAACTAAAAAGTGTATGTGTTTATTAATGAAAAGGTGTAAGTTATATATTAATGAAAAGTGTATGTTATTATAATTGAAAAGTGTATGATATTATAACTGAAAAGTGTATGTTAATGATACACCTTTTAGTTATTTGTACTTGCACTTTCATAATTTAGAAAAACTGGTGTTATTTTTTTTTAAATTATTATTAATTTTACACGTTTTATTATTTTTTTTACTTGCATTTTATTACTATTAATGATATTATTAGTAAGTGCAATTAATAAAAGTGTTATTATATAAATTAGGCAACAAAAAATATTTATCAACATACAATGATATATATGATGTTGTCGAATAACATACATAAAAGAAAATACATGCACCTCAAACTAGACCCAACATTCTTGATAGAAATCATAACACACAAAATTCAATCAATATTTCTAACGATTTTATTTTCTCAATCATTGAATTTTTCACATTTTATTATTTATATTGGTTCCAATTTTTTTTTTTAAAAAATTGTTATTAATTTTTCACATTTTATTATTTATATTGGTTCCAATTTTTTTTAAAAAAATTGTTATTAATTTTTCACATTTTATTATTTAAAACTTACACTTTTATGACTATTAAAATACACATTTTTGTTATTAGTAATTGCAATTGTTATTAGTTTTACACATTTTATTATTTAAAACTTGCACGTTTATGACTATTAAAGGTTATTAGTACTTGAACTATTATAATCTAGATAAACTAAAAATTAGGTGCAAAAAAAAAAAAAAGAGGTGATAAAATAAAATTTTATATTTGTTTAAACTGGGATTCAAACCAGTGACCTCGTAGTAAAATACTCAAAGGCTGGCCGCTGGGCTGTAACAACTTATGTATAATTGTGTGTGCATTATTCTATATATTTGATTGGGCCCTGTTTAAAATTGGACTCAAGTACACGGTGTACTTGAGTACACAACAGCCCAACCCATAAAAAAATATTTAAAAATAAAAAATATCATTATTGTGTTATAACTAAATACGTATTATTATCGTATTATCGTATGGTGGAGTGTCGTATCAGTTAGTCAATAACATGTAAGGTTGTTAAAAGTGTGTGTATTAATTTTATTGTGTTTAACAAATTAGATGAATTCGATACAAACACAACAAATTCATGTCGTATTATTGTATTCCGAAATTATAACCCAAAACTTTTAACAGATACAATTACAAATATAGTATGTGCATTATCTAGGTCGGTCCACAAATTCTATGTGCATTATTATATAGGTGGGTCCACCAAAAAAATAACCGTGTAAGCCACTCATTTCTTTTTTGAAGTTTTTGTATGTGCATAGTGCATGCATACAACATGCAAATTAGGTAAGTCCACCGTGTCTCCAGCTCATAATGTTTTTTAGTTGAGAGAGTGATACGTATAACCATTAGGGTGAATAGGGGTGGGCATATTTCAATTTGGTTAATTAAACCGTTTATAAATATAATTCGAATAGATGAAATGCTATTACAAGGTTTAAAATAGAAGAAAAATAGACTATAGTTTTTTATTCTGAGCTTGGAAGTTGGAATTGAATTATTGCGTATTGTAAACAATGAGATATGATCACCTTGAATTGGTGAGTGGGGTATGACTTGTATTTATAGTGGTAATTACATTATAACCTAATTACATGAATTTAGGAAAAGATAAATACAAAAGGTAAATACAACAATCAAGTCCTGTATACAAGGAATGTTTGACTATTCCTTAATATCCCCCGTCAAGCTATGCGTGGCATGAGTAAAAACGCAGAGCTTGGATCGAAGGAACTCGAACATCGGGCGAGAAAGGCTCTTCGTGAAGATGTCGGCGAGCTGGAGATGTGTGGGGACAAATTTTGTGGACAGCTTGCCAGAGGTGACGAGCTCGCGAACAAAGTGACAATCTATGTCAATGTGCTTCGCTCGTTTGTGAGCCACTGGATTTTGGCTGAGAAAAGGGGCATTGTTGTTGTCGGAGAGAAGAACAAGGCGAGCAGGCAACGGAACGCGGAGCTCGCGGAGCAGAGATGTTAGCCAAATGACCTCGGCAGCTGCATTGACTAAGGCACGATACTCCGATTCACAGCTGGAGCGAGCAACAATGGGCTATTTCTTGGCACTCCAAGACACCAGATTTCCACCTAAAAAAATTGAATAACCATAGGTGGATCAACGAGTTTCCACACAACGAGCCCAGTCAACATCTGAGTAGGCGACCACGGAGGAGTCTGATCGGCGAGTGAAGGAAAGGCCGTAATTGATGGTATGTTTGACATAGCGAAGAATCCTCTTCACTTCCGAGAAGTGGTCGCTGGTCGGCGCTTGGAGAAACTGGCTGACATGATTTACCGAGAAGGATAGATCAGGTCGAGTGATGGTGAGGTATTGGAGGGCCCCCACCAATGAGCGATAAAGAGTCGGATCCGAGAAAGTATCACCAGTGCTGACCAAGGTGTCACTTGCGGCCAAAAGAGTGGCAATAGGCTTGGAATCTCGAAGATCTGCTCGCTCAAGAATCTCGCGAGCATATTTAGACTACCCGACGAACAACCCAGAAGAGGTGTAGGAGATTTCCAAGCCCAAAAAGTAATTGAGGCGACCAAGATCCTTGAGGGCGAACTCTTTATTTGCCCGAGCAATGAAGCGAGCAAGAGTGGCGGGGTCATTTCCAATAACAATGATATCGTCCACCTATAAGAGTAGATAAACGACCGAGGAACCTTGAAATAGGTAAAACAGCGAGGAGTCAGACTTGCACTCCTTGAAGCCAAGACCGAGCAAGAACGAGCTGAACCGCTGGAACCAGGGCAAGGGAGCCTGGCGAAGACCATATAAGGCCTTCTTCAGTTTGCAAACATGATCCGGAAGCCGAGGATCTACGAATCCAAAAGGTTGAGCCATGAAGACCGGTTTCTGAAGATAGTCATTTAGAAAGGCATTCTTGACATCCAACTGATGAAGGGGCCAATTGAAGCGAACAGAGAGAGCCAAGATAACACGGACAATGGTCGCCTTGACGACTAGACTGAAAGTGTGAGAGAAGTTTGTGCCAGGAATTTGGGTAAAGCCTTGAGCGACCAATCTGGCCTTATGTCGCTCAATGGAACCATCAGATTTGTACTTGGTTTGAAAAACCCATTTAAAACCAACAATGTTCGCATCCCGGGGGCGAGGAACAAGATCCCAAGTGTTGTTGACTCGCAGAGCATCGATTTATTCCTGCATGGCGGCCAACCATTCAGGGGACTTGGCAATAGACTTGAAACCACGGGGTTCTGAGGAGGCAGTAAGAGCACTAAGCAAGTCAGTGGAGGCCAAGTTTAGCGGATACTTCGGCTAGAAGATTCAAGATTTTGCTCGCGTGACCATTTGGTGGTTGGATTGGGGTCGCTGCATCGGTTGAGTGATGGTCGATAGTGGTTGCTCGGCAGGGGGAGGTGGATCAGGTGGCTCCACAATAGGGGATGGCAGAGGAAGGGGTTCCTCGCCAGGATCAGAGGAGCATGCCGAACAAGGCATGGTCGTAGAGGGAGTCGAGGACTCAGGTGAGGGACCTGGCGAGGAATCAAACTCTGCATCCAGAAAAGATGAGACCAATGCACTGGTCGGTATGGGCCGAGCAGAACCTGAAAAAGGGAAACACTCTTCATCAAATATAGCATGGCGAGTAATAAAAGTTGTGGATGAACCAGGATCAAGACACCGAAAATCCTTATGTTGGCTACTGTATCCCAAGAAGATACATGGTCTACTGCGAGGAGACTACTTGTTCAAGACATAGTATCGGAGGTAAGGAAACACCCGACAACCAAAGGTCTTGAGATTTCCATACAGGGGCACAGTACCGAACAAGACCTGGAAAAGAGATTGACCGCCCAAAACCGAGGATGGGATTCGGTTGATGAGATGAACAGCAGTTGCAAAAGCATCGAACCAAAATTCTGAGGGGGCACAGGCATGAAAGAGCATATAGAGTCCTGTTTCAGTGATGTGTCGATTTTTTTGCTCAGCGCAACCATTCTGCTGAGGGGTGCATGGGCAAGACACACGATGCTCTATGCCATGCTAGGCCATAAAGCTGCGAACAGCTTTGTTGACGAACTTCGTACTACCATCACTCTGAAAGACCTTGATGGTCGAGGAGAACTGGTTGCACACAAACTTGTGAAAGGCGACCAAGGTTGCGAAGAAGTCTGACTTTGCACGGAGAGGATACAACCATGAAAAGCGAGAAAAATCATCGACGAACACAACATAATAATGAAAACCAGAAGAAGCAGTAATGGGTGCAGGACCCCAAAGGTCGCAATGTACTAAATCAAGAACTGCAGAGGCACGTTTTTCATTAATAGTGAATGATAGTCATTTACTTTTAGCCAATTGGCAAGGGGTGCAAGCATTCGGACTTGGTAAAATTGAACTAACAGATAGATGCCATAATCTATTCAAGTCTTTAATAATATCAAAAGGTACATGACCCAAACGGGAATGCCATAAACTAAAGGAGCCATTTGCAACACCATACTTCAAGGCAACAACCAAAGCAGGCAGGGCCCTCTCTAGCACATAAAGTCCCTATTCACATCGACCCTGAGCCGCCACCTCCTTGGTAGCTCGATTCTGAACAATAAACGACTTGTCAGAAAAACAAACATCAACTGGAAATCAGAAGTGAGTTTACTAATGGATATGAGGTTCTTGGTGATATGGGGAACAATAAGAACATCCAGAAGACCAATATCCTTAGAGAGTGAATGAAACCCAACACAGGAAATCTGTAAGGAATTACCATCACCAACAGTGACTTGTCCATTACCAGTATAGGGGGCCGAGGAATCCAAATTCGAGGCATTGTAGGTCATATGGGCCGAGGCCCCTGAGTTCACATACCAATCAGAGGAGGGTGACGAGGAGACGATGCAGAATGACTGGAAGGCCTGAGCAAGATTGGCGGCCGAGTCCTCGGACGAGCGGGCAGAAGGGCGAGCAGACTGGCGAGGATCTGAACCGCGAACAAAGCGCTGAGGGCATTTGTTAGCATAGTGCTCGCCGCGATAAATCTGACAGCGACGAACGTAGGGCTTCCGCCCCCCGTGACCACCGGAGAAGGTATTCTGAACACCACGAGAGGAGGCAGAAGGCTGTGGGCGAGCAGATGGTTGACCACGAGCATAGTAAGCAGCCGGGGAAGGGTCAGCCAAGTCAGGCTTGTTCATGATTTCGAAGGCAACAACCTGATGTAGCAGATCTCGGAAGGAGGGAACCGGCGAGAAGGCCATCCGAGTGTCTGCGAAGCCACTGAATTTGGGGCCAAGACCCCGCAGAAACCAGTGCGACATGTCAGATTTGTCCACGGGTTTCCCGATCGCGGCAAGTTGGTCGCATAATACCTTAAAGCGGCGACCATAATCGGCAACGGGGAGAGAACCACGTTTGAGGAGAAGAAGCTTCTCACAGAGTTGAGTGATACGTGACTGTGAGGAAGAGAGTAAGCCAGGTATCACGGGCCGTGTCACATTGAACAACTTCGGCTAAAGTCTCCTCGGTGAGAGAGGAGAGAAGAAGGGCAAGAACCTCCTGATCCTTTGTTTTCCAGCCAGTGAAGGTAGTATGTGTGGCAGCAGGAGGATCGGACGTGCCATCCACAAGGCTAATGAGATCGGCACAAGTGAGCATCGAGATAACTTGCTTCTTCCATAGGAGATAGTTGGAAGAAGAAAGTTTCACCGTGACCATATGAATGAGGACGTTCATAGGAATGGAAGAGTCTGCCATTGAATAGAAATTGTCGAGGGGGATAAGCTCGACAGAGAATATAGATGTGGCGGCGGCAGAGAGGGAGAAAGAGAATTAGGGTTAGGATTTTTAGGTGTAGTGTTTAGGCTGATACCATGTGAACAATGAGATATGACACCGTTGAATTGGTGAGTGAGGTATGACTTGTATTTATAGTGGTAATTACATTGTAACTTAATTACATGAATTTAGGAAAAGATAAATACAAAAGGTAAATACAACAACCAAATCCTATATACAAGGAATGTTTGATTATTCCTTAATACGTATGGTATTAGTATTTGTCTTATTAGTTGAAAAGTCATAAAAAGTCCTCTTCTATAAATTATAAATAAAGTATATACTAGTATATATATATAATATTAGTTCGGTTTGATTCGGTTTTTTCGATTTTCTCACTAGTAAAAATCGTAAATTGAATCATAGTAAAAAAAATAAAAATTCTCACAACCATAAATCGAACCGTAAACTAAAAAGCGAACCATATTTAATGGTTTAGTTTGGTTCAGACGGTTCGATCGGTTTGAACCATACTTTGCAAACCCTTAAGGGTAAGGCTGAAATTATAATTATGGAGTATATAAGAAAATCCACCTTATTTAAATGAAAAGTTACTCATATACTATATTTGCCATTTAACAAAAAAAAAAAAAAAAAAAAAAAAAGGTGATTATGTATGCCCATAAACTTGTCTGGGTTGGGGTTGAGGTTGAGAGAATAGTAGAATACAATGAGAACAAGTTTAGTAAATACTGTTTGAGTTATTTGGCTTGATTGATTTCCGGATCCTCAAAAACGAAAAAATAAAGTTTTGTATTTAACTAGACATAATTTATGGATTAAATAATGTTGTGACATGCTAAAGTTTTTTCCGGAAATGATCGAAATATAAAATATACTCCAGTAAATTAAGTTAGAGTATAGAGTAGTTAATATGTTAATTTTTCAATTTATTTAATCACAGACTTCAAAAAAAAAAAAATATATATATTTAACCACAAAAAACTCAAATTTTGCACAAAATAAATTATACTCCGATCATTTATACTGATGCGTCGAAAAAGAACGCTTATGGATATAGATCGTTCTCTTACGAGCACTATTAATCACGAGTCCAATCTCTCGTTGAATCCTTGGCAATCTTCGAGTAAATCTCCTCGGGAATCCGAAAATAACCTGCAAAAGTACGCCGGAGGGGGGCTCCGGCGTAGAAGCTCCGACGCTCAAGTCAGATTCGATTGTAGGCGAAATCAAAGAGGAATTCCCCTGTATATCTAGGGAAATTCCGGCGAATATAGTGAAGTTTCTCTTCAAATCAGTGTATAATTCTTCTGAAAGTGTGTATTTCGTGTGATAGTCTGTATATTATGTAAAAACGTAAATAAGAATAAGGAATTAACCTGTTTAAATACCTGGCCTCCCTATCCGGAAAGGGAAAGACTCCTTCTCCCTGTATTCTCGGCCCATTCCTGTAAATCCGGCCCTGGATTCCTAAAGAATCGGTCTCACTCTCCCTGGAGACTCGGTTCTTCAGCATATTGGCCCCTATTTTCGTGGACTCATCTCCTCATTTGACTTGGCTAGGAAAGATTGACTAGTCGTCCCCTACTTGGACCGGATTCCTTCAGGCCCAAGGAATATTAACCTCTCCAAACGTGGGCCAAAGGCCCAATCACCCTGATTTCCCTACTTTCCCTACTTAGACTCAGGGGTGTATTAATCCTGCTTTCCCATATGTCGACTTGATCATAACTATCATATTTTATCCCGTTTCCACGTGTCGACTTCTCAAAGAGCGACATATTTATCTACATCAACCACTCCCCCCTACTCTCATAAAAGGAATAATTTTTAGGAGAGTAGGAAAATAATAACACTGAGACATATATTAAAGAAATATTCCATTCTTTAAAATACCCTTCGAAATACTATTGATTTGATTCCTTTCGTAATAATTGCCTCTGGAAGATTTCAGGTCTTTTGCACTTCCACACGCAACCTTGCCCTCGAAACCCGTAGCCACGCGTTCATTCATGATCCAACATCCGGCCGCCCTTCTCCATTCACGCGCGTTTTAATTGGGGGTGGTATTAATTCTCCTCGGTCTTCTCCCTTCTCTCTCCTCTGCCTAATTATTTCAAAACCCCTTTTTTCCACCAAAAACCCTTTTTTCTCTCATTTCAAACTTATCTATTTTCCATCTTCATTTTTACTTCTGCAATTTTAACTCCTCCACGCACGTCCAGCGGCTATTCCATCACCATTCCTAAAACCGACTTTGCTCCAGGTATCTATTCCTTCTTTTCTCATCTCATTTACAATATCCTCATGTCATTCTCTTCCATCTCCATATCCATGGGGAGTTCTACTTCCGAGTCGTTTCCCATATTTTCCGTAACCGACCAAGCTTTGGAGGATAGAATTTCTGGTCCTTCGATCCTCCCACCTGAACGCGTTGCCGCTTTTCTCCGCTCAAGGATCTTCCCCACCGATTATTCAGTTAGGGCTGCACATAGGAAAGAGCGCCCTAATTTTCCAGGTCATAATGCTTTAGCCTTTTGGGAGGCTCAACTAAAGGCGGGCCTCCGTTTCCCCATCCATCCTTATTTCTCCGAAATTTCCACTTACCTCCGTATACCTCTGAATCAATTTACTCCGAACGCTATAAGGGCGATGTTAGGTTTCTACATCCTGATGAAGGGGAACGGTGGCGAACCTTCAGCCCAACTCTTTTTAACTCAATATATGTGCAAGTTCGCCGATGGGTTCTTTTATGCTTGTGGTCGCACTTCCAGGACCGGAAAGTTCATGGAAAAACTCCATGAAGGAGTCCAGGACTGGAAGGACTACTACTTTTTTGTCACAAATCCTTCTCCTTGGGAATTTCCTCACGAAGAATGGATTTATGAAAACCCTGGAGTGCCTCGTCCTCCTCTTTCTGTTTGTTCCTCTTTAAACCTGGATGTGATGAACCATTTAAATGATCATGTCTCTGCCCATGGCTTTTTTGATGTGATGGGTATCTGTAAAAATCCTAGAGCTCTCTCTCATTTCGGTTTTGGTCGCCCCGATTACCCTTTAGGTCCTGATGATGGTAATACCATTTCTCCTCTCTTGGTGTGGTCCTCAAGACTTTAACCTGTTATATTTATTAACGTCGCTTCATATTTCTCTGTGCAGCTATGAGTTGGTTAACTCAGATTTCGCGTGATGCCGCTCCTCTTTCGATGGTTGCTAAGTCTCCGGCCCCTGAAAGTTCTTCGAAGGCTCAGGTTCCTCCTTCCCCAGTGAAGCCTGCCGCCGGGTCCGTTGCTAAGCGTACCCGTTCCTCTACTGAGAAAGCCATGATTTCCACATTGCCTCCTGTCTCTGATGCTTCCAAAAAGAAGAAGTCCAAGACCAAGTCTTCTCTGCCTAATACCATTCCTAATGCTCCTGATGAGATCAATGTTGATCATCTCATGGGTTTCATAGAGCGTCACACTCCGACCCCTGCCACCGAGGCCCTTAATGCTCTTTCTCCAGAAGAGCGAATTGTGCATGCCGCCCATAGTTTCACACAGGTAGGTTTTCAACGTGGGTTTTGTTTCGAATGATTCATAGGGAAAAATATAGATATCTTACTTCTTTGTGTTGTTTCTTGTGTAGTTTGGCCTCCTATTTTCTGATGTATCTGAGCGAGCCCTCCAGTCCCTTCAGCTAGTAGATGATCTCCAAAGCCAGGTGGAGCTGGAGAAAGTGAAGAAGGATATTCTGGAAGGAGAGTTAGGAGATTCCCTTCAAACGCAGAAAAGGCTTCAGGCTGAGAAGAAGAAGCTTTCTGAGGAAATTTCCTCTTTGAAGGCTCAGTTTGGAGAGCGAGTCGAATGTTTGGAGGCCTCTCTCCCGTTGGCTGGGATGAAGTTATGCATCGATTCTCTCTTTACCTCTGCCGTGGGTCAACAATTTCTGGGTACCCTACACAGGGAATGGTTGGAAGCCTTTCTCCAGAGCAGCAGCTTCTTGGGGGCCATGGGTGCCTATATCCCTCACTTCATAGATCATGGATTTTCCAACGCCGTAGCTGAACATTCCGCTCCCGGATTCAATGGTCAATATACACGTGCCCTCCGGTTGGATGAACTGGGCACTCCCCCTAAGTTCCCTGGGGATGCTAAGGAAGACATCAATACTCCCTGGTGGTTACCTGGGATGAGGAAGGCGGTCTTGGAGTTGAAGGATGCTGCCCTGAAATTGGATGATCTTACACCGGCGAAGGACATGACTTTCCCTATTCATGTGGAAAACCCGACTCCAGTGGCTACCGTGGCAGCAGGTGCTCTGACGGAGAAGGCAGAGGGAGGCGATTCCAGTGGGCGAGCTGAGGAGACAGGAGCAGGTTCTGAGGAGAAAAATGATATTCCCCTCTCTTGATAACTTTTATTTCCCTGATAACACTTTGGTACTTTCAAAACACTTTTTATTTTGTTAAGGCCTCTAAGGCCCTTTTTGGTATTTTCCGGAGACTCCACACTCCGGGGTTTTTCTGTGGAGGGCTTAGGCATGGTGCCTTAAGTCTTGAATATTCCTGCTTTTCTTCCGTTTAACATCGTACCTGCACATTTATCATTTGGCATGCGTACATATATATATATCTCTGACTCTGTTATTAGATGTGTAACGTAATATTCGTCCTGCTTATGAATTTAGCATGTTTTCAGCATTTTCTTGACACGTAAAGGCTCTAAAGCTCCTAGAAGAACCTTAATGAGAAGATAGGATTCATATCCCTGCACTTACTTGGTAATTTGATAATGCTTCTAGTCTCTCCCTTAGTACTAGAGTTTTTAGGGGTTATATTCTCCAAAGGTTAGAATCTTAGGGATCATCTTCTCCCTTAGGTTGTTTATACTCGTAAGAGTTGTTTATACTCGTAAGAGTTAGTTTATACTCGTAAGAGTTGTTTATACTCGTAAGAGTTTGTTTATACTCGTAAGAGTTATTTATACTCGTAAGAGTTAGTTTATACTCGTAAGAGTTCTTAGGGGTTATACTCTCCCTGAAGTTGGAATGTTTAGGGATTATACTCTCCCAAAAGTTAGAATGTTTAGGGATTATACTCTCCCAAAAGTTGTTTATACTCGTAAGAGTTGTTTATACTCGTGAGAGTTTGTTTATACTTGTGAGAGTTGTTTATACTCGTAAGAGTTAGTTTATACTCGTAAGAGTTTGTTTATACTCGTAAGAGTTGTTTATACTCGTAAGAGTTGTAAGAGTTGTTTATACTCGTAAGAGTTTGTTTATACTCGTAAGAGTTTGTTTATACTCGTAAGAGTTGTTTATACTCGTAAGAGTTAGTTTATACTCGTAAGAGTTGGTTTATACTCGTAAGAGTTTGTTTATACTCGTAAGAGTTGTTTATACTCGTGAGAGTTTGTTTATACTCGTAAGAGTTGGTTTATACTCGTAAGAGTTTGTTTATACTCGTAAGAGTTTTGAGAGTCGCTAGGGATAGGGTTTATCGGCGAGTTAATCATATCTTCCGCTACTGTACCCCCTACTCCCCCTAGCTTTAGAGGCTGTCGTGAATAGAAACTTTAGGAAATTTTTCTAGGTATTCTCTATTCGAATATTTATGCGTTGGTGTAAATTTCTCTATCTTGCAATGTCTCTATCATGTTATGTTTCAGTTTCCAAAACATATTTGTTATCTCAGCACTTATTATGCAGGTCCTTAACAGTTATCTTAACACGGTATTAACATATGAGAAACATTTCATCATAAAATTGGCACGTAAGAGTCATCTCATCACAATATTAACATGCATTTAGGGAAATTGCTGAAATTTTATCAAAACCGATGCTCCATTGATCAAAAATGTTTATCAACATAGGCAAATAAGGGGAACCTATGCCGGCCTCATTAAAAACCTCTCCGTGGTAAAACCCCAAGGGGAAACCCACGTAGAGGGAAAAAGAGTGCCGGTGAAGCAATTATTCGAATAAGAAGTAAACATTCAAAATTGTTCATAAAAAGAAAGGAAGTAGGGGAATAACACCTTCTTCAAACATAAAACTTCTTCAAGTGGCACACATTCCATGGCCTTAGTATCTCTTTCCCTGTCATGTCTTGGAGCTTGTATGCTCCTCCTTTCAGTACTTGTATTACTCTGTACGGACCTTCCCAATTGGGTTCCATCTTCCCAGTGTTCTTCAAGGCATCTGCTCTTCGAAGGACTAAATCTCCCACTTTAAAGGAACGAGGGATTACCCTACGATCATATGCTGCCTTGATCTGACTCTTGTACCTCTCTGCTTTTAATCTCGCCATTTCCCTCTCTTCATCTACCAGGTCCAGCGCTTCCCTCATCAATTCTTCATTTCTTTTTTCTTCAAAGTAGGTGATCCGATGTGATTTGAGTCTGGCCTCAGGAGGTATCACTGCCGCTGCTCCATATACTAAGTAGAAGGGAGATTCGCCTGTAGCTGTCTTAGGGCTGGTTCTGTAGGACCAGAGGACGTTGTCCAACTCCTTCACCCATTTTCCTCCTACCTCTTCCAATCGTGTTCGAATACCATCCACTAGGATTCTGTTTGTAACCTCCACCTGCCCGTTAGCTTGTGGATGGGCTACTGAAGTAAACCTCTGCGTAATGTTCCATCTCTCACACCATCTCCTTACTTTCTCTCCATTGAATTGCGTTCCGTTGTCGGAAACCAAGATTCTAGGTACTCCGAACCTGCAACAAATATGTCTAGCAAGAAAAAGAATTACATTATCTTCTTCGATTTTGGATAAGGGCACAACCTCTACCCATTTACTGAAATAATTCACGGCTACGATCATAAATTTTCTCCCTCCTGGTGCCAAGGGGAAGGGTCCCACCAGATCGATTCCCCATTTGGCGAAGGGACAGGGCGAGTACATAGCCCCCATTTCTTCTGCAGGTATTCGTATCAAGGGTCCATTCTTCTGACACTTCTCACATTTCTTCACATATTCTCTAGCATCTCTGATTATGTTAGGCCAGTAAAAACCTGCCCTAAATACCTTCTTCACCATGGTCTGGTACCCTTCATGGCTGGATGCGCAACCTTCATGGATGTCCTTGATCACTAGCTCTGCTTCTCTTCTTGAAAGACATTTCAAATAAGGTTGAGTGAAGGACCTCTTGTACAATTGACCTCCTAGGATGCAATACTTCCTTCTCCAAGCCTTTGCTTCTCTGGACATTGGGGCTACTGGACCCCTGTTCAATTCTTCCCATATTTCTTTCCTCCAATCATCCCCTGCTGTTATCTCTCCGATCAGGGTTTCCGTAGCTACTTGATCTGCCACCAACAGGGTTACCTTTCCGTCTCCCTCGAATTCAGTGGAACTAGCCAGTTTAGACAGTCCATCTGCTTTCATATTCTCTTCTCTTGGTACCTGTACCACTTCAAAAGTATGGAATTTATTTTTTAACTTCTTTACCTCTTCTAGGTAGGTGATCATTCTCTCATCTTTGGCGAGGTACTCCCCCATGACCTGCTGTACTATCAGTTGCGAATCGGAGTACAGGGTGACCTTCTGTGCCCCTAACTCTGCAGCCATGCTAGCTCCTCTAATCAGGGCCTCATATTCTGCACCATTGTTTGAGGTTGAAAATCGGAATTTTGAAAGCCACCTGCACTTCTTGACCCTCAGGGTCAATCAGTAATATCCCTGCTCCACATCCCAAGGCGGATGCTGAGCCATCCACATATACCTTCCATCCTTGTTCTTCTTCCACTCTGGTAGACTCTTGAATAAAATCTGCTAGGGCTTGAGCCTTGATGGCTCTCCTTGGTTCATAGTCTATATCATACTCCTGCAATTCCACTGCCCACCTGACCATTCTTCCTGATAAATCTGCTCTCCCTAGCGTCTGCTTCAACGGGAAGTTAGTCCTCACCATCACTTTATAAGATAGGAAGTAAGGGCGTAGTCGTCTAGCTGTTACCATCACTGCCAGGGCTGCCTTCTCTACCTCTGAATACCTCGTTTCCGCTCCTTGGATGACCTTGCTCACATAATATATGGGCTGTTGTGTGGAGCCTTCTTCTTTCATCAGGGCCGTACTCAGGGAATGTTCCCCTACTGAGAGATATAGGAGTAAGACGTCTCCCTGAGTAGGCTTGGTTAACTTCGGGAGTTGTTCCAGATGGAGCTTCAATTCTTCGAAAGCCTTCTGGCATTGCTCATCCCATTCGAATCTTGACCCCTTCCTTAGCGTTCTGAAGAAGTGATGACTCTTCTCCGCTGATTTAGCTATAAATCTGCTGAGGGCTGCGATCCTGCCGTTCAAAGTCTGCAATTCCTTCAAGTTTCGAGGGGGTTGCATGTCAAGGACCGCTTTCACCTTGGCAGGGTTAACCTCTATTCCTCTTTGCGTCACCATATATCCGAGGAATTTCCCTGACCCTACTCCAAAAGAACATTTGGCTGGGTTAAGTTTGATACCATTCTCTCTAATTACCTGAAATATTTCCTTTAGGTCGTCGATGTGTTCCTCTGCTTTGATGCTTTTGGCTAGCATGTCGTCTACATAAACCTCCATATTTCGCCCTATCTGTCCTCGGAAAACCGAGTCTACCATCCTTTGATAGGTGGCTCCTGCATTTATCAGTCCAATACGGCATGCATACATAACCAAAAGTACCACACGTTGCAATAAAGCATACCTTTGGTATATCGAGGGGGTTCAGCTGGATTTGATGGTACCCCTGATATGCATCCATCATACTGAGTAATTCAAACCCGGACGTGGCATCCACCAGTTGATCAATCCTGGGTAAGGGGTAGTGATCTTTAGGGCAGGCTTTGTTCAAGTCCCTAAAGTCAATGCACATCCTCCATTTGCGGGCTCCCTTGGACACCAGCACTGCGTTCGAGAGCCACTCAGGGAACTGCACTCTCTTCACGTGCCCTGTACTCAACAATTTATCGATTTCTTCTTTTACTATGAAGTTCTTCTCTTTACCGAAGTTCCTCAACTTCTGTTTCACGGGCCTAGCTTTGGGATCCACATTCAGGTGGTGCACTGCTATTTCTGGAGGGATACCCGTCATATCCGTCGCCGTGAATGCGAAGATGTCTGCATTCTCCTGGAGGGTGAGTATCATCTTTCTCTGGAGCTCAGTGTTCATATTCGTACCTATCCTGGTTGTAAATCCCTCCTTTCCTGGGTAGAGCTCGATGCTCATTAACTCCTCGTCTGCTTTAGCTTTGGGTTGCTCTTGCACTAGCTCCCCCACTTTCTGTCTCTTCAGCTCAGGGTCTCCGCCCTTAAATCTCTCTATTCCCCGGAACACGACCTTGTCTGCTATCTTGACTTATTCCACGTAACACTTCCTTGCCTGATATTGATCGCCACATATCTCTCCCACACCCCCCGAGGCAGGGAACTTCATCTTCATGTGGAAGGTGGAGATCACTGCCTGAAAAATATTCAAGCTTGGCCTTCCCATTACTACGTTATAGGAAGATGGGACATCTACAATCAGGAATTCTATTATTTGCACACGGCGGTTAGGGGCAACTCCTAACCCTACTTGCAGTAACGCTGAACCAAGGGGTTGAATGGCTCCCCCTGAGAATCCATAAAGAGCGGTTTCCACCGGTCTGAGCTTTATATTCAGGTCCATCTTCTTGAAGCACTCTAAAAACATGATATCGGCAGAGCTTCCAGTATCTACAAAAATCCTTGCTACATCGTATCCCGCTATATCCGTAGTAATGACCAATGCGTCATTATGAATCTCTCTTGGTTCCCCTGCGTCTTCTGGCCCGAAATGAATGTCTGGACCTTCTGCCATCTTTCCCACCTCATGGTGCTCTACATTCCTCTCGTTCTTCAGCGACCGAACGCTTTGCTTTCTCTGCCTGAAGGAATCCCCATCAGCAGGGCCTCCCATAATCATGTGGATAGTTCCCCTCTTTTGGGGAGGGGGTGGTGGTTCCTCATTGCCCTTCCTCCGATCTCTTCTATCCTCTTCCTGCTTCCCCTCGGGGTCCTTTCTCTTTTGACCCCTAGGGCCTTGTCGATCTCTGAAAATAAACTCTTTCAGGTGACCTGCCTGAATCATCCTTTCTATCTCATCCTTCAGATGCCAACATTGGTTGGTATCATGGCCATAGTCGTTATGGAACCTGCAGAATTTGTTTGACTTAGGATTCTGGGGACCTCTGCTTCTTGAGTAGGGGAATTTCATATCCGGATGGTCCCCTGCCACCTCTAGGACTTCGGCTGGCTCTATCCTCAAAGGGGTATATCTCTTCGCCCCTCTCCTGGGGTTCCAGGGTACAGCTTCCTCTCTTCTTACATTTTCCAGCCTCCTGGAGCTTCTGTGTCTTTCCGGACTTGGTCTCCTAAGCGGAATTTCTTTCCTCCTTTCTCCATTGCCCACTATGGCCCTGGTCTCTGATCGCTTGGCTTTTCTTATCTCTTCCAGGGTGAGGTATTTTTCTGCCCTCCTTAATAATTCATCAAAAGTCCGAACTGGCTTCTTGGCTAGGGATGTGAACAGATCTCCATCTCTCAATCCGTTGGTAAGGGTGTTAATTTTAACCTCTGAGGAGGCTGTGGGTACTTCTAGAGCCGCTTGATTGAATCTTTTTAAGAAAGCCCGTAGACTCTCGTTCTCTCCTTGGCGCATGTTGAATAAAGTAAGGGTGGCTCTAGGCTGTCTTCTAGCGCTGGCGAATTGATGCAGGAACAATTCGCTGAATTCGGACCATGAGTGGACAGTATCTGGTCCCAGTTGTGTGAACCATTGTTGTGCAGCCTTAGATAGGGTAGTCAGAAATACCCTGCACTTAACGCCCTCTCCATATCGGTGTAGCAAAGCAGCATTATCAAATCTCATCAGATGCTCGTACGGGTCCGTGGTGCCATCATATTCAAAGTTTAAAGATTTGTAATTAGAGGGCAGTTCATCTGATAGAATATTAGGTGAGAATTGATATCCAGTGGTGTAAGAGGGTTTACTTACATTGTCAGTAATATGCCTCTGCTTATCTCTCATCTCCTTCCGCAAGGCCTGTATCTGGTCGCTGACGGCTCCTTGATACGTGTCGTCCGTGCTTTCTCCCATCCCTGTCTCCAGAGTGGTGTCCCCAAGGATCCTCTCCGTATCCCTCCGAGGGGGTCTTTCCAAGATGCTTCTTTCCGCCTGAGAAGGTTCTTTTTCTTCTGGGTTCTGAGGGAGATCCTCATTCCTGGAAGGGACTGGAACAGAATCGATGACCTGTTCTGGGAGATTTTGTCTTGTACCCTTACGGGTGGTTGGAATAGGTTCGGGAGGGCGAAGTCCTCGAGTAGCGATTATTCTTTCAACTGATTGCGCGATCATCTCATCTAACTGATCTCGAGAGACAGTCAGGAGTTCCGGTTGAGCGTTAGGGTTATCCCTATTGATCCCACTCCCTGAAGCTCCTGAGGTGCCTGGTACATCTCCCTCCAGAGCGGGAGGGATATCCTCCGGTATATGATCTACGGGTTGTTTCCCTAGATTTCGATTTGAGGGAAAACCTGGAGGGGGAATATCTTCTGGTGTATGGTCCACGGGTCGTTTCCCTAAATTTCGATTTGAGGGAAAACCTGGAGGAGGCGGAGGAAGAGGAGGAGGAGGAGGAGTGGAATCTCCTTTCTCCTTCGTCTGCTTCGTTAGATCGTGTCCTCCGCCCATTTAAGTACGGAACTTTTCTCACGCCTTAGCTTGAAATGTTTCCCACAGACGGCGCCAGTTGATGCGTCGAAAAAGAACGCTTATGGATATAGATCGTTCTCTTACGAGCACTATTAATCACGAGTCCAATCTCTCGTTGAATCCTTGGCAATCTTCGAGTAAATCTCCTCGGGAATCCGAAAATAACCTGCAAAAGTACGCCGGAGGGGGGCTCCGGCGTAGAAGCTCCGACGCTCAAGTCAGATTCGATTGTAGGCGAAATCAAAGAGGAATTCCCCTGTATATCTAGGGAAATTCCGGCGAATATAGTGAAGTTTCTCTTCAAATCAGTGTATAATTCTTCTGAAAGTGTGTATTTCGTGTGATAGTCTGTATATTATGTAAAAACGTAAATAAGAATAAGGAATTAACCTGTTTAAATACCTGGCCTCCCTATCCGGAAAGGGAAAGACTCCTTCTCCCTGTATTCTCGGCCCATTCCTGTAAATCCGGCCCTGGATTCCTAAAGAATCGGTCTCACTCTCCCTGGAGACTCGGTTCTTCAGCATATTGGCCCCTATTTTCGTGGACTCATCTCCTCATTTGACTTGGTTAGGAAAGATTGACTAGTCGTCCCCTACTTGGACCGGATTCTTTCAGGCCCAAGGAATATTAACCTCTCCAAACGTGGGCCAAAGGCCCAATCACCCTGATTTCCCTACTTTCCCTACTTAGACTTAGGGGTGTATTAATCCTGCTTTCCCATATGTCGACTTGATCATAACTATCATATTTTATCCCGTTTCCACGTGTCGACTTCTCAAAGAGCGACATATTTATCTACATCATATACAAAGCTTTCTTTTTGTCCATTTAGTCCCTCTAAGCAAAGCTTCACATTTCTTTATTTAAATTGTTGTATTTCTATTCTCATAAACAATTTTTTCTATAATTGAGTTTTATCACAACAATTGTCACACACTTGTATATTTTTATCTCAATCATATTACCTCTTAAGTTTTTATTTACAGACCCTCACTTTATTCATGATAAATATATTACAATACTCTTATTTTATTTATGTTCTCTTAAACGTTGTGGTAATTTTGATGAAAATAAATATTATGGACAAGTTGGGTAAACTATTATTAATTGATTTGGGTAAAAAATAAATAAAAGAAAAGTTTTCGGGGAGAAAGGACTAAAGGATTGTACACTTTTAATTTTTAAGATATTATTAAAATATTAAAAACCTACAAAATTATCATGGGTGTAAAAAATTTAAAACCTCTACGCTACCAAGTTTAAAGAGGGAGATTCTTCCTTCTCTTTTTTTTTTTTCCTCCCTATATACAACTATATTTCTCCCATAAACGTTCACCATTATCAAGGGCGGAACCAGAATTAAATTGTAGGACGGACTGAAAGTTTAAAATAAATACATTACAAAAAACTAATTTTTTTTTTCAGAAGTTGTATCATGCTATTTCGATAAAATTCATCAATAATAAAATCAGGATCAATATTTTCGAACAATTTTCTTTCAAAGTATGTGACAGACAATTACTCTTTGAAAATGCTTGCTCAGTCATCATCGTTGTAGTAAGAGAAAGTGTCAAATACAAAATTAATAATATGACTTAAATAATTGACAGTAATAATTATTCATTATCTATTACTCATTCTGTTCACATAAAGTGTATATTTTTTTTTAGTTGTTTACATAAGCTGTATTTATTTTCTATTTTAAAAAATATACTCTACCATACTTATTTTATTTATTTTATAATTTACTTTTATTTATAAATAAATAATATTATTTTAAATTTGTACACAAAAAAATAAATATACTATACGTGAATAGAAGGAATGCAAAATTAAATATAAAATATATAAATTAATTAAATATAATATTGAAATTGATTAAATAAAGAAATGGAGCCGTGAATGGAAAGCAGTTGACACTTGACACCTTAACGGAATCACATAAATGAATTAAATAAATAAAAATATATATTTTTTTTTTTTTATAAAAGCTGGGTGGGCGTAGAGGTTTTTTTTATAACGGAATCACATAAATATTTTCACACCGTTGAGTGTTTCTGTTGATTTTTTCATGCCTTTTATTCACTCTGTTCCATTATAAGTTTTTCATTTTATTTATCTCTCTCAATCACATCACTTATACCTTATCTATTATTTTATTCTATTTTATCTCATACAAATCAATTATTTTCTCTCTCTCCATCATAGTACTACATCTATTATTTTATCATATTACTTAATCAAAACAATAAAAAGAAGTGGGATGGAGTATTAGATGTGTTTGGTGGACTTTTACCTTCTTTTTTTTTACACAAAAATATCTTAGGGTTTAGTCTATCAGATTACCACTTTTTGAATTTAGTCCATTAAATTTCGATTTATTTTGATTTTGGTCCAGTTACCTACTATAGCAGGTTTAACAGGTCATTTTCTAAAATACACCCCATAAAATGTTATACACACCCCAAATATTAAACACACCACACTTAAATTTAAAAATCATTTTTTTATTATTATACACACTCCCAACTATTTTCTATTTAATAAATTGTCAAAAATAATTAAATTAAAAAAAATAAGAATTCAAATTAATATGAAAAATATAAATAAAACCTATAAAAAATCCCCTAAATCTTTAAAAATTAAACAAAGCTAAAATAATTAATTTAATTAGTTTTGAAGATTTAGTTGATTTTCTACTATTTTTATATTTTATTTAGCCTTATTTTCGACTTTTTTATAGAAGTTAGAACGCAAATAAAACATTAATAAAGCAATGGAGTTTTAATTTTTTTTTTTTTTAATATTTCTTTTATATTACATGAACCTACTAACACCCCATAAATTTTATATACACTCCAAACGTTAAACACAAAAATTCAAAAATCAAATAGTTAAATAAAATAATAAACATATTTAATAAATTACTAAAAATAATTAAATTACAAAAAGTAAGAATTCAAATTAATATAAAAAATATAAATAAAACCTATAAAAAATCACTAAAATTTTCAAAAAATTAAACAAAGCTAAAAGTAATTAATTTAATTAGCTTTGAAGATTTAATTGATTTTTTACTATTTTTGAAGATTTTTAATAAATTTTTAAAAAATCAACTTGAATTAAATTAAATAAAAAAAATCTTTAAAAGTATTAAAAAATTAACTAAATTTTTAAAACTAATTAAATTAATTAATTTTTTAGCTTTATTAAAAATTTGAAGATTAATGTATTTTTTTATAGGTTTTATTTATATTTTTTATATTAATTTGAATTCTTATTTTTTTAATTAAATTATTTTTTACAATTTATTAAATATGTTTATGATTTTATTTCACTATATTTGATTTTTGAATTTTTATGTTTAATGTTTGAAGTGTATATAAAATTTATGGGGATGTCAGTAGGTTTAGGTAATATAAAAGAAATATTAAAAAAAAAATTAAAACTCTATTTCTTATTAATGTTTTATTTGCGTTTTAACTTTTATAAAAAAAGGTAAAAAATAAGGTTAAATAAAATTTAAAAATAGTAGAAAATTAACTAAATTTTTAGCTTTGTTTAATTTTTGAAGATTTAGACGATTTTTTATAGGTTTTATTTATATTTTTCATATTAATTTAAATTCTTATTTTTTTAATTTAATTATTTTTGGCAATTTATTAAATAGGAAATAGTTGGGGGTGTGTATAGTAATAAAAAACGATTTTTAAATAGTGTGGTATGTTTAACATTTTATGAGGTGTGTTTTAAAAAATGACCTGTTAAACCTATTGTAGCATGTAATTGGACCAAAATCAAAATAAATCGAAATTTACTGGACTAAATTCAAAAAGTGGTAACCCGATGGACTAAATTCAAAATTGTGTTAACTTAATGGACTAAAAAAAATATAATCCCAATATCTTAATGGGAGATGTTTATCTAGTTTAATTCGTTATCGGGTTGGAATGTGTTGATCTATTGTAAATTTGTAACTCTCCAATTTGGAGTATTTTTTAAAGTCTTCCCTTATTAGTCACTCAAAGTGGATTACGTGGCAGTCGCACCGGGCCACCGCCAATAGATGTCTACACGTCCATACGCGCGCGCACACGTGATTACTCTCCCTTCCCCTCCGTAGCAGTAAATATTTATCTGTGATTATGCTGCATAAAGTAGCAGGCTTTTCTTCACTTATCCAAACACGATCTCCATTATCATACTGAGAATTTTAGAGAGAGAATGTCGTCTTCCGCGGTGGAGTACGCTTCACAAGAAAGCAACAGCGACAATAGCCGTGAAGATGCAGAACAATGGCTCAAATTGCTCCCAGTTAGTTGTAATCCGACGGCTTCAAATCTCTCTTTCCCGACTGATGATGCTTTTCTCAGAGCCGCTATCTCCCTCAAGGATCAGGTTTTTATTTTTTTTATAATTTGATTTCCAATCTACACGGCATTCATTTGCATAGGTTAGTTATTAACTAATTTTGAGTGCAAAAATGAATAATTTCCCTAATTATGCGTAAGCAGGCCAGTATTTGCCATTTTAATGAGGTTAAGGTAATTTGAAATGGTGAATTAGGTGGTGGAAACGACGTGGAGACGACGCGGAAGTAAAAAGACATTGGACCCCACAGTTTTTACGGGTGTGATGGGCACGGCTTTCACGTGTTTGCGGTCGTATGAGGCCACTGGAAACCACCGCGACTTGCAGTTGTGCGCAGAAATCGTTGACGCATGCGCCACCGCTGCTCATAACTCAAACAGGTACCTATCTTCGAAATGCCATCATTTATATTGGTGGAGATCATAGTGAATTTCTCCCTTCCCTTTGGACGTTTCTCGTTAGTAATATTACGAATCGAGTTTGAGGGTTATTATTCCAATTTTCCGATTTTTATCACTCAGTAAACCTGATTTGGTGCTTAATTGAGATGAATGTTGATTAAAATTTGAGTAAATAAGTAATAGTTGAAGAGAGGATAAAGTAGAGTATTATTTGAAAAAAAGGTAAGAAAGTACACTAAAATTGTACAATAAAAAAACGAAAAAGTGAAAATAATGAAATTGATTGAGTTCGAGGCCGTATGCAATACGATCGAGTTTGGAAATAAATTGAACTAATATTTTTCCTGTTTCAATAATGAAACCAAGTATTTGTGTAGACATGCTAATTGCTGAGTCTGGTGAGAATATCAAGGCATCGGTGTATGCTTATTGGTTTCATACGTTAATTTGCTCCTGAGTCCGATTTTTTACATTTTCTCCTTGTCACCCATTTATCTTAATTCACTTTGTGGTTTGTACTATTTCAAAGTGTTTCTCCACATATTAATTTATGAATATTAGGCACACGAGTAAAATAATTGTCTAAATGATGAACTGATCTTTGTTTTATGTGTTGGTCCTGTAATACATCTTCTGTACCCAAATAGTTATCTTGCTGAGGGTTTTGAATTATGGTCTCAGTTTGATAGTTTTTTTCATTTCTAGATTGATTTTTACCTCGGGTGTTGAGTTATAAATACAGTAAATTCATTCAGTTATTTCACTCATAATTAGTCCATATGTGAAATTCATAGCGCTACATATTTTCAGCAAATGGTCAAATCATATGGAAATTAAGGAAGTGTAGGTGGTTTTTCGGATATTTTCTCATGTGAGGAATTTGTGAATACCATCTAATATGCCATGAGTCAACTGTCAAATAGTAGCTCCCATAAAATATTGGACATAGTGGTACAAAAAAAGAAAAAAATTGTTTCTTCAGCGTTAATGTGATACAGTTACTTCATTGTCTACGTAAATTCATACCACGTGGCTAAGAAATAAATGATCTAGGAGAAGGCCTTTTGAGGTCTGTGACATATTTAGAACAAGTTGATCAACCAAATAGCCCAAGTTACGATTTTCATTTGGGATGTTGATTTGTTATCAGGGAACTATTGGGTTAACTTGTTGGGAAATAAATTTATCAATCATGGTTGATTACTCGTGAACTTCTCTTAAACATCCAGTTTCATGAGTTCTCAATCATCATCCTTAGTTCTTTTGCCTGTTTCCAGGCACGTCACTTTTATTTGTGGTAGAGGAGGGGTTTACGCGCTTGGTGCTATTACTGCAAATTACTCTGGGGACCAACAGAAGCGTGACTTCTATCTGGACTGTTTTCTTGAGGTAACGTCATACGACTTGTTAATTACTGCCAAGCACAAGTGTATTGAGATCCCTTTGGTTATAATTAGATGGTGGTTCGTATCGTTGTAGTAGTTGGATCAGTCTCTTGATTGTGAAATAGAAATGCTCCGCAAGCTACTGGCTAGAGTCGCTAGACATCTACATTAAACTCTGGACCTGAAAATGTCAAAGTTTTGGTCCAGCATATTTCCCTGATATGGATTAAATATATATAAATGGAACATTTGGAATGCCACAGGGTTTAAATATTGTTCAATGGTATATGGGCTGTAATGGGGATTCAATTTCTTAATACACAATATTTCTTGGAGAACACTGTCCGAGTAAATACACTGTGGCTTAACAAAAGCTATTAGTATGACCTTGATGTTCAAATGAAAATTATTTTTTTTAAACTATTTCATGCAATGAATATGATTTTGCTGATGTGTCATGTATATTCCCTTGCATTGGAAGTACATACTGCTGCTAATGGCCTTATGAATTGTTGTCACATTTGAACATATTTTCCTTGTATTTTTGTGTTGGTTGCTTCTTTTCCAGGATGATATTGGTTGGTTATTGATGACTGTCCTGCTAAAACAGACTTCATTTTGATTTCACATTATTTTCCCACTCTCTATTTGTTGGAATATGAAAGTTCTATATAAAATTTGGACACATCCAGATGTAGTTCTCCAAGGCAGTACCTGATATATATTGTATTCTTCACCTTTAGATGGCACAGGAGAGAGCTCTTCCTGCTGGACCTGAGGAAGGAGGATTTGGGATGTCATACAATCTTCTTTATGGGCGAGCTGGATTTCTATGGGCCGCTCTGTTATTAAACAAATACTTGGGAGGTGAAACAATCCCGAATGATGTTGTGATGCCAATTGTGGGAGCAGTGATAGCAGGCGGGCGAGCAGGTGCTTCGGATAACAAAGCTTGTCCTCTCATGTACAGGTGGCATGGAACTCCATACTGGGGTGCAGCTCATGGTCTTGCCGGTATTTTACACATATTATTACATTTCCCCCTATCTGGAGATGATATGGAGGACGTAAAGTCGACTTTGAGGTACATGATGAGTAACAGGTTCCCACATAGTGGAAATTATCCTGTGAGTGAAGGAAACCCGAGGGACAAGCTGGTGCAATGGTCCCATGGAGCCGGTGGGATAGCTCTTACTCTCTGCAAAGCATCTGAGGTTAGCAATTCAACATATAACTAGATTAATTTATAATTGGGGATGATTCAATTCGATTTCTGTATTTTTGCAGGTACTTGAGAATGATAGAGAATTCCGTGATGCAGCCATTGAAGCTGGAGAAGTAGTGTGGAACAATGGGTTGGGGAAGAAAGTGGGATTAGCTGATGGCATTGCTGGGAATGCTTATTCATTCTTGTCACTTTTTCGTCTCACGGGAGATGGTATATACGAGGAAAGAGCAAAGGCATTTGCCAGCTACTTGTATAACAATGCCACCTGGAATAAAATGACCGAAGACTGCCCTGCAGGTGAAGTGGAGCATACACATTCATTATTTGAAGGCCTAGCTGGTGCTGCTTGTCTATGGTTCGACTTGCTCGCTCCTCAACAGTCCCGATTTCCAGGGTACGAGATATGAGAACTTTTCACAAGACTCGTTGTTGTGCGAGTTAAATGTATATTATGCCACGCATGTACTTGAGAATGAAGAGTTAATCGTGTTTGGGACTTGGGAATATGGGGAAAATGACCGTATTATACTCTCTCCTTCCAGCTATAAATTTCTTCTTGTGTTTTAAATAACAAGCATGATAAAACATTTTTTTTGGAAACGACAAATAATATATATTAATAATTGGTATCAGGAATATCCAACAATCAGTTGCAATTTGCAAAGAACAGCAGAAGCAAGAAAAGAAAACAAAAGACAGACTACTCGCACAATACAAAGAAGAGGTTGTAAAAATTGAGGTCTCGGAAGACTATTTAACTTCTGGTGAGCCAAACATTCCAAACTATACTGTGCCACAGAGCACATGCATGTTTCCACTTTAGATCAACCATCCCACAATGCCTTTTAATATGATTTAAGTGGTTATTCCCAACTAAGCCAACAGTAAATTTGACTCTAAACCTCGTGATAATATAAGTGACGCAAGAGTACTAATTTTCGAAAAGGGAAGTTTTTAAATTTCAATATCTGGCATCTCCAGCAGAGGTCACGCACAAAAAAATGTAGAGTGAGAAGCTCTCCCCACTCTCTAAAATACCATTTTTTCAGGACGGATCCGGAACGAAACATGGGGTGGTTATAAGCAAAGTTATGTTGAACTTGTTCAATCTCCTTTTCAATATATACTAACAAACTGTTAAAAAATTTTAAGGGACGACTTTCATCATTATCTATAGATGGATGAATATGATTGAAATTCTTGAGTATTTTCATTTTTTCTTTTGAAGAAAAAAACTATTGTATGTGACCTTTTCATCTATAAAAAAAGAATCAAATACAAATTAATTAGGTAATTAATTTAGAAAACTACATTAGAATCCATCTCTTAGCAATTAATTAATTATATGATTTTTGTTTATTTTTTATCTAATACATCAATTAATAATTGAATGATTAATTTTAACCGTCAATATTAAATATTTGAAGAATAATTTAAAATAATAAAATAAATGATATATAAATATAAATTAAAATACCTGTGGCTATTTGCGGGATTGGTCAAGAATTGTGCCGCCACATTAATTGGCCCAATTAAACAAACAACATTTTTTAACTATAAAAAGATAAAGTGAGATTGTTCAAGTGGTTTAGAGCACCACTATCTAACTATCTAGGCAATTAGATCTTGAGTTCGAGTCATGGGAAGGTGAAAAAGGGAGGGTATTTAATGTAATTCAAAAAAAATAAAAAAAATAACCAAGTTTACATGGGTTTTGGTGGTCTAGAAAGACTGGACTTTTAGTATCAAATAAGGCCACGGTTATACGCACACACCGAATTTTTGAGGACACCCACCTTTACTTTTATTTAATTTTAGACAGATATGAAATGTCCGAATTACCCCTCTATCATTTTAGAACAAATTATGTTCTATGTACACCCACCTGCTTAAAAGTTAAAAGTACAAGTTTGGCACCATAGTTGGCTCCGATCGATGCTCCGGCTATTAATAAAAAAACAAGTGATTATTTACTCAAAACCTCAATCCAGCCACTCTTAGGTGGTGTTTGGTTTGGAATTGTGATGGATTGGATTTGGATTGTGGCGGATTGGATTGAGATTGAGGTAATCCATGAATAGTAAGTGAAGTGATTATTTACTCAAAACCTCAATCCAGCCACTCTTAGGTGGTGTTTGGTTTGGAATTGTGATGGATTGGATTTGGATTGTGGCGGATTGGATTGAGATTGGGGTAATCCATGAATAGTAAGTGTGTGTAAGTTGTGTTTGGTTAAGTATTGAAAAGTAGGGGTATATTTAACTTTATGTCACATCAAAAGTGATGTTATAATATTTTATTATTGTTAATAGTGAAAGAAAAGTAAGAGAGTGAAGAAATTAGGAGAGAGAATGAGTGTGTGAAAGAAAAGTAAGAGAGAGAAGAAAGTAGGAAAGAGAATGAATGATTTGATTGTATAAAAATAGGTGTATATGTGTATTATAGGGGTGGATTGATATTTGGATTTGTATTTGGATTGAGAGAGATTGGATTGGGATTGGGCCAATCCAAATCCGGATTGGCCAATCCCAAAACAAACATCGTCTTAGTGTCTAAAACTACCAGAATTTTTTGGTATTACTCATATCTTCAAATTTGATGGGAAAACCCAATTTTGCCCCTAATTTTCATCTCTTATCATTTGACATTTCTGTCTCATCACCGTATCCGAAAATCGGCTTCTCCGTACTCTTTTCTGCAGAAACGTCCCGTCGATCTTCCCTTCCCAAGTTTATTTCAAAATTCAAATTCAGACCAGGTATGGTTGTTTGCATTCGTTTAGGGAAGTTTTGAGAGCTCCCCAAAATTTCTCCAGTTTGTTCATCAATATGCCAAAATCATCTTGTTTTCTTGTTTATTGACGGTTTTTTTTTTCTTATTCTGCTATTTTCCCCAAAAATTTTATCAGGAATATGCGAAAATCATGTTGTTCTAGTTTTTCTTGTCTGTTTTCGAATTTTATTTTAGTCATCTGTTTGTTTTTTGTTGTTTCGATCATCACAACTTAGTTGCTTTATTGACTATAATGGATTTTTCCCTCCCTTCTGTGGTGAATTTCAACGGGCAGTCCAAGCTCATCAATATTGATGGAAGATTATCATTCTCCCAATTTGTTCAAGAAATTACTGGTACGTGGGGGGTGTGTGTTGGATGAGATGTCGTTTAGTTTCTCCGTTGGTAATGTTGAAAATTGTGTGCTGGTATCTGATAGTGATTTGAGTAATATGTTTTATCTTTGTCAACACACATCATAGAAATTAGTGAATGTTAGGGCCATTAACAAGGTTGTTGCTTCAAATTCTTCTGATTTTATGGGTTTAGGTAGGGGAATAGGATTAAATAGGCAATCTGAAGATGGGCTGATTTTGAATGGTAAGAAAAATCATACTCCTCCTTTGTCAAATAGAAAGAGTGTAGAATTTGTTCCCACTGGAAAACCTGGAGGCAATCCCATTCCATCTCAAGATGATTTTTCAAGGGAAGGTAGCATCCCATTTTATGATATAGGAAGCCATTGTTGTCTGATTTGTGGGGTAATATCATGAAAAATGGTGTTAGAACTGAATTTATAGGGGGTGGTGCAGAATTTCGTATGGAACTTGTTAAGTATACGTCTAAATTGGGCTATAAATTCAAGTATACCCGAAATAATCTGAGATACATTCACGCAGTTTGTACGGAGAAAGGAAAGTGTGATTGGTTTATAAGAGCTAAGCGTCGAGCTGTCAATTCACATTTTGTTGTATCAAAGGCTAACCTAGTCCACAGTTGTATGGGGCAGGTGGTGATCGAGAAAAAGAATAGAATGGGTATCTATCTCCTATCCACCCTAGTGATGGAGAAAGCGAGGTCTGATCCCTTAATAAGTGGCAAGAATATAATTTGATCCCTGCATGAGAGTTATGGTATTGTTGTCCCTTACTGGAAGGCATGGCGCATCATCGAGATTGCTAGGGACGAGATATTTGGTAGTTTTGACGAGTCATATGATCAACTTCGATGGTATTGCGATGCAATCATTCGTACTAATCCTGGTAGTGTTGTGGATCTTCAAAGAAATCTTGAAACCAATCGGTTTGAACGTCTATTTGTTTCTTTCAAGGCGTGCCTAGATGGTTTTCGAACTTGTCGTCCAATGCTCTTTGTTGATGGAACATTTATGAAAGAGAGGGCCAAAGGTACGATGCTAGCAGCAACGGCCAAAGACGGAGACAACGGTAAGTGTTAATATATTATTTCTTTGCATTTTGGTATCTAATTGTTTACGACTGTTGCCCGATTACTGTCTGAAACTCTATAGTCCAAATGGATATTTTATCACATGATTTTGGGATATTTTTATAATAGTTCTATATTTTTAATTGTTAATATATTACAATCTGAAACTCTATAGTTCAAATGGATTTTAAACAACATATCTAATCTTTATTAACGTCTCCATTTTTCATTTTCTGCCCATTTGTAGGATTGTTCCCAGTCGCATTTGCTATTGTTTATGCCAAAACAAAAGAGAATTGGATATGGTTTTTGGAGAAGTTAAGGGACTTTATCAAACATGATAAACAAGTGTTTTACATTTCTGATAGGAACAAAGGCCTAATGTATGCATTCCAAGAAGTATTCGAACATCCCATCCATTTCTATTGTTTATATCACTTGTTTACAAACCTCAAGTCCCGTTTTGCTGGTGGTTGGACAAATGGGGACAGAGAAAAACTCACAAATATTTTCAAAGAATGTGCTTACGCCCCGACAGGATATGTTTTTCGGGAGAAGAGAAAAGCTTTCATAGAAATGGGTGGCAGTGTTGCAGAAAAGTGGCTAAAAGATATGCTAGTAGAAAAGTGGGCGGTTGCGTACTCTCCAATCATGACTAGATATGGTGAGATAACTTCAAACGAAACTGAATCGTATAATGCATGGATCAAAGAGGCTAGGTCTCTTCCTATTACCTATATGATCGACTCAATTCAAAAGGCAATTTCCTGTTGGTACGTAGAGAGGCGGGAAGCCAGCAACTTATGGACTGGGGCATTGTGTCCTACCAAGGAGGCATTTTGGCACCACATGTCTGAGATTGGGAGCAGATGGGCAGTAGCCAAGTGTCTAAATGGTTAATTTGAAGTATCATCAAGGGTATCAGTCATAGTTGCCATGCGATTACGAGTTTGTACATGTTATCAGTGGCAAATAAGAGGTTTTCCATGTGCCCATGTCGTAGCGGTTATTCGCAAGCACTGCACTAGTGTTTATGACCACGTAGAGGCATATTTTCTAGCAGAAAACTACCGTGAATGCTACAAGGAAGATATTTCTCCAGTTCCAGAACCTCATAGATTTGCTTTTAAAAATAACGATTTAGATGAAGAAGAGAAGATCCTTCCTCCTATTCTCAATCGTCATGCTGGTCGCCCTAAGAAAGAAAGGATTACGTCCTTCGGTGAGTTCCGTCGAACAAAGTCCAAAATCTGCCCCCGTTGTGGTAAGTCTGGGAAACATTACCTTCTTGCCTGTGCAATCAAGGCAATCTAGTCCATGCGTAGTCAAGTAATCTCTTTTGTCTATTATGCACCCATATGTCTAAATAAACTTTAAATTCATTGAAGGTAACTTGGATATTTTTCAGATGTGCAGTAGGTTACATAGTGGAAGTAATGTTATTTTGTAAGGGGGCAAAGAAATCATGCATACATATTTAAAAAGGTAGTTTTTTACGTGATTTTGGCGGCTGGTTTTCTTGGAGAAAGTTTTATAAGTTAGTTGATCAAGTTTTTTGTGGCTTATATTCTAGATAGGCTAAACTGGCAGTATATTTTCATCTCCCAGGGCTTATATTCTAGATAGGTCAGTCTCGTGAAACTTAAAATACGTACAAATATATAGTTAAGTTTCAGATAGGGGGTGATCTATGTAGCCGCATTTTGTCAGATTGTATGAACATGTCTGTCTTATATTATGTCTTTTTCTCACCCTTGTTTTCAGTTAAGAAAGTATTGTTCTTGAATGGGTGGATGGTTGTTTTAAAATTTCCGCTGCTTATCGCAATTTTGAGTTTATAGTTGTTAGTTTTGTTGAATGGTGGATGACTATTTTAAAATTTATGTTGTTTCTGGTAGGTTTTGAGTGTATAGTTGTTAGTTTAGGATGGTTCCTTAAGTTTCTTAATGAATTGCCTGGATTTAACAAGTTTCTAGTGTGGAAAGTTCCTTAATCAAATAGAAATTAGGACTCGTATAATCCAAATAATTTAAATTAGACCACAGTGCATATAAGGGTAGCTAATAGAAACCTGAAATACAATCTACCACTTAAATATCATCTTCATGAAACCACTTATAACTAGTACCATCACTATGGTCGCGATATTCGCAATCAACGTAGCTTTCAACTGGATTTGGTAAGGATTCTTGTCTGAAACATTAATTTCTAGTTGCGTGGCCACCTTCATTTTGGTCCGTAGTCTCCAGATTTGTGCCATCACCTCCTTGTGGTTGTCCACTGGAATGCTCCATTGCAGCATACAGACTCGCCCCCACATTGATAGGCTTACATCAATGAGAAAAGTCATGTACACTACAAGAATAATACAATAACCCCAGGTTTTTGCTTGTACCAGCTATCATAATTGTAGCTTGCCGATCACAGGTGCTGCAATATGATTTTGCATACCTTAGAGGAGTATCTCTTGTGACAAAGTTGCTTGCAGTAGACATAAGTAAATGAGGAGAATCTTTTGATCTTTATTTTTCTACTCTTGCTCTAGTTTTTGTGTGAGTGAACCTGATGACATGTTCATATATATATGCAAATATCACTGTTTTTTCTAACAATCAGATTTGTCTCTTGATTCCTTTTCAAACGGCTATGTGATGTGATGGTCCAAATTATGAGTTATACAAATTATATTTGTCATAGTATGCAACTCTGATTCAGGATATGTAAACCACTAAGGCGGTATGCATTATTATTCACTGATATGAAACTATTAGATTGAATATGCAACTCATGCTACATGGGCCAAGGTTAATTCATACTGGGCTGGAATGTTGATTCTTTTTAGTGGCCCATCATGTGTTTTGGGGTGTCTAAAAGTTTTCTGAGTCAATTGGGCTCAATAGTTATTAAAAAAACAGACCAAATAGTTTTGGCCCAAATCCAATTGTAATTCATTTTTTATATATTGGACTTTATTTATGGCCAAAATTGTTAAAGATTGGGCCTTTGGCAATTTGGGCCACTGAATTTTAAATATCCCATAAACTTTAATCATTTTTTTTTTGTTATTATCTATTTTTCAGTGTAATCAATTTTATAAATGGTATTGATGAAGACACATATTTATAAATGTTTTTTTAATCTGGTTTTTTTAAGTGTTAATAAATATCCCATAAACTTTAATCATTTTTTGGATTATTATCTATTTTTTTAGTGTAATCAATTTTATAACTAGACATATTTTATATATATATATATATATATATATATATTCAAACTAATTAGACATGTGTTAAAATTTAATATTTTTTGAAAAATATATTATTAACTCAAAGAATAATTATGTTGCATTAATAAATGTTATTGATATATAAGTGTTAATGATTATTAACAATCCATAATATTTGACTCATCCTAACTAAATTATAATATTTGGCCCATCCAAACTAAATTATTGGACCCGTACATAATAGTACTTCAACTCAATGTGGGCTTTATTAATATTTGGCCCATCCTAACTAAATTATTGGGCTTGCATTTTAATAACATACATATTTGATTATAGCTAGGATAAGTTGCATATGATAATATTCAATCTTAGACAATCCAAATATGCAATTTTCATATACATTACAGTCATCGGGACACTATTTTCAATACTTCTCAATTTACCTAAACAGAAAATATAAAAATAACAAGAAAATCCAAGTACAAGCAAAGCAAAGCCCACACCAAAATGATTAGATTTAAAGTCATTAAGAAGATTCATTCCCCACTCTAATGCCACAAAAATAAAATTGACCATCACATGGGGATAATTAAACTACCAAAAACCAATTTTTAGTACAACAGTCATACCCAAAATATTAAAAGTAATACCTAAACCTTAATATCCAAAATATTTTTCCCCCAAACCCAAAAGTGTGATGAATCCCTCTTTAAACTAGAGGGCCTCCAAGTTCACATTTACAGGACCAACAAACCAAGTACCCGTTTTAGATCTGTAAATTCCAGCCTCACGTGTTGATAAAACCCTAGTCTTAATAGGAAGCCCTCTAACTATATTCTCGATATGTTGACAAACTACCACACCGCAATCCAGCGTCCCGGGGGTCTGTTGCATACAATCAGATGCTGCAAGTTTCATCAACTGGGCTTTCATAAAGGGGTAAGAAGGCTTGGTTGAATTGAAGTGAAGGCGCAACTTTCTCTCAATATATTCAACATTAATAACAATTAATAAACTAATTAGTAATGGTTTTCAAATAAAATAAATATATTAAAAAAAAAACTATTATACTTATCAAAACAATTTATAAATTACCACAACAAATGATCCAAACATATAAGGATCCTGAGAGTTTGATCTTCTCGGCCGCAAAGAATTGTAAAAGGTCCAGGTCAAACTAGCCAGATCTAGCGTAGGAAGAGTCCAATGATCAGCCAACCTCTTAGTTGAGGTTTCACTATTCTTAACTAGTAAAGGAAAAACTAGGATGCCCCGATCCCCAACAAAGTTCAACTTTTCATCAATCAAGACTCTTCGACTGCTCATGTTAGCATCAGTATTTATCAAATCCTATATCAAAAGTGAATAACCAATCATTAAAAGGTTTTATTATTGATGAACAGATTGAGAATATAAAAAAAACCTTTTAATGAATACAAGTTGTTCGTTGAAAAAAATCATACCCAACAATTGGCTAAAAAAATAATTGTTCGTTGAGCACTTTTTTCCTCTTCATATATGTGAAGCAACATATCTGCCCAAGAATTAATAACCTTGAAAAGAAAAAAATGTTAGAACTCATGTTCTGCAAAAAATCAAATATAAAATAGGAAAGGAAAAAATTTAAGTTACGCTTACAGAATCGGCGAAACTAAGGTGATGAATAACAAAGACTATGTTCTTAACAGAAACGTGAGCCATTGGGCTTTCTCTAGTATAAACACATCTTCTGCACAAACACCAACCAAATATGTTTTCATAATTATATAACTTTCAAATAAATAGTATATCAATAAGACATATAAATTAGAATGTGTTTTTTACCATTCCCCATCTTCCTTCCAATACTTTGTCACACTATTTTTTATCTTTTGGCTAGTTGCCCTAACTGCTTCAATTGATTTATCAAATTTATAAGTCAAACGTCTAGATCGAATTGCCTTTTCCACCTTTTGGAACCTTGAATTCATGAACCAGCAGGAGCTTACAAGTACTCGGTTGAGGACTGATTTCCACACTTTTTCGATCTGAGATGACACTCATTGCCTTCACACGCTTGATCATCGATCCTTGATCTGTGGATCTAGCAATTGCCTTCTTTCCTTTATCAAGCTGATTTTTTTGAACGTGTTCATCGATTGCATCATAAATCTCAATGGTTTCAACAAGGGCAACATTTTGCTTCAACAAATTTTTCTTCTCTATTGTCACTATATGTAACTTCTCAAGTGCATCAATATGAGCAAGATTATTCGGATTTTGAACCATCTTTGTCAAAGTTGGATTTGTAAATTCTTCCATTTTTTTTTCAACTGCTCACATTCAAACCGCAGCTTCTCAATGGCATCCTCCTTCAATACCATATCATCCTTAAATTTTGTAACCAAACCATCCTTCTGATTTATCTCTTCCGCATATTTTGAAATTAACAAATATTTATGCTTCAGCTGATTCGAGTATTTCAACTGCTCTGCCAACCTACATTCTTCAACCTTACTAATCAATATAGTATTCCACTATGCCATCAAAGAATCCTTAATTGATTTTTCTTGCTTTCGTAGCTCCTCTTTCAACAATTCAAGCTCCTTCTCCTGCTCTAACAACTTGGCCTTACTATCCTCAAGCTCCAAAACAACATATTTCTTATTTTCAGTATTCAAATAAAATTGAACAACAAAATTTTTCGAATCTTGTAAACCTCCCAAATCAGGGACCTCCTTTTAGTCAGTCTCAGCCTTTTCTATAGCCCCACTAACAGAATGTTGTAGATCAGGAACCTGACCGATGGCTGGATTCGAACCGTCAGCAGAAGTTGGAAGTACATTGCCAGGTAATAGATCAATCTCTCTTGTTCGCTTAGACTGCGTTGGTTCAGCCCCAACTCTTGAAGTTCCAGCATCCGTTCTCCGAAAATTCGACGTTGACGGATCCCGCCTACGCATCAGAGATCTTGTAGGTTGAACAGAACATGAAGGAGTTGCAATATCAATTGTTTGTTGCTCATCATCACCCCCATTAGAGCTGAGTTCGTTGCCCATATCAGTCCCCGTTTCATTATACTGTTGCGAATCAAACTCCATTGTATCATTAACAAACTCATCAGAGCTCCTGTTACGTTCCTCCCAATATTCTAACAGGCTTTGAAAAATTTGTTGTTCCCTTGGGGTTTCTACCAACTTCTTAGGACGAACCTGAAATTAAAATAGGTATTTATAAATGGTAGAAAATCATTAATGAAATAAAGATCTAAATATCATACTAGTAACTGTAAATATTAACATGTTCAGTGTTAGTGTTGCATACATATTGGTGTCCTATGCCTCCAACTTTTACTTTGCTTAACATTTGTTTCAAGGCAGTAGTGTCCCACTTTACAAATCGGGGAAACCCAACATCAGTCATATGCAGTACCAACTTGGTGTGTTCACAGATCCAATACTTAAAAAAATATAAATTAGATAAACTTGTATAAAAGTATAATTGTTACCCAAAAAAAACACAACTTTATCACAAGTAGATCTACTATTTCTTACCAGAAGAAGCATCCTACACCCCCCACATTTAAAGTTATTTGAGTACTTTATCTAATTGATCAACAACTCAACTACATAACGACCCCAATCGAATTGGCATGCAGTATCTAAATTTTCAAGATAACCAGCTATATGAGGTGCAACAACAGAACTTAAATTAGGAGCAAATATAGCAGCCATCATATAAAGATGAATTAATCGGGATGTATCAATTGAACTAGTCATATCATTGCATTCTATCACACACTTTAGCCTATCATAAATAACATTTTTGTACAACACTAATCTCCTGTTACCTCTTTCAATCTCCCTACGAAAACATCTTTTTATCCAAGGTACTACCTCATAATCAGGATCCTGTAACGGAATATGGTTCCTCCCCCCACACACACACAATCAAAATACCAACTGAACGTCCCTAGACGACAAACTAATAAATTCCCTCCCAATAATAATTTTTTCTTCATCGTGATCAAAAGCCAACACTAGTTTCTTTATGTTTCCTTCATACTTATAACATCTTCTTAACAATTTTGATGGGTCGGATTGATATATTGCCTTAAACATCAACCATACAGGAGTCCTTTTAATTTGAATTAATTGAGAATCAGAATAACGAAGCTTGCTTATCTCTTTGACACAAGTCTTCAAGTTGCTCATATAGCAAGTCCTAGGTTTGCATCCTTTGTTGTCATCTACATATTAAAAAAGAAAACAACATTTTAATTGTTGTATATAAAAAAATCTTAAAAGGATAAAGCAAAGTTCTAACCAAGGTAGGTTGATGCCCGATTATTCTGCCCTCTCCAGGGGTTTTCAGTTTGGTCACTAGGGGTAGGATTGCAATTTGATGATATTTTGCGACGAGCCTTAAAGACAAATTCTTGTTCAGAACCTGTGTTCTCAAAATCATGTCATTCCATAGAATTATTTGTTTCAAACTATAGTTAAAATTTATTTCAAATTTGATACCTGGGTCTGAAAAACTTTCATTTAAAGAAACAGTCCTCTTTCCTGTCCTCCTACCATGAACATCATCATTTTCTCTTCCTCTCTTCCCTTTCATTTCTTGGAACAAAAAACAGAGCCCCTAAAACAGATCATTAAAAATCAATCATAGATTTTGCAGTAATCATGAAAAAAAGAGCCTTATAAATATTCTATAATTTTGAAATGGTCTATTAAAACAATAAAAAAGTTACAAAAACAAAAACTCTAAGGGGAACATCGCAATCTGCTATAAATTAAAAATTATAAAGACATTTCATCTAAAATATGTAACAAAAATCAATTTTCACATCTATTAGCTAGAAATAAACTCATAGTTCATCATCAAATCTTCAGGTTATGGTTCAGCTTTGTCTACAATCTTGAAATGGGGCAACGAATGGGGAAAACATGTGTACTATTGACATAAACAGTAAAAAATGACCATTTTCAAAGCCATCGATCCTGAGGAGAATTGTGAAAACTTACTTGTTAGAAATTTTTGAAAATCCTATGTAGAATTGTGAAAACCCTTGTTTCCCCGATTCTTCCTCACACTTTCCGCTTGCTTCTTCAAAAATTGTACCAGTCGAGACGGGTCTTCCTCTAAAATTTCACATGAGGTCGATTGTTTCTAGACAATTGAAAGAGAGAGGTAGCTGGTGTTTGCTTGATGGAAGAGAGAAAATGGAAGCAACCAAAAAGATGGAAGAATGGGGTGAGTGACCGAAAGAGTGTAGAGTAGAGTTTGAATGACAATTGATTTGATGTTTCTGTACGAGGGGAAGCTTTTTTCAAACTGGAATGAGGAACAAGTAAGTGAAGGGCAAAATTGTAACTACATGAACCACTTTGAAGCTCTAAGCAAAGAAAAATTGGGCTTGCATTTTTTCCTAAAGATGGTGGCCCAAATGTAGGTTTGCCCAATTTTCCCAAAAAACAAACACTAGTGCTCCGGCTATTAACAAAAACCAAATGCATTTTGTTATGCCATGAACAAACAAAAAAAAAATCCAACAACACAAGACATTAAATCGAAAAATGGCAAAAAAATAATCCAACACAGGATATCAACTTAAGAATAATAAATCGAAAATCCAACAACATTTTTACGAAAGAATAATTGAAAATAGTATTAAGAGACAAAATAATACAACATTTTCTCGGGAAGGTTTGGAATTTCTTTCGATGAAAAGCAAAAACAAAAATTCCAAAAAATGAGACAAAGAACAAATATGTTCCAGATCGATGGATTAACAAATGGAGGAAGAAAACCCCGATCAATAATACCAAGTAAAGTAGTAAACTATGAGGCTCATCATGATGGAGGAGGGTTGTTCCAGATTTGGATTTAGAGATGGAGGAAGAAAAGCAAAAAAAATCAAACCCTAAACTCACGGAAGAAACACGGTGGCCAGGCCTTCAAACAGAGGCGACGTTGACCAACTTCTTCAGCTCTTCAAGGCGTCGTCGATCGGCCCATCTCCTTCATCAAGGCAGCGGCGTCGATCAGTTTCCTCAAGGCGACGACGTCGATCTTCTTCCTCAAGGCGGGGACGTCGACCGGCCACCCTCTTCAGGGTCGGCGTCGGGAAGGAGGTTGAGGGAGGGAGGGAGATGGAGTGGAGAGTGGGTGTCCCCCTCATACTAAAGAAAATGTGGTTTTAGTTTTAGGTTTTAAGAATAAACTTTAAGAAGAGGGGTAAATTTAGTTTTTCAGCGTGTCTGTCCTCATCCCACGATGTGTGCCCTAAGCCGGTGGGTGTCCTCAATAAGTTCGTTTGTGTGTATAACAGTGGCCATCAAATAATAAGGCCCATGCACCTTCATGTGGATTGAGGAGGGGGGGCCAAATTATAAAAAATTAATATTATACCCTACCTGGCGAATTTAATTTGGGGGGGGCATGGCCCTCCTGAGGTAATACATACGTCCGCCCCTGCACTTTCCCACACGCCCACTTTTTTATATATTAAAACCATGGATTAATTAGTAGTAAATTTGTTGGTAACCCACAAAATCACGCCTAACCATTACATCTGTTGCCGGATCTTTTATTAAATACGCAACCCTTCCTCTCTCGGGCATCAGCTTCTTCTTAGGCTTTAAGTGTCTCGGTTTTCGATGTTAGTTCCTCTCCCTCTATTGGCCATCTTGGCCGGTGATGAGGTGTATTTGAACCACGCTTTTAGGTTGGTTTTCTCCACACCTTACAATCCTCCTTCTCTGTCCCTAATTATCTTTCCAAAGTTTTTTCCGATGGCGGATCAACTGCACCAAATGTACGAGCGCCTTTCACTGACGGAAGAGATGCAACACAAGTTGGAGATTAATAATGCAGCACTGGCAGCCCCGACCCACCTTCTTTTGGGAAGGTTCACTATCAATAAGAGGTTTGGTGTTCTAGATCTGGTGAACACTTCTAGAAGGATTTGGAGACTGGAAGGTACACTCACAACGACACTTATCAGAGAAAACAAGTTTGTGTTTCGTTTTGGAGATGTGGTGGAAAGGAATAAGGTTTTCTTCAAACAACTGTGGACTATCAATGGTGCATGGCTCGTTCTGATCAAACTCACGGGTGAAGAGATCCCGACATCACTTCAAGTGGATAAGGCTATGGTGTGGGTTCAACTTCATGGACTCCAGCTACAAATGATGACGGAAGCTGTTGGACGTCTAGTTGGCCAAGTGGTAGGGGAAGTCCAAGAGGTGGACGCTACTGGGGGTGCATGTGCGATCGGTAGCTGCCTGAGGGTTCATATCCTCTTTGATCTTAATCAACCACTGAAGAGAGGTACCATTGTTCAAATGCAAGCCCTTTCTCTTCTTATTTTGTTTCAATATGAGAAATTGGGTGATTTTTGTTACATTTGTGGTAAACTTGACCATGTGGAGAAGGAATGCCTAATCATCTTTGGGGCGGAGCCTAACATGCAGAACCAGGATGAAAAGTTCCCAACCTGGTTGAGAGATGATGGAATGAATGGGGTTCCTAGATCGGAGGTGCAACAAATGGAAAGGTGTATACAAAGGGAGAGGGCCCAAGCTCAGGTACCGATGAGACAGGAAGTGGCTCCGGTGGAACAAATCATGGTACTGCCAGTGCAAGAGACCACTATCACTCAACATGCAGGGCCAGTAATCAACCAAATTGCAAGTTTACCTCAATATGTACCACAACAGACACATCTTGGAGTATAGAGAGATGCAAATCAAAGCCCTAATGTCTACAACCCGGTTTTCAACGAAGCTCAGTTGTTTGAAGAACTGTCCATGGTGTACCAAGCAAACCCTAGGTTTGGGGGAATGAATAATGGTATTTATTCCTACTTCATCCCTGATCAATCTTTCTTTGTTCCGGGGATGGGAGCTAGTAGTTCAACGGTTCCATATAACAATAACAAAGGAAAACAGAAAGTCTCTTCCTCTTTGGTTGCTCAGCCAATCCGCCAGACTCTATCCTAAGCAAAAACTCTTGATGAACAATTGTACCCTATGGAATATGCCAAAATGCACTAGAACATGGCTAAGGCGACAAAAAAGAGAGAAAGTCGGGCGGTGAAAAATTCTAAAAAAGAAGACAAAGAGATGGTGGACTTGGGAACTGATGAAAGTCGTAACACTACTCCAATTAAGAATTCAAAGTAGGTAAAAAGTGATGAGGCGGAGGATTCGGCGGCGGCTGACTTGTCTCAGCCCCGCCCTGAAGAATGAATTGTGTTGTATGGAATGCAAGGGGTATAAAAAGCACTTATGCATTCCGAAATGTTAAGCGCCTTGTTAGTGAAGCTAAGCCAGATATTTTTTTTATTTTAGAATCTAGGATCTCAGTTAAGTTGGCTTGTTCTAGGAAAGCTTCCCTTAATTTCAGCTTTTGTACTAGTGTTGATGTTGTTGGATTCAGTGGTGGTTTGATTTTGTACTCGGTTAATGAAGTTTCAGTATCTTTGTGTTCGTATTCCTCCTGGCATATTGATTGTATTATCTTTGATGGTGTAAACAAGTAGAGATTTACAGGCTTCTATGACCATCCTAAAACTCGTCTTAGGCATACTTCTTGGAAACTCCTTAAATCTATTTTCCTTTCTCATGATGAAGTGCCTCGACTTCCTTGGATTATTGGGGGGGGGGATTTCAATGAGATATTGTCTCAGAAAGAAATTAAAGGGGGTTTCTGTAATAGGCGATGCCTTTGCAGCAAATTCAGGCCTTTAGAGATACTTTGAATGATCTGGATCTCAGGGAAATCAAGGCAAAAGGTCCCTTTTCACTTGGACTAATAAGAGCAGTGGGGAAAATTTTATCAAAGAAAAGTTGGACAGATTTGTGGCTTCTCCTGAATGGTGGGGAGGGGGATTATCTTTTGGTGCCAGAAATTTGGGGTTTTTCGAGTCTGATCATAGGGCTATTTTTCTTTCTTTGGGAAAGGCCCCTAATAAGGGTGGACAGTTTGGGAGAAAACCTTCTCACTTTGAAAAAGCATGGTTAGTTGCAGATGGTTATGAAGAGATGCTGAGACAGAAATGGACAGATTTAGGTATGGATAATGGATTGCAAGGGAAACTTAAGAACTGCATCCAACAAATCAATCAATGGCCACCACAAATTTGGGGAACGTCTAAAAAAGGGTGAGAAAAGTGGAAAAGGATATTGATAGGATATTGGAGAGCTATACAGAAACCAACCCAGGTGATGAGGTACAAATGCTTGAGGCAGAACTCCAAAAACTTAATTCTCATTTGGAGACTAAATGGCTGCAAAGATCCAGACTAAATTGGATCAAAGAGGGGGACAAAAATACGCCTTACTTTCATAGATTTGCTTCAGAGGGACAGAGAAACAACAAGATTGGTGGTCTCTTCAATAGTGACAATGTTTGGTGTACCTCAAATGAAGAGGTTACAAATATTTTTCAAACTTATTTCCGGGATATGAGTACCTCAACTAGGCCACGATGCAACATATAAGAACCATTACGGATGGTATCCAAACACGTTTGACTGATGATAAGATTGACATCCTCAATGTGCCTTTCCCAAGTGATGAAGTTAAGGAAGCGGTGTGGAATCTGCACCCTAGTAAGACACCAGGCCCAGACGGCCTCTCGGCCATGTTCTTTCAAAATGGATGGGAGACAGTTTGTGAGGAAGTGGTGGCAGAAACCCTTAAAATTTTAAATGAAAGGGCAAGTGTGAATGAATGGAATGATACTCTCGTCACGTTAATACCTAAGAGAAAGAACCCAACGTTGATTTCAAAATTTCGACCCATTAGTCTGTGTAATGCCAGCTACCGAATCTTGGCAAAAACCATTGCAAATAGACTAAAAAGGTTTTGGATGGTATTGTTGATGAAAGCCAGAGTGCCTTTACCTCGGGTCAGCTCATCACTGACAATGTTCTGTTGGGCTATGAATGCATGCATTGGACGAGGCTTAAGGCAAGGGGACCCCCTTTCCCCTTTCTTTTTGTCTTGTGCTCGGAAGGCATGTCCACTATCCTAAGGAACCTAGCTGACAATGGGGAGATAAAAGGGGTGAAGGTGGCGAGACATGCTCCAGAAATATCGCATCTTCTGTTTGCTGACGACAATCTACTCTTCTTCCAAGAGGAGACTCACGCCTGTATGAAAATTAAAGAATGTTTGATGGATTATGAAAAAGTGTTAGGGCAGATGATTAACTTTCAAAAATCGGTTGTGACTTTCAGTCCAGGAATCTTGACTTCTAGAAAGAATAGGATTGCTAGTCTGTTTGGGGTCAGGGCTACTCAAGGGCATGATATCTACTTGGGTCTTCCTACCTTCTCTTCTAGAGCAAAAAAAATCCACTTTGGATATTTGCTGGATAAAATCAATTGCTGGATTGCAAGATGGAAGATCAAAGATTTCTCATTGGGAGGCAAGGAGGTTTTGATCAAAGCGGTTCTCCAAGCTATCCCAACATACGCTGTGGAATGTTTTCGGATCCCAACGACGATTTGTGCGGCGATGGAACTAGCTTTAGCTCGATTTTGGTGGGGAACCAAGCAAGGGGAGAACAAGATACATTGGAGGAAATGGCATGATTTATGTCTATATAAAGAAAGGGGGAATGGGCTTTAAACATCTTGTAAATTTTAACCAGGCCCTGCTTTCGAAACAGGTGTGGAGAATTATGGAGAACCACCTTTATCTTACGACCAGAGTTATGAAAAGTAGATATTTTAAACACTCAACCATCATGGAGGAAGATATTGGCGCAAACCCCTCCTTTATTTGGAGGTCCATGTGTTGGATCCGTGAGATTATTGATAAAGGAACAAGATGGAGAGTTGGGAACGGCCAAAAGATTCATATCTTCAAAGATGCCTGGGTTAACACACTAAACTCGGGACAGATTCATTCTAGGATCGCCTCGGGCTCGAGAGTCGATCGTTTTATTACACCGAGTGGAGACTGGAATGATCATTTACTCTCGCAAGCTTTCCTTAATCCCTTTAAAAAGGAGACCATTATGCGATTGCCTATTGGGGGAGAGGATGAAGAAGAAGGGCAGTTCTGAGAGTTTGGCCCTATAGGAAACTATCAAGTTAAATCGGGGTATAAATGTGTGAAATCTTTAGAGAATAGATGGGATCAAGAAGGGGAGAATTCTGATAAGAGCTTGATCTGTGAAGGATGGAGGGCTATGTGGGATTAAAGAATTCTCCCAAAAGTGAATTTTTTTTGGTGGAAAGTGGTTCATGATTTTATACCTACGAATGATAATCTAAATCGTAGACATATTCTAGTGAGCGCCCAGTGCGATTTTTGTGGCTTCTTCAAGGCAACAATGATGCATATCCATTGTGCGAAGGTCAAACATATCTGGAAATCGTGGGAAATATGGGATGTGATCAAAGGGAGTATACATATGCCCACGACAGAAGTCTGGGCGATGCTCAGACACGCGAGGGATTTGATGGTTATGACAGTGTGGGGAATTTGGTTTAAGAGTTTGTAAACTCCTCAATATGCAGTGAGTGGTACATTATGTGGTGGATTTCCAAAAAGGCCAAACAAAAAATAGTATTGGTATTGGTAGAAGTGGTGAAAGAGTGGATGAAGGGGAGGATCAAGGTATCTCTATACTGGTTGATGCGGCCTTTAATGAGAGCTCCCACGATTTTGGCATTGGGGGGATTATCAAGAATGGGTCGGAAGGGGTGATTGATCAATTTAGCAAGAAAATCAAAAACTCAGGAACGGTTTTGGGCGCTGAATTGCAGGCTATTCTCGAAGGTTTAAAACGAGGTGTGGTACATAATAACAGCAAAATAAGGTTGGGGTCTGATTGCTTGCAAGGAGTGAAGATGATTAATAGTGGCATCCAACAAAAGAAAGTCGAGAGTTTTGTTATCAATAAAATTTGGGAGGTTATGAAGAATGTCGTAGTGTGCGACATTTACCACGTCCCTAGGAGCTCCAACAAACGTACACATGTGCTTGCACGCAGTGCAGTTTTACATCTAGATTCTCAAGATTGAACTAGAAGTTTTCTTTTTGAAGCACAACCGGTGTTCATGAATTTGGGCTTAGCATTAGACTATTTTTTGGTTCATCAGTGTTAGCTTATAAAAAAATATATTATATGGCATCTCCGAATAAGAATGAATGTTTTAATGGTAAAGCAAACGGTCTAACCATCATCATTTTCAATTAACAACACTTGTTTAACCAAAGTTTATCAACACTTAAGTAAATTTAATTGTCAAAAAATACACTATTTGCAATTCAATTTAAGTCAGTAGAAAAATATCTCTAACATATTTACCTAATGAGACATTATTCAACATATTCCATCGCATGATCCATTCAGTGCAATTTCACCAGGTTCGTTAATATGGCCAAATTTTAAAGTGTGCATATAATTTACCTATACTATCATTTACCAGAGTTAAATTAGAATTTAATCAAGACATTATAAATGGGCTGCGTAGACTTCAAATTTGTGGTTAATATTTTTAAACTAATTACACATGGTGTTGAATAACAAGGAGTATATCTTAAATGGAGTTTTGCATGAAATTCTATAATACTACCTCTGAACATACCTATTTTTGCTTCACATGATAACATCCCCTAATGTCAACCCACACCCTATCTTTTGTATTCCCATCTCATTTTACCTTTTTCTCTACATTTTATCTTTTATATCTATCTGCATTTTTTATTTTTATTTTTATTTTTTAACTTGATTACTCATTACATATTTTAAAATTGAAAGAGAAGGTTATTTAACTAATGGAGTATAGTTAAGTTTATGTAACCTACTACGTGTCGATTGTAAATTAATGAATTAGAGATAGAATCAATTAATGAGAGAAAAGGAAACGGAAAGAAATAAAGATCGTGGATCAAAATTGGACAACGACTTGGTGAAGGTGACGTTGGTTAATGTTAATCGTGAATCTTATACAATTCACACAATAAACAAAAACAAAATAAACAAAAAGTAGGGCCATTCCCTCCAACTTGCACAAAGTGCTCTTCTTCTGCTTCTGGCTCCTCCGAGTCATTTTCTCCCTCACAAATTGGCACACGGAATTTCTTTATACCTCTTTTTACTATTTATTATACTTTCAAGAATCAAAACTTTACTTCCTCCATAAAAGGAATCTAAACTTTACAGCTTTACTGCCACTAATCCACCTCAACTTTGCCCAATTGTTCGGCAATTTCGTTCGGTAAAATATTAAAATTTTGAACATCTAAAATTTTTGAATTTGGCATCCAACCCAGAGGAAATTTTATTTTTAGTCTTATAAGTTTGAGATTTTCCAAAATAAATCTTTTAAGTTTAAACTTTACAAAATACGTCCTTTAACTTTTAATTTTAATCATTTTTTACATCAATTTTAATCCTTTATGTTTTGAAGAATTAGAATTTGCCACATATATTTTAAAAAATGCTACATCATCATCACTCTCTCCTCTATATATATATATATATATATATATATATATTTTAAATAGAGCTAATAACACCCCAAAATATTCTATACACACTTTATAATTTTAAATACAAATATAAATGTATATAAAATGACTAAGTAACCATTATATAAATAAAGAGAAAATAATTTTAGAAAATAACTTGAAAAAATGTAATTAAAATTTAAAAGTATTTTTATTTAATTTTCTTAATATTTATTTTTGATTGAGTTGTTTTTCTTTCATTTTTTATTTTATTTAGTTTTTTAGAAAATTGAATCATTAATTTATATTTTTAATTTAATTATTTTATAAATTTTATTTGATTTATTTAGTTTTTTGGATTTAATTGATTTTTCCATTCATATATTTTTTAATATTTGGTTGATTTTTTAAAATATTTTCAATTTTTTTTAGTTTTTCGTATTATTGAATATATTTTTAATTAATTTTTAAATTTTATATATAGTTTTAATGATTTGGTTGAATTTTAAATTATATTTTTAGTTTTTATTCAATTTGAATTTGTTTTGAGGGATAAAGGGTAATTAGAAAAGAATTGGGATGTGTTTAGCCATAAAAATTGATTTTTAAATATTTCGGAGTAGTGGGATGTGTATAACATTTGAGGTTTGTATACATATTTTATGGGATGTTAGTAGCCTCACAAAAATATATATATATATATATATATATATGCATCTACTCCAAACTAATTAATCATTCTTCTATATATATGAAAAAAATAAAAAATTCACTACATCTACTCCCAACTAATTAATTAATTTATTTGAAATATATTTATTTTTTATAAGTATTTGATAAAATGATGATATTATCATTAAATTTAGCTATACGTTTCAATTAATAAAGGAAAATAAGATTGACATAATTAACATCGATTATTCATAACTGCAAAACTCTTTTTGATTTCGTTTCATATTTTTTCAAGTTATTTTTTTAAAAATATTTTACTCTTTATTTATGTAAGAGTTACTTAGTCATTTTATATACATCTATTTTTGTATTTAAAATTATGGGGTGTGTATAGAATATTTTGGGGTGTTATTAGCTCTACTTTTTTTAAATATATATAGAGGAGAGAGTGATGTGGCATTTTTTAATACATGTGGCAAATTCTAATTCCTTCAAAACATAAAGGATTAAATTTGATGTAAAAAATGATTAAAATTGAAAGGTAAATGACGTATTTTGTAAAGTTGAAACTTAAAGGATTTATTTTGAAAAATCTCAAACTTATAGGACTAAAAATAAAATTTCCTCCCTCTCCAACACACCACAAAAGATAGCTACATATTCTTTTTTTAATGTCTACATTTCCTCTTTTAGTTTAGTATTAAATATTTTATTGTCAATTTTACCCCTAATTAATAAAAGTAATTAAGACTTAGCATATTTTGGAGTATGTGATATCAAGGGCAAAATTGACACATTAGTTAAATTTGACTACATTTATTTATTTTTCTTAATATGTGTAAAGTCAAATGTAGATATCTTTGTGGGACCGGGGGTATTATTTTTTAATGAAAGGGGGGACCAATCCCACCGCCTACTTGCGGGGCTCGATTTAAAGTCAGAGTTTTTATGGACATGACTATATAGAAATTGTTTGCCCCTTAAGAGTTTCGAATCTAAACGAAAGTTTACACCACTAGTCCAACTTCTTAGGGTTTGGAATTTGGATATATAATTGTACATTAAAAAATAATTACTATATTTTTCCTAAAATATTTCAATTAAATATTAATCCTTCCAAAATGCACGTAACGAAGAATGGGGTTCCATGATGCAGAGAATTGATAATAATGCGATGTATCATTGAAATGGTAGGTGAAGGTTAGTATCATATCATGTAGTATGCCAATTGGGCTCCAGCTTTTATACTAGTATCATTGTATCAACAATAAGACGGGAAACAAAACTTGTGGCTGAAATTGAAATACAATATTGATTGACGTCTTTTTTTTTTTTTTGAAAGTCATAAATATATTAGAATTACTTTCTTTTTTTTTAAAAAGTTGGTCACACCAACTTCTCAGAAAAGTGATTGTTCACTATTTATGATTGTTTCACTATTCCATTGTTCAAATTCCTTTGTGTACATTTTTTTTCCACATGAAAGATGTTGTAATGCATTGTATGATTGTTTATAAATAAATTGATTGTTTGTAAATATAAATAATAATTTGAGAGTGAAGATAAAATATTATAAATAATATTATGGAGGATGAAAGCAATAAAATTAAATAAGAAAAGTGAGAACAAAATATATAATTGGACATGAGAATATCATTTAATTTAGTTTTTCCTGTTAAACTCAAAATTATATTATCACCCTGTTTAATAATGCAGTACTACAAATCTTGATTGTGACATATCACACATATATTATATTTCTACTCCGTACTATTTTGATTGGGTTAAAAACAATCCATAAAGAATGTTAATTAATCTACCAATTAAGGACAAGACATTTTCATTTATCCCATCAACAATTTAGCGAAAACAAGTGACATGCACTCATTCATACCCAATTTAAATGTGCTTTCAGATGTTTACAATTTAAATGACGTTTTAATTAATAATAATGTATCTTCATAAATTACCTTTAAACTTAATAGAAATGACACTGGTATTAATAATCTTTCATGTTTAGTGTAAATTTTCAAATTAATTCATTAAATGTATAGTACAAAGTCGTTAATTTTTCTAAGTAGGTGTATATTAATTTAAAGTAACATACATTTTTTTTAAAATTTTGTTCCAAGATCGTTCAAAAAAAGAATTGTTTCAAGAAAAGATTAAAGAATGCCAGGTTTAGTCAAAAAGTTCAACTAACAATAATGGTGCCATAATTACAATACTGATCTTCAGACTTATCAATTAGTAGTACACATCAATGAATAGGTTTTTGAGTAGAAAATTGAATTTTATATTAAATCAATGTAAATTTAATTTTATGTTAAATTAATGAATAGGTTTAATAGAAGTAATGTTTAAAAATTAATTTTTAAATTTCGAATTAAATATGTGTATGATCTTAAAATTTAAAATCCAAATTTTTAAACAAAAAAAAAAACCTTAAAAAAACTATTTTTTTCTGAGAGTGACACCTTAAGAAATATTAATTCAATAAATTAACACAAAATCGTCAGCTAAACAAGTTTCCTCGTATAGCAAAAAGAGTGAAGAAATCCATTTCCCAAACGTTTGCCAAAATCCAACAGTATGTTACGGTAAGCATACCGACTTTATATTGTAACTGCACAGAGTCAAATGATGCCAAATTCCAGCCACTAGCATCACGCCACGTGTCAGCCCATTCATTTCTTGTCCTGATATATGATCAAAATAGGAACACCAAGTTTGCAGGAATTTGGCGATTTCATAATTTGACACCTAAATTCTTGAAATTGTCTCATGCAACTACTTTGATTGATTAGAAATGGAAAGATATGAGATTTTGAAGGAATTAGGATCTGGGAATTTCGGTGTTGCCAAGCTTGTCAAAGATAAATGGAGCGGTGAACTCTATGCGGTTAAGTACATTGAGAGAGGCAAAAAGGTGACTTCTTGCTTGCTTAATTCTTCAAAATTATGCTTTTTGTTGATGGGTTTTTGTTTTTGTGTGTTGTAGATTGATGAGCATGTGCAAAGGGAGATCATGAACCATAGATCTTTGAAACACCCCAATATTATCAGATTCAAAGAGGTACCTAGCTAGCTACTAACTCACTTTCTTTTGATGGTTTTGTGTAGACACACTTCTTTGGGGCTAAACAAATTACACATCTAAAAATGAGATAATGTATAATTACCTTGAGAAATTGTATGCCACGTATTTTCAATAAATCAAAATAGAACCTATCGAAAAAATAGTGATAATCTCAAGTTAATGAAATAAATTCTTTTAAATATACAAGTTAGAAACGACAATTGGTGCTAGCAAAATGAAGATCTAGGTGTTTTTTAAGGTGGAATTGAGATATTTAATGAAGTGGAGTTGGAAGGCAAAAATAAATCATGAATCATTAGAATTTAGAGGAGTGTAAGTCTTTTAATTTAATTAGTGGGATTCTTAAGAATTCTCGGGGCTTATTATCCACAAGTGTGTAGATGATGTCAACTCTATAATTGATTAAAACAAGAAACAGAGTAAATTGTTGATTCAACATAATACTGGATTTAGTATTGATTTTCAAGTTAAAAATAAATGTGCAGGCATTGCTTACCCCGACTCATTTAGCCATAGTAATGGAATATGCAGCGGGCGGGGAGCTCTTCGAACGAATATGCAATGCTGGCAGATTTAGCGAAGACGAGGTCGTAGTTCGTATCTTAATTTTTTTCCTTACCTTTGCCAATCTTGTAAAAGACCTCATTTTAAGATATCTATTGTTGATTTCACTTTTTTCAGGCTAGGTTCTTCTTTCAGCAGCTTATATCTGGAGTTAGTTACTGTCACTCCATGGTATAATATAATAGAGATTAGAGAATGAATGAATATGATTTTCCAATTATCCATAATTTTTAAATGATGTTTTTTAAATTAAATGCAGCAAATTTGTCACAGAGATCTAAAGCTTGAAAACACATTGTTAGATGGGAGCTCTGCCCCTCGACTCAAAATATGTGACTTTGGTTATTCAAAGGTAATTTGGTTTTATTTTTTTAGTCTTAAAAATTCAATCTTTTACTTTTGTTTACATTTAAGTAGATATTGTAGTTCTTGACTGTGTGTTTAATTTTATATTCAGTCATCGGTATTACATTCTCAACCAAAATCAACAGTTGGAACTCCGGCCTATATTGCACCGGAAGTCTTATCGAGGAAAGAGTATGATGGCAAGGTACTTACTCGATCATAAATCTATTTCCGAAGAAGTAACACTTGTGTGAATTCACGTTCTATTTTTTTATTTATTACTAAGATTCATTTAGAATTTGTTGGGTAGGATCAATAGAATTCACGTGTAATAAAACTACTATGTTCCTAAAGATTGCAGATGTTTGGTCATGTGGGGTTACATTATATGTGATGCTAGTTGGTGCATATCCATTTGAAGATCCTCAGGATCCTAGGAATTTCAAGAAAACAATCAATGTGAGTGTGTAAATATTTAAAGACATTCAAATTCTAAGTTTAACATAGTACTAATTAGTGAAAATTGATGATTCTTATGGCAGAGAATTCTCAGCGTTCACTACTCAATCCCTAACTATGTTAGAATCTCCAATGAATGCAAGCATCTCTTATCTCGAATCTTTGTTGCCGACCCTGAAAAGGTACACGATTCGTTAGCCCCGTTTTATTTTTGGTTAATCTTAGTACGAATAAATAATGGAGTAACACTCTTATACACTAGTAGTATTTTTCAGTAAAAACAAGTAATATTAACTAACACTTTTTTTAAAAATAATCTTGAATTGCTTCGTGTATACAAGTTGTTGTCTAAATTTTAATGTTGTCGACGCAGAGAATAACCATTCCAGAAATAAAGAAGCACCCTTGGTTTTTGAAGAACTTGCCGATTGAATTTGTGGAAGGTGAGGAAGCTAGTTTGCAAGTGAAAGATGTAGATGATTATTGTACTCAAGGTATTGAAGAAGCATTAGCAATTATACAAGAGGCACGAAAAGAGGGAGAAAATCCAAGAACGAACAGTCCATTTTTCGATGGAAGCATGGATCTCGACGAGATATCCGATGCAGATATAGACGACGTTGATACTAGTGGGGACTTTGTTTGTGCACTATGAGCTCCTCTTTTAAGCTAATGTTCCATCTTACGTTTTGTTGATTTTAATGTGCGGTATGTATTAATTAGTTTGTGAGATTATCTAATACACCATGGTGTGTTAAAAGTAATGAAATGCAAGATGAAATATTAAAATGGAATAAGAAATTGTCAGCTAAGGCAGGGTTTTCAATTTGATGTAAGAAAATTTGTGTGTCCCTTGTGATTCAGGAAATATTGTGCACGTAAATTATATATATTGATGCAATTTGTAAGGAATCAAAATTTTGTAGTAAGTTTTTCTAGTAATTAGGTTAAATCTCAGTTGTGGTTTCTGTAATAACCCTTAAATTCAGATAAAAATACTCTATTACTTTAGTTAATTTGCATCTTCTATTCTCGAATATTTTTAAGTCAAAATAGTATTTCATTTATTACTTTATTATATTTCTATCCAAAATTCATGCGTCAAATTTGGTTCATTTGAATCAAATTTAATTGAGATTGAATTTTTCGCTCTAAGATATTGTTTTACTATATTGTAAGAACAGTAACAAAAAAATTTAATATTTTTTGACGAATTCATAGATAAATGACATACAATAGTACAAACTCTTCTTACAGTAAATATTTTTTGTATTGTAGTAACATACTTTTACCTTTATAGTAGCAAAATATTTTTAGACTGACCGTGAATTTGTCCAAAAAAATTAAGTATGTATTATTGTATTTACAATATATTTCTGGTTTTGCAATATTATAAGTATGTTGTTGTTGTAGCTTATTTTGACCCGATAATAAACTGCATTAATTATGTATATTTCAGTCATTTTTAATTTCTCTCTCTTCTCCCGCAAGTTTCTCTCCCACTTTTGAGAGATTTCTTGATTTTCTGGAAGTTTTCTTGGAAAACTTTTTACGCCGCTTCGATTCTTGAGTGCCTTTTTCTCGATTTGTGGTTGCTTCTTCTTGGATTGCGAGAATCCCTTTCTTCTCAAACTGGTTTTGGTTTCTATTGGTGGTTAGATATCTTCTAATCATTAGATTTGGGGGGGGGGGGTTTTGATCAGAATCCCTCAGGGCTACTCGCGTTTGCATTGGGAGTGGTTTGGGGTTTCCCATTCCACTTTGCCGACAAATTTTGTAACGCAGTGAATATGATTGGTCGATTGGCTTGCGGGGGTTTTTTCTTCTCTCCAGAAGTTGTATCGGTGGGTGTTGTTGGTTTTGCAAGAGTGGTTTTCTTTTTACCACAGATTTTAGGATTGTCATCCTTTATATATTGGGTGGAGGGATTTACTTCTCCCTCATTCTCATACAGAGATTTCCGCTCCTCTCAATTTTTTCTTTTTGATCTCTTTATGACGGAAATGATGGAGAATTTCCGCATTTCTCAAAGTGAAACAACTCACATAGTGGCTCAAAGAAGTGAACTGGCGATCCCTCAAAACACGGTGGCTATGCGATTTGTGGCGAGGAGAACGATCAGCATTGCTGAACTTACAGAGATACTGGGACGTGCTTGGAGGCTTCGCAACCCATTGCGGATCTTGGGCGTTGGTGAGGGGCTGTTTTTACTCACATTTGAGGATGCTGCAAAAATGAATGAGGTCCTTCTTCAACAGCCCTGGAATGTTAGGCGGTCGCTGATTGCACTGGAGCGGATGCATGGGGGAGAAAGGCTTTCCCAACTAAAACTCAACCTTGTTCCATTTTGGATCCAGGCTCATGGTCTTCAACTATTTGCCATGAGTAAAATTCTGGGTTTAAAAATAGGAAGCATTGTTGGCGAAGTTGTGGATGTTGATGTTAAGGATGGAGAAGAGGCATGGGGGGAGTGCCTTAGGATCAGGGTCTTGTTGGATGTTTCTAAACCTCTTTGTCGTTTTTTCTACATTACGGTGGAAGATGAGCCAATCACTGCGGTATTCCGTTATGAAAGGTTATCGGGGTTCTGTTCGCTGTGCGGCATGCTGGACCATGCGGAATCTGATTGTTCAATTGCATATGGAAAATCGGAGGACTGGCGTAAAATGCATAGGTTTTTCCCATCATGGTTACAAGCGGAGAAAAAGAAAATCCCCACTACAGATGAGCTAGATCAGTTTTTTAGTCTGCTCCTTCTTGGGGCAGGTGAACAGGCTCAAATTCAAAATCAGATGGAGGAGGAAGCTCGTAGGGCCTTGAAAGGTAAGGCAGTGATGATTGATGAACATGCAGAGGAGAATCCAAGAAGTAGGAAGGGTAAGGAGATGGTGGTGGATGATGCTGATGTGGTAACTAGACTTGAGATAGGTATTCAGAAAAGCCAGGCTGTGGGTTGCTTTGAGGAGCTCATGCCGGAAAAGGGTGATCTACTGGTGGGTCGGTGCAGTCGGGATCCAAATCCTAAAGGGAGATTTGACCCTAGAACTGGTATGTATCTAGCACCTCTTTCTTTTTATGTACCTTACGGCTTGCAGCATTGTTACATGAAAGAGCCTTTGTATGGAGTGGAAAATGGGAGTGATTATAGGGTGATGCATTTTGTGGGGGAGGATCTCAATACTACTAACTACTCTTCCTATGTTGAGATCATTTTTGAGGGTGAAAAACCTTATGCTCCTGTTTATGAGACGGTGCCTATACCAAAAATTCCAGATCCGGAGATTGTGAAAGAAATGCAGGTCAAAGAGATACCGGTTACTGCAGATTCGGCGAATAGTTTTGCGTCTCCCATCAAAAAGAGGCCTTGGAGGGATGTTTCGGGTGCTGTCATGGAATTTTGGGGTGATGGTAAAGGATGGTCGGAGGGTGAGGTTGTTAAAGAGGTGGCTGGTAACTGTAAGAAGGCGAGGAGCATGATCGAAGCATATGGTGCGCCTCTTGTGATTCGTGATGTGGCGGAGGCTGAAGTGAATCAGCCCCGCCGGGGTGAATGATCGTGGTTTGTTGGAATGCCCGAGGGGTTCGTGGAACTCGGGCATTCAATCATATTAGTCGTTTAGTTTTTAAATTCCGTCCTTCTTTACTGTTTGTTTCAGAAACCCGTTGTTCGTCGGATAGAGCCGACTTTCTAAAATCTTCACTTGGTTTTAATGGATGTTTTGTAGTGAATGCACAAGGTTACTCGGGTGGTTTGTTACTTTTTTGGAAAAATATAGTTTGTGATCTTGTCTCTTTTTCCCCTGCGCATATTGATTGTTTGATTACAACAAATCAGATTCAATGGAGGTTTACGGGATTTCAAGGTAATCCAAAATTGGAAGATCGTAAATTTTCTTGGGAGTTGCTTAAACGTCTTGGTAATTATCGTCAATTTGCAAATAAGGCTTGGATTGTAGGGGGGATTTCAATGAAACTTTGTTTCATCATGGGAAACGAGGGGGGGCTAAAAAACCATTGTCTAGATTGCTAAACTTTCAAGATACACTTTCACACAATGGGTTAATTAATTTAAAAGTTAATGGTCCAAAATTCACATGGATGAATAAGAGGAGAGGGACTGATTTCATTCAAGAAAAATTAGATCGATTTGTTGCAACTAATGAATGGCTGAACTTCTTTCCAAATTATGAAGTGAACTTGTTGGATTTTATGGGATCAGATCATAGGCCTCTTATGCTTTCGTGTGGTATGGACAAAGGAAAGTCCACTGATAAACATAGAATGGGATTTCGTTTTGAAAACCATTGGATCAAAGAACAGGACTTTAAGCAAATGATTGGGAAGGTTTGGGCTGTTAAGGAGAAAGCATTAGATCTACCAGTTTCATTGAAGAAATGTGGTGAAGCAATTAAAGTATGGGCATCCAGAAAAGGGGGAACTTTGAAGAACCGAATTACTGATGTTCAAAACCAGATCAAGATGGAGGTGGATAAAGAGGTTAACATTCCAGACATTTCAAAGGTGGAAAAATTAGACAAAGAATTGGAGCATCTTTATTCGCAAGAGGAATGGTATTGGAAGCAAAGATCTAGGGTTTCTTGGATCAAAGAAGGGGATAGAAACACAAAATTTTTCCATAGTCGGGCTAATCAGAGCAGATGTACAAATCGGATTTCTAAAATTCAGAACAATGGTGGGGAATGGGTGGTGAATGAAGATGGTATTAAGAACACTTTTGTTCAATATTTTAAAAAGATCTTCATGTCTTGTAACCCTAGCTCTCAAATGCTTCATAATGCTACAAAAGAGATGATTTGTCGTCTTAATCAGGAACATATCAGTCTGCTTGATGCACCTTTTACTAAAGAGGAAGTAAACAAAGTTGTCAAGGACCTCAATCCATGGAAAGCTGCTGGACCGGATGGCTTTCCAGCCTCATTTTATCAAACTAATTGGAGCTCGATTGGTGATGAAGTGGGGGGTCAGATTTTGTTACATTTGAATAGTGATAAGCCCCTAAATTCTTGGAATCATACTTCGATTGTCTTGATCCCAAAGGTTAGGAATCCTGTGAATCTCCTACAGTTCAGACCCATCAGTCTTTGCAATGTAAGTTATCGGATTCTTTCGAGAGTTGTAACAAATCGGTTGAAGTTGGTCATGAACGATATTATTGATTCTTCTCAAAGTGCTTTTGTCCCAGGAAGACTCATTTCAGACAATATCTTGATTGCATTTGAATGTTTACATTGGGTTCGTTCATCGAAAAGCCGTCAAGGATATGCTGCATTGAAGCTAGATATGAGTAAGACATATGATCGAGTGGAATGGCCTTTTCTTTCTCAAGCCTTGAAGATGACTGGTTTTTCTGATAAATGGATTCAGCTTATTGATAAATGTATCTCTTCGGTCTCATATGATGTCTGCATTAATGGTTCGACTACTGAGAGTTTCAAGCCATCAAGAGGGCTCAGACAAGGCGATCCTTTATCTCCTTTCTTGTTTGTTATTTGTGCTCAAACCTTATCATCCTTAATTCAAGCCACAATGGAGAAAAAGTTATTTTCAGGCATCAAGATTGCTAGACAAGCTCCTCCGGTTTCTCATTTGTTTTTTGCAGATGATAGTCTGATTTTTCTTAAAGCATCACGACATGAAGCTAGAATTTTAAGGACATGCTTTCAGACATATGAAGCGGCGTCGGACCAGCTGATAAATTTCGATAAGTCAGCCATTACTTTCAGTCCATCTACAAGTCCGGAAAATAGAGAAACAGTTAAGCAAATGTTGGGGGTTCGATCTACGAATGGACATGATGTTTATCTGGGGCTCCCCACTTTTTCTATCAGAGCTAAACGCCATCAGTTTGGGTACCTAGTGGATCGTGTTCGTAAAAAAATCAACTCCTGGAGCCATAAAAAAATTTCGGAAGGTGGTAAAGAAATTCTGATCAAATCAGTGCTACAAGCCATCCCATGTTACGCAATGTCTTGTTTTAGGATTCCTATTTCAATTTGTTCAGATTTGGAAAGAATAATTGCTAACTTTTGGTGGGGCATGACGGAAGAACACAATAAGTTACATTGGAAAAAATGGAGTGTTCTTTGTAAAGCACGTGAAGAAGGTGGCCTGGGATTTCGGAATATGGTGCATTTTAACAAAGCTTTGCTTGCTAAGCAGGTGTGGAGGATTTTGATGCGCCCAGATTCGTTTGTAAGTATTATTTTTAAAGCCAGATATTTCAGACAGACGGACATTATTAATGCAGAACTTGGTTCCAATCCGTCCTTTGTGTGGAGGTCTTTGATGTGGAGTAAGGACTTATTGGAAAAGGGTATAAGATGGCGCGTTGGCAATTGAAAGAATGTGCGTATCTTTAAGGATAGATGGGTTGGAAATATTGAAGATGGTTTGATAAGATCGAGAATTGCTAGTGCTTCTATGGTTGATCGGTTTATCTTGCCTACATATCAATGGAATGTGAATTTAGTGCGTCAGGCGTTCTGGCCTTACGAAGCGGAGATGATTCTTCAAGTTCCTTTAATAGGCCATCATCGAAATGACCAACAGTTTTGGCTGGAGAGTGCATCGGGGACTTACTCGGTAGCCTCGGGTTATCGGTTTGCTTTAAGAATGGGCGCAATGGCGGTGATAAAATCCAGACCATGCTCATCCGGGAAAAATAATACTCAGTTGCTGTGGAATTATCTGTGGAAATTGAAAATCCCACCGAAGATTCGAATCTTTGGATGGAAAATTTTGAATGATTCAGTAGCTACTGAAGGTAATTTGGTTATGCATCATATTCCTGTATCTCCTTCATGCTCTTGTTGTGGTGCGTCTTTTGCAGATACCTTGCATGTCCTCTTTCGCTGTGAGTTTGCTAAGAAGGTTTGGAAAGAACAAAGCCTGTGGGGAAAGATCAAAAGTTTGTCAAAAGGTACGATTCTTCAGCTTTTTTACGGCCTAAAGGAAGCTTGTGATAAACTTTTTTTCTCGTTGGTTATCGTCATTGCATGGGCAATTTGGAGAGAGAGATGTAATTGGGTCCATTCTGAAGATTTTGTTCATAAAAAGCTGTCATATAGTAAAATCTTCAAGGTTAATTGGGCAATTGAGTATTTGAAAGATTTTCAAAATCTTGGTTGGCTAGGCGAGGTTAAGAAGCTTGATAGCTATAGTAGAAATGGCTTTACCCTTTTTACTGATGCATCTTTTGATATTGAAAAATATTTTTTTGCTGTGGGATTTGTGGTATTTGAGTATAAGGGTACAATTATTTTGGCTGGGGGTGAGAGGATCATAAATCCAGGATCTATTGCAGCAGCTGAGTTACTTGGTGCTATGAAAGGGATAGAATGCTGTATTAAGCATAAAGTTCAGATTTCAAGCCTTCGAATGGATTCTGCTGACTCGATTGGGGCTATTAATGTGTCTATTCGCCTTGAAGGAATGGAGAATGATTTGGTTCAGGACATTAGGAAATCTCTTCAAAATCTCGGGATCTGGGATTGTGAAACTATTTCAAGAGATGATAATCGAGCAGCTCATATGTTGGCTCAGCAAGCTTGGAATTTTTCAACACTTTACGATTGGGTTGAAAATCATATTCCTCAGTATATTAAGGAGATGTGTTATTTTTAAATCCTGTATACTCCTTGTATATTGTCAAAAAAAAAATTATGTATATTTCAAGTGTAAATATTTGAGATCAGTGTTCTATATTCATGTGTTTGATGTATCTTATATTTTTGCAATACACTGTACTATAATATCTATGAGATGAGGATACATATGGTCGGTCCTAATTGCACCTGCCAATTTAGAAAGATGACATTGATAAATTAAATGAAAAGATGTTAAATCGACAATTGACTCGAAAAACAAAAGTTGTGAAGCATTTAAATTATTTAATAAAGTGTTGAAAATCTAAATTATGAATTCCTGTCAATAACATATTCACAATTTAAAATGGACCTCTCTATAAATTTTAAAGAATGGGCTTTTCTATAAATTTTAAAGAATGGGCCTACCTATTGAACAAAATGGGCCTACTATAAGTTTCTTAAAACCCTAGTTCCCTAATTCTAAAAGAGAGAGTTGCCGTTCAATCTCGCGCTGCCTTCTCTGCGTCGAAGATGAAGGTTTTTCTCCCTTGCAACTTTCTATACACGCAAATCACACACTTATGCTCTCGCAGAATGTAATTGTCAATCTGAGATTTATTCACATTGTTTGTATTTTTTTTTCTCGAATTTTGTAGTTCAACATTGCGAATCCGACAACCGGTTGCCAGAAGAAGCTGGAAATTGACGATGACCAGAAACTGTATGTTTTTTTTTAAGTTATATGAACAGTTTACTACTGTTGGAACTGTTGGAATGCAGTTTATTGATTTTGTCATAAAATCTGTTTCTCTGTATGTTCAGATACTTTCGCTGATGTATGTGTAGCAATGATCAGTTGGAACTAAGTTTTGTTTGCCATTCCCTTTCATTTTGCATATTGCCTGTATTCGAATTAAAATTTGATATCTGTTTGACATTTTTCTATTATAGTTTGTTCATTATGTACTGGGTGTTCCGACTATGCGTTGAGCAGATGGTTACTTCAATTAACTTTTTCCTGAAAATTTTAGGTCTTCTATGTTTAACGCAACACTCTTGGTTACTACTTGTTGTGAACTTCTGTCACTTTTTAAGGCTTATAATTATTAAGGACAATTTTTTGTCTTGGCAATTGGCATATGTTCACAGAGCGTGAGCGTTGGATTGGCCACATATCTACGCTGTATGAACCAGTTTGTTAATGATATCGTGTGTTTCAAGTTTTTAGCCTTGTTTCAAGGGATAACTTGAACTTCATATAATAAACTTTGGTGCATTTGTTTATAATTGTAATATTTCAATTCCTTTTGTTGTCTTGATTTCTTTTTCTTTGAATGTCTGCAAGTCACGAAACAGCCAATATATGATAAATTCTGCTTATCTTACTTTATTTCTGAATGTTGCAGTCGCATATTCTATGATAAGAGGATCTCGCAGGAAGTCATTGGAGATCCATTGGGCGAGGTATGCTATGGTTCTTGACGACTGGTTATGTTCTACCATCGCTTAGTTTATTCCTGATAATCTTAACAGTTTAATCAAAAAACGCCTCCATTGTTTTTATTTTCCAGGAGTTCAAGGGCTATGTATTCAAGATCAAGGGTGGGTGTGACAAACAAGGCTTCCCAATGAAGCAGGGTGTCTTGACACCTGGTCGTGTGAGACTCTTGTTGCACCGAGGTACGTGGAATGTGTTTTCAGATAGTTTCGAATCTTCATGAACCCCACAAGGCCACAACCCCTAATTCTGACGTTGGTTTATTTGAATAGGTACCCCTTGCTTCCGTGGTCATGGAAGGAGAACTGGAGAACGCAGAAGGAAGTCTGTTCGTGGGTGCATCGTGAGCCAAGATCTGTCAGTTCTGAACTTGGTTATTGTGAAAAAGGGAGAGAATGATCTTCCTGGACTCACTGACACTGAGAAGCCAAGGATGAGAGGTCCAAAGAGGGCTTCCAAGATTCGAAAGCTGTTCAACCTTTCCAAGGAAGATGATGTTAGGAAGTATGTCAACACATACCGCCGCACATTCACCACCAAAAACGGTATGTTTTGTTTCCTGCAGTTGTAGCTAGCTATTATGAGAGAATTGATTTGTAATGTATATGAAAACAGGTAAGAAAGTGAGCAAGGCTCCGAAGATCCAGAGGCTGGTGACTCCATTGACATTGCAGAGGAAGAGAGCTAGAATCTCTGACAAGAAGAAGAGAATTGCCAAGGCTAAGTCAGAGGCTGTGGAGTACCAGAAGCTTCTTGCTTCTCGATTGAAGGAACAGAGGGATAGGCGCAGTGAGAGCTTGGCAAAGAAGAGGTCCAGACTTTCTCAACTCAAACCGTCCGGTGTTGCTGCTTAATTTGTTTGTAACGTTCTTTTTTGTGGGGCGATATGCATGTGGTTTCTGAGCGTTATTTTTACTTGTTTTAATTAAGGGTCTACTTTTAAATGTTCTGCATTTAACTATTTATTTACAGAAAAGATTTTTGGTTGTTGGTCTTGTGGGCTATATATAGAGGTTAAAATACTGTTTGGGTTTTTATGTTACATAATGATGTTGTATTCCAATTTGACTTTTCTGTTTCATTTTAAATATCTTCATTCATCGTTTAATTTTTCAGTGAAATACACTTCTCCATGCTTTTAAAAGAATTTAAAGTGAATTTACCACAACCAGCTTTAAAATTATTTAAGTCGATGCCTTTTAAAATTCTGTAACGAAACTTTGTCGAGTATACATTTTAAAATAAATTTGAGGTGGATTCGAGTACTCTAATGTAAATTTGACGTGATTGAGAGAGATGAAGTAATCCATAATTTGTACAATTAATTATAAAATAATTTACGATTTATTGAGCATAGTATTAATAAACTAGAACTCTATAGTTATTTGATTAGCTTGAAACTTTACACCTTTAATTTTGAGATAGTTTTGATATTTTTTTGAGTTGAGCAGTTCAAATATATTGCTAAATTATTATTTTTAAATTAAATATTAAAATCTGACACTTTTTTCTCTCCCTCTTTTTATTTGTTCAAGATAAACAATAATTACACCAAACAAGTTTCAATGTTTGTATTTAAATCAAAGTCTCCCCTTCTTATTTGTTACTGCTTAATTTCAAAGTTTTCTTCTTATTCTTCTTCTTCTTTCTTTCAACCCTAAACAACCTTATCTTTTTATTTAAATCAATTTAATTAATTTTTTTTTAATTAATTTTAGTTAATCTCAATTAATTTTAATCAATCTTAATTTTAATAAATATAATGTAAATTTTTAATTTCAGTTACGTTAATTTAATTTAATTTCAATTTATTTTAGTCCATCTTAATTTTAGTAATATATTATTTATTTTTAGATTATCCCTATTTTATATCACAAATCTTTTTCATGTAAATAGAATTCACAAAAACTAAAAACTAAAATAAAAAATATTTCATTCCTCAAAAAATTAATCAAGGATGTTTAGTAAATAAAATTATATTAAATAAATCATAAAATTATTAAATACGAATTTTTTTTTAAGTTGTTTTGAGAACTAAAAATGTTTTAAAAAAATTATATAATTTCGGTGATTAAAAAAAATCATTTCAAAAATATTTTCAAATTTATTTTAAAAAATTTTTAGATTTGAATATATAGTTTTTAAATGAATAAGTTTAACAATTATGTATTGGAGTATTAAACAATATTTTTTCATAAAATAAAATTATTTAACTTATGATAAAATGATTTATTTCATACATTGTTAAAAATGTTTCTTTTATAAATCATATATTATTATTTTCAAAATAATTAAACTTGTTTATTTTTAAAATCTTGTATTTAGATCTAAAAATTATTTTATTTACTAAACATGGATCGATTAATTTTTTGAGGAATACAATATTTTTTAATTTTTGTGAATTCTATTTACATGAAAGAGATAAGATTTGTGATATAAAATATGAATAATCTAAAATTTTAGAAGAAAAAAATATTATGTAGCATTGACACATAATAATAACTTATGTAAAAATTATTATTCTCGTAAAATATTAAAGTTAACTTTTCAGAAAAATTAAATTATTTATTCGAATTATTTAATTTATTTTAAATAATGTCCATTGATGAAGTAAATGATTCATGTTTTAGGGTATAGGGTTCAGGGTATAGTGTAAAGGGTTCAGGGTTTAGGATAAAGGGTCCGGCCACTCCTTTCAACGTGTACATATAAGCTCCATTAATAAATAAATTTCAAATGTGTATTAGTATGAATTTTTATTCAATATGGTACACTTATCTCCGACTACTCGTTTCTCAGCATATAGTGTTTACGGTTCAGGGTAAAGGGTTCAGGGTAAAGTGTCCGACTACTCATTTCAACGTGTACACTTTGATTTCATTAATAAATAAATTTTAAATATGTATTATGAATTTATATTTAATATGGTCGACTTATCTTAGACTACTCGTTTCTCAGCATACAGTGTTTACGGTCCAAGGTTTAGGGTATTTGGTTTAGGGTAAAGTGTCTGACTCATCCTTTCAACGTGTACACTTAAGTTTAATTAAATTAATTTTCAATAGTGTACACTTATACTTAGGAAATATTAAATTAATTTTCAATGTGTTGATTAAATTAATTTCCAACAGTGTACACTTATACTTAGGGAAGATTAAATTAATTTTTAGGGTTATAAACTAATAAGGTCATTTCACTACTAGTTTTTTCTAATAAAACCTACACCATAAATTCTTGTCTAATAGAGTCAAAATTAAAAATATTAGACAACTTTACCCTTTTACTAATTTGATACAATTCGAAATATTTAATTCAAATTACAGGGTCAACTAATTACCATAAATATAGATTAAGATATTCTCGAAAAAAGCGATATTTAAGCACCTTCCAAATTTTTAAAAAATTCCTAAATAATAGGTATTCTAATTAATGCGTTTCACTTGCTTAGCTTCGAGAATTCTGCAGAATATTGATTTTGTTCCAGCGATTGTTCATCGTTATCTGCATTTTCCGGCGACTAGTACTTCGATTCTGCAGAATCTTATGTATGCACAATATATATGCACGGAACTGTGCATAAAACACGTTGTTCATACATTTGGTAAGTAGCAAACAAAAGGGTTGAAAAAGTAAATAATCATCCAAGTTTACATAAGAATACTCAATAAAATATAACATTAACTAAATCTTATATAAAGTTCTCCATCACCCCAAACTTCTCGAGCACGATCCGGACAATGCACGAAGATTTGCATATGTATCTGGTATGCCTGTGGGTATGCACACTACATATGCACGGATATGTGCATAGAACGTTGTTCGTACATTTGATAGGTAGAAAATAAAGGGTTGAACAGTAATTCATCATCCAAGTTTACATAAGAAAACTCAATAAAATATAGCATTACCCTTAATCTTATATGAAGTTCTCCATCACCCCCAAACTTCTGTAGCCCAATCCACAAAATGCATAGGGAGTTGAATATGTACACGGTATGCATAATCGATGCCTAGTACATATGCATTGTAATAGGCATATATTTACACACTCGATAGATTACCTTGAGAACTTAGAGGACGCCTATTTGTTATTTCAGCCAACAAATCTACAAAGGATGATGATTCAGTCAATCGAATCAACTTGTTCTTCCCATTGAAATCAATCTTGTAGAAAATTATATAATCCATTTGAATCCTGGACGATATCGACAGTCTGTCCAATGCAAATATATTCGAAAAATAATTAATTGATGTACCAGAATACCTAATCTACAATGCAAGAACTAAAAATCAGAATAATAAATTTACGATGTCAAATGCGATATGAATTGTGGAGTAACAACAATGACTGCATATGATAAAGGAATTCAATGATTGGCTTCAGGATATGAACAATAATCGAACGATAAAAAAATAATAGACAAGTATTGGAGACGTACCAGAATCTGGATCTATTGAAAAATGCAGTTCCTAATTTTGATTTCAATGCATAATCGAAAATGACAAATTGAAATCGAAATTGATAATCCAATTTGGAAAATATCTTAGTCTGATTTCATTGCATATCCGAATCTCGTAAATTGAAATTGAAGATGGAATTTGAGAAATTTCCTTAATTTGGTTTAAGCGCATAACAAGAAACTTCGGTTTTAATTTTCGAATTTGGAAAGTCAGAAACTTTCTGGTAATCAAGACTAAATTCCAGGAATTCATTTCAAAATTCATATTAGTTTAAATTACGATTTTTTTTAAAAAAGTTTATTTTAAGGGTATCATGTGTAATTTATCTTTGATTTGTCTCTATTAAAAAACTATTGAAGTTGGTGTCTCTATTTTGCTTAAGGGGTGTTAATAGTGGACTTATTAGGGAATAATCTCTAATTTTTAATAACACTTATACTAGAGACGATTAAATTAATTTTCAATAGTGTACATTTATATTTAGGGAGGATTAAATTAATTTTCAATAATGTACACTTATACTTAAGGGAAGATTAAATTAATTTTCAATAGATTGATTAAATTAATTTCTAATAGTTGGAAATATTAAATTAATTTTAATGTGCTGGAGCCTGGAAGATTAGTGGGAGAAATTAAAAAAATTAACGTAATTGTGGTAATGGTGGAAGAAATTAGTGGGAGAAATTAAAAAAAATTTAATGTAATGGTTGTAAGGATAGAAGAAATTAGGGGGAGAAATTAAAAAAAAATAACGCAAAGGTGGTAGTGGTGGGAGAAATTTGTGGGAGAAATTAAAAAAACTTAACTTAATGGAAGAAATAAGAAATTAGTGGGAGAAATTATTTATGTTTTTTACCATTTAAAATTATTAATGATGACATGGAGTAATAATGTGTATTGGGAGATTAAAGATTCGTTATCATTATATTTTGATCTACGAGAAATCTGGCCACCAAAAGTGCATACGCATGCTTTAATGAATTAATTGTCATCTATATATATATATACTAGTGTAAGACTCGCGTTTTACGCGGGTTTGAAATAAATTTATAATATATTTTATTTTTAATTTATTAATTAAAAAATAATATTTAAAATATGTCTAGATTTGTAAATTTATAATTTTATTAAAAGATAAAAAGTAAAATTTTGTAGCAATATAAATATATATATATATATATATATATAAAAGAAAACAATAATAGAATAGAGAATTATAATTTTATTTATAAAAAAAATTAATATACAAAAGAATATATTGAATAGTATAGAGAATTGAAAAATAGCATATGACATTATATACTACAGAGTATATAGAATAAAAAAGTAGTTTTTATTAATAAAAGAAACTAATATATAAAATTACAACAACAAATTTATATGTTTGCATGTTTTTTTCAGTTTGAATGAAGGAAAAATAATTTCAATCCACTATTACTCAATAATTTAGAGGTTGTAACTTATAATTGTTCGTGTATGAACACATATTTTATAAGATACACATTTATTGTCAAAAGGGACTGATATTTTATTTATCGTTATTGCAAAAAACAATAGAATATGAGACTGTCTCATTCAAAACCTTACATGAGATGTGTCATCTGAAACACTCAATGTTATTCTATAGATACATATTTTTTTCCAACATTCCTTCCACAAAGTATTTGACCTTCAATGATGCGGTTTCTAGGTCTCGTAACGATCAATATAGTTTTATTGCATAATATCTCTTCTTTTAATAGTCACATATATATATATAGGAATGATAGCAGCAACCTTAGATGTTGTTGGTAGGTTATACATTCTGCCATCAGTAGATCTTATCTCTAAAAGTTTCAATTTTAACAATGACTCTTATCCAAATTGAAGGCGTTAATTCTCTTGGCTTTCAAAATTGTTCTATAAATGGATTGAACCTATCGATCATTCTTTTTATTTCTTCAACTATTAATGCATCAAATTTTCTAGAATTGTCCACTTCACGTGCATTGTTCAAAATTATTAAAAAAAAATATTTAGAATCTAATACGAAAATATAAAATATTATCAAATAAAATACAATTATTTAATATTTAAGTTTAATAAAAAAAAATATAGCTATGTAACATAAATATTTACTAATCCAATAATTATGTTAGGTGAACTCCATTATTTTTGTCGTAAATGTATATAGTTGTAAAATTTTTGAAGCGTTTCCTAGAAGTGGCAACAAACTTCCGATAAGGCGGTGATTACGTTCCCTGCAACTTAAAGACACATGGTCCATTTGTTTTGTTGATTGAATGATCAACTCTTCTACCCATTGATGTGGAACTAAACATCATTTAATTATTAATGATTTGATTATGCCATAAACTCTGCAAACTAAATTCACAAAAATATATATATATATATATATATATATATATATATATTATTGAAGACAATAATTGCATAACTTTATAATTTTTGTGTTATACAATTTTTGACATAATTTAACTATTGATGACTTTTTCTAAAAATAAATAAATTGATGATTTGATTATGATTAAAATATTAATTAAAAAATATAAATATATTAAATAAAATAAACATATTACTGACAGGATTAGATTAAATATTAATTGCAAAGATTAGATCAATTAATAAATAATAGTGGTATCATTTAAGCAATTTATTACAACATTAGGCACGATAAATTTCGGGATCCGTAATTTACTTTAATTTCAGACTTAATTTGAAGTTATATACACCAATACATTTTACAAAATAAGTCTAACTTCGTCAACTTTTAATAAATAATCCAAATAAATTTCAACCTAAAACGTATTAAATATTTATATATTACAAATTATTACAATCCTTAAATTTCGTTCATTAACTAATACAAATCTCATTCACCTTTAAAGAAACTAACAGTAAATCGGGCCAATGTACATTAAAAAAACTATACATCTAATAATTTGATATGAAATAGACTAAATAGTCAACTTTAAATAATTTTTAAACTTACTCATTAATTTGACCACCTTTTTCTTCTCCCTATACTTTTCATAATTAATTGATTGTAATTAATAGCCATAAAATTCAAAAAAAAATTGCCATCAATGTTAAATTTCTATAAATGTAGCACATTTATTTATATATTTCATTTTGCACTTGTATTCTTATACAAAACGTTAAAAATTAAATATCAACAATTAATTAATATATTAATAAAAATTGTTTTTAATAAATATATTTATTATATGCATATCAATATTAATATATTTGACCAAACCAAAATTAATATGAAAATAATAACAAAAGAACGAAAGTAAGCACACTTTTAATGTAATATTTATTTACATATGATAGTTTAGTATGTTAAATTATCACATTAATTAATATGATACTAATAAACCAATGCAAGCACATTTTTAATATGTTTTTAATTACTTTGATTGAGCACATCTAAAATAATTAATTTCATAAAAATTATATTAAAATTACATTTAATAAGCACATGCAATATTTATTTTAATATGATAATTAGTATGTTAGATTAAATTACATTTAATATGATACTAATAATAAAATAATGAAATTAAGCACATTTTTAATGCAATTTTTACTTTCATAGAAAAGTTAATATGTTACATTCAATTACATTTAATATCATATTAATAATTGTAATTTAACAGTAGTTATTTAAATTAGATTGATATTTAAGATTACCCTAAATTAATGTAAAATTAATTGCTAATGTCAATCTAATTAATTGATAAGAAAATGGCGTTACTAATCTATATAAATGATAGGTAAGATTTTAAAATATTTAATACGGTGCAGTAATTTCTCAGTTTTTAAATACACATGGGTAACCCATCTATGCTTTAATTTGTAGAGGTGAAACATAAAAATTGTGTAAGTATGTAACTAAGTGATTTGATTTCATAAAGTTATATAATTAGTGCTATTAAAAAAATAATTTAATTAAGATTCAGTAAGCCTTGAAAAAATAGCAATATAGCTAGTTTGACAAAAAATAATCTACGATACAAATAATATTACACTAAAAGAGTAGGATGTCTTCCATTTTATGCAATTTTATACAAATTCTATTAACTACTCTTATTATAACATACTTGATATAATAATATATATATATATATATATATATATATATATATATATATATTTTGGAATCAATTATATTGGGTGATTGATTCGTGTTTAACTTTGATTTTGCAAGGTAAATAAATTCAAAACTAATTTATGGGGATAAGAAAAAGTACCCATCAATTATGTTATCTTAATTTTGGATTTGTACAATCAATTTTTTCCATAGTTACTGTATTCCCTAACTAACACCACTTAAATTCTTTTCACTATTTAATGTGTATTTTAAGTTTTGAAATAACATTTAACTCTTCAAAGTTGGAATAATATTTACAGACTTACAGTCATTGATGTGTTTACGGGAATTTTAATTACACATTGCAAAATTTAAGAAAATTGTCTAAAAATATAATCAATCAAAAATAATTTACATAATTGAAATTGAATGAAATATGATGACTAAACTTATCAATGTAATCTTAAAACAAATTAGTGTGAATGGATGAATTGTTACAAATGTTCATGAATTTGATGAAATTGTTGTAGATATCTTCAAAAAACTTCATGTTCTTGAAGACTTTCATACATCTTCGGGTGAGTCTGATGGAAATCTTGAAAATGTTCATAAATCTTTGAGTGAATCCGATGAAATCTTCAAAACCTTCATAATTTTTCGAGTGAATCTAATGAAATCTTCAAAACCTTCATAAATCTTGAGGTAAATATGATGAAAGCTTCAAAATTTTGATAAACAAAAATAAAAATCAATATCTAAACTACACATTTACAACGAACAAAAAAATCAATCTAACTACATTAGATATATACAAAAAAGAGAAGTGTAAAGAAATTCTAAAAATTATGTAAATGAATAAAACAAACATTGAGTGTTTGAAATGAAAGAAATGGGTTAGGGTTTATATAGGAGTAAAAAATAAGGATTAAAGGTTGAGATTAAAATTTAGAATGAAAGGTTGAGATTAGAAGATAAAGTTAAAATGAATGAGAATTGGGTAATTTTGAAATTGAGATATTTGGTGAAGAGAGAGATTGAATAGGTTAATGGAATTGTGACATGTGTCACTTAAAAGTTTGCAAATATATATTAGTAGATTTGCAAACCTCTAAAGTGACACATGTCACAACCACACCCTTCTATCTCAACCTCTTCCTTCTCCAAATCTCCCCATTTCAAAATTCCTCAATTCTTATTCATTTTAACTTTAATCTTTTCATCTCAACCCTCCCTTTTAAGTTTTAATCTCAACCCTACATTCTTATTTCTAGATCTATAAATATGTAATTTCTATTAGTCACAAATTCATTCTCAATGTTTGTGTGCATCTCTTTCTTTCATTCTTCTCGAGTATGAATATGTTTCTTCCTTTCATTCTTCTCAATTATGGCCATGTTTCTTTTATAATTTTCTTCTTTTAAAGTCACCATGTTTTCTTTTCTACGATTCAATGTTCTTTCTATTGATATGATTACAGACATGAAGATCATTACCAATTTGGGTTTATGGGTATAATGCTTTCACCAAATCTGGTTTTATGTGAGTCCGTTTAATTAATTTCGTCACTAATATTTTTCTATAATTCAGTTTTAATTTGTTTTGCAGGTACATCATATATGGAAACTTAAGACAATGACAATATTAAAGAGAAGAAAATTTAGATCATCTTTTTGTTTATTGTTTCTCAAATTGTAATGTATATAGGTTTATGAATTAGGAGTTGTAATTTCTTGAATTCGTGATGATCAACATTTAAGCAATCTTACGAATTTATGTAAAAAAAAAAAAAATCGAAATGTATATTTAGTGTCTTTGAATTGACATGTATGGATGTAGTTTAATTTTTTTAAGAAATGTTACGAAATGCATAAGCGCACAATTCCATATATGTTTATTATTTAAATGCAGTAATTTCATATAATATATTTCATTATTAATTTGTTTTAAAAAGGTATCTAAAAATAATTTTTGTTGTTATATTTCTCAGAATAATTTAAAAGTATATGCCACAATTTATTATTAATAATAATGATATAATAATTAATTTGTATGTAGATAATTTTCAACTAATGATATTATAATTAATTTGTATGTAAATAATTTTCAACTATTCCATAAAATATAATTTGACTTTATGAATATTTATTTTTGTAACCATTATTATAAATTTCTTAAATTATGATATAATAATTAATTCCTTACATTATGATATAATAATTTGACTTTATGAATATTTATTTTTGTAACCGTTATAATAAATTCCTTAAATTATGTTAATTAATTAAGTTAATCAATAATTAATGATAATAAAGATTTAATAATTAAAAAATTCAACCATTTTGTTTTTATTCACATAACCTTTTTTTTTTTTACATTAAATGCATAACAATGACAATATGAAAGGATTAAGAGAGCAAGTTTATTCTTTAAATGCATTAATTTCATATAATATATTTCATTATTGATTTTTTTTTAAAAAAGTATCTATAAATAATTTTTGTTGTTCTATGCCTCAAAATAATTTAAAAGTATATGCCACAGTTTATTATTAATAATAATGATATAATAATTAATTAGTATGTAAATAATTTTCAACTATTCCATAAAATATAATTTGACTTTGTGAATATTTATTTTTGTAACCGCTATTATAAATTCCTTAAATTATGTTAATTAATTAAGTTAATCAGTAATTAAGGATAATAAAGATTTAATAATTTAAAAATTCAACCATTTTTTTTATTCGCATTAACCTTTTTTTTTTTACATTAAATGTATAACAATGACAATATCAAAGGATTGAGAGCAAGTATTTTTAAGCTTATTTAGGCAAAGCCACCATCATTTTTAAAATTCTACATTTTAAAATCTATCAATTCTTATTATCTTTATGGATTAAGTTTTAATCTAAATTCTTTATGATATATGATCTCTCACACACACATATATATATATATAAATAAGTTAAACTTGAATAAATAGAATTAGTCGTTAATGAATTGAGACAAAATGAAATATTTGTGTAGTGGAGATTCGGACGTACGTTGTAGGGTAATTTGGAATTGAACCTCTCATTTCGATTTTTTTATTTGAGATTTTATTTTATTTTTATATTGTACATTATTTTTATGTTCGTAAATATGGTATATACAACCTAATTTAGTGCATGAAATGAATAGTGGTAAGTGGCTAGCACTATGAAATTTGCATGCGTAAAAATGACGCAATTAACCCCTAAAAACGACCTGTTTAGTAATATTTTTTAATAAATCAGTGATATATCCAATGGTTAGTATATTTTTCCTTTTTTATTTATGGGTTAATTGGAATTTTTTTTTACCACCTTTGACGTATTTATCAATTACATTATATTCTTTTTTTCTTTGCAATTTGATGCACCATATTTTTATGTTTTACAATTCGATGCACCAATATATTTTTCGATGCACTAATATTTATGTGGCAACATTAATCAAAATCATAATTAATATTCCTCTATTGTCTTAGAAAAAATTCCTCTGTCGAATTGCAAAGAAAAAAAAATGTTGTAATTAAACATTTATTTATTGACAAATTCTTCTATACAATTGAGTAGATAGATACGTACACTTGGATTTTAATGTTCAATTTACCCAATTTAATATTTAACCTCAATATTTGACTCAATTCATTGAAACTCAATTTCAATTGCATGTATAGGTGCAACCAATCACATCCAAATATCACCTTATTTATTTATTTATGCAATCAACATATATTATCTATTTATAATTCTAAATACATGTATTTATGTTATAGAAAATTTAGCATGTGCAATTTATGAGTAATTTTTAAATCTTACTACAACTATAATATTTTAATAGATACATTTTGTGTTGAATCTGTCAAGACTATACACACGCATACGTTTTGGTACATCTGAACAAATGCTTCAATTATTTTATTTCATCTTACGGAAGAATAATAACTTATTTTCTGTCATGTATGAAGTCAACGACTCTGAGTAATCGAGAATGGTTAGAAAATCTATCATTTCACAAAAATGTGGTGGATTATCTATAATTGACAAATAAAAGCTATATACAAAAAGAAAAAGACTTAAAGCTATAAGTTTACAAGTTGACCTAAAGGGTTGAGCGCCATTAAAACATTGCACAAAAAATCTCTTCTTACGTATAAAACTCGGGTCAAAGAAAAAATGTACACTCCTCTAAACCAACCAAAATGATAACACACAAAGCAAACCTAAAATGACTAAAAACATAATTGAACCTCAACTCACGCAAGGACTCATGGAGGACTCACGGTGAATTATCAATAATTGGTTAGTTTGTATCATGTTTTATGTCATTTTAAATACAGAGTAATATTTTACTATTTATATTAGTTATTATTAAATACGTCTAAGAAGCGCGGGTTGCACTTTGACCTTTTTAATAAGTGCGGGTTGCACCCACGCCTATGACTAAAACGAAAAAGTCTCCTATTTTTGTTACATTTTGAAGACCAGGTTTTAAAACTGTTATGTATTAAAAAAATCTGTCATGTATCTTTCAATATTTATTTAATATTTATAATTCATGTTTTATTAAGTTTTTTAATAAGTAGATATTGAAAAATAAATAAAATGTCTTACTTCAACTTAGAAAAAATCTCTAAATTTCATAAGTATTGTATTTCTCAATTCTTAATTTCACAATTACTTTCTTTCTTGGCTTTTCAGTTTCTTACCTCTTTTGACACCCTATTTTTATTAACTAATTTGATACTTATAATTTTGCCTATTAAAAAATGATTTTATATTTTGATTTAAACTAATCCTAAAAATTATCTTTTGTTTTCTGCAATTGAAATAATGTACGAAAGCATGGTTCAATCACCCACAATTTAGGTGTGTTTTTATTTTATAGTCTTAAAATTCTTATTGCATTGTAGTGTGCGATTTTTTTTGTCAATTTTCTGGGCAGATTGAAGGCCAGATTAAATTCTTGAAAACTTCAGTGGAAGACAAAGTGATTATCTGAAAGATAAAATTGTGTAAATATTGAATAAGTTACTCTTTTTTTATTTCTTGATCTGAATTATCGTTTCTTCCATGTTAGGATTTTGACTTTGAGGTGGATTGAGTAAATTGTTGGATGTCGATTGTATTGTTTTTTTTTTTTTTTTGTTAGAGTTGTTATTGTGAAATTTTATTTAAATCCATAAGTATGACTCCTATGAAGATTAAGTGAAAGAGAAATTATTTCAACACCATGGACGGAAGAAGTAAATTGGTAATTTTGTTGCGGAGATGGTTTATGAATTGTTTCTCTATCTGTTTAGATATAAACATTGATTAACTTTAGAATTACTAAATTGAATTGATATTTGATTTTATTTCTTTTGCTTTAAAGCACATCAGTATAATAAACATGTTCATGTAAAATGTTATGTTTCTTTTTTATCTCTTTGTTGACTATATTTTATCTATTTAAAATAGGGTTGTTAGTACAATTAATATGAGAGTCATCACAATGTCAAACACATGCCATTTAAATAGCTATCTAAAAATAAAATAAAAAAACCAAAACACAATATCATTGCATCCAATCACATGCAATTTAACAAAAAAATATGTATTGATTTTATATTCCATTTTTTATATATACAATTTAATTTATATTGCTACAGTTTTTTATTTTTTATATTTTTAATAGAATAATTTTTTTACAAATGTATACATGTTCCAAATATATTTTTTTAATTAATAAATTATAAATATATTATAAATTTATTTCAATCCCGCGTAAAACGCGGGTCTTACACTAGTTATCTATAATTAAGTATATCAGTAATTATGTAATTAATAAAATATTAATTAATTCAGAAAAAAGATTCCGGATATCCAGATTCTGGATACATAGCATTACCGTTTGTTTATTTTACCATCCATTCCAATTTGGAACTTCTAATTTTTTTTTTTGAGTTTCCGCACCCTCCCCAAAAAAAAAAATTGAGGTCAAAATGATTTAAATATATTATAATAAATTTATTACTGTACTTTTTAAAAGTTAATGTTGGAATCGAAAATTGGGTTGCAGATCTTGTATGTTCTTGCGAACTTGTATATTCCTCCGTCTTTAGGTCTAAAGTCGAAAGATATGTTGTTATTCGAGCTTTTTGTAGGATGAATATATTTCAACTTTCATCTTTCTGTGGTTCGCTTCCTTCATCACCTGTTGCACACCTCGAACAGAAACCCTGCACGGGCAAATATCAATTGTGCGGGATTCATGGCCACTCCAACAAGCACTGCTCTAAATACTCTTATGCACTAGTGTCTCAGTTTTCGTGCCCTGCAGGTCCACAACCCACTAATCCGCGCCTACTTCTGTATTCTTCACCCTCAGCACATACTGCAGTGCCTTCTCCCCCCGATTCAAACTAGATTTTAGATTCGGGCGCGTCACATCATGTTACTTCCGACTTACAAAATATGTCTCTTCATGCTCCATATGGTGGGCCAGACGATATAATATTTTGTGATGGTAATGGTTTGAAAATTACACATGTTGGGTGTCTTTTCTTTGCTAGCATTGACCGTTTAATTTGTTTTAATACTTTAGTTGTGCCTTTTATGGCAAAAAATCTGATCTTCATTTCAAATCTATGTCGCTCGAATAATGTTGATATTGTTTTGATGATTAATCGTTTCAGGTGAGGGATGGTCATACGGGGGCATGGTTCTTCAAGGACGGCGGATTAATGGTCTTTAAGTGTGGCCGACAAAGGTGTGAGTTCCCTCAGTTCCGTGTTCGACGACCCTTATTTCCAATACCCGGTCTCTTCCAATTTGGCATGCTCGATTAGACCATCCATTTGCCAAGACTTTAGATTTTGCTATTTCGCACAATAATTTATCTTGTAAAAAACATGTGTCATTTAGTTGTGATTTTTGTCATTTAGTTGTTATAAACTACCCTTGGCTAATTCTAGTTTAATTTCATCTAAACTGCTTGAGCTTATTTTTTCAGATGTTTGGACCTTTCTAGTTATGTCTTTTGTTGGATTTAACTACTATTTCATTTATAGTTCAAGACATTGGTCCTGGTCTTCTTCATCAAACCTCGATACCCCTTATATATACTGGAATTTTGCTATGTTTTTTGCTACTTATATCATAAATCGTCTGTCAAAGGTCGATTTACATGTGGTCTCCTTCTACAGAAAACTTGTAAATCGCCCACCTAACCTTTCTAGACTTCGGGTCTTTGGATGTCGTTGCTATCCATGGCCTCAACCCAACACTCCTCTCAAACTCGCCCATTGATCCACCCCATGTGTCTTTGTTAGTTATTCTCTTACCCAAAGTGCTTATCTCTATCTAGATGTGTCTTCCAACAAGATTTACACTTCGTGTCATGTCGAATTTGTGGAGGATATGTTTCTTTTTTTTTTCTCTCTTTCTTCGACTATCTTCATACCCATTGAGCTTGTTGATGCATCTCATATTCTGCCACCTCCTCCAGTGGATCCCACACCACATATGCCAACGTCACCGCCTACTTCGCCATTGCCCCCTCCACGACCTCCCTCGCTTCCGCTACCTCATCATCGTGTGATGGTCACTCGATTTTAGAATCAAACAGTGAAGCCTAATGCTCGGTATTGCCTTCACTTATCTATTTTATCTAATACTAAATCCACCATTGTTACATAGGCTCTCTCAGATGGTCGATGGCGTGAGGCCATGTTTTGTTAGTTTAATGCCCTTATAAAGAATGACACATAAGATTTAGTCACCACTGACTCATCTCACATTGTGGTTGGTTGCAAATGGGTCTTCCGTATTAAGCGCAAACTTGGTGGATCTATTGATATGTTCAAAGCCCGCTTGGTTTCCAAGGGATTTCATCAGCGTTCGGGTATTGATTTTTCTGAAATCTTCAGCCCCGTGGTCAAGCTAACAATTGTTCGCCTTATTCTCAGCATTGTTGTCTCACGTGGGTGGTCTCTCTGTCAGTTTTAATGTTAATTATGCATTTCTACACGGTACTCTATTAAATGAGGTGTTCATGGCTCTGCCCCCGAGTTTTGTTAACAAGACCTTTCTTTCTTACGTATACAAGCTTCATAAATCCATTTACGGCCCAAACAGGCCCCTAAGACTTGGGACAATGCCCTTTGGTCCTTCTTGGCAGACCTTTCCTCTCTTAGATGAATCACTCTTTGTATATAAAAGGGATGAGATTACTGCTTACTTTTGGGTATACATGGATGATCTTATTCTTACGTGTAGTGGCTTTGAATTTCTCGATCGAGTTGTTTGTGTCCTTGGATCACAGCCGAGAAATACCAAAAAACTCGGAAACATAGACTGAGAAATCTTAAAATTTGAGAACCAGTATTGAGTTTTTGCAAAACACGATTTAAAAAAAAAAAACGGGAACAAAATACACTACACATGTATTCATTACAACTACACAATAATGCAACATTATGACCAAATAAAACAATAATAACATAAAAAATACTATCAAATACAAAGAAACAATATACAAGTACAAAAAATATAAACTATGCTTTTAAAAATACAAAAAAAATTACATATATGTAATGAACACTTCGTTTTTTAACCATTATAATCAAGTCCCTTTGAGTTTGTTTTCATGATTTCAATTTTTTTTATATTTTTTTGAGTTTTGGGATTCTTAGAGGGAGAAAGAATATAGAAAGTCTTTTTGTTTTTTTTTGGGGGGGGGGGGGGGGTTTAACTCATCACCTTGCTATTACTCCACTACTTTAAAAAATAAATTGAGGTGGGTGAAGACATAAGAGGTTGGGGGGCATTTAACCGTGGACTACATCCATAGCCCAATTAGATTCCGATTTCATAATGGGCTAATCTTATATTTTAAAATGGGCCTACCTATTGAACAAAATGGGCCGACTATCGGTTAAAACCCTAGTGTTTACCATTTCCACTGAGAATTGCCGTTCAAGCTCGCTTCTTCTTCGCTGCCGCAGTGCCGCGTCTCGTCGAAGATGAAGGTACCCTTGCAACTTACTTTACACGCAAATCATGCACTCGAAGAATGTAATTTTCAATCTGAGATTTATTCATATTGTTTATATTTTTCTTTCTGGAATGTTGTAGTTCAACATAGCGAATCCGACAACCGGTTGCCAGAAGAAGCTGGAAATTGACGATGACCAGAAATTGTATGTTTTTTTTATTTAGTTATATGAATTTACATTTTTGAACTTTTGATTACTATAGATATGTAATTAACTGAATTTGCATAAAATCTCTTTTCTCTGTATGTTTAGATGCTTCGGCTAATGTGTTGCAATTATCCGTTAGAACTAAGTTTTGTTTGACATTCCCTTTCAGTTTATACATTGAAGTATATTCTCCAAATTCCTGAAGGACCTGAACACAACATTTTTGTATTGCATGTGCCCGCCTGTATTAGAATAAAAAATTGGCCATGTTCTATTGAAATTTGTTTCCTTGATTTTATGGACTAGTTGAATATGATTCTCATTCCAAACCATCTCTGCTAATAATATCTGCGTTTTAATTTTTTGAAATTTAATATATATATTTATTGCTTAATTGGTGCAAGATTTTGTCATTTTCCCCTTACATTTTACTGTATTCATTATGTACGGGTTGTTCCAACTTTTTACTGAAAAAATTACATCTTCTGTGTATATTATATCACTCTTGATTACTACTTGTTATTGACTTCCGTTGCTTTGTTGACTTCTGTTGCTTTGTAAGGATTAGAATTATTGAGGACAATTTTGTTTTGGTCTATATTCACAGAGCATGAGCGTTTGATTGTTCTTTTTTTTTTTTCCTAGTTTCATATAGTTATTTTACTGAGTAATTGATATTATGTTGGACTGGCCAAATGCCTAGGCAGTATGAACCAGTTTGTTAATGATATTCTGTGTTTCTAGTTTTTAGCCTTGTTGTAAGGGATAACTTGGACAACATATAATAAACTTTGTCGCATTTGTTTATTTTTTGTAATATTTCGATTCCTTTCTGATGCCTTGATTTCTTTTTCTTTGAATGTTTGTAACTCACAATGCTGCCAATATATGATAAAATTAGCTTATCTTAGTTTATTTTTGTTATGTTGCAGACGTATATTCTATGACAAGAGAATCTCGCAGGAAGTCATTGGAGATCCGTTGGGGGAGGTATGCTATGGCTGTTGACGACTGGTTATGTTCTACCATCGCTTATTTCCTTCCTGATAATCTTTACAGCTTAATTCAAAAATGGCTCCATTATTTTTATTTTCCAGGAGTTCAAGGGCTATGTATTCAAGATCAAGGGTGGGTGTGACAAACAAGGCTTCCCAATGAAGCAGGGTGTCTTGACACCTGGTCGTGTGAGACTCCTGTTGCACAGAGGTACGCGGAATGTGTTTTCAGATAGTTTCTAATCTTCGCGAACCACACAACCCCTAATTCTGACGTTGGTTTATTTGAATAGGTACCCCTTGCTTCCGTGGTCATGGAAGGAGAACTGGAGAACGCAGAAGGAAGTCTGTTCGTGGGTGCATTGTGAGCCAAGACCTGTCAGTTCTAAACTTGGTAATTGTGAAAAAGGGAGAGAATGATCTTCCTGGACTCACCGACACTGAGAAGCCAAGGATGAGAGGTCCAAAGAGGGCTTCCAAGATTCGAAAGCTGTTCAACCTTTCCAAGGAAGATGATGTTAGGAAGTATGTAAACACATACCGCCGCACATTCACCACCAAAAACGGTATGTTTTTTTCCTGCAGTTGTTGCTAGCTATTATGAGAGAATGGATTTGTAATGTATATGAAAACAGGTAAGAAAGTGAGCAAGGCTCCGAAGATCCAGAGGCTGGTGACTCCATTGACATTGCAGAGGAAGAGAGCTAGAATCTCTGACAAGAAGAAGAGAATTGCCAAGGCTAAGTCAGAAGCTGTGGAGTACCAGAAGCTTCTTGCTTCTCGATTGAAGGAACAGAGGGACAGGCGCAGTGAGAGCTTGGCAAAGAAGAGGTCCAGACTTTCTCAACTCAAGCCGTCTGGTGCTGCTGCTTAATTTGCTTATACCATGCTTTTTTGTGGGACGAGATATGCATGCGATGTCTGAGGGTTAGTTTTGCTTGGTTTAGTTAAGGAGCTACTTTTAAATGTTCTGCATTATTTGTTTCCAGAAAAGATCTTTGGTTGTTGGTTTTGATAGACTATACATATTGGTTTAATATTTTGTTTGTGTTTTTATGTTACATTATTGTGTCGGATTCCAATTTGTCTTTTCTGTTTCACTTAAATTATCTTTTACTTTTTCAATTAAATACATTTTTACATACGTCAAAGAATTTATAGTGAATTTTACCACAGCCAACTTTACTATTTTTTAAAATTACATTTTTAATTGTGTAATGAATCTTTGTTCGAAAGTTTAATATTTAATCTCAGAGTTTAAATTGATTATCAGTATACTTTTATAAGTTAATTGTTAATATTTTTTTCTAATAAAATTAATTGTTAAATAAATTTGTGCTTCACTGTTTATGTTTAATATTATCAATTACAATATATTAAATAATTTACAATTGATTATTAGGCTCACGTTCTATTTTTTTGAGCTCCTTTACACTTGTATCACACAAGTTTTTCAAGTTGAACTCATCTGTTTATTTTACCATCAATTCCAATTTTGGATCTTATTAAAACTGGATTTTTTTTCGTAATTGACAATTTTTTTTTTCTCCCTTTCGCAAAAATAAGTTTTAGCCCCTTACCTTAAACTCTTGACGTAATTTATTGAAGTCCTATTACAATTTATACCTATAACTAATTGTACTCAAACTATTACTCATATTATAGTTACGTACACATTAAGTTTGAGTAGAAATTATTTAAATATATTCTAATACTTTTTTTTTTAAAGTTTAGGTTGAAATTGAAAATTGGGTTGCTAAATTTGTACATTCTTGCTTCTTTAGGCACAATGCTGAAAGGTATGTTGGTGTCCGGTGGGCCCGTATGAGTCGGGCTTACACCCCAAACCATCTGCAGGCATCTATTAATTAAAAATATATATGTAAAAAATCTAATTTACCCTTTTATTAAAATATTCATATATAGATACACTACCTTTTAAAATTAAAATCATAACCCTAATTGACCTAACCCTTATGAAAGGAGCAACTGCCGTCATTGCTTCTTCGGCTGTCGCTATAGTCGCATCATAAATATTAAGAAAAAAACTTAGAAACATTTTTACACAATACTACATTTTTCTACATTGGGTTGTTGATGAAAAACACTCTTGATCGAAAGAAAAGCTATATACTGTATATATATAAAAGGAGGAAGATCTCTCCCAAGCCTGCTATGTGTCAATTTAAGTTATTTCTTCTTTCGCCATGTGTCGATTTATATCATGCCACGTGTTACCACACGCCATTTCATAAGCAACGTTCTATATTCTAAGCTTCTGAAAACCCTACTGATCAATCCTCCAAATCAAAAACCTTGCCTCCAAATTAGAAAACCTTCGCACCATCAGCCGTATATTCATGGCGTTAGCCGCGTTACCGTACCCCGTAATACCAAGAAGCCTCCCAACATCAGCCATGATCATCTTCTTCATCTATGCGGTAATTATTTTCTTCGCTCACTTTCATTTTCAATTTACATCTACGTCGAATCTCTTTCGCCGCCCCCAGTCTCTAATTGGCGTCGTCCGATTGTAGATGGAGTGCCTGATTGACGAGGGATGATGAGGGACGGGAAGGAGAATGGACTACTTTCTTTGGTTCTAATTTTAGATTTTTCTTAAAGTTTTTAAGATCTTTTATTGTTATGGATCAAGATTCTCTTTGTTTGTTTCAGGTGATTTGTGTAATGCTGTTGGAGTGTGCATATTTCACAGAGAACTACGTTTAAGAATTGGAAAACTCAAACTCAAATTCAAGTTTCAAATTTCCAAGAAGAGTTTGGTACAAAAAAGGATGCCACATCGTCCGCCAATAACGCCAAAGGTATGCGTACAGTTGATTCCTCTATTTTCGTGTAAGAATTATGAATTCTGATTACCCTTTATGAAAAATTTGGGTGTGGGAGATTGGGTGTTAGAATCAAGTGATTGTAATATTATTTTGTATGAATTTTGTGGAAGCAGTTGGGAAGAACATCAACAAAGCTAACGCTGTAAGGTCAAAACATTATGTGACGGAGCAACGCCGGAGGAGCAAGATTAATGAGAGGTCAATAATCTGTAGAAAATGGATAGTAGCGTGTAGTTTAGAAATTACTAAATTTTCGTATCTTGCACTGTAAATCGAAAGGTATTTTTTGTGAGGGTAGGAATTGATCAACTATTTTTGCTGGGAGTAATGTTTAAATGAATTCTGTGCAAAAAATTCTTAAGCTTAGCGGTATGATCATTCATTTAGATAAGAGTCCCCTTTATAGGAAAATTTCAATCCAGAAGCATAGCATGAGAAATAGTAAATAAAAAATTGGCAGGAACTTCTGTTGAATCATGAGATTGGTTAGTGTCAATCAGTCATTCTTAATAACAATGGTAGGGGATGGATATATTATCCTTTTCTGATTTTGTGCATCAATTATTGGATGTCTATTCATCTTCCAATTTTGTCTTCGTCCAACTTTATGTGTTACATTATTTGGTTTATATCTATTTCTAAATCTGTATGCAGTCTCTCTCACACATACATGCTTTTCTTTCACGCCTCAAATTTCAGATATTGAGAGAACTGATACTTCATAGTGATCAGAAGAAGGACACGACTTCATTTTTATTATAGGTATATCAATTGATTATAAGTACGCTATACGATGTTCTGTAGTTGGAGTTTCTGCTTTAAGACCCCTTTCGTAACTATTGATTTTTTATGTTGCAGGTGATTCAGTATGTACAATTTTTACAGGAGAAGGTGCAAACGTATGAGGGGTCATATCAACCTAGGAGTTCAGAGCCCACAAAGCTGATGCCATGGGTAATTTCTTCACATCTAACTTAAATAATCTTTAACATTACTTTCTTAATTTTCTAGGTCAGAAATTTGTTATTAAATTGTCAAGGACACTGATAGCCAAAGTTCAATTTGAACATTTCCCTGAGACCTTTGGTGTCTTCCTACCAATGTAAGGGTAGTTCATCTTAGTTATGCAAGATCAAATTGATAATACTTGTTGATGTTATTATGGTTTTTTGTATTTTTGGTGCCCCAAGTTGTTTGTGTATTCGTCTTTATTGGGGTGTTTGCTTCCGTCATTTTACAGGACTTTGAGGGTTATTTCATATCTGAAAGCATTTAGGCAGGTAGTTTGGATTCTCTTAATGAATGGTTTCAGTGGTTCTTTTCTCAATTTATGTAATCCGAGGTTTGATTTTATTTCAGGTTTTTGCTTCCATATTCTTTCACTGGCGATTTTAGGCAGGGCAATGGCAGTGGTTAACGTTGCATCAATGGTCTACTGACTTATCTTCAATCTTCATACCTTATAAGAGAGATTTAAAAAGTCTTTTCATGGCTAATGTAATAGTACAAGTTGAGTTATATGATCATCTTGGGTCCATTTGCTTAACAGGAATTGGAATTTGAAGAGGTAATATTTTCTCATGTGTAATCTTATTATCTGGTAATTTTGAGTTGGAAGACTATAATCACTGACTCCCAAAAAATATTGTAGATCTTAGTACCTAAACTCATTCTTTTTCCTCCCCATTTTATAAATATTTGTCTCATTTATCCTTGCATTTGATATACTGCAAATTTAAAGTTAAGATATGGATTCGTTGACTCTGCTTTTCAATCAGCTCAAGGTTTCAAATCCCTCTCTTAGTTCGTCTCATTTTTTTCCTACTGCAAATTTGAAGTTAAGATATGAATTCGTCTACCTGCATTTCATAATATTTTGTTAATGCTACAAACATTTGTTAATCAGACCTTTATATTTTGGAATTTTGTTGCAGATCTTCGTCTTCTCTTTATATTTACAGGTATATGTTGCTGCAGAAAGTGGGCATATCTTGGTTGTAGGGAAATTTTTGAAGCATTCAGATGTTGTGACTTGCTCGATTCTTGCGAATAATGGCTTCGATCCATTCCGTATTGCTGCTAAGCAGGGTCATCTTGGTCAGTCTTTCATCTTATGCTTCCTTAAAAAATCTTGAAAATTAATTTTGCATAGACTTTTTGCATAAATTGCTTATCCTTATTTTCTGTTCTTGATTGACAATTTGTGAAAATGTCTTGAAGTTGAGTATATCCATTATAGACTTTGAAGAAATTATCTGTTATTTATCATTTGATGATTAGTGTGAAAATGTCCTTATTTTGTGCCAAAACTTCAGCTGAGTATTTATTTTCTGGACTGATAGTAAGTTGGAGTTTTTGAATAATCAACTATATATTTGTGACCAAAACTGTAGAGCAAAATGATCACGGTTTATGGATAGGTTGACTCAGGATTTACTCGAACCAGAATTTTTTTTAGCAGACCCATAGATATTGGAACCACATGGATCCTAATACCTTTGTTCCTATCAATTACAGGGGTTTGTCGTTTTCAAAGGTTTCTCCACCACATACTGATCTTGAAAATATTGGAGGAGATAATGGTTTGTTTGTTTATCCCCCAAATCAAGAAATTAAAAAAACCATTTTGCTACATCATCACAATATGCGAGTCAGCATGCTACTCTGCATGTGAACAGCGCGTTCTCAAAAAAAGACATTAGTTGCTCTAATGCAAATGATTTAGGTGTAGGTATTTCTCATTCGTAAAGAGATTGGGAGAGTAATGAGAATCAGTACATCAGATACTCTAGCAATATGAATATCAGGGAGCTGAAAAAAACTCCAGCAGCTCCACATGCCAACTCCAATGTTAACAGCCTAACAGGAGAATTGTTTTTAATCACTTGACTTGTCAACAAGAATCCAAATTTGAGGAAGAGAAGAATAATATTCATGATAATAATCATAGTTGATTGGATAATGTTCTTTTTCCCCTAAAAGGCCTCATAGGTGTTATCATCATAGCTTTGCATGCTCTAAAAGTTGAGAAAATTGTACCTGCAGAAGCAAATATAATCGACTGTATCTGTTATGGTGATCCAAAGTATTGCAAGATGATGTGAGGATGGCTTTAGAATGTGTGCTGGAGAAAAAAAATCTATATATATAAAAGGAGGACGAAGTGGCATTTAGGTACGATGGAGCTTTACACCGGTAGGAGGGAGAGGTTGTGGGCATGCGAGAATCCTATTGGTGGTAGCGTTGAGCTGTACACAAGTGAAACATGGACTGCAATTCAGAATTTCATAACTTCCTCTGGTGAGAGTTGTGCTTTGAAAGCATCTGAATGCAGGTAAATTATAGTGGACTAATGACAGTTGTTTAATCTGTTTTCAGGTATGAAGCAGCTTTGATTTTTAAAAACTCTTGCTTGGGAGAATTTAGTTTGGGAGAGGTAATTCAAGTACTGGACATGATTATTATGAAAAAGGCAATGGATCATGCATGCGCACTCAGGGATGGCAACCTATAACTATTGCAATTTATAAACTAAACATGATGAAGATTATTCTGGTGTTTTAGTATTGAGTTTTTGAAACTTTTCATCATATTATTGTGGGCAAGGTAATGGACAAATGTTTGAGTTGGGATGGTATACAAGTGGTAGTTGTAGTTGTCTTCCATTGATGTAGTAGCTATGCTTTAATTAAAGTAGTGCGGAGGATTTATTTTATTTTATACAGATGATGATACATGTCTAACTTTAGTTGTGAAGTTATCTATTTTGCCATTTTTCTTTCTCTACCTTTTCCCTTTCTTAATGTTATTGATTGATCGCACATTTTATTAGAATAAAGTTGAAAGTTTAATTATACATTTGGTTACTTTATATCATTTTTTGTAATGTAAATTATATATTTTCCTCATGTGCCAGAATGAGATGGAAAAAGTATTTTACATTTTATACATTTATTATTCAGTTATTTTAAATTTATAACTTATATAAGGTTTATTTTATTGTGCTGAATTTATGATTCTATGCAAATATAATCATTCTAATAGCACACCTATTAAGTTTGTATGAACAAAAAAAATTATACTTACATATAAAGTTTGAACGGGAAGTGTACTAGATAAGTTTTTTTTTTCTTATAGATGAACTTAAATTGAAGAGACTATGATAACTAAATAATATTGTTAACGATTCGGGACCCTTACGTTTAGAGGAACTTTCTAAATGAGAAGACAGAGGAATTTCGTTCTTTAAACTGAAATCGGACAGAGGAATTTCGTTCTTTAAACTGAAATCGTACACGAGAGTGATTAGTAGTTTACTAGATAAGTTTTTTTTCTTTTCTTATAGATGAACTTAAATTGAAGAGACTATGATAACTAAATAATATTGTTAACGATTCGGGACCCTTACGTTTAGAGGAACTTCCTAGATGAGAAGACAGAGGAATTTCGTTCTTTAAACTGAAATCGTACACGAGAGTGATTAGTAGTTTACCGTACACAAGAGTGATTAGTAGTTTACCTTTGACTTTTGTTTTGTTTAATAGGTAAAATTTGAGAAATTGAGTGTCAATTCATTCCTTTAATAACATGATAACAATGAGAATTTTTTTAATTTTTCTTTACCTTTTAAAGATAAGATTAGTTTAATCAAATAAATTAGAACCAAACTTCAATCTATATAAAGCAATGTAAAATTTTATTGCAGAAAATACAAAATTGATAATATTTTCTACAGATATAAAAAAGAAAATTAAAACAAAGCAAAAATCTAGTTTAAAAAAAAGTGGGGAGGGGGGGGGGGGTCTGCGTGTGGAGAGGAGGGGGCGACACTCTCCATTGTCGACTTCCATGGCTATGGCCGACGTGCATTAAAAAGAAAGAGGGGAAGGAGCCTAAGACGAGGGAGGAGGGGCGACTTTGGAGGAATTGAAGAAAAAAAAAAAAGATGCAAGTGGAGGGCGACGGCTGGCGACGCTGAACGGCGGCAGCGACGGGGGTTGGATAAGAAACTCGATAAACTCGAGTTCGGCTCGACTCGACTCGATTACCTATAATTTTCAAAATTAATTTTAAAACATATTTTTTTCTAAAATAGACTCGAGCTCGACTCGGCTCGATTACTCGTATACAAATAAGATTTATATATTAAGGGCAAAATAGTAAATATTGTTCAAGCTCGATTAGGCTCGCGAGCCTTTCGAGTCGAGTATTTATGAGCTCGAACTCGAATTTGGTAGCTACTCGAGGAGCTCGAAACTCGACTCGATTAATTTCGAGTCGATTTTGATCTTTTTTCGAGTTGAGCACGAGTAGCTTGCGAGTAGGCTCGACTCACTTACACCCCTAGTTGTTAGTTGTGGGGAGGAAGAAGAAGTTGGAAAAAGAAGGGGGAATAAATTAAGATTTTTTGGGGTATATGTATTAAATGAGTTTTAGAAAGAAAATGATATAATAGGGTTTTTTTCTGGGAGTACATCTATCATATACAAAAATATGGGGGTATATAGCCAGGCCCATATATATATAAGAACAAAATAATTTGTCATTTTAAGTAATGTCAATCATTTCATAAATATTTTATTTCGTAAATGATTAAATTTTATACTGTGGACCTATTATTGCAAGATCGAAAAAAAAAAATCTTTTGTTTAAGGAGCTTCATTTTTTGTTGTTCATCTGATTCCATTATTTGGGGATTCTTGGTTGTTTAGGATTGAAATGATGCTCTTTCTCAAATTTCTGCGGTTATTTCTTCATTTTTCTTAATTGATCGATGGCTCGTTGGATTTGAGTGACGGTTTGTTGCGATTTGTAACTGTTCACTTTTTTTAGCTCGACTTTGATTCTCGGCGTGCTCGGTTGCTCCGGCGACTGTGGTTGAGCCGATTTTCGGTCGGTTCTCGTCAATTTTGTTTGATTGAGGTGTGGATTTAAGTTCTCGACTATTATTTTTGCGATCGATCAACACACAGTGAAGGTGCAATTTCACGCACTTGTAGCTCGACTGTGATTCTCGTTGTGGTTTTTTGACAGTTTTTCCTCAAGTTTCGTGAGCCGGCCGACGATCTTTTGACAGTTTTTCTTCTCGTTGCTTGAGAGTTCGCTTCCCTCTCCTCGTTTGAGAGTTAGTTTTAGCCAAGAAAGATCAACTTCGTGATTTGTCTCTAGAAGAGGAATTGATTCTTGATCCTGCCACTAAGACTGCAACGATGGAACCGGTGGGTCACTACCTCGTTGGACGATTCTTGACGGAAGATCCGATCAATTTTACCAGCATGAAAAATCGAATGACTTCGAGATCAAGATGGTGGGGGAAAACGAATTCCTATTTCAATTTGCCATCCCCTATATTTGAAAAATGATTTAGATGGGGCTCCCTGGTCCTTTGGGGCCCATCTATTGGTGTTGAAACAACTGTGCACGGGAGACCATCCTCTCCTTATCCCTCTAAATACGACAGCTTTTTGGGTTTAAATCCACGATCTCCCCATGTGTTTTTTCTCAAAAGCTATCGGCACACAATTGGAAAACTACATAGACACCTTCTTGGAATATGATAAGAGAGATAAATCGGCTGCGTGGATGAACTATATGCGAGTTCGAGTGAAAATTGATATCACCAGCCCTTTAAAGCGGGGCAAGAAAATAAAACAGGCCGATGGGGGAAGTTTCAAAGTCAAATTGCTGCTATGAACATTTGAATCATTTCTGCTTTGTTTGTGGCTTGGACATGTGTATAAATCATGTGATGCGTTGTTTCAAGCCAAGAAGGATGTAGTGGTGGATCGGAATTGGGGGCCGTCGCTTAGGGCAGTTGATCGTCGACCTTCCAAAAGGGGGACAAAGGACGCTGGCAACGGGAGAGAGGATCCGATAGGGTTTCCCGTGAATTCCGGCTAAACGTTACGACTGTAAATGGGGGAGTAAATGTAGGAATTAATTCAAAGTCATTCAAAGCAAATTCTGGTGGAAAGTTGTGTGATTCTAGGAACACTCCTAGTTTTAGTGGCCAACTCCCTACTATGGTGATTATCAACCTTATTTTTGAGGAATTGCAACCCCCCACGGATGAGGAGAGGAAATAGAAGAGAGGTAAGTTGTCTATCCATGAGGTTATTCAGGATGGCTGTGTTGCGGATGATGATGATGATGGGTGTAAACTAAATTATAGATCACTTAGAGAAACAACCAAATAACCATTTGTCGTTGTTTCAAGCAATCTTGGTTCAGCCGGTTTTGGCCCTTCAAAGTTCATGAAAGTGTCAATTCACAAACATGGTGTTAACAATGATTATATGTAGTTTGGTTTGTTTTAATTTTTGTTTACTTTAGGCCTTGCTGTTTATGAAAGTGTATATTTCCTTGACCTTTTTTTTTCCTTTTTTCTTTTATATAACATACCTTTTATTGCAAGTTACAATTTCAATATTAATTTCCTATGTTACACCTCACTCAATCTTACATTCAAATTTTCTTTTGGAGTAGTCTTTCATTTCTCTTAGTTAAATATATAAAAAATTAACTTATTTCATCTCCCTTCGGTTCAGATTGGATTTTAGAATCGGGCGCTAACATATATCACTTCACTAATGCATGCAAATGATTTGTCAAATAATGTTTAGGGTTCGGTTCAAACCCGTACATACATATAAAAGCACAAACGGCTTGTGTGGCAATGTGGCATATGTCTATTTTTTGTATTGAAATTGTGCTCTCTCATTAAAAGTTTGGTGCATTTATTTTTTATGGAGTAATTATTGATAATTTTCATCGGTTCGATTATATTATTTTTTGTTCTTCTTTCTCATATATCTATTTTACAATTCACATAACACGTGAGTCTTCCACTATTAACGATCAATTCACTATGGAAAATAAAGTCAAAAGAGAAATTATGGCTAGTTTTTTAACGTCATTTCATCAATTAAAATTTTTTATCCTCTTGATATTTAAGAGATATATTATTTAAAATAAAAACTCCGAGGAATTTAATAAAGTGTTCAAAATATAAACTAGGGTTAATTGCAAAAAAAATCACCACCTTCAGTGTATTTATCAATTACAACATATTCTTTTTTTCTTTACAATTTGATACACCACCTTTTTAAGTTTTGCAATTCGATGCACAAATATATTTTTTCAATCAATTTTAATTTAACTTGGCGCCGAAAAATGGCGAACACACCACGTTATCAACACATAAACTATCACTAATAAAATTTTTTAATGAAAAACACACGCACATTTAAAAAAACGTTTTTTATATAAATTGCACACCGAATTCATCTATATTTTTATATTTTTTTGACAAAATTCTCCAACTTTACGCTTTAATATTATGAATATTGATTTGATGTTTTCTATTTCAAAGCTCTCTTATCTTCTACATAAATGTAATATCTAAATAATTTTATATATAAAAAAATCTAATAAAAAAATTCTGCAAAATAAAAAAAATTCTTATAATTATATATATTTATTCCTATGATGTCCATTAACATGTTTTGCTAAAAAAAATTCTAATCACACAAGTCGTGCATTAACTAAAATCATATTTATTCCTTGTCTTAATATTTTTTCTTAATTATATTGACTTGTTTTTTCTTAATCACAAAAAATAAAAATAAAACATTTTTTTATGTTATGCTACAAAAAAAATAAAAAATGTGTATATACATATATAATCGTGCAAAACATGACGAATTTGCAATTTTTAGGAGCCACGTCAAATTAAAATTGATCGAAAAATATATCGGTGCATTGAATTGCAAAACTTAAAAAGGTGATGCATCGAATTGCAAAGAAAAAAAGAATATGTTGTAATTGATAAATACTCAAAAGGTGGTGATTTTTTTTGTAATTAACCCTATAAACTATGAATTCCTCAACATTTTCCCTATCAATACTGAGATGTCACGCCACATAATCATCCACATCATTTTTATTAATATATTTTAAAGATAATTTAAGAGATAGGTCACTTTTATAGACTATTAAACAACTAAAACATACAACTTTTAAAATTTTCTAATAAAGTCATTTTTGTGTCAAAAAACCGTATTTGCCCTTAATATTCATATATTCCTTTAATTTATACTCTCTCCGTCCGCCTATAAGTTTCCCGCTACTTTTTGGCACAGAGATTAAGAAAAGTGATTAAATAATAGATATAGTACAAGTGATGTGATTGGAAGGAGGAGAGAGATAGAGAGAAAAAATAAAATATAAAGTGAAGTGTAAGAAAAAGTACTTACCAAAAGGGGTATGGGAAGCTTATAGGCGGACGGACTAAAATGGTAAAATGGGAAACTTATAGGCGGACGGAGGGAGTATATTTGAAATGTAATTCGAAATTTAAATTCATAATTAATTGTTATCAATTCATTCTCAAATTATAGGGCACATTACAATCGGTCGAGCTCCCTCTCCACCTTGGCCGCCGCCTAATTCCGCTTTTCAGAAACCTCCGCCGATCATTCTTTTCTTACAACTCTATTCACAAATCTTTCCTATTTATCTATTCATTCTTCGTTTGGATCCTGCTCCTCATTCCCCGCCGCCACCGATTATCCTCCGCAACCGCATCACCGCCTTCGTCCCCTAGAACGTCGCCGTCCTCGGTGAAGCGTCGGAAATTCGGAATTCGGAGGGATGAGAAGGATACGATTAGGCGTAGGGCTTTAGCTGAGGCAATTGAGATGGTGACGGATGATGACAGCTGGTGCCAGTGGACGACCTCTGTTTTGTTCTTAGTGGTGGCCGTCGACCGACTCCATTAATGGCCGGAGAGGACGATCTGTGGCCGGAACCTCCCTAAAACTCCGATCTGTACGTCGCCCTTTTCCGGTGAGATTTTGTTTTGCCAAATCTTTGATTTTTGTTTATAAATTCTGAATCTTTGATTTTTGTTTATAAATTTTGATATTTTGTTCTGCAACTTTATTTCCAGCCGTCTGTAAAATTTGGGTCTGGGTGATGTACTTGTATCACATGATTTATCTGTTTCTTTTTGGGTCTATAGTGTTTTCGGAGGAATATCTTTTTGGGTCTGTAGTTCAATAATAATTTTAAAATGTTTAATGTGTTATGTTGAACTCTGAGAGTGCGATGAACTGAAAGCTTGGATCTCATTCTCAAATTTTGTTTTAATCTGTATTTGTTGTTTCTCTGGTGTTTTAATTCTTCTTTGGCTTTAATTGGTTCGTTTACTGGCCATTCCTATTAATGGCCATATGAATCAGGTAATATTTTAGATAATTTAATTTTGGCCTTCGGTTGAAATATGTGTGTTCTTTAAGATTTCATTAGCTATATCTACAATTTCCTTAGCGCTTTCTTTTTTAATTTTCTGCAGTCAAAACGGCTTGGAGCCTTAAACAAATTCAAAGCAGGAGAGTGCAACATTCTTATCTGCACTGACGTTGCCAGTAGGGGACTTGATTGATATTCCATCAGTAGACATGGTTATCAACTTTGATATTCCCACAAATTCAAAGGTAAACATTTTTCTTTGTAGTTGACATGACATGTTTATTCCTTATTCTGTATACTAGATATCCAACTCCTTTGTAATTTTAATGCATATTAATTGCATTTTGGAAGTCAGTTTTTTTCTGGCTGGTGCAATAATCAATGTAACTGGTTGTGCAATTATAGATGTGTAGCAATTTAATAACCCGAATGATCTCTAGAGAGCAAGGTGTCCACAAGACCGTTTTGGGAGAAGTGTAAAAAAGACAAATATCTCTTAACCACTCTACCCATTTAATTTAACTGAATTATGAATCACAATCCACTATTGAATCTGATGGACAAAAGCTTACGGTATTCTTAATATTCTTCTTTTTGAGGTTTTGAAATGCAGCCCTAAGTCTCCTCACACTTTCTATGTATATAGTGATAATTATGCCTTTTGCTTTCTTTTGAGTTTGACATCTCGTAACCTCAATATGTCTTGGTCTGCTTCTTTGTTTATTTCACCTATTTGAGTATCACTATCATTGAATGTTTTTGGCCAAGTATGATTAGACTCATGTCATTGAAAAAGTTAACCTGATATATCTGTGTTAAGTAGAAATCTTCATATATCGAGTTTCTTATCACACTCTTTTGTGAATGCTTGCATGATTATATACATAGGGTAGGAAGAACTGCTCGTGCTGGACGGTCTGGGGTTGCTATATCACTTGTGAATCAGTATGAGTTGGAGTGGTATTTACAGATAGAAAAGCTTATAGGTAAGAAGTCACTTGTTAAACATATCGTTGGATCGGAATCTGACGGTGAAGGACGCCGTTAAGATTCTCAAACTTTCCCAACTTGAATATATAAAATCGAGGCTGAGGCAAGTCGGAGAAGATCGCGTTTCGTATTCGGAGTTCCTCGAGATTTGTTCGAAAGACTGCTCGGGCGTCGATCAAGCGATGGAATTCGCGAAAATGCTTGAACATTCGGGAAGCGTGATTGTTCTCGGAAATATCGTGTTTCTCAGGCCTGAACAGGTTGGTTTTCCAATTATACCCTTTAACTTTTCCATATTATGTTAAATGACGTGGATATATATATGAGTATGATCTTCACTGCAAATTTGTGATTGATTGTTGGTGGGTAGTTCTTTGACTATCTTACATCTTCATTAAATCTGATGATACATATGATTTTTAATGAATGTAAGTATGAAGCTGACTCACTGTAGATGTTGCTTCTTGCCTGATTAAAGGTATTGATTAAAACCTGCATTTTTTATGGCTACAAAATTAATGTGATTGTATTGCAAAATTCAGGTATGGGGAGAATGTCACTGAAGTTAATCTGAGATCAGATTAAAGGTATTGATTAAAACCTGCATTTTTTATGGCTACAAAATTAATGTGATTGTATTGCAAAATTCAGGTATGGGGAGAATGTCACTGAAGTTAATCTGAGATCAGACTGGCTCTGCCCTGTGTGTCGTGGAATATGCAATTGCAGTCGCTGCAGAAGAGGTAAAGGATGGGAACCTACTGGACAAATCTACGGGAAGGTAAAATTTGGCAAATCTTTCGCTTTCTAATTAGAGTTGTTAATTGTTTATACAATTGCTTTTGCAAAATCAAGTACAATATTTGCTCCAGTGGTTTGATTATCTGACATATCTGCATCTCAATGAGAGGATTCGGTGCGAGCACGGCAAGAGAGGAACGGTATTGTCAAGGCTAGTGATGGACTCGAATGAGGCGGATAAGTACATTCAGCTGGTGAGAGGCCGTGAGGGTGCAACAGCAGAGGGGTTTACAAAAGCACCATGGGGAAAGAATGTAACATGTAATTTTGGTGTTGTTTTATGCGATTATACTTAAGTTTATGAAAAAAAAAAGTTGTTTATTCACATGTTGTTTGGTTTACAATCAGCTTTTCCAGCTTGAATTTCGATAGACTTATTATTCAATTGCTATTCGCAGTGCATCTGAAAGGTGCATATACTACTCTTACAACTTCATATCAAAATGAACTTTCCATATGAAACATGGATACCGATGTAGGCATTATCATTTTATGTCTTCGTCTTATTATTCTAAACAATTCTTTCCAGTGATATTAACTGAATTAAGTATGAAATTCGTACATCACAACAAACCGCTGTTTGAATATGCCATTTACAAATGTGCACATCTATTTTGCATATTGATATGCATGTCACTCTGTGCACATTGGTTCATGTTATTTTATGCATACCAAAAAATTCAGTCCTGTATGCCGTTTTAAACTTCATATTGAAATGAACATACGTCTTCATAACCCATTTTTACATACCAAAATTCATTTCACTGTTCATATTAAAATTCATAATCTATTTCATATATATATGCATATTCAACATATGGGGAATTGTATACTCTATGACACGCTTATTTTTTAATCATAAAATGCAGATTTTTTAACTTTTTTTATTTGGATAATTAACAATTAATTCGAATTGCTTAATTTTAGGAATATTTGAATAATTGGAAGGATCATAAAATGCAGATTTTTTAATTTTATTTGTTTGAATAATTAACAATTAATTCGAATTGCTTAATTTTAGGAATTTTTTAATAATTGGAAGGTGCGTATAACTAGGAACTGCATTAATTCAAAATTATTAATTTCAAATTATTTAAATTGGTAAAGGGCAACAATGTCTTATTAGGTGCCATTTTGACTCTAATAGATTAAAAAAAAAAACATATGCCCTATTAGATAAATCTCTTAGTGAAATGACCTTAACAATAATTTCCCCATAATTTAAAACATGGATTGCACTCTTGTGTACCAGTTACATGTACGTGACTGGATCCAATAACCCATTACAAATAACACATCACTCATTTACTATATCCAATCCAATAACCCATTGCAAATAACACAAACACATGACTCATTTACTATATCCAATCCAATAACCCATTACAAATAACACATGACTCATTTACTATATCAATTTATCACATAGATTTTTAATGGGCCTTTATTTTACTTCAATTTTTTTTTTAATTTTATCATTAAAAAATAATGCTCCATTAATTTTTTAAAATTTTATTTTTTTATTTTACTCCAATTGATATTTATATTTCCATTTTTAATATTATTTTTTAAATTTATTTTTCTTCCTATTTATCATTTGTGTTTCAAATGATAATTTTTTTCAAGCACTTTCATTTTATGCCACAAATAATTATTCTAAAATTTTAAAGTCTAATAGAAAATTTTAAAAATAATATTAATTGTTTTTTTTAATATTAAATAGTATAATAATAATTTGTTTTAAAAAATAAAACTATCATCTCTCTCTTAGGTGCAAGTGTTCAATTCTATTGGTACTATTTTACTTTAATTAATTGGTATATAATTTTCACCTTATCCTTTCAAAATTTTACTTCATTCCTTACAAATTTCACTTCGTTTTACATTGTTTAATTATTTTTTTCATTCAAACTTTCATTTTTTAATCACTTTATTTTAGTTTTTTATGAATATAATTTTTAGTTTATAAGTGTTATGATAACAATTGATAAGTATTATGGTATATTATTAGTTGGGACCTTCTATATTTAGTCAGAGTGTCGTAACGTGTCGTAATGACTACCGTAGTCAGTTAATTTAAGTCATTAAAAATCTAATCTAAAGGTTTAGATTTGATGACCTGTTACCTTTTGTAAATTTTACGATATGTATTGTCGTAATGTGTCGTAATGTGTCATAAATTTGTATTTTCTATTAAATTAAATTAATTAAAATATATTATTGTAAATTTACATTTTTATCCTTATACAATAAAATAATTTATTATATTTTTGTTAATGTAATTAAAATATGTAATGTTAAAATTACATATTTACCCTTATGATATTAATAAAATTAATAACAAAAAATAAATCAAATCAATTTATTAACAATAAAACAAACCAAATCAATGAGAAAAACTCATTTTTGCTTCAAACCTTTGCTTCAAACCTCCTAATGGCGATTGAGAGCTTCAAATTAAGTCAATTTTGGGAGAAATAAGTCATTCTCAAATATTTTAAGAATTGTGCCGACTAATTGTAATTGGGGAAGACAAAAGGGTGATACTTGGGTACACTCGCATGTACCGTACCCCTTATTTTAATTTTAGTTATTTATTTATATTTTATCTGCACCCATTAATTTAATGAGTTCACCCCCGAATTATATTTTTACAGCAGTTATCTACACACACTCATTTTATAAGTTCACTCCCACATCATTTTTTTTACAACAATTATCTACACCCGCTAATTTTATGAGTTCACCCCAAATCATTTTTTACCATAGTTATCTGCACCCATTCATTTTATGAGTTCACCCCAAATCATTTTTTACCATAGCTATCTGCACCCATTCATTTTATGAGTTCACCCCCAAATCATTTTTTTTACAACGATTATCTACACCCGCTCATTTTATGAGTTCACCCCCAAATTATATTTTTACCAAAGTTATCTCCACTCCCTCATTTTATGAGTTCACCCCCAAATTATTTTTATACCACAATTATCTGCACCCGCTCATTTTATGAGTTCACCCCAAAATATTTTTTAAAAAATAATTACATTTAAAAGACTATATTATTTTTTTATTAATTAACACAAAATATAATAAAATCAACCCTAATTTATACATTTACAATCTACAACCGAGTCATTGCCGAGTTACCGTCGATTCACCACCAAATCACTCATATTTTTAGAAAAAAAATCGTAAAAACATAATTAAAAAAAACTATCGAGATTAGGCACAAATTTCAATTTTTTTTCTTTTTAATTTTTCTTCCCATTTTCAATTTTTATTCCAAACTTTTTATTTCTTCGTTTTTTTTGTTTCCTACTTTTTTTTCATTAGTATATTTTTTAGTTTTAATAGAAAATAATATTATATGTAATATTTTATTATAATCCCTCCGTCCCAGTGAAAGCTCCTCATGAGCTTCAGACACAAAGGTTAAAAAATATGATATAATAAGTGGATGTATGAGAGGTGATGTGATTGAGAGAGAGAAGAATATAATGAAATGTGAGAGGGAATAATTTAGCAAAAATGGAATGGGTAACTTTCATTGGGACAAACGAATAAGGAAAGTTGGGTAGCTTTCAATAGGAATGAGGGAGTAGTCGGTAATACAACAAGTAATAACCAGTAATACCATAAACAGTAATCAGTAATAGCATTAACAAATAATTAGTAATACCACGAACATTAATCAGTAATACCATTAATATTAATCAGTAAAATTTTATACAATAACAAATAATTTCACACATCTAATTATATTCAATAATACAAATTTTTTTTTTCAGTAATACCATGAACAGTAAGTAGTAATACCATGAACATTGAATAGTAATATCTCATACAATAACAAATAATTCCACAAATCTAATTATATTCAATAATACCAAAAATAATTATCAGTAATACCATAAACAATAATATGTAATACCATAAAAATAATCAGTAATAAATAATTTCACATAATCAGTAACACCACAATTAATAATCAATAATCATTAATATTAATTCAATAGTGTATTAATAGTAATACCGCAATCAATAACTAGTAATACCAGTATCAATAATACCAATAACAATAATACCATTGATTCGGGTGGAATTTACACGTTTTAGAGGCACATGTGAAGCATATTTTGATGTGGATTTCATTGATTTATGCATTGAATATGATTGTTTGAGCCAAAATGAGAGAAAGGTTGTGTTTTGTCGATTTTGTAGGAAATACGATAGAATTTGGAGCAAAACATCAACCATACTTCACTGGATCAAGAAGAGGATTGCACCGTTGGATTCGTCTTGAAAAACGGAGTGGAATAGCCAAAAGAATCGAGTCAATCGGACACCCGAGGCGAAAGATATGCACGAAACGAGAAAGGGGTACACATCGCGCAAGAGCACGGCTGAGACACGGGCTCGGCCGAGCCATTTTCAAGCCAAAACAAGGCCTCGGGCGAGCATTCTTCTCGGAAGAGGGTAGGCCGAAACAGCAATTTTTGGGGGCATGAAGGGCACGGCCGAGCACCCTTCTCGGCCGAGCATCTGGCCAAGCACCATCCGCGCGCCACGGCCGAGCTCCTTGCTCGAGCTAGCCGACCTCGAAACCGAAGATTTGGGTATCGAAATAGCACGGCCGAGCACCCTTCTCGGCCAAGCTCCCATCCTCCCCTGCTCCACACGCCTCGGCCGAGACAAGGCCACGGCCGAGCTCCACCCATGCCCAACTTCAATTTCGGTGCCATCTTCATAATTTGGCCATTTTTTAGGGACCAACTTGCAAATTGTCCATCCAAACCCTACCCCAACACTATATAAACCCTCTTTCTTTAAATCCAAGACATTCTCCCCCAAATCCACACATAGTTACACATACTTGGAGGTGTTTTGGCCATTTCTCTCTCAATTCTTCACCAAATCAAGGAAGAAAGGATGCAATAGCTCCCAAATTCCATTCCACATCACATTCTAGACTAAACTTTCTCTTTCTTTTCCTTTTTATTTAGTTATTTCATTTGGAATTTGTAATTGGATTATGCTAGTGAGTAGCTAACAACTTTGTGGTTCTAAGGCATTGTAAGACTTAGATTGATGTTTATGAGTAATTTCTTGCTTTAATTGGTGTTTATCTCTTATTTGCATGTTTAATTCTCCATTGTCAAGCATGTTGTTATTGGCCATGATGATTTGCTTATCTATTGTTAATTGGAGTAAGATCGAGAGATTTATTTCATTTAATCGTATGCAAGCATGCAACCCGATATTATTATGAGCTCGAGAGAGGATTAATTATCGGAGAGGGAATCGAATGGTCTTAGGAGCTGTTTTAGGCGGTGTAATGTTTGTGAGGTAGAAATACGAGCCTATGTTGCATTGCGCCTTTGGTTAATTAGATCGAGAGATTAATTAATTCTTTTTGTGTGATCACCCTATATGAGATAACCTTAATGGCCATTTGAACGAGATAACATTCATAAACGGATGTCTAAGTACTACAATTGCCTTGGAACCCACCCTTTTCTTCTTTGAGTTTTCATCTATTTCACTTTTGTTTTATTGAATTGCATGATAGTTGATCGATTTCATATTTACTCTTTCGTTGTTTATTTGTGACACATTGTTAGACAATCTTAGGAGTAAGTCAACCTTCAAATTATCGATCACGTCTACTTAGAATTCGACTAGCAAACTACCCTTTTACGCTTAACCTCCATGTGGGATCGACCTCGTGCTTATCACGCTACGATAGACGCCGTACACTTGCGGTTGTTTATTTAGTGTTGCATAACACGTGTATCAAGTTTATGGCGCCGCTGCCGGGGAGTTTTTTATAAGCTCTAGAGTGTAGGCTAGGAGAGTTTTAGTTTAGACAATTTATTTGCTTTCTTTATTTGCAAAAAATAAAAAAAATATTTGTGTTTGTTACCTTGAGCTTATTTGTATATCTCACTCTCGTTTGTTCTTTTGATAGACATGGTTTATGATCACACGATCTAGGAGGAACCAACAAGACGTGTTACCCTTAGATCCGGAAATTGAATCTAATTGTCGAAGAAGAAACGCCGAAAGGAGAAGAATAGAGTTGGAAAGAATGAACCGAAGGGAAAATCCGGTTGAAGAAGAGGAGGAACTTGAGAATCACGGGGTCGAAGGAGTTGAGGAACCTAACGGGAATGGAGGCAACCAGCCTCAAGGAGTGCTAAGGGACAATTTTCGTCGGAGAGTTGAAGAGAATATTGGTATGGATAGAAATGTAGAGCAACGGGAGGAAAACGGAAATCAACGAGTTTTGAGAGACCATTTCCGCCCTATCCCAAGACCCTATGGAGGAGCGGGTAGGGAACTCGTTGATGCTCATAACTTTGAGCTCAAACCGACGTTAATCATGATGGTCCAAAACAACCAATTTGGAGGGTTGTCGAAGGAGGATCCTAACCTCCATTTATCTCAATTCTTAGAGATAAGTGGAACGGTTAAGATCAATTGTGTCCCTCAAGATTACATCCGTCTCCAATTGTTCCCATTCTCCCTCCGTGATCGTGCAAAGCAATGGTACATGTCTCTTGATTTAAGGACGATTGAGAATTGGGCCGACCTTGTTGATGCCTTCCTTATGAAGTACTTTCCTCCAAGCAAGACCATCAAGATAAGAGGAGAGATTTCTTCATTTATGCAAGATGACGATGAGTCGTTAGCCGAGGCTTGGGAGCGTTTTAAGGATTTGATAAGGAGTTGTCCTCAACATGGGTTCTCAAGAGACCAATTGATTTGTTACTTCTACAACGGAATGGATCACCGTACGAGAGGGATGGTAGATGCCTCGGCCGGTGGAGGTTCTTTGTCGGGAAAGACAACGGAAGAAGGCTATGTGCTATTGGAGGAAATGGCTAAGAATGGCAATCAATGGCCATCCGAACGAAGGCAAAATCGAAGAGTAGCTTCCACTCAAAATTCGGAAGAAAGTGTCAACTTATCCAACAAAGTGGATAAGCTAATCTCTTTGATGACGGCTAAAGCACTAGTGGAGCCCAATAATGATCAATATGAGGAGGCCCATTTCATGAACAACCAACGGGATCGTCATTTTCGAGAGAGAGGTTGGGGAGAAAGACAAACCCATGGGAACTATCACTCCTCTAATCCGAACCAATACCATCCCGGCTTGAGAAACCATGAAAACTTCTCTTATGCCAACACAAGGAACACCATCATACCACCTCCGAATTTCAACGTAAGAGATGGTGAAATTGTGGAATCTCCATCAAAGTTGTCCTTGGAAGAGATGTTTGGTGCATTCATGGGAGAAACGAAGAATTTCATGAAAGAGACTAAGCAAAATGTGGCAAAGATATGGCAAAAACTTGATGAGCATGGTGAGATGATCAAAGATGTGACCACTCACATGAAAGCTATGGAAAAGCAAATGGGCCAACTTGCCACCATCATTGGAAAGCAACACGTTCCGGGGCAATTCCCCTCTAACACGGAGCTAAATCCTAAGGAGCAATGCAACGCCATAAGGCTAAGAAGTGGGACAAGCTACGAAGGGCCCAAGATGCCGTTAGAGGAGGAAGTGGTAATGGCACCCGAGGGTGTTGACAAAGATGATGGCTTAGTGAAAGAGAAAGAAGGGGAGAAGAAGAGTGGGGAGGCAATCCCTCCTTTGTTTAGTAAAAATGTAATGCCCCTCCCATATCCTCAAAGGATGAAGAAGAAGAACTTGGATAGCAAGTTTGTCAAGTTTGCGGAAATGTTCAAGAAACTCCATATCAACATCCCTTTCGCCGAAGCTCTTGAACAAATACCACATTACTTCAAATTCTTGAAGGAGATAATGTCACACAAGAGGGAAATGGAGGCATATGAGACGGTGCATTTAGCCGAACATTGTAGCTCCATAATTCAAGCTAAGATACCTCCAAAGCTTAGGGATCCCGGATCCTTCACTTTACCATGCACTATTGGAGATGGAGGTACATTAAGAGCCCTATGTGATTCGGGAGCAAGCATCAACCTCATGCCATTGTCACTCTTCAAATCACTTGGTTTAGGAGAGCTCACACCAACCACAATGAGCCTCCAATTGGCAGATAGGTCTATGACATACCCTTTGGGTATAGCGGAGGATGTATTGGTCAAAATCGACAAATTTCTCTTTCCGGTAGACTTTTTGGTTTTGGATATGGAGGAAGAAAAAAGCATGCCATTGATATTGGGAAGGCCATTTTTGGCAACCGGAGGGGCCAAAATTGATATGAGGAATGGAGAGTTGGAGCTTCGAATGAATCAAGAGATAGTTACATTGACATGTTTAGAACTATCAAACTCCGAAATGATGAGAATGGAGAGTATGGATTTCCCAAGGGAGAGTATCCTCCAATACCCATGAGAAAGGAGGTGGAAGAAGATCCCAAGATGAACATTGTGGAGGAGAACCCCAAGGTGGAAGACAAGGAGTTGAAGATGGGTAAGAAGGCCAAGTTTGGGGGAGTTTTTTCCAAAAACTCCCCCAAATCAAGAAAAGCCAATTGTGCAAGCTTGGGGATGGATGAGGCATCAACCTCCTATGACATGATTGAAGAGCCGGATGGAGTGACTTTTGGATGCTTTAATGGTTTCAAGAAGGTAGCATGGGCCAAAAAGGTTAAGAACAAGGAGGATGATGGGGTGACTTGATATTCCCCTCAAGGAGAACCGTCCGGCATAGGACGTTAAAAATAGCGCTTCTTGGGAGGCAACCCAAGGTTTTATTGCTTTCATGATTTTATTGCTTTAGTAGTTTTGATAGCTTGGTTTATTTTGTAGGTATGGATGAAGAATACTATGGACATCATATCTTGAAGAATGAAGAATGAAGCAAAACCAACTTTGGAGAGGAGGAAGCAAGTGTTGCAATGGTGATCTTTGAAAAAACATTGGATGTGCAAGGAGGGAGGTAACAACTAGTAGCCCCAAACTTAGAATTTATACATAGTAAAATTCTAAGTTTGGGGGAGTTATTTTTCTTTTCTTTTTCGACTAGTTGTTACCCTTGCACCGGTTCGTCATTCTACTTGTGTCACATTTTGCACCGGAGCATACTTGACTTTCACATGATTATATTGATTAAGTTGGTTTTGAGCATATGTTGGGTAGTGATCTTTGGTGAAATGTGAGCATGAATAGTCATTGGGATCCATTGTTGAGTAGTTGTGATGATGTCTATTTGCTTTGAATGTTTGCATGATTGGTGTTGGAATATAGAACCATTTTGTGTTCATATTTGTGAGCTTTGATAGCATGGATGCATGCTGTGTTGTTGTTTGGGAACATTTGATGAATGTGAGAGTTCTATTGAATAAACCGATGAGAATTGAGCCTTGAATCGAGCATGTAATCCGGTTTAGTTCATTTGAGAGTGGACTATGTTATTGCTAGTGATTCTAGAACTTGCCTAAGTTCTTGTTTGAAAGCATGATTGTGTGAGATGATGTGATGTGATACAGGCCATCTTGTTCTAAAAAGAGTCACTTAGCCAAAATTTTCCAAAACCGAAGTAATTTTCCGTAGTTAGCCCCCTTAGCTTAATTCCTCATTTTCTTGGAAAACTACAATGTTAACCACTTAGCCTTTTTGAGCCTTTGATACCTATATCTAGTGGGGGATAAAAGACAAAGTGGAAAACATGTGCTTGAATGAATATCTTTGGTGAAAAGAAAAGTTGGAAAAGTTGAAAGAAGAAAAAGAGAAAGATGAAAAGAAAATCAAGGAAAAGAAAAGAGGGACAAAGAGCCCCAAAAGCTTGAAAAGAAAAATGGTTCAAAAGATGAGGTGATGAATGCTTGAAAAAGAATGGAAAAAGAAAAGTGAGGATGAAGTTTGTAAGCTTTGAAAGTGAAAGCACACATTGTAAAACAACAAGTTTTGTCCTCCACTAGAAGAGTCACAATTCCCAAATTCATCCTACCTTGTCCAAAGAGCCAATGTTACATCCTTGATTAAGTCCTATTGATCACATTGTTGAGCATTTGAGTGTTGTGAAAAGTAGAAGTTGGGTAAGCATATGGTGATTGCATAGCATAACTTGGTTGATGAGTGCATGAATATCCTCAATTTGTTTGTGTGTTTGAGAGAAACACTTTGTCATGTGAGTAGAGGACTTGAGCATTTGGATTATGTTTCCCATTCACAATGTGTTGTGTGTTTATGCATTCTTTGATCCATGAGTGTGAATTGCAATAATGAGCCTATGACCTTCATTGAGAAATGCACTTTGAGAAAGAGATATCATTGCATCTTACTTTACATGTGTGAATTACATTGAATATTCCATTGTGAACATTCCACCCTCATTGCTTTAAGTGCTTAGTTGTTTGAGGACAAACAACATTTTAAGTTTGGGGGAGTTTGATTCGGGTGGAATTTACACGTTTTAGAGGCACGTGTGAAGCATATTTTGATGTGGATTTCATTGATTTATGCATTGAATATGATTGTTTGAGCCAAAATGAGAGAAAGGTTGTGTTTTGTCGATTTTGTAGGAAATACGATAGAATTTGGAGCAAAACATCAACCATACTTCACTGGATCAAGAATAGGAGTGCACCGTTGGATTCGTCTTGAAAAACGGAGTGGAATAGCCAAAAGAATCGAGTCAATCGGACACCCGAGGCGAAAGATATGCACGAAACGAGAAAGGGGTACACATCGCGCAAGAGCACGGCCGAGACACGGGCTCGGCCGAGCCATTTTCAAGCCAAAACAAGGCCTCGGGCGAGCATTCTTCTCGGAAGAGGGTAGGCCGAAACAGCAATTTTTGGGGGCATGAAGGGCACGACCGAGCACCCTTCTCGGCCGAGCATCTGGCCAAGCACCATCCGCGCGCCACGGCCGAGCTCATTGCTCGAGCTGGCCGACCTCGAAACCGAAGATTTGGGTATCGAAATAGCACGGCCGAGCACCCTTCTCGGCCGAGCTCCCATCCTCCCCTGCTCCACACGCCTCGGCCGAGACAAGGCCACGACCGAGCTCCACCCATGCCCAACTTCAATTTCGGTGCCATCTTCATAATTTGGCCATTTTTTAGGGACCAACTTGCAAATTGTCCATCCAAACCCTACCCCAACACTATATAAACCCTCTTTCTTTAAATCCAAGACATTCTCCCCCAAATCCACACATAGTTACACATATTTGGAGGTGTTTTGGCCATTTCTCTCTCAATTCTTCACCAAATCAAGGAAGAAAGGATGCAATAGCTCCCAAATTCCATTCCACATCACATTCTAGACTAAACTTTCTCTTTCTTTTCCTTTTTATTTAGTTATTTCATTTGGAATTTGTAATTGGATTATGCTAGTGAGTAGCTAACAACTTTGTGGTTCTAAGGCATTGTAAGACTTAGATTGATGTTTATGAGTAATTTCTTGCTTTAATTGGTGTTTATCTCTTATTTGCATGTTTAATTCTCCATTGTCAAGCATGTTGTTATTGGCCATGATGATTTGCTTATCTATTGTTAATTGGAGTAAGATCAAGAGATTTATTTCATTTAATCGTATGCAAGCATGCAACCCGATATTATTATGAGCTCGAGAGAGGATTAATTATCGGAGAGGGAATCGAATGGTCTTAGGAGCTATTTTAGGCGGTGTAATGTTTGTGAGGTAGAAATACGAGCCTATGTTGCATTGCGCCTTTGGTTAATTAGATCGAGAGATTAATTAATTCTTCTTGTGTGATCACCCTATATGAGATAACCTTAATGGCCATTTGAACGAGATAACATTCATAAACGGATGTCTAAGTACTACAATTGCCTTGGAACCCACCCTTTTCTTCTTTGAGTTTTCATCTATTTCACTTTTGTTTTATTGAATTGCATGATAGTTGATCGATTTCATATTTACTCTTTCGTTGTTTATTTGTGACACATTGTTAGACAATCTTAGGAGTAAGTCAACCTTCAAATTATCGATCACGTCTACTTAGAATTCGACTAGCAAACTACCCATTTACGCTTAACCTCCCTGTGGGATCGACCTCGTGCTTATCACGCTACGATAGACGCCGTACACTTGCGGTTGTTTATTTAGTGTTGCATAACACGTGTATCAACCATAAAAAAAAGTGGAGAGAGTGCAGATCGGGGTGTACTAAAGAAAATAGATGGTGCAGATTACCAAGCCCAATTGAAGGAAACTCTAGCCCAATGGGAGGGCACCCTAGGTCAGCAGTCGTCGCTTGGGATTTCATCAGCAAGGTCACCGACTCCGAGTGTCGTCCGGTAAAAAATCCATCAACAACATACTCACAGTCCTCCGTCGGGCTGTCGTCAACCGGAGGAAGAGGCTGCGCAGGAGCAGGGTGAAGAAGACGGATGAAACAATGTAGCTTCGATTTGGACAGAGATGAACGACGAGAGAGAGGCAGCGTCGATCCGAGTGTTGCAGGCGAGCGCCGTTGATGTAGGAGAAGCTCCTGGATCGCGAACGCAAGGGAGATTGATCGAAGTAGTCGCGTCGGTGGTCGAAATTAGGAGAGGATTTCGGCCGCCATGGATCGTGTCCGAGATGGAAGATTATGTCGATTGTTATGGAAGTGAAGAATCGCGATTGCGATTCGAGGAGAGGTCTCGGGCTTCAGCGGCCGAGACCGAAACGCCGCCGTCGCCGTCGAGGGGGTGGTCGGGCATGGTGGTGGCTGGGTCACCCGCCGACATGCATGGATTTCCGGCAGATCCTTTGCTCATCAAATTAAAATTAAAATTTAGGTGCACCGCTGATCGACTTTAATAAAATTATACCTATAATATTATTTTGTATTAAAATTTAAAAATTACACATGCAAAAAATGGAAAAGAAAGACATGAAAATTTAAAAATGGAAAGAAAATATTTGAAAAAAAAATTAAAAATGGGAAGAAAAAAGAAAAAGAGAAGGGGGAAGAAAAAATAAAAAGAGAAAAATTGAGATTTGTGGCTAATTTCGATAGTTTTTTATTAATTATATTTTTACCTTTTTTTTTAAAATATGGGTGATTTGGTGGTGAATTGATTTTTTAGAGTTTATTTTATTATATTTTGTGTAAAATAATAAAAGGATAATATAGTCTTTTAAATGTGATTATTTTTTAAAAAATATTTTGGGGTGCACTCATAAAATGTGCGAGTGCAGATAACCGTGGTAAAACAATAATTTGGGGGTGAACTCATAAAATGAGCGAGTGTAGATAATTGTGGTAAAAAATAATTTGAGGGTGAACTCATAGAATGAGTGGGTGTAGATAACTGTTGTAAAAAAAAATGATTTGGGGGTGAACTCATTAAATGAGCGGGTGCAGATAACTGTTGTAAAAATATGATTAGGGGTGATTTCATTAAATTAGCGGGTGCAGATAATTGTAGTAAAAATATGATTAAGGGGTGCACTCATTAAATTAGTGGGTGCAGGTAGAATATAAATAAAAGTTAAAAAGAAGGGTAATATAGTAAATAACAAAATATAATTTAAAAAATGATATAAATAACTTAAACTTGTATAACATGTAGCAGGTCGTTACGACGTTTACGACGCCACGTGGCGCGATTCGATAAAGTGACTATGTAGTCACTTCGTAAAATGTGACTGCCGTAAGAATTGCTCTTATTAGTTAATATGCAGTACTATTGACTTGTTCGTATTTTTGGATAAGTTTTTCCCAAGTAAATTTTCGTTCCAAGGACTTAATTGAGTGTCAATGAATCCCTAAAGTTGCAAGTTATCATGCCATTGTAGTAACTAAGCTTGTTTGTTTGGATTTTCGGGAATTTAAAAACACAAGTACGAAACTAGTTTAACTAAACAAAAAGAAATGAACAAAAGCAACAACAAGATATCTAACTTCCTTTCGAAAGTGCAAGGTGAGAAGGTATTGCCTCGGGTGTATCCATTTTGTAGGTTGTGTGGTGAATTATTAGGCCAAAATACACAAATTAAACCTAATGCATTGGGTAAAGCTAAAGGCTATCGCTCGTGTGTGTCGACCAATTCCTTGTGAGGCCTAGGTGAACACGTGCATTAACTAGCAATTATATCGTCTAATCAATGCCATAAGATCTTAGGATAGTGTCTCATAAACACGTTCAACACGGTTACTAATGTTTATGAGACGCCCTTTCACTAATCTAATAGACGACCTCTAATCGACTAGTGTCTAGTGTCGTCTATCTAAGCAACTAACCCCCGGTCGGTGTAGCTAATTACTATGTTAATTCTAATCGATTAATTCAAGCTCATACACACATTCCTAATCATGCAACCCAATACAGTCGTTGAAATCGACACAACTAAGAATGCTAGCTAATAGGGTGAATTAACCAATCGAATCATGCAAATTACCACACTAGAAGCAAATACACCCAATTCCTAAGCTAATCATGCAATTAATCCATAATTACACCACTTAACCACCAAAACTTCAACACCCTAGGCAATTAAGACTTAGCCCATGGTTCTAAGATAGAAATCCATGGCTAGAATGTAAGAAATCACAAGTTCCATAACAATTAAGAAATCAAATGCAAGAAATAAGAGAATTGGAAAATTGAAATGAGAATTAAAGAGATATCACCTTAAAACTTGAAATGTAGCTACAAACTTCAATTACTTACAAAGCCCAATGGAAATCTTCACTTGAGTTCTCAAACTAAACAAGAATCTAAGCTATCTATGAAATGAAATTGCAAAAATATGAAAAACACCTATGACTATGTGTGATTGTGTGTGAATTGCTCTCCAAGGTGTTGTATATCTCCAAAAACTGAAATAGGGCTCCTTTTATATGTTGCAAGAATTCCAAAAATGAGTTTTTGCACTTTAGCCCTTCGAAATTGGAGAAAATGGCCAAAACACCCCGAAATTGATGTCACCCGGCCGGGTGGCTCCCACCCGGGCATGCCACCCGGCCAAAACACGAAGCGAATTAATATTTCTGCCTTGCCCGGGTTGAAACCACCCGGCCGGGTGGGTTTCACCCGGGCGAAACACGAACTTCTTTAATATTTGGCTTTGCCCGGGTAGAATCCCACCCGGCCGGGTGGGTTCCACCCGGGCCAAACACGAACAACCTCCTTTTGCACGCCTTGGCCGAGTTGAAGTGACCCGGCCGGGTCGATTCTACCCGGCCGTGTGGTGTCTACCCGGCCGTGTGAAATCTACCCGGCCACTTGTCTTTTGGCACGTCCTTTCGTTTCCTTGTCTAATCTTCGCCTCGGATGTCGGATTGACTCGATTCCTTTGGCTAATCCACTTTGTTTCTCGAGACGAATCTAACCGTGCACTCCTCTTTCCGGTCCGATCACTTGTGGTATGTGTTTTGCTCCAAATTCCATCGTATTTCCTACAAAATCGACAAAACACAACCTTTCTCTCATTTCGGCTTAACAATCATATTCAATGTATAATTCAATGAAATCAACATCAAATGCGCTTCAAATATGCATCTAAATCGTGTAAATTCCACCCGAATCAACTCCCCCAAACTTAAACCGTTGCTCGTCCCCGAGTAACAAAAGAATACAAGCAAGAGGTTGTACGATTGCAAATAGATAATCAATGAAAGATCCCACGTCTCCGATGAATGAAATGAACTCTTCTTCCTCAAGATACATTCTCAAAATGATCACAAGTTCATCATTGAAAATCAATCTAGTTACCCCACACATGCTCAACATACAATAACAAGTGATGGTGATGACAATATCCAAATGCTCAAGTTCAACTCACAAGATATAGTGTTTCTCTCAAACACTCAAACAAATTAAGGACAATAGACACTCACCAATCAAATCACGCATTGCAATTACCATAAGCTTGCCCAAGCTCTACTATCTTTCCACCACAAACATGTTCAACTATGAGATCAATAGGTCTTAACCAAGGACGTAACGTTGGCTTTTTGGACGGGGTATGATGAATATGGAGGAAGTGACTCGTCTAGTGGAGAACGAAAGTTGTTTTTCAACACATCAAGCTTATGCTCATAAGGTTTACACACCTTCATTCTCACTTTTCATTCAAATTTCCCACATGCAATCATCTCCTCCTCTTTTTGTAGCCAATCACTTCACCTTTCAATTTATTTTCTTCTAAAGCACTTGGGGCTCATTGTCCCTCTTTTCTTTCTCAATTTTTTTTTATTTTCTCATTTTCTCATCACTTCCATCTTTTTCTTTCTTTTCACAACCTTGCCAATTTTTCTCTTCAAACCAAAGGCACTTAAGCATATGTTTTACCACTTTCTTTTTGTTCTCCACTAGAATTGGACATCAAAGGCTCAAAAAGCTAAATGGTTAAACATGGTAGGTTGCCAAGAGAATGGGAACTCAAGCTCAAACGGGCTAACTACGGAAGATTTCTTCGGTTATTGGGAAAAATATGGCTAAGTGACTTGTAGTACGAAAGATGGCCTACATCATATCTCAACGTATCACACAAGTATGATCTCAAGCAAGAACTTGGGCAAGTTCTAGAAAAACAAGAAATGAATTGATCCACTCTACAATGAAATAAACCGGATTAATGTTCGGTTCAAAGCTCAACTCTCACCGGTTCATTCAAGACTCAAACATTCATCAATCATCACCACCCATAACTCATTGTGCATGCAAAACATTCGTAGGCAATAAGATGACAACAACACAAACAAGATGATTCATTCCAATCATGTACACATTCAAGGAATCAAATTCACAACAAATCATCATCAAATGTGTCTCAATGATTATACCATTCAACAATTTCACAACCCAAACACAATCTTTAACATTCATTCACCACACATCCCGACTCACATATAATTCAAAACAGTAACAATCATCCATCAAATATTACAAATCCCAAGGAATTAATTAGAGTACATATTGAACATAAAGCATAAAGGGAATTGGAAAAGATAAAGGATAAGGAGAGCTTAACCACACATTCCTCTCAATGAGGTGGTGGTTGCATTCCCGGGAAACCATATTGCATGATCCACGAGTTGAAAGCTTGTTGTTGGTCTCGTAACTCTCTCATTCCATCCTCCACCGTGGTGCGCAAGCTTCTCGATTCGTTCTCCATGTTTGTGAATCTCTCGTCAAAGCTCGTTCTCATCTCTCTCATTGACGCAGTCAATCCATCAATACTTCGTACTAGATTCCCTACACCACTCTCGTGTAAACTTGACCAAGATTTCTAGGCACGTTCTGAGTAGGGAATGGAGCTTCATGATCGAACTGCCTCGAAGACGATTCACCCCTATCACGATGTGGAGGGCTAGGTGGAGCCTCAATTGCCTCAACATTGGTTCCTCTAGGAGGTAACTGAATGAAAAGATCCGGGACGTTTCGTCCATTTGCATATGCGTTCATAACTTGGTGGTGCTGTGGGGACCCCATGTCCCAATTCTCGACCCTCCGATGTGAAGTCAAGCCCCGATATGGCAATGGAAATACACTCTCGTCCTCTTGTAAGAAAAAGAAAGTTCTTCTCCTTTCGTCGAACTTCAACATCCTCATCTTCTCCATCAATCCCAAGTCGAGGAGTGATCCACCTTTAATAGACTTTGATCTCTCAAGTTCCAACCCGTAATTCTCGGCAATCGTTGTGACAATGCCTCCCAGCATGAAATTCGAGACATCTCTTTTGACATGCCTCAACAATTGCTCCACTACAAAGGCGCCCATGTTAAGAGGTTTCCCCCTCACCATGCACCATAGTACGTACAACTCATCCCTCCTAACAGCACCCGCCTCGAACCTTCCAAATACAATGTTTGAGAGGATTCGGTGAGCGTATCGGAACACCGGGTTCCAGATGAGTGAAGCCTTTGAGTGGCTCGGATCATACTTGGGCCGATCATTCATATCCCTCCGGGTCAATCTAATCCAAAAATCTTCTTCCCCAAATCCTTTCATTTCTTGAGGGGTGGTGGGCGCCACATTCATTACCGTTCCAAACATCTCATTGATATCCTCAAACGAGAGTTCGTGATCTTCGTTTCCCATCCGAAATGATATTTCGATGGGAGTTCCTCTTCTTTCCTCCTTCAATTCAATAGTGGACATGAATTCCACTATGAACTTCATCCACGACTCCCTTTTAATAAGTAGAATGTGCTCCCAACCTATGTTGTCGAACAACTCGTGCACATCATCTTTTATACCCATTCTCACCATGCACGCCTCATCCGGATATCGTGTCGGCCTACTTGTGGTGTTTATTATCTTAGCAAAGGCCTCCACGTATTCCTTCCCTCTATCTCCAAAATCAATTCCTAGTTTCGATGGCCATACCCCACACTTTTCCTTACATAGATCATCCATACTCATCTCCCTTCTAGAGCTTTCTCCTTTTGATCTTTTTCTTGACATCCTTCTACAAATGAGCACAACAACAAAAATTAATGATATTCTTCAAATTATCAAAGAATTATACATTGCATGTGACTTCTATCAATTAAACATCAAGTTTTCACACTTAATTCAAGTCAAGACATGAACTTTATTATGCTCATTCACATACAACCACAATTCTTTTTTAATTTTCTCAAATACCAACAATTTTCTCATACTTTCTTCACAAAAATCATGCTCACCAAGTGTTTGTAGAAATTCTTGAAAGAAAAATCTTCACCAAACCAAGCAATAACACTTCTACTCACTCCAACATAGCATGTGTAACCATTCTTTAACAAAATCCAAGCTTTAGAAACTAACATGCTCATCAATTAAACACAACATGCTCAAAAACACCAATTATCTCATGGAAGCATAATTTCACAATTCTACCTCTAAATCCTTCAAATTTCTCCATGGGTATTTGAAATTAAGACTTGTTATTCAACATTTATCAATAACTACCCACAATACACAAAGCCCATGTGAGAAATACCAAAGAAATCAACAAACCCATGTCAAATTTTGAATTTTCGTCACTTCCCAAAAACATGCAAGAAAAACCTTCAAAAACTTCTAAATCATGCTCATTCTTGCAAATAAATTGGGGGAAATGAGTTACATACCTTGGGTCTTGATTTTCTTGGTGAATTCCTCAAGAAAAATTGAAGAAAAGTGAGAAGAAAGCAAGGGAAGAGAGAGTGTCGAATTCTTGTGCCTTTTCCAAGAGAGAATGTGTGTGTTTTGAGTGTGGGGAGGGTTTTATAGAGTGTGTGAATGTGTGGGTAGGGTTTGAGTGTAAATGAGTTTGGGTGGAGAAAACTTACCCGGGTCAAAATACCCCGCCCGATTTGAAAACGCGACTGACCGGGTGACAAAACGACATGGCCGGGTGATATTCGACATGGCCGGGTGATATGCGACCCGGCCGAGTTGTTCGCCCCCGGTCACTCATGTTTGCTTCGTCTTCTGCCCGGGTGGAATCCCACCCGGCCGGGTGGTTTTCACCCGGGCAACACGCTTCCCTCCATATGCATCGACTTCTGGCCGGGTAACACCCACCCGGTCGGGTCACTCCCACCCGGGCGCCCTAAATTTTTGGTGTCCTTCGACTTGTGACCGGGTAACACCCCCCGGCCGGGTCGTTTCCACCCGGGCAACCCCTGAAAATCATATTTTTGTGTCAAATTTCACTCAAAATTACACTTTGCTCAATTACACTCAAAATTCCCTCAAATTTCTTCATTCATGACAAGTTCACACAACTTTCACCCTATAATTAAATCAAATCTTCATTGATCATGCATAGTTCTTGGTGTAAATCGAATTACAAAAATGAACATACCCCCCCAAACTTTTTCTTTGCAAAGCAAATAAAAGTTTGGAAAAATAGTGTTGAAAAGAGATTTTTCACCAAAAACTTGCCATGATTTTCAATTGCAAACAATATTCAACCAATCATAACATATCTCAAGACCAATCAACAAAATCATTTCAACCAACAATCAATAATGTCAACAACTACCATGTATATATATTAAACACAAGTCAAGAATTATATGTCAAACCACTATTCATCAATGACAAGTGTTCAAATTCATCACAACTCAAGTACAATATATCACAAGAAAATTTCCCTACCCCCCCAAACTTAGATATTGCAAAGCAATATTAAGTTTGGGACGGGGTGTACCTCATGATGGCTATCAACTCCAATCTTCTTTACTACTCAAAACTTTTATCCACGACGTAGGACCTCCACCACATGGGTATTTTGACCTACCAAAAGAGCTCTTCACAAAAAGAACATCAACTACTCACACTTATTCAAACAAAACGAAATAAACCAAAAAGAATAAAGCAAGTAAAAATGGGTTGCCTCCCATTTAGCGCTAGGTTTAACGTCCTATGCCGGACGGAACTCCTTTAGTTCAAGGATCACGAAGCCCAATCACATGTACTACCCCCTTGTTGGGAAGAGAATAGTAATGTTTCACACGGTGCCCATTCACCTTGAATTCCTCGCCTTGCTCATTCACGAGATCAAGAAAACCCGTGGGATATACCCTAGTAACATGAAATGGCCCAAACCACTTGGAATTTAATTTCCCGGGGAAGACACTTAACCTTGAATTGTAAAGGAGGACCTCATCACCCACTTCGAAGATTTTCATGGACAACCGGGCATCATGCCATCTCTTAGTCTTCTCACGAAACAATTGTGAGCTTACATATGCATCCTCACGAAACTCTTCAAGTTCATGCAATTGAAGCACCCTTTTCTCCCCACACAAATCGCTATCCAAATTCACTTTTCTTAAAGCCCAAAGTGCTTGGTGTTCCACTTCAACGGGAAGGTGACATGCCTTCCCAAAAACTAATTGGTAAGGCGACATACCAAGTGGAGTCTTATATGCCGTCCTATACGCCCAAAGTGCATCCGGAAGCTTGCTAGACCAATCTTTTCGGCTCGTATTAACCATCCTTTCCAAGATTTTCTTGATGTGTCTATTCGAAACTTCGGCTAACCCATTAGTTTGGGGATGATATGGAGTTGCTACTTTATGTGTGACACCATACTTTGCAAGTAGCTTTTCCATCAATTTGTTCACGAAGTGGCTCCCCCCATCACTAATTAGAGCTCTTGGAACACCAAATCTAGTGAAGATCCCCTTCAAAAAATTCATGACGGTGTTCGCATCGTTGGCCTTCGTAGCAATGACCTCTATCCATTTTGACACATAATCCACTCCAAGTAGAATATACGTGTAACCATTTGAAGATGGAAATGGTCCCATGAAATCTATCCCCCAAACATCAAATAATTCGACTTCCACAATGTTTGTCAACGACATCTCATTTTTCTTAGAAATCCCTCCACTCCGTTGGCACTTGTCACATCTCATCACAAACTCCTTACAACTCCGGAACACCCATGGCCAATAAAATCCGGATTGGAGCACCTTCAAAGCCGTCTTCTCACCCCCATAATGTCCTCCACATGGAGATGAGTGGCAATGGGTCATGATGTTTTCCCATTCTTCCTTTGGGACACATTTTCGGATGATTGAATCAACTCCCCTCTTCAAGACAAAAGGGTCATCCCAAATGTAACTCTCCACATCCTTCAAAAACTTCCTCTTCTCATAAGTGTTAGCACCAAATGGCATGCTTCCACTTGCTAAGTAGTTAGCTATATCCGCATACCAAGGTGCCTCATCATGAATTTTTCCCACAAATGATCCTTGGACACGGAACAAACGCTCATCCGGGAACTCTTCTCTCACATCTCCAAAATCTTCTTTGAACTCTTTACCCCTCTCAATCCGGGACAAATGGTCGGCTATAACATTGTCACTCCCCTTCTTATCCTTGATCTCAATGTCAAATTCTTGAAGAAGTAGGATCCATCGGATTAGTCTTGGTTTTGCATCCTTCTTTCCCATGAGATAACGGATAGCGGCGTGGTCCGTGTAAACGATAGTTTTCGCACCTACTAGGTAGGGTCGAAACTTATCGAAAGCGTACACCACCGCTAGAAGTTCCTTTTCCGTAGTGGTGTAATTCAATTGAGCCCCATTGAATGTTTTGGATGCATAGTATATAGCCCGGAAAATCTTCTCCCTTACTTGGCCAAGAACTACCCCCATTGCCACGTCACTAACATCACACATCAATGTAAACGGTTCCTTCCAATCCGGTGCTACTAAGATGGGAGTGTTGATCAACGCTTCCTTCAAGGCACTAAAAGCATTTAAACAAGCATCATCAAAAACATAAGGAACATCTTTCTCAAGTAAGTGTGAAAGGGGCTTAGATAAATTAGAGAAATTTTTAATGAACCGTCTATAAAAGCCGGCGTGTCCCAAAAATGAACGAATTCCTCTCTCGTTTGATGGAGGAGGAAGCTTCTCTATTGCCACTATCTTTGCCCGATCAACCTGCAAACCTTGAGAAGATATATGATGACCAAGTACCACCCCTCCTTGACCATGAAATGGCACTTTTCCCAATTAAGGACAAGGTTGGTATCTTGGCATCGTTTAAGCACTAACTCCAAATGTTCCAAACATGTGTCAAATGAGGTACCAAAAACAGAAAAATCATCCATGAACACTTCCATTACCTTCTCAATTAAATCATGAAAAATCGACATCATGCACCTTTGGAATGTTGCCGGTGCATTACATAACCCAAAGGGCATGCGTCTCCAAGCAAACGTTCCATAGGAACATGTGAAGGTGGTCTTCTCTTGGTCCTCGGGAGCAATCATTATTTGATTGTACCCGGAATAACCATCGAGGAAACAATAGTAAGCAAATCCACCAAGCCTATCAAGCATTTGATCCATAAAGGGGAGGGGAAAGTGATCCTTACATGTAGCCTTATTTAACTCCCTATAATCTACACATACTCTCCACCCGGTTGCTACCCTTGTAGCTATTACCTCATTTTGATCGGTTTTTATGACCATCATACCCCCTTTTTAGAAACGACATGCAATGGTGAAACCCATGGACTATCACTTATGGGAAAAATCATACCCTAGTCTAAGAATTTGATAACCTCTTTCCTAATGACTTCTTGCAATATAGGATTTACACGTCTTTGAGGTTGGACTATAGGTTTAACATCACTCTCGGTCCTAATCCCATGCATGCATATACATGGATTAATACCCTTCAAATCATCAATGGTCCAACCTAAGGCTTTCTTATTCCTAGCAAACACAACCAACAATTTTTCCAACTCAACATCATTCAACAAAGAGGAAACGATAACGGGGTACCTCATTTCGTTATCCAAGTAAGCATACTTGAGGTGCTCCGGTAATGGCTTCATCTTTTCCTTCTTTTCTTCCGGGCCTTGTCCTCCTTCAACGGGGATATGAAGTGGTAGTATTGGAGGTCTCCTTTTCATCTCCATTGCATCAACTTCTTCTCTTGATTCCCTACAAGAACTTGGCGACACATCATTAGAGACAATCAAAGAATCACATAGAAATGAAGAAATAAAGTGAGTTAAAGAAGTGTTAGAAAAATCTTCCCATTCATCTTGCACAATGTTGTCAACAACATCTAAGAAATTGCAAGACTCCACTTCTCCAAGCTCTTTCAAAGACTTGTAAATTGAAAATGTGATTTCTTCATGATTGAAACTCAATTTCAATTCCCCTTTCTTCACATTGATCATTGCCTCCCCCGTTGCAAGGAAAGGTCTTCCCAAGATTAAAGGAACGTGCTCATCTTCCGCCATGTCAAGAATGACGAAGTCCACGGGAAATATAAATCGGTCCACTTTCACCAACACATCCTCAACGATCCCTTTTGGTGTCTTCACCGATCGGTCGGCTAGATGCAAGGTCATGGTCGTTGGTAACAACTCCCCCATATCCAACCTCTTGTAAATCGAATAGGGCATGAGGTTGATGCTTGCCCCAAGGTCACATAACACCCATATTGCTTCACTACCGCCGATTTCACAAGGAATAGTAAAACTCCCCGGATCTTCCAACTTTTTGGGTAGGCTTCTTTGTAGTAGAGCACTACATTCCTCCGAAAGGTTGATTGCTTGATGACTCCCAAGCTTCTTCTTGTTAGCAATCAAATCCTTGAGAAACTTGTTGGGAATAAAATGAGTTATGTTTTGATTGAATACCAAAACCCCCTGAGACATGCCTAAGTCATGATTGAATATGTTCTAGAAATGTTAGAACATATAGTATAAAGGTTAGATGAGGAGCTAATATGTTAGGTAGCTCTTAGATGATTAGATGCACAAATTGAGGGGGAACACATGCTTAGAAGTTTATTTAAATCAAGTCCCCTCAAGGCTCAAACTCTGGATACAACACTAAGTCTTTTGAGACTAACTATACTGATCAGGAGAGTTGTCCAGAGGAGTTGTCTCAGTAGAGGAAGTCAAGATCAAGTGCTCTGAAAGTTGAGGTCAACTATGCTGAAGACAAACACACCCTAAAGAATTGCAAATCAACATGCTAAGATCACCTTGAAGTGAAGCAAAGGGTATGAGCCAAGTCATCTGAAGAAGAGCAAGCCAACCTTGCTGATAGTGATAAGGAGAGTTGTCCAAATGATGAGGAATGTTGTCCTATCAATGGAACAACCTTCATAAGACATGTCCATATTCTTACAAGAGAATCTGAATGTCAGATATTGGGAAGAGTGCTGAAGAATGAAGACAAAGCTCTTACAGCCGTTTATTTCCCAAATGAGGACATGTCACTATCAAGATTCTGTCTTCAAAGTTGAAGAACTAAAAGAAGACATTTATGGACAATGGAGGCTGCCTCTCCAACGGGCAAATCCTTCATTTGTCTATAAATACAGAAGTGTGAAGACCATTTGAAAGTATCCAACTAGCATCCAACTTCAACCTCAACCAAGCACATCTAACCTCAAGTTCTTACAAACTAGAGTGCTTTCAAAGCTTTCAAAGACTATCTTAGTCTTCATACACTTCTTCTAAGCTGAATTACATTGAATATTCATACACAAGCTTAGAGAGATATCCTATCCTTATACACTGATCTTCATTGTAAAGGATATCTCATTAGTTGGAACCTTACTTCAATCCTCATATATTTCAAGAGTGAAAGTGAGAAGGTTGTAGTAGTAGAAGTGGTAGGAGCTGACTGTTGAGAGAAGAACAGTTCAGTTCTGAGTTGAGAAGAGGGTACTAGGACTCTAGACATCCTAGGGATCAATTCACCAAGAGTGGTGTTCTTGATCAAGTGCACCTTGGCACTATAAAACAAGTTAATTCCAAGAGTGAAGGAATTATCCTGTTAAATCAGGGAAAGTGGATGTAGGAGCTTGAGTCTCTGAACCACTATAAACTCTTGTGTTGATTTACTTTCAAGTACTTTCATACACTCAACACTACACACAAAACTGATCTTTCAAAGGATAAACATTCAAAGACTGTGCAAAACTGATTTGGACAAGTTCCCTGAAACTGGACTGTATTGAATTGACCAAGTGATTTCAGAATCTAAAGGAGTTTAAACTAAAAGGGCCAACCATTATTCCGCACATATAGCTCCCCTAGATAGTTATTCAACTAAGTACTCAATAGTACTTAGTAGTCTGATTATCTTAGAAGAGTTAATCATCTTCAGCAGAGTTGTCCAAGACAACCTTGCTGAGCTCTGGTTTGATCAAGTTAGAAAAGAATTTGAATACAAGTGTATTCCCCCCCATACACTTGTTATATACTCCTTTCAGGACCAACAAGTGGTATCAGAGCAGGGGTTCAAAGACCACTGCTTCTGAAAAGCCATCTTGGTTTTCAAAATCACATATTTAGTGTGGTCACTGAACTGATCTTTCTGAAATCCTAATTGTATATTGACTGACTGTTTGTTCTTGAGTTATGGCCAACAACAATGCTGCTGTTCCACCTCCTACTGTCCAAGGATTGGACAACATGGCCACAAATCCAGTCAACCACATTTCACATCACCAACTGCCCATGTTCTCAATTGATAATTATGATTTCTGGAAAATCAGGATGAGGGCTCATCTTGCATCTCTACACACTGACATGCTGAGAGTGATCACAAGAGGTCCTTTTGTGTTCACATTTGCCAATCCCAAAGTCACTGAGGCTCAAAAGGCAGACCCAAGAGAGGTGCTTCCAAAAGATGAAGATGACTTTACCACTGATGAGAAGAGGAAAGATAACTTGAATTATCTTGCCATGAACACCCTCTACCAAACAATTCCAGATGCAATTATGGGTAGAGTCTACCACTGCACAACAGCCAAAGAAATTTGGGATACTCTTGCAGAAATGTGTGAGGGTACTGAAAAGATCAAGGAGAATAAACTCCAAGTTGCTGTGCAGAAATTTGAACAGTTTGCAATGGAGTCTGAGGAGTCCATTGATAAATTTGCTGGTAGATTCACTGATGTGATGAATGAAATCAACTCACTGGGCAAGGTCTACACCAAGAGAGAAGTTGGATTGAAGATCTTGAGAAGTCTCACTCAGAAGTGGGATGTCTATGCTGTAATGATGCAAAACACCAAAGATCTTTCCACCATGCCCATGCAACAAATCTTCTCTGAACTCAAAGCCTATGAGTTCGACCTCAATAGAAGAAAGCCTATTGAGGAACCTTCAAATACAACCAAGGGAGTGGCATTCAAAGCCAAAACTGCTGAACCAGAGATGCAGTCCACTCCAAGATCATCAAAGTCAGTCTCAAAGACTGAGATGAAGGAAGAACTAGCCTTGATGGCTAGAAGGTTTGAAAAGTTAAACTCAAGGTTTGGTAGATACAAGAAGTTCTACCAGGACAACAAATTCAGGAGATACAACTCTCCTGAAGCACAGGCTGAAGTCAAAAAGCCTGAAGAGAAAAGATCAGAGGACAAGTACTCTGATAGGAGAAGGTCAAGTAGAGCTGAACCTTCATCATAAAAAAGAAGAGAAGAATCAAAGAAAGAAGATGATGAAGATCTGTGCTATAACTGTAAAAAGAAAGGGCACTTCCAGTATGATTGCCCTGAATTAAGCTCTAAGGAGAGAAGAGAGAGGCAGGCCAAAAGAGACAGAAAGTTCACCAATAGAAAGGCCATGATGGCTGGTGAAGAATCTGATAGTGCTGAAAGCTTCAACTCTTCAGATGGACTATTCTCCAACAGTGATGATGATGATGATGTCTGCAACATGGCTCTTGAGGATGATGAGGTATCCTCTACTTCTAGTTCACCATCATTCATCTCACAAAACAATAGTGAGATCAACTTGAAGCTTTCCCTTGGAAAGTTAATGGAAGATTTCACTATGCTACAAGAATTTCATGATAACTGTGTGAGAGAAAATGAAAGATTGGCTATTGAACTTGCCAAAAACTCTGAGACAGTTGTTGATGTCAAGTCTACTGAGTTGTATCAACAAGTCTTGAGAGAGCTTGAGGAAGCAAATCTCAGGATAGTTGACCAACAAAAGGAGATTGATGATCAACTTCTCTCTCAGAAGAGAAAAGATTTTGAACTTAAAATTCTCAATGCCAAGTTTGAAAACCTCTCACATGAATATGATATTCTTAAAGCAAGTGAAGAGAGCCTGAAATTAAAGATGTCTGCTCTGAAGAAATCCTCTAGAGCAATAGAGGAAATTCAGAGTTATCAAAGACCTATGGCTCAAAGAAGTGGATTAGGTTTTGATCCATTTGAATCTTCACCTTGTCTTAGTGTTGCTTCTGTGAGTAACACTAAGAGAATCTTTGTTAAGTCAGTGGCACAGACTGAAAATGAAATAATTCAGCCACTGAACAAAGGAAAGGGCAAAATGGATGTTATGCCTACTCAAGTGCTTCAGGAGATTAGGCCAAAACCTAAGGAAATGGCCAAAGCTCCTGAACACAAGAGGAATATTGGTCAGCAGAGTAGACCCAATGGTAGGGCAACTCTACTGAACAATGTTCAGAGGAAGTATCCAAGGTATAATCAGCCTAGGCCAACTCTTCTGAGAAAGCCTCAGCTGAATAGACCTAGGGACAACTTTCCTCAAAGGCAGAATAAAATGAGACAACCAAAACCTTTCATACCAAAGGGTAATGGTCATAAGAAAGCCTTTCCTCAAAGATTCCCTCAAGCTGCACAAAGAACTCAAAAGTTTAGGAGACTTGACAACTCTCCTGAAACTTATAGAGTTAACACATTCACACACACTTTCCCAAAGGCATTTAAGGGAAAGACAGTGTATTTAGATGCTAAAGGAAGACAACTTAGCCACCTTGAATCAATCAGGGTTATTAGGCAAGTTTGGGTTCCTAAAGGTACAACTAACCTCTCAGGACCCAAAACTCAAAGGGTACCTAAACCTATCTAATTGCAGGTACCATTGGGCCACAAGATGAGGAGCATAAGCAAAAAGACAGCATGGTACCTTGACAGTGGATGCTCAAGGCACATGAATGGAAACAAGGAACTCCTCACTGATTTCATTGAAAAAGAAGGCCCTAATGTCACATTTGGAGACAGCTCACAAGCATCAACAAAAGGTTATGGTACTTCGATGATTGGTAACATCAAAGTATCCAATGTATCTTATGTAGCTGGTCTCAAATATAATCTCCTAAGTATCAGTCAATTCTGTGATAAAGACTTCAATGTTGAGTTTTCCAGTGATAAATGCTTGATCAAAGATAAGACTCAACAAATTCTATTGACTGGAACTAGGAAAGGAAATGTGTATTTTGCAGACTGGGACAAGTCTACTGATGCTGCATGCTTCATTGCTAAGAGTTCTAGTAAACAAAGTTGGCTGTGGCATAAAAGATTAAACCACTTGAACTTCAAAACAATGAACAAAATTGCTAGAAATGCATTAGTCAAAGGACTACCTAATGAGGTTTTCATTAAAGAGCATGTTTGCAAACCATGCCAAGAAGGAAAACAGATCAAAGCCTCATTTAAAGGAAAACCAGTCATTTCCACTGAAAGGGTACTTGAACTTTTACATATGGATCTTTTTGGACCAATTACCCCTGTAAGCATAAATGGTAGAAAATACACATTGGTAGTAGTAGATGACTTCTCTCGGTTCACATGGGTAGTATTTCTCCTTAATAAGAAGGAAACTCAAGTCAAACTGCCTGAACTTCTAAAGAGATTGTCAAATGAGAAAAGCCTTAGCATTATCAAGATAAGATCTGATAAAGGCACTGAGTTCATTAACTCATACATCAATGAGTATTGTACATCTAATGGAATAGCTCATGAAACCTCAACAGCTAGAACTCCTCAACAGAATGGAGTTGCAGAGAGAAGAAATAGAACTTTAAAAGAAGCTGCTAGAACCTTAATTGCTGATTCAAATTTGCCTAAGAGGTTTTGGGCTGAAGCCATAAACACTGCATGCCATACTCAAAATAGATGTTTGATCACTAAAGGGCAAGGCAAAACCCCTTATGAACTCTGGAAAGGAAGATTGCCTAAAGTGTCTTACTTTCACATTTTTGGTTGCAAGTGTTTCATTCACAATAATGGGAAAGAACAATTGAAAGCCTTTGATAGCAAAGCTGATGAGGGAGTATTCCTTGGATACTCTCAAATCAGTAGAGCCTTCAGAGTCTTCAACAAGAAAACCCTTATTGTAGAGGAAACACCTCATGTTGTATTTGATGAATCTATTCATGAGTTCAGGAATGAGAACTTGGAATAAGAAGAAATCACACAGAGGACAACCAGACTAAGTCTAAAAGACAAAGGCACTGAGCTTATAGATGTTGTCCAAACCAATCTACCTGAAAACTCTATGTTGGACAACCATCCTGAAGGCAACCCTCCTGAGGCAAATCCCACTGAAGGAAATAGTGAACTGAATGATCCAATCCCAGTTCACATTCAAGTAACAACTACCAATGAAGAAGCAGTTCCTGCTGAGGTAGTTAATGGGTCAAATAATCAAGGAGGAAATCAAAATGTTGAAAATACCAATGTCACTGACATTGAGGACAACACCCCTGATTATGATCCTGAATTAGATCCTGCATTCAATTATCCTGAATTCTATGATCAAATTGACTCAACTTCAGTAGAGGACAACTCTACTGAAGAGATCAGAAAAAGAAGGACTTGGTTGTCTGACCATCCTACTGATCAAATACATGGTGACCCAAGTATTGGAGTCAAAACAAGAAGATTTCATGGTGAAAGTGCTCTTTTCTGTTGTTTCTTGTCAGAACAAGAACCAAGTGATATTGAGGAGGCACTTCAAGATGCCAATTGGATCACAGCCATGCAGGAAGAACTGAATCAATTCACCAGAAATGAAGTATAGGAGCTGGTGGATAGGCCTTCACATCAAGATGTTATTGGAACAAAGTGGGTGTTCAAGAACAAGAAGAATGAAAATGATGTGATTGTCAGAAACAAAGCAAGACTTGTGGCAAAAGGCTACTGCCAACATGAAGGCATTGACTATGATGAGACATTTGCACCTGTGGCAAGGCTAGAAGCAATAAGGCTCTTTCTAGCCTATGCAGCCCACAAGAGGTTCAAAGTGTACCAAATGGATGTCAAGAGTGCCTTTCTGAATGGAGTCTTGAAGAAAGAAGTCTATGTAGAGCAACCACCAGGTTTTGAAGTTGGAAACCAAGTTTACAGACTCAAGAAAGCTCTTTATGGACTCAAGCAAGCCCCTAGGGCTTGGTATGATACACTGTCACAATTCCTCTTGGATCATGGATTCACCAAGGGAACTGTGGACAAAACTCTTTTCAGAATCTCTGAAGGAGAGGACATCTTGCTTGTCCAAATTTATGTGGATGACATAATATTTGGATCCCCCAATGAGAAGCTATGTGAGAAGTTCTCCAAGCTAATGCAAAGAAAGTTTGAGATGTCCATGATGGGACTGATGAACTTCTTTCTGGGTCTTCAAGTCAAGCAATCAAAAGAAGGAATCTTCATCAACCAAGCTAAGTACACCAGAGAAATGATCAAGAAGTTTGGATGTACAACTAGCAAGCCAGTAAGGATCCCAATGAACACAAACTGGAAGATGGATCCTGATGAGAGTGGTATTCCAACCAACTCTACTGAGTATAGAGGAATAATTGGTTCACTCCTCTATCTCACTGCCAGCAGACCTGACATCACCTTTGCAGTAGGTGTTTGTGCAAGGTTTCAAGCAAATCCTAAGAAAATCCATCTTGAGGCTGCAAAGAGGATCTTGAGATATCTCAAAGGCACTGAAAATCTAGGCCTTTGGTATCCTGCTGATGACAACATTGAGTTAACTGGCTACTCAGATGCTGATTATGGAGGATGCAGAATTGACAGAAAGTCCACTTCAGGGACTTGTCAATTCTTAGGCAACAAGCTCATATCTTGGTTCTCTAAGAAGCAAAACACAGTGGCTACTTCCACTACTGAGGCTGAATATGTTGCTGCTGGAAGTTGTTGTGCCCAGATCCTATGGTTGAGACAACAACTAAGAGATTACAGAGTCAACTCCACTGAAGTGCCCATATTTTGTGATAACAATAGTGCCATTGCTATTTCACAAAATCCTGTCTTGCATACAAGATGCAAACATGTGGACATCAAGCATCACTTCATTAGAGATCATGTGGAGAAGAAGGATATAAAGTTGGTCAAGATCCACACAGATCATCGAAAAGCTGATATACTAACTAAGCCACTTGCAGAGGCAAGGTTTCTGGAGCTATCAGCAGAGTTGGGTTTACTTGATCCAGGGAAGTTGGACAAGTAAAACTCATTGAAGTTAATGGGAGTAAAAGAGCTGAATTGATATTCAGTAGACTTGGACAAATCTACTGAAGTGCAGAAGAGATGATCATAACTACTCAGGACACTTGTCCATTGACATTCAGGACTCTTGTCCACATCTCTTCAGGACACTTGTCCTTGTAGGGTCAGATAAGTTGTCCTAGTTATCAAACCTATTCTCTTGGTTTGATAAGCACCTATTTTGGGTAATCATTGTCTACCTTGATACCTGTCCCAACTACAGATATCATTTCTGTGGGATTTAATTTGTCCCCCACCCAAAAGGTCACTTTCCATGCATTAAATGCCAAGATTTAACTCTTGTTTGCATTACACCTTTTCAAACCATGATCTATCTCGAAAACTCCCCAACCATTAACTAATATTAAATACCTTCCACGTTTTGAATAAAACCAACAAGTCACTGTTACATTGGTTTTTAACCATTGGATCAAAACTGGCCAACTCCCCTGAAATTCATCCTGGCCGTCCAAGTGTATGTTTCCATTTTTGACAACCGTTGAAAATACACAAAACTCACCAACTCATTGACAAACATTCTTTTTAGAATATCCCCAAGTCTTAAGATCCCCCACAAACACTTCTTCCCCAAGTATTCGAACCCTAGCTCACTTTTCTTCAAACTCTCTCAACACTCTTTCAAATTCATCTCTGGAATTTTCAATGGCTCCCAAAGTTAGACCAGAGATGATCATAGATTTTTCCAACAAGGCTCTTGACCTTGATTTTGGTTATTTGAGCAACAAGAACAACCTTCACTTTGAGCCAATAATGTCATTTACAAGTGAAGATCCTGAAATCACTCCAACCCTGAGATGGTTGAGAAGAGCAGGCCTTCAGAAATTCATGGAGGAAAGGCCAAGCTCTTGTTTGGACAACTACATGGCTGAGTTCTTTGCCTTTCTCAAATGGAGAGGCAAACCAGAAGATGGTGAGATTTCCACCAGATTGTCCTATGTTGCTGAAGAAGATGAAGAAGAGAGATTTCATAGAGTGAAATTCTCTTCAGAAGATCTTGAAGGAGCTTTTGGATTGCCTTCAGAAGGAAGGAATCCAGAATCTTATGGTGCTGGCCATGAAGATAACATAGCACAAGAATGGCTATTAGTGCCAGGCCCTCTATCTTCAACACAAAACAAGAAGACTCTCAAACCTAAATTTCTCAATCTATTTGAGGTAATCACTAAGAGTCTCATGAGCAACACTGGAAGCTTGGAGCAGGTCAGCCATCCTAGAATCAGAATCATGGCTGCAGTCATTGATGCCAGTGACAAGGGTATCAAGTTTGATTGGAGGACCTTCATTATTTCTGAAATGATGAAGGAAAAGGCCAAGTTTAAAGTGAGAGCTCATAACAAGGTTGTGCTAGAAGGGAAACTCAAGTATTGCACCAGGGCAAGCTTGTTGATTGAGAGATTTTCCCATTATTCCCAAATGCAAACCTTTGCCAAGCCTCTCCCAGCTCAAAAGATTCTGTTCAGAAAGCTCAGCAAGAAAACTGAGCAAAGGAGGATGATAGTGGCCAAACCTGCTGAAGAAAAGGTGGAGGAGAAACCTAAAATGAAGAAGAGGACAAAAGCAAGAGTGGTGAAAACAAGGAAAATGTCTCAGATCATCTCAGAAGAGAATTCAGATGCTTCAACTGAGATTGAAGAAGTTGCTAGAGAAGGTGTACAAGTGCCCTCTGATCATTCAGAAGAATTAAGGCAGAAGTACAATGAGACTAGACAAAAGTCTAGGGGTGATAAGAGGATCAGGGAGGTTGTCCCTGAAAAGGATGGTGAAGGAAGTGGGAGCAGTAGGGCTAGCAAGAGAAGGGCCAAGCCTACTGACAAAGTGTTGGAGCTCCAAGAAGAAAGGTCTCTACAACTTGCTCTTAGAGAGAGCAGAGCTGAAAGCAGGACCAAATCAAAGTCAAGGACCAACTCATCTAGTTCTGGAACTCCAGAATCCAAGGTCCCTGAAGGTCAACCAATAGAGGCCAACATCCCTGAAATTCAGAACCCTGAGCCCAACTCCCCTGAAACCCATATAACTCCAACCAACCAACCTATAACCCCCATCAATCTTACAAAGAGATACTCTCCTGAAGGGAATGTGCAAAGAAGTGGGATAGATGTGCTAGCAGATATAGCAGTAGATGAGACAAGACTACATTCTCCCCTTGACTCATCTATGCTCAATTACTCAAAGCAATTAGAAGCTGCACTTTTTGAGCCAACCCCCTTGAGTAAAGCCCCTTCAGATCCATTGCTCTTTAAAGCAACTGAAGCACCTTCTACTGCACCCAACTCTTCTGAAGCCAACATTCCTGAACTAAACCTTCCTGAAGCCACTTTAGGAGAACCCAGAGCCAAATCCCCTATAACCCAAAGTCCCCATTCAAGTGGAGATGAGGAGGAGTATACTTATGAGAGTATGCTCAGAGGAGGAGCCATGGCTACTGTGGACAGTTTGTATCCACAACTTGCTGAATTTCCAAGAATTCAGAGGACTTTTCATGATCTAAGGATGCTTGTTGATGTAAAAGATAAGTCTATGATGGAGATATCACAAGTCATCCAAGATAAGGGAGCAAACTGGTGGCAAGTTGAGGAGAACAGATTGCTACACTTTGCTGGAGTCTCAAAGACAAGATTTCTCATTGATGAGGAAATCTTTGCAAAGCTGGTAGCTGATAAGATTAAGGAGGAGAAGGAAAGAAAAGCTAAGGGAATCAAACACCCTGATAGTAGCTCCAATGATGATGATTCCCCCAATGATCCCTCAAACCCCTCAAAACCCAACCCTCCTGAAACCCCTCAAGCTAATATCCCTAAGCCTTCTGTATCTGAAAGACTTTCCAACCCTCCTAAGACCTATCATAGGAAAGGCTCTGTCAATTCAGAGGTGTTGACCAAGGATGGTAACACAACCAATGACACATCTGCCAATGAAGGTTCTTCTGAACTCAAGGCACAGCCTAAAGATGTGGAGGTTCCTGTTTTAGAGGCTGGTTTGGTTAAGGCCTATTCAGTGTCAGATGAGTTGGACACTGATCAGCCCTTAATCATTCAGGATGACTCAGTGGCTGCTGATATAAGCATTGTGATCTCCCCACAACTGCCATCTTTGAACCTTGTTGAAGGTGGAGATGCTGCAGGTCTAGGTGAAGGAGTTGAAAAGGAGATGATAGTGGAAAAACCAGAGGGAGAAGTAGATGATAGAGAGGTTGTGATCACTAGAATAGTGAGTGTACCACCAAATGAGGGTGATATAAGTGAGGAAGGGCAGGCTATTCTTGAAGTCAAATCTGAACTTCAAGAATCCCTTGATGAGAGGAGGCCTGTTCCTTTAAGTGAGGAAATCATTGTTGAAGGGAAAAAAGAAATAGTTGAAAATGAGGAGAAGACTGCTGATGTATCAGAGTCTTATGAAAAAGAATTGGAGGGAGACAAGTGTGTTTTTACTGATGCTTTTGATTTGTCTGATATTACAGGTATAACCTTTGATCAAATCTTTGCAGATGAACTCTTAACAGATGCACCCATCCAAGTTGATAATGGATCAGCACAAGCCTTGCTTGGGATGCAATCAGAGAAGTTGGATTCCTTGGCTCACCAGGTACAATCAGCTCATGCAGAAACTTCTGGAGCCTTGGATGAGCATGGAAGAACTTTGGCATCTGTGGAAATGAGGCTAACTGGCTCAGAGGATGTGGTGTTACCTACCTTGGAGGCAAGGATCAGTGGAGTTGAGACTGGTTTGCAAACCATCTCCACTGAAGTTATCAAAGCCAAAAACACTATGAGGTCAGTTTCAAAGGAGGTTAAGAAAGAGCAATCTTTGCTAAGAATCAACCACAATAGGAATGTGAAGACATTAAGGTCAGTGGTAAAGAGAGCTCTTGGAAGAAAGACTGCACTGCAAAGACAAAGAGTTGAAGAGCAAAGGCTAGCTATGGTGAAAGCAGCCTCAGAAAAGTTTTCCCAAGAGGTATTGGCCAACATTGCTGAAGGTGCAGTGGCCAACCTCACTGAGCTTCTTAAAGCCCAATTGGATGCATCTCTTAAATCAACCATGGAGGAGGTTGTCCAACAGAAAATGAAGCCTGTTCTAGCCTTTCTTAGCTTGAGCAGTGACAGGATGCAGAATATACATGATGAAAATGTATATTTGTTGGAAGAAATGAAATCCCTAAATCAGACACAATCCCTAATGGCCACAACAATGAGTGAGCTAAAACCCCAATGTTTTGATGCTGCCAAAAAGGGGGAAAGGGAAAGAGCAAGGGCAAAAGGTGCCTTAGTGATTGGAAGCCCAGTTAAGGGTAAGGACAAAGCCCCTGAAGGAAAGGGAAAAGAGCCAGCAGTAATGAACTTGGAAGAATTGGATGAAGAGGAGCAGTTGGCACTTGCATTGAAGAATTCTATGGCCTCAGCTCAAGAGGAAAGAGTAAGGTTACAACAAAGACCAGGTGGTGAGGTATCTGGTTTGGACAAGGATTCTGAAGGTGTCCAAACTAGAGGAAAGATCAAGAAGGCCCAAGGAAAGAAGAGACAAGTTGAGAAATTCACTGACTTTCCCAATAGCCTTGATCTTCCACCTGAATTCAGAGTTGTTGATGATGAGCCTATCTCAAAGAAGGCCAAAACTGCTGAAGAGCCCAAGAATGCTGAAATATCCAAGTTTGCTGAAAAAGACAAGTCTACTGAGACTAAGTCCACTGAAAGTACCAAAGCCTCTGAAGATGTTGAGGAATTATATGAAGAAGGCTTTGGACCTGGACCAAAGAAGACAAAGATTGTGGTACTCAATGATCCATCAAAGCTGTTTCATGAAGGGTATGGCAAAGACCCTGAAACACAACAGAAACTGGCTATGATGAGAGCCCAAGAGAAAATGGACTTGATGGAAGAGGCCAACAGAGCAAGAAACAAGAGAAGAGCAGACTTCCAGAAGCCAAGAAGGAAGAGAGCAACTTACAACAAGATGAAGCCACAACTATTGATTCCAATGGACACCAAATATCCTCACTTGGATAAATGGGTACCAGTTCAGCTGAATGACTTATGGGAGGAAGCCAAAAGGGAGTATGTCTATGATCAATATGTCATTGACAGATGGAATGGAAGAGATGCCAACTCCACTTTTGCTGAGTTCATGATAGAATACTACAAAGAACTCTATCAACAATTGCTTGCAGCTGCTGATATTGCAAGAATTGAACTCACAGCTCCTAAGCCAATCATATACATGCCTCCAAAGCTTGAAGGATGGATTGACCAAGCAAGAATTCTGAGAGAATTCACAGAGATCCTTAAGCTAAACAAGATGGTTCTTGGTCCTAAGGGAACAAACCAAGAAGCCATGGCATTGAAAAGAAGAGTGTGGGCACAGTATGGAATGCTGCCACCTCCTGAGGATGATCTTTGAAATGGCTAAGTCTTCTGACCTTTCTTGATTGATCAACTATGCTGAAATATGGTCAAGATTGCTGATGTGGTGTGCTAACCTGTTTGCTCTGATTTGATATGGATTGCTCTGATACAAGCTCTGTGCTCTGATGTTGAAAATCTTGTATATGTCTTGAAGTGTTAGTATTTGTTCTGATACAAGATTGGTGCTCTGATACAAGTTTATGCTCTGATACTGAAAAATCTTGTATATGTGTTGAACTGTTAGAATGAAATACTCTGATGTATTTAGTGTTGTTGATTCATGCTCTGATATGTTAAATTCAACTATCAACATGCTTGTAATGATTTTTGAATGAATGATAGTTGAACTTATTTTGAATCAAGAAACACTCATCTCTCTATGCCTATCTATGAAACCTATGTGCAACATGAATGGTGAATACACTAACACATTGCTTTTCAGGATAACTGACCTTAGTCATGTCTTATGAAGATTAATGTAATAGGTGTAGCTAAGTCACTTTTGCACAAGCTGTATAGGTTTTGGCATCATCAAAAAGGGGGAAATTGTTGGGAATAAAATGAGTTATGTTTTGATTGAATACCAAAACCCCCTGAGACATGCCTAAGTCATGATTGAATATGTTCTAGAAATGTTAGAACATATAGTATAAAGGTTAGATGAGGAGCTAATATGTTAGGTAGCTCTTAGATGATTAGATGCACAAATTGAGGGGGAACACATGCTTAGAAGTTTATTTAAATCAAGTCCCCTCAAGGCTCAAACTCTGGATACAACACTAAGTCTTTTGAGACTAACTATACTGATCAGGAGAGTTGTCCAGAGGAGTTGTCTCAGTAGAGGAAGTCAAGATCAAGTGCTCTGAAAGTTGAGGTCAACTATGCTGAAGACAAACACACCCTAAAGAATTGCAAATCAACATGCTAAGATCACCTTGAAGTGAAGCAAAGGGTATGAGCCAAGTCATCTGAAGAAGAGCAAGCCAACCTTGCTGATAAGCAAGACTGCTGATAGTGATAAGGAGAGTTGTCCAAATGATGAGGAATGTTGTCCTATCAATGGAACAACCTTCATAAGACATGTCCATATTCTTACAAGAGAATCTGAATGTCAGATATTGGGAAGAGTGCTGAAGAATGAAGACAAAGCTCTTACAGCCGTTTATTTCCCAAATGAGGACATGTCACTATCAAGATTCTGTCTTCAAAGTTGAAGAACTAAAAGAAGACATTTATGGACAATGGAGGCTGCCTCTCCAACGGGCAAATCCTTCATTTGTCTATAAATACAGAAGTGTGAAGACCATTTGAAAGTATCCAACTAGCATCCAACTTCAACCTCAACCAAGCACATCTAACCTCAAGTTCTTACAAACTAGAGTGCTTTCAAAGCTTTCAAAGACTATCTTAGTCTTCATACACTTCTTCTAAGCTGAATTACATTGAATATTCATACACAAGCTTAGAGAGATATCCTATCCTTATACACTGATCTTCATTGTAAAGGATATCTCATTAGTTGGAACCTTACTTCAATCCTCATATATTTCAAGAGTGAAAGTGAGAAGGTTGTAGTAGTAGAAGTGGTAGGAGCTGACTGTTGAGAGAAGAACAGTTCAGTTCTGAGTTGAGAAGAGGGTACTAGGACTCTAGACATCCTAGGGATCAATTCACCAAGAGTGGTGTTCTTGATCAAGTGCACCTTGGCACTATAAAACAAGTTAATTCCAAGAGTGAAGGAATTATCCTGTTAAATCAGGGAAAGTGGATGTAGGAGCTTGAGTCTCTGAACCACTATAAACTCTTGTGTTGATTTACTTTCAAGTACTTTCATACACTCAACACTACACACAAAACTGATCTTTCAAAGGATAAACATTCAAAGACTGTGCAAAACTGATTTGGACAAGTTCCCTGAAACTGGACTGTATTGAATTGACCAAGTGATTTCAGAATCTAAAGGAGTTTAAACTAAAAGGGCCAACCATTATTCCGCACATATAGCTCCCCTAGATAGTTATTCAACTAAGTACTCAATAGTACTTAGTAGTCTGATTATCTTAGAAGAGTTAATCATCTTCAGCAGAGTTGTCCAAGACAACCTTGCTGAGCTCTGGTTTGATCAAGTTAGAAAAGAATTTGAATACAAGTGTATTCCCCCCCCCCATACACTTGTTATATACTCCTTTCAGGACCAACAAAACTTCATATAGTGGGGCATTTGATCCAAGGCATCAAGAAGAGGGAGATTTATATGAATCTTCTTAAAGATTTCCATGAACTTGCTAAACTTCTCGTTCAACCTCTTCTTCATATACCTTTGAGGAAAGGGAAGTGGGACATGAGTAATGGGAATCCCCCATTTGTCACATGGTACATCATGTTTCTTCTCTCTTAGCTCCTTAGCAATCTTCCACTTTGGAGTCCTTGGACTCTTCACTTCGTCGTCCCCACTTTCCTCCTCTTTCTTTTCTTTCTCTTCATCTTTATCATTCTTCCTTCCTTCAACTTCCAACTCCTCATCTTGCTTTCCTTCCTCAACTTCCTCAATCTCCTCATCGACTTTCTCATCATCAACATCCGTGGGCATTTTTGGTCCTTCGTAAGAAGTGCCACTCCTCAATTTAATTGCTTTACAATGCTCTTTCGGATTCACTTCGGTTGTAGATGGAAGTTTTCCTTTGTTTGGTTGAGATCCAATGGAAGTTTCCAATTGTCCCATGTGGAATTCCATTGCTTTTTGATTACTCATAAGTTGAGCAAGGATGGACTCGGTTGCTTCGACTTTCTTTTCAATTGTTTCACTTCTCTTATCACTCATATCCATCCTCTTCATGAGTAGTGCAAGAAGCTCGTCCGTGGAGGATTTCCCTTCTCCACTTGGGAGTTTTGCTCCGGGATCAAATCCGGGAGGATATTGAATAGCACCTTTAGGATTCGAATATGACAAATTCTCATTCCTCCGAAAATTCGGGTTTTGAGGGGCTTGGTATTGAGGGGATGGTCCCCCTTGACCTTGAGATGATGAAGATTGCCCTTGGAATCGGTTTTGAGGAGGAGCTTGATATCCTTGACCACGATTTTGATATGGTGGTTGGCCTTGATATTGTCGATTCCCTTGAAAATTTTGTGGATATCCTTGTTGACCCATGTATTGCACTTCTTCCATATGTCCCAATTGAGGATCTTCTTGCACAAAGGATAAATGATTATCTCTTGTTTGAGATAAAACATTCACCTTTTCAATGAGTGTAGTCATCATTGCTCTTATGCTATCATTAGCATCCACTTGGGCTACCCGATTTTGTGCTCCACGGTCTACTCTCGTCTTGAAAGTATTGCTTGCTATCCCCTCTATTATGTCATTGATCTCCTCCACCGATTTCATCCAAATTGAACCCCCCGCACAAGCATCAATGTGGTGTTGATCTTCCAATCGCAACCCACCAACGAACCAACATGTTGTTTGTTCTATTGGGAAACCATGATGGGGGCATGTGATGAGAAGACTCGTAAACCTTTCCCATGCTTCTTTGATTCCCTCATTTGGACCTTGTTTGAATGTAGAGATCTTTTGCTTGGCTTCCATTATCTCTGAAGGAGGGTAGTACTTCAATAGGAATCTTTTCTTCAAATCTTCCCAAGTCCTAACTTCTCCGGCGGGAATGCTTGATTGTAGCCAAGCTTTTGCTTTCCCCGACAATGTAAACGGAAATAGCCTCATCTTTTTAGCATCTTCCGACACTCCATTTTGCTTGAGAGTGTCGGCTATCTCCAAGAATTGAGCAAGATGTTCATTCGGGTCTTCCTCAAATCCTTCCTCCGTCCTTCCTTTAAATTGTCTCTCCCTCAACATCCTTAATAAAGAGGCACTAATCTCGAAGTTGTTGGCCTCCACCCTCGGTCTTGCCAACCCATCGTAATGCTCCCTAGGTTGAGGCTCAAAATATTCCCTCATTGGCCTTCCATGGTACACACGTTGAGGTTCTTCTATATGTTGAGGTGGAGGAACGTATTCTTCTTGGATTTGTTGAGGTGGAGGATATTGGTAAAGTGGAGGATATGGATGTTGATGGAGTGGATATGGATGAGGTGGAGGTGGTGGATAGTAGGCTTGTTGTGGAGGTGGATAAGGGTAAGGATTGTGTCCTTGATATGGAAGGTGGTTTTGGGGTGGATATTGTGGATTGGGAAATTGGAGATTTGGTGGTGGGTTTGGGTTTTGAGGTGGATTCCCTCCAACTTGATTTCCAACTTGATGATTCTCTCTTTGAAGCTCATCTTCTCCATTTGGTGGAGGATTCATCTCTTCAATGTTTTCCATCTCAAGTGGTTCTTCTATGACTCTTTGACAGTTTCTACTTCGATTCCTTCTTCTTGCGTGTGCCTCGATCTCAAGGTCTAATGGTTCAAGGTTTCCTCCACGTGATCTTGTGATCATGCACCTACAAAAGGAAAATGTCAAAGCCCACAAAGATGAACAAAAAACAAAAAATAAAAAAGAAATGCTACTACCAATAACACTTAACAAACTCTAAGTTTCACTAACAACACTCGCTTAAATCCCCGGCAGCGGCGCCATTGACTTGTTCGTATTTTTGGATAAGTTTTTCTCAAGTAAATTTTCGTTCCAAGGACTTAATTGAGTGTCAATGAATCCCTAAAGTTGCAAGTTATCATGCCATTGTAGTAACTAAGCTTGTTTGTTTGGATTTTCGGGAATTTAAAAACACAAGTACGAAACTAGTTTAACTAAACAAAAAGAAATGAACAAAAGCAACAACAAGATATCTAACTTCCTTTCGAAAGTGCAAGGTGAGAAGGTATTGCCTCGGGTGTATCCATTTTGTAGGTTGTGTGGTGAATTATTAGGCCAAAATACACAAATTAAACCTAATGCATTGGGTAAAGCTAAAGGCTATCGCTCGTGTGTGTCGACCAATCCCTTGTGAGGCCTAGGTGAACACGTGCATTAACTAGCAATTATATCGTCTAATCAATGCCATAAGATCTTAGGATAGTGTCTCATAAACACGTTCAACACGGTTACTAATGTTTATGAGACGCCATTTCACTAATCTAATAGACGACCTCTAATCGACTAGTGTCTAGTGTCGTCTATCTAAGCAACTAACCCCCGGTCGGTGTAGCTAATTACTATGTTAATTCTAATCGATTAATTCAAGCTCATACACACATTCCTAATCATGCAACCCAATACGGTCGTTGAAATCGACACAACTAAGAATGCTAGCTAATAGGGTGAATTAACCAATTGAATCATGCAAATTACCACACTAGAAGCAAATACACCCAATTCCTAAGTTAATCATGCAATTAATCCATAATTACACCACTTAACCACCAAAACTTCAACACCCTAGGCAATTAAGACTTAGCCCATGGTTCTAAGATAGAAATCCATGGCTAGAATGTAAGAAATCACAAGTTCCATAACAATTAAGAAATCAAATGCAAGAAATAAGAGAATTGAAAAATTGAAATGAGAATTAAAGAGATATCACCTTAAAACTTAAAATGTAGCTACAAACTTCAATTACTTACAAAGCCCAATGGAAATCTTCACTTGAGTTCTCAAACTAAACAAGAATCTAAGCTATCTATGAAATGAAATTGCAAAAATATGTGATGCGGCCTAAAAATGTCACCTAATAAGGAGTCGACAGGTGTATGAATGATGGGATTGAGAGGAAAGGATTGAATCATCTAGTGTTCTCTGAATAAGGAATCCTCTCTAGAGGTCTCTCTGGAGGGAACTCCGTCTGGAGAGGAGCATCAGAAAGAAACAGTCTTAACGAGTAGTTATGAACCGTAGATATAGGGAACTCCCGCGATTTCAGGTCCAGAATTGATAAAAGGAAGACCTTGTCCTCCTTTATCTTAGGGAATGAGGTCCATTAAGCTGGAGTGCTGCCGAGTCTTCAGGGAGTGGAGAGAAGGGAGGATTTGGTCCACTCAGCAGGGCCAAGTCTCACGGGCAGCTCCGAAATAAGAGGAAGGCTTGACTTCCTCTCCAGAAAGTATCTCTATAAATAGGTAAATTCGAAGATATTTCCAGGTTGGACACTCATACACTACAAACTTGATATACTGAATACGAAACACTTTTCTGGGATTCTTTGAGAACTATTTTGATACATCAAGGATCTTGAGATCCTTAGAAGATATTGATAAGCCCTATACTGACTTAGGCATCGGAGTGTCCACACCGGACCCCCCTCCGGTGTGTTCTTTGTAGGTTCTTGAAGATTTGGAGGAAAGGCAGCATATTTGGAGTGATTGTACGTGTTCGAAGAGTGGGACATCCAATCCGGAGGACACGTGATCCTCTCGTGTAAATTTTGGCACATCAACTGGCGCCGTCTGTGGGAAAGAATTGAAAGATTTTCTCACGAGTTTCTACCTGTCCGAGCAAATGGGTGGCGGAGACAAAACATCTACTTCTGGAAAGAAGAACCTCCCAGGGGAAAATTTCCCTTTGCCAACTGATCCCCCACCAAGGGGAGGCCGGGGGAAAAACCCAGTCCATACTCCTTCTGGATCAAATCAGCCATTGGCACCCACTCCAGGTTTGGGTGACGAAAATCATCCCCTACCGGTCGGGGAGGGAATAACAGGGAACCCTGAAGCCCCAGAGTTCCAAACCGCAGATCCTCAGCGAGAGGATATTCCAGACTCAGGGCCACTCCTGATCTCTCCCGATCAATTGAACGCCCTCATCAAGCAAACTGTAGAGAAAGCCTTTGCAGATCAAAGAGACCGGATTCCCAGGGCTGCACCGGGGAATCTGGAGGTACCGGCCCCGAGACCCCAGGATGAAGCACCTGGAGCCTCCCAAGTGTTGTCCAAGGAAATGGGGATGCGGGCGGAGGAAGACGATAAGGTGCCCTCGCGAGCAGAAAGAAGCATTCCCCTTCGGAGTACAAGAAGGAATGCAGATCCAGCACCCCGAGGGACAGAACCCCTTGAGACAGAAGAAAGCACGGATGATACCTACGGAGGGCCGGTCAGCGACCAATTACTGGCCCTACAGAAAGAGATGAGAGATATGAGGAAGCAAATGAGCAACCGAACCAGTAGATCCGCTCACGCCTCTGGATGCCAGTTCTCCCCTAACATATTACAGGATGAACTACCATTCAATTTCAAGCCCCTTAATTTTGAATATGATGGTACGGCAGACCCGTACGAACACCTAGTAAGGTTCGAGAATGCTGCATTACTACACCGCTATGGAGAGGGAATAAAGTGTAGGGTTTTCCTAACTACCCTAGCAAAGGCCGCACAACAATGGTTCACTCAGTTGGAACCCAATACAATCCGATCCTGGGAAGAATTCAGTGAGCTCTTCCTTCATCAATTTGCCAGTGCCCGGAGACAACCGAGGGCCACTTTGACCCTCTTTAATTTGAGACAGGGAGAGGGCGAGAGCTTAAGAGCTTTTCTCCGGAGGTTTAACCAAGCAGCTCTGGAGGTCCCTACAGCCTCTCCAGAGGTGAAAATCAACGCTCTTACTAACGGATTGCGTGATGGAGACTTCTTCTCCTCCTTAGCTAAAAAGCCGGTTAAGAACTTTGATGAATTGCTGCATAGGGCAGAAAAGTACCTCACTCTGGAGGAGGTCCGAAAAGCAAAGAGATTGGAGGTTAGGCCACAAAATCGAGAGAGGAGAAGGGAAAGGGAAGGCCCCTCCAGACGATTTAGTCCAGAGGTCCCTCGGACCTCTGGATCAGCAAGAGATAGCAATCCCTCCGGAGGTCCCCGGTCTGGCCCTCGCGGGAGGTTTGAGAAATACACACCCTCGTGGGAGAGACCTTCAAGAAGACTTTTTCACCTTGGTTGAACTGCAAATGTTTTCGTCGTCTATCGGCATAGGATTTTTGTCTATCTTGGGCAGTCTTGATCCTTTCTCGGATCGTTTGAATCAATCCAACTGTTTGTTCAACCATTTCTGGTCCCAATAGCTTCCTTTCGCCTACCTCATCCCAATACGTTGGGGATCTGCACTTTCTCCCATATAAGGCTTCGTAAGGAGCCATACCGATTGTCGCTTGGAAACTGTTGTTATATGCAAACTCCACTAGGGGTAAGTAGGTCTCCCAATTACCTCCAAGGTCTAGTACGCATGCTCTTAGCATATCCTCTAAAATTTGAATGGTCCTTTCAGATTGTCCATCGGTCTGAGGGTGGAAAGCTGTGCTAAAGTTTAACTTGGTCCCCATAGCTGCGTGTAAACTTTTCCAAAATTTAGATGTGAATCTAGTGTCCCGATCAGATACGATAGAAACAGGAACGCCATGGAGCCTCACTATTTCTCGAACGTACATTTGTGCATACTGATCCATCCCGAATGTCATCTTGACCGGTAGAAAGTGTGAAGACTTCGTCAATCTATCGACAATAACCCAAATTGCATGATTCCCTCGGACCGATCGTGGTAGGCCTACTACAAAGTCCATCGTGATATGTTCCCACTTCCACTCTGGGATGTCGAGGGGCTTTAGTAGTCCTGTTGGGCGTTGATGTTCAGCTTTCACTTGTTGGCATATCAAACACCGTTCCACAAACACCGCGATGCTTCCCTTCATATTTCTCCACCAAAATGTCCTTCTTAAATCTCGGTACATCTTTGTTCCACCCGGATGGGCTGTATATGGCGTACAATGAGCTTCCTCTAAAATTTCTCTTCTCAAATCCTCGTCTTTTGGTATGCACAGTCTTCCTTCAAAAACAAGTGCCCCATCCGCCGTCAATGAGAATCCCTTTGCGCTCCCGTCCTGTACTTGTTTCCTTATTTTGTTTAGAAATTCGTCATTTTCTTGAGCTCCTTTAATTCTGTCTCGCAACAAAGGCCGGATGACCATCGTTGTCACAATTGCCTCGACTTTCCTCGGTAGCTCTATCCCTTATAAATTCAGCTTAACAAAATCTTTAATCAACTCCTCTTGTTGTGTCCACATGCTCGTTAGTTCCCCTTTTCCTTTGCGGCTTAGTGCATCCGCTACGACGTTGGCTTTTCCAGGATGATAGTGAATTGTACAATCATAGTCTTTTACCAATTCAAGCCATTTTCGCTGCCTCATATTCAACTCTTTTTGGGTGAAGATATACTTGAGACTCTTGTGGTCCGTGTAAATCTCACATTTTGCGCCGTAAAGGTAATGCCTCCATATTTTCAAAGCATGAATCACCGCCGCAAGTTCCAAGTCGTGAGTAGGGTAGTTCAACTCATGGATCTTTAACTGCCTCGAGGCGTAAGCAATTACTTTACCATGTTGCATCAAAACACATCCCAATCCTTGTTTGGATGCGTCACTATAGATAACAAATTCGTCAGACACTCCTGGAATGGTCAGTACGGGCGCCGTGACTAGTCTTCTTTTCAATTCTTGAAAGCTTTCCTCACACTCCCTTGTCCATGTAAACTTTTCTCCCTTTCTCGTCAATCGAGTCATTGGCGACGAAATTTTTGAGAATCCCTCAATGAATCTTCGATAGTACCCGGCCAATCCTAGAAAGCTGCGAACTTCATTCACGTTCGTAGGAGACTTCCACTCATTGACTGTCTCCACCTTTGCTGGGTCGACTTCTATCCCTTGGGCGGTGACTACGTGACCAAGGAACACCACTCGATCTATCCAGAACTCGCATTTCTTGAACTTCGCGTATAACTTCTCTTTGCGAAGCAATTCCAACACTGTCCTTAAGTGTTCTTCATGTTGTTGGTTATCCTTTGAGTAGATCAATATATCGTCAATGAACACGATCACGAATCGATCTAGAAATTGGTGGAAGACCCGATTCATCAGACCCATGAATACTGCAGGGGCGTTGCTTAATCCAAAGGGCATCACTATAAATTCATAGTGACCATATCGAGTTCTAAATGCTGTCTTCGATATATCGCTATCTTTGATCTTTAGCTGGTGATAACCAGACCTTAGGTCAATCTTGGAGAAGACACAGGCTCCTTTCAACTGATCGAAAAGATCTTCTATCCTTGGCAATGGATATTTATTTTTGATGGTGAGACGATTCAACTCTCTATAATCGATGCACATCCTCATCGTTCCATCTTTCTTTCTTACAAATAAAACGGGTGCGCCCCAGGGTGAGACACTAGGTCGGATAAAGTTCTTATCCAGTAATTCTTGCAACTGTACCTTGAGTTCTTCTAATTCCTTAGGGGCCATTCGGTATGGTGCTTTAGACACGGGTGCGGATCCTGGCAACAAATCTATCGTGAACTCCACTTGGCGATCCGTTGGTATGCCTGGTAGATCTTCCGGGAAGACATCTTGGTAATCTCGCACTACCGGTACCTCTCCAATCTTGGTTCCTCGTGTCGCAGTTCCCATTACATTGACCAGATACCCTTGACAACCACCTTTCTTCAACATTTTTGAAGCCTTCATTGCCGATATAACTCGTGGTATGACTCCTGTCCTCGCTCCATGGAATACCATTTCCTCTTCATTGGGTGGTTTCAACACCACCTCTCTCTCTCGACAATTAATACTTGCTTGGTTCTTAGACAACCAGTCCATGCCCAAGATCACATCGAAATCCCGCATCTCAATAACGTACAATTTAACGTCTAAAGTTTTACCACAAAAGTTCAATTCTACGCCCTTAGCTATTCTATCCGTGACAATAGTTTTCCCGGATGGGATACTAACCTCGAGCTCTTCGACTTTGGTAGTCTCATTGCAACCAATCTTAACACAACACTTGGTAGAAATAAAAGAATGTGACGCACCAGTATCAAATAGTATTAGAACAAGAATTTCATTTAGTGGTAATATACCTGTCATAGTATCAAATCCTTGTCCCTTATCTTCTTGGCCAGCCAGCGAAAACACACGTGCCGTTCCTTTAGGCGCAGAATTTTGGCCCCCAAAGTTCGGACAGTAAAAGGCGGTGTGACCAGGTTGTTTGCATCGAAAACATTTCCCTTGTCCCGCAAGGCACTCTCCCCTATGATGTTTCCCACATTTGGCACAAGGCGCCTTGATAGGTTGAGCATTCGCGCCGGTGGCACCTTGAAATCGGCCCGTCGTGGAGTTATTCTGGGGCGGCGTGGGTGCATGGTTTCCTTGAAATCTTGCTTGCTTGTTATTGATTCGATTCGATTCCTCCAGTTTCCTCTTCCCGACGTTCTTAATTGGCTTTCGATTGGTATTCCCAGTTAGCTGGCTCACCGCAATTTCATCCGCTCTTTTCACCAGGTCGCTGAAAGGCATATCCCCGTGACTTGCAAGGATGCTACGTATCTCAGGACGCAACCCCTTCTTGAATTTTTGCGCTTTCTTTCGTTCAGTGTCCACCATGTGAGGGGCGAAACGAGCCATCCGACAAAACTCTCTCTCATAATTCTCCACAGTTAAGTCCCCTTGTTGGAACTCAAAAAATTCTGATTCCATCTGCTCACGATAGGTATCGGGAAAAAACTTTTCCATAACAATCTCCTTGAATCTATCCCATGTTAGTCCATCGCGTTCCTGCTCCGTCCTCGACCTCCAATAGCCTTCCCACCAATGATCTGCGTCCTCCACTAATTGGAATTCGCCGCAAGTCACACGCTGATGATCTGAGCATCTGACTAGGCGAAAAATGCGCTCAAGAGCTCGAATCCACTCTTCAACAGCGTTGGGTCCATCACGTCCATTGAAAGTGGGTGGCTTATAGCGACGGAACTGTTCCACCACTTCGATGTTGTTCTGAAAGTTTGGGGCATCCTGGTTACGAGCATTTACGCGACGGGCCATTACCTAGACATGTCGGAAATTAACATTTAAATTTTTGGTTCATTTGACGTCATCAAATACATGTTGATAAATCAAGGAACTGTACCATAAGAATAAATGTCACAAATGAGGAGATGCACACTATTTATCATGATTCAACAAGTCATACACTCGGTTGTATTGTTCAAATAACATGAAAGGTGAGAAGAAATTATAAATTAAAAAAAATATATATATATTGACTTCTTTCGTAGTACTTCTAATCCAAGTATACCCTCTCGTAAATAAATAACTCACAAACGTACGACCCACAATTTTAATCACTAGCGAATTTAAAATATCCAAAATAATTCTACGAGTTCCTCTGACAACTTCTTGATCATGCAGATTTTCCTTCAGATAGGTCCTCTTCTAGCTCTTCAAGGGGGTCCTCTTCAGGTTCCTCCTCGAGACCCATTCTTAGTCTTTCATCGGGGTCCTCCTCTAGGTCCTCTTCCATCCCTTCATCGGGATCCTCTTCGGGTTCCTCCTCGAGACCCATTCTTAGTCTTTCATCGGGATCCTCTTCGAGGTCCTCTTCCATTTCTTCCTCGGGATCCTCTTCAAGTTCTTCATTGGGTCCTTTTTCGGGTTCTCCTTCAGGATCCTCCTCGGGTTCTTCTTCGGGATCCTCTTCGGGTTCTTCTTCGTGATCCCCTACAGGTTCTTCTTCGTGATCCTCTTCGGGTTCTTCTTCGTCATCTTCTTCGGGCTCTTCTTCGGATTCCTCTTCCGGTTCTTCCTCCTCTACGACTACTTCTCTGGGAATGCCCGCCCTTTTCTCGCCCGGGGTTCTCCTATCATTCGTTAGCCACATAGTAAGCAAGTGGAATTCGAAGTAGGAATAATTCCATCCGAACTCCGCTTGTTCATTCCACATTTCTTGATATAATCGTTCTCCTGGTTCTACCCATTCTTCCGGGAGTGATTTGGCTAAGTTGTGGATAGAATGCGATGTAGTAGGTCCGCGTTCTCGATTCCTCACTCTCATCCACATACGTCGCTTTCTTGCCAAATGAGTCACCAAATCGTCTTGCCCGTTATACTTGTAATAGAGGAATTCAAGGGTCTCTCGATCGTATGGGTTTGATACTCTTTTCCTAGCTGTACGACGTGTATTCATCTACCAATATAAATTATACGTTGGGTTGAGTACTTCATGTATGCATGTAGTCTTATTCTACGAATACAATTTCGCACTAACAAGAGTAAGCAATATACCATGAATGTCCATAAATGTATAACGTATATTGTCCAATTGAAATATGTAGGGTACAAATTCTAATGACATAATAGCATAGTTGCTTTGCATAATATTCGTAAAGTAAAACATGTACCTGGAGAAGTTGGAGCGGTGAGGCGGGGATGGACGACTTTAAATTTAAAATGAAGATAAATAAAACTCTTTAAATTTTAAATAAAGTATTTTTTTTTTTCAAGTCTACAAGAACGTAGACCCGCTCTGATACCATACTGTAACGCCCTAAGTTTCAAAACTATAAACTTTGCAAACATAATGAAAATGGCTAATTCTAACGCACCAAAAGTATCCATTTATGAACTCATAACAAAGTGAAAAGAGTAATGATTTGTATCTCAAAGGAATACCATAAACAACGACATCCAAGACGCTACTAACACGACTCATAAGACAATATCAATCTTCACAAAAGGGAATACAACATTTAATCCTTTATTTAAAATATAAAGTTTATAAAGAAATAGCAATCGTCATCCAACGCCACCTCTCGCCGCCCAACTTCTCAACCTGAAAGTTTTAAATGAGAGGGGTGAGTATGAAAGCACACTCAGTGGGATCGAGTCATTCCTAATTAAATGCTAAAAATTTATAACTAGGACAATGTTTAGTAAATGAAAAACTCATACTTGTCCCCTCGGTCCATTTCCATAAAGTACTTTGCCAACACTTTAATACTTGCCATTGAGTATTGTGGACCTTCCCAAAGCCATTTTAAGAGCTGAGGTATTCCCACACGTGGAGTTTGTGGACCTTCCCCGTAGCCATGTTAATGACTTGGGTATTCCCACACATAGAATTTAACTTTGACATGGAGCACGGCGGGTTAAACCCGAAGATCCGTTGATCCCGGACCCCGATAGGGCCCCTGGCTATTAGAAACTTTGCCAATCGAATATTAAATATAATTCCAATTACACAACATGCACCCCAATAAGTTATTTAAAGCATTTAATCAACAATAACTACGCATTAAATCACTACTAAACCACTGTAGATATTTAAGCGATTAAACCCCACCTTAAATATTTGATGCGAAAGAGTGACGTAAGAGCCTCGAATGAACTATTCCTCACCGTCGACGTCGCCTTGCATTAATAACCATACTTCTAATTAGTAAACTATGATAATTAAACATAGAATAGTAATAATATTTGTTTCAATGATCTTAAATTCTCAAATTAAATAATTCAAAACAAGAAACCATCAATGAGGGGGATTCTGTCCCTAATATTCTTACGAGAATTTCCATGGACCTAAATAAATAATTTACATTAATTATGGTGATATTAGTAAAATAATAATAAATAATAATAATTATAGCATTAAAAGATGAATAGATCAAAACATAGCTATGAATGTCTTCTACTGTAATGGGTTTTTAATGGAAGGGAACCTAATCATTACAATTTCTCCCCACTTTAACCCATATCAATAACTATTTAAGAAAATATCAAGGTAGTTGGATACTACTCAAATGAATAAACAAAAACAAGAGATCACATAACGCATAATGGGTTTTGACTCAAAGGTATACGCATGTGTATATATATATATATATATATATATAATATAGGTATTTGGCAAGAGGAGGACTGCAATAGAAAGGGTGGAAAACCAGTGTTGAAATGTTTTAATTAATTAGGCAGAATTGCAATAGAGAGAAAATAAGAGAAGATTACCTTGTAACAACCAACGATGCGAGAATGTCAAAGGCACTAGAGGAGGGCTGCGGATTGGTTTATGGGTGAGAGAAGAATCAATATTTCTTTGCTATCGGGGAGAGTGAGGGATTTCAACTTCTGTATTGTGAGGAATGGATTGGATAGTAATGAAAATTATTGTTGACCTTGGGGTGAATCCCACGAATTAATGTTCACCCTTAATTGGTCAATGTAATTAGAAAGTTGCTGAACTTAGAGCTTGGGATTGATTATGATTGAGTTTTTTAACTTAGGCAAAAATATTGGGGTAGACTTTCTAATTAAGAAGGATTTTGAGAAATTTAAAGCTACGAAGCTTATTAATAAAATAAAATAAAAATGAAGTGAAATAAAATAAAATAAAATAAAATAAAATAAAATAAATAAAATATTATTTAAAATGGATTTACGGGTATTACACCAGGACTGTGCTGATCAGCTGATATCAATACAGTTGATCACACAAGACTAGTCTAAGCTGTTCTATACAAGTCAACTGATCCTATTACATTTATAAACTCTAAGTGTTTTGGCCATCAAAACTATTCTAACATCAAGTGGGGCTTAGGGTGAATTTATATCCCAACAATTTCCCCCTTTTTGATGAAGCCAAAACTATACTTGATAAGTGCTCTTAATGAATTAAGATAAGAGTTTATAACATGCTAAGACTTGAAGTATCTGATGAAGACAATGAGAGTTTGTCTTGAAAGCAAAAAGAACTATAACTTGAATATATATAGAGCTTTTACAGATTACAAGTAATAGTTTCTTTAAACTTCTAAAGTAGTCTTCATCAGGTCTTCTGATCTTCAAACGCGGTAGGCAAGGTACAGACGAGCTCGAACTTCTTCCATGTGCTGTACATCTGTAACATTCTCCTCTTCATAGATCTTGTACAGAATCTTCTTGATTTCTATCATGTTGGCTCTTCCTGAATCCAGAAGGGGTGCATCCCATTTGGGTTCTTCAGGAGTTAAGATTCTGCAGTTGTCAAGTCCTTTGGCTGTCTTGACAATTTCTTCCCAGAACTCTGGATCTTCAATGTTCATGAACTGGGAGAATTGAAGAAATTCTTCTTCATAAGAAGGGAGAAGGCCAAATTTCCTTACTATGTGGTGTTGAATTTGCCACTTCTTCTTCAGGGGATACCATCTTGGTAGCTCATCTTGAAGGGCTAAGTAATCCACATAATTGCTATCAAACACCAGGACACTGTCTTCTTGTGCTTTGTCCTTCATTGCTTTCCTGAGTTTGGCAATTCTTCTTTCAAATTTGGCTTTGACTGCCTTCGCATCATTCAGCTTCTTTTGCTTAAGCTCTTGAGCTTCAAGCAATTTCTTTTTCTTCAACTCTAGAGCCTCTTTCTCTTCTGCAGTAGGCTCTGCTGGAGCTGATTTCTTGCTGGTCTGAGCTGACTGAGCTTGCTCATCTGCCTTTCTTTTCCTTGTCATTCTCTTTTCAGGAACTTGATCTGAAGAGACTTGGCAAGAGCTTGAGTGAGAGCTTGGGTGCCTTCTTGAGCAATTTCTTTGCCTTTGCCTTTTTCTTGCCTGTTCTTGATTTTGCTCTTTAAACCATTCAAGGTCTCATTCAGCTCATCTTGAGATACTACCATTACAGCTTGTTGTGCAGCTGATTTCTCAAGAGACCTTATCAACATATCTTCCCCCTTTTTGGCTTCAGCAAGTGCAGCCGCAAAAGGCTTCATGGCATTCATGATTTCCACTTTCAGAGTTTGTTTTAGTGCCATGGCATTGACCTTGTTGACAGCAGTAATATGGGAGATATTGTGCTCCATGACATGAGATAGAGAATTGGTGGAGGAGGCAGCTTCGAGCTTTTCTGTAAGTGCTTCCAACTTGGCTGCTGTCTCCTTCAGCTGAGTCTGCAGTTTCACATTCTCCTCTGCAGCTGCCTTAAGAAGGGCTTGACCTTCAGTGGCTCTTGCTTCAGCTTCTTCAATTCTCGACTTGTAGGTGGTCTCCATGTGGTGCATCTCATCAGTGTAAAGATCAGCAAACCTTTTGGAGGTGTCAGCTGACAACTTCTGATAGGTACTCAAGTATTCTCCTATCTGCTGATGAAGTGCTTCACCAAACTTGTCTTCAACGTCAAGAATCTGGTCATGAAGACGAGTCTTCTGTTCCCTTGCAGCTTTCTCAACATATCTTCCTAGCTGCAGGCCTAAACCTTTCTCAAAGTGCAAGTCTATTGCAGCTTTGACCTGGGAGCAGATGTCTGCTGTATGGTCAACAGATGGGGTAGAAGTAGAGGGTGTACCTTGAGGCTTTGGATGAACAATTATTGCTTTGCCTCTTTCTTCGGCTGATAGGTACTCCTCATTGAGGTAGCAGGTAGTGGCCTTAGTCAGATGGGTCATGATTCGTCTGCCTGCATCCTCTTGATCGTCAATGAAGTGAGTCAGATTGTCCAAAGGTCTGAAGTGAGCTGGTACTCTGACTACTTCTCTGTCAATCTTTTCTTTGTCAGCTGATGCAGCTGAGTCTTCTGCAGGTGCAGGTGCAGCTGAGTCTTCTGCAGGTGCAGCTGAGTCTTCTGCAGGTGCAGCTGAGTCTTCCACTAAGGCTGGTGCAGCTGATTCCTTCAACTTTGCTTGTTCAGCTGTCTGCTGATCCGATGAGCCTTCTGGGATAGAGACATCAGCAGTGGGGATTCCTAAAATCCGGTTGCAAACTGCAGTCAGTGCCTCATCTGATAGCAGCTGAGCAAAGGATCGAACTTGAGCAACTTCCATGACCTCAAGAAGGTCATCTACATCATCTCTTCTGAGCTCAATCCAAGTGCATACCCTAAGCACTTGTTCAAACTGGATTGAATTCTCATCAACTCCAGGGGTAGTGGACTTGAGCAGGTTGGCTATCTTCATCCTCATTATCTTCTCTGTTTGGCACATGGGGTAGTGTTGGGAATAAAATGATTTTGATTTAGATACCAAAACCCCTGATTGATGATGTACAGATTAGTTGAGATATGCTCAAGTTATTGTTCAGGCAAGTTGTCCCAGAACACTTGAGTATGTAGAATGCTTAAGTTAAAAATCTCAGAAATGTTGTGAGATTTTAGAGTTCAGGATAGTTGTCCAATGCTGAATGTTAGACAACTTGATAGGTATTAAGTCTTGAGGCCAAAGTTGCTGAAGCATCATGACAGCTGACCAAGTGGACAACTGAGCTGAAGAGATCAAGTACACTAAAGCTGTGCTCATAAATGCAAAAGATCAAGACAGTTGAAGTACAAATGATCAAGAGAATTGAATGACAAAAGCTTACAGAAGACACATTCAATGAAGTATTTATTGCCAATCATGCCTGAACCAAACATTGAAGACTTAGAGCATTAAAGAGTGAAGCATTGAATGAATGTTGGAACATTCTAAAACAGCAGCAAGAATGTTCAGGGAGCTTGTCCCATCTGACCGTTGGTTGAGTGTAGATTCTGCCACAAATCAACCTTGGGAAGTGTGCTTATTTGGAAACTGTCACAAGTCATCTCAGCCGCATTTTTCAGAAGTCAACACATTCATTCAAGCAACCATTGAAGAGCCCTTTTACACAGTGGATAAAAGGAAGTCAAGCTTCTTAGCCGTTTCAATGGTGCTGCAAATAGACATGTTTGAATTGCTATCTCTCCAACGGATAGTTGTTCAAATATGCCTATATATATATACAGAAGTGATCAAAGGGATTTAAAAATCCAACTACAAGCTATCAAACTATTATCAAGCTTTCAAAGGAAACCAAACTATTCACAAGAATCCCAAGTTTCCTGAATCACTTCAAATTAGCTAAGCCATTCTTTGTAAACATCCTAGCTTAGCATTGAGATATCCTAAGCCTTTACATCTGTTCTCATTGTAAAGGATATCTCTACTAGTTGGAACCAAACCTCAAACCTTATCTCATTTAGTGAAGAGAGTGTTTGTTGTAGAAGTGAGGAGTTAAGGATTATTAGAGTGAAACACAGTCTTAACTCAGTGAGATTGAGCACTAGGACTCAGATTATCCTAGGGATCAAAACACTAAGAGAGTGTTGTTGATCAGTGCACCTTGGCACTATAAAACAAGCTAATTCCATTGTGAAGGAATTATCCTGTTCAATCAGGGAAAGTGGATGTAGGAGCTTGAGTCTCTGAACCACTATAAACTTGTGTGTCTCTTACTTACTGCATTCTTTATTTCATTCATATTCAAACAATTTTCAAAGAACAAACTCTAGTAAGTGAGAAAATTTGTTTTGGACAAAGTCCCTGATAACTGTCTTTTCAGAAATTAACTTGGAGTATTTCTTTAAGTCAAAGGCCAACCACATTCCGCACTTAGCAACTCTTTTAGATATCTAGCCAACTGATCACTCAATAGTAATCAGTAGGACAAGTATCTATCAAAGTTCACACTCAGGCCAGTTGTGAGACAACCTACCTGATAAGACCAGTTTTGTTAAAAAGAAAAGAATTTGCATACACAAGTGCATTCCCCCCCCCATACACTTGTGTTATACTCCACCAAGGACCAACAACTGGTATCAGAGCAGGGGTTCATAGACCACTGCTTCTGAAAATCCAACTGATTTTCAAAATCAAATTTTCTGTGGTCACTGAACTGATCCAAATTTCTGAAAATTTTATCTGTGTTCATCCTATATTACATCTGTTGAAATGGCTAACAATGCAGTTCCAGGAGATGCTGTCAACACCATCAACAATATGGGTCCAAACCAAGTCAACCATATTTCTCATCACAAACTGCCAATGTTCTCAATTGAGAACTATGATTTCTGGAAGATCAGGATGAGAGCACATCTTGTTTGTCAGCATGATGAGATGCTTAAAGTCATAACCAGAGGGCCCTTCACATTCACCAAAGCAAATCCCAAGCTCACTGATGCTCAGAAAGCAGATCCTAGGGAGTTGCTGCCAAAGGATGAAGATGACCTTACAGCTGAAGAAAGAAAAAGGCACAACCTGAACTACATTGCCATGAACACATTATACCAGACAATTCCAGATGCAGTGATGGGGAGAGTATACCACTGCACAACAGCTAAAGAGATTTGGGACACCTTAGCACTCATGTGTGAAGGTACCCAAAAGATTAAGGAGAACAAACTTCAAGTGGCTATCCAAAAATATGAACAATTCTCTATGGAAGCCAATGAAACTATTGATCATCTTGATGGCAGATTCACTGACATCATGAATGAAATAAACTCTCTTGGCAAGTTCTATGCCAAAAGAGAAGTTGCCCTAAAGATCTTGAGAAGTCTCACATCCAAGTGGGACATATATTCTGTCATGATGCAAAACACTAGCAATCTTGACAACATGCCTATGCAACAAGTATTTTCTGAACTCAAAGCATGTTGGGATATAAATTCATCCTAAGCCCCACTTGATGTTAGAATAGTTTTGATGGCCAAAACACTTAGAGTTTATAAATGTAATAGGATCAGCTGACTTGTATAGAACAGCTTAGACTAGTCTTGTGTGATCAACTGTATTGATATCAGCTGATCAGCACAGTCCTGGCTTACATGCCTATCCTCAAGATGAGAAGAGTAGAAGACATGAAGACTAGAAGATCCTTGAAGACCAGATAAGTTAAGGTGCTTGTATACCTACCTATCTGATGGAGTCCCAGATTGAAGATGGCCTAAAAGCAGTACAAAGAATTTCCAGATCAGAAGAGTGTTACTCGTCTGATATCAGAAGACAGAAGACCTAAGGCCAGAAGAGTAGTCAGAAGACTAGAAGTACAGATCAGAAGACTATGTGCTCTTCCAGGACTCGGCTGATTCCCAAGTCATCTTGCAATTCAAACGAAGACCTACCTTATTTAGAAGATTGACATGATCCCAGGATTGAAGCAATCAAGCGGCTGGAATCAAGGAATCAAGCTATTATGGAAAGATTGCTCAAACGGCTAGTCAACTCCAACGGCTAGTTGCAACCAATCTCCATTATAAATACAAGAGGATGAGAAATCACAAAGAAGAAGTCACAAGAGAGAATTCAACAAGCCAAGCAAGCAATCAAAGCTAAAGCCATACAGTTCTAAGAATTCTCAAAAGAGCCAGAAACCATTAGATTATCTATAGCTCTTAAGTGATTTCTATCCAACCCTTAAGAACCTGAAACCTGTTCATATTGTATATCAATTGTTTTAGGCATAGTGGTTAAGAAAATTATAAGCTTGAACCATTAGTTGGATACACCTCAAAAACCCCAAACCCTCACCGAAAGGTTAAAGTTTTTGAAACCCCTTAAAGTGCAAGTGCTTACAATCACTTGTGGAGACCGTAGCTGTTAGGACGGCTCAGATCTCAAAGTCCTAACCTTGGGACTATAAAGGTCAAGACCCTTGTAATTTGTGGAAATTAAAGGGATTAAACATCACGTTAGGACGTGAGAGTGGACGTAGGAACGTATATCCGAACCACTATAAATCCGGTGTTATTTACTTTCTGCACTTTACATTTCTGCCTTTACATTCATTATTATATAGTGCATACTGTGATTTCAACACTCTTCAAAACAAGGCCATAACTTTCAAACCAGCACCAGCTGAGTATTTTCATTAAGTAAAACAAGTTACAAGAACGAGTCTAAACCAGGGCCACCATAATTCCGCATATAACCTCCTCAGTCAGATCACTATAGTAGCAGACTTGCAGTCCAGTTGACATAGCAATCAGAAGAGGTTCCCAACTCTGTTTGAAAAAGTTTTAAAGTCTATTCACCCCTCCCCTCTAGACTTTAAACCCATTAACTACTCGTTCAGGGACCAACAAGTGGTATCAGAGAAGGCCCAATCACCATCATGACAGTCAACACTGCAAATGGTGATCCAGAAGTCCCAGTTGGAGAAATGGTTCCCAAGCCCATGAGGGATCTCACACCAGAAGAGATGAAGCAATCAAACCTTGATAGCATTGCTCAAGATTACATAATGCAAACTCTTCCAAATGTGTACATTGCAAAGGTCATCCACTGTGAGTCAGCCAGAGAGATGTGGGAGGCATTGGCACTCCTCTGTGAAGGAACTGAGCTGATCAAGGAAAGCAAATTGTCGACAGCAGTCAAGAAGTTTGAACACCTCAAGATGCATCCAGGAGAAACTATTGATCAGCTGGACAATAGATGTACAAAGATCATAAATGAGATTGAATCTCTAGGCAAGAAGTATACAAATAGAGAGAAAAACTTGAAGATCTTGGACTCTTTACCCAAGAGATGGAAACTCAAGAAGACCATCATCAAAGATACTCAAGATATCAAGAAGTGGTCTACTCAAACTCTATTTCAGAACCTAAAAGCTCATGAATATGACCTTGACAGAGAAGAAAACTCAGGAAGTGATGAGTCAACTACAGCCCCATCTACCTCCAAGACTGTAGCCTTCAAGGCAGCCAATACAAAAGCTGCAAGTACCTCATCTGGCAAGGCCTCTCTGAAAACAGAAGACTGTGAAGGATCAGACATGAGTCTGAAGGAACAAATGGCTCTTATGATCAAGAGATTCGAAAGGATGAACACTCTCAACAGCAAATATAGAAAATTCTATAGAAACTACAAAGATAGAAGAGCAAGTTCACCCTCCAGAGGTTCCAGAGAAAGAACACCAGAAAGACATCCTAGAAAGGATGTGGAGTCATCTGACAGCCGAGGATCTAGAAGAAGAGATGCCACTCCTCCAAGGAAAGGCAACTCAAATCAGAAACCTGGATCATGCTTCAACTGTCGCAAACCAGGACACTATGTCTATGAATGTCCTGAGCTGGATTTGGATGACAAAGAAGAAAGAAGGCCAAGAAGAACTTCAGACAAGAAGGCTATGGTGACTGAAGAATCTGAATATCAAAGTGATGAACTCCCTACATCACCAGACTGCCAAATCTTCTCAGATGATTCAGATGACCTAGCTATGATGGCCATAGGTGAAAATGAGGTAAACTCCTATACTACTACTTTCCATTCACCTATTTTTTCACAATCAGATGAGATAAACTCATCTGAAGGCGAATCAGAAGACACCTATTATCAATCTTTAAGAAAAGTAAAAGGTGATCTGGATATTGCCACTAGAGCTTTTATAGAAGTGGAAGAGGAGAATAAGGATCTAAGGAAAGAAATTGCTAAGTTGAAAAGGGTTAAGTTTGATAACACCCCTGAGCTGGCCACAATGAATGAAAGATTGACCAGAGAAGTGGAGCTTCTTAAGGAAGAAAATACCACAATAACTCAGTTGTATGAGGGGATGTTACAAACTCAAGCTTTAGAAACTAAGGAACTTCGTTCACTACAATCCAAATTCGATGACCTCTTCCAAGCACACAAGCTCTTAGAAAAGGAGAAGGAATGCCTAAATCAAAAGATATCAGATTTCAATAAAGCCTCTACTACTATTGAAAGTATCTCTGAGTATTATAGATCAAATGGCAATAAGATGGGCTTTGGCTATGAACTCAACCCATCTACATCCTCTCCAGCTGGGGGTAGTACACCTAACAAGTGCACTACTCAGACACATGAAAAAGGTGAGTGTTCTAAACACAATGAACCTAATATGAACCAAAAGGCATATGTACCAGCTAAGGCTAACTATCCCAAAACCAAAAATGGTAAAGGACAAGCTAACCCCAAGCCTGTATAGAGGAACAGCAAACAACCTAGACCATCTCGGCTGAGACAGTCTCAGCTGTATGCTGCTCCAGCCAAGAAGAAGAAGTCTTCTTCAAACAAATCTGTTCTCTTTGCACCCCCTATCTCTTATGATATTGTGAGAACAGAAGAGTATGGTCCATATAATCGTGTGCATCGACCAGCTAATGCACCCAGGCCGAATGTAACTAGTGAAAAGATCATGTATGTACACTCCTATAAAGGGAAACCATTTGACTATTACTTAGCTAACACTAAGGACAAATCAGATCAGTCCAAGGTGCTGACTGGTAAGATTTGGTTCTGTGATGCCCGAGGGAAACAACTCAAGTGCTCAAGGTTGTTCAAACGACCAATGTATATGTGGGTTCCCAAGGGTAGTACTAACACCCAAGGACCCAAAACAAAATGGGTACCTAAGACTTAACTTTTCTTGCAGGAAAGGAGGGACCTATACAGAAGAGGAGGTCTAGCAGGAGAAACTTGGTACATAGATAGTGGATGCTCAACTCACATGACAGGAACCAAAGCCCTGCTGACCAACTACATAGAAAAGAAAGGTCCAAAAGTCTTCTTTGGTGATAACGCGCATGGTAACACAAAAGGATATGGCACCCTTAAAAATGGTGACATTGAGGTACATGATGTATCATATGTAGAAGGTCTTAAGTTTAATTTATTATCTGTTTCTCACTTTTGTGACACTGGTTACTCAGTCAAATTCTCTAAAGATGAGTGTCTCATAAGTGATAAAAGAACAAAACAAAACCTTCTAACAGGATCTAGAAAGGGAAGTATGTATCTTGCAAATTGGAACAGCTGTCCTAAGGATACATGTCTGCTTGTGAAGAGCCCTAAAGATGTCAGCTGGCTATGGCACAAACGTCTTAGTCATCTGAACTTTAAGACTATGAACAAGTTAGCAAGGGAATCCTTAGTTGATGGTCTGCCTAATGAACTCTACTGTAAAGATCAGGTGTGTGATGCATGTCAACAAGGAAAGCAAACAAAGGTCTCCTTCAAGACGAAGAAGACAGCATCAACCAGCAGAGTTCTTGAACTGCTTCACATGGATCTCTTTGGACCTATCACTCCAACCACTCTAACAGGGAGGAAGTACACTCTTATTGTTGTAGATGATTATTCCAAGTTTACTTGGGTTATCTTCTTATACAAGAAGAGTGAAACACAGTAGAAGCTCCCTGAACTATTGAAGAGGATCCAAGTAGAGAAAGGAGAACCAATTGTGAAAATTAGAAGTGACAAAGGCACTGAATTCATCAACTCTTATATTATTGCCTATTGTACTTCTAATGGTATTCAGCATGAGACAAGTGCAGCAAGAACACCACAACAGAATGGTGTAGCTGAAAGAAGAGTCAGAACACTCAAAGAAGCTGCCAGAACACTCCTTGCTGAATTCTCCACTCCCAAGAAGCTATGGGCAGAAGCCATCAACACAGCTTATCACACTCAAAACAGGCCAGGTATTCATAAAATACATGAGAAAACCCCATATGAACTATGGAAAGGAAGAAAACCTAGAGTATCTTACTTTCATATATTTGGTTGTAAGTGTTTCATTCACAACAATGGGAAGAGTAAGTTGAATGCTTTTGATGCCAAAGCAGATGAGGGGATATTTTTAGGATACTCCTCAACTAGCAAAGCATTTAGAGTACTCAACAAACGAACCCTTCTTGTGGAAGAAACACCTCATGTTGTTTTTGATGAATCTTGTGAAAAGAATGCAGTAGAAACAAACTCAGCTGCAGATCAGATGAGACATCTAGTGATCAAGTCCAAACCAGATGAGTTCATTGAAGTCAATGAACCTTTTCCTGAAGAACCAGAGGAGGATAAGCCTCATAGACCTGTCACTAGATCTCAAACTCAAGCAGGACAAGCTGACCAGAATCAAGATGCACCAATCCCAAATGCCAGGGGGAATGATCTCGTTGACACTCAAGATAAAGATGATGATCGACCTAATCAAGTCAACCCTCCTGATGGCACTAGATCAGATGAGAATCCAAGCTCATCCAATGCAGATACTCCTGTGAGGCATACATGGAGAAACAACCATCCATCAAACCTCATCTTAGGAGGAGCTGACTCAGGTGTCAAGACAAGAAGACAACTGAATCAGAACTCACAATCATCTATGTTCTGTTGGTGTGCTTTCCTATCCAACATTGAACCAGCTGATATAGAAGAAGCAATGACAGATAGCAATTGGATCACTGCTATGCAAGAAGAACTAAACCAATTCGAAAGAAATGAAGTCTGGGAATTGGTAGATCGTCCTGAAAACCACAATGTAGTAGGAACAAAGTGGGTATTCAAGAACAAGAAGGACGAAAATGATGTGATAACTAGAAATAAGGCTAGGCTAGTTGCAAAAGGATACTCTCAATCTGAAGGGATTGACTATGATGAAACCTTTGCTCCAGTAGCCAGATTAGAAGTCATACGACTGTTTCTAGCTTATGCATCATATATGGGCTTCAAGGTATATCAAATGGATGTCAAGAGTGCTTTTCTAAATGGTATTCTGGTAGAAGAAGTATATGTAGAGCAGCCTCCAGGTTTTGAAAAAGGTGATCAAGTATATCGACTGAAGAAGGCTCTCTATGGTCTAAAACAAGCCCCTAGAGCTTGGTATGACATATTGTCACAATTCCTACTTGACAATGGATATACAAAAGGCAAAGTGGATAGAACTCTTTTCAGAATACAAGAAGGAGAAGACATCCTAATGGTGCAAATATATGTAGATGATATTATATTTGGATCACCCAATCAAGAGATGTGCAAGAAGTTCTCTGAACTTATGCAAGGAAAGTTTGAAATGAGCATGATGGGTGAGATGAATTATTTCCTAGGACTTCAAGTCAAGCAGAGTTCAGAAGAGATCTTCATCAACCAGTCCAAGTATACCAAGAGCCTATTAGAAAGATTCAAAGCCCTACAAAGCAAGACTGCAAGGATTCCAATGATGACATCTTTCAAAATGGAACCAGATGAGTCTGGAAAGGCAGTTGATCAAGCTGAATATAGAGCACTGATTGGATCTCTACTATATCTTACAGCTAGCAGACCAGACATAACATTTGCTGTAGGAGTATGTGCTAGGTTTCAAGCAAACCCAAAGCAAAGTCATCTAGAAGCAGCAAGGAAGATTCTCAAGTACCTAAAAGGAACAGTCAACCTAGGACTATGGTACCCTGCTGATGACAATCTAGAATTGAGTGGCTATTCTGACTCAGACTATGGAGGATGTAGAATTGATAGGAAATCCACATCTGGAACCTGTCAATTTCTAGGCAACAAGCTGATATCATGGTTCTCTAAGAAGCAAACCTCAGTTGCAACCTCCACCACTGAAGCAGAATACATGGCAGCTGGTAGTTGTTGTAGTCAGCTGCTCTGGCTAGTTCAACAACTCAAGGATTACAATGTAGAAGCAAGAGAAGTCCCTATTTATTGTGATAACAGCAGTGCCATTGCCATCACTCAAAATCCAGTCCTCCACACAAGATGCAAGCATGTCGACATTCGACACCACTTCATAAGAGACCACCTTGAAAAGAAGGACATCAAGATGGAGAAAATTCACACAAATATCCAAAGAGCAGACATTTTGACTAAGCCCCTAGCTGAAGAAAGGTTCAAAACCCTATGTTACAACTTAGGACTCCTGGACCCAAGCACATGAAGAAGGAAAGATCAGCTGAAAACCTCAGCTGACCCAAGTGCAGCAGACTAGGAGGATCAGATGAGGTGAATAGACACCCTCATCTTCAGGTAAGTTCTTTCCCAATGAAGACAAATAAAGCTGAGGGAAAACTTAGAGTCATCTAATCAAGGGGGAATCAATGATACCTTAAGAATCCTTGATGAAATACTCTAAAATCTGCATTGCATATCATATCATATATATATATACAGCAGACTTGAACAAAGTTATTTGATCTCTTTATTCCCAGCAATGTATACTATGTATAATAATAAACTATTCTTCATAAAATACTTTATTTATATACATAAATACAGTGTACTATTGAGTTATACTTGGTTGGATTAATACACCACCGACTCAACAGTATGCATGCACAGTACGGATTTCAAATAACTCTTGCTCAAAATTTATAAATTCTGCATTCCATAAGATAAAGTCTGAATATCTTTAAATGTGAACCCTTAGATCAAGAATCTCATTGTTGATCTTAAGAAGTAACTTTTCAGAAATACAGACCTATCAACTCTATAATTTTGTCATCTTTCACTCCACTACCTCATTTCTACCCCTATAAAAGGAGGAAGTTATGAGAACACCTAAGAACACAAATCACCAACTACAATTTTTGTTTCAGGTATGGAGAAGATTGAAAGAAAAGATGGAATGGAGATCATTCTTCAACCAAAGTCTTGGGTGAAGGAGATGAAGATTTGTCCAGAAGATGAAGATGATGCAGATCAGCATACTTGGTTTAACCAACATAAGTATGTCTATGAAAACTAGAGGAAAGAGAGAAGTCCTTATTGAAAACTAGAGGAAAGAGAGATGCAGAGGACAGAGTAGCAAACAAGCAGAGCTTCTTCTCCAGGGGGAAGTTCTACATGGAGAGCTTGTTATCAAAAGCTATTGTGTCTAAACAGAACATGAAGGCTGAGTCCATGGCCCTCTCTTCGACTCCATTGAAGCCTCTTCCAATCTTCCTTCTCTTTCAAGAGTAGCGAAGAGATTCAATTAGGACACATTTGATGCTACAACCCATCTGATGATGAGGAACATCAGATGGTAAGGGCAACCTGAACCAGTGGGATACCATCCATGATATACATATTGATTTGATGGTCCTACTTGATTCAGAGATAGAGCTGGAAGATCCATCAAACCAGGTTGGATCACCACTCACAATAAAGCTGGAAGATCCATCATCCAGGTTGGATCATCACAGCAACAATGAAGGATCCATCAAGCCAAGTTGGACCTTCAAAGCACAGAAGATTTACTCAGCAAATCTCAATCCTCCACTCAGCTGATCAGAAGACCAACTCAGCTGACCAGAAGACTTCCAAGAGAAATCAGCAGACCTTTTCAGGAAATCAGAAGACTTCACTCTGCTGATCAGATCACTTGATTTTTTGAGTTTAACGACTATCTTTGATCATGTAATTTATTCTAGATTTATTCCTGAATGTAATTAAACAAATTGGCCTATATAAGGAATGCAATTCACTTATAAAAAAAAAAACGGCCTTGATGATCAATTCTTGCCACAAAATTAGTCACAACGGCTATTTTTGGTAATGATGTCATTAATACTCAATTACCAAATTGCCAGGAAATCAACTGTTGCCACATGGCAAATTCAGCCGGCAAATTTAAAGGAAGGCCCAAAATCAAAGAAGGAAAATCTTGGGCTCTACTCCACAATTAAACCCAAATCTGACCGTTAGATCAAGATTTGTTGGAGTATATATACACACCCTTAAAACTCTTCCAAACCCTTTCGCTCACAATACCCTATTGCTCTCAATACTCTCTCGTTCTGCAAATTTCTTTCAAGCTCTCAAAACCTAAACACTTAAACTCTACTATGGCAATCATTGAAATTTACGATGAGAAGACCAAGAGCACTGGCACCTTGGATGCTGCAAAGTGGTCCAAGGATGGGAAGATGTTCACAGAGAATGCTCTGTTTTTCAAAGGCAAACACACAGCTGCAAACAAGGAAATCCTTCTCCGTTGCATCAACCTCAACCTTCGAGATTTTCTGGAAGCAGCACCCACCAACGTTTATGAACAAGATGTGCTGGCTTTCTATGCAAACGCTGTGATGAAGGGATCGTATGTTGAAAGTGTCATGGGTGGACACAAGGTCAAGGTAACAAGGGAAATCCTTCAGGAACTGTTTGGTTTGTCAAGGGGGAAGATCAATATCTCCACCTACATCATGAATAAGGAGAAAGAGTACATGGAGAGGTTCACTGATGGGAGAATCAAGGCTGCTGATGCCTCTGGACTCAAGAAATCCCAATTAGAACCTAAGTTTCAAACCCTGATGGATATAACAGGCAAGATGTTGCTAGGTAACACATTCAGTCATGATGCTGTTACTACTCTAAAGGTTAGAGTTATGGCTGCAATCTGGGATCAGATTGATGGAGACTGGCAAGGGCTTTTCTTGGACAGAATTTCTCTTGAAGCCAAGAAGGTGACTTTGGACCTTCAATCAAGAGAATGGAAGGTAACCTCAATTGTCAGCTTTGTCAACAAGCTGAGTATCATCCTTCTAGAAGTACTCCCAAGAAAGTACAAGATGGGACCTCACAAGACCTTCCACATCTCCAAATATTATTTAAGGAAGGACGCTCTTGCTGAGGCAGCAAGGTTGAAAGAAGAGAGGAAGAAGCTGTTAGCTGAAGCATCTTCCAAAGATGTTATTGAAAAGGCAGAAGAGTCCACTCATAACTCTGCTGCTGAAGAAGAAGAGGAGCCATCGAAAGAAGAGGCTCAAAAGAAGGTTGCTGAAGAGGATGATGATGACAATCAGACCTTAGCACAAAGAAGATATCTGATCAGATCAGGGCTCATCTCCCCATCTGATTCAGATGTCACTCCCACTGCCTCTCCTTTGAAAAAGGCAGGTACTTCTAACCCCTCTCTCACTTTCACACCTTCTAAACTATCAAAGGGTCAGAAGAGAAAGAAGAACACTTCTTCTTTCACAAAGAAAGCCAAGAAATCCAGGCTCCCTACTCCAATGAGCATAGCCCCTATTTCATCCTTCAACCCTTCTGATGATACCAACCCATCTGAACCCTCACACACTGATGCCCAAATCCCTGCTGATACCCACACAGCAGAGGAACAAGCCCAGCCTAACCCTGCTGATGTTCAAACAGCAGACAACCAACCTGAGACCACCTCCACACAACCTGCTGATGATCAAACTCAGATTATATCCACAATCCTTGCTGATATTCAAACAGCAAATGTCCAAGATCATCAAGCTCAAACACCTACTGATCTTCAAGAAGAAACTGAACCAGACCAGCAGACCCATAACCCTGCTGATGAACAAATTACTGAAGATCAATCCCAACCTCCTACCCAACAAGAAGAAATCACTTCCCAAATCCCTGTTGATACTCACACAGCAGAGGAAAATGCCCCAACTACCCAAACCCCTACCATCATTGTCCCTTCTGCTCCAGAAGACTTGGCACCAGAAGACCTGGTTCAACCTGGTCCTTCTCAACCTCAGTTCAGAATGGTGCACTACCCCATGTGCCAAACAGAAAAGATAATGAGGATGAAGATAACCAACCTGCTCAAGACCACCATCCCTGGAGTTGATGAGACTTCAATCCAGTTTGAACAAGTGCTTAGGGTATGCACTTGGATTGAGCTCAGAAGAGATGATGTAGATGACTTTCTTGATGTCATGGAAGGAATGGGAGGAAAGGAACACTTCCTCGACTGGGAGATGGAGCAAAAGGAAGTTGCTCAAGTTCAATCCTTTGCTCAGCTGCTATCAGATGAGGCACTAACTGCAGTCTGCAACCGGATCCTAGGAGTCTCCACTGCTGATGTCCCTATCCCAGTAGGTTCATCGGATCAGCAGACAGCTGAACAAGCAAAGATGAAGGACTCAGCTGCACCAGCCTTGGTGGAAGACTCAGCTGCCCCTGCTGAAGACTCAGCTGCACCAGCTGACAAAGAAGAGATTGAAAGAGAAGTAGTCAGAGTACCAGCTCACTTCAGACCTTCAGACGATCTGACTCACTTCATTGACAATCAAGAGGATGCAGGCAGACGAATCATGACCCATCTGACTAAGGCCACTACCTGCTACCTCAATGAGGAGTACCTATCAGCCGAAGAGAGAGGCAAAGCAATTATTGTTCATCCAAAGCCTCAAGGTACACCCTCTACTTCTACCCCATCTGTTGACCATACAGCAGACATCTGCTCCCAGGTCAAAGCTGCAATAGACTTGCACTTTGAGAAAGGTTTAGGCCTGCAGCTAGGAAGATATGTTGAGAAAGCTGCAAGGGAACAGAAGACTCGTCTTCATGACCAGATTCTTGACGTTGAAGACAAGTTTGGTGAAGCACTTCATCAGCAGATAGGAGAATACCTGAGTACCTATCAGAAGTCATCAGCCGACACCTCCAAAAGGTTTGCTGATCTTTACACTGATGAGATGCACCGCATGGAGACCACCTACAAGACAAGAATTGAGGATGCTGAAGCAAGAGCCACTGAAGGACAAGCTCTTCTTAAAACAGTTGCAGATGAGAATGAGAAACTGCAGACTCAGCTGAAGGAAACAGCAGCCAAGTTGGAAGCTCTTACAACTAGATTTGAAGCTGCCTCCTCCTCCAATTCACATGCTGAAGTTCTAGAGCACAACATAACCCATCTGACCCAAGTTGCCAAGGTCAATGCCATGGCACTGAAACAAACTCTGAAAGTGGAAATCATGAATTCCATGAAGCCTTTTGCGGCTGCACTTGCTGAAGCCAAAAAGGGGGAAGATATGTTGATAAAGGCTCTAGAGAAGTCTACTGCCCAGCAAGCTGAACTGATAGTAGCACAAGATGACTTGACTGAAACCTTGGGTGGTTTAAAGAGCAAAATCAAGTACAGGCAAGGCAAAGACAAAGAAATTGCTCTAGAAGATACTCAAGCTCCTGCCAAGAGTCTACAGATCACTGCTCCTGTAGAACAAGTTTCTGAAAAGAGAATGACAAGGAAAAGAAAGGCAGATGAGCAAGCTCAGTCAGCTCAGACCAGCAAGAAATCAGCTCCAGCAGAGCCTACTGCAGAAGAGAAAGAGGCTCTAGAGTTGAAGAAAAAGAAATTGCTTGAAGCTCAAGAGCTTAAGCAAAAGAAGCTGAATGATGCGAAGGCAGTCAAAGCCAAATTTGAAAGAAGAATTGCCAAACTCAGGAAAGCAATGAAGGACAAAGCACAAGAAGACAGTGTCCTAGTGTTTGACAGCAATTATGTGGATTACTTAGCCCTTCAAGATGAGCTACCAAGATCGTATCCCCTGAAGAAGAAGTGGCAAATTCAACACCACATAGTAAGGAAATTTGGCCCTCTCCCTTCTTATGAAGAAGAATTTCTTCAATTCTCCCAGTTCATGAACATTGAAGATCCAGAGTTCTGGGAAGAAATTGTCAAGACAGCCAAAGGACTTGACAACTGCAGAATCCTAACTCCTGAAGAACCCAAATGGGATGCACCCCTTCTGGATTCAGGAAGAGCCAACATGATAGAAATCAAGAAGATTCTGTACAAGATCTATGAAGAGGAGAATGTTACAGATGTACAGCACATGGAAGAAGTTCGAGATCGTCTGTACCTTGCCTACCGCATTTGAAGATCAGAAGACCTGATGAAGACTAGCTTAGAAGTTTAAAGAAACTATTACTTGTAATCTGTAAAAGTTCTATCTATATTCAAGTTCTAGTTCTTTTTGCTTACAATACAAACTCTCATTGTCTTCATCAGATGCTTCAGTCTTAGCATGTTATAAACTCTTATCTTATTTCATTAAGAGCATTTATCAAGTATAGTTTTGGCTTCATCAAAAAGGGGGAAATTGTTGGGATATAAATTCATCCTAAACCCCACTTGATGTTAGAATAGTTTTGATGGCCAAAACACTTAGAGTTTATAAATGTAATAGGATCAGCTGACTTGTATAGAACAGCTTAGACTAGTCTTGTGTGATCAACTGTATTGATATCAGCTGATCAGCACAGTCCTGGCTTACATGCCTATCCTCAAGATGAGAAGAGTAGAAGACATGAAGACTAGAAGATCCTTGAAGACCAGATAAGTTAAGGTGCTTGTATACCTACCTATCTGATGGAGTCCCAGATTGAAGATGGCCTAAAAGCAGTACAAAGAATTTCCAGATCAGAAGAGTGTTACTCGTCTGATATCAGAAGACAGAAGACCTAAGGCCAGAAGAGTAGTCAGAAGACTAGAAGTACAGATCAGAAGACTATGTGCTCTTCCAGGACTCGGCTGATTCCCAAGTCATCTTGCAATTCAAACGAAGACCTACCTTATTTAGAAGATTGACATGATCCCAGGATTGAAGCAATCAAGCGGCTGGAATCAAGGAATCAAGCTATTATGGAAAGATTGCTCAAACGGCTAGTCAACTCCAACGGCTAGTTGCAACCAATCTCCATTATAAATACAAGAGGATGAGAAATCACAAAGAAGAAGTCACAAGAGAGAATTCAACAAGCCAAGCAAGCAATCAAAGCTAAAGCCATACAGTTCTAAGAATTCTCAAAAGAGCCAGAAACCATTAGATTATCTATAGCTCTTAAGTGATTTCTATCCAACCCTTAAGAACCTGAAACCTGTTCATATTGTATATCAATTGTTTTAGGCATAGTGGTTAAGCAAATTATAAGCTTGAACCATTAGTTGGATACACCTCAAAAACCCCAAACCCTCACCGAAAGGTTAAAGTTTTTGAAACCCCTTAAAGTGCAAGTGCTTACAATCACTTGTGGAGACCGTAGCTGTTAGGACGGCTCAGATCTCAAAGTCCTAACCTTGGGACTATAAAGGTCAAGACCCTTGTAATTTGTGGAAATTAAAGGGATTAAACATCACGTTAGGACGTGAGAGTGGACGTAGGAACGTATATCCGAACCACTATAAATCCGGTGTTATTTACTTTCTGCACTTTACATTTCTGCCTTTACATTCATTATTATATAGTGCATACTGTGATTTCAACACTCTTCAAAACAAGGCCATAACTTTCAAACCAGCATCAGCTGAGTATTTTCATTAAGTAAAACAAGTTACAAGAACGAGTCTAAACCAGGGCCACCATAATTCCGCATATAACCTCCTCAGTCAGATCACTATAGTCATCTGGACCAGCAGACTTGCAGTCCAGTTGACATAGCAATCAGAAGAGGTTCCCAACTCTGTTTGAAAAAGTTTTAAAGTCTATTCACCCCTCCCCTCTAGACTTTAAACCCATTCACTACTCGTTCAGGGACCAACAAAGCATATGAGTTTGATTTAAATAGAAAGAAAGTGCATGAAGAGCCATCCTCCTCAAGCAAAGGTGTTGCTTTCAAAGCTGCTGAAACAGAAAAGAAAAGTATACAAAGATCCTCTCAATCTGTTTCAAAATCAGAAATGAAGGAGGAGCTGGCACTCATGGCAAGAAGATTTGAGAAGCTCAATTCCAGATTTGGTAGATACAAGAAGTTCTACCAAGACAACAGAACCAGAAGGAGATTCAGTTCTTCTGACACCAAATCAGAGGACAAAGTCTCTGATGAAAAGAAAGAAGACAAATATGCTGACAGAAAGAGATACAGCAAAGGCGAACCATCATCTTCAAGGAGGAAGGAGTCCTCAAGCAAGAAAAATGATGATGAAGATGTGTGTTACAACTGCCAGAAAAAGGGTCATTTTCAGTATGACTGTCCTGACCTTAGTGCAAAAGAAAGGAAGGAAAGGCAGAACAAAAGAGACAAGAGGCTGAACAACAGGAAGGCTATGGTAGCTGGAGATTCAGCAAGTGAAGAGAGTGTCTACTCTTCTGATGATGGACTATTTTCCAACAGTGACAGTGATGATGACTGTCAAATGGCATTTGAAAATGAAGAGGTATGTTCATCTTCCAACTCTTCAATTAACACACATGAATCTAGTGAAATCCACTTGAAACTCAACTTTGGGAAGTTACTTGAGGATTTCACCAGACTACAAGAAGTATGCAATATGGCACTTAGAGAAAATGAGCTACTGAATTCTAAAGCTCAAACTCCCAACCTTCCTGAACCAGAGTTTGACTTTAAATCAACTGAGTTGTATCAGCAGATTATGAGAGAACATGAGGAAATGTCTCTCAAAGTCTCTGAACAACAAAAGTTGATTGATGATCAAGAACTGGCCTTGAGGAAAAAGGATTTTGATCTTAGAATTCTACAAGCAAAATTTGACAATCTCTCAAGTGAATTTGATACTCTAAAATTGAGTGAGGGGAGCTTAAAAATGAAAATGTCTGCCTTGAACAAATCTGCTAAAGCAATAGAGGAGATTCAAGGGTTTCAAAGACCATTTGCTCAAAAGGGTGGATTAGGCTATAATCCATGTGAACCCTCACCTGGTCTTAGCATTGCTTCATCAAGCAATTCTAAGATGACTTTTGTAAGATCAGTGGCACAACAAAATGAAATAGAAGTAAATCAACCACTGATCAAGGATAAAGGTAAAGGAAGTTTTATACCAACTCAAGTAAACAATGTACCTAAACCCATACCAAAGGAAAAGGTTAAAGGCATTGCTTACAGGAGGAATGAGGTTCAGAAAGGTAGAACCAATGGAAGGCCAACCTATCTGAATCATCATCAGAGGAGTTGTCCAAAACCTGTTCAGAAGAGGCCAACTCAAATGAGGCAACCTCAACTGAATGGATTAAGGCCAATCCCCTCTGACAGGTATAAAACATTCAGGATGCCTGGACCTTACTTGCCAAATGGAAGAGGCCATCCAAAATCCTATCCTCAAAAGTCTTATCAAGCTGCACCTAAGCCTAGTAACTTCAGGATAAATGTCCCAAAGAAAGTTACCAACTCTCCTGAACCTTACAAAGCTAACACCTATACACAGAGATCACCCAAGGCATTTAAGGGTCAAACTGTGTATGTAGATGTAAATGGAAACCAAGTCAGTCACTTTGAGTCAATCAGAGTAATCAGGCAGATTTGGATTCCAAAAGGTACAGCTAACCCTCTAGGACCCAACACTCAAAGGGTACCTAAATTTTGACTTTGCAGGGCTGCAAGGACCACAAGAAGAAGAGAAGCATCAACAAGAAAACAGCATGGTACTTGGACAGTGGATGTTCAAGACACATGACTGGGAATAAAGAGCTTCTCTCAGATTTCATAGAAAAGGAGGGTCCTTCAGTAACCTTTGGAGACAGCTCTCAAGGCATCACAAGAGGTTATGGTACATTAAATATTGGTAGTGTCAAAATTACTGATGTCTCCTATGTCCTAGGCCTAAAATATAACTTGCTGTCTATAAGTCAAATTTGTGATAAAGGATTTTGTGTTGAATTTGCACCAAATGAATGTACTATCAAAAACAAATCAACACAACAGGTGCTACTAACAGGGGTTAGAAAGGGAAATGTCTATTTTGCAGATTGGAGCAAAACCCCTGAAGCAGTTTGTCTTGTTGCCAAAAGCACAAGTGAGCAAAGCTGGCTGTGGCACAAGAGGCTAAACCACCTGAACTTCAAAACCATCAACAAGATTGCAAGAAACTCTCTAGTTAAAGGACTGCCAAATCAAGTGTTCTCAAAAGAACATATATGCCAGCCATGCCAGGAAGGAAAGCAGATCAAAGCTTCATTTAAAGGGAAGCCTGTCATCTCAACTGAGAGAGTTCTTCAACTACTGCATATGGATTTATTTGGGCCAATAATCCCAGTAAGTATAAATGGAAGAAAATATGCTTTAGTTGTTGTTGATGATTTTTCCAGGTACACTTGGGTAGTATTCTTGCTCAACAAAAAGGAGACCCAAGTCAAGCTACCTGAATTGATGATGAGATTGAGCAATGAAAAGGGCCTAAGTATTGTCAAGATCAGATCTGACAAAGGCACTGAGTTCATAAACTCATACATCAATGAGTACTGCAGCAAGAATGGCATCACACATGAAACTTCAGCAGCAAGAACACCTCAACAAAATGGGGTTGCTGAAAGAAGGAACAGGACCTTGAAAGAGGCGGCAAGAACATTGATTGCTGAATCCAAACTGCCTAAAAGGTTCTGGGCTGAAGCCATTAGCACTGCATGTCACACCCAAAACAGGTCCTTAATCACCAAAGTACAAGGTAAAACCCCATATCAAATATGGAAAGGTAGATTGCCAACTGTTGCTTACTTTCATATATTTGGTTGTAAGTGTTTCATTCATAATAATGGGAAGGAGCAATTGAAAGCTTTTGACAGCAAAGCTGATGAAGGAATATTTGTTGGATATTCACAAATTAGCAAAGCTTACAAAGTCTACAATTGCAAAACCCTTATTGTGGAAGAAACACCTCATGTTGTGTTTGATGAGTCTATTAATGAGTTCAGGGATAGAAACTTGAATCTTGATGAAATAACACAAAGAACAACCAGACTAAGGCTTCAAAGCAAGGAGACAGTATTTGTAGATGTTGCCCAGCCTGAATTACATGATAATCAAAAACTGGACAACCTACCTGATGGCAATCAACCAGGAGCCAACCAACCTGAAGGTGATGTTGAACTGATTGACCCAATCCCAGTTCAAAACCAGGTAACAACTACCAATGAAGAAGCAGGCAATGCTGAGGTAGTAAATGGATCCAATATTCAAGGGGGAACCAATGAAAATGTCAACTCATCTGACAATGAGGACAATACCCCTGAATATGATCCAGAGCTTGATCCTTCAATTAATTTTCCTGAATTTAATAAGTCTAGTGATCCAACCTCAGATGAGGACAATCCTCCTGAAGGGATCAGGTCTAGAAGGACTTGGTTGCAGGACCATCCATCTAGCCTGATACTTGGTAATCCAAGTGAAGGGATCAAAACTAGAAGATTTCATGGAGAAAGTGCTTTGTTTTGTTGTTTTCTTTCAGAAAAGGAACCAGAAGATATTGAGGAAGCACTACAAGACACCAACTGGATCATAGCCATGGAAGAAGAGCTAAACCAGTTCACCAGAAATGAAGTATGGGAGCTGGTAGATAGGCCAACTCATCAAGATGTCATTGGAACCAAATGGGTGTTCAAAAACAAGAAAAATGAAAATGACATCATTGTAAGGAACAAAGCAAGACTAGTGGCCAAGGGATATTGTCAATCTGAAGGGATTGATTATGATGAGACATTTGCTCCAGTGGCCAGACTTGAGGCAATCAGACTCTTCTTAGCATATGCAGCTCACATGAGATTCAAAGTGTATCAAATGGATGTGAAGAGTGTATTTCTAAATGGGGTGCTCAAAGAAGAAGTGTATGTTGAACAGCCCCCAGGCTTTGAGGAAGGAGACAAGGTGTACAGATTAAAGAAAGCCCTCTATGGCTTAAAGCAAGCTCCAAGAGCTTGGTATGACACCTTATCACAGTTTCTTCTAGATCATGGTTTTGTCAAAGGCACTGTTGACAGAACTCTGTTCAGAATCTGTGAAGGAGATGATATCTTGTTAGTCCAAATCTATGTGGATGACATTATATTTGGATCTCCAAATGAGAAGATGTGTGAAAAGTTCTCCAAACTCATGCAAAGCAAATTTGAGATGTCCATGATGGGATTGATGAATTTCTTCTTAGGACTTCAGGTCACTCAATCAAAGAAGGGAATATTCATCAATCAGGCCAAGTACACAAGGGACATGATCAAAAAATTTGGATGTGCTACAAGCAAGCCAGTCAGAATTCCTATGAATACTAACTGGAAGATGGATCCTGATGAAGGTGGTGAGTCAACAAACTCCACTAACTACAGGGGAATCATAGGATCCTTACTGTATCTCACTGCAAGCAGGCCTGACATCACATTTGCAGTTGGAGTGTGTGCAAGATTCCAAGCCAATCCAAAGAAGAGCCATCTTGATGCTGCCAAGAGAATCCTAAGATATCTCAAGGGATCTGAGAATCTTGGATTGTGGTATCCAGCTGATGACAACATTGAGCTCACTGGATATTCAGATGCTGATTATGGAGGATGTAGAATTGACAGAAAATCCACCTCTGGAACATGTCAATTCTTGGGCAGCAAGCTTATCTCATGGTTCTCCAAGAAGCAGAATACAGTTGCAACTTCTACAACTGAAGCAGAATATGTTGCAGCTGGAAGTTGTTGTGCTCAGATACTTTGGCTCAGGCAACAACTTAGAGACTACAAAGTCATCACAAATGAAGTGCCAATATTCTGTGACAACAATAGTGCAATTGCCATCTCACAGAATCCAGTACTCCACACCAGATGCAAGCATGTGGACATCAAGCATCATTTCATAAGGGATCATGTGGAGAAGAAAGATATCAAGCTTGTCAAAATCCACACTGATAAGCAAAAAGCTGATATTTTGACCAAACCTCTAGCTGAAGCAAGGTTCTTGGAATTGTCAGCTGAATTAGGGTTACTTGATCCAGGCCAAATGGAAAAATAAGGAAAGAAAGCTCATATGAAGGGGGAAGTTCATCAAGTTGAACTTCAGCAAAGTTGACCAACCTCACTGAAGCTGTCAGCCAAAGAGGGAAACTCAGCAAAGTTGTCCCTATGCTGTTCAGCAATGTTGGTCAGGGGAGTTGTCCAAGTGGGACCCAGTCAGCAACTTTGGGACCCACTCAGGCAAGTTCATCAGGCAGTTTGACCCTCACAGAAACCAAAGCACATCTCAGGATGTTTGTCCGAGTTAATTGGATAATCATTGCTATTTTTAGCATTGATTAGACATTTAAGAGGTTTCTTGGTCTAAGAGTAGGCCATTTTAGGATGGAGTGTGCTATAAAGATTTTTACCCCCAAAAAGGCAAATCAGCATTTAATGCAAAAATCTTAATTGGGATTTCATGAATTCTTGAGCCATCATCAAGACCATTGATTTGCATTAAACTTCCATCAAACCGTCTCAATCCCACTACCCTACTTTACTCAATTGGTTCTTTCAATTACCCACTGCCATTATCTATTAACCAACGGTTAATAAACTCCCCACATATATAAACTCCTCAATTTTTTACTTCCATCTTTACGCACTCATAATTCCATACTCTCGAGCTTTTGAAAACCCTCAAAACCTGCAACTTATTTCCAAACTTTTCTATCCTTCAAAATTATCCATGGCTCCTAAGATCAAGAGAGAAGAGCTTGTAGACTTCAATGATTCCTCCTTGGACATTGATTTCTCTTATCTTAGCAACCAAAATTCCCTTTGGTTTGAAAAGCTGGTAGCTTTTGATTGCCCAGACACAGAAGTTCAACAAGTCCTCCAATGGCTGAGGGAGGCAGGGCTAGAGAAGTTCCTTGGTACCAAGCCTGATTCCTGCCTGAATCCATTCATGGCAGAATTCTTTGCCCATCTCAGATGGAAAGGGAAGAAGGGAGATGTGAGCACCAAGCTCACATATGCTGAAGAAGATGAAGATGAAGAAAGCCAACACACCATCATCTTCACTGCAGAGGATTTAGATGCTAGCTTTGGGCTACCATCAGAAGGCCAGAATCCAGAAATGTACAAGGAAGGAGATGATCAGGAGTTCTACTATTCTTGGATGATAGAACCAAAGAAACTTGTAAGTGCTCAGAACAAGAACACTTTAAAGCCTTCTTACAGACACTTGTTTGATTGTGTTGTAAAAAGCTTGTTGAGCCACTCAGGGAGTGTTGAACAAATCAGTATGCCTAAGTTGAGAGTGATGGCTGCTGTGATTGACTCTGCTGAGAAGAGAGTCAAGTTCAACTGGAAAAATTTCATTCTTGACAAGATGATGAATGAAAAATTTAAGTTTAAGGAGATGAAGCACCACAAGGTGGTGGTTGAAGGAAGACTTCAATTTTGCACAAGAGCCAGCCTGCTCTTGGAAAGATTTGCTCACTACTCTCATCTTCAAGCAAAGCCAAAGCCTTTTCCTGCACAAAAGGTGATGTTCAGAAAGCTGTCTTCAAAGACAGAAAAGAGAAAGCAGGAGGCTGCCTCCAAGAAAGCTGTTGCAACTGTTGCAACTGTTCCAACAACCAGAGCCTCTCCAAGGAAAAGGAAAGCACAATCACCCAGACTCCAGCCAAAGATGAAGAAGATAAAGCAGATTCTAAGTGAATCTTCCCCTGAAAGCCTGTCAAGAAGTGGAGGAGCCACTTCAGAGGAGATTGAGAAGGTGGCTGATGAAGGAGTCAACCCTCCTGAAGAGGGTGAAGTATTCAGAGAGATTGTCCCACTACAACCTGAGACAATCACAGAATTCAGAGACCTTGACCAGCCAACAAGGTGTGAAAGGAGAAGAAGAATCATCAAGACTTCTGAGAAGCAGAGGTTGATGGAAGAGGAAAAGAAAAAGAAAGAGTTCCTCAAGGAGATTAGACAGGCTAGTAGGTCTAACTCCAAGTCCAAGTCAAAACCCAACAGCCCTGAGGCCAACTCCCCTGATATTCAATCTAGAAGAATATCTCCAAGGCAAGAAGAAGAGGAGTGCAAGACTCCTGAAGATGCCCCCATTATTGCAAAGAAGGTTTATTCCCCAGAAGGTGCACCTGATAGAGCAGGTATTGATGTGCTGGCAGATTTGGTCAATCTTGAGGATAGACCTTTTTCCCCCCTTGATCCAAGACTTCTTTCTTATACCAAACTTCTTGAAACTGCTATTCAAGAAGGTGATCAAGTTGTTTTCCCACCCATTCCAGCCATTCCAATTATCTCTTCAGACACATTGCTCTCAAAAGCACCTGAATCCCAACTTGCTTTGATCTCTCCTGACCCCAACCCTTCTGAGCCCAACCTACCTGAATCCCAATCCAACTCTCCTGAATTCCAAGCCAACTCATCTGGAGATGATAGTGGTGAAGAATACACCTATGAGGGGATGTTGAGGCAGATTGCAAGAGCCAATGTGGATGAATTATATCCAGGATTGAAGGCATATCCCAGGCTGCAACAACAGTTCTATGATCTCAGAGCACTTGTTGAGATCAAGGATAGAACAATTGTAGAAATAGCTCAGGCTATTCAGGATAAGGGTGCCAACTGGTGGCAGGTTGAGGAAAATAGGCTGTTACATTTTGCAAATGTAAAAAAGACCAGTGTATTAACCACTGAGGCCCTATTTTGCACCATTGTTCATGAGAAGGTGCTTGCTGAAAGAGAAAGAATAGCACAAGGAATCAAGCATCCTGACAGTACATCTGATGATGATGATGATGATGATGATCACACCAATCCCAACCCCCCTGGCCTCAACTCAGCTCAGGTACATTCTTGACTTTTCATTCTGTGAAGGACTCTGATCATTCAGAGGAGTTGACCAAAGATGGTAACTCAGTCCAAGATGCATTGGCCAAGGATGGTTCTTCTGAACCTGAGGCACAGCTTGACAATGCTGAGACTTCCATGGGAGAAGCTAGTTTGGCTAAAGCCTCATCAATGTCAGGCAAGTTGGACATTGACCAGCCTTTAGTCATTCAGGATGACTCAGTGGTCTTGGGATGCCCAAGCACTGTGATCTCCCAACAACTTCCCTCTGTGGATCCTATTGAGGATATGGAGGTGTCAGGTTTAGGAATTGAAGGAGTTGAAAAGGCTGATAGTGCAGAAAATTCAGAGGGAGGTGATGGTGAGGATTGTGTAATCACAGGTTCCTTGAGTGCACCACAAATAGAGGGAGAGGAAGTAGAAATATTGGGTGCAGCCCAATATGAGAGTCAGGCTATTCTTCAAGTCAAATCTGAACTTGATGAATCCCTTGGTGAAAGGAGGCCTGATTCTCCAGTGAATGTGAGTCCATCTTTTGAGAATGAAGAAGAAAAGAATATAGTTGAAAATGAGGGAGAAGGTGCTGATGTATCAGACCTTATGGGAGAAAAAGAAATAGAGGGTGTTGAGGGAGTTTTTACTAACACTGTTAGTTTTGCAGATTCTGTTGCTGTCACTCTTGAGCAAATTTTTGCAGATGCCTCCCTGACAGATATACCAGTTGCTGCTGACACTGATCTTGAAGCAGTATCAGCAAATGTGTCCACACTTAACCAAATCTACTTTGAACAAGCCAATACCTCTGAGGCTCACTTTCAGATTGCTACTCAGACTACATCCATCATTGAAGAGCAGTCAGAGAAGTTGGACACACTGGTCAGGGAAATTGAGAAGGCTCATGCAACAACTGTTGATACCTTAGATGGCCAAGGCAAGACTCTAGCCTCTGTGGAGATGAGGCTAACAGGGTCAGAAGAAGTGATATTGCCCACTCTTGATGCAAGAATATGTGGAGTTGAAACTGGACTGCAAACAGTTTCAACTGAAGTGACAAAAGCCAAGGATGCTATGGGAAAATTCACAAGATCTGTGAAGAAAGAACAGCAGGGTCTTAAAGATTTGTACAAGCATAATGTGAAAGCCTTGAGAAAGACAATCAAAGATGCTTTAAGGCAGAGGACAGCAGCCCAAAGGAAGAAGGCAGAGGAATTGAAAGCTGCTATGGTGAAGAAGGCTGCTGAGAAGTTCATTGTTGAACTTATGGCCAAAGTGTCTGATCAAGTTGTGGCCAACCTCACTGATCAACTTCAGGCCAAACTTGATCAATCACTGAAAGCCACATTGGATGCCATTGTTTCCCAAAAGATGAAGCCTGTTCACACTTTCTTGAGCATGGCAGATGATAAAATGCAAAACATTCATGATGAGAATGTTTATCTACTGCAGGAATTAAAGTCCCTCACTCAGGCCCACTCACAACTCTCTGTCTCTATGAGTGAACTAAAGCCCCAGTGTTTTGATAATGCCAAAAAGGGGGAAATAGAGAGAGCAAGGGCAAAGGGAACCTTGGTGATTGGTGAACCTAAGGGAAAGGAGAAGGACCCTGAGATTGAGGAGGAGTCAGTAGAAGACATTGGGAAAGGCAAAGGCCCAATGAATATTGAAAATTTGACTGAGGAAGAGCAGATTCAAATAGCTGTCAAGGAGTCCATGATGTCAGCTATGGAAAGTCAGGCAAGAAAACTTCAAAGGCCAGGTGGTGAGTCAGCAGGACTTGAACCTAAAGAGAAGGCTGCTGAAGTAAGGGGGAAGGTGACAAGGTCATCTGAAAGAAAGAGGAAGGAGCTGCAAGCCTTCAATGATTTCCCAACCAGCCTGACTTTGCCATCAGAATTTCAGTCTGATGAATCTACTCCAGTAAGACATTCAAAAAAATTGAAGAAAGCAGCCAAGCTGCCTGCCATTGAAGAAGAAGAGGTTGTAGAAGAAGTACAGGACAGGATGCCTGAAGTTGGTGTGCCCAAACTTGCTGATGATCCCTCTAAATTGTTTGAAGAAGGTTTTGGAAAAGATCCAGAAACTCAGGAGAAGCTAGCTCTTCAGAGAGCTAAAGAGAGGATGGAGCAATTGGTTGAGGCCAACAAGGCAAGGGATGAAAGAAGGGCAAATTTCAAAGCCCCAAGAAGGAGAGCTTCATACAGAAGACTCAAACCTCAAATGCTGCAAAGATGGGACACTCAGTACCCTCACCATGATAAGTGGGTTCCAATCTCACTAAATGATGCATGGGAGGAGGCCAAGAGAAGTTTTGTATATGACTTTTATGTCATTGGGAAGTGGCTTGGAGAGAGTGTGGATGAAGTCTTTGTCCAGTTTATGTTTGAGAACCACAGGGACCTCTACCAAAAGCTGTTTGCAGCAGCTGATATGGCAAGAGTCGAGTTCAAGGCCCCTGGTCTAATTCTGTACATACCTCCTAAGTTCAATGGGAACTTGATTGATGAGGGAAAGATTCTGGAGGAGTTCATCAACATCATGAAGATGGAGAAGATGAAGATAGGCCCTAGAGGCTCCAACAAGGATGTTTGGGAGCTGAAGAAAAGGGTCTGGGCTCAATATGGCATTGCTCCTCAGGATGATGGAACTCTCTGAATGGATAAGTTCATCTCTTCCCTATCTGAATTTTATGTTTGATTATGATGTTGTTATTTTGTTTTCTCTGTATCAGTTATGTTGTCCTTGATTTTCTGATCTGTAATGCTTGATGATATATAAAAGGACCACTGATTTTCTATCAAGAGATAACAACTCATTATCTCAACTAACCTGACATTACATATATACTTGATTTATTGTGCTAACAGTTTCTTTCAGGAAAGTTGACCAGTTCACTCATCCTGAAGATAAAATATAGTATAAGTCAAGTTCCCTTTGTAATAGGTTTTGGCATCATCAAAAAGGGGGAAATTGTTGGGAATAAAATGATTTTGATTTAGATACCAAAACCCCTGATTGATGATGTACAGATTAGTTGAGATATGCTCAAGTTATTGTTCAGGCAAGTTGTCCCAGAACACTTGAGTATGTAGAATGCTTAAGTTAAAAATCTCAGAAATGTTGTGAGATTTTAGAGTTCAGGATAGTTGTCCAATGCTGAATGTTAGACAGCTTGATAGGTATTAAGTCTTGAGGCCAAAGTTGCTGAAGCATCATGACAGCTGACCAAGTGGACAACTGAGCTGAAGAGATCAAGTACACTAAAGCTGTGCTCATAAATGCAAAAGATCAAGACAATTGAAGTACAAATGATCAAGAGAATTGAATGACAAAAGCTTACAGAAGACACATTCAATGAAGCATTTATTGCCAATCATGCCTGAACCAAACATTGAAGACTTAGAGCATTAAAGAGTGAAGCATTGAATGAATGTTGGAACATTCTAAAACAGCAGCAAGAATGTTCAGGGAGCTTGTCCCATCTGACCGTTGGTTGAGTGTAGATTCTGCCACAAATCAACCTTGGGAAGTGTGCTTATTTGGAAACTGTCACAAGTCATCTCAGCCGCATTTTTCAGAAGTCAACACATTCATTCAAGCAACCATTGAAGAGCCCTTTTACACAGTGGATAAAAGGAAGTCAAGCTTCTTAGCCGTTTCAATGGTGCTGCAAATAGACATGTTTGAATTGCTATCTCTCCAACGGATAGTTGTTCAAATATGCCTATATATATACAGAAGTGATCAAAGGGATTTAAAAATCCAACTACAAGCTATCAAACTATTATCAAGCTTTCAAAGGAAACCAAACTATTCACAAGAATCCCAAGTTTCCTGAATCACTTCAAATTAGCTAAGCCATTCTTTGTAAACATCCTAGCTTAGCATTGAGATATCCTAAGCCGTTACATCTGTTCTCATTGTAAATGATATCTCTACTAGTTGGAACCAAACCTCAAACCTTATCTCATTTAGTGAAGAGAGTGTTTGTTGTAGAAGTGAGGAGTTAAGGACTGTTAGAGTGAAACACAGTCTTAACTCAGTGAGATTGAGCACTAGGACTCAGATTATCCTAGGGATCAAAACACTAAGAGAGTGTTGTTGATCAGTGCACCTTAGCACTATAAAACAAACTAATTCCATTGTGAAGGAATTATCCTGTTCAATCAGGGAAAGTGGATGTAGGAGCTTGAGTCTCTGAACCACTATAAACTTGTGTGTCTCTTACTTACTGCATTCTTTATTGCATTCATATTCAAACAATTTTCAAAGAACAAACTCTAGTAAGTGAGAAAATTTGTTTTGGACAAAGTCCCTGATAACTGTCTTTTCAGAAATTAACTTGGAGTATTTCTTTAAGTCAAAGGCCAACCACATTCCGCACTTAGCAACTCTTTTAGATATCTAGCCAACTGATCACTCAATAGTAATCAGTAGGACAAGTATCTATCAAAGTTCACACTCAGGCCAGTTGTGAGACAACCTGCCTGATAAGACCAGTTTTGTTAAAAAGAAAAGAATTTGCATACACAAGTGCATTCCCCCCCCCCCCCCATACACTTGTGTTATACTCCACCAAGGACCAACAGGTAGTGCACCATTCTGAACTGAGGTTGAGAAGGGTCATCTTGAACCAGGTCTTCTGGTGCCATGTCTTCTGGAGCAGAAGGGACAGTGATGGTAGGAGTTTGGGTAGCTGGGGCATTTTCCTCTGCTGTGTGAGTATCAGCAGGGATTTGGGAAGTGTTTAGAGGCTCAGATGGGTTGGACTCATCAGAAGGGTTGAAGGATGAAATAGGGGCTATGCTCATTGGAGTAGGGAGCCTGGATTTCTTGGTTTTCTTTGTGAAAGAAGAAGTGTTCTTCTTTCTCTTCTGACCCTTTGATAGCTTAGAAGGTGTGAAAGTGAGAGGGGGATTAGAAGTACCTGCCTTTTTCAAAGGAGAGGCAGTGGGAGTGGCATCTGAATCAGATGGGGAGATGAGCCCTGATCTGATCAGATATCTTCTTTGTGCTAAGGTCTGATTGTCATCATCATCATCCTCAGCAGCCTTCTTTTGAGCCTCTTCTTTGGATGGCTCCTCTTCTTCTTCAGCAGCAGAGTCATGAGCAGACTCTTCTGCCTCTTCAACAACGTCTTTGGAAGATGTTTCAGCTAACAACTTCCTCCTCTCTTCTTTCAACCTTGCTGCCTCAGCAAGAGCTTCCTTCCTTAAGTAATATTTGGAGATGTGAAAGGTCTTATGAGGTCCCATCTTGTACTTTCTAGGGAGTACTTCTGGAAGGATGATACTCAGCTTGTTGACAAAGCTGACTGTTGATGTCACCTTCCATTCTCTTGACTGTAAGTCCAAGGTCACTTTCTTGGCCTCAAGAGCAATTCTATCCAGAAATAGTCCTTGCCAATCTCCATCAATCTGATCCCAGATTGCAGCCATAACTCGAACTTTCAGAGTGGTAACAACGTCATGGCTGAAGGTGTTACCAAGCAGCATCTTTCCTGCTATATCCATCAGAGTTTGGAACTTAGGTTCAAGTTGGGATTTCTTGAGCCCAGTGGCATCAATAGCCTTTATTCTTCCATCAGTAAACATCTCCATGTACTCTTTTTCTCTACCCATGATGTAGGTGGAGATATTTACATTCCCCCTTGACAAGCCAAACAATTCCTGAAGAATTTCCCTTGTTACCTTGACTTTGTGTCCACCCATGACACTTTCGACATAAGATCCCTTCATCACAGCGTTTGCATAGAAAGCCAGCACATCTTGTTCGTAAACAATTGTGGGTGCTGCTTCCAGAAAATCTCGCAGGTTGAGGTTGATGCAGCGAAGAAGGATCTCCTTGTTTCCTGCTTTGTGTTTGCCCTTGAAAAACAGAGCATTCTCTGTGAACATCTTCCCTTCCTTGGACCACTTTGCAGCATCCAAGGTGCCAGTGCTCTTGGTCTTCTCGTCGTAAATTTCAATGATTGCCATAGTATACTTTGAGTGTTAGGTTTTGAGAGCTTGAAAGAAATTTGCAGAACGAGAGAGTATTGAGAGCAATTGAGTAATGTGAGCGAAAGGGTTTGGAAGAGTTTTAAGGGTGTGTATATATACTCCAACGATTCTTGATCTAACGGTCAGATTTGGGTTTAATTGTGGAGTAGAGCCCAAGATTTTCCTTCTTTGATTTCGGGCCTTTCTTTAAATTTGCCGGCTGAATTTGCCATGTGGCAACAGTTGATTTGCTGGCAATTTGGTAATTGAGTATTAATGACATCATTACCAAAAATAGCCATTGTGACTAATTTTGTGGCAAGAATTGATCATCAAGGCCGTTTTTTATAAGTGAATTGCATTCCTTATATAGGCCAATTTGTTTAATTACATTCAGGAATAAATCTAGAATGAATTACATGATCAAAGATAGTCATTAAACTCTAAAATCAAGTGATCTGGTCAGCAGAGTGAAGTCTTCTGATTTCTTCAAGAGGTCTGCTGATTTTCCTTGAAAGTCTTCTGGTCAGCTGAGTTGGTCTTCTGATCAGTTGAGTGGAGGATTGAGATTTGCTGAGTAAATCTTCTGTGCTTTGAAGGTCCAACCTGGCTTGATGGATCCTTCGTTGTTGCTGTGATGATCCAACCTGGATGATGGATCTTCCAGCTTTATTGTGAGTGGTGATCCAACCTGGTTTGATGGATCTTCCAGCTCTATCTCTGAATCAAGTAGGACCATCAAATCAATATGATGATCAGCCTGGATGATATCCCACTGGTTCAGGTTGCCCTTACCATCTGATGTTCCTCATCATCAGATGGGTTGTAGCATCAAATGTGTCCTTTTTGAATTTCTTCGCTTCTCTTGAAGGAGAAGGAAGATTGGAAGAGGCTTCAATGGAGTCTGAAGAGAGGGCCATGGACTTAGCCTTCATGTTCTGTTTAGACACAATAGCTTTTGGTAACAAGCTCTCCATGTAGAACTTCCCCCTGGAGAAGAAGCTCTGCTTGCTTGCTACTTTGTCTTCTCCATCTCTCTTTCCTCTAGTTTTCAATAAGGACGTCTCTCTTTCCTCTAGTTTTCATAGGCAAACTCATGTTGAGTAAGCCAAGTATGCTGATCTGCATCATCTTCATCTTCTGGACAAAGTTTCATCTCCTTCACCCAAGACCTTGGTTGAAGGATGATCTCCATTCCATCTCTTCTTTCGATTGTCTCCATTCCTGAAACAGAAAATAATAGTTAGTGATTTGTGTTCTTAGGTGTTCTCATAACTTCCTCCTTTTATAGGGGTAGAAATGAGGTAGTGGAGTGAAAGATGACAAAACTATAGAGTTGATAGGTCTGAATTTCTGAAAAGTTACTTCTTAAGATCAACAGTGAGATTCTTGATCTAAGGGTTCACATTTAAAGATATTCAGACTTTATCTTATGGAATGCAGAAATTATAAATTTTTGAGCAAGAGTTATTTGAAATCCGTACAGTGCATGCATACTGTTGAGTCGGTGAGGATGGTGTATTAATCCAACCAAGTATAACTCAATACTATACTGTATGTATGTATATAAATAAAGTATTTTATGAAGAATAGTTTATTATTATACATAGTATAAATTGCTTAGAGTAAAGAAATCAAATAACTTTGTTCAAGTCTATTGTATATATATATATATGATATGCAATGCAGATTTTAGAGTATTTCATCAAGGATTCTTAAGGTATCATTGATTCCCCCTTGATTAGATGACTCTAAGTTTTCCCTCAGCTTTATTTGTCTTCATTGGGAAAGAACTTACTTGAAGATGAGGGTGTCTATTCACCTCATCTGATCCTCCTAGTCTGCTGCACTGGGATCAGCTGAGGTTTTTAGCTGATCTTTCCTTCTTCATGTGCTTGGGTCCAGGAGTCCTAAGCTGTAACATAGGGTCTTGAACCTTTCTTCAGCTAGGGGCTTAGTCAAGATGTCTGCTCTTTGGATATCTGTGTGAATTTTCTCCATCTTGATGTCCTTCTTTTCAAGGTGGTCTCTTATGAAGTGGTGTCGAATGTCGACATGCTTGCACCTTGTGTGGAGGACTGGATTTTGAGTGATGGCAATGGCACTGCTACTATCACAATAAATAGGGACTTCTCTTGCCTCTACATTGTAATCCTTGAGTTGTTGAACTAGCCAGAGCAGCTGACTACAACAACTACCAGCTGCCATATATTCTGCTTCAGTGGTGGAGGTTGCAACTGAGGTTTGCTTCTTAGAGAACCATGATATCAGCTTGTTGCCTAGAAATTGACAGGTTCCAGATGTGGATTTCCTATCAATTCTACATCCTCCATAGTCTGAGTCAGAATAGCCACTCAATTCTAGATTGTCATCAGCAGGGTACCATAGTCCTAGGTTGAATGTTCCTTTTAGGTACTTGAGAATCTTCCTTGCTGCTTCTAGATGACTTTGCTTTGGGTTTCCTTGAAACCTAGCACATACTCCTACAACAAATGTTATGTCTGGTCTGCTAGCTGTAAGGTATAGTAGAGATCCAATCAGTGCTCTATATTCAGCTTGATCAACTGCCTTTCCAGACTCATCTGGTTCCATTTTGAAAGATGTCATCATTGGAATCCTTGTAGTCTTGCTTTGTAGAGCTTTGAATCTTTCTAATAGGCTCTTGGTATACATGGATTGGTTGATGAAAATCCCTTCTGAACTCTGCTTGACTTGAAGTCCTAGGAAATAATTCATCTCACCCATCATGCTCATTTCAAACTTTCCTTGCATAAGTTCAGAGAACTTCTTGCACATCTCTTGATTGGGTGATCCAAATATAATATCATCTACATTGATGTAGATAAATATGTCGCTCTTTGAGAAGTCGACACGTGGAAACGGGATAAAATATGATAGTTATGATCAAGTCGACATATGGGAAAGCAGGATTAATACACCCCTGAGTCTAAGTAGGGAAAGTAGGGAAATCAGGGTGATTAGGCCTTGGGCCTACGTTTGGAGAGGTTAATATTCCTTGGGCCTGAAGGAATCCGGTCCAAGTAGGGGACGACTAGTCAATCTTTCCTAGCCAAGTCAAATGAGGAGATGAGTCCACGAAAATAGGGGCCAATATGCTGAAGAACCGAGTCTCCAGGGAGCGTAAGACCGATTCTTTAGGAATCCAGGGCCGGATTTACAGGAATGGGCCGAGAATACAGGGAGAAGGAGTCTTTCCCTTTCCGGATAGGGAGGCCAAGTATTTAAACAGGTTAATTCCTTATTCTTATTTACGTTTTTACATATACAGACTATCACACTAAATACACATTTTCAGAAGAATTATACACTGATTTGAAGAGAAACTTCACTATATTCTCCGGAATTTCCCTAGATATACAGGGGAATTCCTCTTTGATTTCGCCTACAATCGAATCTGACTTGAGCGTTGGAGCTTCTACGCCGGAGCCCCCCTCCGGCGTACTTTTGCAGGTTATTTTCGGATTCCCGAGGAGATTTACTCGAAGATTACCAAGGATTCAACAAGAGATTGAACTCGTGATTAATAGTGCTCGTAAGAGAACGATCTATATTCGTAAGCGTTCTTTTTCGACGCATCATACATATATTTTCACCATTAGGATGTCTTCTCCTTCTTGTATTCTGAAAAGAGTTCTATCCACTTTGCCTTTTTTATATCCATTGTCAAGTAGGAATTGTGACAATGTGTCATACCAAGCTCTAGGGGCTTGTTTTAGACCATAGAGAGCCTTCTTCAGTCGATATACTTGATCACCTTTTTCAAATCCTGGAGGCTGCTCTACATATACTTCTTCTACCAGAATACCATTTAGAAAAGCACTCTTGACAAACATTTGATATACCTTGAAGCCCATATATGATGCATAAGCTAGAAACAGTCGAATGGCTTCTAATCTGGCTACTGGAGCAAAAGTTTCATCATAGTCAATCCCTTCAGATTGTGAATATCCTTTTGCAACTAGCCTTACCTTATTTTTAGTTATCACATCATTTTCGTCCTTCTTGTTCTTGAATACCCACTTTGTTCCTACTACATTGTGGTTTTCAGGACGATCTACCAATTCCCAGACTTCATTTCTTTCGAATTGGTTTAGTTCTTCTTGCATAGCAGTGATCCAATTGCTATCTGTCATTGCTTCTTCTATGTCAGCTGGTTCAATGTTGGATAGGAAAGCACACCAGCAGAACATAGATGATTGTGAGTTCTGATTCAGTTGTCTTCTGGTCTTGACACCTGAGTCAGCTCCTCCTAAGATGAGGTTTGATGGATGGTTGTTCCTCCATGTATGCCTCACAGGAGTATCTGCATTGGATGAGCTTGGATTCTCATCTGATCTAGTGCCATCAGGAGGGTTGGCTTGATTAGGTCGATCATCATCTGTATCTTGTGTGTCAAAGAGATCATTCCCCCTGGCATTTGGGATTGGTGCATCTTGATTCTGGTCAGCTTGTCCTGCTTGAGTTTGAGATCTAGTGATAGGTCTATGAGGCTTATCTTCCTCTGGTTCTTCAGGAAAAGGTTCATTTACTTCAATGAACTCATCTGGTTTGGGCTTGATCACTAGATGTCTCATCTGATCTGCAGCTGAGTTTGTTTCTACTGCATTCTTTTCACAAGATTCATCAAAAACAACATGAGGTGTTTCTTCCACAAGAAGGGTTCGTTTGTTGAGTACTCTAAATGCTTTGCTAGTAGAGGAGTATCCTAAGAATATCCCCTCATCTGCTTTGGCATCAAAAGCATTCAACTTACTCTTCCCATTGTTGTGAATGAAACACTTACAACCAAATATATGAAAGTAAGATACTCTAGGTTTTCTTCCTTTCCACAGTTCATATGGGGTTTTCTCATGAATTTTGTGAATACCTGACCTGTTTTGAGTGTGACAAGCTGTGTTGATGGCTTCTGCCCATAGCTTCTTAGGAGTGGAGAATTCAGCAAGGAGTGTTCTGGCAGCTTCCTTGAGTGTTCTGACTCTTCTTTCAGCTACACCATTCTGCTGTGGTGTTCTTGCTGCACTTGTCTCATGCTGAATACCATTAGAAGTACAATAGGCAATAATATAAGAGTTAATGAATTCAGTGCCTTTGTCACTTCTAATTTTCACAATTGGTTCTCCTTTCTCTACTTGGATCCTCTTCAATAGTTCAGGAAGCTTCTGCTGTGTTTCACTCTTCTTGTATAAGAAGATAACCCAAGTAAACTTGGAATAATCATCTACAACAATAAGAGTGTACTTTCTCCCTGTTAGAGTGGTTGGAGTGATTGGTCCAAAGAGATCCATGTGAAGCAATTCAAGAACTCTGCTGGTTGATGCTGTCTTCTTGGTCTTGAAGGAGACCTTTGTTTGCTTTCCTTGTTGACATGCATCACATACCTGATCTTTACAGTAGAGTTCATTAGGCAGACCATCAACTAAGGATTCCCTTGCTAACTTGTTCATAGTCTTAAAGTTCAGATGACTAAGACGTTTGTGCCATAGCCAGCTGACATCTTTAGGGCTCTTCACAAGCAGACATGTATCCTTAGGACAGCTGTTCCAATTTGCAAGATACATACTTCCCTTTCTAGATCCTGTTAGAAGGTTTTGTTTTGTTCTTTTATCACTTATGAGACACTCATCTTTAGAGAATTTGACTGAGTAACCAGTGTCACAAAAATGAGAAACAGATAATAAATTAAACTTAAGACCTTCTACATATGATACATCATGTACCTCAATGTCACCATTTTTAAGGGTGCCATATCCTTTTGTGTTACCATGCGCGTTATCACCAAAGAAGACTTTTGGACCTTTCTTCTCTATGTAGTTGGTCAGCAGGGCTTTGGTTCCTGTCATGTGAGTTGAGCATCCACTATCTATGTACCAAGTTTCTCCTGCTAGACCTCCTCTTCTGTATAGGTCCCTCCTTTCCTGCAAGAAAAGTTAAGTCTTAGGTACCCATTTTGTTTTGGGTCCTTGGGTGTTAGTACTACCCTTGGGAACCCACATATACATTGGTCGTTTGAACAACCTTGAACACTTGAGTTGTTTCCCTCGGGCATCACAGAACCAAATCTTACCAGTCCGCACCTTGGACTGATCTGATTTGTTTTTAGTGTCAGCTAAGTAATAGTCAAATGGTTTCCCTTTATAGGAGTGTACATACATGATCTTTTGACTAGTTACATTCGGCCTGGGTGCATTAGCTGGTCGATGCACACGATTATATGGACCATACTCTTCTGTTCTCACAATATCATAAGAGATAGGGGGTGCAAAGAGAACAGATTTGTTTGAAGAAGACCTCTTCTTCTTGGCTGGAGCAGCATACAGCTGAGACTGTCTCAAACGAGATGGTCTAGGCTATTTGTTGTTCCTCTGTACAGGCTTGGGGTTAGCTTGTCCTTTACCCTTTTTGGTTTTGGGATAGTTAGCCTTAGCTGGTACAGATGCCTTTTGGTTCATATTAGGTTCATTGTGTTTAGAACACTCACCCTTTTCATGTGTCTGAGTAGTGCACTTGTTAGGTGTACTACCCCCAGCTGGAGAGGATGTAGATGGATTAAGTTTATAGCCAAAACCCATCTTATTGCCATTTGATCTATAATACTCAGAGATACTTTCAATAGTAGTAGAAGCTTTATTGAACTCTGATATCTTTTGATTTAGGCATTCCTTCTCCTTTTCTAAGAGCTTGTGTGCTTGGAAGAGGTCATCGAACTTGGATTGTAGTGAACGAAGTTCCTTAGTTTCTAAAGCTTGAGTTTGTAACATCCTCTCATACAACTGAGTTATTGTGGTATTTTCTTCCTTAAGAAGCTCCACTTCTCTGGTTAATCTTTCATTCATTGTGACCAACTCAGGGGTGTTATCAAACTTAGTCTTTTTCAACTTAGTAATTTCTTTCCTTAGATCCTTGTTCTCCTCTTCCACTTCTATAAAAGCTCTAGTGGCAATATCCAGATCACCTTTTACCTTTCTTAAAGATTGATAATAGGTGTCTTCTGATTCGCCTTCAGATGAGTTTATCTCATCAGATTGTGAAAAAATAGGTGAATGGAAAGTAGTAGTATAGGAGTTTACCTCATTTTCACCTATGGCCATCATAGCTAGGTCATCTGAATCATCTGAGAAGATTTGACAGTCTGGTGATGTAGGGAGTTCATCACTTTGATATTCAGATTCTTCAGTCACCATAGCTTTCTTGTCTGAATTTCTCCTTGGCCTTCTTTCTTCTTTGTCATCCAAATCCAGCTCAGGACATTCATAGACATAGTGTCCTGGTTTGCGACAATTAAAGCATGATCCATATTTCTGATTTGAGTTGCCTTTCCTTGGAGGAGTGGCATCTCTTCTTCTAGATCCTCGGCTGTCAGATGACTCCACATCCTTTCTAGGATGTCTTTCTGGTGTTATTTCTCTGGAACCTCTGGAGGGTGAACTTGCTCTTCTACCTTTGTAGTTTCTATAGAATTTTCTATATTTGCTGTTGAGAGTGTTCATCCTTTCGAATCTCTTGATCATAAGAGCCATTTGTTCCTTCAGACTCATGTCTGATCCTTCACAGTCTTCTGTTTTCAGAGAGGTCTTGCCAGATGAGGTACTTGCAGTTTTTGTATTGGCTGCCTTGAAGGCTACAGTCTTGGAAGTAGATGGGGTTGCAGTTGGCTCATCACTTCCTGAGTTTTCTTCTCTTTCCAGATCATATTCATGAGCTTTTAGGTTCTGAAATAGAGTTTGAGCAGACCACTTCTTGATATCTTGAGTATCCTTGATGATGGTCTTCTTGAGTCTCCATTTCTTGGTTAGAGAGTCTAAGATCTTTAGATTTTTCTCTCTATTTGTATATTTCTTGCCCAGAGATTCTATCTCATTGATGATCTTGGTAAATCTATTGTCTAGCTGATCAATAGACTCTTCTGGTTGCATCTTGAAGTGTTCGAACTTCTTGACTGCTGTAGACAACTTGGATTCCTTGATCAGCTCAGTTCCTTCACAGAGAAGTGCCAATGCCTCCCACATCTCTCTGGCTGACTCACAGTGGATTACCTTTGCAATGTACTCATTTGGAAGAGTTTGCATTATGTAATCTTGAGCAATGCTATCAAGATTTGATTGCTTCATCTCTTCTGGTGTGAGATCCTTCATGGGCTTGGGAACCAGTTCTCCAACTGGGAATCTGGATCACCATTTGCAGTGTTGACTGTCATGATGGTGATTGGGCCTTCTGTGATTACTGACCACATCTTGTAGTGGACTGATGTGAGATTCTTCCTCATCCTGATCTTCCAGTAATCATAATCCTCTACTGAAAACTTAGGCAACTTTCGCATATTAGCACTCATGCTGTATGAGTTTTCAAAAACAAGTTTTCCAAAAAGATCTGTTCAAGAGGACTACAGAAAGACTCCCTCAAGTCTTCTGATAATCTAGAGACAGTAGTCCGTTAGAACCACTGCTCTGATACCACTTGTTGGTCCCTGAACGAGTAGTGAATGGGATTAAAGTCTAGAGGGGAGGGGTGAATAGACTTTAAAACTTTTTCAAACAGAGTTGAGAACCTCTTCTGATTGCTATGTCAACTGGACTGCAAGTCTGCTGGTCCAGATGACTATAATGATCTGACTGAGGAGGTTATATGCGGAATTATGGTGGCCCTGGTTTAGACTCGTTCTTGTAATTCTTATGAAAGTGTTCAACTTGTTTTGCTTAATGAAAATACTCAACTAATGGTGGTTTGAAAGTTATGGCCTTGTTTTGAAGAATGTTGAAATCACAGTATGTACTATATAATAATGTATGTAAAGACAGAAATGTAAAGTGTAGAAAGTAAATGACACCGGATTTATAGTGGTTCGGATATACGTTCCTACGTCCACTCTCACGTCCACACGTGATGTTTAATCCCTTTAATTTACCACAAATTACAAGGGTCTTGACCTTTATAGTCCCAAGGTTAGGACTTTGAGATCTGAGCCGTCCTAACAGCTACGGTCTCCACAAGTGATTGTAAGCACTTGCACTTTAAGGGGTTCAAAAACTTTAACCTTTCGGTGAGGGTTTGGGGTTTTTGAGGTGTATCCAACTAATGGTTCAAGCTTATAATTTGCTTAACCACTATGCCTAAAACAATTGATATACAATATGAACAGGTTTCAGGTTCTTAGGGGTTGGATAGAAATCACTTAAGAGCTATAGATAATCTAATGGTTTCTGGCTCTTTTGAGAATTCTTAGAATAGTATGGCTTTAGCTTTGATTGCTTGCTTGGCTTGTTGAATTCTCTCTAGTGACTTCTTTTGTGATTTCTCATCCTCTTGTATTTATAATGGAGATTGGTTGCAACTAGCCGTTGGAGTTGACTAGCCGTTTGAGCAATCTTTCCATAATAGCTTGATTCCTTGATTCCAGCCGCTTGATTGCTTCAATCCTGGGATCATGTCAATCTTCTAAATAAGATAGGTCTTCGTTTGAATTGCAAGATGACTTAGGAATCAGCCGAGTCCTGGAAGAGCACATAGTCTTCTGTTCTGTACTTCTAGTCTTCTGACTACTCTTCTGGCCTTAGGTCTTCTGTCTTCTGATATCAGTAGAGTAACACTCTTCTGATCTGGAAATTCTTTGTACTGCTTTAGGCCATCTTCAATCTGGGACTCCATCAGATAAGTAGGTATACAAGCACCTTAACTTATCTGGTCTTCAAGGATCTTCTAGTCTTCATGTCTTCTACTCTTCTCATCTTGAGGATAGGCATGTAAGCCAGGACTGTGCTGATCAGCTGATATCAATACAGTTGATCACACAAGACTAGTCTAAGCTGTTCTATACAAGTCAGCTGATCCTATTACATTTATAAACTCTAAGTGTTTTGGCCATCAAAACTATTCTAACATCAAGTGGGGCTTAGGGTGAATTTATATCCCAACAGAGAGGACCTACAATTTGCAGTGAGGTTTCAATTCATGACCTCAAATAATGGAGCAGAGTACGAAGCTTTGATCAGAGGAATGGAGATGGCATTAGAATTGGGAGCTCCAAAGGTAACTCTATACTCAGACTCCCAATTAGTTGTTCAGCAGGTGAATGGTGAATATGTAGCCAAAGATAGCAGGATGGCTGCTTATCTGGAACGAGCCAAAAAAGTGATGGGCAAGTTCCAAGAGTGCGAGGTAGTCCAGATACCTCGAGAGAAGAACATGCAGGCGGATAACCTCTCCAAACTCGCTAGCTCCACAGAGTTTGATGGACAAGGAACAGTAACTCTAGTAGTCGCAGAAAGAGAGACTCTGGAGAACCCCATTGGCTCCATTGAAGAGGAAGATGATTGGAGAAGAGCTATATGGATAGAACTCACCAAGGGAGCAGATGCCCCTACCACCAGAGAGACCCGAGCCCTCTGGATTAAATATTGTATTATCGGAGGGCACTTATACAAGAAATCATTCACACACCCATATTTGAGGTGTGTATCGACTCGAGAAGCTATGTACACACTCAAAGAGATCCACGAAGGTGATGCAGCCAGTCATGAAGGATACAAAGCAGTGGTGAAGAAAGTTTTAAGGGCTGGATTATATTGGCCCTCCATGACAAAAGACGCTAGAGAATTTGTGAGAAAATGTGTCAAGTGTCAGAAAAATGGTCCATTGATAAGGACCCCTGCGGAAGAGATGGGAGCGATGCACTCTCCCTGTCCCTTTGCTAAGTGGGGAATCGACTTGGTAGGACCCTTCCCTCCAGCCTCCGGAGGGAGAAAATTTCTGATAGTAGCAGTGGACTATTTTAGCAAATGGGTGGAAGCTGCTCCTCTGGCTACGATAGATGAAGAAAATGTGATTAAATTCTTGAAAAAACAAATTTGTTGTAGGTTCGGAGTACCCAGAATATTGGTCTCTGATAATGGAACACAGTTTAACGGCGAAAACGTGCGAGGATGGTGTGCAAGACTGAACATAATACAGAGATTCACCTCTGTAGCTCATCCTCAAGCTAACGGACAAGTGGAGGTTACTAATCGAACAATAGTAGATGGAATTCGAACAAGGCTGACAAAGATAGGAGGAGGATGGGTGAACGAGTTAGATAATGTGTTATGGTCATATAGAACTAGTCCGAAGACAGCAACTGGAGAGTCCCCATTTCAGCTGGTCTACGGAGCTACGACGGTGATACCTCCAGAGGCCGTGTTACGATCGCACCGAGTTGCCCAATTCGAAGAACATCAGAATGAAAGATTGATGAGAGAGGCTCTAGATTTGATGGAAGAAGAAAGAGAGATGGTTAGGGTACGTGCTGAAAGATATAAGAGCAGAATTAAAGCTGCATATGACCGAAGGGTGATCCCGAGGTCCTTCAGAGCGGGGGACCTGGTGCTAAGAAGAGCGGACGCCCTGAAGAATACAGGAAAGCTGGAGCCCAACTGGGAGGGACCTTATAAAATCACACAGGTGCTGAAAGGAGGAGCATATAGACTGCAGAGTATGGAAGGGGTCGACATAGCTAGACCCTGGAACGTTTGCCATTTGAAGAGATTCTTTATTTGAAGACAGTGTAAGGTCTTGAGACCGTCTATGACTTTTGTTTTGTGATTTTTTGCATGGATTCATATTTTGCTTGATGTATTTTGTGGGTTCACCGGAGCTCTTTTTCCCTCTCTACGGGTTTCCCCTTTGGGGTTTTTCCGTAAAGAGGTTTTTAATGAGACCGGCGTAGGTTATCTATGGCCTATGTTGAAAATTGACAATAAAGCAATGAAGCCTTATCCCTTTTTGAAGAAAGAATTATTCAGAATTATTGTGTCTTGATTATCTTTCTCATATTTGAACATGCGATGTATGAATATAACAATAACGAGTGTGAGAAACGCTCAGAGGCCTAGAGGCCGAGGTGCTCCAGAGAGCCCTCATTTTACTTGAGACCCAAGTGGGTTACTGAAATGAGAAGATTTTCTGAATTAAAATCTTTTAAGAATAAGAGTGAGAAACACTCAGAGGCCTAGAGGTCGAGGTGCTCCAGAGAGCCCTCATCTTACTCGAGACCCAAGTGGGTTACTAAAATGAGAAGATTTTCTGAATTAAAATCTTTTAAGAATAAGAGTGAGAAACACTCAGAGGCCTAGAGGTCGAGGTGCTCCAGAGAGCCCTCATCTTACTCGAGACCCAAGTGGGTTACTGAAATGAGAAGATTTTCTGAATTAAAATCTTTTAAGAATAAGAGTGAGAAACACTCAGAGGCCTAGAGGCCGAGGTGCTCCAGAGAGCCCTCATCTTACTCGAGACCCAAGTGGGTTACTGAAATGAGAAGATTTTCTGAATTAAAATCTTTTAAGAATAAGAGTGAGAAACACTCAGAGGCCTAGAGGCCGAGGTGCTCCAGAGAGCCCTCATCTTACTCGAGACCCAAGTGGGTTACTGAAATGAGAAGATTTTATGAATTAAAATCTTTTAAGAATAAGAGTGAGAAACACTCAGAGGCCTAGAGGCTGAGGTGCTCCAGAGAGCCCTCATCTTACTCGAGACCCAAGTGGGTTACTGAAATGAGAAGATTTTATAAATTAAAATCTTTTAAGAATAAGAGTGAGAAACACTCAGAGGCCTAGAGGCCGAGATGCTCCAGAAAGCCCTCATCTTACTTGAGACCCAAGTGGGTTAATGAAATGAGAAGATTTTTGTGAATTAAAATCTTTTAAAAAGAAGAATGAGAAATACTCAGAGTCCTAGAGGCCGAGGTGCTCCAGAGAGCCCTCATCCCCTTTTGAGACTCAAACGGGTGAATTAACGAAAGGAGAAGATTTTTTGCGAATCAAAGTCTTTTAAGTACAAGAAAGCGAAAAGAAAGTGAAATGCTTAGAGGCTTAGAAACCGAGGTCCTCCAGAAAGCCCTCACCATGCTTGAGAACTACAAAGACTAGATGATGAAGAAGACAGGTTTTATGATCCAGGAGTCAAGAGAAGAGGGAGGATGACCTCCCACAACCAAGTCACCTGAAATCAAAAACAAAAACTGTACAGCCAAGAAGTGATTTCAACATAGCCTACAAGACCAACAAAAAGGGGGGGAAGAGAACACACCTCCAACACATTCCTTGCTGGTCTTGTAAGCTACTCATGCAAGAAAGAAAAAGAAAAAGACAACAAAACATGCAACATCAAGCTAATGCGATTACTACGAAAAGCCCCCACATATCCAGGAGTGTGGGGTCCCCTATAAAGTATGGAGAGCAAATATTATGAGCAGAAAATAAAGAGTGTAGCAAAACAAGAGAAAAGTAAATTGTTTGTGGTGATCATAAATATGAAATTTAAACTGCTTTTTCAGCAGCAGCTTCCTCAGCAACAGTCCCCTCGACCTCAACTCCTCCAGCTCCTCCAGCAGCGCCCTCCTCCTCAGCAACATGGTTACTAGATCCTCCGCCCTCCTCTGGACCCGCTGTACCTCCCCTGGTATCGGCAACGCCAGTCCCTCCATCTACTGCGGTTGTCATGGCTGGAGCGGAGTCATAAGGATAAATCAGACGCTCTAGAGGCTTTAGCTCAGCCATACCTATCTTGACAGCCTGCAGCTTGGCGATGGTCTGGCCCATTCCGGGTAACCACCAAGGACTATCGGGGCTCTCCTTAGGATCCCCCAAGAATTTTGGAGGAGTAGCAAGACGATCCAAATGGAACTCGCGAGAGTAAGTTCCATCAAACCCCGGGGCTGAATGCTCGGCGACGGCATTGCTGAAGCCGTGGTCGATGAAGTGAGGGATATGCGGCCCCATGGCACAGAGGAAGCTCGAGCTCTTTAGGAAGCTGGACAGCCACTGAGTATGAAGAGTTTCCAAGAACTCTTGACCCAAAGAGGAAGTGAACAGGGACTTAATGCAAGCCTGCACTCCGACATCCGGCAGCTCGCGCTCCATCCGCTCCACCTCCTGCACCAGGTACTTAATCCTGGCTGCATCCTGCTTGCTTTGAGTCTGTAAGAGAGACAACTCCTCAGATATAGCTTGAGCTCGCTTATGGGCTTTATCTTTCTCCGTGGTGATACCCTTGAGGGTTGACTGGAAAGAGGACGCTTCAGCCCGGAGAAGTTCGAGCTCAGCCACCATCTCAACGCCTTGGTCGAGTATCTTAGCATAGGTAAGACCAAACTACAAAGGAAAAAGAAATAACGCTTGAGGATATGAATAAGGCAGAGATTATGAAAATGGAAAATACCAGAAAATACCTCAGAAAGAAGGTGAGCGCCATGGATCAGTCGATCCTCAGGAAGGGGCGTGTCGGATAACTCAACATCCGGAGGAGCAGGACATCGGTCAATAAGGCGATGGAAAGGCTCGTATACAGTAGAAGGAGGAGTTCCCCTATCAGCACGGGTAGCTTTTCCCTTCTTCTTCTTAGAAGTGCCGCAGTCAGAAAAGAAAGCATTGGCAGCGGAACGGGTTCTTTTGGCAACTGAACCTGGGACCTGAGTAGAAGAACTAGGGAGAGGAGGAATTTTTGAAGAACCCTCTGGAGCCGGAGTCTTTGCAGAGCTCTCGAGAGCGGGAGACGGAGGAGCCTTTGGAGGATCTTCTGGAGCGGATAGCACAGGGGTCTTCACTATGCTGAGAGCAGGGGCATCTCGGGAGATATGAGTTAACCAACTCATTGCTACAGATAATCAAGAAAATTTTCAGAACTCAGAAATAGCCACGCAAGAAATAAAATACAGCAATAGAAGATTTTTTACCATCTCGAGAATCTAAAGGAAAATCTTGAGGACAAAAGCCGAAGTGGGAGAGGATGCGAGGATTTTTGCAAATGCCAATAATATCGAAATAGTCGTGCAAACGGATGTGAGTATTGAGATTGCTCATAATAGTGTGATTGGAAACAGAGTAAGCTTTCAGAGGAGGAGGAATTACTCCTGGATTGTGGAATAACCAATCCCCGTGAGGAAATGGCCAATCAGTGGGGCTTGTAGCAAAAAAATAATAATCTCGCCAAGATGAGTCTTCTTCATGGAGTTTTTTCAAGAATTTACAAACACGGGACCTTCGCCCACTAACATAGAAAAAACCATCATTCACCTTACAAGAATGTTGGCTCAGAAATAGTTCGGCAGACGGGTCACCCCCATTCCCTTTCACCAAGATGAAAAAACCTATCATGGTACGGATAGCATTCGGAGTAAACTAGTTAAGAGGGATCTGCATGCGGGTTGATATGGCAGCCAAATAGGGATGAATCGGAAATCGTAGTCCTGCCCTAAGATGTGCTTCGAAAAAAGCAAGAGTTCGAGGCTGGGAGATATCTGGGCGTTCATTTGAGCGAGGAGCGCGAAAGGCGTACTCCGACGGAAAACCATAGGCATGAGCAAGGTTAACTAGGTGAGTATGGTCGATTTGGGAAGCAAGGGAAATCCTATTCTCTGGACTCCCCATCAGAGAGGGAGTCACTTCAGAGGAGTTTTGGCTAGCGGCTTCCGGCGGAGAGAGAGGGTTTGACATCGATTTACAGTGCTAATAAAAGAAGAAAAGAAGGATAGCTGGGTTACCTTGAGTGGAAGGACTATGGAATCAGGCGAGGCGGCTGGAGACGGCGGAAACTTGGGATGAAGAACACCGGAGAAGAAAGATGAAGACGGTGAGAAATTTTTGGGAAGAATGAAATTTGAAAAGTGAAGAGAGGAAAAGGGGGTGGTTGCGTGAAGTAAATGAGGAGAGATAGGGGGAAGAATCGAGGATTTTCCTCGGGAGGATAACAAAGGGGAGAGAAAAGTGATCGCGTGGAGCCCACGCGCGGAAGCCGAAAAGTCTCCCAGAATTGGAGGCGGGAAAAGCCTTTGGAGAAGGACATGTTTTGAAACTTCCTCTCCGAAGCAGGAACAATACACGTCTCTCCAGAAAGACCTTTGTACTAAGTTCTAGGAAATTTTTCTACTCTCACAAAAGATGTCTCCCTTTTACGAGAGTAGGGGGGAGTAGATGATGCGGCCTAAAAATGTCACCTAATAAGGAGTTGACACGTGTATGAATGATGGGATTGAGAGGAAATGATTGAATCATCTAGTGTTCTCTGAATAAGGAATCCTCTCTAGAGGTCTCTCTGGAGGGAACTCCGTCTGGAGAGGAGCATCAGAAAGAAACAGTCTTAACGAGTAGTTATGAACCGTAGATATAGGGAACTCCCGCGATTTCAGGTCCAGAATTGATAAAAGGAAGACCTTGTCCTCCTTTATCTTAGGGAATGAGGTCCATTAAGCTGGAGTGTTGCCGAGTCTTCAGGGAGTGGAGAGAAGGGAGGATTTGGTCCACTCAGCAGGGCCGAGTCTCACGGGCAGCTCCGAAATAAGAGGAAGGCTTGACTTCCTCTCCAGAAAGTATCTCTATAAATAGGTAAATTCGAAGATATTTCCAGGTTGGACACTCATACACAACAAACTTGATATACTGAAAACGAAACACTTTTCTGAGATTCTTTGAGAACTATTTTGATACATCAAGGATCTTGAGATCCTTAGAAGATATTGATAAGCCCTATACTGACTTAGGCATCGGAGTGTCCACACCGGACCCCCCTCCGGTGTGTTCTTTGCAGGTTCTTGAAGATTTGGAGGAAAGGCAGCATATTTGGAGTGATTGTACGTGTTCGAAGAGTGGGACATCCAATCCGGAGGACACGTAATCCTCTCGTGCAAATTTTGGCACATCAATATGAAAAACACCTATGACTATGTGTGATTGTGTGTGAATTGCTCTCCAAGGTGTTGTATATCTCCAAAAACTGAAATAGGGCTCCTTTTATATGTTGCAAGAATTCCAAAAATGAGTTTTTGCACTTTAGCCCTTCGAAATTGGAGAAAATGGCCAAAACACGAACTTCTTTAATATTTGGCTTTGCCCGAGTAGAATCCCACCCGGCCGGGTGGGTTCCACCCGGGCCAAACACGAACAGCCTCCTTTTGCACGCCTTGGCCGAGTTGAAGTGACCCGGCCGGGTCGATTCTACCCGGCCGTGTGGTGTCTACCCAGCCGTGTGAAATCTACTCGGCCACTTGTCTTTTGGCACGTCCTTTCGTTTCCTTGTCTAATCTTCGCCTCGGATATCGGATTGACTCGATTCCTTTGGCTAATCCACTCCGTTTCTCGAGACGAATCCAACCGTGCACTCCTCTTTCCGGTCCGATCACTTGTGGTATGTGTTTTGCTCCAAATTCCATCGTATTTCCTACAAAATCGACAAAACACAACCTTTCTCTCATTTCGGCTTAACAATCATATTCAATGTATAATTCAATGAAATCAACATCAAATGCGCTTCAAATATGCATCTAAATCGTGTAAATTCCACCTGAATCAACTATACATATTAGTTCATATACAGTATAATATTAGTTTATATTGGTACAAGTTCTAATGTTTTCGAGTTTCGAGTTCACATACTTTATAGTACTAGTCCAAATATAGTGTAGTATTAGTTCACATGTTGTATAGTATTAGTTCACATACTCTATGGTACTAGTTCAAATATAATATAGTATTAATTCACATATTGTATAGTATTAGTTCATATATAAAATACTAATATTTTTATGCCCACATTAATCTCTAGTACTATACAATATATTAACTAGTATTATACCACAGGCGTACTAATATTATATCGTATTTAAACTAATATTATATTTAACAAAAAATACATAACTTAACAAATTCATAATTGCAGGCATACCATGCAAATTAATACATCAATATTAAAATATTGATATTAACTAACTAGTAAGAAGAACAAAAATGAGAATGAATCACACTGAACACACAATTCAATTAATAAATACGATCACACTTAATAAACATATAAATGCATCAACACGGCGATGACCACAAAGAAAATAATAAAACTGATGCAATATTATGTTGGTTTCTTCTCCAATTCTCCACTCATTTAAGTTTCTAAATATAAATTTTATTTTTCAATTAGATTATGTTATTAATTAGTCTTAAAAAATAATCTACAACTTTAAAAAAACTTGTAACAAACCAGATATCATTGTAGAAATAATGAAGATATAACAAAATAATCTTAGTTATTATAAATCAGAGTAAAGTTAGAAAGTGAGCATGTCATATTCATACATTTATACCCAAATTAGAAAAAAAATGAATTTTTTTAGTTTAGTTTTTTTTTTTTCGATTTTTTTTTGTAATTTTTTTCCCTAAATTTTGATCATTTTTTTAAAAAAAAAACTGAAATTTTTATTTCATAATTATTTTTTTTGAGTTTCATATTTTTTTTCAATTTTTTTTATATTCGATATGTTTTTATATTTATTTTTTGAAAGTTAAAAAAATAGAATAATATTTGACTTCGTGGTGATTCATTGGTGACTCGATAGTCGGTGTATAATTATAATTTTAATGAGTTGTATTTTAATTTAATTAATAAAATGGTAATATAGTATTTTACATGTATTTTTTCTTTTAAAAAAATTGGGGGTGAAATTAATAAAAAAGAAGGTAAATAACTAATAACCTATGTAAAAAATTGGATTTAGTTACATGTATGTAACTTGTATTGTCTAAAAGAAGGGAGTGTGGATTTATTAAAAAAATGAGTGTAAATAGCCAGTTACATACATGTAACTGGTACACACAAGTATTTGCCTTAAAACAAATATTATCCATTAAAATATATTTTAATTTTATAATATCTAATTTCTCACTTAATCCGTTAGTAAAAACCAGAAAACATCTCTAAAGCAAATCAAATTTTCCACCTATCCACCAATAATTTATTTTTATTTTTCCTGATCGATTTATTTTTCGTGTGAAAATCAGGAAAAGCAGAAAACTTTCTCCCACAACAAATCAAATATTACTTATTTTTTCAGAAAAAATAAATTAATTTCATACCTTAATTAAAATGTTGCTACAAAAGTTAGAAGATAATGAGTGGTTGCAAAACGTTTAATCGATGGGTTCCGGCATATGTGAAACACATTTTTAATGTCGGAAGTAGTCAACGAGCAGAAAGTGCTCATGCTTTTTTCAAAACGTCTCAAATCAAAACACGTTAATGGATTTTGTTACTTAGTGGTCTTAGAAATCAAAGCGGCCTAAATGTGTTTACAGAAACAAGTCAATTTGTACCCAAAGAGTTGATGATGCATTATATTAACTAGTTTGTTGCCCATCGCACGGGTCAGTTGTAAAACTCGAATGAAATAAATAAATAAAAGAATTGATGACCAGTCCTGGAGGTCTCTAGAATTTTCAATGTCGAACAACTCGACGACTTAGATAGAATCTCCTTGTTAGAATTACAAATGTTCCAATAAAGTTTAAATATGATAAACACTTAGGAATTAACAAAGACGGCAAGAGATGATAAAATGTATAAAACGAATATTGTTGTTCACAAACATCAAAATTGAAGACAAATTACAATTATTGATCGACAATTTCAAACCAAATAAGATCATTTAAGAAAAGTAGATATTGAGTTATACATTAAATTTCGCGAAAAATTAGTAGACTTAAGCAAGTGAATACAATTATCACTCAATTAATCTGAATATGGTTAACACACAATGAAAGTCTTGCTTCACAAAATTCTGGTCAAACTCTTGTAAAAATTCTGATAGCAACATTCTGGTTTTTGTATTTTCCCAAAAAAATATAATGAAATGTTACAATCACTAAAAATAGTAAATCAAAGGTTTCATCATTAAACACAACTTCCGCTCATAATAAAAAAATTCAAGAGAATTTCTTATGTAATGTTATGAATTCAAGACAGGAACATCAAAACTATTCCAAAATATGTGATTAATAATTCTCTCTGGTTAATCATAATTTATGAACTAAAAACCAACTTGTGAAGAAAAGTATTTATCCATTTGCACAACTTATCTAACATATTTGACTAATGATCCCAAAAACACAAAGCAAGTTCTCCCAAAATTTGTTATATTACCCATGGCCACCGAGACATCCTCCTCCACTTTCTTGATTGAGAAAACATGGCAAAGTGGATGGACAATAGAAATATATAAGATGAATTAATCTATAATACACTTATGACGCATTGTATTTATTGTTGATTAATTTTCGGTACATGAGAGGTCCACGATGTTATAGATCATGAGAGCTTGAGAGTCTCGTCTTAAAGGGATGACAAGTGGAATGAAATAAAGGAGGGAACTAAAAAGTTATTTGAATTCAAGACTTGAGAGTCTCTCTGAAAGTGTGCTTGTATATGAAGTGTTTAAGTTTAAGTAGAATAATGCTGTACTAAATGTTGTGACAAATTGTACAACACTAACTCTAACAGAATATCAGAAATTAAGATTCACAGCGGAAGACTTGAAACACTAAAAACAAACGTGACACAATGGAAATAATTTTTCACATAGATTTTATAAATAAAAATCTATGCGACCCTTACGGCGAAATTCAATACTTATCTTCAAGTACAAATGTTGTGTGAAATGTTACAGCAATAACATTCACAACTGAAACTACAAACGAGGCAGGTGCCTTGTTCTAAAAACGAACTAAATGTATAAGAGATTGCACACTGTCGAAATGCTAGTCTATCTATGATTACACTCTCGATAGATAAGAGAAGCACACAGTCATACGGGTGGGATACGAACGTATGAACTAAAAGGTAAAACTACTGGCCACAATTCCTAACAGGGATGAACGCTCGGTCTAGGAAATTGATCGAATAGAATACACTGATTTGAGAAGCCTTCAATCGGTATTTATAGAAGTGGGGTGCTGATTCTAGAGGCTTCCATATTGAGATCCTATTTTTTAGGAACTCAACTTCCATGATCTTTCTAGATCCTTCTTGAATGCTCCAGGTCGTTCTAAATGGTTCCAGGCTGTTCAAGCATGTTCTTCAATGTTCTGGAATCTTCCAGGTTCCAAATCCTTGTAGAAGCTTCTAGATCCTGCCAGAAATGCGACAACATTTAGATCAACATTTAATGTAGCATTTCAGAAAAGACTTAGAAAAAATCTCGGAAGGTCAAATTAAGATGTTGTTGATAATGTTAAGGCATTTAAGGATTAACAACATCTACAATCTCCCCCAATTTGACCTTTCAACTACAACACACCTAATGCACATATATTTCTATATATACTCAGTATTATGTACTTAGTTGAGGTTGACATCATTGCTAAGCACTAGTCAAGACAATACCTGTTGTAACCGTTGGATCAAATCAAATGAAGATCAAGGATAATTTTACAATGATCCGTGCCATGAGATCAAAATAAATTTTATCCAAAAATAGAACAAGTATAAACACTACACTTATTCACAACATAAGTAACTTTACTAAGATCATAAGTTGAACTGGAAGAATTAACTTAGAATCTAAGTAAGACACTAACAAAAACAAACATCAGAGCAAAAATAATACACAAAAACATAAACAAAACAGAAACTAACACTATACAACCTGCAGTAGACACATGATAATTTGCAAACAAATTAAGCAAGGCAGTAAACAAATATCAAGTGGAAACAAAATTAAGCAAGTTGCAATAAACATCCTATCATCTAGAAAAATAAATAACAAGTGTATCAGAATTTCAGAATTTCAAACTTAAACATTAATTACAGAGATTGAACTGAATAAATGGCATATATTGTTGTGGTAACAGCTGCAGCATCATCTTCCTGCACCATAGCCATTATGGAATTCAGATCTCCCCCTGTCTAGCAGCTTCCTCCATGAAGATCACCATACAAGGTGTCCATCTCATCATCATCTCCTTCATCAACAAAGTAAGTAGATGCAAGGTGTGCAACTACATCAGTTACTGCAGCATCTCCTCCAGCATCAGGTCCATCACCAGCATCAGCAGCAGCTGGAACTCCATCATCATTCATTTCTTCAATTACCACATTGGAGTTCAATGGTGGTGGTACTCCCCCTGTTGTAGGTGAAAGCAGATTGGTCCACCTGTCCTTCAGGAACTGGAGCTCATCAATTGTTTCCTGCAAGTGTTGGAGTTGGAGTTTGATGAATTCCTGTGAAAGATACACATTACCAGAAATGTTGATACGGATGTTCTCAACATTTGGGGTTTCATTTCTCTGTCTTGATCTGGATGATTCAGGATGATCAGTAGTTGAGGGTTTGGAAGGTTCTGGTTGAGCAGAAGTAGAGGGTCTGTGCTGATGTTCAGTACCAGGAGCAATCAAAGGCAGGTCAATGACTCTATCCCCAGTGAGTAAAGCAGGAGCTATGGCCAACAGTGGAACTCTCCCCCTCAACACATCAGTGTTCTTGGCAACAAAACCATGATGCCTCAAGTAGTTAGAAATCAGTACAGGATAGGGTAAATTGCCTTTTTCAGAAACTCTCCCAGTAAATCTCATCATATGTTGGAAAATTGTAAGGCCCAAATTGAATCTCTTAAGCACGGAAATCCTATACATCAAAATAGTTTGATCCTTTGTGATCTTGGTAGTGTTTGTGGTGGGAATCCAGTTGTAGATAATGAGTTTGTATAACACAGAATGTAGGGAAGTAAGATCTTTGGCTAGCATTTGTCTAGTCCACTTAACTACCCTACCAACAGTTATTGCAGAAATTACCACATCCATGTCAGGTTCTTCATCCACCTCAACATTGGGAATTTGCAAAAACTCATTTATCAACTCAGGAGTGAAAGGTACATCCCTCCCCCTAAAATTAACAGTCCCATACCACTTAGATGATCTCCTACCAGTGCTCTTTTTCATACATGCATAAAATTCATATGCCCAATTTGTCAAGAAAGATTCACCAAAATTCACAGCATGCATCAAATTCCTTTCTTCTAAGAAACTAACCATGCCTTTACTATCAAAGTCAGGTATATTGATCCTCTTCTCTATCAGCAATTTTCTCTTAGAATAAATGGCCAACCTATTCTCTAGAGTGTCAAGAGAATCAGAAATACCTTCCTCTTCAGAAGCAAGGTCATCTGAGCTTGGTGTAGAGCTTTTAGCAGAGCTCTGTTCAGGGCTGCTTGCTGCACTGGAAGAGTTATCCCCACTGCCACCATCTTCAGGTTCTGGTACGGCTTCCTTTGCAGCAGCATAGTGCTCAGCATTTTTCTTTAGAGACTTCAGAATGTCTCTCAAGCATCTTTCAGAATCAGAATTGGAATCTGATTTAGCTGGTTCATCTTCAGCAATCATCTTGGCCTTCCCTTTTCCTTTGGGATCATCAACAGCTTTCTTCTTGGTCTTCTCAGCAACAACAGTCTTAGCTTTCTTGGGTTTCTCAGCAACAACATGAGTTTCATCTTCAGAGTCTGTGAACACTTGGATGGGTTCATCAGCATCAGCTCCAGCTTTCTTCTTCTTCCTCATGGATTCAGAATAATCCACACGAGTGAAAACGCGATTTGATCTCCTCCTTCTTTATACAGGGCTTCTCTGTCTTTTCCCTTTCTGTGCATTCTTCTTGAGAGGAATGGGGGCAGACTCATCTGAAACAGAGAGTGAAGAGTTTGTACCTTCAGAGATATTTGCTTCCTCCATTTCAACGTCTTCAGGGTCAGACGTGGCAGTAGTTTCTTCTTTTTCAACAGAAGCTTCAACATTCTTAGTTTGCGTTTTGTGAACAGAGGGTGATTTGGGGCTTTTTGAAGCAGAAGCCATCTGGGCGGTTTGATCAGCCAAATAGCTCGAGATATCCACAGTGATATCTCCAAAAGTCATCACAGGCAGATGACCTATAGTTCGAAGAGTATCAGACACCTCTTCGATAGCCCTAGTGACCTGTTCGACGGTTGCATCTTGAGGAAAGTTTGTTTGAGGAGCAGTTTGAGGAGTGGTTTGAGGATGGGAATGGTTGTTGATGGTGTTGCAGAGACATTCGAGTCAGCATTTGATGCGGTAGAGTTTTGTGAAGCCATGGAAGCAAGGATTTCGAGAGGATTTGTGCGAGAGTGGGATGAGGTTTTCGAATCAGAGAGAGATTGTGAGGAATTCGAGTTTGTTCCAGCCATTTAAGATAGGCGGTTGAAATTTCAAGGTATAGGATGAGAATTTTCACACACTTCTTTGAGATATACACAACCAAAAATCAATTATGCAATCTTAGTACTCAACAAATTCAGAAATCACAATTAGCAAATAAATGGCATCTTATGTTCGATATTTATAGAGAGAGTAATGTAGTTGGAGGTTAAGAAAATAAAACAGAAGAATTAATCTAGAAATTTCGATAGTGCTCCACATTTTTAGCCACAACCTAGATTATGGTTAATTAGTGGGAAAAATCAATTAATTAAATTAATTAAATAATTAAGAAGCTTCCAAAATTTACCTAATTAAAATCGCATAATCTGAGAAAAATAAAGATGTGGGTTAGTAATTAATTAAATAAATAAAATGAATCTCAATAAATAATTAAATAATTACAACAGATAAAAATAAATTCGAATCAGGCAATGTTGTGCTCAAAACTGTTACAAACACCTCAACACGGTTTTTACATGAATTTGCTTCATTTGTGTTGCACCATATTTTTTCTTTTTGTGTTATAGCATCTAATTTGTATTGATCCATTGTTCCTGTAGAGTACATCGTAGTAGTGAACTTCGTGCCCCATATTTACTTAATGGATTACAAATATGTTGATGTTTTTACCAAATATCACCTTTTGAAAAGAAGGCATCGTAGTAGAGAACTCCGTGCTCCATAGTTACTCAGTGATTTGGTACATCTTTTAGTATGCTAATAACATTCTCATTTTATGCATTTGAGAGGTGTAAGACGTTTATTTTTGCACTCCAAGGTTCTTAGATTCGTAGATATTTTACAAAGGAATTATTTAACTAAGTAAGAAATAAATTCAACTTTATAAAATTTATACAACCCATGATGTTGTCCCAAATGCTGACGCATTTGTGACAACATCCATCCGAATTTTTCAGATAGTGCTCATGCCCAGAGATTTCCTCAAGGTAGAGAATCTCTCATGGTCTAAGGCTTTTGTAAAAATATCAGCATTCTGTTTTTCAGTAGATACATACTCCAACTTAACAATATTCTTCTCTACTAAATCTCTCATAAAATGGTGTCTTATGCTAATGTGCTTTGTGAGTGAGTGTTGTACAGAATTTTTAGAAATGTTAATGGCACTAGTATTATCACAAAAGATAGTAAGTATACCATTCTCAATACCATAATCATGGAACATCTTGCTCAGCCACAAGAGTTGTGTGCAGCAGCTTCCAGCAGCAATATACTCAGATTCTGCAGTGGATTGTGAAACACAATTCTGTTTCTTGCTGTGCCATGATACAAGATTGTTTCCCATGTAGAAACATCCTTCACTCGTACTCTTTCTATCATCTATGTCTCCAGCCCAATCAGCATCACTATAACCAATCAAAATGTTGTTGGTGTCCTTAGTATACCAGATTCCAAGGTCACTTGTTCCTGAAACATACTTGATGATTCTCTTCACAGCATTCAGGTGTGATTCCTTTGAATTTGCTTGGTACCTAGCACAAACACACACACTGTACATAATATCTGGTCTACTAGAGGTTAAATATAGTAAACTACCTATCATGGATCTGTAAAGTGTTGGATCAACATCTGTTCCAGCATTATCTTTGCAAAGTTTCAAAGTAGATCCCATAGGAGTTTTCATTGGTTTTGAATTCTCAAGACCAAATCTTTTAACCAAGTTCTTAGCATACTTACTCTGGGAGAAGAAAATACCATCACTGCACTGTTTGATTTGAAGACCTAGAAAATAATTTAAATCTCCAACCATACTCATTTCAAATGTTGCAGTCATTGCCTCAACAAAGTTACTCAACATTTTATCACAAGTAGAACCAAACACAATGTCATCAACATATATTTGAGAAATAAGTAAATCTCCTTCAGTGTGCTTAATGAACAAAGTTCTATCAGCTTCTCCTCTAATAAATCCATATTCCAAAAGAAAGTCAGTAAGCCTACCATACCATGCTCTAGGAGCTTGTTTAAGACCATACAATGCTTTCTTAAGTTTATATACATGATCAGGATATTGTGGATCTTCAAATCCTATAGGTTGTTCAACATATGCTTCTTCATTCAATATGCCATTTAGAAATGCAGTCTTTACATCCATTTGATGAAGTTTAATATCAATAAAACATGCAATAACTAGCAGTAATCTAATAGATTCTATCCTAGCAACAGGTGCAAAAGTCTCATCAAAACCAACTCCTTCAACTTGGGTGTAACCTTGTGCTACTAACCTAACCTTGTTTCTAACAATATTACCAGATTCATCAGTTTTATTCTTGAATATCCACTTTGTTCCAATGACATTAGTATGACTAGGTCTTGGAACAAGTGTCCACACTTCATTTCTTTCAAACTGACCAAGTTCTTCATGCATAACATTAATCCAGTTTTCATCAGTTAAGGCTTTTTTAGCACTCTTAGGTTCAATTTCAGATAAATAGCATTCAGCATTTACAATGTTACACATAGAAGACATGCATATTGTTCTTACCACATCTACCTTGTTTGATCTTACTTTTCCTCTTGTTTGCACTCCAACTGTAGGATCACCTATGATCTGGTCAGAAGGATGACTTTTACCTATTCTTGAAGAATGATTCGTTTTGGGAACGTACTGGTCATTCTGTGAAGTTACAACTGTCTGTTCTGTAGATGTTGACCCAGATGTGTTAACATTTGGTGCAACATTTTCAGACTTCAGTGTATTCTCAGAAGTGTCAGTAACCTGTGATACATCTTCTTCATCTTTGTCATCTGTAAGACCTTTATCATCATCAAACACAACATTAACAGATTCTTGAACAGTGTTAGTTCTAAGGTTATATACTCTATAAGCTTTACTATTTCTAGAATAGCCTAAAAAGAAACCTTTATCACTTTTAGAATCAAACTTATGAAGTTGATCCCTATCATTCAAAATATAACACACACAACCAAATACATGAAAATATTTCACACTTGGTTTTCTGTTGTTCAAAATCTCATAAGGTGTTTGACTTGTGCCAGAACGAATAAAAACCCTATTAATGATATGACATGCAGTATTCAATGCTTCTCCCCAAAATTTCTTAGCAAGACATTTGGATGTAAGCATGACTCTAGCCATTTCTTGTAAAGTTCTATTCTTTCTTTCAACAATTCCATTTTGTTGTGGAGTTTTAGGAGATGAATATTCTTGCAAGATACCCTTTTTATCACAAAAATCATTAAACATGTTGTTTTCAAATTCCCTACCATGGTCAGTTCTAATACGGCCAACTTTCAAGTTAAACACATTTTTGAACCTCTTATAAAGAATTTTAAATGCAGCAAATGCTTCAGATTTGTCTCTCAAAGACTCTACCCAGGTATATCTAGAAAAATCATCTACCACAACTAAGGAATACCTCTTTCCTCCAATGCTTTCAGTTTCCATAGGACCCATCAAGTCCATGTGCAGTAATTCAAAACATCGATGTGTAGTACAATGTGACAGCATTTTGTGCGACATTCTTACTTGCTTACCTTTTTGGCATGGTCCACATACAGTGTTGTTGTGAAACCTCAGTTTTAGAATTCCTTTTACTGCATCTGCTTTGATTAGTTTCTTCATTGCTATGTAATTTGCATGACCCAATCTTTGATGCCATAAGACATTTTCATCATATTTTGACAAGTTACACATATTTGTTCCAATAAGATAGCAATTATCAGCTGACCTAGTACCAGTCATGACACAAACTTCATCTTTATTAAGAACATAACATGAATCTTTATCAAATTTCACATGCAAATTATCATCACAAAGTTGACTAATGCTAATCAGATTTGCAAGTAAGCCATAAACATGTAAGACATTTTTAAGCTTTGGAAATCCTCCAACATTCAAAGTTCCTTTACCAACAATCTTTCCTTTAGAACCTCCACCATATGTAACACTACCACTATTCAAGGTCACATAATCAGATAAGAAATCAGTACGACCTGTCATATGTCTAGAACAACCACTATCAAAGTACCACAAATCAGGTAGACATGCTTTTAAGGAGGTGTGAACTACATTACAGGTAGTTTTTGGTTTCCATGCAGATCTTATAAACTGTTTACCAGTATGTGACAGTTTGTTATGCAGCATTTTCAAAGTTTTCTGTTCTTCAAACAATTTTATACAGTAGGGACGAATATGACCAACTTTGAAACAGTAATGACAGATATACTTCCTCTTAACCTTGTGAGGATCTGATTGTGCACATGTTGCATCAGATGTGTCTACATTTGCCTTCACAAATTTCACAGGCTTTCTAAATTTATCAGAAATAGAAGCAGTAGTACCATCATAACCTAAACCATGATTATTAGACTTACCAGTAGCTATAACATTATTTACCTCAGAAGCACTCTTGGAATATTTCTTGAAACATAAGGTGGAATTTATCAATTTCTCCTTTAAGTTACAGATTTCCAGATCTCTTTTGATAAGAATAACCTCTAGCTTGGTGATTGTGTCTTTCAGATCCTCATTCTCTTTATTCAAGGAATTAAGAGTGAGTTTCTGATTGTTCCAATCATCTAACAGCTTTTGGTGTTCATTGTCATCGGTCCTTTTTCCTGCATCATCAACCAAACCATTAAAACAGTTCAAATCTGGGTGACTCTGTTCTGATGTTGCTGTAGATGTTGAAGCATCAGGTACAACATCAGAATCTGTTTCATCCAGATCATCATCTGAGGAATCATTATAATCAATTCTGGTAAAATTAGAATATTCATTCTGATTTAACTCATCAAAATCATCATCATCAGATTCATCACTCAAGGTAGCACTAAAATTCAGTTTTTGCTTAAGTCTAGTGTTGGCACATTCATTTGCATAATGGCCATAACCAGAACAAGCATTGCATTGAACTGATTTTCGAAATTAAGGATCATACCTTGGTTTACCTTCACTCTTTGATGGTCTTGGTGTGAATTGACCTTTCCTCCTTTCTGGTTGAGGTGTTGATGTATTGATTTGAATCTTAGGCTGAATGTTTCTAGATTTGTTCACAGATTTCTTCAGAAACTTATTAAAGTGCTTAGTGAGCAAGGCAATGTTGTTAGAATTTTTGAGGCATTCATCAAGCAATTCTTCATCAGAGTCAACTTCAGTAATGATGGGTTGAGCTTCAGAAGTGTTTGATGTTTCCCCTTTAAAAACCACAACTTTCTTATCAGCATTAGCTTCATCATCTTGATTAGTGTTTATTTCATATGTTCTAAGAATACTCACTAACTCATTTTGACTTAACTTATCTGTATCTTTTGCCTCTTCAATAGCACAAATTTTAGCATCAAATCTTTTAGGAACAAATCTTAATATCTTATGAACTACTCTAACATTAGAAATAGGGTCACCAAGAGAATGTGATTCATTGATAATCTCACTTAACCTTTCATTGTAGGCTGTAATTGTTTCATCTTCCCTCATTCGGAGATTCTCAAATTTTGTCCCCAACATTCGAAGCTTAGTCCTTCGAACACTTTCTGAACCCTCACAATGCTCTTGCAACCTGTCCCATGCATCTTTAGAAGTAGAACAGTTAGATATAATTTTAAACATTGAAACATCAACAGAAGTAAAAATAGCATTTAAAGCTTTAGAATTGTAGCTTGCTGTTGTTATTTCATCAGCCGTCCAGTCAACTTCTCTCTTAAGTTGTATTTCACCATCTGAGTCTGCTGGTCTTTTTGGAGCTTCCCAACCTGTAAGTACAGTCCTCCAAGCATGTTCATCAACTGACTTGATGTACATACGTATCTTAGGCTTCCAATAAGCGTAATTCGATCCATCTAAAACGGGTGGCCTAAGTGCCGTGGATATGTGATGTGTTTCCATTGCTAACCTACACTAAAAACACACTTGACCAAAGATCTAACCTAGTGTCGTCAGGTATCAGCTCTGATACCAACTGAAAGTGTGTTGTATATGAAGTGTTTAAGTTTAAGTTTAAGTAGAATAATGTTGTACTAAATGTTGTGACAAATTGTACAACACTGACTCTAACAGAATATCAGAAATTAAGATTCACAGCGGAAGACTTGAAACACTAAAAACAAACGTGACACAATGGAAATAATTTTTCACATAGATTTTATAAATAAAAATCTATGCGAGCCTTACGGCGAAATTCAATACTTATCTTCAAGTACAAATGTTGTGTGAAATGTTACAGCAATAACATTCACAACTGAAACTACAAACGAGGCAGGTGCCTTGTTCTAAAAACGAACTAAGTGTATAAGAGATTACACACTGTCGAAATGCTAGTCTATCTATGATTACACTCTCGATAGATAAGAGAAGCACACAGTCATACGGGTGGGATACGAACGTATGAACTAAAAGGTAAAACTACTGGCCACAATTCCTAACAGGGATGAACGCTCGGTCTAGGAAATTGATCGAATAGAATACACTGATTTGAGAAGCCTTCAATCGGTATTTATAGAAGTGGGGTGCTGATTCTAGAGGCTTCCATATTGAGATCCTATTTTTTAGGAACTCAACTTCCATGATCTTTCTAGATCCTTCTTGAATGCTCCAGGTCGTTCTAAATGGTTCCAGGCTGTTCTAGCATGTTCTTCAATGTTCTGGAATCTTCCAGGTTCCAGATCCTTGTAGAAGCTTCTAGATCCTGCCAGAAATGCAACAACATTTAGATCAACATTTAATGTAGCATTTCAAAAAAGACTTAGAAAAAATCTCGGAATGTCAAATTAAGATGTTGTTGATAATGTTAAGGCATTTAAGGATTAACAACATCTACACTCTCCATTTCCCTCTATGTACATGTGGATTTCAAATGTCAAGTCATCTAACACATGACAAAAGGAGGAGGGGTCTCAAATGCACACGTGTCGCAAGCAGGAGAGTCATCTTCCTCCTTTTATTATATAAGATATAAGATTTCGAGTCTAGTTGCCATTAATTGATCACATTTCATGCAGCTGTAAAATGTTTGAGTTGGAAGGAATACCATATAAACACTTGCTGATATATTTTCGACTCAAACAAGTTCTTGAATTAGCTGATAAGTACATCTTCCATGTGTGTGAAAGTAATAATGGCAGAAAACTTGATTTGCTTTAAACTTGATTTGTTTTGTGGGGAAAACTTTCTGTTTTTTCTGATTTTGTGATTTTCACAAGAAAAATAAATTGGAAAAATAAATCGTTGGTATGGCAAATTGAAGATTTGATTTGTTTTTTTTTACTAATGGATTAGGTGGGAAATTAGATATTAGAAAATTAAAATATATTTTATTGGATAATATTTGTTTTAAATTATCTTTAAAATGGGTGATACTTGGGTACACTCGCATGTACCGTATCTGCACCCCTTAATTTAATGAGTTCACCCCCAAATCATTTTTTTACAACGGTTATCTACACCCGCTCATTTTATGATTTCACCCCCAAATTAATTTTTTACCACAGTTATCTGCACCCGCTCATTTTATGAGTTCACCCCCAAATATTTTTTAAAAATATTTACTCCCTCCGTCCCACAACTGTTTGCACACTTACCTTATTTGTCCGTCCCACAATTGTTTGCACGCCTATAAAAGGAAACTCTCTTATAAACTCCACCCTCACAATATTTACATATTTACACAAAATGTCATTACTTTTTTTTTTTTACGGGAAATGCCATTACTTTTACCCTCTCTCCAATCACCTTTTTACTTTATTCATATAACTTTACAAAATTACCCTTCAACACTCCACTCATTACACTTTTTTTCTTAAAAAGTATGCCCACTTTGTGGTGCAAACACTTGTGGGGCGGAGGGAGTACATTTAAAAGACTATATTTTTTTTTATTAATTTACACAAAATATAATAAAATCAAACCTAATTTATACATTTACAATCTACAGCCGAATCATTGCCGAGTTACCGTCGATTCACCACCAAATCACCTATATTTTTAGAAATTTTTTTGTAAAAACATAATTAAAAAAAACTATCGAAATTAGGCACAAATCCCGATTTTTTTTCTTTTTAATTTTTCTTCCCATTTTCAATTTTTATTCCAAACTTTTTTTTTTTTTTTGTTTCCTACTTTTTTTTCATTTTTTTTCATTAGTATTTTTTAAAATTTTAATACAAAATAATATTATATGTATGATTTTATTATAATCCCTCCGTCCCAGTGAAAGCTCCCCGTGAGCTTCGGGCACGGAGGTTAAAAAATATGATATAATAAGTGTATTTATGAGAGGTGGTGTGATTGAGAGAGAGAAGAATATAAAGAAATGTGAGAGTGAATAGTTTGCAAAAAAAGGAATGAGTAACTTTCATTGGGACAAACGAATAAGAAAAGTTGGGTAACTTTCACTAGGAAGGAGGGAGTAGTCGGTAATACAATAAGTAATAACCAGTAATACCATAAACAGTAATCAGTAATACAATTAACAATAATTAGTAATATCTTATACAATAACAAATTATTTCACACATCTAATTATATTCAGTAATACCAAAAGCAATTATTAGTAATACCACGAACATTAATCAGTAATACCATTAATATTAATCAGTAAAATTTTATACAATAACAAATAATTCTACACATCTAATTTTATTCAATAATACCAAAAACAATTATCAGTAATATCATTAACAATAATTAATAATACCATGAACATTGATCATTACAATAACAAATAATTCCACAAATCTAATTATATTCAGTAATACCAAAAACAATTATCAGTAATACCATAAACAATAATATGTAATACGATAAAAATAATAATAATCAGTAATGCCTTAACAATAATAAATAATTCCACATAATCAGTAATACCACAAACAATAATCAATAATATTATAATCATTAATATTAATTCAATAGTGTATTAATAGTAATACCGCAATCAATAACTAGTAATATCAGTACCAATAATACCACTAACAATAATATCATAAAAAAAAAGTGGAGAGAGTGCACAGATCGGGGTGTACTGAAGAAAACATGGGGTGTACATTACCAAGTCCAATTGAAGGGTGCCCTCCCATCGGGGAGGGCACCCTAGGTTAGCAGTCGTCGCCTGAGATTTCATCAGCAAGGTCACCGGCTCCGAGTGCCGGCCGGTCAGAGATCCATCAGCAACATACTCACAGTCCTCCGTCGGGCCGCCGTCAGTCGGAGGAAGAGGCTGCACAGGAGTAGGGTGAGGAAGAGGCTGCGCAGGAGTAGGGTGAAAAAGACGGACGAAGCAATGTAGCTTCGATTTGGACAGAGATGAACGGCGAGAGAGGCAACGTCGATCCGAGTGTTGCAGGCGAGCGCCATTGATGCCGGAGAATCTCCTGGATCGCTAACGCAATGGAGATTGATCGAAGCAGTCGCGTCGGTTGTCGAAATGAGGAGAGGATTTTGATCGCCATGGATCGTGGCAAAGATGGAAGATTACGTCGATTGTCATGGAAGTGAAGAATCGCGATTGCGATTCGAGGAGGGGTCTCGGGCTTCAGCGGCCGAGATGAAAGCGCCGCCGTCGAGGGGGTGGTCGGGCATGGTGGTGGCTAGGTCTCCCACCGACAGGCATGAATTTCCGACAGGTCCTTTACTCGTCAAATTAAAATTAAAATTCAGGTGCACCGCCGATCGACTATAATAAAATCATACCTATAATATTATTTTGTATTAAAATTTAAAAAATACACATGCAAAAATGGAAAAGAAAGGCAGAAAAATTTAAAAAGTAAAAGAAAAAAAAACGAAGAAATAAAAAATTTGGAAAAAAATTGAAAATGGAAAGAAAAAAGGAAAAGAGGAGGGGGGTGAAAAATTAAAAAGAAAAAAAAATCGAGATTTGTGGCTAATTTCGATAGTTTTTTATTAATTATATTTTTACGATTTTTTTAAAAATATGGGTGACTTGGTGGTGAATCGACTTTTTAGAGTTTATTTTATTATATTTTCTGTAAATTAATAAAAGGATAATATAGTCTTTTAAATGTGATTATTTTTTAAAAAATTTGAGGGTGAACTCAGAAAATGAGCTGGTGCAGATAATTGTGGTAAAAAATAATTTGGGGTGAACTCATAAAATGAGCGGGTGTAGATAACCAATGTAAAAAAGAAATGATTTGGGGGTGAACTCATTAAATGAGCGGGTGCAGATAACTGTAGTAAAAATATGATTAGGGAGTGAATTCATTAAATGAGCGGGTGCAGATAACTGTAGTAAAAATATGATTAGGGGTGAATTCATTAAATGAGCGGATGCAGATAACTGTAGTAAAAATATGATTAGGGGGTGAATTCATTAAATGAGCGGGTGCAGATAACTGTAGTAAAAATATGATTAGGGGGTGAATTCATTAAATTAGCGGGTGCAGATAACTGTAGTGAAAATATGATTAGGGGGTGAACTCATTAAATTAGTAGGCATATGTAAAATACAAATAAAAAATTAAAATTGAAATTAGGGGGCACCCTACACTAGGGTGTACGGGAGAATTTGACCTTTAAAATATATTAATAAAAATGATGTGGATGATTATGTGGCGTGATACCTGGTTTCATAAAAAAACATAAGGTTGATTCTAAATCAATAACTACATCAATAACATATAAATATATATATATATATATATATATATATTTTTTCAAATGTTTATTCAAGTACATCTTCAGGTTGGGCTTACATCCATTTATATTTATGTACACCAATTTTGGATTTGACTATGGGCGCGGCTAAAGGCACACACAGTTCCTATGAGGACACCCATGCAATGAGGACACACACAAAATGGATGAGGACACCCACCTGAAAATTCCAAAATTACCCCTCCCTCAATTAAAACCTAACTCATTCTCTTCTCATAATATTCAGACACCCACCATTTTTACACCTCCATTTCTGCCGCCGCCCACTACGCAGCCCCTCCCTCTCCCCGTTCGCGGTCGCCTCCTCTCGTCGCCGCAGCCCCTCCCACTCCCCGTTCGCGGCCGCCTCCTCTCGTCGTCGTCCCCGTCTCCCCACCCAACACGCGCGACAACGCCGCCCTCTCTCCCAACGTCGTCGCGTCGCAGCTCCGCCTCCCCTCCCCACGCGGCGACAGCGCCGCCCTCATTCCCACGTCGCCGCCTCTTCTCCTCCCTCGTCCGCCGCGGCCGCTCGCACCCCTCCTCCGCCACCGCCGCCTGTTCCAGGTACTTTTTTAAATTTTTTAGAAATTTTAGGAAATTTAGGGTTTTTAGAAGTTCGTGATTTTTTTTCGGACAACTTTAGGTTGTTTTGGAAATATTTTCAAACAATCTGTGTTTGTTTTGGAAAAAATTTCGAACATTTTGTTCGATCTTTTTTTCGTACAAATTTAGGTTGTTTTGGAATTTTTTTCGAACAATATGGGTTTGTTTTAGAAATTTTTTTGAACAATTTTTATTTGTCTTGGAAAAAATTTCGAACATTTTGTTCGATCTTTTTTTTCGGACAAATTTAAGTTGTTTTGGAATTTTTTTCGAACATATTGAGTTTGCATACTAAGATTTTATTTTCGTTGAAATTTTGGGTTTATGTTGTTTTGGTGATATCGGCTGCTGTCCCCAATATGATTGATTAATTTTATTTTTATTTTTGTTTTTGGCATTCGAAGTTGTATGACATTCCGCCATTATTTTTTTTGTTATTTTGGTGGTAATGGTGGGAATCGATGTGAAATAAAATGGGTGGGTGTACTCATCCGTCTTTTTTTTTAAATGTGTAGGAGGGGTACAAAAGACATTTCGCATACTCTTAATGATTAAAAAAAGTTTATGTGGGTGTACTCATAGGATCCTTGGGTGTCTTTAGCCGCGACCCTTTGACTATTTACACCTTTATTTCGTAGAGATGCACTCTCCCAATTAATGTACCCCCAAAATTTGTAAAGATAGATGCACCCACTTTTCAAAAATTGTCCTATATACTCTTTTCTCTCCTTTTCCCTCTATCATTTTCTAGTCTCTTTCTTACCGTCGCCGCCGCACACCACCACTTGCCGGCAGCCGCCCCTCCCTTTCCTTCGAGTTCACCGGCGGGACGCCTCCCCTCCCCGTCCTACTTTTTTTTGTTCATCCGCGATAGCCTCACCCTACGTCGTCGCCCGATCCCGAACGACCTCGTCGTCGCCACGATGTCGACCACCCCTACTCTAGGTACGTTCATCCGTCGCCGCTCTCGCCGTCCCCTGCAATTTTTTTAGGGTTTTCTACATAATTTTTTCTACAGAAACCCTTATTTTTTTATATTTTCGACAATATAATGTCGACCACATACACTCTCGTCGACAATAATTTGTCGGCGAATTGTATGTGGTCGACATTACAGTGACGATTTTTTTTCAACCTTTTCAGACCGATCAAATATACTCTCGTCGACAACAATTTATCGACGAGAATGTATATGGTCGATATTACAATGTCGATTTTTTTTTTAAATTAATTTTTTTCGACCTTTGTAGGTCGACCATATACACTCTCGTCGATAAATTGTTGTCGACGAGAGTGTATATGGTCGACACTAGTTTGTAAATGTAGATGTTGTTAACTCTTAAATGCTTTAACATTATCAACAACATCTTAATTTGACCTTCCTTGATTTATTCTAAGTCTTTTCTGCAATGTTACATTAAATGTTGTACTAAATGCTCTCACATTCAGGAACGATTCTAGAAGCTTCTACAATAGTCTGGAACCTGGAAGATTCCAGAAGGTTGGAGAACGTGCTAGAAGACTTTGGAGCATTGTAGAACGACCTGGAAGATGGCAGAATGTTCTAGAAAGATCATGGAGGTTGAGGTCCTAAAAAATAGGATCTCATAATGGAAGGATCTAGAAGCTGTGTATTTCTCTATAAATACCGCCAGAGCCTCTCATTTCAAAGTATGCACTATTCGAGTAACCCCTCCTTGAGCGTTCAACCCTAGTTAGGAGTTATGGCCAGTAGTTGTGTCTTTTAACGTACGCCGAGGGATACCGCCTTCCAGTGTACTTAGTTCTAGTTTTGAATCGAGTGAGAGTGAATCACAAGATTAGATTAGTTCTTTAGACAGTGTTTTACACTTAAGTCTGTTTGCGGATTCAGGCACCTGCCTCGATTGTAGTTTCTGTTTGTGGAATGTTGAAGTAATTGCTGAGACATTTCACACGACACTTTTTGTATAACTTAGGAACTAAGTTACTTTTCGCCGTAAGGCTTAGCATAGGTTTTGTTATTAATAAAATCTATGTTAAAAATTATTCCATTGTGTTCGTATTGTGTTTTAGTGTTTTAGACTTCCGCTGTGTACTGTGTTTACTTTTCACATTCTGTTAGAGTTAATGCTACACTAATTGTCACAACATTCAGTGTAACATTGTTCTGTTTTTTACTTAAACACTAGATACCTACCCCACGCACACTTTCAGTTGGTATCAGAGCCGATACCTGACGACACTAGGTTTAGATCCTTGCTTAAAGTGTGTTTTAGTTTATGTTAGCAATGGAAACACATCACATATCCACAGCACTTAGGCCACCCGTTTTAGATGGTTCAAATTATGCTTATTGGAAGCCTAAGATGCGTATGTACATCAAGTCAATTGATGAACGTGCTTGGAGGACTGTTCTTACAGGTTGGGACATACCAAAGAATCCAGCAGATGCCGATGGTGAAATCCAACTTAAGAGAGAAGTTGATTGGACAGCCGATGAGATAACAACAGCAGGATATAATTCTAAAGCCTTAAATGCTATTTTTACTTCTGTTGATACCTCTATGTTTAAAATTATATCTAACTGTTCTACTTCTAAGGATGCATGGGACAGGTTACAAGAGCATTGTGAAGGTTCCGATAGTGTTCGAAGGACAAAGCTTCGAATGTTGGGGACAAAGTTTGAGAATCTCCGAATGAGGGAAGATGAAACAATTTCATCCTACAATGAAAGGTTAAGTGAGATTATTAATGAATCACATTCTCTTGGTGACCCTATTTCTAATGTTAGAGTAGTACATAAGATATTAAGGTCTGTTCCTAAAAGATTTGATGCTAAAATTTGTGCTATTGAAGAGGCAAAAGATACTGATAAGTTGAGTCAAAATGAATTAGTGAGTATTCTTAGAACCTATGAAATAAACACTAATCAAACTGATGAAGCTAAAGATGATAAGAAAGTTGTTGTTTTTAAAGGAGAGACATCAAACAAATCTGAGATTCAGCCTATCATTACTGAGGTTGATTCGGATGAAGAATTGATTGATGAATGCTTTAGCAATCCTGACAACATTGCCCTTCTTACAAAGCATTTTAATAAATTTCTTAAGAAGTCTATGCATAAATCTAAAGGAAACATTCAGCCTAAGATCCAAATCAACACATCAACACCACAACCAGAAAGGAGGAAGAGTCAATTCACACCAAGACCATCAAAGAGTGAAGGTAAACCAAGGTATGATCCTGAATTTAGAAAATCAGTTCAATGCAATGCATGTTCTGGTTATGGACACTATGCAAATGAGTGTGCCAATACCAGACTGAAGCAAAAACTGAATTTTAGTGCTACCTTGAGTGATGAATCTGATAATGATGATCTTGATGAGTTTAATAAAAATGAACATGCTCATTTTACCAGAATTGATTATAATGATTCCTCAGATGATGATCTGGATGATACAGATTCTGATGTTGCACCTGATGTCTTCACATCTACAGTAACATCAAAACAGAATCACCCAGATTTGAACTGTTTTAATGGTTTTGTTGATGATGCAGGAAAAAGGATTGATGATGAGACATATCAGAAATTGTTAGATGATTGGAACTCTCAGAAACTCTCTCTGAATTCTTTGAATAAAGAGAATGAGGATCTGAAAGACACAATCACTAAGCTAGAAGTTTTACTTACCAGAAGAGATCTTGAAGTTTGTAAACTGAAGGAGAAACTGATCACCTCTACTTTAAGTTTCAAAAAGTTTTCCAAGAGTGCTTCTAAAGTGAATGATGCTATAGCTACTGGTAAATCTAATAATTATGGTTTAGGTTATGATGGTGAAACTGCTTCTATTTCTGAAAATTTTAAAAAACCTGTGAAATTTGTGAAGGCAAATGCTAGCACATCTGGTGTAACATCTGCTCAAACAGATTCTCACAAGTTTGAAAGGAAGTATATTTGTCATTATTGCTTTAGATATGGTCATATTCGTCCCTTCTGCTTGAAAATGTTTAAGGATTTGAGAACTGAGTTTATGCCATCCAGAATGTCTTCACATCCTAGGAAACATTCTATGAAATCTGCATGGAAATCAAAAGTTACCTGTAATGTTGTTCACACATCCTTGAAAGCATGTTTACCTGGTCTATGGTATTTTGATAGTGGTTGTTCTAGACATATGACAGGACATATAGATTACTTATCTGATTATGTAACCTTGAATGGTGGTAATGTTACATATGGTGGTGGATCAAAAGGAAAGATAATAGGAAAAGGAACTTTGAATGTTAAAGGTTTTCCTAAGCTTAAAAATGTTTTGCATGTTGATGGCTTACTTGCTAATCTGATTAGTATTAGTCAACTTTGTGATGATAATTTGCATGTAAAATTTGACAAAGAGTCTTGCTATGTTCTTAATGAAGATGATGATTGTGTAATGACTGGTACTAGGTCTGCAGATAATTGTTATCTTATTGGAACTAATGTATGCAATTTGTCAAAACATGATGAGAATGTCTTATGGCACCAAAGATTAGGACATGTAAATTACAGGGCAATGAGTAAACTAATCACATCAGATGCAATCAAAGGACTACCTAAACTGAGTTTCCAGAATACCACTGTATGTGGATCATGCCAGAAAGGTAAACAGGTAAGAGTGCCGCATAGAATGCTGTCACATTGTTCTACACATCGATGTTTTGAATTGTTGCACATGGATTTGATGGGTCCTATGGAAACTGAAAGCATTGGAGGTAAGAGATATTCCTTAGTTGTGGTAGATGATTTTTCTAGATATACTTGGATTGAGTTTTTAAGAGATAAATCTGAAACATTTGCTGCTTTTAAAGTTCTCTATAAAAGGTTCAAAAATGTGTTTAACTTGAAAGTTGGCCGTATTAGAACTGATCATGGTAGGGAATTTGAGAATAGCATGTTTAATGATTTCTGTGATAAGAAAGGTATCTTGCAAGAATATTCATCTCCTAAAACTCCACAACAAAATGGAATTGTTGAAAGAAAGAATAGAACTTTACAAGAAATGGCAAGAGTCATGCTTTTATCCAAAAGTCTTTCTAAAAGATTTTGGGATGAAGCATTGAATACAGCATGTCATATTATTAATAGAGTTTATATTCGATCTGGTACTAATCAAACACCTTATGAGATTCTGAATGTTAGAAAACCAAGTGTGAAATATTTTCATGTATTTGGTTGTGTGTGTTATATTCTGAATGATAGGGATCAACTTCACAAGTTTGATTCTAAAAGTGATAAAGGTTTCTTTTTAGGCTATTCTAGAAATAGTAAAGCTTATAGAGTTTATAACATTAGGACTAACACCGTTCAAGAATCTGTTAATGTTGTGTTTGATGATGATAAAGGTCTTACAGATGATAAAGATGAAGAAGATGTATCACAAGTCACTGACAATTCTGAGAATACACTGAAGTCTGATAATGTTGCACCAAATGCTAACACATCTGGAGCAACATCTACAGAACAGACAGTTGTAATTCCACAGAATGATCAGTATGTTCCCAAAACGAATCCTTCTTCAAGAATGGGAAAAAGTCATCCTTCTGACCAGATCATAGGCGATGCTACAGTTGGAGTGCAAACAAGAGGAAGAATAAGATCGAATAAGGTAGATGTGGTAAGAACAATATGCATGTCTTCTATTTGCAATGTTGTGAATGCTGAGTGTTACTATTCTGAAATTGAACCTAAAAATGTAAATGAAGCATTAACTGATGAAAATTGGATAAATGTTATGCATGAGGAACTTAATCAGTTTGAAAGAAATGAAGTTTGGACACTTGTTCCAAGACCTAGTCATACTAATGTCATTGGAACAAAGTGGATTTATAAGAATAAAACTGATGAGTCTGGAAACATTGTTAGGAACAAAGCTAGGTTAGTTGCACAAGGTTACACCCAAGTTGAAGGTGTTGATTTTGATGAAACTTTTGCACCCGTTGCTAGGATAGAATCTATTAGATTATTACTAGCAATTGCATGTTTTATTGATATTAAACTACATCAAATGGATGTAAAAGCTGCATTTTTAAATGGCATATTGAATGAAGAAGCATATGTTGAACAGCCTAAAGGTTTTGAAGATCCACAATACCCGGATCATGTGTACAAACTAAAGAAAGCATTGTATGGTCTAAAACAAGCTCCTAGAGCATGGTATGGTAGGCTTACGGACTTTCTTTTAGAGTATGAATTTATTAGAGGAGAAGCCGATAGGACTTTGTTTATTAAGAACACTGGAGAAGATTTACTTATTGCTCAAATATATGTTGATGACATTGTGTTTGGTTCAACCTGTGATAAAATGCTGAACAGATTTGTTGAAGCAATGACAGCCACATTTGAGATGAGTATGGTTGGAGACTTGAATTATTTTTTAGGTCTTCAAATCAAGCAATGTAAGGATGGTATTTTCTTCTCTCAAGGTAAGTATGCTAAAAACTTAGTCAAACGGTTTGGTCTTGAAAGCTCAAAAGTAATGAAAACACCTATGGGTTCTACTTTGAAACTTTGCAAAGACAATGGTGGAAAGGATGTTGATCCAACATTGTATAGATCCATGATAGGTAGTTTACTTTATCTAACCTCTAGTAGACCTGACATTATGTATAGTGTGTGTGTTTGTGCTAGGTACCAAGCTAATCCAAAGGAATCTCACCTGAATGCAGTGAAAAGGATAATCAGATATGTTTCAGGTACAAGCGAACTAGGGATATGGTACACTAAGGACACCAACAACACATTGATTGGATACAGTGATGCGGATTGGGCTGGAGATATAGATGACAGAAAGAGTACGAGTGGAGGATGTTTCTACATGGGGAACAATCTTGTGTCTTGGCATAGCAAGAAACAAAATTGTGTTTCTCAATCCACTGCCGAATCTGAATACATAGCCGCAGGAAGTTGTTGCACACAGCTATTGTGGTTAAGTAAGATGTTTCATGACTATGGAATTGAAAACAATATCCTCACAATTTTCTGTGATAACACAAGTGCTATTAACATATCTAAAAATCCGGTACAACACTCACTCACTAAGCACATTAGCATTAGACATCATTTTATGAGAGATTTAGTGGAGAAGAACATAGTTAAGTTGGAATATGTGCCTACTGAAAATCAAAATGCTGATATATTTACTAAGGCTCTTGACCATGAGAGATTCTCATTTTTTAGGAAATCTCTTGGTATGTGTAATATCTGAACAATTCTTGAGAGGATGTTGTCACAAATGCGGTAGCATTTGGGACAACAGCCTAAGGTGGTATAGTTATTATAAATTTGATTTATTTCTTATTTTCGTTGAATAATTCCTTTGTAAAATATTCTTGAATCTGAAATTTGTTTGTGCAAAAATAGGCATGTACTACACCTCTCAAAAGCTTAAAAAATTGAGAATGTTACAGCATACTAAAAGATGTACCAATTCACTGAGTAACTATGGAGCACGGAGTTCGCTACTACGATGCCTTCTTTTCAAAAGGTGAATTTGGTAAAAACATCAAGAGGTTCGTAATCCATTAAGTAAGTATGGGGCACGGAGTTCGCTACTACGATGTACTCTACAGGAACAATGGATCAATACGAATTAGATGCTGTAGCACAAAAAGAAGAAAAGCAATGAAAAGAAAAAATGCTGAAAAATTGGCTACATTGGATAGGTAAAACCTGTGAAAAACCAATGTTGAGGTGTATGTCAAATCCTTGAGCACAACATTACATGATTTAATTATATTTTTATAAGTTGTAATTATTTAATTAATTGTGGGAATTTATTTTATTTATTTATAATTATACTAACCACGTTCCTTTTATTATTTCAGATTATACACATTTTTAATTTTAATTAATTCTAGAATATTCTTAATTTAATTAATTTATTAATTAAGATTTTACCCCACTAACTCACCCATGATTTACTTGTGGCTGAATTTGTGGAGCATTATCCATTCAATCTAGAATTTTCTTTAAGTCAAGCCTTAATCACACGTACATTATTCCAACTACTAAGCTCTCTCTATATAAATACTCCTATTTCATGTTTTTCTAAGCTTTGTAATTAATTGAGTAAGTTGAGTATTGTTTTTGCAGATTTATTATAAGCTATTGTGTGTCTCGATTTTTGTGTTGAGCTTTTCAGATTCTTGAGTTAAATGGCTGGCAAAAGAGAAACAAACCCACACAATTCAAACTCACCGAACTCAGACTCACAACCGTCATCTTCATCCCTCTCTAATCTGCATACCTTAGCTTCCATGGCTGCTTCACATGAGAACTCACCCCCAACTGCCGCAACCGTCACACCCATTCCAGCTACTCCAACAACCATCCACATACCAAACCAAGCCACACTTTCCGAGCTTAACCAGGCGGTTGAGAATCTTTCTCAATCGATGAGATCATCCACTCCACCCATCCTCACGATCGGTGATATGTCTATTGACATCTCTCACTACTTGCGCACCCAAGAAGTGATCACCACTGCACCCTCTTCATCCACAGCCGAAAAGCCCCAAATTCCGAGCCCTAACACTGAAACAGAGGCCCCGACTGCCTCTATGGGGAAGTCTGAGAAGGAGATTGAAGAATCCCCTGTTGCTGAGTCAAAGGAGCCGTCGAATGCGGAGACATCCGACAGTGAGGACGCTCACATGGAGGATGCTGAAGAAAGTGAAAATTCCGGCAAAACTGACTCTGATGTTTCGAAATCAGACTCTGAACCAATTCCTTTCAAGAGGAATGTTGAGAAAGGGAAGAGAAAGAGGAGCCCAGTGCCAAGGAGAAGATCAAACCGAGTTTTCACTCGAATTGATTATTCTGACTCTTTGAGGAAGAAGAAGAAGCTAGGTGGTGATGTTGCTGAACCAATTCAGGTATTTTCTGAATCTGATGAAGAAGTGGTGATTGAGAAGCCAACTAAGAAGAAAGCTGAGCCTAAGGGGAAGGGAAAGGCAAAGGTGGATGCTGCTCCAACAATCACTGAAGAACCAGAACCAGATTCTGATTCTGAAATGGAGGTTTGTCTCAGGGACATGCAGCAAGCCCTGAAGAAGAATGCTGCATCACATGCTGAATCCAGTGCTCCAGCACCTGAACCAGATGATGGAGGTGATTCAAGCAGTGCAGCTTCAGACAAAAGCTCTGAAAAGGAAGGGGAATCAAGCAGCTCTGAAGAGGTGAAAGAACCAAGCTCAAAGGACACTACTTCTGCGGAAGGTAATTCTGAAACTGAAGTAGAATCTGATATTGATGGATTGGTTGATAAGATAACTAGGTTGTCTAGGAGGAAACTGTTGATGGAAAGGAGGATTAATATTTCTGATTTTGAGAATAAGAATTTGATTCAATTCTTAGAGGATAGAAAGTTGATGAAAGCTCTGACCTTGTGTGATTCTTTTGTTTCTGATTGGGTGTATGAATTTTATGCATGCTTGAGGAAGAGTAATGGTAGGAGAAGTTCCCGTTGGTATGGAAATATACAGTTTAGGGGGAGTATAGTTCCATTTACACCAGAATTGATCAATGATTTCTTAGGCATAGAACCAGTACTTGATGATGATGAACCTGATTTGGATGTTGTTACTGCTTCTATGACTGGTGGTTTGTTGACTAGATGGAGAAATGGAATGTTGGCCAAAGACCTTACTTCTCTTTATTCTGTGCTGCACAAATTGATTGTTTATAATTGGATACCTTCCACCAACTCTACCAAAGTGACAAAGGATCAAGCAATCTTGCTTTATAGGATAGTGGTTTTGAGGAAGTTTAACTTGGGATTGACTATTTTCCACCACATGATGAAATTTAGTGGTGATATTTCTGATAAAGGCAACCTTCCATACCCTGTGCTTATCTGCTCTTATCTGAAGATACATGGTTTTAGCCCTAAGAAGACTGAAGTTCTTAGAGGTAAGGTTCCTTTATACACCATTTCACCTGCTCTGCTCATTGGTGAAAGAGTGAAAGATCTGCCCTTGCACAATCCTGGAAGTTCTTCTCAAAGACCAGCTCCTGCTCAACCTCAATCCCAACCTCAACCAGCACAGAGACCTGAACAGAACACAGCTGCACCTAATGCTGCACCAGATGCTGAGAACATTGGTGGTAACACTGACACCACTTTTTCAGTTCCCAGATCTTTTATATTATTGCAGTTACAGCACTTACAGGACCAGATTGATGAGCTCCAGTTCATCAAAGACAAGTGGACCAGGCTACTTTCCACTACAACAGGGGGAGTACCACCTTCCACTTCAGCAAGAGCTTCTGGAGTAGTGATTGAAGAACTGAATCCTGAAGAAGCTGGAAGTGTACCTGATGCTGCTGCTGCTACAGAGAATGGAGGAACTGCTGCTGCTAACCATGTTGTTGCACTCTTTGCATCAACTTGTTTCATTGAGGAAATGGATACCCTCTATGGTGATATCTAGAACAGATGATACAAGACAGGGGGAGTACTGAAGTACAGATGGCACATGTGCAGGACCTTGATGCTGCTGCTATTGTTATAGCAATTCATGCCATTTTCAGTCCTACTTTTGTTTTTGTTAATTCTGTTATGTTTAAGTTAAATTCTGTTTATTCTGATACAATATTTACTATTTCTAGTTGATAGGATGTTTATATTTATCTTGCTTAAATTAGTTTGCATTGATGATATTTGATTACTGCTTATTGCTTAATTTGTTTTCTTATCATTAATTGCTTACTGCATGATAAATATGTGTTGTTTAGTTTAGATTTTTTTCTTAGTTTCTGCTCTGATTATATTGTTTAGTCCTTGTTTGTTTTTGTTTGTTTTTGAGTCAGACATAAGTCTTAGAACTAATCTGGTATATACCCTTATATGCTCTGATTTAATCTTTGATTTTTGTAAAGTTATATGTGTTTGTAAACAAGTGTACTGTTTATACTTGTTTTGTTTTTGTATAAGATTATTTTGATCTTATGGCACGGATCTTAGTAAAATTATTCTTGATCTTCTTTTGATTTGATCCAACGGTTACAACAGGTATTGTCTTGACTAGTATTTAGCTTTGATGTTCAACATACCTAAATACATAATACTGAGTATGTATAGAAATATATGTGCATCAGGTGTGTTGTAGTCGAAAGGTCAAATTGGGGGAGATTGTAGATGTTGTTAACTCTTAAATGCTTTAACATTATCAACAACATCTTAATTTGACCTTCCTTGATTTATTCTAAGTCTTTTCTGCAATGTTACATTAAATGTTGTACTAAATGCTCTCACATTCAGGAACGATTCTAGAAGCTTCTACAATAGTCTGGAACCTGGAAGATTCCAGAAGGTTGGAGAACGTGCTAGAAGACTTTGGAGCATTGTAGAACGACCTGGAAGATGGCAGAATGTTCTAGAAAGATCATGGAGGTTGAGGTCCTAAAAAATAGGATCTCATAATGGAAGGATCTAGAAGCTGTGTATTTCTCTATAAATACCGCCAGAGCCTCTCATTTCAAAGTATGCACTATTCGAGTAACCCCTCCTTGAGCGTTCAACCCTAGTTAGGAGTTATGGCCAGTAGTTGTGTCTTTTAACGTACGCCGAGGGATACCGCCTTCCAGTGTACTTAGTTCTAGTTTTGAATCGAGTGAGAGTGAATCACAAGATTAGATTAGTTCTTTAGACAGTGTTTTACACTTAAGTCTGTTTGCGGATTCAGGCACCTGCCTCGATTGTAGTTTCTGTTTGTGGAATGTTGAAGTAATTGCTGAGACATTTCACACGACACTTTTTGTATAACTTAGGAACTAAGTTACTTTTCGCCGTAAGGCTTAGCATAGGTTTTGTTATTAATAAAATCTATGTTAAAAATTATTCCATTGTGTTCGTATTGTGTTTTAGTGTTTTAGACTTCCGCTGTGTACTGTGTTTACTTTTCACATTCTGTTAGAGTTAATGCTACACTAATTGTCACAACATTCAGTGTAACATTGTTCTGTTTTTTACTTAAACACTAGATACCTACCCCACGCACACTTTCAGTAAAAAATAATTTATTTTTTTTGAGAAATTTCTAAGTTTTTTCTGAATGTGTTTGACTTTTGTTTGGTGATAATGGCGGCGGCGACGACTGTTGTTGTATAAATTAAGTTTAGGATTTAAAGGTGGAACAAGAGGTATATTTAGTAGTGGTGGTGTATTTAGTAGTGTAATATTATTCAAAAGGTACTAGGTAGTTTTTGCCCTATTATTTTATTCATAAATTGATTGGGGGAGTGCATCTCTCCGAAATGGAGGTGTAAATAGTCAAACCCAGCCCAATTAGACACCAAATTTTAAAGAATGGACATATCTATAAAGGGCGCGGCTAAAGGCATCCGGATTTCCTATGAGTACACCCACCAAACATTTTTTTAATTTTTCAGAACATGTGAAATGTCCCATATATCCCTAGGGTAAAATTTATGAAAAAAACTAAGATGAGTACACCCATTCATTCTATTTCACCACCACCACCTTTCCACCACCACCTTTCCACCTCCACCATCATTCAACAAAAAAAAAACTCCAAAATTGCAACAAGAATTAATCCAAAACACCAACTGTTCGAAAAATTTTTCCAAAACAAACGTGTTCGAAATTTTTTACAAAACAAACTCAACATGTTCGAAAAAAATTTCAAAACAAATTCAATATGTTCGAAAAAAATTCCAAAACAACTCAAATTTGTTCGAAAAAAGAGATCGAACATCTTGTTCGAAATTTTTTTCAAAACAAACTCAAGTTGTTCGAAATTGTTTTCAAAACAAACACAATATGTTCGAAATTTTTTTCAAAACAACTTAAATTTGTCCGGAAAAAAAATCGAACATCTTGTTCGAATTTTTTTCCAAAACAAACTCAAGTTGTTCGAAAATTTTTCCAAAACAAACGCACTATGTTCGAAAATAATTCCCAAACTTCAAAAAAAAAAAATCCTAATTTTTTTTCCCAGAAAATCCTAATTTTTCAGACCTAGACTTACCTGTTAGCGGCGGCGGCGAGGGGAGGAGCACTACGGCCGCGGCGAAGGGGAGGAGGGGGTTGACGGCGGCCGCGTCTGTGGGGAGGAGGGAGGGCGGCGGCCGCGTCTGTGGGGAGGAGGGAGGCGGCCGCGAACGAGGGGCGGTGGAGATGGGGAGGGCGGCGCGACTTGGAGGGTGGCGAAAATGGAGGTGGGAGGTGGGCGGCGTGGGCCGCGCCGGAGGTGGCAAAAATGGAGGTGGGAGGTGGGTGTCCTGTTGAATGAGAAGAGAAAGAATTGAGTTTAGGGTTTTAATAGAGAAAAGGGTAATTTTGGGTTTTTCAGGTGGGTGTCCTCATCCAATTTGTGTGTGTTCTCATCCCCGGGTGTACTCATAGGAAACCCGGGTGCCTTTAGCCGCGCCCATCTATAAAATTTAGATTGGGCCTACCTATTGAACAAAATGGGCTTACTATAAGTTTCTTAAAACCCTAGTTCCGCGAGAGGAATTGCCGTGAACGCTCGCTTCTAGCATCTTCGCTACCTTCTCCTCCGCATCTCGTCGAAGATGAAGGTTTTTCTCCTTGAAACGTTCTTTACACGCAAATCACACACTTATGCACTCGTAATTGTCAATCTGAGATTTATTCATATTGTTTGTATTTTTCTTTCTGGAATGTTGTAGTTCAACATAGCGAATCCGACAACTGGTTGCCAGAAGAAGCTTGAAATTGACGACGACCAGAAACTGTATGTTTTTTTTATTTAGTTATATGAATTTACAGTTTTGAGGTTTTGATTACTATCGGAATGTATGTGTTGCAATTATCAGTTTGAAATAGGTTGTTTTGTTTGCCATTTTCTTTCAGTTTACAAATTGAAGTATATTCTCCAAATTCTTGAACACGACGATATTTTTACGTTCACTTGCCTGTATTCGAATGAAAAATTGGCCATGTTCTATTGTAATTTATTTCATTGATTTTGTGGACTAGTTAAATATGATTCTCTTCCCAAACCTCAGTTCAGTATCTCTACTAATAATATATCTGGCGTTTATATTTTTTGAAATTTAATAATTGCTAAATGCTTGCTTGATTTTGTCATTTTCTCTTATATTTTATTCATTATGTACTGGTTGTTCCGACTATGGGTTGAGCAGATGTTTATTTCAATGAACTTTTCCTGAATTTTTTTCGTCTTCTATGTTTAACAATCACTATTGGTTACTACTTGTTATGTTTAACAATCACTATTGGTTACTACTTGTTATTGACTTCTGTAGCATTTGTAAGGCTTAGAATTATTAAGGACAATTTTTTGTCTCAGGCATATATGTTCACAGAGCATGAGCGTTTGATTGTTCTTTTTTCCCCTGTTTCATATAGTTGTTTTGATGAGTAATTTACATGATCTTCTGCGATTAATAGTAGGTTGACCGGCCACATGTCTAGGCAGTATGAACCAGTTTGTTAATGATATCTTGTGTTTCTTGTTTTAGCCTTGTTGTAAGGGATAACTTGGACAGCGTATAATAAACTTTGTTGCATTTGTTTATTTTTTGTAATATTTCAATTCCTTTTTGATGTCTTGATTTTTTTTCTTTGAATGTCTGTAACTCACGATGCAGCCAATATATTATAAGATTTGCTTATCTTAATTTATTTTTGTATGTTGCAGGCGGATATTCTATGACAAGAGAATCTCGCAGGAAGTCATTGGAGATCCGTTGGGGGAGGTATGCTATGGTTCTTGACGACTGGTTATGTTCTACCATCGCTTATTTCATTCCTGATAATCTTTACAGCTTAATTGAAAAATGGCTCCATTGTTTTTATTTTCCAGGAGTTTAAGGGCTATGTATTCAAGATCAAGGGTGGGTGTGACAAGCAAGGCTTCCCAATGAAGCAAGGTGTCTTGACACCTGGTCGTGTGAGACTCCTGTTGCACAGAGGTACGTGGAATGTGTTTTCAGATAGTTTCTAGTTTTTGCAAACTCCACAACCCCTGATTATAATGTTGGTTTATTTGGATAGGTACCCCATGCTTCCGTGGTCATGGAAGGAGAACTGGAGAACGCAGAAGGAAGTCTGTTCGTGGGTGCATCGTTAGCCAAGATCTATCAGTTCTGAACTTGGTAATTGTTAAAAAGGGAGAGAATGATCTTCCTGGACTCACTGACACTGAGAAGCCAAGGATGAGAGGTCCAAAGAGGGCTTCCAAGATTCGGAAGCTGTTCAACCTTTCCAAGGAAGATGATGTTAGGAAGTATGTCAACACATACCGCCGCACATTCACCACCAAAAATGGTATGTTTTGTTTCCTGCAGTTGTATCTAGCTATTATGAGAGAATGGATTTGTAATGTATATGAAAACAGGTAAGAAAGTCAGCAAGGCTCCTAAGATCCAGAGGCTGGTGACTCCATTAACATTGCAGAGGAAGAGAGCTAGAATCTCTGACAAGAAGAAGAGGATTGCCAAGGCTAAGTCAGAAGCTGTGGAGTACCAGAAGCTTCTTGCTTCTCGATTGAAGGAACAGAGGGACAGGCGCAGTGAGAGCTTGGCAAAGAAGAGGTCCAGACTTTCTCAACTCAAGCCGTCCGGTGCTGCTGCTTAATTTGTTTGTAACGTGTTTTTTTGTGGGGGCGATATGCATGCGAACAGAGGAGCTGCTTTTAATATGTTATGCATTTAACTCTTTGTATCCAGAAAAGATTTTTGGTTGTTGATTTTGTAGACTATATATATTGGTTCAACATTGTTTCGTATTATATGTTACATTATTTTAGATTCCAATTTGTTTTATCGTTTCACTTAAAATATGTTCATTAATCTTTTAATTTTTCAACTAAGTACACGTTTTAATACTTTTAATATAAACAAACTGAATTTTACCACAACGACCATTACTTTTATATAATACGATGCCATTTGAAATTCTGTAACGAAATTTAATCCATTGTTCTCGTTTTTCAGAAGAATAAAAAATCAGTATATTCTCACTTTATCATTGTTAATCTTTTTTGATGAAGCATTGATTCAAATACAGAACTCCCACTAAATTTGTATTCATATATTTATTTGTTTGTCTACTAAATTGATTTTCGTTCCTTCAATTATTAAATCTTTATTCATCCTTTGACTAAATTTATTTTCATCTTTCATGAAAATTATCACTTTACATTCAACTCTGATCAAATTATCATTTAATTTTTTTTTTATTACAAACAATTATTTTATTCAATGTAATACTGGCGTACATGGTAAATGGATTTTACTCCCTCCATCCCCCCAAATAGACTAAATGTAGTCTATTTGGGTGGAACACAAGTTTTAAGAAAAAAGTAAGAGTATTGTAGTTTTCATAAAATGTATGAATGAACAAAGAATATAAGGTAAAATGGACTACATTTCATGGAGGAGTATTATTTAAATATGGGTTGGGGTATATACCCCTCCAGCTTTGTTTAATACACTCCCCCTATAATTTTATTAATTAAATATTCATGTAAAATACTATTTTTGCCCTCTTACTAAAATGTTTAAAATGTTAAAGATACATACACTCCCCCCACAATTAAAACACATCCCTAACCCTAACCCTAACTCTAGAATTAGATGCCGTCGTCGTCTCGCCGTCGCCGCCGCCGCCGCCGCTGTCACACCGTCGCCACCAAACAAATTTAGAAAATTAAAAATCAAAACTTAGAATTTAAAGAAAAAAAAAACTTATGGTCGACAAACCAGTGTTGACGAGAGTGTACACCTCCTCGTCAACACTGATTTGTCAATCAAACACCTCCCCGTCGATACTGACATGTCGAAAGAATTTAAAAAATAAAAAATAAAAATTTTCGACAATAGAGGATTGACCATAAACACTCTCATCAACGCTTTAATGTCGATGAAAGTATTTATGGTCGATCATTTTTGATCGAAAATTTAAAAAAAGAAAAATGGCGTACCTGTGCGAGAAGAAAACAGGGAAGGAGGGAGAGGGGGTGAGGCAGCGGCGTCGGGATGAGACGGAGGTGGAGAATCGCGGCTGGGGTGGCCGCGGCACGGCGGCGATGTGTGGCCGGATTTGCAGAACAACAAACAGAAATTTAAAAAAAAAAAACAAAGAAGAAGAAGAAGGGGGGGAGAGAAAGAGAGGGATTATCGCAGGGCGGCGGGGTGGCCGCGGCGCGGCGCCGTGTGGTTGAACTCCATGGCTCTGCAGATCGGAAATAAAAAAAAAAAAAAAAAGAAAAGAAGAGGGGAGAAAGAAAGGGAGGAGCGCAGGGCGGCGGCGACGGCGGCGTTTGGGCGGCGGCGTCGACGGCTGGAAAGATGGGGAAGAAGAAAAGATTTAGGGTTTAAACAGGAAGAAAGGAGGGGTGTGTATTTATCTACAAAATTTTAAGAGAAAAGGGTATAATAGATAATTTGGGGGGAGTGCATCTATCGTATATGTATTTTGGGGGAGTGCGTGTATCGGGGTCGTGTATTAAACAAAGCTGGAGGGGTATATACCCCAACCCTTTAAATATATTCTAATAAATTAATGCGAAAGCGAAATTTGTGTGTTTAGGCCCAATGGAAAAAAAGCGCATTTGTTGGGCTTGAAGCCCAAACCATTTTCGGGCATATATGTATACGCATAAATCTTAAGCATAACCCGCCTCTTTTCTCCTAGTCACAGAAGCAGTTCCAGTTCCAAAAGCAGGCGGCAGTTGAAAATGGGAGGAAGAGGAAGGTCTCGTACTCAGAGAAAACACTTCAGTCAGAACCGAGAGAACGTGTGGAAACGCTCGAAAGCCGATGATTCTGCTAACGCCTCACCCGGTGGTGCTATTGATAATAGAAATCCAAGTTGGGAGCCCTTTGCCACACAGAATCCCTCATTCGATGAATACTACAAAGTAAGCTAGACAAGTATGGGAAAAAAGATCTGTGTTTTTGCGTATGCCTGTGAAGTATTTGCTCGGGACAATATTTGTATTCTAAATCTTGCACAGGAGAGCGAGAAATTGAGTCCCGTGAAAAATGGGATAAATTCAGCAATTCGCATTTTTGTTTGTTTGTTTTTGCTTTTATAAATGTAGTAAGTTGGTGTGATTGTGTTTGAATTTTTCGCAGGAGCAAGGAATTGTGTCGCCTGAAGAGTGGGATACTTTCACCGAGTGTCTTAGAAATCCGCTTCCCGCTGCTTTCAGAATCAATTCCAGGTCCGTCCTCGCTCTATACTTACTTTTTGTGTTGTTTTTTCTTCATCTTATTCTTTTGCCGTGGTGTAACTTTCCTAGTTGTGTTTCCTGTTCAACTTTTGTGTGTGGTGTTATAAGATGATATTTGCTGGTTGAATTTTTTTGAGCTCAACTGATTGATATAGATGCTGGATTTAGCTATGTTTAAAAAGTATGCATTATAACTTATAAGGAGTGTAATTGACATTTTGAATGCTCGGAAAGGAAGACAGAGTTTGAAGATGCCACTTGATACGGGTTACTTCTTACCTAGATATAATAAATCCATTTCATGTTTAGTTTAGATTATCTGATAAATTGATGAGTGATGATGTTCAGATGCTAATGCTTAATCCAGGAAGTATTGGGTTCATATTGTACTACTCCATAATTGGAAATAATAAGCTTCGCAAAGCAAGGGATGATGAAAATACATGAAGTTATAGAAATAGTCTCTCTCCTTTGGTCTAGTTCTTGTGTTCAGACAAAATTTCATTAATTAGTTCGAGGCCCTGCTCCTGGAATATGCTGCTCGGTTCAACTGCATGCAATGACCATAAGTTAGGATGCTGATTCCTTCTCTTTGCTGTCAAGATTTAAGTTGATCTTGACACTGCAATCTATAGACATCATGATGCAGTTGCCAGTTGGTGGATAACTTCAGTGGCTCAACAACAGTGGATTGAAGTTTTTCATTGGGTAGGCTACTGTATCTAAATGTTGATAGGATACAATACATGCCAAAAAGGTAAAAATTATCAATTAAATCTGAACCATTAAAAAGGTAAAAATTATGACGAGCCAGTGCTATCATCCTTGTTCCTTGGTAATGTAGTTTAAAACTCCAAATTCATCTTAGCAAGTGTTATGGAGGACTTGACATTCTTAAAACTAAGTGATTGGAACAGGTATAGATTTTATTGTCTTCTTAGGGCTTATTGAACATTTATGCAACTATTGTCTGATAATATTTTCCGGACTAATTTCTTGGCCTGGCCATTCTGTTTGACCTTCATTTATCATCACAAACCTTTGTTCTTTTCTCCCAACTGGGGAAAAACCGTTGTCTGCCTATGTTTCTTCAATTTAAACACTTGTCTGCCTATGTTTCTTCAATTTAAACACCACCCAACCCACCATGTATAATTTTTTGCCATATGCTTAATCTTTATCTAATTTTGCAGTAGTCAATTTTATATGGATCTTCGAATGCAGTTGGAGAATGACTTTTCGAAATCCCTTCAGGCAGAGGTAGAGTGGTTTCACCTGTTCATTTGTTTCAGTTGAAAATGCAGTGAGGTTTTGTATAAATATCATATCTTCAGCAATATTTTTCTTTTGTATGTTTCAATTATTGTAGGATACTAATGGAAAAGAAGTGGAGGCAATAAAGCCATTACCATGGTACCCAGATAATCTTGCTTGGCAGTCAAATTTTTCTCGGAACCAGTTGAGGAAGAATCAAAACCTTGAGCGGTGAGTAATTTATTTACACCATACATTGGTTCTGGTCTATTGAATGAAGAAATCAGGACCTGATTATTTTGTCTTTGTAGTGAGAGTTTGAAAATCTTCTCTTTTCTCTAGATTAAAAGTGGATTTCAAAAAATCTTGTATGATGCTGAAAATCTGACTCTTTCGTAAAGGTTAACGGGAAATAAATTATACACTACAGACAAGTAGGTATTATTGCTCATAAAAAAGGATTCAACAAGAAATTATGTATCGACTATGGGGGGATAAAAAAAAAGAAACGTAAGGAAAATCAGAAATCTGGATAGGTATGGGGGAAGGAGGAACCATTTCTCTCAGTAAATTAGCTTCATATTTTGTTATTGTAAATAATCAAATCCTCTTGATTTGATGCATTTTGTAAAAAAAGCACTTCTGTTGTTATTCTATCACATCTTAGTCATGTCCTCCTGTCCAATGTAACTTTGTGCATAAACGTGCAGAAATTTCACCCATATAAGATACTCCCTCCGTCCCAAGTTAGATTGTGCATTTTGCCAAAAATGGATGTCCCAATTTAGATTGTGCATTTCCTTATTTGATAATAAAACACTTTTTCACTTTAAACTACACCCTTCAAACATCTCAAAATTACATCATATGCCATTACTTTATCACTCTACTTTATTACTCACAATATTTTATTATTTACTTTATTACTCAAAAGACTTTCATACCCTCTACTTTATCCCTTGAATACTAATAAACAACTCACACAGTCACACATTAAACTACGTGCGTACAGTAAATGCACAAACAAACTCGGGACGGAGGGAGTAGTTACTTACAACCCCACAATGAGTTAAATCCTTTGTTTCTGCAGTCATGATTTTCTAAAGGTTTTTCTTCCTCTACAAAAGTAACCATCTTCCTAGTCATTAGTTCAAAGGAAGTTTGAATTGCAGAATATAGCAACGTGGCGACAGTGCTTTGTTATGCATGGTAATTGTGCATTGCTATAACATCAGACAGTAAAACTCTTCACTTTTAAAAGAAGTCGAAGATGCTCTTATGCTTAGACTGCTGTGTATTGGTTTTATGATTTGGCCAGCCTATAACCTTTTCCGTTAATTTTACATATTCCTTCTCAGGTTTCATAGTTTCTTGAAGCTAGAAAATGAGATTGGAAACATTACAAGACAGGAAGCTGTTAGCATGGTTGGTTAATTTTCCATTCCTTTTTTTGCTATCCTATTCAGCTGTACCAGCAATTAAAGATTGTTACACAAAATTATTTAGATCCCTGTTTTGTTTTGTCCTGTTTATGTTATTATTTTATGTTTTGATTCAGGTTCCTCCTCTGTTCCTTGATGTACGTCCAGATCATTTTGTTCTTGACAGTAAGCTAACGCTAATTACTTCATAACTGTTTACCAAGCTTTTCCTCTTGCACATTAAAGGGTGTTACTATTATACAACCTGCTATGTGGAAGTTAGATGCACAACCTTGAAAAAATCTCTGATGTCCAGACTTTGTGTCTCTATACATAATGCAGTGTGTGCGGCCCCGGGTTCTAAAACATTTCAGTTGCTGGAGATGATATACTCGTTGATAGAACCTGGAACTTTACCCAGTGGAATGGTATTAATCCTTAGCTTTTCTTTCTGTTGTTGTTCCTGCTCACAGAGATAAGATAAACAAGCAGCTAGCTCTAGATTTGTTAGAATTGCTTTCTTCATCATAATCCTATGATACTCTTCATTTTCTGATATTAGTGTATGACATGCCTATGATGTAGGTGATAGCAAATGACCTGGATGTGCAAAGATGTAATCTTCTTATTCACCAAACAAAAAGAATGTGCACTGCCAACTTGATTGTCACAAATCATGAAGCACAACACTTTCCAAGCTGCCATTTACCCAAAAATCTTGCAAGCAATAAAGAACCTGCAATTCATCAGCTTCAATTTGATAGGGTCTTGTGTGATGTCCCTTGTAGTGGTGATGGAACTTTACGCAAGGCCCCTGATATCTGGAGGAAGTGGTAGTTACTTTTTAATTGTGCTTTGCAGTTCTTTTTACGCTCTTTCTTTCCACCTTTTAACATTATTAACATCCCTACTTCGCTCATTTCAGGAATTCAGGAATGGGTAATGGCCTCCATGGCCTACAAATTCAAATAGCAATGCGAGGTGCTTCTTTCCCTAAATTTAGTTCTCTGACCTCAACATAAAATATGGCAGTAGGTCACTTAAGTCATTAGTGCAAGTTCGATTATGCCAGTTTTGGTGCTATCAATGGTTTTTGTTATCTAATAAACATATCATATTTATAATTTATGTGATGGATGGCTCATTCATACATCACTCTACTACTTATAGGTGGTTGCTACTTTTTATCTATTAAGAAGCTTGTTCATGAATGATACTCTTAATATAACAAACAAACAAACCAAGCCTTTAATCCCAAATAATTGGGGTAGGCTACATGAACCAATAATAGAATAATGTTGGGTCGCGTGTCAGAAGAATTATACTTCTGATATAATTGGGGAAAAAGGACAACTTTATGCTCACCTTAGGGTTGGTATATCCTTTATTGAGTTCCTTAAAAAAATAGTACTCCGTATATTGTATCTTGTCTGTCTGGGGTTGCAGTACTGCCACTTAATTTAGTTTTCATATATGGAACTTAATAATTTGAAGTATTTGTAACATACATACTACATAAACTCATTTATTGGATAAGTCCTGACAAAATCTTTCTTTAATCATAGCTTTACTTTGGATTACCAACCTTCATAAGGAGTTACTACATAACTTGCTCTACTAAAAAACACTTTGGGTTACCCCAAATGCACCAATTGTATTAATTTTGGACATGGTTCATCACAGGTTTGGCCTTGCTTAAAGTTGGTGGACGGATGGTATATTCCACCTGCTCAATGAATCCAGTGGAGAATGAGGCTGTAGTTGCTGAGGTATTTTATGAGTTTTAATAGGAATTACTTAATGTAATCCTATGGGGCACTTGAGCTAATTTTAAGTGAAAACTTTTATTATTATTTAAATTAAAGTTCCTATTCCCCTCAGGTTTTACGGAGATGTGGAGGAACAGTCGAGCTCGTGGACGTCTCCACCGAGCTTCCTCAGCTTGTGCGCAGGCCAGGCCTGAAGACATGGAAGGTTAGTATTTCAGAGTAATCTTCTAGTTGGTCTTCCTTTCTCATTGTCACATTATGCGTACCTATTGTTTCGTACTTGGTGACTTAGTGACTAAAAAACTTGAAATTTCATCTAGCAATTCTCATTTCAATTTATTATTATTCCATTTGCTTGTGCAGGTTCGAGATAGAGGGCAGTGGTTGACATCCTATAAATATGTTCCTAAATATCGCAAAACTGTGGCAACTCCAGGCATGTTTCCTTCTGGAAAGTCATACGATGAAACACTGGAATCAGATCATGTAACAGCCACTGAAAAAGTTTGTGATGATAGTGATGGCAAATCTGAAAATGGGAACGAGTTGATGGGTGATTCAGTGGCTCCAACAACCAATTTGGAGGCAGAAGTTTCACAATTACCTTTAGAACGTTGTATGAGGATAGTACCTCATGATCAAAATTCTGGGGCATTCTTTGTTGCTGTTCTTCACAAGCTTTCCCCCCTGCCTGGTAAGTTCCATCCTCTTGTAGTTCAGCATGGAATGTAGGTACATCATATATATATATATATGTGTGTGTGTGTATAGTAAGTATTACTTTCTCCTGTAATTGCAATTTACCAGAAATATATGGATGTTTCTCAGCCACTGCTGCCAATCAGAAGAAATCTACGAGTTCTCCTGAAAAAGCAGATTCTAGTATCGCTACTCCACAAGATCAAATGAATGAGGATATAAATGGAGATGATATTATTTTAAATGGCGAGGCAGATGCTCAAATCTCTGAAACAACTCCCGATGCCGATTCTCTTGATACTGGAATTGATGAAACACGTTTGGACACTGACCAGAATAAGATAATTGAGCAAAATGAAAAAGAGAAAATTGAGCCTTCGCCTGATGCTCCAACGGTTCCTGCAAAAAGGAAGCTGCAAATTCAGGGGAGATGGAGAGGAGTAGACCCTGTTATATTCTACAAGGATGATGCTGTTGTGGGGACGATAATAGAGTTCTATGGTATCAAGGAGTCCTTTCCATTCAAAGGTCATCTTATTTCAAGAAACAGTGATGTGAACCATGTAAAAAGAATTTACTACGTATCAAATTCTGTGAAGGAAGTGCTTGAGTTGAACCTTCTAGGTGGTCAGCAGCTTAAGATAGCTTCTGTGGGGCTAAAAATGTTTGTAAGTAATTATATATTCGGCTCTTTTTGACATTTTCCTTTCTGTTTGTTCATCATAAAAGAAAGTGTGTTGGCACAGATGAGGACTTTGCTGATCTCCGGCACCTTAAATATAAAATTAAGAAGTAGGAGTATGCTTTTTTTAAAAAATATATTTTATTGAATAATGTTGAACGTGTTGTGTAATTTCAGGAACGACAGACCTCAAAAGAGGGGGGATCCACACCCTGTCAGTTCCGCATATCATCTGAAGGATTGCCATTGATTCTGCCGCATATAACCAAACAACTTGTTTATGCTTCTCCAATAGACTTTGAGCACCTTTTGAAGTACAAAAGTATCAAATTGCAGGATTTTGTTAATCCTGAGTTTGCAGAGAAGACCAAAGAGCTATTGCTTGGTTGTTGTGCGGTAATTCTAAGTAGAGGTTCGTACAATGTATTTTCTGAAAATATGTTGTTAGTTAAGGCATATGGTGTCTCCACGAGACGATCTCAGCTATTTTACTTTGTTTTTGATTAGGTTCTTCAGGAGAAACGCCTATTGCTATTGGGTGTTGGAGGGGTAAAAATAGTATATCGGTGATGGTGAATGCACTTGATAGCCAGGAACTGCTAGAGAGGGTGTTGGCATTGCATCCCAACGCGGATTCGTCTATCCCAGAGGCTGCTGAAGATGAAACAATGAATGTTTCTGAGAGCACACCTGCAAAACTCGATTGATTGGGAGATTTTAGTGGTGTAACATCTACTACGAGATCCTGATCCTGGGATATTTATTTTGGGCAGAACATGGGAAACTTAATAGTAATTTTATTATTTTTGGTGATTAAATTTGAGATTGTTTTAACAATGGAATGGAATTGACTTTGAATGAGGTTATAATCAAATCGAAACTTAATAGTTTGATGTTAAACTTGTTTCATCAAATTATTGTTCTTGTTTGTTTGCATTGTTATTCAACTTCCAAGGCTATATTTAAGATTGCTTGGTTATCATCTGAGTTCTTATGAATGAGGTTTAATCAAAGCGATGCTAGGCTTTGATTCCTTTATGCATATTTAACAAAGTTCAATTTCTAACCTTCATGAAGTGAGTGACTTAAGACAGACTTGTGTGAGAGAGAGCGTTCACAAATTACGACTATTATTTTTTAAAGTGTTAAATGCTATGCTTAAATTATGCTCCATTCACCCAAGACCTTTCCCGTGAATTAATGGTTAAACCAAACATAGCTTCAAGCTAACCCTAGTATATAACAGAGAGAGAGAGAAGAGGAAGTGAGATATGAATGCTGTGTTCTCTCCATGCCAAAAATTCAAACCAACATTTACCTATCATGCAGATGCTGCAACAACATCAATATACAACTGAATACAACACTGTAATCACCATATGATATTTTGAACAAAAAAATCACGACCGACAACACATCCTATTCCGTTCTGGGATTACTTGGCCTGGACCAGGAACAATGATCTTCTTACCAGACAACGATGCAGCATTGCTATTTGCTTGATCATCCTCAGCCACAAGATTTTTCTTATTAACAATGTTGAAAATCTCAGTCAACACTGTTAAAAATGATTCTTCTACGTTAGTTGCTTCCAATGCCGACGTTTCCAAGAAGAAGAGTCCTTCCTTCTCTGCAAATTCCTTGGCATCCTCTGTGGACACTGCTCTCTGGTCTTCTAGATCAGTTTTGTTTCCAATTAGATTAATTACAATGTTTTTGTCTGCATGTGCACGCAGCTCTTCTAACCAACGTGGAATGTGATCAAAGGTTTGTCGCTTTGTTATGTCGTAAACCAACATTGCCCCAACAGCACCCCTGTAATATGCACTTGTGACTGCTCTGTATCTGTTCATGAGACAAAATATTAGCAAAGTTATAATCAGAATAAAACATTTTGGTATCAGAGTATTTCATAGTTCCTTTTTGGGCATTCTATATTGTATACGTATATCTGAAATTATCATTATTATATAGCATAATTTATAAAATACATAAAATTCTTCAAATTCCAACATATTTATCATTCAAATCACTAGATACTAGTAACATTTTGGACTTTGGACAGATGTTAGGGTTAGTTAAATGTGAATTAAAAATATAGTCAAATAAGAAAGTAATCTATTTTCCACTTGCAAAACTGGCATTTATGTAAATCTCGGCTGTTTCAGCCATTTCAGAGTCATTAGGCTCATTCAAGGACAGAGAGACCAAGATTATGCCCAAAACGGAACAAAAGCTAGTTTGATAACTCTGGATATTGATAACTATGGAAATTAGAGGTGCAAAAGACTGCCTGATTTATTCAGAATCTAAACAATGCACACCTCGTCCAACAATATCTTATATAAGAAAGCATAGAATGCATAAGGAATAAAAGAACACTAATATCAATAAGTTAACTAACACAATAGACACTGGTTACAGAGCATTCAGATGAGACGAGCCCTAGAGTACCAAAATGCAGTGCATTTCCTACTTCAAATATTTCCCATTTCCCACCTATTTTAGTATAAAATTTTATGCAGTTTTGCAGACACAAATAAGCAACTCGAGTGCACTAGGTTGTAATCTAGGGTTCAGAGACAGCTGAACATAGGTAAACAGTTGGAACAAAAAAATACAACTAATAATTGGGTAAAGATGTTGACCAGCTCTGCTATTTGAGATACATGTCATGTTGAATAAATAAGCTCGATATGCCATGTCAGGTCGATGAAAGAGCTTTAATTACGTGATTCTGTATACCAAGTCCATCTTGACATCCACCACTATCCTCAATTGTTTGATAAACCCCTGGATTCCAATTGATATCGTGCTAAGTGACCATACAAAATAATACTCCAGTAATGCAGGATTGTTTAACAATCCCATCAATTCACCAAACATTCTTTTAGGAGTGATTAGGTGATATCACTCATTTCCCACCAGTAAATTAGATTACAAAAATCAAACACCAAATCCACACCAAACAGATTAAAACAGCTCCAGAGACAAGAATTTAAAGCTATGTACTTCATCTTTCCATATATGAATAAATTACCAAATAACAATCTGAAATTAAAACCAACATTCAAACATGAGTTCCAATTCTATGGACACAATCCAATGCATCTAAGCACACGCAATTCCAATCAATCCAGTATGAACCATCTACATATATGTCCACAGCTCAGCACACTCCAACGGCTTTCAAAACACAGAAAAAAGAAGAAGAAAAGCAAACAGACAAAATACAAGTTTCATCTCAGTACGCAAACCTAAGCATGACACACATATATACCTTTCCTGGCCAGCGGTGTCCCAGATCTGAGCTTTAACGGACTTGTGGTGAATAACCATGGTGCGGGTTTGAAACTCGACACCGATTGTTGCCTTAGAATCCAAGGAGAACTCGTTACGCGCGAAACGAGAGAGTATTTGGGACTTCCCAACCGCCGAGTCACCGATCAGAACTACCTTGAACACGTAGTCTATTTTCTGGCTCGCGTCGGCGTATCCTCCACTACTAGCCATTTCAATTCACACCCAACACAAAACTCTTTCCCTTGATGTGTGCTCTGTGTGTGTATGAGTGTATGAGAGAGAGGAACGGCTGGAGGAAAACGGTTGCCTGACAAGTAACAGTCAAAATGAAGTCAGTCTTATTCTTTAATTATAAATTAATTATTTGTAAATAATTTAATTATTAGTTATAAATCGGACTCCCATAGTTATTACTTACTCCCTCCACTTTTAATTAAGTGTCATTTTAACAATTTTCAACAAATTAAAATATATAATCACGGACCATTTTACCTTCTTTAATGATAACTAATTTTAATATTAAATTTATGTTTAGTAATAAATGTGGTCAATATTGTAGGTGATATTCATGTATACAATAATTAAAGTTTATCCATGATTTATGCTATAGTACTATATTCAAAAGGGAAAAAACTTAAATCAAGGTAAAGAAATTGGGGGAGTATAATGTATAAGGGTAAAATTGTCAAAATTAAAGAAAAATGTGTAGAATGACACTTATTTTGAAAATATTAAAAAAGGCAAAGTGACACTTAATAAAAAACGGAGGGAGTATAAATAATAGTACTACACTTAGGAGTGTTAAAAAAAAAAACGGACCGAAAAAATGATCGGAACTGGACCGGAACCGGACCGACCGGTTAGATTCCGGTCCCGTCTCCGGTCCGGCAAATTTTGGATTCCGGTCTTCCGGTCCGGATCGTTTTGGACCGATTTTTTTTTTAAATTTTTTTTTACTAAAGCACTCTCAATTATTTTTCAAAACCAAGTAATTGGTGAAAATGTGTTGAGATCTATTACATTTTTTGCAAATATATAATTTAACAAACATATTTAATTTATTTTAGAGTCAAAAGATCATTAATAATAATGTAAATAAAATTAACATTGGCGTAATGAAGAGCAAACATTTTAATTTTCATTCACAAATTCATCAATTTTGTTCTTGCTTCCATAAACTTAAAAAAAAAAAAAATTAAAAAAAAAAAAATCCGATCCAACCGGTCCAAACCCGGACCGAATTAATTACGGTCCAGTCTCCGATCCGTAAAATTTTAAAATTCCGGTCCCGATCCAAACCGGTCCCGATCCGATTCGGTCCGGTTCTGGACCCGTGCACACCCCTAACTACACTTATAAACAACACAAATTGTTTTATCAATTTTTTTTAAAGAATGTTTTATCGTTACTTCAAAAAAACAAACCTCCATTTAAAAAAAATTTCTATAGCCCTCTACATTTATTTTCTCTTTTCTATCACTTTATTTCAATATTTCATTACACATTAAATACTACATTAATATATTTTTTTAAACATATGCAAACTGTTTGTATATACAATACTTTGGCTAGAAAAACTTATCGTTTCGATGATTTTTATTGTTGAATAGACTCGTCGATCTTAATAGTTGGACTACTTACTCCTAGTTGCACTTACAATGTTTTCCACCTATCAAAAAATAAAATAAAATGTACAAACAATTAATGAACAACTTAATTTTGCAATTATTTAAAAAAGGCTCATGTTAAAAATGCAAGATATTATAAAATATTACTCCTTGTAAGATTAACATTTGATTTCATTAATTTTTTAATATATCAGTAATTATTAACCTAAAAAAATAGAATAAGTGCCATGAATATAATGGAAAGCAGACACGGTCACCATGTTACAATGGGAATAGTCTCACAAAATAGTCATAATCATGAATTTAGAATTTCAAAATTCTACATCTCCATTACGTTGAAAAGAGTGTGGTTAGGAAAATTAGTATTTGTAGGAATAAATTTGAAAGTAATTTAAAATTCCTGGAAAGAAACTAATTTTTAATTTAAAATCTCAAATCAAACAGATCTGTATTTATGATTTGATGTAAATTTAAGTTTGAAACTCAAAATAGTTACACGTACACACCTTGTAATATAAAGACACTATGCAAGTTAAGGGCTCACAATTACGTATCATTGAGAGTCAGATTGAGGGGTTACAATGGGCTAGCATGATAAGAGTCATTTATCAATTTTAATCCTTTTTCATATTGTCAGTAGCTCATAGTAGTTAGATGATTAAGATTGAGCACCCACACAGTAGTTAGGTGGTTAGGATTGACCGATTGAGCAACTATATATATAGGTGTAAAATACTGTTGAGAACAGTAGAAATTAAGAGAATTCATTTTGCAAAATTCTTTGCAGTCCCATTTTCTTGCTAGCCTGAGTAGGGTAACAGATTTATTCGCAATTCGTCTTGTGATTCTCATCGGACAATGCTCACACTATTTACATTTTAAGATAAAAATAAATATGCATGAAATAATAATGATGTTTCTTCTAAATATGAGTTAGTAATGGGTTCGACTATATGCACCTCCATTTCGGAGAGATGCACTCCCCCTTTCAGTTTATTAATAAAACAATAGGTTTAAAAACCAAAAATACCCTTCATTAAAATACAGCATACTGGATGCACCCCCTACTAAACGCACCTCCTACTGTCATTTCTTTCACCTTATCCCTAATCCACAACTTTCGGCCGCCGTCACCATTTTTTCCGATAACCAAGAAATAAGAAAAAATTCAAAAATTTCAACAACAACAACAAATCGACCATATTCATCCATATACACTTAAAAAAACTTAGAAAACTATCAATTTTTTAAAAAAATTCGTCAAACCAGTGCCGACCATATATACTCCCGCCGACAACAATTTACCGACGGGAGTGTATATGGTCGACACTAGTTTGACGATATTTCTTTTTAAATTTCGACAATTATAGGTCGACCATATATATTCTCGTCGACGAATAGTTATCGACGAGAATGTATATGGTCGACCAACAAAGGTCAAACAAAAAATTAAAGTTTTTTTTTAAAATTGACACTGTAATGTCGACCATATGCACTCTCGTCGACAACATTTTGTCGACGAAAGTGTACCTGATCGACATTACAGTGTCGATATTTTTTTATTTAAAAAAAAGGGTTTCTGCATCTGCAGAAAAACCTTAAAAAATCGAGAATCGAGCGGGCAAAAAATAAACAAATCGGACCGATGCACATACCTGGGGCGGCAGCGAGGTCGGTCGGAGCGGCGTGGGGTGGGCCGACGCCGTGGACGGCGAATCGGGGTTGGAAGGTGAAACGGAAGATGAGGGGACCACGCCGGTGAAGAGAGGGAGGGGGCGGCCGCAAGCATATTTTTTTTCTTTTTTACAGAAACGCGGCCATGGCAGAGGGTGGGTGGAAAATGGGGAAGGGGAGGGGGCGCAGCGGCGGGGGTTGCGAGGGTGGCCGCCGTGGCGTAGTGGTTTGGAGGGAGGGGATAAATTAAGGTTTGAGGGGTGGGTGGGGTAGTAATAGAAATTTTATGAGAAAATGACATTTATGACAATTAAGGGGATGCATCTATCTTAGGTCGATTTTAGGGGAGTGCATCAATCGGGGAAGTGCATCCATCTGAAATGGAGGTGCATATAGTCAAACCCGTTAGAAATGGTTGGATCAATTTCGACGGGAGTGAACGGATAATAAACATTGTGTTCAATAATCATTCGTGGCTTAATTATTTATGTGTGTACTTGGGCCGGAATATCATGTTTAATATATGGGCGCGGCTAAAGGCACCCGGGTTTCCTATGAGTACACCCAGGAGATGAGGACACCCACAAAACAGATGAGGGCACCCACCTGGAAAACCCAAAAATGCCCTTAACCATTTTCGCACTCCCTCCCTTCTCTCGATTGGGTACACCCACCCCTCCATCTTCCCCAAACCTCTCCTCTCCCCAACGTTTCGCAGCACTCCCACTCCATTTTCGCACCACTCCCACTCTCCACTACCTGCGACGTCGAAGAAGAGAAAGAAAAGAGAGAGAGCACCGTTGCACCGTTCTCCCCCACTCCATTGTTTTTTCGAAGAATAGGAGAAAGCGTTTTTTTTTTTCATTTTGCAAAAATGGGTAAAGATTAGTTTTTCTTGCTTATATTTGAGAAGAAGAGTAGGACGCATGTTTAATTTCGGTTTTTGTTGGTTGAAACATTGATTTTATTGTTGTAGGGTTTAGGTTTTATTTTTTGAATTTGGGGTTAATTCATGCATGTGTTGATTAAGGTTGATTTTTTGTGTTATAATCATGTTTATGTGTAGAATGTATAAATTTTTGATGTGTTAGGATGAAAATAAACAAATGGGCATCTAATTGGCATGGTTTAGCACGAATCAATTGTTGTTGACTGGTTTTTCGAACATTCGATGGTTGTGCGGAACTAATTTTCGGACATGTATGGTTTGTTTTGGATTGAATTTCGAACATTAGTTATTTGTTTTGGTATAATTTTCGAACATTAGTTATTTGTTTGGGGTTTAGTTTCGAACATGGCTTGGTTGTTTTGGTTTTAGTTTCGAACATGGCTTCTTTGTTGTGGTTTAGGTTTCGAACATGGCTTGTTGGTTTTGGTATAATTTTTTAACATTGCTTGTTTGTTTTGGTTTTAGTTTCGAACATGTAGTAATTTTCGAACATGGGTTGTTTATTTTGGTTTAGGTTTCGAACATGACTTGTTTGTTTTGGTTTTAATTTCGAACATGACTTGTTTGTGTTGGTTTTTGTAGAGGGTGTTAGTAGGGCTCGACCGACTGCTTCCAACAGGAAAAAGAAGCAACATATTAGCGATGAGGCCGCTCCTCAAGAGCCCAATTCACAAGAGGCCAACCCTCAAGAGGCCGCCAACCCTCAAGAGGCCATTCCACAAGATGCCAACCCTCAAGAGCCCACTCCACAAGAACCGGTGCCCACTCTACAAGAACCGGAAGTAGATGAGGGAAACGATGACGGAGATGGACAGTACGAGGACGAGGAAGAGGAAGAGGAAGAGGAAGAGGAAGAGGAAGAGGAAGAGGAAGAGGGAGAGAAAGAAAGAAGAGTTGTGAATGTTGATCGACCATTGGTAACCGCACCTCCCCTTCTCAAAAGCTTCCAAGAGCATGTAGCCAAATACATATGGTTGGGTGAGGAGCGAGATGTGTTGAAGTGTCACTGTCATGTGACCAAACTATTGCATTGGGAGTTCGATGATGATGAAGATTGGCGTCATTGGCGGAGGTTTTTGAAAGGATCTAGATTGATTCATGTTAGACGTGGGGCTTACAAGTATTCAAACAAGAATCTTATCACAGCCTTCGTTGAGAGATGGCACGAAGAGACCAACTCATTCCACTTGCCCTTCGGGGAAATGACAATCACCCTCGATGATGTCCGTTGTATCACGAATCTGAAAGTTAATGGTCTCCCGGTGCAGTCTACGTCCGAAGAACATATTTTGGCTTCAGATTATTTGATGAAATATTTGGGTTTATCATTAGTACAAGCCAAAGAAGCATTAAGTGGGCAACGAGGGGGTTCCGTGAAGCTATCGTGGCTAAGGGAGATTTTTATGCCCATGATGTCCTCGGACAACGAGGACGAGGTGTTGTATTCAACACGAGTGTTTGTGTTGTACATGTTTGGGACCACCTTGTTTCCGGACAAAAGTGGTACTCGTGTTCACGTACAGTGGTTGCAGTATATGGACGACATGGCAGAATTTTCTCACTATGCTTGGGGTACCGCAGCGCTTGCCTATTTGTATAGGCAATTGGGGATGGCGTCAAAGTTCAAGTGTAGGCAGATTGGTGGTTACCTTACGTTATTGGAGGTATTAAGTATTTTAAATAAGTTTGTTAATATTTCATGTTTTTCATTTGATATTGACCTAATAATATTGTACTTGTAGGCTTGGATTTATGAGCACTTCCCTACTTTGATCTTGCCGCCTCATAATCCAGACTTGGGCCGTTCGGATCCACTGTCGATGCGTTATGCACCCGAAGCTCATACAGGCCCCTGTGTCGACCGAGTAAGAGGCTTTAGAGAGCGATTAGATACCCTCCTAGCAAGCGAGGTACGTTACTAACCAAATTAATATATTTGTCTGTTGTTTATTTATTTTTAAGATAAATAAGCATTTTTTAATTTAATTTGGTGTTGTAGGTTAACTGGAATCCATATCGTCCCGAACGAGAAAAACATCCATTTGATGAGGTATCTTACTTTCATGGGTGCATTGTGTGCGGAGATATTGTTGAGCCGTACATGCCGGATAGAGTGCTCAGACAGTTCGGGTACGTGCAAACCGTTCCTGAGAAGCCGCTTGCTGCCCGTGTTAAGAGGACCAGTTCCACATCCAAGAAAACAAAACTAGTGTGGGGTGCTATGGCGGAGTACTTTTCTATGTGGGACGCACACATGCTTACGGATGATAGACTTGGTGAGCGTTGTATCCAAGATTCGGATTGCAACGATGGTTATATTGATTGGTACCTCGCCAACGACCGTCCTTACGTTTCAAATCCTTCTAATAGGAGACTTCCTCCTCGTGAGCCTCCACGTAGGGTTGAGTCAGGGCACTTGGTAGATTTTGCAAAGGTTGAGTTGAACTTGTTGTTGCAAAAGTGGAGGAACGACGAGCCATTAACAATCGATGGGGTAATGCAAAAAATTGAAGAAGTTGTGAGGCAGATTGACGGACAAACTTCCGATGACGTAGGAGAAGATGCACCGTCATCATCAAGTGCACGTCGTGGACGTGGAAGAGGTCGGGGACGTGGAAGGGCTAGGCGTTCTTGACAAAAACTTGTTTTATATCATTTTCAACAAAAACTTGACAAATGTTGTTTTTTATTAATCGTAGTTTGGTCGATCAGAATGATACTTTAGTGTTTTAACATGTATTGTAACATGTATGTTAACTTAAATGCTTTATGAATGTATGGTTTTTATATGGTTTTTATAAGGTTATAGTTTGTTTTACTAATTAAAAGTTGTTTGGATGAGAACACCCACATGGTTAATGTTGCATGGATGAGGACACCCACCTTTGTACGAGACACTTTTTAGAACAAATGATATATGTCCGATATTTATTGCCGAACACGAACACTTTTTCGAACAAATGCTACTTGCGTGGAAGTAATTTTCGAACATTGGGCAAATGTTGGGTACTTTTTTTCGAACATATGGTCAATGTTCGAAAAAAAGTCCATAACAGAAACTTTGGGGTTAAAAAATCGACCAAGTAAAACTCGCGGAAGTAATTTTCGAACATTGGGCAAATGTTGGGTACTTTTTTTCGAACATATGGTCAATGTTCGAAAAAAAGTCCATAACAGAAACTTTGGGGTTAAAAAATCGACCAAGTAAAACTCGCGGAAGTAATTTTCGAACATTGGGCAAATGTTGGGTACTTTTTTTCGAACATATGGTCAATGTTCAAAAAAAAGTCCATAACAGAAACTTTGGGGTTAAAAAATCGACCAAGTAAAACTCGCGGAAGTAATTTTCGAACATTGGGCAAATGTTGGGTACTTTTTTTCGAACATATGGTCAATGTTCGAAAAAAAGTCCATAACAGAAACTTTGGGGTTAAAAAATCGACCAAGTAAAACTCGCGGAAGTAATTTTCGAACATGGGGCAAATGTTGGGTACTTTTTTCCGAACATATGGTCAAAGTTCGAAAAAAAGTCCATAACAGAAAATTTGGGGTTAAAAAATCGACCAAGTAAAACTCGCGGAAGTAATTTTCGAACATGGGGCAAATGTTGGGTACTTTTTTTCGAACATATGGTCAAAGTTCGAAAAAAAGTCCATAACAAAAACTTTGGGGTTAAAAAATCGACCAAGTAAAACTCGCGGAAGTAATTTTCGAACATGGGGCAAATGTTGGGTACTTTTTTTCGAACATATGGTCAATGTTCGAAAAAAAGTCCATAACATAAGTTCAATGTCCGAAAATATTTACCGAACATTACATAGTTTTCGAACATTCCAATGTTGGGAACTTATGTTCGAACAAAAGTCAAATTTTCGAAAAAAATGATCCCAACATCATTGTAATGCCTCATTCAAGCACGATAAACCACCATCCATCCAAATACTTTTAACATCATTGTAATGCCTCATTCAAGCACGATAAACCATTCAAAAAATAGAGCAATTAAATTACATGTTCTAAACATACGTACATACGTCAACAATTTGTACACAAATTATCTATAAATGTTGTTTCTTGATAATGTGTATACAAATTACATCAAAAGACAAAAGTATTCCAAAGTTTTTAACCACAAAACCTACAAAAAGTAACAAAAGATGGTAACTACATCCATACACTATCATCTAATTAATTCCTCCGGACGGATATGCATTTTTCCATCCGTCCGAAATGTGTTGACCCTCATGCTTCCACGAAGTAATGACCGGGGGCAAAGTGCGCCCAACACCCATCATAACCTACACGCATTCAAGATTTATGTGTTATATATAAAATATGCAACATATACATGTAAATAAATTCATTAAATCAATGCAATCAAATATCTGGACGAAATGGTTCTCATTAATTAATCCCAACCAAATACTCCTCGGTTCTTGAGGAGGTTCTTTGTTGAACGGCAGATACGTAAGGGATAGACAGGTATCAAGAACCACCACCGCCACTAGATATCCCATGTACGGCAACCCGAACCAATTTTTTTTATGTGCAAACTCCGTAAAACAATTCAATTTTTGAAGCACAACATGGACGTAATCATTCAACAAGAACACGTTGTTGTACAACGTTAGATTGCGGGACAGTTCGTTCATCAAGTCCATCCGAACCCTCGCCCACTCATCCTCACCCCATCCCATAAACCCAGCCACTGCTCGAAAATCGCAGTTTCCGTCACCCTTTACGTTCTTGATATCGATAATGTAGGGTTGATGCTCGATCGGTAAATTTCCGATGAAGTCCATTCCTTGGGATTGTCGGGTACGCCGACGGGATACCTACGCATATTACAACCAAAATCACCAAAATATTACCCATCTACAACCAAATCACCCAAATATTACACATCTACAACCAAATCACCAAAATATTACCCATCTACAACCAAAACACCAAAAAAATTACACATCTACAACCAAAACACCAAAAATATTACACATCTACAACCAAATCACCAAAATTCACCCATCAAATCACCAAAAATCACCAAAAATATTACACATCTACAACCAAATCACCAAAAATATTACACATCACCAAAATAAACATGCAAGGGCTGAGAATTACCCGTTATTTTTTTGGAATCCCTTTCTTTTGGAAGGACGGGGATGAGAGCGAGTTATCTACAGTGATGACCGTCTGCTCCTTTTGTACCGAGCAACTTGCAACTTGACTCTCTACAAGCTCAAATAGGCTAGGCTCACGTTTGGTGGACGCATCGGACTTCTTCTTCTTCTTTCCTTTTTTGGGTCGACCACGAGTGTCTTCCTTAGGAGGTGGCTCAATAAGAGTCGTAGTCTCAGGGTTTGCAAGCTCCCTCATACTCTTTAAGAAGATGAGTTGCTCCTCTGGAGAGAAGCTCTTATAAACCTCAGCCATGTCGTCTACGGAATCTTCAAACCGATTTTTTTTGTGGGTAGGAACGGGGTCAACCGGTGTGGTGGTTGGGGCAGACTCCATATCCAACTTCCTCCAAAAGGGATCAATGGCATTCACGGGTATCGGTTTGTCACAGTAAACATACTCCTCGATCTCATGACCACATGGCAAACCATACACCTTCCTCAAGATGTGTTGGCACTCTTTAGGATCGAATCCGGGTCGTTTGATCACCTTGATTTCATCAAAGATATTTTCTAGAGCCACAAACGACACCACCCCTCGTAAATAATTGAAAACGTTTGAGGAGAACCTATGTTGAGCAACATTCAAACTCTTTTCGAAGGAGGCTTTAATTGAAACATGGCATGCCTCGAATAGAGTGTGACATTTCTCCCAACATGTCTCAAAATTTCCTAATGAATTGCCGAGCATTCTTTTCAACGCCGCATGATGGCTTTCGACCCTGATCAGAGAAAAATTAAAACGTTAGACAACTTACAAATTAAAGTAATAATTTAAATAAAGACAAAAGTATAAACATACCTGTTGGTTGTGGTGTTGCCAAAGTGCATAAATTCATTCGTCCAAGCCCTTACAAACCTCTCTTTATAAGGGTTAATCCAACTCTTCAACACGTAATTCACTGGCTTCTTCGGAAATTTGGACTTGAACTTAGCAAGAGCTTCTTCAAAGTCGGACTGGGTATCGGACCTCCACAAATAGTTGAAATGAGAGTTGAATACCTCCCATTTTTTGACATCTTTAAATGCACCCTTGCAGTTGGCTAGTACATTCCGGTCAATGTGGAATGTACAAAGAAAATGACGGGTTTCAGGAAATTTCTTGGCCACATCATTCATCAATGCAAGCTCACGGTCCGTGATAATAACATCGGGAAGAGAAGATGAGCCCAACACGTCTCGAAGCACCTCCAATGCCCATTGATAATTTTCTTCTTTCTCATCCATTAGGTACACCGACGCAACACAAAATGTGATCCCAGTCGATGTAACCCCCACAATCTCCAAATAAGGTAGCCGGTACCTATTCGTCTTGTATGTGCAATCTATCATGAGTACCTTCGGAAAAGCACGCACCAATTGGAGTGAGACGGGATGTGCAAAACACAACTCGTTAAGAGTGTTTGTCTTCTCACATCTTCGTGTGGCATGAAAGTAATTTTGCTCGACAAGTTGACTCATCAAATATTGCAACTGACTACGTCCACAATATTGATGGATTTTATGCTTCAACCTTACATTGTAGATCGTTCGAAGAGTCGAGTGATTGTTCTCATTCTTCTTCTTCAACTTCATCAATACAGATTTAGGAGGAGCGTGTAATTTGGACATTTCGACAAAGTAGTCCTCTTCCTTGGTAGTTAGGTGGCCGGCATAAGAATGTCCCTCAAGGTAACGGGATATTGGATGGTTATGTGTACCGCATTTTACCTCTAATTTCCACTGCATTTCACCTTCTTCGGTACCCTTCAACATAAACGGACACCCACATTTCTTGGTGCCCGTAACCTTTCCACTCTTTTCTTCTACCACCTCGTTCTTCTTAGCCTTCTTCTTCATAGGAGTTGTAGGCTTCTTCTTTTCACGGTACACACCGCCACGCTCACACGTCAAGAATATACGACCTTTTTTAGTACCTTGGCCGTTATCCGACCGCTTCACAACAATAATTATGTTGTGTTGTTTCCCCGTACTACGCACCCAAGACAAGAGTGCGTCACGAGACTCGAACAAAGTCATATTCGTGAAGACGTCCGTGTAGTCCATAACAATTTCACGACCACGGATATCATCATTCTCCCTTTCAACAATAGAGTCATTCACCCACTCATCATCATAATTGTACTCCTCGTACTCCTCTTCGAGACAATATTCGTCCACCCAAACATCGTCCTTCTCATCACCCAAATTCTGAAATTAAAAAAAATAAAAATTATAAACTGTTCGAAATTTGTTCAAAACAAAAGCTCCATGTTCGAAAAAAAGTTAAAAACAAACGCTTCATGTTCGAAATATTATTCAAAACAAATGACCTATGTTCGAAAAAATGTTCAAAACAAAAGAGAGTTGTTTTGAACTCTTTTTCGGACAACACGACCATGTCCGAAAAAAAATCACGAACATGGTCGTCTTCTTCGCAGAACCAGTCGCGAAAAGGGGCTTTTTTGAAAAACGAAAAAATGCAATACATAATGTCAAAATGTATGTCCTAAATGCATATTATTTCAACTACATACCACTATAGAGTCATAAGATGCAAAAACAACAAGCATAAACACCAACACAAAAAAAAAAAACCCTAAACATAAAAACTCTTTCACTTTCAAAAAAAAAACTTTCAAAACATGATAAATAACTTACAAATGAGTCTTTGGCACCACCACTAGTAGTTATTACATCATAATCGACCATTTTCGACTCCATCTTAGCTCTAAAACTCAAACTTGCAGAAATGGAAAGTTTGGAATGGAGAGAAAGTGATGACTCTCTGCATTCCCGCGTTTAGATAGGAGGTGGGTGTACTCATCCGGGGATTTTTTTAAAAATGTACAGGAGGATAAATACGTCATTTCGCAACACCCTAAAGACAATTTTTTTTTTTACCTGGGTGTACTCATAGGAATCCAGGGTGCCTTTAGCCGCGCCCTTAATATATTAGGCTTGATAAGATGGGCCAAGACCAATGCATTAAGCCCATCTTCATCTGCCTAATTTAAAATTTTAAAGAAATAATAAGGGGTATATTCAATTGAGATTTTTTTGAACTTTAAAAAGTATGTGAATTTATAAAATTTATAGAGTCAATTCAGAGTTTGACGATTTTTTTTTTTATTGATTTATATGAATTTTGATTGGTTTATATAGATTTTCATAAACTCCGTGCTTGGAACAAGATTTTTTTTTAATTAATATTATATATATATATAATATAAAGTATTTTATCAATAATATACTATATATTATTAATATATATATATATAAAGTTTATATATTAATTCGGGGATCTTCGCGGGTCGACTAAATACGGGGTGAATCCGACCTGATCCAAAACTCGTGGGGTGGGGCGGGTACCCGCTGGTCGGGTCAATATTGTCATCCCTACTTCTGATCTTTCGTCTTCAGAGATCTTTGAGAGAATCCGTTGAAATCTCTGATTTTTAGAAGAAATTTTGGATAGTGAAATTTATTTATATTTTTTAAGGAGAATCCAACAAAATCCATAGAGTATTAAAATCCATAAACGGTTGAATACCTACAGATTTTTAAAGACTTTTTAAAATCTGTATGTAGACATCTAAATTTTATCGGTCCCTCCAATTGATTTGAGCCTCTAAAGCCCAATAAATTAATTTAAAATTCAAGATGGGCCTCTGAAGTCCAATAAATCAAGACGGGCCTCTAAAGTCCAATAAATCAAGACAGGCGTCTAAAGCCCAACAAACCAAATCGGGCCCAGATAGGGTATTTTTAGCCCATCAAGTAATTCAAAATTTGAAATAAGCCCTAACCACTTAACACAAATATCTCCAATCATGGCCCATAAAAACCCTAGGTTCTACACCTATAAATAGGGGCCTCATTCCATTCATTTGACATCAAGAATCAGAAGCATTCAAGGCTCTAAAATTCTCTGCAGAGATTTTAGAGTATTCTTCAGCAGTTGGAGGAGCTTCAAAGGCGTTCTTCGTGCAAGGCGGCGAGAAGCAGCGTTCGGGTGGAGATTAAGGTGCTAAGCCCCTCAATTCGGTGTTTCTTCAAGGAGGATCTTCAACGACGGTGGTTGTCCCGATAAAGTCCCGGGGGGAGATTAAGGTGCTAAGCCCCTCAATCGAGTCAATCCGGTGTTTCTTTAAGGAGGATCTTCATCGGTGGTTGTCCCGATAAATTCCCGAAAAGTCCCGACAAGTCTCGAAAAAATATCGATAAGTCCCGAAAAGTCCCGTAAATCGACGTTTGATCCAAAATACGGCGTCAAGCCCTTGGATTAATGTTACAAAATCCCAAGTTCAAGAACGATCTTCAACGACGTTCGTCCTAAAAGTCCCTAAATTCAACGTTTAATCCAAAATACGGCGCCAAACCCTTGGATTAACGTTATAAAGTCTCAAATTCAAGATCGAAGAGGATTCGATTGCGAATCCAACTCCAAAAGCTCAAAAAGTTCAAGTGAAGTTCAAGAAGAGAAAATCAGAGGAGAAATTAGAGATTGTAACCCACAATATTTATCAGTTTAATCCGAAAGAAATAAAATTGTTTTGCATTTTTGCGTTTTATTATTTAATTCACGAAATTTGTGTTTACACCGAATTGAATACCTCCAAATTTTTAAAGACTTTTGAAAATTTGAATTGAATACCCCTAAGCTTTAAAAGTTCAAAAAAATCCTACAAAATCCACCACAATACACCACCTAAATTACGGTGCAATCATTCTACATTATTCTTTGAAGATAATAATTTATGGAGAAATGTTGTTATACAGTTAGAATTTAAGTGTTTTGAATATTGGGGCTCAATTACACAAATTGTATCCTGCAATTGAGTGCACATAAGTGTAATTCAATTTTGATAAATTTTTTCAGAGAAAATATCAATTTTAGTCCTGTAACTTAGGCCGAGTCCAACTTTAGTCCTCTAACTTTGCACTTTCACAATTTTAATTGTAAAGATATCAATTTTAGTCCTGTAACTTTGTACTTTCCCAATTTCAGTTATGATGGTATCAATTTTGGGATATTTTTTTTTATTTACGGCCCGTAACTTTCACCTTTTTAAAATCATCCCAAAAAAGATAAAAAAATAATTTACATCCCATAATTTTGTAAATTTATTAATTCACGTGCAATTTTTGCTGGAGACACCAAAACGGTATCGTTTCACTCAAGTTTTTTTCACGTGCGCATAATTTTTTTGGATAATCGACATAAATTGTAATGTGGGCGCGCGAGCTTGACTTGTATAGCGTGAAAAAAAATAATTATCATGTGGATAACAAAAATTACAAGTCACTATTTACAATTTGCAGAATAATGAAAAATGACGTAATTAAATTAATCAATTTACGAAATTATGGGATGTATCCTGTTTTTGATTTTTTTTTAAATTAAATTTACGGGACATAATTAAAAAAAATCTCATTATTTAAGTTTTCAGATTTTTTTTACTCGTTTTATCACCACTTTATTAATAAACAATCACTTTATTTATAAATAGAATCCACAATATCTTATCATACTTTCAAATATATCTATTTTATACATAAACTAATCAAAATTCTTTAAAATATGTGTCAAGAGAAAATGAACATGATGAATTTGGATGGAGGGAATGTGTAGTTTTAAGGTATTGAATTAAGTAGAGAGAGATAAAAGAGAGAAAATGTGAAGAGAGATAAATTTTTTTTAGAAAAAGATAGAAAATATAGAAAAATACAGTGGAATGTCGACAAAAAGTGAAATATGTAATTTAATAAGAGACACTCAAAATAAACGAATGCAGTATAATTTTATTGATTATCATTAAATAAAAAATATTTATTTTTCATTAATAATTTAATATTTTTATTTGGTATTGACAATAATTTAATTGTTTAAATTTAATATATTAAAAATATACTGTCATTAATACTAACATTTTGTGATATCTTGCCCAATTTGAAAAATGTGTGTGTAATGAGATGGGGCATGGGGAAGGGGAGAGAGAGTTTTGTTATCCATTAAAAGAGAGCTCAAAACCACAAACGTAGATATTTTGGATCTCCAACCTTTGTTTGGTTAATTGGAACAAAATTTACTAATATTACTCCACTCATTCTGATGTAAGTTTCTCATTTTTTTTTTTTTTTTTTTTGGTGTTTTGATTAAAAAGTATGATAAAATAATATATGTAGTACAAATAATGGGGAGATAGAAAATAATAAATGAATATGAGATAAAGTATAAGTGATATAATTGAGTAAAAAAAAATGAAATGAAAATTTTATTGTGAAACATCGTAAAAGGAAAGTGAGAAATTTATATTGGATCGGGGAATAATATTTTTGTGGGGAACGGACGACACTGTTTTCAATCTTGGGCTACGACACTTATATAATTTACATGGCTGAAAATGGCGACAATTTATTTTTAATTATAAAATTGTATTATTTCACTTTTGAAACGTTTTAATAAAAAAGTGTGTTAAGTGTTACAACAGAGGGAGAGAGTATAATAAAACTGCGTGAAATGCATAAAGTGAAAAAACTGATAGTATATAAAAGACATGTTTATGGGATCCCAAACTTTCAAGAGCTCGAACAAAATTTTAATAGCGGATGAGTAATATTTTTTGTTATTCTTATAAGATTTTTAAAATTTGCAATTTTTAATTTAGGCATTTGAAAAAAGATATTTTTAGAAATTCTAATCTGATTTTTCAGATTTTTTAAAATTACTTAATTTTTTATTTACACGTTTTTCGATTTATAGATGTGTAGTATAATTTTTAAAATTTTAGAATTTTTATTTTACACATTTTAGAATTTTTAATAAGGTTTTTTGATTTTTTTTTTAAATTTTAAATTTTAAATTTTGAATTTTTAAATTTAAAAGACTTAAATTGAACTATTTGACAGGAATTTCAATTCTTTATTTGAAATTTTTTCGGCAAAACTGACGTAAAGTAGACTAAAAAGAAACGTAAATTGAAAAAGTAAAAATTTAAAAGTCCAAATTTGAATTGATCATTTTAAATCCAAATATAAATTCAAATACCAATCTGCTTATATAATTAATAATCTCTTATATTATTTTTATACCCATTAATAAAATATTATAACATTACCTATTTATCCACACAATTTCTATCTAAATACAATTATCATAACTACCCAAATTCATTTTATTTCAATTTTAATCCAAATTCAATTCACCTTCATATCTAACCAAACACCACATAAAAGTTTATTATGTAAGGAGAGTAATTGGATTTAAAAGTACCAAACATATATAGACCGCGACTTGCGCCCAAGACAGGCCAGGCCATCTCGTGAAGTTGTCATTTTCCAAACTTATCTCATTTGGACTAAATTAATTTTGACCACACGTTATGCACGGTTTCAACAACTTAGTACTGGCTATTAATAATTCATTCAATTATTGTTTTTTCAAAATAATAATAATAAATCGATTCAATTATTGAATGGACCGCACGTTTAAACTTTAAATAATATTGATTTTCTTTTTAATTGAATCAAATAATAGGTCAAAAGAGTTTAATTTGCAACAAAATTCAATAAATAATCATCATAACATTTGAAGAAATAAACCAGAATTTGAAACTACTCTGCAATTGTATTAATAATATTTTAAGAGATAATTGTATTAATATTATTATGCAAAAAGAAAAACGTTTTTCTTTTCCACGCCCATGAGAAATGACGATAAACGTTTTTCACAAGGGCTGCCGAGCCAATGCAAGTAACATAGTTGAATGTCACTTTCTAATTTATTAGGGTTGCTGAAAATTTAATTTTATTTCAGAGGTAGATGGCGTGTTGTACGAAATGTGAATGAATTAATTTTGGGTTTTATTTATTTATTTATTTGGGAATTTATCAATTTTAATTTTAATTTTCTATTTTTACTAGTAAATCGAGGTAACTCATTTGGTCTGAGGATGCATGATGTTGAGAGTGTGAAAAGCTCAAATAATGATTTTCTATATGAATTTGTAGGTAAAATGACTAACATACTGAGTTTTAAAAATATAGAAGAGTAATTTTAAAGTAAAAAAACTTAGTTAGAAGACAAAAATAAAAACATTTATCACAAATTAAGAGAAAAAAATATATTTTTCTGCTTTTTAAGGAAAAATAATTGTAAATAATTACTTCTCCTTCCGTTTTTTTCTCCATAAAAAATATGTTAATTAGCAGTCAATTTTCAAAATACTTTTTCTATTTTAATAATAAAATTAATAATTTAGACAATATCTTTTACTCAATTATTCTTAAAACTTGTATCTAACCGAGATATACTTTTGAAGTACGAGATTACTAAAATGATAATGTACATGTACGTGTATATTTCTATCTACCCAGTCTCGGACCCAATTAAATCCATCTCATTTTATTTTTTTGGTATCTAGTAGATTTCATCAGTTGACTTTAACTGTATACACAATAAATCTAATTAATTTGAACGGAGCTATTTTAGTTATTAACAGATTGATTTTGTATATTGCATATCATTCCCCCTAATTCCTAAATATACTTAAATGACTTATTACACGAAGGGTCAATAAAATAAATATTTATAATTTCCGTAGTATTATATATTTAAATAATTTAATTTGATAAATAATACATTCAAATAAAAAAACTTCAGAAACAGATGGAATGGAACAAAAAAAATTCTTGATACAAAATTTCAACCAACACATAATATTTAGTGGGTGTTTGGAAACACTACATGGGCTTAAAAACACTTTTTTTTTAATAGAATCACTTTTAGAGTGTTTGCAAACACAACTAAGTGATTAAATTAATTACTTAAAAGCAGTTTTGGTGAAGCACCATTTTCCATGCTTCTAACAACTTTTAAGTGCTTCTCATCATTGCACTAACTAATTTTACAATTTTGTTCTAACAATTTAAATAATATTTTATCTCTATCCATTATTCATTCAAATGTAATAAGGGTTTTTTTTTTGTAAAATTATAAAAAAAAAAGATTTATTTTGCATATATTTCAACATATAAAAAATTGATTATAAGTGCTTAACTTTAAATCATTACCCACTTTCAATTTTACTATAAAAATCACTTTGAATCAATCACTATTGTTTGCAAACAAACCCTTAATCGAACTATTTTAGTAAATATATACGCGATACCTATAAAAAAAAGTAGAGTAATTAAATATGAAGAAAAGTCGTGATGAAATGAAAAGGAGCCAAATGCAATAATTATACTCGATTATAAGTGTGTGGCAGTGAACTCGTTGATGCCTTGATTAATTTCGTCGGTCATACTGTATTTCTCTATAAATAAATGTAATGTTGGTCTAAATTACTTGTATTGATATATATATACATTCTCACTCGATCAGACAGCTAAATGGAATATCCTAGGATAGAATTAAGTAGCCCTGGACCTGATATTGACACCACATTATCTCCAATTCCATTTCTGAATAAACAACAATCTCTAGGCATTCACTTGACCTGGAATGATCTCTGGGTCACCGTCGTCGACAAGGCCATCCTCCGCGGACTCACCGGCTACGTCCGCCCAACCGAGGTTTTAGCCATCATGGGCCCTTCCGGCTCTGGAAAGTCCACTCTTCTTGACGCATTAGCAGGTACGAGTACTCATCTCTCCATCTCTAGCTGTATATATGACAATTTTAATTTTAAATGCATACATGCCATTGGATTTTAGTGTGATTGTTCAATTGAATTTTTAATTTTCACATTAAATTAAAATTAAAATTGTATGCACGGTCTATATATATATTGTGTAACTAGTCAATGAAACTTAATTAATTAATTAATCTTCTTTATATATATATGATCAAATCCAATATAATTAATTAATTAAGATTTAATTGTTAAATGATATGGATCGATCAGGGAGGCTAGATTCAAACACGAGACAAAAAGGAGAAATCCTCATCAATGGCAGAAAGCAATCACTAGCTTTTGGAACTTCAGTAAGCTAGCTAGCAGACTCTAGCTATATATAATTATATATTATTATTATGATATGAATAATTAATTAAATTAAATTTGTAGGCATATGTGACACAAGATGATGCTCTAGTGAGCACACTGAGTGTAAGAGAAGCAGTTTATTACTCAGCAGAGCTCCAACTGCCAGATTCCATGTCCAAAAAGGAAAAGAGAGAGAGAGCCGATGACGTGATTAAAGAGATGGGATTAAACGACGCCATTGATACAAGAATAGGAGGGTGGCATGTGAAAGGGCTAAGTGGTGGTCAAAAGAGGAGAGTTAGCATTTGTATAGAGATTTTGAGACGCCCTAAGCTTCTTTTCCTCGACGAGCCCACAAGCGGTTTGGACAGCGCCGCGTCCTACCACATTGTGAGACGGATCATCAAACTAGCACAAAACGAACGAATAAGTGTCGTGGCGTCTATTCATCAGCCCAAGTAGTGAAGTTTTTGAGCTTTTCCATAATCTCTGTCTTCTCTCATCTGGCCAAACTGTCTATTTTGGTCCGACTTTAGCGGCTAATCAGGTAATTTAATTTTAATTTTGTAAAATCCATTGATTATAATTAATTAATTAATTATATATGTACGCGCGTGACAAATTGATTATCTTATGTATCCAAATATATAATGCAGTTTTTTGGTTCAAATGGGTTCATATGCCCACCCATGAGGAACCCGTCAGATCACTATCTCAGAACAATAAATAGAGACTTTGATAATTTGGTGAGCATATGTATATAATTAAACATATATATTTACAAAGAATTTTTAAATAAAAATTGCAAATGTAATTATGATAGGAGGAGGAGGATCAGGTTGAAGAAGGATATGGCGGTGGTAAGGGAAGTGCGGAGAAAGCGATTAAGATTCTGGTTAAGGCATATGAGTCATCGGATACTGTCCGACAAGTGAATCAGTGTGTGAATGAAATATGCCAACAGGTAATTAATTAATATCCTTAATTAATTTCTGATGGAAAATTAATGTCCACTAGATATCAATCAAAACAACTCATGGTTGACAAAATTCTTCACGTACAAAAGACTTTTATGTACAACAAAATTAATGCAGCCTCACATTTTCTCGTGGCGTGTAATATGCTCCTCCACCCCTTACTTTTAACAACATTGCTTTCGATCTACCCAATTAAAATTTAGAAAATACTCTCCTTTTTTTTTTAGAAAATACTCTAGCTTCTTTCTTATCTTTATTAATTAATAATATCTCACTAATTAATTATGAGCAGGGCTGATGTACTTTCAAGTATACCATATACCTGAGTTGACCGATCAATGGTCAACATTTTTTTTTTGTGTTACACTTTTCAATAATAATTTTAGTTATATCGATTTACCCTTTTTGATAATATTATATTGCACATTTTAGTTATATGGTGTACGTTGCACTTTTCAGTTGTCAATTGACTTTTTTTTTTGTGTTGCACTTTTCAATAATATTTTTAATTGTGTTGACTTACCCTTTTTGGTAACGTTATATTGCATCTTTTAGTTATACGATGTTGCACTTTTCAATTGTAGTGTCTTACACTTTACAATAATATTTTCATTTACAGTGACTTACACTTTTTAGTAATATTGTACATGTGTTGCACTTTTCAGTTATAATAACTTACATTTTTCGTCATTAAAAAATATGATACTAACTTGCACTTTTTAATAATATTGTGTTGCATTTTTCAGTAAAATATTGTGTTGCACTTTTCAGTTATAATAAATTACACTTTTCATTTATATAACTTGCATTTTTCATTAATATTGTGTTACACTTTTCAGTTATACTGACTTTTAGGAGTATTTTTTTACTAAATATTGTTTTGCACTTTTTAGTTATAATGACTTACACTTTTAATTTAAAACTGTATTGTACTTTTCAATATAGTGATTTACACTTTTCAGAAAAAAGAATAATTTTTTTTTTTTAAATTTAAGCCATTAATTAAAGATACAATTTAAAAAAAAAAAAAAAAACCTAAAATCATGAAATGTGGACTATGTAATTATTTATAAATTAAATAGAAATTTATCCATACATACCCTTCTTATTTTTAAAAATAAAAATAAAAAATTCATTTAGTTTAATTAAAGTCGAAATTAACAATATCATTTTTAGTTTATGAATATATAGTATTATGTTTGTAGAAATATAGTACCGGATGGATGGAGAAGAAGAAGGGGAGCGAAGCAGGATTCATTAGGCAATGTGTTGTTCTAACACAAAGATCATTCACCAACATGTTTCGGGATTTGGGCTATTATTGGTTTCGTTTTGCAACATATATGCTTTTGTGCATATGCATTGGAACTGTCTTTCATGATATTGGCTCTTCTTACACTTCCATTCAGGTATAGTAGACCCTAGCTTTTTTTATTAAATGAAAATATACAATATTAATTAAATATAGTAACTCTGATTGATCCTGTTGAGTAATCCTTGTACTCGTTAATATATTACTTTCTTCGTTCCGATGAAAGCTACCCAAGAGCTTTGGGTATGTAGGTTAAGAAATATAATAAATAAATGTATTAGAGGTGATGTAATTGAGAGAGAAAATAATATAATGAAATGTGAGAGAGAGTAGTTGGCCAAAAAAAATTAGTAGCTTTCATTGGAACAAATGAAAAAGAAAAGTTGAGTAACTTTCAGCAAAGAGAAATACCATTTTTGTTGTTAAGAAAAAAGAAAGACTCTGAGTCACCTAGATATAAGCACACTCCTAATTAAGTTTCAAGTTTACATCACTATGTCAACTTTTTGGGGTTTCATTATCTAATTTATTGACATATTTCATATTAAAAAATAATTATCCACACTTAAACGACACGTGTTATGCGAAAGAGGAATTGAACTTTTTACAAAATTTGTCATTTTCCCCGACAATTGCGGGAAGTGGAGTGTTCAGAATATGGTGCCTGGGACCTGGGTCAAAAATTATATATTGAGGTCATATAATTAATGGCAGTTTCATTGCTATTTGCTCTACACTAACAATTTCAATTAAAAAGGGACAAAATTAATGTGTTGAAATTAAATTATGTATTCTTTTTACAATTTTCAAACTTGTAAATTTATGCATGAAAAAGAGACAAGTTCATATAAAAGGACCAATATTGGAATTTTGACATTTTATCAAACATGTGGAGTATAATATATAAGTGTTTTTGAGAAAATATGTATAATATATTCCTTGTGTCCTCATTTTTTTTTTGCAGGCTAGAGCTTCATTGCTCGTCTTTGTTTCATCTTTCATGACCTTCATGGCAGTCGGAGGATTCCCCTCCTTCGTCGAAGATATGAAAGTAAGAAACCCTAATTCTTCGACCTAGCCATCGTGCAATTTCACATCTCTTCTCCTCTACAATAAATTTTAGTTTCCATTTAATTATTCTCACTTTGCATTCTTTTTTGTTTGTCCAATTTTAAAGAAATATTACTCACACATATACTACTTCTCCACCCTTAAATTTTCACTTGTTACTTAAATTAAACTCGTATCCAACTGATCAAATGATAATTAAAAAAATGGACGAAGGGAGTACTAATTAGTTTGCTCCTTGACATATAACTATACAAGATTATTCCATTTGCGTTGTGCAACCAACTAGTGCGTTTTTGACTCAAATTTTCAGTAAATTAAGTTTGATTTACTTTGAAAAATAAAATAAAAAATACTTGTTCAAACTGATTTTTTTTTTTTTGTAGGATGAACAATATTAGTACATTTTCAATATATATACATGAACTAATGGAATTTTCAATAATCTGAAAACTCAGATATTCAGCCGCGAAAGGCTGAATGGCCACTACGGGGTGGCGGCATTTGTGGTCGGAAACACTCTTTCTTCCCTCCCTTTCCTCCTCCTCGTCTCCGTACCCCCCGGAGCACTGGCTTATTACCTCGCCGGCCTCCAAAAAAGCGTCGATCACTTCACCTACTTTGCGCTGCTTCTCTTCAGCTCGATGATGGCGGTGGAGAGCCTCATGATGACGGTGGCCGCCGTGGTGCCGGATTTTCTGATGGGGATCATCACCGGCGCGGGAATCCAAGGCCTCATGATTCTCAACAACGGCTTTTTCCGGTTGCCAAGCGACATCCCAAAGCCCTTGTGGAAGTATCCCGTCTACTATATTTCATTACACAACTATGCAAATCAGGGCCTTTACAAGAATGAATTTGTGGGGTTGGCTTTTGGTAATTCTACTATTATGGGTGATCAGATTTTGAGGACTGTTTGGCAGATGGAAATTGGACACTCTAAGTGGATTGATTTGTGTGTGATTATTGGAATGTCGGTTGGGTATAGGGTCTTGTTTTTCTGTATTATAAAGGGTGCCGAAAAGGCTAAGCCTATGATTAGAGCTCTTTTAGCAGCTTCAACCAAACAGACGACTATTGTGAATGATCCTCCTACCTAATTTTAGATACTACTCCCTCCTATTCATATTATAAGTCATTTTGACCTTTTGTTTTCTTTGTAAAATATAAGTCGTTTTGCAATTTTCAATACAAATTAATTGCATTTATTCCAAATTTACCCTTGATCAATAAATATTTACATACATGTATTTTATTTAATGAGAATTATAAGCATTGATTAAGCGTAAAATGAGAAGTCAATTGTTTTCTTAATATGTACGAGTGCATGAGCTTAAAATGACATATATTTTGAATAGGAAGGAGTATATAATATGCTGGGAAAATTATTTTTTCAGGACCACAAATTAGGGGTGTTTGCAAAAAGAGGACCGCAACTTTGCGGGCTGGCAAAATTAGGCCCGTAACTTCTTTTTTTCACAATTTCAGGCCAAATTAGCTCAATCAACTCAATTTCGGGCTGATTGAGGCCCATTTTCGGGCCAAACTTATATATGACAAAAATAGGACTGTAACTTTTTGTTTTCTTCAATCTTAGGTTCAATATAAATATATAATTTTTTAAATCTACTCTAGCTCATATTCACTTCCTCAATTAGATCCATATTGTCTCATGTTTATATTATTTTAAAACATTATACAAAATTTTTTCATAAAATTTAGAATCGAATAGTTTAATATATATATATATATATAAATAAAATAGAGTATTCAAATTTTATTTATAATATAAATCAATATAAGAAATTACAATATATGAAAAGTATGAAAACTTTTGTGGAACGAAGATAGTATGTAATAAAACTTTAAAAAATAATCTAAAAATGTTTTTTTAAATAAAATTTTAATCTTAAAAAATAAAACTTAAATGTAGCTACGATCCACTATATCACAAAAAAAAGTTAAATAAACTAATAATTTAATTTATTGAAAATGATATGCTAGAACAAATTAATAAAACGATAATTTTATTATCCACTATGACATAAGAAATGATTCATTTTTCATCTTCGCCTCAAACTTACAAAATCGCAGAATCGGCTCTGATTTGAGCTTTTAAGTTAAAGATATATTATGTCACATGAAATTTAAAAAAAAATGTATATTAAAATTTATATTTGAACTTTTTATGTTTTTAAGGGGTTCATTGTGGGCAATATATATAAGTTGGATTTCATGGATTAAAGAAAGTATTCAATTAATACTTTTATTTGGAAAAAAAAAAATACCCGTAAACTTTTAAAAATTAAATTTGAAAATCTTAGATGTAATAATTTGTTATGAATTAAACAACATTATTTATGTTTAAAGAAATAAATATATACTACAAGTGAATTGAAAAGAACAAAATATTAGAATTTGGTATGATAAATTTTTAATTCTTAATTAAAAAAATTCTCACAATTTTTAAATATAAATATAGTTTAACTTAGTACATTTTAGATTGTATTTACATAAATAATGCTTATAAATTTTACAACTATATCCGTAATTGAAGGAAAAAAATTCATAGATTTATTTTTAAGAGGATTATACTAAACAATTAATTACAAAAATTCGATCAAACATTTTCAGTATTCTTATTTAAAATAATCGATTCGAAATTTTATCAAAAAAAATTGTATAATATTTTAAAATTAATAAGACATGAGAATGGATCTAAGGGAATATGGACTAGAGTAGATTTTAAAAATTATATATTTATATTGGGCCTAAAATTGCATTAAAAAAAAGTTACAGTCCTCTTTTTGCCATAAATAAGTTTGACCCGAAAAATGGGCCTCAACCAGCCCGAAATTGGGTTGATTGGGCTAATTTGGCCTGAAATTGCGAAAAAAAGAAGTTACGGGCCTAATTTTGCCAGCCCGTAAAGTTACGGTCCTCATTTCGCAAACCCCCCCCTAAGTTGCGGTCCTGAAAAAATAATTTTCCCATAATATGCTCCTCAAGGTGTATTTTCTTTGAAAGATACTTTTTTTTTTTGAAAATACACCAGGGATACAAAAGATTAATGAGGAATACAATCCCTAATATATTGCGGAATGTCATTTTCAAGCCAATCGTAAGGCGCTGAAAAATTTCAAGCATCTTGAGCTGCCAAATGAGCAATCTTGTTGCTCCTAAAGAAAGACGAATTCTTCTAATAATATCCTGCTCAAATCGCTCCAACCATTGTGATCCACTAATAGCTTGAATTGCAATTGAGGAATCCATATAAAGATTGGTAATCCTCTTTCCAACTTTGGCACATCTTGCAAGCCCAATCTCTGCAGCTCTTACAGATTAAGGGAACATGACAAGATTAAGGGTGCTGCTGCTCACATTGCAAGATTTGAGCAGTTTTGAATTGCCGATGAATATGTCGTCTTTCTTGACACATTTGGATCTTCAAAATATTTGAGAAACCAAACTTGCAAATAATATTCTCAGATTGGGAGCTAATCATGGCCTTAATGGCTTAATTGGAGCAATGTCCATTCTTTCAAGGAATTGGATCTCCATATCCGGAAAACTGCCTGATTCCATTGGTTTGATGGCCAGCCTAAACTTCATACGTCTCTCTGGCTGCAGATTCTCTGGCCCAATCCATTGGCAACATCACCGCCATAACTTCATATAATTAACGAGTTCAGCGGCACACTTCCCTCCACAATCTCTAATCTAAAACATCTTACTCTTTTGGATCTCTCACACAACCATCTGGAAGGCCAACTCTCGGATGCCTTTTCGGGCTTCCAAAATATCAACGGTCTGGACCTTTCCTACAACAATTTAGAAGGCCGAATTCCATCATCTCTATCTCACCAACATGTCACAACTTACCTAGCTAGTTGGATATTTCATCAAATGCATTGACAGGTCTCTTTCCCTCCAAAGCAGGCCATGGACTTCAACATCTAAGCAAGATGGATTTCTCCAACAATTTTATCCAAGGTACCATACCACCATGGCTAATTAGATCTTTCTTCAAATAATCTTACAGGCCGAATTGGGATGCTCAACTCCCAAATTTTGAAGATACTAGCTAGATTTGACTTGTAACGAACTCAACATCGAACTTGAGTCTTTCTATAACCTTACTAATCTTGAAGTCCTCAGAATTTCCTACAACACAGTAACAGACCATGGTGGTGGTGATATTGCAAATGTTACTTTCCCCAGTCTATACGAGGTGAAGATGTCTTCGATCATGTGAGATTAAGGAGTTTTATAACTTCTTAGGCAATATGCAGCTCTTAACCCACTTGGACCTCTCCAACAATGAAATTGATGATCAGGTTCCGAGCTGGCTCAGTTCAAATCTACCTCAGCGTATTACCGGGGAACATTTCTCTCTTCTATTTGCAACATGAGTTTTCTTACCGTTCTCGATTTGTCAGACAACATTAATCTTAGTGGAAATATTCTTGAATGCCTTGTCAATTCTAGCAGTTGACTTGAGGAGGAATGAGTTCCATGGAAAAATTCCAACAATAATTGGAGCCATCCAGTATGTTGGGTTGAATGGCAATCACTTGGAAGGGGCATTACCTCCATCTTTGGCCAGTTGCTCTAATCTAGAAGTCATTGACGTGGGAAACAACATGTTACAAGACACTTTTCCTTGGTGGCTTCATACCCTTCCTGCAGTCTTGAAGATCCTAATCTTGAAATATATCGAACAACTTCCACGGCTCTAGCTATCACTTCTCCAGCTTTCACTGATGATTCATTCACTTATCTGCAAATACTTGATTTATCCTACAACAATTTCACCGGTCATTTACCAGATAAACTCTTCGCAAGTCTCCAAGCCATCAAGCACCAGAGTCGAGCTTCACCAGATTTTTCGCCATACATGGGAGCATTCAAATACGAGTTTTCAGTGACTTAATTTATCAGTGAAGGGAGCAGATGCACAATTCACCAAAGTGTTAGAAATTTTCAACATCATCGACTTATCCAGTAATAATTTCAACGACAGCATCCCAAACTCACTCTCAAGTCTAACTTCACTACGGCTCCTTAATCTATCCCACAACAGCATCCACGCCAGCATTCCACCAACACTCAGTCGCATAACCAATCTCGAGCAGGTGGACTTGTTCAGCAATCAGCTTATGGGAGGCATTCCTCAAACTTGGACTAGTCTCACATTTCTAGAAGCTTTGAATCTTTCACACAATCCTCTCATTGGACCAATCCCACAAGATAGTCAGTTCTCCACATTTTCAAATGACTCATATACTGGAAATTCAGGATTATGTGGAGCTCCATTGACAAGGATTTGTGGGGAGAAGAGAGAACCTCCTTCACCAAGAGAAGAAGATGATGAAGAAGAAGAATCGAGATTCACTTGGAAGGAAGTGGTGATCGGGTATGGGTGTGGCATAGTCCTGGGATTCATTTTGGGAAATGTGATGATTTCCATGAAAAATCCAAAGTGGCTTGTAAGATTTGTGTATGCAAAAGCAAACATTATTCTCCGGAGGCGCAACAATAGACGTCGCATGGGAACTACATAGCCACCGGAACACACCCACCAAGTCTCTCATTTCATCAAAAGAAGAAGTTCTATCATGATGCAAAGTTCTATGTATGGGAGGATCCATTCCTATATAGGTGGTGTTCGGACATGATTATGAGGAGATGTCTAGTGGAAGATGAGTAGGAGAAAGTGATTGATGAGTGTCATTCATCTCTCTATGGAGGGCATTTTGGAGCAAACCGGACGGCCCACAAAGTTCTTCAAATGTTGGAATTCAAATTCTTTCTATTGGTGAAAGGGAAATGTTTATATTGTGGGGTTTATATGAATAGCTGCTGTGAGCTGCGATGTTGAAATAACACATTTCAAATGGAATTTTAAAAGATTTATTCTGTATCATATTCATTCCTGATTTTAACTGCAATTAGGTTTCACCGAGAAAACCCCCCATCATGTTTCAAAGTGTCACCAATTTTCTCGGTTTCACTGAAAAATTCAGTCTTAAGCCCTTGTAATTTATGTTGAATTAAAGATAATTTCAGAAAATGAGAAATGCTAAGACTAGTAAAAAACAATCAGGAAAAAGAAAAGACAATTCTGATATGCTAGAATATGCCATTAGAATAAATATGTACGTGCAATTTTCGTGCACATTTTGTGTACGATCCGTCACCCTACCTTGCGCCGCCGCTCATCCCCCATGCTTCGTATTAGGCATATATAAATATATTAAGAGATATTATATATATCTTGTATAATATATTTTATATACTTTGTAAATCTTTATTTTCCTTAATTAAAGATTTAGAATAGATATATTTTGGATCTATAAATACTTCCTTTATGTACTCTTTACATCATTCAATGAAATTATAATTTTCCCTATTCATTGTTTCTCTATATGTATCAACGAATCGTCCGGCTAACGCCTCAATCCAAAACCTTCACCCGTAGTCTGTGCTCGGCATCTCTCGTCGTTCACCCCTCCGACTACCACCCTTCGATTTTCTTGTTATCCTCCTAACAAACTCTCCATAACCGCCCAAGAAACTATTCTGCGTATCCAACTCCAGCCTCCAATATCAATTAATTATTTCTTTAATCAACCATGCACTTTACCCTCTCCACTGTGATCAAACTCCCTTCCAAATTAATTCCTCCTCCCTTGCTGCACAGATAGGCTAGATGGGCCAGATCCACCACTCCCCTTCTACATGCACCCCCAACTCTGGTAAATACACCCCCATCATCTATGCAATCCCTCCAACACTGCATACTCACTTGCTGCCCAGGTGGGCCAGACCCACTACTCCACTGCAGCATACACCCTAAACTCTGGTAAATACACCCCCCGCATCTATGCACCCACTCCACTACTACATACACCCCACCCAGTATACACACCCACCCTGCTAGTACATACACGTCCTCCGTCCACTCGGCTATATCACATACACACTCCATCCCTTGGACCCTAAACTCCGGGGCCTCTCATCATATCACAACTCACCCCCAAAATTTATTTGCTTCCTTTCCATATTCCGGCTCGGATGATGTAGTCATCGGTGATGGTAACGGTTTGCATATTTCGCATATTGGTTCCTTGTTGATATGTTAAAATTCTCAAATGTCCTTGTTGTCCCACAAATGGCCAAAAATCTTATTTCCGTTTCAACCTTGTGTCGAGATAACGATGTTCACATTATCTTCGGCTCTTCTTATTTTCAGGTGCGGGATGGCAAAACGGGGAGCATTCTCCTTATGGGGAATCGCGTGGATAATCTCTATGTATGGCCGACTCGAGCGTCTACCTCGCCTACAACCTCTATCTCCGAAAAACAACCTACCACTATATGGCATGCCCGTCTAGGCCATCCATCCTCTAAAATCTTGTCTCACACCTTATCCAGGTTTAATTTACCAACTACGAACTCAAACCCTTTGCATTGTAACTCTTGCAATTGTATAAAAAGTCATAAACTACCATTTTATGATTCCAGCATTATCTCTACCACCCCTCTTGAGGTCATTTACTCTGATGTTTGGTCATCTCCTGTCTAGTCAGATGATGGCTTCAAATATTATGTCATTTTTGTTGATCACTTTAGTAAATATATTTGGATTTACCCCCTAAAACGCAAATCTGATGTCCTCCCCACCATTACATCCTTTAAAAATATTGTGGAAAACTTTTATAACACCAAAATCAAAATTCTTTATACTGACAACGGGGGTGAATTCATTGCCCTACGATCCCTCCTTCAAACCCATGGAATCTCCCATCTAACTACTCCACCCCACACTCCTGAACATAATGGCATGTCTGAACGTCGTCACAGACATGTTGTTGATACAGCATTAGCCCTCTTACATCATGCGTCCATGCCTCTCACTTATTGGCCTCACGCCGTCTGTGCTGCAACCTATGTTATAAACCGTCTCCCTAAACCCAACCTAAACATGCAATCCTCTTATCAATATCTCCTAAAACAAACTCCTAACTTGTCTAAACTTCGAGTCTTTGGTTGCTTATGCTATCCTTGGCTCCGTCCCTACACTTCCCATAAATTAGACCCTAGATCCACTCCTTGTGTCTTCATTGGATACTCTCCTACCCAAGCTGCTTATCTTTGCCTTGACTTAAAAACCAAAAGAATATATACCTCTCGTCATGTTCAATTCGTTGAAAATATATTTCCTCTAGCCTCTCCAAAAATTGTTCCTGATACACCCCCTGCCCACCAGAAAACCCTTTTGTTATGTTTTATCCACCACCCACTCTGATTAATGCACCCCCTCCCTTACCTACTGCTCCTGCCCACCCACTACTTTTACAAATGCACCCCCTCCACATAATGTAACATCTCTCGACCACACCACCGCCCCACCACCAATTCCATTTAACGCACCCCCTACTTCGATTAATACACCCCCCAGCCCATCGTCCAACCCTGTTGCACCCCCCAAATTACTAAATACACCCCCTTCGACCCCAAACACTGCACCCCCCAGTTTACTAAATACACCCCCTTCGACCCCAAACGCTGCACCCTCCAGTTTATTAAATGCACCCCCATCAACCCCAAACCCTATTTCCACCATACAAACCCTTGATCTCGAGTCGCCAGCTGCTCCCTCACTGCCATCCCCACCGGTACAACAACGAACTCGAATGGTCACTCGAGCCCAAAACAACATCTTCAAACCAAATCCGAGGTATGGTCTATCTTCTACTTTATCTTCTGACACTGAACCTAGCTGCGTCTCTCAGGCATTAAAAGATGAACGATAGAGGGAGGCCATGTCGTCAGAATTTAATGCCCTTCTAAAAAACGGTACTTGGGATTTAGTACCACCTGATGATTCTACTAACGTTGTTGGCTCCAAGTGGGTCTTCCGCATCAAACGGAAACCAGACGGGTCCTTAGATAAATTCAAAGCTCGACTTGTGGCCAAAGGCTTTCACCAACGCCCCGGAGTTGATTTTTCAGAAACATTTAGTCCTGTGGTCAAACCAGCAACCGTTCGAGCAGTCCTGAGTATAGCAGTCACTCAAAAGTGGCCACTTCGACAGTTTGCTGTGAATAATGCCTTTCTTCATGGTTCCCTTTCTGATACAGTGTACACGGCTCAACCTCCTGGTTTCATTGATAAGACGTTTCCGTCCTATGTTTGCAAATTACACAAATCCATTTACGGTTTTAAACAGGCTCCACGTACTTGGTATTATGCACTTAGGACGTTTTTGGAAGGAATTGGGTTCATCCACACAAAATCCGATGAATCCCTTTTTGTGTACAATAAATCTGGCATTATTGCATATTTTCTTGTGTATGTTGATGATTTGATTCTCACAGGAAATTCCATTCCCTTCCTTACCCGTGTGGCAACAGATCTTGGTTCAAAATTTTCAGTAAAAGACTTGGACCCTCTTTCATACTTCTTAGGTGTTGAAGTACTTCGTACCAACAACTCCTGCTTTCTCTCTCAACAAAGTATGTAGTTGATCTACTCACTCGATATAATATGGTGACCTCCAAACCTGTTCAGACGCCACTAGCCACCTCTACTCGCCTTACACTTCTTGATGGGACTCCTCCTGCAGATGCCACCCAATATCGACAAATACTTGGCAGTCTTCAATATCTTCAGCTCACGAGACCCGACATTGCGTTCGCTGTTCACAAGTTGTGTCAATTTATGCATGCTCCAACTGTCACGCATTGGGGAGCTGTCAAACGCCTACTTAGGTACTTGAATGGAACAAGAGATGTTGGAATCACTCTACGACCTACCACCTCCTCCTCTCTACTGATTCGGGTGGAATTTACATGTTTTAGAGGCACATGTGAAGCGTATTTTGATGTGTATTTCATTGATTTATGCATTGAATATGATTGTTTAAGCCAAAATGAGAGAAAGGTTGTGTTTTGTCAATTTTGTAGGAAATGCGATGGAATTTGGAGCAAAACACCAACCATACTTCACTGTATCAAGGAGAGGAGTGCACGGTTGGATTCGTCTCGAAAAACGGAGTGGATTAGCCAAAAGAATCGAGTCAATCTGACACCTGAGGTGAAAGATATGCACGAAACGAGAAAGGGCCGAAATCGACCGAACAAGGCACGACCGAGCACCGAGCTCGACCAATTGCACCAAGAGACTGAGCCATTTTGGGCCGAGAGAGGGCTCGGCCGAGCTCGAGCCAAGACGAAATCCGAAGGGCACGACCGAGCACCCTTCTCGGCCGAGCACCACGCCAAGGCCACGGCCGAGCGCCCTGCTCGAGCAGCTGCACCTCGAAACCGATGCACTTAAGCCACGACAAGCCTCGACCGAGCACAGACGAGCTCCCATCCTCCCCTGCATCCACACGCCTCGGCCGAGAAGCAGCCACGGCCGAGCACCCTCCATTTCATGCCTCCACGCAGCACGGCCGAGCTTCCAGCTCGGCCGAGCACCTGTACACCCTCAAAGCCATTTTGCACGACCGTGCTCCGTGCACGGCTGTGCCAACCCCATTTTCGGTGCCTTTTCACCAATTTGACCATTTTTTAGGGACCAAGTTGCAATTTTGCCATCTAAACCCTACCCAAACACTATATAAACCCTCTTTCTTGAAATCCAAGAGATTCTCCCCCAATTCTTCATTTCCCACACATAGTAACACACAATTCAAGGTGATTTGACCATATCTCTCTCAATTCTTCATCAAATCAAGCAAGAGAGGATGCAATAGTTTGGAATTTTCATTCCTTACCTCATTCTAGACTAAGCTTCCTTGTTCTCTTTCTTTTTTATTTAGTTATTTCATTTGGATTTTGTAATTTCATTATGCTAGTTGTTGGCTAAACATTTGTGGTTCTAAGGCATTGTAGATACTTGGATTGAAGTTTATGATTAATTTCTTTCTTTAATTGGTGTTTGTCTTTTATTTGTATGCTTAATTATTCCTTGGAAGCATGTTGTTATTGGCCATGATGATTTGCTTAATTCATTGTTAATTGAGATAATATTGAAAGATTTATTCCATTAATCGTATGCAAGCATGCAACCCGATATTATTATGATCTCGAGAGAGGATTAATTATCGGAGAGGGAATTGAATGATCTTAGGGGCTATTTTAGGCGGTGTAAAGTTTGTGATGTAGAGATACAAGCCTATGTTGCATGCGCTTTTGGATTAGTTGTATCGAGAGATCGATTAATTCTTCTTGTGTGATCACCCTATATGAAGATAACCTTAATGGCCATTTAAACGAGTTAAAATTCATAAACGGATATATAAGTGTCACAATTGTCTTGGAACCCACTTTCTCTCTTTGAGTTTTTATTCGTATTACTTTCGTTTCTTGATTTGCATGGTATTCGATCGATTTCTTTACATTACTCTTTATTGCTTATTTGTGACAACTTGGTAGGCACATTTAGGGTAATTCACCACCATTCAATCTATCGATCGCGTCTAAATAGAACTACGTTAACAAACTACATTTTTACGCTATACCTCCCTGTGGGATCGACCTCGTGCTTATCACGCTACGATAGACGCCGTACACTTGCGGTTGTTTATTTTAGTATTGTATAACACGTGAATCAAGTTTATGGCGCCGTTGCCGGGGAGGTTTTATAGCTCTAGAGTGTAGGTTAATAGAGTTTTAGTTTAGACATTTTACTTGCTTTCTTTATTTGCAAAAATCCAAAAATATTTGTGTTTGTTATCTTGATCTTTCTTGCAAATCTCACTCTCGTTTGCTCTTTTGATAGACATGGTTTATGATCACACGATCTAGGAGGAACCAACAAGAAGTGTTACCCTTAGATCCGGAGATTGAAGCCAATTGTCGAAGAAGGAACGCCGAAAGGAGAAGAATAGAGTTGGAAAGAATGAATCGACGGGAAAATCCGGTTGTAGAAGAAGTAGAGGAGGAATTTGAGAATCACGGGGTAGAAGGAGTTGAGGAACCTAATGGGAATGGAGGTAACCAACCTCAAGGAGTGCTAAGGGACAACTTTCGTCGGAGAGTTGAAGAGAATTTTGGTATGGAAAGAGATGGTAGACGAAGGGAGGATGAGGAACCACAAAGAATGTTGAGAGACCACTTCCGTCCTATTCCAAGGCCCTATGGAGGAGCGGGTCGGGAACCCGTTGATGCACACAACTTTGAACTCAAGCCGGACTTGATCGTGATGGTGCAAAACAACCAATTTGGTGGGCTCTCCAAGGAGGATCCTAACCTCCACTTGTCTCAATATCTCGAGATAAGTGGAACGGTTAAGACCAACCGTGTTCCCCAAGACTACATCCGCTTGCAACTCTTCCCCTTCTCACTCCGGGACCGAGCAAAGCAATGGTACCTCTCTCTTGACTTGAGGACCATTGAGAATTGGGCCGACCTTGTTGATGCATTCCTAATGAAGTACTTCCCTCCAAGCAAGACCATCAAGATACGAGGAGAGATATCTTCATTTATGCAAGATGATGATGAGTCGTTGGCTGAGGCTTGGGAGCGCTTTAAGGACCTCATTAGAAGTTGCCCACAACACGTGTTCTCAAGAGATCAATTGATATGTTACTTCTACAACAGAATGGATGACTGTACGAGAGGGATGGTAGATGCCTCGGCCGGTGGAGGGTCTTTGTTGGGAAAGACGACGGAAGAAGGATATGTGCTTTTGGAGGAGATGGCTAAGAATGGCAACCAATGGCCATCCGAGAGAAGACAAAACCGAAAGATTGCCTCAACCCAAGATTTGGATGAGAATGCTAAACTATCCAACAAGGTGGATAAATTGATATCTCTTATGACGGCTAAAGCTTTAGTGGGGCCACGCGACGAGCAATATGAAGAAGCACACTACATGAACAATCAAAGGGATAGGCAATTTAGAGAGAGGGGTTGGAATGATAGGCAAGCCCGTGAGAGTCCTTCCAATCCAAACCAATATCATCCGAATTTGAAGCAACATGAGAACTTCTCTTATGCTAACACAAGGAACGCCATCATACCACCTCCGAATTTCAACGTAAGAGATGGTGAAATTGTGGAATCTCCATTAAAGTTATCGTTGGAAGACATGTTTGGCGCATTTATGGGGGAAACCAAAAATTTCATGAGAGAGACTAAGAATAATGTGGCAAAGATATGACAAAAACTTGATGAGCATGGTGAGATGATCAAAGATGTGACCACCTACATGAAAGCTATGGAAAAGCAAATAGGCCAACTTGCCAACGTCATTGGAAAACAACACGTTCCGGGGCAATTCCCCTCTAACACGGAGCTTAACCCCAAGGAGGATTGTAAGGCCATCAAACTAAGGAGTGGGACAAGCTATGATGGGCCCAAGATGCCATTAGAGGAGGAAGTGGTAATGGCACCCGAGGGTGTTGACAAAGGAAATGGCCAAGTGGAAGAGAATCAAGAAGAGAAAGAAGGGGAGAAGAAGAGTGGGGAGGCAATCCCTCCACAAAACAAAGGCAAGAATGTAGTGCCTCTCCCATATCCTCAAAGGATGAAGAAGAAGAACTTGGATAGCAAGTTTGCCAAGTTTGCGGAGATATTCAAGAAGCTCCATATCAATATCCCCTTCGCCGAAGCTCTTGAACAAATACCACATTACTTCAAATTCTTGAAGGAAATAATGTCAAACAAGAGGGAAATGGAGGCGTATGAGACAGTGCACTTAACTGAACAATGTAGCTCCATAATTCAAGCTAAGCTACCTCCAAAGCTTAGGGATCCCGGATCCTTCACTTTGTTATGCACCATTGGAGATCGAGGTACATTAAGAGCCTTATGTGATTCGGGAGCAAGCATCAACCTCATGCCATTATCACTCTTCAAATCACTTGGTTTAGGAGAGCTCACACCAACTACAATGAACCTCCAATTGGCGGATAGGTCTATGACATACCCTTTGGGTATAGCGGAGGATGTATTGGTCAAAATCGATAAGTTTCTCTTTCCGGTAGACTTTGTGGTTTTAGATATGGAGGAAGACAAAAACATTCCATTGATATTGAGAAGGCCATTTTTGGCAACCGGAGGGGCCATAATTGATATGAGGAATGGAGAGTTGGAGCTTCGAATGAACCAAGAGATAGTTACGATTGACATGTATAGAACTATCAAACTCCGGAATGATGAAGATAGGGAAAATGGGAGCTCCAAGCACTACAAGAAACAGGGGGAATAGCGACGAAAATTTTACGACAAATCTAAATTACATCGCTAAAATCAATTTTTAGCAACGAAATATAAATTTTCGTCGCTAACTTGTTAGATTTAATATTTGCAAAAAAAATTATATATTTCATCGCTATATTAGCAACAAATTGCTTCATTTTGTTGTTAATAATCAAAACAACAATGAAAATTATATTTCGTCACTAATATTTTGCGATGAAATAGAAATTTTTGTGGCTAATTTCTTGAAATTGTTTTTTACAACAAAATTTATATATTTCATCGCTATATTAGCAAAAAATTGCTTCATTTTGTTGTTAATAATCAGAACAACTATAAAAATTATATTTCGTTGCTAATATTTTGCGATGAAATATAAATTTTTGTGGCTAATTTCTTGAAATTATTTTTTACAACAAAATTTATATATTTCATCGTTATATTAGCAACAAATTGCTTCATTTTGTTGTTAATAATCAGAACAAATATGAAAATTATATTTCGTCGCTAATATTTTGCGATGAAATAGAAATTTTTGTGGCTAATTTCTTGAAATTATTTTTTGCAACAAAATTTATATATTTCATCGCTATATTAGCAACAAATTGCTTCATTTTGTTGTTAATAATCAGAACAACAATAAAAATTATATTTCGTTGCTAATATTTTGCGATGTAATATAAATTTTCGTGGCTAATTTCTTGAAATTAATTTTTGCAACAAAATTTATATATTTCATCACTATATTAGCAACAAATTGCTTCATTTTGTTGTTAATAATCAGAGCAACAATGACAATTATATTTTCTTGCTAATATTTTGCGATGAAATTGAAAATTTTGTGGCTGATTTCTTTAAATTAATTTTTGCAACAAAATTTATATATGTCATCGCTATATTAGCAACAAATTGCTTCATTTTGTTGTTAATAATCAGAATAACAATGAAAATTATATTTCGTCACTAATATTTTACGATGAAATATAAATTATCGTGGCTAATTTATTGAAATTAATTTTTGCGATGAAATTAAAATATTTCATCGCTATACTAGCAACGTATTGCTTCATTTTGTTGTTAATAATCAGAAAAACAATGAAAATTATATATGTCATCGCTATATTAGCAACAAATTGCTTCATTTTGTTGTTAATAATCAGAATAACAATGAAAATTATATTTCGTCACTAATATTTTACGATGAAATATAAATTTTCGTGGCTAATTTATTGAAATTAATTTTTGCGATGAAATTAAAATATTTCATCGCTATACTAGCAACGTATTACTTCATTTTGTTGTTAATAATCAGAAAAACAATGAAAATTTTATTTTGTCGCTAATGTTTTGCAATGAAATATAATTTGTTGTGGCTAATTTATTGAAATTACTTTATGCGATGAAATAAAAATATTGCATCACTAAACTAACAACGAATTCTTTTATTTTGTTGTTAATAATTAGGACAACAATGAAAATTATATTTAGTCACTATTATTTTGCGATGAAATATATTTTTTGTGGCTAATTTCTTGGAATTAATATTTGCAACAAAATTAAAATATTTTATCGCTACACTTTTAACAAATTATTTTATTTTGTTGTTAATCATAAGAAAAACAATGAAAATTATATTTTGTGGCTAATATTAAATCAATTATGTATATTAAATCAAGAAAATCGATTTATATAATTAAATGTTTAATAATTCTCCAAATTTTATGTCTTATAAATCAGTATGAATGTTAATAAAAATATTTATAGATATGATATGATGCAAATGAAGATTGACATAAAGATGAGAGAATGAAGATTGGATTGAATATTTATTGTTTTTTTTTAATTGTTAAAATAACATTGATTTTTTACAATTGGAATTGTTTTAAAAATTACAATATATATACACACACATATATATATATATATATATATATATATACACATATATAATTGTTACAACTTACAAGTTAAAAATTAATCAATTAATAAATGTGAAATAAATTATTAAATGAGTAAAAATAACTACTAAATTAGTAACAATTGAATACATATATAATTAATATTAAAAACTGAATCAAAGAGCTGTTTGCCCGAGTGGTAGGCGTCCAGCTATGAGCGCCCATTCACTCGGGATCAATTCCCACCAAGATCAAATAAAATATTTATTTAAATAAAATGGGGGAGGGGGTATGTGGGTGCGGGTTGGGTTGTGTTGGGGGTTGGGACGGGTCGGGTCGAGTGTGGGTGCGGGTTGGGGCGGGTCGAGTGCGGAAGTGGGTTTAGAGAACGATTGAGTTGGTTCGGTTGGGGTGGGTCGGGTCGGGTGTGGGTGCAGGTTGGGTTGGTCGAGTACGAAAGTGGGTTTAGAGAATGATTCGTAAATCGGATATCATAGCCAAATATTAGCGACAAAAATATGGGTTTCATCACTAACATTTGCAACGAAATTAAAATATTTATCACGAAAAAATTTATCGCTAATTCTAATATTTTTGTCGCTAATGTGAATTAGCGATGAAATAATTTTGTCGCGGGATTTGTTGCTATACACCCGTCGCTAACGTGTTTGCGACAAATGTTTGATTTTCCTCGCAAACATTTTGTGATGAAACTCATATTTTCGTCGCTAACATTTTACGATGAAACTTATATTTTTCGTCGCTAATATTTTGCGATGAAACTCAAATTTTCATCGCAAATATTTGCGACAAAATTAATTCTTTTTGTCGCAAACATTTGCGACAAAATTAATTTTTTTTGTCGCAAACACGTTAGCGACGGACGTATAGCAACAAATCCTGCGACAAAATTATTTCATCGCTAACTCACGTTAGCGACGAAAATATTAGAATTAGCGATAAATTTTTTCACGGCTAAATTGCAGTTTTCTTGTAGTGAAGGGAGATCACCCTCCAATGCCCATGAAAGAGGAGGTAGGAGAAGATTTGAAGGTCAATTTTGTGAAAGAGGACCCCCAAGTGGAAGAGAATGAGTTGAAGATGGGCAAGAAGGCCAAGTTTGGGGGAGTTTTTTTTTTAAAAACTCCCCCAAATCAAGAAAAGCTACTTATGCAAGCTTGGGGATGAATGAGGCATCAACTTCTTATGACATGATTGAAGAGCCGGATGGGCTAGCTAGTGGATGTTTTGATGGACTTAAGAGAGTTGCATGGGGAAAGAAGTTTAAGAGCAAGGATGATGATGGGGTGACTTGATATTCCCCTCAAGGAAGAACCGTCCGGCATAGGACGTTAAAAATAACGCTTCTTGGGAGGCAACTCAAGGTTTTATTGCTTTCATTTATTTTATTGCTTTAGTAGTTTTGATAGCTTGGTTTATTTTGTAGGTATGGATGAAGAACACTATGGACATCACATCTTGGAGAATGAAGAAGGAAGCAAAACCAACTTTGGAGAAGGGGAAGCAAGTGTTACAATGGTGATATTTGAAGAAGCATTGGATGTGCAAGGAGGGAGGTAACAACTTGTATCCCCAAACTTAGAATTTATACATAGTAAAATTCTAAGTTTGGGGGAGTTATTTTTTTTTTTTACTAGTTGTTACCCTTGCACCGTTTTGTCATTCTACTTGTGTCACATTTTGCACCGGCGCACACTTGGCTTTCACATGCTTATATTGTTTAAGTTGGTTTTGATCATATGTTGGGTAGTGGATATTTGGTGAAATGTGGGCATGAATAATCATTAGAATCCATGGTTGAGTAGTTGTGGTGATGTCTATTTGCTTTGAATGTATGCATGATTGGTGTTGGAGTATAGTATCATGTTGTGTTCATATTTGTGATCTTTGATAGCATGGATGCATGATGTGTTGTTGTTTGGGAACATTTGATGAATGTGAGAGTTCTATTGAATAAACCGGTGAGAATTGAGCCTTAAATCGAGCATGTAATCCGATTTAGTTCATTTGAGAGTGGACTAGGTTATTGCTAGTGATTCTAGAACTTGCCCAAGTTCTTGTTTGAAAACATGATTGTGTGAATAGGCCATCTTGTTCTAAAAGAGTCACTTAGCCAAAATTTTCCTAAAACCGAAGTAATTTTCCGTAGTTAGCCCCTTTGAGCTTAACTCCTAATTTTCTTGGAAAACTACAATGTTAACCACTTAGCCTTTTGAGCCTTTGGATACCTATATCTAGTGGGGGATAAAAGACAAAGTGGAGAAACATGTGCTTGAATGAATATCTTTGGTGAAAGGAGAAATTGGAAAAGTTGAAAAAGTTGAAAAAGATGAAAAGAAAATCAATGGAAAAGAAAAGAGGGACAAAGAGCCCCAAAAGCTTGAAAAGAAAAATGGTTCAAAAAGATGAGGTGATGAATACTTGAAAAAGAAAGAAAGGTGAAAAGTGAGGATGGAGTTTGTAAACCTTGAAAGTAAAAGCACAAATTGTAAAACAACAAGCTTTGTCCTCCACTAGAAGAGTCACAAATTCTCAAATTCATCCTACCTTGTCCAAAGAGCCAATGTTACATCCTTGATAAAGTCCTATTGATCACATTGTTGAGCATTTGAGTGTTGTAGAAAGTAGAAGTTGGGCAAGCATATGGTGATTGCATAGCATGACTTGGTTGATGAGTGCATTAATATCCTCAATTTGTTTGTGTGTTTGAGAGAAACACTTCATCATGTGAGTAGAGGACTTGAGCATTTGGATTATGTTTCCCATTCACAATGTGTTGTGTGTTTGTACATTCTTTGATCCATGAGTGTGAATTGCAATAATGAGCCTATGACCTTCATTGAGAAATTCACTTTGAGAAAGAGATATCACTACACTTTACTTTGCATGTGTGATTTGCATTGAATATTCCATTGTGATCATTCCACCCTCATTGCTTTAAGTGCTTAGTTGTTTGAGGACAAACAACATTTTAAGTTTGGGGGAGTTTGATTCGGGTGAAATTTACACGTTTTAGAGGCACATGTGAAGCGTATTTTGATGTGGATTTCATTGATTTATGCATTGAATATGATTGTTTAAGCCAAAATGAGAGAAAGGTTGTGTTTTGTCGATTTTGTAGGAAATACGATGAAATTTGGAGCAAAAAACCAACCATACTTCACTGGATCAAGGAGAGGAGTGCATGGTTAGATTCGTCTCGAAAAACGGAGTGGATTAGCCAAAAGAATCGAGTCAATCCGACACCCGAGGCGAAAGATATGCACGAAATGAGAAAGGGCCGAAATCGACCGAACAAGGCACGACCGAGCACCGAGCTCGACCAATTGCACCAAGAGACTGAGCCATTTTGGGCCGAGAGAGGGCTCGGCCGAGCTCGAGCCAAGACGAAATCCGAAGGGCACGGCCGAGCACCCTTCTCGACCGAGCACCACGCCAAGGCTACGGCCGAGCGCCCTGCTCGAGCAACTGCACCTCGAAACCGATGCACTTAAGCCACGACAAGCCTCGACCGAGCACGGCCGAGCTCCCATCCTCCCCTGCATCCACACGCCTCGGCCGAGAAGCAGCCACGGCCGAGCACCCTCCATTTCATGCCTCCACGCAGCACGGCCGAGCTCCCAGCTCGACCGAGCACCTGTACACCCTCAAAGCCATTTTGCACGGCCGTGCTCCGTGCACGGCCGTGCCAACCCCATTTTCGGTGCATTTTCACCAATTTGGCCATTTTTTAGGGACCAACTTGCAATTTTACCATCCAAACCCTACCCAAACACTATATAAACCCTCTTTCTTGAAATCCAAGAGATTCTCCCCCAATTCTTCATTTTCCACACATAGTAACACACAATTCAAGGTGATTTGGCCATATCTCTCTCAATTCTTCATCAAATCAAGCAAGAGAGGATGCAATAGCTTGGAATTTTCATTCCTTACCTCATTCTAGACTAAACTTCCTTGTTCTATTTCTTTTTTATTTAGTTATTTCATTTGGATTTTGTAATTTCATTATGCTAGTTGTTGGCTAAACATTTGTGGTTCTAAGGCATTGTAGATACTTGGATTGAAGTTTATGATTAATTTCTTACTTTAATTGGTGTTTGTCTCTTATTTGTATGCTTAATTATTCCTTGGAAGCATGTTGTTATTAGCCATGATGATTTGCTTAATTCATTGTTAATTGGAATAATATTGAAAGATTTATTCCATTAATCGTATGCAAGCATGCAACCCGATATTATTATGATCTCGAGAGAGGATTAATTATCGGAGAGGGAATTGAATGATCTTAGGGGCTATTTTAGGCGGTTTAACGTTTGTGATGTAGAGATACGAGCCTATGTTGCATGCGCTTTTGTATTAGTTGTATCGAGAGATCGATTAATTCTTCTTGTGTGATCACCCTATATGAAGATAACCTTAATGGCCATTTAAACGAGTTAAAATTCATAAACGGATATCTAAGTGTCACAATTGTCTTGGAACCCACCTTCTCTCTTTGAGTTTTTATTCGTATTACTTTCGTTTCTTGATTTGCATGGTATTCGATCGATTTCTTTACATTACTCTTTATTGCTTATTTGTGACAACTTGGTAGGCAAATTTAGGGTAATTCACCACCATTCAATCTATCGATCGCGTCTAAATAGAACTACGTTAACAAACTACATTTTTACGCTATACCTCCATGTGGGATCGACCTCGTGCTTATCACGCTACGATAGATGCCGTACACTTGCGGTTGTTTATTTTAGTATTGTATAAACTTGATTCACGTGGTATAAACTTGATTCATGTGGGAAAATAAGTGAAGATGTATATTTTCTTAGCATAAAATGTGTCTATTTTCTTTTTTTAGTTGTCCAAATAAGTATAAGTGTGAATGTTTCTTTAAAAAAAAAAAAAACACTATAACACACTTTATCGATTCTCTACTTTATTTAAACAAAAACAAATAATATTTCCTAAAACATCCCATTTTACATTCTTCGTTTTAAAACTACACTCTTTAAAACGTATAATATTTGATTACTCAAAAAAAATTTACTCTTAACTTTATTTTCTTTAATACTGGAGTACTAATTAATAACTCTAGGATACACAAATAGGAAGCTATGAAACTAACTTAGGAGGGAGTATTTACCTTTGGGATTAATATTTGTGTCGATACATTTGGTTTGATGAGTAGTAAGATTAATGAAGGCACGCCCTCTGCCTATTGCTTCACAATCAGCTGCACAATTAGGTGTTGTAGACCAGTTCAAAAACAGCTCGTTTCCAGGAAACACATCACTCGGAACAGACGAAATGTTCCGAAATCTGGGGCAAGAAGTCAGCGAAAATGAATCCATATAATCGTTGTTTGCAACCGCGTAGATTTCGAAGCTTGAACCACTCAGACAGGGGATGGGTTTATTGTCATCTCTGCTCGGAAAAGAACAATTGACGAGGATATAATCCGATATGTAATCTCTCACGAACTTGAAGGGTGACCCCGATAGATTCAGATCCGGAAGCTTTTGGGGCAGACACTCATTTGGGTCGGATAGCCGGAGTCTCCGTGACCTGTAATCAATTTTGTTGACTTTGAGGGTTAGTGAAGAAGGTAAGAGAAGCAGAGTGTTGTGGTTCGTTTCATCGCAGTGAACGTCGAAACCCGGGAACCCGCAGTGTTCGGATTGCTCTTTGAACCGGAAAGGGAACCGTATGGGCAGACCGTTTTTTCTATATCGGTTTCTGTGAGGAGTGCAATCGACTGCGACTGCTCCCACTGAAATGGAGAGGAGGAGCAGGCTAAGAAGAAAAAGGAAGATATGCATTTGTTAAATCTGGTGAATAAAACGAATGAGTTTCATCTATTTCTCTTAATTACGAAGAACCAAAAGGAAGCGCATATATATACACGCACAATAGATGAAACTCATTCGTTTTATTCACCAGTTTCATCTAGTTCCGTGCCAGAATGGTTTGGTTATCTGTCCGTAAAAAAAAAATATGCGAAACGCGGAGGAGACGGTGGCGCGAGGTATGGGGGATGAGCGGCGGCGCAAGGCAGGTGGACGGATCGTGCACGAAAAGTGCACGTACAGATCATGCACAAAATGTGCACATGACATTTGTATTTCGTTAGAATCTTTCTTCAAAGTGTAATAACACACCTTGATCCTTGTTTGAACTTAGAGGAAAAATAGGTGCATTGCCAAGTGGCATAACTGTTGCACAATTTACCACAAATCTGCACCTCCCAGAAGTCCAGGTTCTCATTCTCCACCTCAATTGCCCCACTATTCTGAAATTGAACGCAATTTTTCCAGATTCGTTAGTATTTCTTTCGATTAATTATATGCAAAGAGAAGTAGAGTGTTGCGGTTCGTTTCATCGCAGTGAACGTCGAAACCCGGGAACCCGCAGTGTTCGGGTTGCTCTTTGAACCGGAAAGGGAACCGTATAGGCGGACCGTTTTTTCTACATCGGTTTCTGTGAGGAGTGCAATCTTCTGCGACTGCTCCCACTGAAATGGAGAGAAGGAGCAGGCTAAGAAGAAGAAGGAAAATATGTATTTGTTAAATCTGGTGAATAAAACGAATGAGTTTCATCTATTTCTCTTAATTACAAAGAACCAAAAGGAAGCGCATATATATACACGCACAATAGATGAAACTCATTCATTTTATTCTCCAGTTTCATCTAGTTCCGTGCTAGAATGGTTTGGTTGTCTGTCCGTAAAAAAAAAAAGGTGAAACGCGGAGGAGACGGTGGCGCGAGGCATGGGGGATGAGCGGCGGCGCAAGGCAGGTGGACGGATAATGCACGAAATGTGCACGAAAAGAGCACGTACAGATCATGCACAAAATGTGCACATGACATTTTTTAATTATAATCTTTCTTCAAAGTGTAATAGAACACTTTTATCCTTGTTTTGAACTTAGAGGAAAAATAGGTGCATTGTCAAGTGGCATAACTGTTGCACAGTTTACCACAAATCTACACCTCCTAGAAGTCCAGGTTCTCATTCTCCACCTCAATTGCCCCACTATTCTGAAATTAAACGCCATTTTTCCAGATTCATTAGTATTTCTTTCGATTAATTATATGCGAAGAGAAGCAGAGTGTTGCGGTTCGTTTCATCGCAGTGAACGTCGAAACACGGGAACCCGCAGTGTTCGGGTTGCTCTTTGAACCGGAAAGGGAACCGTATGGCCAGACCGTTTTTTCTATATCGGTTTCTGCGAGGAGTGCAATCGTCTGCGACTGCTCCCACTGAAATGGAGAGGAGGAGCAGGCTAAGAAGAAGAAGGAAGATATGCATTTGTTAAATCTGGTGAATAAAACGAATAAGTTTCATCTATTTCTCTTAATTACAAAGAACTAAAAGGAAGCGCATATATATACACGCACAATAGATGAAACTCATTCGTTTTATTCACCGGTTTCATCTAGTTCTGTGCCAGAATGTTTTGGTTGTATGTCCGTAAAAAAAAAAATAGGCGAAACGCGGAGGAGATGGTGGCGCGAGGCATGGGGGATGAGTGGTGGCGCAAGGCAGGTGGACGGATCGTGCACGATATGTGCACGTACAGATCATGCACAAAATGTGCCCATGACATTTGTATTTCGTTAGAATCTTTCTTCAAATTGTAATAGAACACCTTGATCCTTGTTTTGAACTTAGAGGATAAATAGATGCATTGCCAAGTGGCATAACTGTTGCACATTTTACCACAAATCTGCACCTCCCAGAAGAAAGATATGCATTTGTTAAATCTGGTGAATAAAACGAATGAGTTATTAAGTATTAAGGATAATATTTTGCTAATCATCATTAAATGTAAATTGTAACGGTAATTATCATTAGTGTAAATTGTAATGGTAAATCATCATTAGTGTAAATCGTAAAGGTAGCCAATCAAATGTGATCACAGCCCTCTCAATCTTATATAATAAAAGGAGGAAAATTCTCTCCTGGTGTTGACATGTGGCTCTTAAGCTGTTGCCAAGAATTTGGAAATTTGAACAATTAGATCCACAAAATCTTGAGTGCAAAAAATTAAAGCAATAGGCTACAAAATGGTGAAGCATAACCTAACACCAAAGCCTCAAAATCTAAGACTATGGGTGCATATACTCTCGTATTATAAATTAAAATAGAGAATCTTCACCAAATCGAAAATTAATAACAGAAGCTAATCAACTACCCTAAAGTCAAACCAAACCAAGATTTAAAAAAGAATTTTTTGTTCGAATCAAATAACAAGATTTCAACGAAATTTAGAAACTACATTGAATCTTGAAAGTCAATCAACAAGAACATACCGTGATACCGGTATATCATAAGTAGAGTTTCCAATAGTTTTAAACAAATTGGATTATCATCAACAGCAAAAACTCGAAGGCCCACCGGAAAATTGTCATAACTGTCATTGCCGTCCCTAATTTTCTCCACAGTCATTTTCAAAGTCCAAACCCCCAAATTCGCCAGATGTGAAAAACAGAGATTAAGCGATAAAAAATCACTTCCCGGAAGAATTAGCAAAAGCCCAGATGCAAAAAGCTTCTTTCAACATCAAGAATTCAAGAAATGACACGAATTGAGAGAGATCGCCGTTAAATAAAAACAAAAGGGAACACAAACTACTCCTTGTCTGTTACAGAAAAAGAGAGAGAGAGAGTAAAAGTTGTAGATATGGGCAAAACAAAAGGGAACCCAAACTACTCCTTGTTTGTTACAGAAAGAGAGAGAGAGAGAGAGTAAAAGTTCTAGATATGGGCAAAACAAAAGGTAACACAAACTACTCCTTGTCTGTTACAGAAAGAGAGAGAGAGCGAGAGTAAAAGTTGTAGATATAGGCAAAACAAAAGGTATAACAAACTACTCCTTGTCTGTTACAGAAAGAGAGAGAGAGTAAAAGTTGTAGAAATGGGCAATAATGATAGTTTCAACCGGTGTTTTTAAAATCGGACCGGTCGATTCAACCGTGAACCGGACCTAGATCCTGTCCGAAATCAATGATAAAACCGTTTTGGTGGTTCAACTGGAACAAACCGGCTGTGGACCGGAAAACCGGCCATGAACCGGGTAAACCGAAAAAATTTCCGCTCTAACCGTTCTTTAATACTATAATAAAGTTGATCAATTGTATTCACAGTTTTCGGTCATTAAATTTTTTCCAATCTAAATTCAAGAAAAAAAATAGGCGAAACACGGAGCAGACGGTGGCACGAGGCATGGGGGATGAGCGGCGGCGCAAGGCAAGTGGACGGATCGTGCACGAAATGTCGTGCACGAAATGTGCACGAAAAGTGCACGTACAGATCATGCACAAAACGTTCACATGACATTTGTATTTCGTTAGAATCTTTCTTCAAAGTGTAATAGAACACTTTGATCCTTGTTTTGAACTTAGAGGGAAAATAGGTGCATTGCCAAGTGGCATAACTGTTGCACAGTTTACCACAAATCTGCACCTCCCAGAAGTCCAGGTTCTCATTCTCCACCTCAATTGCAACACTATTCTGAAATTGAACGCCATTTTTCCAGATTCATTAGTATTTCTTTTAATTAATTATATGCAAAGAGAAGCAGAGTGTTGCGGTTCGTTTCATCGCAGTGAACGTCGAAACCCGGGAATCCGCAGTGTTCGGGTTACCCTTTGAACCGGAAAGGGAACCGTATGGGCGGACCATTTTTTCTACATTGGTTTTTGTGAGGAGTGCAATCGTCTGCGACTGATCCCACTGAAATTGAGAGGAGGAGCAGGCTAAGAAGAAGAAGGAAGATATGCATTTGTTAAATCTGGTGAATAAAACGAATGAGTTATTAAGTATTAAGGATAATATTTTTCTAATCATCATTAAATGTAAATTGTAACGGTAATTATCATTAGTGTAAATTGTAACGGTAAATCATAATTAGTGTAAATCGTAACGGTAGCCAATCACATGGGATCACACCCCTCTCAATCTTATATAATAAAAGGAGGAAAATTCTCTCCTGGTGTTGACATGTGGCTCTTAAGCTGTTGCCAAGAATTTGAAAATTTGAACAATTAGATCCACAAAATCTTGAGTGCAAAAAATTAAAGCAATATGCTACAAAATGGTGAAGCATAACCTAACACCAAAGCCTCAAAATCTAAGACTATGGGTGCATATTCTCTCGTATTATAGATTAAAACAGAGAATCTTCACCAAATCGAAAATTAATAACAGAAGCTAATCAACTACCCTAAAGTCAAACCAAACCAAGATTTAAAAACGAATTTTTTGTTCGAATCAAATAACAAGATTTCAACGAAATTTAGAAACTACATTGAATCTTGAAAGTCAATCAACAAGAACATACCGTGATACCGGTATATCATAAGTAGAGTGTCCAATAGCTTTAAACAAATTGGATTATCATCAACAACAAGAACTCGAAGGCCCACCGGAAAATTGTCATAACTGTCATTGCCGTCCCTAATTTTCTCCACAGTCATTTTCAAAGTCCAAACCCCCAAATTCGCCAGATGTGAAAAACAGAGATTAAGCGATAAAAAATCACTTCCCGGAAGAATTAGCAAAAGCCCAGATGCAAAAAGCTTCTTTCAACATCAAGAATTCAAGAAATGACACGAATTGAGAGAGATCGCCGTTAAATAAAAACAAAAGGGAACACAAACTACTCCTTGTCTGTTACAGAAAAAGAGAGAGAGAGTAAAAGTTGTAGATATGGGCAAAACAAAAGGGAACCCAAACTACTCCTTGTTTGTTACAGAAAGAGAGAGAGAGAGTAAAAGTTCTAGATATGGGCAAAACAAAAGGTAACACAAACTACTCCTTGTCTGTTACAGAAAGAGAGAGAGAGCGAGAGTAAAAGTTGTAGATATAGGCAAAACAAAAGGTATAACAAACTACTCCTTGTCTGTTACAGAAAGAGAGAGAGAGTAAAAGTTGTAGAAATGGGCAATAATGATAGTTTCAACCGGTGTTTTTAAAATCGGACCGGTCGGTTCAACCGTGAACCGGACCTAGATCCTGTCCGAAATCAATGATAAAACCGTTTTGGTGGTTCAACTGGAACAAACCGGCTGAGGACCGGAAAACCGGCCATGAACCGGGTAAATCGAAAAAAATTCCGCTCTAACCGTTCTTTAATACTATAATAAAGTTGATCAATTGTATTCACAGTTTTCGGTCATTAAATTTTTTCCAATCTAAATTCAAGAAAAAAAATAGGCGAAACACGGAGCAGACGGTGGCACGAGGCATGGGGGATGAGCGGCGGCGCAAGGCAAGTGCACGAAAAGTGCACGAAATGTCGTGCACGAAATGTGCACGAAAAGTGCACGTACAGATCATGCACAAAACGTTCACATGACATTTGTATTTCGTTAGAATCTTTCTTCAAAGTGTAATAGAACACTTTGATCCTTGTTTTGAACTTAGAGGGAAAATAGGTGCATTGCCAAGTGGCATAACTGTTGCACAGTTTACCACAAATCTGCACCTCCCAGAAGTCCAGGTTCTCATTCTCCACCTCAATTGCCCCACTATTCTGAAATTGAACGCCATTTTTCCAGATTCATTAGTATTTCTTTTAATTAATTATATGCAAAGAGAAGCAGAGTGTTGCGGTTCGTTTCATCGCAGTGAACGTCGAAACCCGGGAATCCGCAGTGTTCGGGTTACCCTTTGAACCGGAAAGGGAACCGTATGGGCGGACCATTTTTTCTACATTGGTTTTTGTGAGGAGTGCAATCGTCTGCGACTGATCCCACTGAAATGGAGAGGAGGAGCAGGCTAAGAAGAAGAAGGAAGATATGCATTTGTTAAATCTGGTGAATAAAACGAATGAGTTATTAAGTATTAAGGATAATATTTTGCTAATCATCATTAAATGTAAATTGTAACGGTAATTATCATTAGTGTAAATTGTAACGGTAAATCATAATTAGTGTAAATCGTAACGGTAGCCAATCACATGGGATCACACCCCTCTCAATCTTATATAATAAAAGGAGGAAAATTCTCTCCTGATGTTGACATGTGGCTCTTAAGCTGTTGCCAAGAATTTGAAAATTTGAACAATTAGATCCACAAAATCTTGAGTGCAAAAAATTAAAGCAATATGCTACAAAATGGTGAAGCATAACCTAACACCAAAGCCTCAAAATCTAAGACTATGGGTGCATATACTCTCGTATTATAGATTAAAACAGAGAATCTTCACCAAATCGAAAATTAATAACAGAAGCTAATCAACTACCCTAAAGTCAAACCAAACCAAGATTTAAAAAAGAATTTTTTGTTCGAATCAAATAACAAGATTTCAACGAAATTTAGAAACTACATTGAATCTTGAAAGTCAATCAACAAGAACATACCGTGATACCGGTATATCATAAGTAGAGTTTCCAATAGTTTTAAACAAATTGGATTATCATCAACAACAAGAACTCGAAGGCCCACCGGAAAATTGTCATAACTGTCATTGCCGTCCCTAATTTTCTCCACAGTCATTTTCAAAGTCCAAACCCCCAAATTCGCCAGATGTGAAAAACAGAGATTAAGCGATAAAAAATCACTTCCCGGAAGAATTAGCAAAAGCCCAGATGCAAAAAGCTTCTTTCAACATCAAGAATTCAAGAAATGACACGAATTGAGAGAGATCGCCGTTAAATAAAAACAAAAGGGAACACAAACTACTCCTTGTCTGTTACAGAAAAAGAGAGAGAGAGAGAGTAAAAGTTGTAGATATGGGCAAAACAAAAGGGAACCCAAACTACTCCTTGTTTGTTACAGAAAGAGAGAGAGAGAGTAAAAGTTGTAGATATGGGCAAAACAAAAGGTAACACAAACTACTCCTTGTCTGTTACAGAAAGAGAGAGAGAGCGAGAGTAAAAGTTGTAGATATAGGCAAAACAAAAGGTATAACAAACTACTCCTTGTCTGTTACAGAAAGAGAGAGAGAGTAAAAGTTGTAGAAATGGGCAATAATGATAGTTTCAACCGGTGTTTTTAAAATCGGACCGGTCGGTTCAACCGTGAACCGGACGTAGATCCTGTCCGAAATCAATGATAAAACCGTTTTGGTGGTTCAACTGGAACAAACCGGCTGAGGACCGGAAAACCGGCCATGAACCGGGTAAATCGAAAAAATTTCCGCTCTAACCGTTCTTTAATACTATAATAAAGTTGATCAATTGTATTTACAGTTTTCGGTCATTAAATTTTTTCCAATCTAAATTCAAGAAAAAAAATAGGCGAAACACGGAGCAGACGGTGGCACGAGGCATGGGGGATGAGCGGCGGCGCAAGGCAAGTGGACGGATCGTGCACGAAATGTCGTGCACGAAATGTGCACGTACAGATCATGCACAAAACGTTCACATGACATTTGTATTTCGTTAGAATCTTTCTTCAAAATGTAATAGAACACTTTGATCCTTGTTTTGAACTTAGAGGGAAAATAGGTGCATTGCCAAGTGGCATAACTGTTGCACAGTTTACCACAAATCTGCACCTCCCAGAAGTCCAGGTTCTCATTCTCCACCTCAATTGCCCCACTATTCTGAAATTGAACGCCATTTTTTCAGATTCATTAGTATTTCTTTTAATTAATTATATGCAAAGAGAAGCAGAGTGTTGCGGTTCGTTTCATCGCAGTGAACGTCGAAACCCGGGAATCCGCAGTGTTCGGGTTACCCTTTGAACCGGAAAGGGAACCGTATGGGCGGACCATTTTTTCTACATTGGTTTTTGTGAGGAGTGCAATCGTCTGCGACTGATCCCACTGAAATGGAGAGGAGGAGCAGGCTAAGAAGAAGAAGGAAGATATGCATTTGTTAAATCTGGTGAATAAAACGAATGAGTTATTAAGTATTAAGGATAATATTTTGCTAATCATCATTAAATGTAAATTGTAACGGTAATTATCATTAGTGGAAATTGTAACGGTAAATCATAATTAGTGTAAATCGTAACGGTAGCCAATCAGATGGGATCACACCCCTCTCAATCTTATATAATAAAAGGAGGAAAATTCTCTCCTGGTGTTGACATGTGGCTCTTAAGCTGTTGCCAAGAATTTGGAAATTTGAACAATTAGATCCACAAAATCTTGAGTGCAAAAAATTAAAGCAATATGCTACAAAATGGTGAAGCATAACCTAACACCAAAGCCTCAAAATCTAAGACTATGGGTGCATATACTCTCGTATTATAGATTAAAATAGAGAATCTTCACCAAATCGAAAATTAATAACAGAAGCTAATCAACTACCCTAATGTTGGGAATAAAATGATTTTGATCTAGATACCAAAACCCCTGATTGATGATGTTCAGATTAGTTGAGATATGCTCAAGTCTAGTTCAGGCAAGTTGTCTCAGTACACTTGAGTATGTAGATTGCTTAAGTGAAAAATCTCAGGAATGTTGTGAGATTTTAGTGTTCAGGATAGTTGTCCAAAGCTGGAATGTTAGGCAGCTTGATAAGTCTATAGGCCAAAGTTGCTGAACTTTCAAGACAAACTGACCAAGTGGACAACTTAGCTGAAGAGATCAAGAGCAGTAAAGCAATGCTCATAAATGCAAATGATCAAGACAGTTGAAGTACAAATGATCAAGAGCATTGAATGCCAAAGCCCACAGAAGACACATTCAATGAAGCATTTATTGCCAATCATGCCTGAACCAAGCATTGAAGACTTAGAGCATTAAAGAGTGAAGCATTGAATGAATGTTGGAACATTCTAAATTGCAGCAGGAATGTTCAGGGAGCTTGTCCCATCTGACCGTTGGTTGAGTGTAGAGTTTGCCACAAATCAACCTTGGGAAATGTGCATATTTGGAATCTGACACAAGTCTTCTCAGCCGCATTTTTCAGAAGTCAACACATTCATTCAAGCAACCATTGAAGAGCCCTTTTACACAGTGGATAAAAGGATGCCAAACTTCATAGCCGTTTCAATGGTGCTGCAAATAGACATATTTGAATTGCTATCCCTCCAACGGTTAGTTGTTCAAACTTGTCTATAAATACAGAAGTGATCAAAGGGATTCAAAATCCAACTACAAGCTATCAAACTATCATCAAGCTTTCAAAGGAAACCAAGCTGTTATTCAGAATCCCAAGTTTCCTGAATCACTTCAATTAGCTAAGCCAATCTTTGTAAACATCCAAAGCTTAGCATTGAGATATCCTAAGCCTTTACACTGTTCTTATTGTAAAGGATATCTCTACTAGTTGGAACCAAACCTCAAACCCTTATCTCATTTAGTGAAGAGAGTGTTTGTTGTAGAAGTGAGGAGTTAAGGATTGTTAGAGTAAAACACAGTCTTAACTCAGAGAGATTGAGCACTAGGACTCAGATTATCCTAGGGATCAAAACACTAAGAGAGTGTTGTTGATCAGTGCACCTTGGCACTATAAAACAAGCTAATTCCATTGTGAAGGAATTATCCTGTTCAATCAGGGAAAGTGGATGTAGGAGCTTGAGTCTCTGAACCACTATAAACTTGTGTGCCATTTACTTACTGCATTCTTTATTGCACTTACATTCAAACATATTTTAAAGAAGCAAAGCTCAGTAAGTGAGAAAATCTGTTTTGGACAAAGTCCCTGATAACTGTGTCTTTTCAGAAATTAACTTGGAGTATTTCTTTAAGTCAAAGGCCAACCACATTCCGCACTTAGTAACTCTTTTAGATATTTAGCCAACTGATCACTTAATAGTAATCAGTAGGACAAGTATCTATCAAAGTTCACACTCAGGCCAGTTGTGAGACAACCTGCCTGATAAGACCAGATTTATTAAAAAGAAAAGAATTTGCATACACAAGTGCATTCCCCCCCCCCATACACTTGTGTTATACTCCACCAAGGACCAACACCTAAAGTCAAACCAAACCAAGATTTAAAAAAGATTTTTTTGTTCGAATCAAATAATAAGATTTCAACGAAATTTAGAAACTACATTGAATCTTGAAAGTCAATCAACAAGAACATACCGTGATACCGCCATATCATAAGTAGAGTTTCCAATAGTTTTAAACAAATTGGATTATCATCAACATCAAGAACTCGAAGGCCCACCGGAAAATTGTCATAACTGTCATTGCCGTCCCTAATTTTCTCCACAGTCATTTTCAAAGTCCAAACCCCCAAATTCACCAGATGTGAAAACCAGAGATTAAGCGATAAAAAATCACTTCCCGGAAGAATTAGCAAAAGCCCAGATGCAAAAAACTTCTTTCAACATCAAGAATTCAAGAAATGACATGAATTGAGAGAGATCGCCGTTAAATAAAAACAAAAGGGAACACAAACTACTCCTTGTCTGTTACAGAAAAAGAAAGAGAGAGTAAAAGTTGTAAATATGGGCAAAACAAAACGGAACCCAAACTACTCCTTGTCTGTTACAGAAAGAGAGAGAGAGAGTAAAAGTTGTAGATATGGGCAAAACAAAAGGTAACACAAACTACTCCTTGTCTGTTACAGAAAGAGAGAGAGAGAGCGAGAGTAAAAGTTGTAGATATGGGCAAAACAAAAGGTATAACAAACTACTCCTTGTCTGTTACAGAAAGAGAGAGAGAGTAAAAGTTGTAGAAATGGGCAATAATGATAGTTTCAACTGGTGTTTTTAAAATCGGACCGGTCGGTTCAACCGTGAACCGGACCTACATCCTGTCCGAAATCAATGATAAAACCGTTTTGGTGGTTCAACTGGAACAAACCGGCTGTGGACCTGAAAACCGGGCATGAACCGGGTAAATCGAAAAAAAATTCGCTCTAACCGTTCTTTAATACTATAATAAAGTTGATCAATTGTATTCACAGTTTTCCGTCATTAGATTTTTTCCAATCTAAATTCAAGAAAAAAAATAGGCGAAACGCGGAGCAGACGGTGGCACGAGGCATGGGGGATGAACGGCGGCGCAAGGCAAGTGGACGGATCGTGCACGAAAAGTGCACGAAATGTCGTGCACGAAATGTGCACGAAAAGTGCACGTACATATCATGCACAAAACGTTCACATGACATTTGTATTTCGTTAGAATCTTTCTTCAAAGTGTAATAGAACACTTTGATCCTTGTTTTGAACTTAGAGGGAAAATAGGTGCATTGCCAAGTGGCATAACTGTTGCACAGTTTACCACAAATCTGCACCTCCCAGAAGTCCAGGTTCTCATTCTCCACCTGAATTGCCCCACTATTCTGAAATTGAACGCCATTTTTCCAGATTCATTAGTATTTCTTTCAATTAATTATATGCAAAGAGAAGCAGAGTGTTGCGGTTCGTTTCATCGCAGTGAACGTCGAAACCCGGGAACCCATAGTGTTCGGGTTACTCTTTGAATCGGAAAGGGAACCGTATGGGCGGACCGTTTTTTATACATCGGTTTTTGTGAGGAGTGCAATCGTCTGCGACTGATCCCACTGAAATGGAGAGGAGGATCAGGCTAAGAAGAAGAAGGAAGATATGCATTTGTTAAATCTGGTGAATAAAACGAATGAGTTATTAAGTATTAAGGATAATATTTTGCTAATCATCATTAAATGTAAATTGTAACGGTAATTATCATTAGTGTAAATTGTAATGGTAAATCATCATTAGTGTAAATCGTAACGGTAGCCAATCAGATGGGATCACACCCCTCTCAATCTTATATAATAAAAGGAGGAAAATTCTCTCCTGGTGTTGACATGTGGCTCTTAAGCTGTTGCCAAGAATTTGGAAATTAGAACAATTAGATCCACAAAATCTTGAGTGCAAAAAATTAAAACAATGGGCTACAAAATGGTGAAGCAAAACCTAACACCAAAGCCTCAAAATCTAAGACTATGGGTGCATATACTCTCGTATTATAAATTAAAATAGAGAATCTTCACCAAATCGAAAATTAATAACGGAAGCTAATCAACTACCCTAAAGTCAAACCAAACCAAGATTTAAAAAAAAAACATTAGTTCGAATCAAATAAAAAGATTTCAACGAAATTTAGAAACTACATTGAATCTTGAAAGTCAATCAACAAGAACATACCTTGATACCGACATATCATAAGTAAAGTTTCCAATAGTTTTAAACAAATTGGATTATCATCAACAGCAAGAACTCGAAGGCCCACCGGAAAATTGTCATAACTGTCATTGCCGTCCCTAATTTTCTCCACAGTCATTTTCAAAGTCCAAACCCCCAAATTCGCCAGATGTGAAAAACAGAGATTAAGCGATAAAAAATCACTTCCCGGAATAATTAGCAAAAGCCCAGATGCAAAAAGCTTCTTTCAACATCAAGAATTCAAGAAATGACACGAATTGAGAGAGATCGCCGTTAAATAAAAACAAAAGGGAACACAAACTACTCCTTGTCTGTTACAGAAAAAGAGAGAGAGAGAGAGTAAAAGTTGTAGATATGGGCAAAACAAAAGGGAATCGAAACTACTCCTTGTCTGTTACAGAAAGAGAGAGAGAGAGTAAAAGTTGTAGATATGGGCAAAACAAAAGGTAACACAAACTACTCCTTGTCTGTTACAGAAAGAGAGAGAGAGCGAGAGTAAAAGTTGTAGATATGGGCAAAACAAAAGGTATAACAAACAACTCCTTGTCTGTTACAGAAAGAGAGAGAGAGAGAGTAAAAGTTGTAGAAATGGGCAATAATGATAGTTTCAACCGGTGTTTTTAAAATCGGACCGGTCGGTTCAACCGTGAACCGGACCTAGATCCTGTCCGAAATCAATGATAAAACCGTTTTGGTGGTTCAACTGGAACAAACCGACTGAGGACCGGAAAACCGGGCATGAACCGGGTAAATCGAAAAAATTTCCGCTCTAACCGTTCTTTAATACTATAATAAAGTTGATCAATTGTATTCACAGTTTTCCGTCATTAAATTTTTTTCAATCTAAATTCAAGAAAAAAAATAGGCGAAACGCGGAGCAGACGGTGGCACGAGGCATGTGGGATGAGCGGCGGCGCAAGGCAAGTGGACGGATCCTGCACGAAAAGTGCACGAAATGTGCACGTACAGATCATGCACAAAACGTTCACATGACATTTGTATTTCGTTAGAATCTTTCTTCAAAGTGTAATAGAACACTTTGATCCTTGTTTTGAACTTAGAGGGAAAATAGGTGCATTGCCAAGTGGCATAACTGTTGCACAGTTTACCACAAATCTGCACCTCCCAGAGGTCCAGGTTCTCATTCTCCACCTCAATTGCCCCACTATTCTGAAATTTAACGTCATTTTTCCAGATTCATTAGTATTTCTTTCAATTAATTATATGCAAAGAGAAGCAGAGTGTTGTGGTTCGTTTCATCGCAGTGAACGTCGAAACCCAGGAACCCGCAGTGTTCGGGTTACTCTTTGAACCGGAAAGGGAACCGTATGGGCGGACCGTTTTTTCTACATCGGTTTTTGTGAGGAGTGGAATCGTCTGCGACTGATCCCACTGAAATGGAGAGGAGGAGCAGGCTAAGAAGAAGAAGGAAGATATGCATTTGTTAAATCTGGTGAATAAAACGAATGAATTATTAAGTATTAAAGATAATATTTTGATAATCATCATTAAATGTAAATTGTAACGGTAATTATCATTAGTGTAAATTGTAACGGTAAATCATCATTAGTGTAAATCGTAACGGTAGCCAATCAAATGGGATCACACCCCTCTCAATCTTATATAATAAAAGGAGGAAAATTCTCTCCTGGTGTTGACATGTGGCTCTCCTGGTGTTGACATGTGGCCCTTAAGCTGTTTCCAAGAATTTGGAAATTTGAACAATTAGATCCACAAAATCTTGAGTGCAAAAAATTAAAGCAATATGCTACAAAATGGTGAAGCATAACCTAACACCAAAGCCTCAAAATCTAAGACTATGGGTGCATATACTCTCGTATTATAGATTAAAACAGAGAATTTTCACCAAATCGAAAATTAATAACAGAAGCTAATCAACTACCCTAAAGTCAAACCAAACCAAGATTTAAAAAAGAATTTTTTGTTCGAATCAAATAACAAGATTTCAACTAAATTTAGAAACTGCATTGAATCTTGAAAGTCAATCAACAAGAACATACCGTGATACCGGCATATCATAAGTAGAGTTTCCAATAGTTTTAAACAAATTGGATTATCATCAACACCAAGAACTCGAAGGCCCACCGGAAAATTGTCATAACTGTCATTGTCGTCCCTAATTTTCTCCACAGTCATTTTCAAAGTCCAAACCCCCAAATTCGCCAGATGTGAAAAACAGAGATTAAGCGATAAAAAATCACTTCCCGGAATAATTAGCAAAAGCCCAGATGCAAAAAGCTTCTTTCAACATCAAGAATTCAAGAAATGACACGAATTGAGAGAGATCGTCGTTAAATAAAAACAAAAGGGAACACAAACTACTCCTTGTTTGTTACAGAAAAAGAGAGAGAGAGAGAGAGTAAAAGTTGTAGATATGGGCAAAACAAAAGGGAACCCAAACTACTCCTTGTCTGTTACAGAAAGAGAGAGAGAGAGAGAGAGAGAGTAAAAGTTGAAGATATGGGCAAAACAAAAGGGAACCCAAACTACTCCTTGTCTGTTATAGAAAGAGAGAGAGAGAGAGAGAGAGAGTAAAAGTTGAAGATATGGGCAAAACAAAAGGTAACACAAACTACTCCTTGTCTGTTACAGAAAGAGAGAGAGAGAGAGAGCGAGAGTAAAAGTTGTAGATATGGGCAAAACAAAAGGTATAACAAACAACTCCTTGTCTGTTACATAAAGAGAGATAGAGTAAAAGTTGTAGAAATGGGCAATAATGATAGTTTCAACCGGTGTTTTTAAAATCGGACCGGTCGGTTCAACCGTGAACCGGACCTAGATCCTGTCTGAAATCAATGATAAAACCATTTTGGTGGTTCAACTGGAACAAACCGGCTGAGGACCGGAAAACCGGGCATGAACCGGGTAAATCGAAAAAATTTCCGCTCTAACCGTTCTTTAATACTATAATAAAGTTGATCAATTGTATTCACAGTTTTCCGTCATTAAATTTTTTCCAATCTAAATTCAAGAAAAAAAATAGGCGAAACGCGGAGCAGACGGTGGCACGAGGCATGTGGGATGAGCGGCGGCGCAAGGCAAGTGGACGGATCGTGCACGAAAAGTGCACGAAATGTCGTGCACGAAATGTGCACGAAAAGTGCACGTACAGATCATGCACAAAACGTTCACATGACATTTGTATTTCGTTAGAATCTTTCTTCAAAGTGTAATAGAACACTTTGATCCTTGTTTTGAACTTAGAGGGAAAATAAGTGCATTGCCAAGTGGCATAACTGTTGCACAGTTTACCACAAATCTGCACCTCCCAGAAGTCCAGGTTCTCATTCTCCACCTCAATTGCCCCACTATTCTGAAATTGAACGTCATTTTTCCAGATTCATTAGTATTTCTTTCAATTAATTATATGCAAAGAGAAGCAGAGTGTTGCGTTTCGTTTCATCGCAGTGAACGTCGAAACCCGGGAACCCGCAGTGTTCGGGTTACTCTTTGAACCGGAAAGGGAACCGTATGGGTGGACCGTTTTTTCTACATCGGTTTTTGTGAGGAGTGTAATCGTCTGCGACTGATCCCACTGAAATGGAGAGGAGGACCAGGCTAAGAAGAAGAAGGAAGACATGCATTTGTTAAATCTGGTGAATAAAACGAATGAGTTATTAAGTATTAATGATAATATTTTGCTAATCATCATTAAATGTAAATTGTAACGGTAATTATCATTAGTGTAAATTATAACGGTAAATCATCATTAGTGTAAATCGTAACGGTAGCCAATCAAATGGGATCACACCCCTCTCAATCTTATATAATAAAATGAGGAAAATTCTCTCCTGGTGTTGACATGTGGCTCTCCTGGTGTTGACATGTGGCTCTTAAGCTGTTGCCAAGAATTTGGAAATTTGAACAATTAGATCCACAAAATCTTGAGTGCAAAAAATTAAAGCAATATGCTACAAAATGGTGAAGCATAACCTAACACCAAAGCCTCAAAATCTAAGACTATGGGTTCATATACTCTCGTATTATAGATTAAAACAGAGATTCTTCACCAAATCGAAAATTAATAACAGAAGCTAATCAACTACCCTAAAGTCAAACCAAACCAAGATTTAAAAAAGAATTTTTTGTCCGAATCAAATAACAAGATTTCAACGAAATTTAGAAACTACATTGAATCTTGAAAGTCAATCAACAAGAACATACCGTGATACCGGCATATCATAAGTAGAGTTTTCAATAGTTTTAAACAAATTGGATTATCATCAACAGCAAGAACTCGAAGGCCCATCGGAAAATTGTCATAACTGTCATTGTCGTCCCTAATTTTCTCCACAGTCATTTTCAAAGTCCAAACCCCCAAATTCGCCAGATGTGAAAAACAGAGATTAAGCGATAAAAAATCACTTCCCGGAAGAATTAGTAAAAGCCCAGATGCAAAAAGCTTCTTTCAACATCAAGAATTCAAGAAATGACACGAATTGAGAGAGATCGTCGTTAAATAAAAACAAAAGGGAACACAAACTACTCTTTGTCTGTTACAGAAAAAGAGAGAGAGAGTAAAAGTTGTAGATATGGACAAAACAAAAGGGAACCGAAACTACTCCTTGTCTGTTACAGAAAGAGAGAGAGAGAGAGTAAAAGTTGTAGATATGGGCAAAACAAAAGGTAACACAAACTACTCATTGTCTGTTACAGAAAGAGAGAGAGAGCGAGAGTAAAAGTTGTAGATATGGGCAAAACAAAAGGTATAACAAACTACTCCTGGTCTGTTACCGAAAGAGAGAGAGAGTAAAAGTTGTAGAAATGGGCAATAATGATAGTTTCAACCGGTGTTTTTAAAATCGGACCGGTCGGTTCAACCGTGAACCGGACCTAGATCCTGTCCGAAATCAATGATAAAACCGTTTTGGTAGTTCAAATGGAACAAACCGGCTGAGAACCGGAAAACCGGCCATGAACCGGGTAAATCGAAAAATTTTCCGCTCTAACCGTTTTTTTTTTATATTTTATTATTTAAATCAATATTTCATCGGTTCTTCTTCCCAATTCTCAGCTGCCAAACGGTGTGAACCTACCCCATTTGGTTGCTTGGAGAGAAAGATTCAACCACGATCAATTCAGCTCTCTCTCTCTATATATATGTTATGCAATATGATTGTTACTTTGCGATGTTATTTATATATGGGAAACTCACCTTTGCTGCATCACGTCTATTTCCAATGAAGGGAAAGAGACAAAGATAGTATTTGTGAAACTTTTTTTATATCGGTTGCTAAATTTTGAGAGGAAGTTGCTAAATTGTTGTCCAAAATCGCCTACTCTCAAAAGTAAGTTGTTTGTATGCTAATTTAATTGGATTTTTGGATTTTGGGTTTTCCTATTTCCTCCAAGGTGAAGATCTTTTTTATTGTTGATTTCAACGAAACCCTTTTGATTGTTTATGTTTTTTTTATAGGTTGATGCATTTGCTGCTGTCCCTACTCCCACCAAACCCTTGAAGAAAGGTAGTTATTTTATAACAACAAATGAACTAATTGGTAAGAAAGTTGTGAATGATAAGGAGCAGAAGGTAGAGGTAAAAAAGAGTGAGGCCAAGCCTATGAAGAATGTTCCCAAAAGGAAAGTTGAAAGCTCTTTGGAAGAGGACTAATCTGATTCGGAGAAACTTCCCAAGTATTTTATGCTTCATCAATCAAACCTACTCGCTTGATTATTCATGTTAGGAGCGCTTGATTCAAAATTCTTTAATGTGAATGATTATGGAAATGAAAATGAGTATAAGGTAATTGTGGTGGTTAATAAAAAATAATCTCATGGTGCCTCCACCCTTGCTCTTTCTTTCCATGGATTTCATGTATTACATGTAGGATAATGTGGGTTAGAATTTTTTATTTAAAATTGAGTTGGGTTGCGAGCAATTAAGTTGAATTTGGTCCGTATTTTCAGATCATTGCTCTCTACATAAAAGGTTGCTTATTGAAGGTATAGAAGCTATTGATCACAAAGTGAAAGCAGATTATTTAAATGTTATGATTTAATTCTTCTCTTTAAGTTTAAAAAATTAAAGCAACTGCTTTATTCTATTTTGTTGTGCAAAAATGCTGAAATGTTTTATACAATGAAGAAAAATTAAATTATTGACACATTAGTTTTTTTCCATTAGTCCATATAGGATTGGTCGAAAGTAGGGGTAAAGGAGGTAAATAGATTTTCTTTATTAGATGAGAATTGTTTAATTATTATTGTAGAAATTGATTCATACTTCATCTGTTGGTTCAGGGCCATAAATTGATGATGATGGTGGAAACTGCAGATGAGATTGAAAACGACCCCAGAGAAGGTTCTTTTTAAGATTTACATGGTTGGTTATGCTAATGTTTTCTAGGAGGTGCTATTTATTAGTGTGAAAAAGGCCTCATAGAAAGACAAGATCAAGAGTAACTGCGTATATATTATATTAATGTGTTTGGTTATGTTAATGCTTTCTAGGAGGTGCTGATTTATTAGTGTGAAACTTTAACTACTTTTACGGATCTAACATTTCGTTCTACTCATATTTGCTACACGGCCATTCTACTGGTTTGGTAAATCTGGGAAATACCTGATATGAACTCTACAGTACACTGTATAATTACATTCAAACCCAGAGTTAAAAATTTGTTCTTTTAAGTTGTCTCTTTACGTGGAAGAAGGTTTGTGTTGAACTAATTCGATTGTGCTACTATAGTTTTGACTAGAAAGATCTTCTGTTTGATTGTGGATTTCCTGCTTCAAACTATCCTTCTCCTAACCGAAGTAATTATTTGGATCAACACGAGAATTATTTAATGATCTTGATAAAAATGTCAGGCCAGTGGCACCAATGCAATTTTTGACTGTATATAAGAGCATTCGTTTATTCTTTTACAGATTAAATAAAATAAGCATGTGCATCGCACGGGTAGAAATCTAGTGTAATATAAATAGGAGTATCCTTGTCAATGTAAATCAACCTTTCAATCATTCTCTTTATGAGTTTCATCTATTTCTCTTAATTACAAAGAACCAAAAGGAAGCGCATATATATACACGCACAATAGATGAAACTCGTTTGTTTTATTCACCAGTTTCATCTAGTTCCGTGCCAGAATGGTTTAGTTGTCTGTCCGTAAAAAAAAAAAAAAAGTTTGGTTATCTGAAACCGCGTGAGGACGGGATGACGAGTGAATAATTTCATTTTACATAAAAATTAAAATTATAAACCTCGTAATTTGTAATTTTACGAAATATATCTCGAATCTACGTATTTTGAGTTTGGTAGTCAGAATACGATCATATGAATTGATTCACACACAACTTCTTGTATCCATAATCTAAGTGTCTTTGAGTATTAGCGTGTGAGATATTCTATTATACAAAATAGAAAAATCATATTTATGTCGGTCTTACGAGTAGGTGTGTACACTGGTCCAAAACCGGATCGGGACCTAAATCCACCCAAATGGGTGGACTGGAGATCGAACCGGACACTACTACAAAAATGGTCTGTAGAGACACTTGGAAGTGTCACCGAAAGTATCTCGTAGTGATGTTTTTGCTATATATCAATGGACCGGTCTATTGAAGTTGCAGAATATTTCAATTCTCCTCTCATCGATTTAGGCTGTGGTGACAGACAATTCATTGTCCACCAAATTTCTCAAGCTTGCCAAAACTATGGCTTTTTTCAGGTCATTATTAAATTACTAGCTACTTTATTTCATACCTTTTCTACTACATTCTTTAATACTATATTAAAGTTGATCAATTGTATTCACAATTTTCCGTCATTAAATTTTTTCCAATCTAAATTCAAGAAAAAAAAAATAGGCGATACGCGGAGGAGACGGTGGCGGGAGGCATGGGGGATGAGCGGCGGCGCAAGGCAGGTGGACGGATCGTGCACGAAAAGTGCACGTACAGATCATGCACAAAATGTGCACATGACATTTGTATTTCGTTAGAATCTTTCTTCAAAGTGTAATAGAACACTTTGATCCTTGTTTTGAACTTAGAGGAAAAATAGGTGCATTGCCAAGTGGCATAACTATTGCACAGTTTACCACAAATCTGCACCTCCCAGAAGTCCAGGTTCTCATTCTCCACCTCAATTGCCCCACTATTCGGAAATTGAACGCCATTTTTCCAGATTCATTAGTATTTCTTTCAATTAATTATATGCAAAGAGAAGCAGAGTGTTGCAGTTTGTTTCATCGCAGTGAACGTCGAAACCCGGGAACCCGCAGTGTTCGGGTTGCTCTTTGAACCGGAAAGGGAACCGTATGGGCGGACTGTTTTTTCTACTGATCACCCCTCTAATTCTAATTCTAATTCTTCGACACATACTTATATCTTTCTTCGCCACACCATGGCTTTAGATGTGAGGATTTCAGATGTAGGAGAAAACTGCACTCTAGGCCCCACAACCCAGACATCGTGGAAGTTTATGGATTTCGACTCGAATGACTCACAGATATGATGTGGATAGTGTGCAATGGAAGACAGATGTGTTATGATAAATATGAGGAAGAGATAAGTAGTTGCAGCCACAGTGTGGGTGCAATGGTTGAAGCATTGTGGGGTAATTTTTTACTTTTATGCTTGAGTCTCAACACCTCTAGCTAGCTATTTACTATAATTTTCAAGGCAAAAACTTGTGTGAGACCGTCTGACGGATCCTTTTAACCCATATTTCAAAATTTTGGGTAGGATAACCCATGTTTTTTTTTCCAGATTTTGGTTTGTTAAAAAAGTGATAATGTTTATGTAAAAAGTGATAATATTTTTAACAAAAGTGACCATCACTTTTTACTTAAACACTATCACTTTTTGCTCAAACATTATCACTTTTTATATATATGGGCCGTTTCACGGATCTCATTCTGTAAGACGGTCTCACCCAAGACTAGCCCAATTTTCAAACATAAATCCACCGTACGTATTCTGTAAATATTGTAGATCATATAACACATCCCTGCTATCGCTCCAAAGTGAGAAATGGAAGAGGTAAGAATTGTTAGATCAATCTGATTTTCCATTTATTAATGTTTGTTTACTTTGAGTTTTGAAAATCTATCTTAGTTGTTATACCTCTAATTTTAATTCCAAACACCAACTTAATTTCTTATTTTGTAACACATATATAGACTCTTTATTATATATATATATATATATATATATATATATATATATATATATATATATATATGCTATTTAATGTTGTGCAATTCTGTAAATGCAGTTCGTCCGGACTCCAATGGCCTCAATGATTTTGCTTCAAGTATGAATTGTTAAGCCTGTTGCTTTGTCAATCTGATTTTTCATTTATTGGCAAGATTATAATTAATCCTTAATTATCAGGACCATATGACCCCTCTCTCAGCGGTTGTCCTAATTCTTCTTTTCGCTATAGGTATGCTCTAATTAATTAGCATGAATATATTTTTCTAATTTATGCGTAGGAGACGGTGGCGCGAGGCATGTGGATGAGTGGCGGCGCAAGGCAGGGGAACGGATCGTGCACGATATGTGCACGAAATGTGCACGTACAGATCATGCACAAAATGTGCACATGACATTTGTATTTTGTTAGAATCTTTCTTCAAAGTGTAATAGAACACCTTGATCCTTGTTTTGAACTTAGAGGAAAAATAGGTGCATAGCCAAGTGGCATAACTGTTGCACAGTTTACCACAAATCTGCACCTCCCAAAAGTCCAGGTTCTCATTCTCCACCTCAATTGTCCCACTATTCTGAAATTGAACCCCATTTTTTCAGATTCATTAGTTTTTCTTTCAATTAATTATATGCAAAGAGAAGCAGAGTGTTGCGGTTCGTTTCATCGCAGTGAACGTCGAAACCCGAAAAATAGGTGCATTGTCAAGTGGCATAACTGTTGCACAATTTACCACAAATCTGCACCTCCCAGAAGTCCAGGTTCACATTCTCCACCATAATTGCCCCACTACTCTGAAATTGAACGCCATTTTTTCAGATTCATTAGTATTTCTTTCAATTAATTATATGCAGGTTGCCTAACGTGTTGGTGCCCGTGTATTACGTTTGGCCATATTGCTGAGATTGTCGACAAAGGCTCAAGTTGTAAGTATTATATATTCAAATTAAATTAAATTAAATTGATGAAAGTTTAAAGAAATTTTTTTTAGTGTACCCATCACTACACTTGAATTCCATATATATTTTGTATGATTTTCTGAGGTAATAGTAGAATTAGATAGAAAAGAAGAGAGAGATTGAGAAAGGTTAGAGAAGAAGAGCTGAGAGAGATTAAGAAAGGTTAGAGAAGAAGAGGTGAGAGAGACGAAAAGATACTGTAATTTCTGCTTCCCATTTCATTGATAATATTTCCTATTTAAACCTAGAAACACATAAGATAAAATACTAATGGGCCTAAGAACATAAGGACTCATGTCCAATTGGAAATAATAAGCAAATGGGCTAATCCCATTACAAAATGTAATTTAAAAGATAGTGGCCCAATGTTGTCTTTAATTGTTTGAGGATACAACTCTTGAGTACTATTCTCATAACTCATGCTCATGACAATACTCCCCCCATTTTGAGATCCTTGTCCCCAAGGATCTAAGATGAAAATGATTTCATCAAAAATCTGATATTCGTTGCTCGCTAATATTCCAACCTCAAACTTTAATTTTGAGACATGAATCTCATCAGTCAAAAGCACGTGGAGATTAAATCCTACTTCAAACTCATATTTAGTATCCTCCAGAACCAACCCATGGTTCCAAACATTACACTTGCTTTGTTCACCATCCACCACAGTGTTCATTGTGCTTAAATTCTCTCCAGAAGATGACATATGTAACCAAGCAAATGTATGATTTTGTTTCTTAATCATATTGACAATAGCCTTAGTGTGTGGGGTTTCCTTCAACATCCTTCCCTTGAAGCTGTGAATGGCATCATCACAATAAAAGTCATATTGGCAAGTTTTATATCCATAATGTGTGGCAATAAGCTGCAAGAGTAAAGTTGCCTCAACTTTCAAATTCTGAATTTTTGGAGGCTCATTGGTGTAGACATCACCTAATAAACCCCCGTCCTTAGAAAATCCGTTGTCAAAGTATACTACAAGCATTTTGACTCTACTACAAGAAGTCTTCATCCTGTATATGAAGCAATCAAATAACATCTTATATGCTTGTTTCATTTGTTCTTTGCCCTTTTGACTTGACAAAAGTGTATGTAATCTTGATAGATTTGCATATAGTACGCAACCTGCTAATTTTACATCACGGCCTGCTACTTTGTATATCACAAACCAAAGGAGTAACACCCAAGCCAACCAAATACAAACACCAACACTCCTCTTCATAACAAATACGAAATATCACACCTTCATTAGCACATAGTTGAACTCAATCAACAAAATAATAGAATTCAACAACCATTTTGCAACCAATATGCCACTAATAGTCACCAAAACAAGCCAACACCTCCTCCAAATTTCAATCCTCTCAACTACTGAAGGAATCATCAGGTTTTCCACATTAAGGAAACAAAGGGCTGATTTAATAAACATCATCAATTTCCTGTACATTCCTTTGCACCTATATGCTTTGTTTGTTGCTTCACATGCCCTCAAATCAAAAACCATATATACCCAATGCTTCACAATCCTCAATCGTCTTCGCAACTCAAACAAATAACCAATTTCAATAAGCAAATTAAACCTCATATTTAAGCAGGGAAAATCATAGAGAATTAACGATGAAATCAAAGGAGGTGGCCAATACTCATCATCAAGAAATTCAGTAGAGGGAAACAATTTACTTACCATTGACTGCATAACTGCAAGGATGAAACTAGAAGCATCACTGAATTTTGCCCCTTCCACCTTTGCTAGTTTTACAACTTTGTCAACCTCTAGCATTATTTGATTACTCGATTCCCGTGAGAGTGAAAACGAAATCGACTTGCTACAAAACACCTGATGAGGAATCACCCCCAATTTACAGCTTACACTAAAGTAAACTGGTCTACCTTCCTTTAATGTCGTCGACACCACCGTATCAATTGACCCCTGCGTATCCTTCAATTTATTCACCACCGCGTGAATCGATCCGTCATAGTGTGCTTTTCGATCTCGGTCGAATTTCAAATCCGCTATGACATCTGCTCTATTTCCCTCAATTTCACTTCGAATCGGCCCTGAAATTTGTTGAGATTTTGTATTGAAGTCTTCACTAGCAGACACATAAGCTTCTTCAAGGATTAATTCATCCTTTTTGGGTTCTTTGTCTTTGTTACTAATTTGTAGATGTAGTTGAATAGCATCCAACGTTTTTGCAATGTAATCAAACTTGTTAATATTCATGAACTGACCTTGCATCTTAACTTCAATTCCAGAAACTTCTTCCTTGAGTTTTTGTTCCATAACTTTCCTTTTTTGTGATTCAACTATGAATAAATCTTCTAATATTTTCTGGGTATCTTCAAGATCCGCGAAGCTAGCGTCCTCTTGCATGCCCAAAGATGGGTGGCTCTGGATACCATTTGTAGTGTACCCATCACTACACTTGAATTCCATATATATTTTGTATGATTTTCTGAGGTAATAGTAGAATTAGATAGAAAAGAAGAGAGAGATTGAGAAAGGTTAGAGAAGAAGAGCTGAGAGAGACGAAAAGATACTGTAATTTCTGCTTCCCATTTCATTGATAATATTTAAACCTAGAAACACATAAGATAAAATACTAATGGGCCTAAGAACATAAGGACTCATGTCCAATTGGAAATAGTAAGCAAATGGGCTAATCCCATTACAAAGGGCGCGGCTAAAGGCACACACAGATCCTATGAGGACACCCACGCGATGAGGACACACACAAAATGGATGAGGACACCCACCTGGAAATCCCAAAATTACCCTCTCTTAATTTAAACCCTAACTCATTCATTTTCTTCTCATATCCAATCCAGACACCCACCTCCATTTCTCTCCACGTCGGTCGGCGCTGCAGCGCCGCCTACCTACAACTTCACTTCATCGCCGACCACGCCGCCCACTGCGCAGCACTCTTCCCCCCATTCGCGGCCGCCTCCTCTCGTCGCCGTACCCGTCTCCCTACCCAACACGCACGACAACGCCGCCCTCTCTCCCAACGTTGCCGCGGCGCACCTCCACCTCCCCTCCCCACGCGGCGACAGTGCCGCCCTCACTCCCCACGTCGCCGCCTCTTCTCCTCCCTCGTCCGCCGCGGCCGCCGTCGCCCTTCCTCCAGAGACGCGGCCGCTCGCACCCCTCCTCCCTCCTCCGCCACCACCGCCGTTCCAGGTATGATTTTTTAATTTTTTTTTATTTTTAGGAAATTTAGGGTTTTTAGAAAAATTAGGGTTTTGTAGAAGTTCGTGATTTTTTTTTTCGGACAAATGTAGGATGTTTTGGAAATATTTTCAAACAATCTGTGTTTGTTTTGGAAAAAATTTCGAACATTTTTTAGGATCTTTTTTTTCGGACAAATTTAGGTTGTTTTGGAATTTTTTTCGAACAAACTGTGTTTGTTTTAGAAATTTTTTCGAACAATCTTTGTTTGTCTTGGAAAAAATTTCGAACATTTTGTTCCATCTTTTTTTCCGAACAAATTTAAGTTGTTTTGAAAAAAATTTCGAACATCTCAATTTTGTTTGTGTAAAATTTTCGAACATACTAAGATTTTATTTTCGTTGAAAAATTGGATTTTTGTTGTTTTGGTGATATTGACATTGTCGCTCTGTCCTCAATATGATTGATTAGTTTTATTTTTGTTTTTGGTTTTGTTGTTGGCATGTTGAAGTTTATTGTTTTTGTTGTTTTGGTGGTGGTGATGGTGAGATCCGATGTGAAATGAAATGGGTGGGTGTACTCATCCGTCCTTTTTTTAAATGGGTAGGAGGGGTACAAAAGACATTTTGCATACCCCTAGTGATAAAAAAAAAGTTTCCGTGGGTGTCCTCATACGATCCTTGGGTGCCTTTAGCCGCGCCCCATTACAAAATGTAATTTAAAAGATAGTAGCCCAATGTTGTCTTTAATTGTTTGAGGATACAACTCCTGAGTACTATTCTCCTAACTCATGCCCATGACAAATTCTTATTATTAAATTTATGAATTATGATTATAAAAGGTAGTAATTAATTGTATATAATATGTGCAAGTGCAGCATGTGGGCAGAATGGAGCACTATACACATTGATAGCATGCGTGATGGGGTGTCCTTGTTTCTACACATGTTTTTATCGGTCTAAAATGAGTCAGCAATATTTGTTGCACGAATCCCCCTGTGGAGATTGTTTGGTCCATTGTTGTTGTGAGTCTTGTGCTCTTTGTCAAGAGTATTGCGAGCTTAAAAACCGTGGCTTCAATAGACACTATTGGTAATTTCTATTCATTTCTATTTCTATGCACATTAATTAATTGTTGTTGAATAGCTGGAGTATATTAATTTGATTCTATTTATTTATATATATATATATCAGAATGCCATGGAAATGTGGAGAGACAGAGCCGAGGGGTGGCTATATGGCTCCAGTCGTTGAATCAGGAATGACTAAAGACCAGTAGTATAACAAATTAAATACTACTACTAGTTTTTTTTTAATGTTTTGAAATTTTCCTTTCATGTATGGGTTTAATATTCATGTGTATTGGAGACAATAACTCGGCTTTATACAATAATTAATTACATGTGTAAATTTGAAAGAATGTTTATAAATTGAGTATTTTATTATTCTATAAATTAATAAAATATTAATTAATATATAAATTATTAATTTATAGATTATTTAATAACTCTTTTAATTAATAAATTTTGGTGGTCCCAAATTATTAATTTATAGAGTTTCTATTGTATTACTCTGAAAAGCTTGCATATTTTAATAAATTAATTTATAGGACTAAAAGTGATTTTTTAAAATTCCCACAGGACTAAAAGTGCAATTTTCACATTTTTTCTACTTTACTAACAAGATTGAGTATCTACCAAATATATTTTTCACTCATTATATTAAATATATTCTTTATAATTAAAATATGATTTTTTTTTAAAAGCATATATAAAAAAAAGTGAGCACACTTTTGGTGGACAGAGGGAGTATATTATAAGAGTGATGATTATTTCCATTTAAGGATTAATTTTGTTATACTCTTGAATTGGGAGATAAAAAAATTTATGAAAAAGTATATTATCAAGTTTTAGGTATGATTTTTTTTTTAATTATTGAGTTTAATTCTCCGTTAGTATAATTTTTTGTTTTAATTTGAGTTAAATTTATGTGTATATCATTTTAATTTACACTAAATTTATGTGTATATGCATAGTAATATGCACGAAAAAAGTGGTACATGCATTCTACATATGTGCATATATAGAATGCATATTCCTAAAAAGGTGTGTTATGATGTAGAGAATGCATAATAAATTAGGTAAATAACACTAGAAAAATTGATATGAATAATGAAACGAAGACATAAAATGATAGTGCCTATATCGCTGTCCAGGTCCGTGAATGAAAGTTTAATATGAAACATGCATTATTATTATATGCACAACGAAATGCAAGTGAATAATCAGTTTAGCGAAATGCAAGGTGAAAAATGGATTATAAAACAGCAAACATGTGAATAAACAAATGTGTATAAACTGATAACAATTAGTCTAAGAAAGGTAAAAATATGATATGAGACAAATAGATAAGCCGATAAGTATATCGGAACACAGTCAAACAAAAGGTGTTAACTTAAAAAAAAATTACACAATGAGATATTGTGTGTCTATGGCTGAAAGTTTGTCTTGTCGGTACCAAAAACTGAGGCACGGGTGAGGATTTGACACTGTGTTCTTCAGAGCAATTTAATATGACCTGGACTGAACAATTCAACAGAGACGATGAACTTTAAAATGGTAGATACTTACGGATGAACGATTTGCTGAAATGAATTTGATGATATGAACAATTCAACAAAATTTACCCAAACTTCCTAATTTGGTTTCTGCATTGAGAGATTTGCTGAACTGAAATTTAAGAATTCGATTTTGGGAAAGTCAAGAATTTGTTAAATATGCCCTATAATTCGGGAATTAATGGGCTGCCAATAATTATGAATTTAAAATTCGAATTAAATGTTCAAATATAGAAATTAAGAAGGTGTATGAATATTAAGGGTATTTAAGGTTTTTTAACACTAATTTGACCCTATTAGAAAATTTTAAAAGTTGTAGTTTTTAGTTGCTTAATACTTTATAGAAGTGACTCTATTAGGAATAATCTTTCTATAAACACTCTTTTAGGCATTAAATAAGTATTCCCCCATTCACCAAATGTATTTCCATTTTAAATAAAATAATTGTTTATAAATAAAGTTGATGACATTTTGAGTAATTAAGTGACTATCTTTAATGGACGAAGAATATAAGACAAATGAATCTGCATTTCATGGATGAAGGGAGTATTAAATTTGGGCCCTGCAACTTCCTTCCACTTTCTCTTGTCTTGGACTATTGACCCCCGACTCTTTGACCCCAGACTCTGGATGCTTCCCATTCCATTTCTTTTCTTTTTTTTTATGCATCCCACCAACACTCGGCCACATTTTCCACTTTCCGAGTTTCTTCATATATATACTCTCTTTCCAGCTACATCACTCTTCCTTTATTTCGATATAAATTTCTCACTTAACTATTTTGAACTAGTTGTTTTAATTAAATTTTGAACAATTGAATCAAGGGGTACAAGACCCAAAACCTTTTTAAGAACCTATATATATGTGTGTTTTTTTCAAGTCCTCCATCAATATTTTCTATTATTAAATTTTCAAGTCTTCCACTTTCTCTTGTCTTGGACTGTGAATTGACTCCACACTTTGGATGCTTCCCATTCAATTTCGTCAACTTTTTTTATTATTATTATTTTTCTTTATTAACCAAAAATAAATAACCAGGAGCTGCCTGCCTCAAAATTCATCATCATCATCTTATTTTTGGTGCAATACTCAACTGCAACTGCGTCTTCTTTTGTAAATAGCTGGCGTTCGTGTTCCCGAAATAATAATGTTCATTTATGTCGGGAGGACGTAAGCCAGCTATTACTTCAGCTCAAGAAACAGCTTCCCGCTTCTGAGCCATGCACACAAATACTACAAGACAAAGTATTGGAACAGGGGAGGTGATTGCTGCCACTGGGACGGAGTCACTTGCGATGACTTCACCGGCCACGTTATTGCCCTCGATCTTAGCTGTAATCCCCTCAATCCGGGGAGCTCAACTCGAATAGCAGCCTCTTCCATCTTACTCGCCTTCGAAGGCTCAACCTTGCCTACAACCACTTGTATGGTTCCACAATTCTTTCCGAATTTACGCGGCTCAATGAACTCACACACCTCAACCTTGCCTCCAACTTTTTCAGAGGTTCTGCAATCCTTTCCGAATTTGGGCGCCTCAACGCACTCACACACCTCGACCGGTATTGAAGGAGAAATCCCGGTATTGAAGGAGAAATATTATTTCTTGATTACATGAAAAGGTAATTTACAATGGGTATTTATACAAGAGATATTTAGGTCTAACCTAACCCTAATGGGCTTTATAAGAGAGCCCATAGGAAACTAAGATGGGCCTATACAATAAATAAGAATAAGAGTTTATTTAATAATATAGGTCCAATACGCCCCCTCAAGATGGAGCACCATTGGTGAGTCCAATCTTGGACATGAGAAGTTGTAGTCGAGTGCTGGAGAGAGGCTTCGTGAGAGCATCCGCAAGTTGGTCGGCAGAGGAGACATGTGACACACGTAGTTGCTTTGTCTTGATGAGACCACGGACAAAGTGAAAATCAATGGCAATGTGCTTCATTCGTGAGTGAAAAACAGGATTTGAGCACACATAGGTGGCACCAATGTTGTCGTAGTAAAGGGCTGGTGTAGGCAAGGTGGGGAAGTGGAGTTCCTGGAATAGAGATTTGAGCCATTGAACTTCAGAGGCAGCAACAACAATTGCCCGATATTCAGCCTCGGTCGAGGAGCGAGCAACAAACTTCTGTTTCTTGGACGACCATGAGATAGGGTTGGACCCTAGAAATATGATGTAGGCACTGGTGGAAGTCCGGTCGTCTGTGTCACCGGCCCAGTCGGCATCAATGAAGCAGTGAAGCGATGAGGATGGATTAGAGGTGAGGGTGATCCCAACATTTCTTGTACCATTCAGGTACCTCAGGAGACGTTTGGCAGCACCCCAGTGAGTGGTAGTGGGTGCATGCATAAATTGCGACAACTTGTGCACGGAAAATGCAATGTCCGGCCTGGTGAGTTGAAGATATTGAAGTAAACCAAGGACCTGTCGATATTGGGTGGCATCTACAGGCGGGGACCCATCTGAGATAGACAGGCGAGCAGAGGTTGGTAAAGGGGTGCGAACAGGCTTTGAAGCAATCATGTTGTACCGGGCGAGCAGGTCTGTAATATATTTGCGTTGAGAGAGGAAGTATGAGTTCTTAGATCTAAGAACTTCCACTCCCAAGAAGTAAGATAGGGGACCAAGGTCCTTGACCGAGAACTTGGCACGAAGGTCGGCAGCCACACGGGCGAGCATGGGTGGGTTGTTGCCTGTCAAGATGAGGTCGTCGACATAGACGAGGAAGTAGGCGACCACCCCAGTGTTGTTGTAGACGAATAAAGATTCATCCGAGTGAGTGGGGGTGAACCCAATTTCTTCGAGAAATGAGCGAAGAGCATAGTACCATGTGCGAGGAGCCTGTTTTAAACCATAGATGGATTTGTGTAATTTGCAAACATAAGATGGAAAAGTATTATCTGCAAAACCAGGGGGTTGGGCCATGAAGACTGTGTCAGAGAGTTTGCCATGGAGAAAGGCATTGTTGACGTCAAACTGTTGGAGGGGCCATTGCTGAGTAACAACAATGCTGAGAACTGCTCGCACAGTGGCCGGCTTGACGACCGGACTGAAGGTCTCAGTGAAATCAAAACCTGGTCATTGGTGAAAACCTTTGGCAACCAAGCGAGCTTTGTACTTGTCAAGAGAGCCATCAGGTTTTCGTTTAATACGAAAGACCCACTTGGAGCCGACTACATTCTGAGATGTAGTGGGGGGAACTAAGGGCATCAAACTCAGCCGACATGGCTGCTCGCCAATTTTTATCCTTGAGTGCCTGTGAGACACAGCTTGGTTCAATGTCAGAAGTGATGATGGAAGTAAGTCCATACCTCGGATTAGGCTTGAACACTTAATTCTGAGCTCGAGTGACCATGTGAGATGCAGGAGGTCGTGGGGGAGCATTGGTCGGCACAGAGATGTCAGATTCGGTAGCGATCAGCGGGGAGGTAGTTGTGGGTGTGGTCGGCTGGGGTATGTTCGGTTGGTCGACCACTGTGGTCGGCACTGGGTTGGGGCAGGATGAGGAAGCGAAGGTGCTATAAGAATGGGCGAGGAGCTGGGATCAGAGGGAGTAGGCGGCGAGGAGTTGGAGGTCGGCAAAGGAGATGGTTGATTAATGGGGGAAGAGATGGAAAAGGAAAACGTATTTTCAACAAACTGAACATGACGCGAGGTGTAAATTCGGTTTGTGGAGCGATCAAGGCAGAGATACGCGCTTTGTGTGGGCGAGTATCCAATAAAGACACATGGAGTAGAGCGAGGATCAAGTTTGTGAGTGGTGTAAGGGCGGAGTAAAGGATAGCAGAGGCAACCAAATATACGAAGTTTGGCTAGGTTAGGGGGGCGAGCAGTGAGTTTTTCATAGGAGGATGCCATGTTGAGGTTAACTTTGGGAATGCGATTTATGGTATAGGCAGCCGAGCAGATGGCATAGGGCCAATAAGTGAGGGGCATGGCAGCATGGTGAAGGAGAGCTAAGGCTGTGTCGACCACATGGCGATGGCGACGTTCGGACATGCCATTGTGTTCGGGAGTGTGAGGTGGGGTGGTAAGGTGTGCAATGCCATGGGATTGAAGAAAGGGGCGAAGGGCAATGAATTCTTCCCCATTATCTGAGTAAAAAGTTTTGATTGTGTTTTGATAGTTGTTTTCAACAAGAGTTTTGAATGTGGTAAATGTGGGGAGAACATCCGATTTTCGTTTTAGGGGTAAACCCATATGTATTTGCTGAAGTGATCAACGAATAACACATAGTATTTGAAATTATCAGGGGATAAGACAGGTGACGACCAAACATCAGAAAAGATAACATTAAGTGGTTTAGTAGATATAATGCTCGAATCATAAAATGGTAGTTTGTGACTTTTGATACATGAGCAGGAGTTACAGTTGAAGTGTTTGAAAGGTGCACTGGATAAGCTAAGCTTAGAGAGGGTGTGAGCAAGGATTTTTGTCGATGGGTGGCCAAGGCGAGCATGCCAGGTGGTCGTTGTGAGGTGTTGAGTGGTGAAGGCTTGCGGGGAGGTGATGGACATGTGTGCCGGCCAGACATACAAATTATTGATACGACTCCCAACGAGGAGAATGCTCCCCGAGTGACCATCCCGCACCTGAAAGGAAGAACGATCGAAGACAATGTTAACATTATTATCACGACAAAGACTAGAGACTGAAATTAAGTTTTTCGAGATATGCGGGACGACCAAGACATTTGAAAAACTGAGAGACTCAAGTTGAGGAAAGCGCATAGAGCCAGTGTGAGATATGTGTAAACCTTTACCATCACCAATTTCTACATTGTCAGGCCCATCAAAGGGCGAGTGAAGAGAGAGGTTGGCAAGATCGTTGGTGATGTGATGCGAAGCACCTGAATCAAGAATCCAGTGCTCGGCAGGATGTGCCGAGGAGGTTGAGTGAGCCGAGTAGGCAGGGCGAGCATCTGTTCGATTGAGGCGAGGAGGTGGTGTGTACTGTCCATGTGGTCGGCGATGACCTGTAGATGGAGCTGAGAGCAAGGGTGATGAAGGGATCTCAGGGCAGGTGTGGGCAGTGTGACCCGGTGCTCGGCAATATTGGCAGGTGCCAAGATAGGGCCTTTGTGAGGATTGACGAGGACGGGTGTCAAGGGATTTAGACCTTGAGTCTGGTCGCGAGGAGCGATGATGAGATTTTCCAGCAGTTAGTGCAGATGCAGGTGTTAAGGCCGAGGATGGTCGCGAGGCAATTTGAACCTCGGCACTAAGGAGTTTGTCGCAGAGCTCGGCAAAGGAGATTGGGTGTTCGCGAGCTTGGATGGCATTAGCAATGTCATTGTAGGACTCATCAAGACCTGTAAGAACTTGGAGAGTGACGTCCTCGGCGTCCGAGGTGACGCCGAGAAGGGCAAGTTCGTCGACCACGGAGCGAACTTCCATGAGGAAGTCGGAAATTGGGCGAGCACCTTTGGATAGGGAACGAAACTTGGTTTTGAGGGCAAGAATGCGACCTCTGGAGGGTTTTCCATACATGCTCTCAAGCATTGACCAGGCTTCGCAGGAAGTTTTAGTCGATGCAACAAAGGGAATAAGTTCCGGAGACATGGATCCAACCATGGCTGAGAAGATGAGATTGTCCTAACACACCCACAGGTCATGCGCAGGATTGGAAATGGTGGTGGTGGTGTCATCGGCAGCTGAAATTGTGGGAGGTGGGCATGGATACGTGCCCAAAACATAGCCGAAGAGGTTGTGTCCAGTGAGGAGGAGACGGAGCTGGAAGGACCATGCACCGTAGTTGGTGGAGTTAAGCTTTAAGGACATATTTGCAAGTCCTTTGAAGGTAATAGGTGAGGGCATCTGAGATGAAGTGGCCATTGTAGTGAGTAGAGCAGCGGAGAGAGGAGAAGGGCAGCAACAAGGTGGGCGTCTAAGACGGGCGGCGGCGGCGCTTCAGTGAAGAAGAAGGCGACAGCTAGGGTTTGGAGCGACAGCGGCTGCTAGGGCTGAATAGCGACGGCGGCGGCTAGGGTTTGGATCAGGCGTGAGCCAAATGACTCGATGATACTATATAGAATTTATATAAAATATTATTTCTTGATTACATGAAAAGGTAATTTACAATGGGTATTTATACAAGAGATATTTAGGTTTAACCTAACCCTAATGGGCTTTATAAGAGAGCCCATAGGAAACTAAGATGGGCCTATACAATAAATAAGAATAAGAGTTTATTTAATAATATAGGTCCAATACTATCACCTCTCCAATCTGTCGGCAGCAGTCAGACAACCTTGCTATATAATTTCTTCTTCAGCTACTTTTTGTAATGCTTATGTTAGTTGTGACGTCAAAATGTTGTTATGGAACATGACAAGATTAAGGGTGCTTCTGCTCACAAGGCAAAATTTGAGTAGCTCTGAATTGCCGATGAATATGTCGTCTTTCATATTGTTGGTCCCTGAACGAGTAGTGAATGGGTTTAAAGTCTAGAGGGGAGGGGTGAATAGACTTTAAAACTTTTTCAAACAGAGTTGGGAACCTCTTCTGATTGCTATGTCAACTGGACTGCAAGTCTGCTGGTCCAGGTGACTATAGTGATCTGACTGAGGAGGTTATATGCGAAATTATGGTGGCCCTGGTTTAGACTCGTTCTTGTAACTTGTTTTACTTAATGAAAATACTCAGCTGATGCTGGTTTGAAAGTTATGGCCTTGTTTTGAAGAGTGTTGAAATCACAGTATGCACTATATACTAATGAATGTAAAGGCAGAAATGTAAAGTGCAGAAAGTAAATAACACCGGATTTATAGTGGTTCGGATATACGTTCCTACGTCCACTCTCACGTCCTAACGTGATGTTTAATCCCTTTAATTTCCACAAATTACAAGGGTCTTGACCTTTATAGTCCCAAGGTTAGGACTTTGAGATCTGAGCCGTCCTAACAGCTACGGTCTCCACAAGTGATTGTAAGCACTTGCACTTTAAGGGGTTTCAAAAACTTTAACCTTTCGGTGAGGGTTTGGGGTTTTTGAGGTGTATCTAACTAATGGTTCAAGCTTATAATTTGCTTAACCACTATGCCTAAAACAATTGATATACAATATGAACAGGTTTCAGGTTCTTAAGGGTTGGATAGAAATCACTTAAGAGCTATAGATAATCTAATGGTTTCTGGCTCTTTTGAGAATTCTTAGAACTGTATGGTTTTAGCTTTGATTGCTTCCTTGGCTTGTTGAATTCTCTCTTGTGACTTCTTTTTGTGATTTCTCATCCTCTTGTATTTATAATGGAGATTGGTTGCAACTAGCCGTTGGAGTTGACTAGCCGTTTGAGCAATCTTTCCATAATAGCTTGATTCCTTGATTCCAGCCGCTTGATTGCTTCAATCCTGGGATCATGTCAATCTTCTAAATAAGGTAGGTCTTCGTTTGAATTGCAAGATGACTTGGGAATCAGCCGAGTCCTGGAAGAGCACATAGTCTTCTGATCTGTACTTCTAGTCTTCTGACTACTCTTCTGGCCTTAGGTCTTCTGTCTTCTGATATCAGACGAGTAACACTCTTCTGATCTGGAAATTCTTTGTACTGCTTTTAGGCCATCTTCAATCTGGGACTCCATCAGATAGGTAGGTATACAAGCACCTTAACTTATCTGGTCTTCAAGGATCTTCTAGTCTTCATGTCTTCTACTCTTCTCATCTTGAGGATAGGCATGTAAGCCAGGACTGTGCTGATCAGCTGATATCAATACAGTTGATCACACAAGACTAGTCTAAGCTGTTCTATACAAGTCAGCTGATCCTATTACATTTATAAACTCTAAGTGTTTTGACCATCAAAACTATTCTAACATCAAGTGGGGCTTAGGATGAATTTATATCCCAACAATTTCCCCCTTTTTGATGAAGCCAAAACTATACTTGATAAGTGCTCTTAATGAATTAAGATAAGAGTTTATATCATGCTAAGACTTGAAGTATCTGATGAAGACAATGAGAGTTTGTCTTGTAAGCAAAAAGAACTAGAACTTGAATATAGATAGAACTTTTACAGATTACAAGTAATAGTTTCTTTAAACTTCTAAGCTAGTCTTCATCAGGTCTTCTGATCTTCAAATGCGGTAGGCAAGGTACAGACGAGCTCGAACTTCTTCCATGTGTTGTACATCTGTAACATTCTCCTCTTCATAGATCTTGTACAGAATCTTCTTGATTTCTATCATGTTGGCTCTTCCTGAATCCAGAAGGGGTGCATCCCATTTGGGTTCTTCAGGAGTTAGGATTCTGCAGTTGTCAAGTCCTTTGGCTGTCTTGACAATTTCTTCCCAGAACTCTGGATCTTCAATGTTCATGAACTGGGAGAATTGAAGAAATTCTTCTTCATAAGAAGGGAGAGGGCCAAATTTCCTTACTATGTGGTGTTGAATTTGCCACTTCTTCTTCAGGGGATACCATCTTGGTAGCTCATCTTGAAGGGCTAAGTAATCCACATAATTGCTGTCAAACACTAGGACACTGTCTTCTTGTGCTTTGTCCTTCATTGCTTTCCTGAGTTTGGCAATTCTTCTTTCACATTTGGCTTTGACTGCCTTCGCATCATTCAGCTTCTTTTGCTTAAGCTCTTGAGCTTCAAGCAATTTCTTTTTCTTCAACTCTAGATCCTCTTTCTCTTCTGCAGTAGGCTCTGCTGGAGCTGATTTCTTGCTGGTCTGAGCTGACTGAGCATGCTCATCTGCCTTTCTTTTCCTTGTCATTCTCTTTTTAGGAACTTGTTCTACAGGAGCAGTGATCTGTAGACTCTTGGCAGGAGCTTGAGTGGGTGCTTGAGTATCTTCTAGAGCAATTTCTTTGTCTTTGCCTTGTCTGTTCTTGATTTTGCTCTTTAAACCACCCAAGGTTTCAGTCAAGTCATCTTGTGCTACTACCAGTTCAGCTTGCTGGGCAGTAGACTTCTCTAGAGCCTTTATCAACATATCTTCCCCCTTTTTGGCTTCAGCAAGTGCAGCCGCAAAAGGCTTCATGGAATTCATGATTTCCACTTTCAGAGTTTGTTTCAGTGCCATGGCATTGACCTTGGCAACTTGGGTCAGATGGGTTATGCTGTGCTCTAGAACTTCAGCATGTGAATTAGAGGAGGAGGCAGCTTCAAATCTAGTTGTAAGAGCTTCCAACTTGGCTGTTGTCTCCTTCAGCTGAGTCTGCAATTTCTCATTCTCCTCTGCAACTGCCTTAAGAAGGGCTTGACCTTCTTTGGCTCTTGCTTCAGCTTCTTCAATTCTGGATGTGTAGGTGGTCTCCATGCGGTGCATCTCATCAGTGTAAAGATCAGCAAACCTTTTGGAGGTGTCAGGTGACAACTTCTGATAGGTGCTCAAGTATTCTCCTATCTGCTGATGAAGTGCTTCACCAAACTTGTCTTCAACGTCAAGAATCTGGTCATGAAGACGAGTCTTCTGTTCCCTTGCAGCTTTCTCAACATATCTTCCTAGCTGCAGGCCTAAACCTTTCTCAAAGTGCAAGTCTATTGCAGCTTTGACCTGGGAGCAGATGTCTACTGTATGGTCAACAGATGGGGTAGAAGTAGAGGGTGTACCTTGAGGCTTTGGATGAACAATTAATGCTTTGCCTCTTTCTTCGGCTGATAGGTACTCCTCATTGAGGTAGCAGGTAATGGCCTTAGTCAGATGGGTCATGATTCGTCTTCCTGCATCCTCTTGATTGTCAATGAAGTGAGTCAGATCGTCTGAAGGTTTGAAGTGAGCTGGTACTCTGACTACTTCTCTTTCAATCTCTTCTTTGTTAGCTGGTGCAGCTGAGTCTTCAGCAGGGGCAGCTGAGTCTTCCACCAAGGCTGGTGCAGCTGATTCCTTCATCTTTGCTTGTTCAGCTGTCTGCTGATCCGATGAACCTACTGGGATAGGGACATCAGCAGTGGAGACTCCTAGGATCCGGTTGCAGACTGCAGTTAGTGCCTCATCTGATAGCAGCTGAGCAAAGGATTGAATTTGAGCAACTTCCTTTTGCTCCATCTCCCAGTCGAGGAAGTTTTCCTTTCCTCCCATTCCTTCCATGACCTCAAGAAGGTCATCTACATCATCTCTTCTGAGCTCAATCCAAGTGCATACCCTAAGCACTTGTTCAAACTGGATTGAAGTCTCATCAACTCCAGGGATGGTGGTCTTGAGCAGGTTGGCTATCTTCATCCTCATTATCTTTTCTGTTTGGCACATGGGGTAGTGCACCATTCTGAACTGAGGTTGAGAAGGACCAGGTTGAACCAGGTCTTCTGGTGCCAAGTCTTCTGGAGCAGAAGGGACAATGATGGTAGGGGTTTGGGTAGTTGGGGCATTTTCCTCTGCTGTGTGAGTATCAGCAGGGATTTGGGAAGTGATTTCTTCTTGTTGGGTAGGAGGTTGGGATTGATCTTCAGTAATTTGTTCATCAGCAGGGTTATGGGTCTGCTGGTCTGGTTTAGTTTCTTCTTGAAGATCAGTAGGTGTTTGAGCTTGATGATCTTGGACATTTGCTGTTTGAATATCAGCAAGGATTGTGGATATAATCTGAGTTTGATCATCAGCAGGTTGTGTGGAGGTGGTCTGAGGTTGGTTGTCTGCTGTTTGAACATCAGCAGGGTTAGGCTGGGCTTGTTCCTCTGCTGTGTGAGTATCAGCAGGGATTTGGGCATCAGTGTGTGAGGGTTCAGATGGGTTGGTATCATCAGAAGGGTTGAAGGATGAAATAGGGGCTATGCTCATTGGAGTAGGGAGCCTGAATTTCTTGGCTTTCTTTGTGAAAGAAGAAGTGTTCTTCTTTCTCTTCTGACCCTTTGATAGTTTAGAAGGTGTGAAAGTGAGAGAGAGGTTAGAAGTACCTGCCTTTTTCAAAGGAGAGGCAGTGGGAGTGACATCTGAATCAGATGGGGAGATGAGCCCTGATCTGATCAGATATCTTCTTTGTGCTAAGGTCTGATTGTCATCATCATCCTCTTCAGCAACCTTCTTTTGAGCCTCTTCTTTCGATGGCTCCTCTTCTTCTTCAGCAGCAGAGTTATGAGTGGACTCTTCTGCCTTTTCAATAACATCTTTGGAAGATGCTTCAGCTAACAGCTTCTTCCTCTCTTCTTTCAACCTTGCTGCCTCAGCAAGAGCGTCCTTCCTTAAATAATATTTGGAGATGTGGAAGGTCTTGTGAGGTCCCATCTTGTACTTTCTTGGGAGTACTTCTGGAACGATGATACTCAGCTTGTTGACAAAGCTGACAGTTGAGGTTACCTTCCATTCTCTTGATTGAAGGTCCAAAGTCACCTTCTTGGCTTCAAGAGCAATTCTGTCCAAGAAAAGCCCTTGCCAGTCTCCATCAATCTGATCCCAGATTGCAGCCATAACTCTAACCTTCAAGGTGGTAACAGCATCATGGCTGAAAGTGTTACCTAGCAGCATCTTGCCTGCTATATCCATCAGGGTTTGAAACTTAGGTTCTAGTTGGGATTTCTCGAGTCCAGAGGCATCAGCAGCCTTGATTCTCCCATCAGTGAACATCTCCATGTACTCTTTCTCCTTATTCATGATGTAGGTGGAGATATTGATCTTCCCCCTTGACAAACCAAATAGTTCCTGAAGGATTTCCCTTGTTACCTTGACCCTGTGTCCACCCATGACACTTTCGACATAAGATCCCTTCATCACAGCGTTTGCATAGAAAGCCAGCACATCTTGTTCATAAACGTTGGTGGGTGCTGCTTCCAGAAAATCTCGAAGGTTGAGGTTGATGCAACGGAGAAGGATTTCCTTGTTTGCAGCTGTGTGTTTGCCTTTGAAAAACAGAGCATTCTCTGTGAACATCTTCCCTTCCTTGGACCACTTTGCAGCATCCAAGGTGCCAGTGCTCTTGGTCTTCTCGTCGGAAATTTCAATGATTGCCATAGTAGGGTTTAAGTGTTTAGGTTTTGAGAGCTTGAAAGAAATTTGCAGAACGAGAGAGAGAGCAATAGGGTATTGTGAGCGAAAGGGTTTGGAAGAGTTTTAAGGGTGTGTATATATACTCCAATAATTCTTGATCTAACGGTCAGATTTGGGTTTAATTGTGGAGTAGAGCCCAAGATTTTCCTTCTTTGATTTCGGGCCTTCCTTTAAATTTGCCGGCTGAATTTGCCATGTGGCAACAGTTGATTTGCTGGCAATTTGGTAATTGAGTATTAATGACATCATTACCAAAAATAGCCGTTGTGACTAATTTTGTGGCAAGAATTGATCATCAAGGCCATTTTTTATAAGTGAATTGCATTCCTTATATAGGCCAATTTGCTTAATTACATTCAGGAATAATCTAGAATGAATTACATGATCAAGGATAGTCATTAAACTCAAAAATCAAGTGATCTGATCAGTAGAGTGAAGTCTTCTGATTTCCTGAAAAGGTCTGCTGTTTTCTCTTGGAAGTCTTCTGGTCAGCTGAGTTGGTCTTCTAATCAGCTGAGTGGAGGATTGAGATTTGCTGAGTAAATCTTCTGTGCTTTGAAGGTCCAACTTGGCTTGATGGATCCTTCATTGTTGCTGTGATGATCCAACCTGGATGATGGATCTTCCAGCTTTATTGTGAGTGGTGATCCAACCTGGTTTGATGGATCTTCCAGCTCTATCTCTGAATCAAGTAGGACCATCAAATCAATATGTATATCAGCCTGGATGGTATCCCACTGGTTCAGGTTGCCCTTACCATCTGATGTTCCTCATCATCAGATGGGTTGTAGCATCAAATGTGTCCTAATTGAATCTCTTCGCTACTCTTGAAAGAGAAGGAAGATTGGAAGAGGCTTCAATGGAGTCGAAGAGAGGGCCATGGACTCAGCCTTCATGTTCTGTTTAGACACAATAGCTTTTGATAACAAGCTCTCCATGTAGAACTTCCCCCTGGAGAAGAAGCTCTGCTTGTTTGCTACTCTGTCCTCTGCATCTCTCTTTCCTCTAGTTTTCAATAAGGACTTCTCTCTTTCCTCTAGTTTTCATAGACATACTTATGTTGTTTAAACCAAGTATGCTGATCTGCATCATCTTCATCTTCTGGACAAATCTTCATCTCCTTCACCCAAGACTTTGGTTGAAGAATGATCTCCATTCCATCTTTTCTTTCAATCTTCTCCATACCTGAAACAAAAATTGTAGTTGGTGATTTGTGTTCTTAGGTGTTCTCATAACTTCCTCCTTTTATAGGGGTAGAAATGAGGTAGTGGAGTGAAAGATGACAAAACTATAGAGTTGATAGGTCTGTATTTCTGAAAAGTTACTTCTTAAGATCAACAATGAGATTCTTGATCTAAGGGTTCACATTTAAAGATATTCAGACTTTATCTTATGGAATGCAGAATTTATAAATTTTGAGCAAGGGTTATTTGAAATCCGTACTGTGCATGCATACTGTTGAGTCGGTGGTGTATTAATCCAACCAAGTATAACTCAATAGTACACTGTATTTATGTATATAAATAAAGTATTTTATGAAGAATAGTTTATTATTATACATAGTATACATTGCTGGGAATAAAGAGATCAAATAACTTTGTTCAAGTCTGCTGTATATATATATGATATGATATGCAATGCAGATTTTAGAGTATTTCATCAAGGATTCTTAAGGTATCATTGATTCCCCCTTGATTAGATGACTCTAAGTTTTCCCTCAGCTTTATTTGTCTTCATTGGGAGAGAAATTACCTGAAGATGAGGGTGTCTATTCACCTCATCTGATCCTCCTAGTCTGCTGCACTTGGGTCAGCTGAGGTTTTCAGCTGATCTTTCCTTCTTCATGTGCTTGGGTCCAGGAGTCCTAAGCTGTAACATAGGGTTTTGAACCTTTCTTCAGCTAGGGGCTTAGTCAAGATGTCTGCTCTTTGGATATCTGTGTGAATTTTCTCCATCTTGATGTCCTTCTTTTCAAGGTGGTCTCTTATGAAGTGATGTCGAATGTCGACATGCTTGCACCTTGTGTGGAGGACTGGATTTTGAGTGATGGCAATGGCACTGCTGCTATCACAATAAATAGGGACTTCTCTTGCCTCTACATTGTAATCCTTGAGTTGTTGAACTAGCCAGAGCAGCTGACTACAACAACTACCAGCTGCCATGTATTCTGCTTTAGTGGTGGAGGTTGCAATTGAGGTTTGCTTCTTAGAGAACCATGATATCAGCTTGTTGCCTAGAAATTGACAGGTTCCAGATGTGGATTTCCTATCAATTCTACATCCTCCATAGTCTGAGTCAGAATAGCCACTCAATTCTAGATTGTCATCAGCAGGGTACCATAGTCCTAGGTTGACTGTTCCTTTTAGGTACTTGAGAATCTTCTTTGCTGCTTATAGATGACTTTGCTTTGGGTTTGCTTGAAACCTAGCACATACTCCTACAGCAAATGTTATGTCTGGTCTGCTAGCTGTAAGATATAGTAGAGATCCAATCAGTGCTCTATATTCAGCATGATCAACTGCCTTTCCAGACTCATCTGGTTCCATTTTGAAAGATGTCATCATTGGAATCCTTGCAGTCTTGCTTTGTAGGGCTTTGAATCTTTCTAATAGGCTCTTGGTATACTTGGACTGGTTGATGAAGATCCCTTCTGAACTCTGCTTGACTTGAAGTCCTAGAAAATAATTCATCTCACCCATCATGCTCATTTCAAACTTTCCTTGCATAAGTTCAGAGAACTTCTTGCACATCTCTTGATTGGGTGATCCAAATATAATATCATCTACATATATTTGCACCATTAGGATGTCTTCTCCTTCTTGTATTCTGAAAAGAGTTCTATCCACTTTGCCTTTTGTATATCCATTGTCAAGTAGGAATTGTGACAATGTGTCATACCAAGCTCTAGGGGCTTGTTTTAGACCATAGAGAGCCTTCTTCAGTCGATATACTTGATCACCTTTTTCAAAACCTGGAGGCTGCTCTACATATACTTCTTCTACCAGAATACCATTTAGAAAAGCACTATTGACATCCATTTGATATACCTTGAAGCCCATATATGATGCATAAGCTAGAAACAGTCGTATGGCTTCTAATCTGGCTACTGGAGCAAAGGTTTCATCATAGTCAATCCCTTCAGATTGAGAGTATCCTTTTGCAACTAGCCTAGCCTTATTTCTAGTTATCACATCATTTTCGTCCTTCTTGTTCTTGAATACCCACTTTGTTCCTACTACATTGTGGTTTTCAGGACGATCTACCAATTCCCAGACTTCATTTCTTTCGAATTGGTTTAGTTCTTCTTGCATAGCAGTGATCCAATTGCTATCTGTCATTGCTTCTTCTATATCAGCTGGTTCAATGTTGGATAGGAAAGCACACCAGCAGAACATAGATGATTGTGAGTTCTGATTCAGTTGTCTTCTTGTCTTGACACCTGAGTCAGCTCCTCCTAAGATGAGGTTTGATGGATGGTTGTTTCTCCATGTATGCCTCACAGGAGTATCTGCATTGGATGAGCTTGGATTCTCATCTGATCTAGTGCCATCAGGAGGGTTGACTTGATTAGGTCGATCATCATCTGTATCTTGAGTGTCAAAGAGATCATTCCCCCTGGCATTTGGGATTGGTGCATCTTGATTCTGGTCAGCTTGTCCTGCTTGAGTTTGAGATCTAGTGACAGGTCTATGAGGCTTATCCTCCTCTGGTTCTTCAGGGAAAGGTTCATTGACTTCAATGAACTCATCTGGTTTGGACTTGATCACTGGATGTCTCATCTGATCTGCAGCTGAGTTTGTTTCTACTGCATTCTTTTCACAAGATTCATCAAAAACAACATGAGGTGTTTCTTCCACAAGAAGGATTCGTTTGTTGAGTACTCTAAATGCTTTGCTAGTTGAGGAGTATCCTAAAAATATCCCCTCATCTGCTTTGGCATCAAAAGCATTCAACTTACTCTTCCCATTGTTGTGAATGAAACACTTACAACCAAATATATGAAAGTAAGATACTCTAGGTTTTCTTCCTTTCCATAGTTCATATGGGGTTTTCTCATGTATTTTATGAATACCTGACCTGTTTTGAGTGTGACAAGCTGTGTTGATGGCTTCTGCCCATAGCTTCTTGGGAGTGGAGAATTCAGCAAGGAGTGTTCTGGCAGCTTCTTTGAGTGTTCTGACTCTTCTTTCAGCTACACCATTCTGTTGTGGTGTTCTTGCTGCACTTGTCTCATGCTGAATACCATTAGAAGTACAATAGGCAATAATATAAGAGTTAATGAATTCAGTGCCTTTGTCACTTCTAATTTTCACAATTGGTTCTCCTTTCTCTACTTGGATCCTCTTCAATAGTTCAGGGAGCTTCTGCTGTGTTTCACTCTTCTTGTATAAGAAGATAACCCAAGTAAACTTGGAATAATCATCTACAACAATAAGAGTGTACTTCCTCCCTGTTAGAGTGGTTGGAGTGATTGGTCCAAAGAGATCCATGTGAAGCAGTTCAAGAACTCTGCTGGTTGATGCTGTCTTCTTGGTCTTGAAGGAGACCTTTGTTTGCTTTCCTTGTTGACATGCATCACACACCTGATCTTTACAGTAGAGTTCATTAGGCAGACCATCAACTAAGGATTCCCTTGCTAACTTGTTCATAATCTTAAAGTTCAGATGACTAAGACGTTTGTGCCATAGCCAGCTGACATCTTTAGGGCTCTTCACAAGCAGACATGTATCCTTAGGACAGCTGATCCAATTTGCAAGATACATACTTCCCTTTCTAGATCCTGTTAGAAGGTTCTGTTTTGTTCTCTTATCACTTATGAGACACTCATCTTTAGAGAATTTGACTGAGTAACCAGTGTCACAAAAGTGAGAAACAGATAATAAATTAAACTTAAGACCTTCTACATATGATACATCATGTACCTCAATGTCACCATTTTTAAGGGTGCCATATCCTTTTGTGTTACCATGCGCGTTATCACCAAAGAAGACTTTTGGACCTTTCTTTTCTATGTAGTTGGTCAGCAGGGCTTTGGTTCCTGTCATGTGAGTTGAGCATCCACTATCTATGTACCAAGTTTCTCCTGCTAGACCTCCTCTTCTGTATAGGTCCCTCCTTTCCTGCAAGAAAAGTTAAGTCTTAGGTACCCATTTTGTTTTGGGTCCTTGGGTGTTAGTACTACCCTTGGGAACCCACATATACATTGGTCGTTTGAACAACCTTGAGCACTTGAGTTGTTTCCCTCGGGCATCACAGAACCAAATCTTACCAGTCAGCACCTTGGACTGATCTGATTTGTCCTTAGTGTCAGCTAAGTAATAGTCAAATGGTTTCCCTTTATAGGAGTGTACATACATGATCTTTTGACTAGTTACATTCGGCCTGGGTGCATTAGCTGGTCGATGCACACGATTATATGGACCATACTCTTCTGTTCTCACATTATCATAAGAGATAGGGGGTGCAAAGAGAACAGATTTGTTTGAAGAAGACTTCTTCTTCTTGGCTGGAGCAGCATACAGCTGAGACTGTCTCAGCCGAGATGGTCTAGGCTGTTTGCTGTTCCTCTGTACAGGCTTGGGGTTAGCTTGTCCTTTACCATTTTTGGTTTTGGGATAGTTAGCCTTAGCTGGTACAGATGCCTTTTGGTTCATATTCGGTTCATTGTGTTTAGAACACTCACCCTTTTCATGTGTCTGAGTAGTGCACTTGTTAGGTGTACTACCCCCAGCTGGAGAGGATGTAGATGGGTTGAGTTCATAGCCAAAACCCATCTTATTGCCATTTGATCTATAATACTCAGAGATACTTTCAATAGTAGTAGAGGCTTTATTGAACTCTGATATCTTTTGATTTAGGCATTCCTTCTCCTTTTCTAAGAGCTTGTGTGCTTGGAAGAGGTCATCGAATTTGGATTGTAGTGAACGAAGTTCCTTAGTTTCTAAAGCTTGAGTTTGTAACATCCCCTCATACAACTGAGTTATTGTGGTATTTTCTTCCTTAAGAAGCTCCACTTCTCTGGTCAATCTTTCATTCATTGTGGCCAGCTCAGGGGTGTTATCAAACTTAACCTTTTTCAACTTAGCAATTTCTTTCCTTAGATCCTTATTCTCCTCTTCCACTTCTATAAAAGCTCTAGTGGCAATATCCAGATCACCTTTTACTTTTCTTAAAGATTGATAATAGGTGTCTTCTGATTCGCCTTCAGATGAGTTTATCTCATCTGATTGTGAAAAAATAGGTGAATGGAAAGTAGTAGTATAGGAGTTTACCTCATTTTCACCTATGGCCATCATAGCTAGGTCATCTGAATCATCTGAGAAGATTTGGTAGTCTGATGATGTAGGGAGTTCATCACTTTGATATTCAGATTCTTCAGTCACCATAGCTTTCTTGTCTGAAGTTCTTCTTGGCCTTCTTTCTTCTTTGTCATCCAAATCCAGCTCAGGACATTCATAGACATAGTGTCCTGGTTTGCGACAGTTGAAGCATGATCCAGGTTTCTGATTTGAGTTGCCTTTCCTTGGAGGAGTGGCATCTCTTCTTCTAGATCCTTGGCTGTCAGATGACTCCACATCCTTTCTAGGATGTCTTTCTGGTGTTCTTTCTCTGGAACCTCTGGAGGGTGAACTTGCGCTTCTATCTTTGTAGTTTCTATAGAATTTTCTATATTTGCTGTTGAGAGTGTTCATCCTTTCGAATCTCTTGATCATAAGAGCCATTTGTTCCTTCAGACTCATGTCTGATCCTTTACAGTCTTCTGTTTTCAGAGAGGCCTTGCCAGATGAGGTACTTGCAGCTTTTGTATTGGCTGCCTTGAAGGCTACAGTCTTGGAGGTAGATGGGGCTGCAGTTGACTCATCACTTCCTGAGTTTTCTTCTCTGTCAAGGTCATATTCATGAGCTTTTAGGTTCTGAAATAGAGTTTGAGTAGACCACTTCTTGATATCTTGAGTATTTTTGATGATGGTCTTCTTGAGTTTCCATCTCTTGGGTAAAGAGTCCAAGATCTTCAAGTTTTTCTCTCTATTTGTATACTTCTTGCCTAGAGATTCAATCTCATTTATGATCTTTGTACATCTATTGTCCAGCTGATCAATAGTTTCTCCTGGATGCATCTTGAGGTGTTCAAACTTCTTGACTGCTGTCGACAATTTGCTTTCCTTGATCAACTCAGTTCCTTCACAGAGGAGTGCCAATGCCTCCCACATCTCTCTGGCTGACTCACAGTGGATGACCTTTGCAATGTACTCATTTGGAAGAGTTTGCATTATGTAATCTTGAGCAATGCTATCAAGGTTTGATTGCTTCATCTCTTCTGGTGTGAGATCCCTCATGGGCTTGGGAACCAGTTCTCCAACTGGGACTTCTGGATCACCATTTGCAGTGTTGACTGTCATGATGGTGATTGGGCCTTCTGTGATTACAGACCACATCTTGTAGTGGACTGATGTGAGATTCTTCCTCATCTTGATCTTCCAGTAATCATAATCCTCAACTGAAAACTTAGGCAACTTACGCATGTTAGCACTCATGCTGTATGAGTTTTCAAAAACAAGTTTTCCAAAAAGATCTGTTCAAGAGGACTACAGAAAGACTCCCTCAAGTCTTCTGATAATCTAGAGACAGTAGTCCGTTAGAACCACTGCTCTGATACCACTTGTTGGTCCCTGAACGAGTAGTGAATGGGTTTAAAGTCTAGAGGGGAGGGGTGAATAGACTTTAAAACTTTTTCAAACAGAGTTGGGAACCTCTTCTGATATAATTTCTTCAATCTGTCGGCAGCAGTCAGACAACCTTGCTATATAATTTCTTCTTCAGCTACTTTTTGTAATGCTTATGTTAGTTGTGACGTCAAAATGTTGTTATGGAACATGACAAGATTAAGGGTGCTTCTGCTCACAAGGCAAAATTTGAGTAGCTCTGAATTGCCGATGAATATGTCGTCTTTCATATTGTTGGTCCCTGAACGAGTAGTGAATGGGTTTAAAGTCTAGAGGGGAGGGGTGAATAGACTTTAAAACTTTTTCAAACAGAGTTGGGAACCTCTTCTGATTGCTATGTCAACTGGACTGCAAGTCTGCTGGTCCAGGTGACTATAGTGATCTGACTGAGGAGGTTATATGCGAAATTATGGTGGCCCTGGTTTAGACTCGTTCTTGTAACTTGTTTTACTTAATGAAAATACTCAGCTGATGCTGGTTTGAAAGTTATGGCCTTGTTTTGAAGAGTGTTGAAATCACAGTATGCACTATATACTAATGAATGTAAAGGCAGAAATGTAAAGTGCAGAAAGTAAATAACACCGGATTTATAGTGGTTCGGATATACGTTCCTACGTCCACTCTCACGTCCTAACGTGATGTTTAATCCCTTTAATTTCCACAAATTACAAGGGTCTTGACCTTTATAGTCCCAAGGTTAGGACTTTGAGATCTGAGCCGTCCTAACAGCTACGGTCTCCACAAGTGATTGTAAGCACTTGCACTTTAAGGGGTTTCAAAAACTTTAACCTTTCGGTGAGGGTTTGGGGTTTTTGAGGTGTATCCAACTAATGGTTCAAGCTTATAATTTGCTTAACCACTATGCCTAAAACAATTGATATACAATATGAACAGGTTTCAGGTTCTTAAGGGTTGGATAGAAATCACTTAAGAGCTATAGATAATCTAATGGTTTCTGGCTCTTTTGAGAATTCTTAGAACTGTATGGTTTTAGCTTTGATTGCTTCCTTGGCTTGTTGAATTCTCTCTTGTGACTTCTTTTTGTGATTTCTCATCCTCTTGTATTTATAATGGAGATTGGTTGCAACTAGCCGTTGGAGTTGACTAGCCGTTTGAGAAATCTTTCCATAATAGCTTGATTCCTTGATTCCAGCCGCTTGATTGCTTCAATCCTGGGATCATGTCAATCTTCTAAATAAGGTAGGTCTTCGTTTGAATTGCAAGATGACTTGGGAATCAGCCGAGTCCTGGAAGAGCACATAGTCTTCTGATCTGTACTTCTAATCTTCTGACTACTCTTCTGGCCTTAGGTCTTCTGTCTTCTGATATCAGACGAGTAACACTCTTCTGATCTGGAAATTCTTTGTACTGCTTTTAGGCCATCTTCAATCTGGGACTCCATCAGATAGGTAGGTATACAAGCACCTTAACTTATCTGGTCTTCAAGGATCTTCTAGTCTTCATGTCTTCTACTCTTCTCATCTTGAGGATAGGCATGTAAGCCAGGACTGTGCTGATCAGCTGATATCAATACAGTTGATCACACAAGACTAGTCTAAGTTGTTATATACAAGTCAGCTGATCCTATTACATTTATAAACTCTAAGTGTTTTGGCCATCAAAACTATTCTAACATCAAGTGGGGCTTAGGATGAATTTATATCCCAACACATATACTGAACTACGGGGCGAGCTTCCCGCGACCATATTTGAGAAACCAAACTTGCAAATTCTGAGATTGGGAGGTAATGAAGGCCTTAAACCCTTAATTGGAGCAATGTCCATTCCCTCATGGACATTGGATCTTAGCGAGACAAGTATATCAGGCAGACTGCCTGATTCCATTGGTTTTCTGACCAGCCTAAACTACATGGATGTCTCGCAGACGAGTATATTCTTCGGAAGACTGCATGATTCCATTGCTTTGATGACCAACCTAAAGTACATGGATCTCAGCGAGACGAGTGTATCAGGCAAACTCCCTGATTCCATTGGTTTGTTAACAAACCTTGACTCCATAGATCTCTCTGGCCCAATTCCTGAATCCATTGGCAACCTCACCGCCATTACTTCAATTGACTGGTCATATAACGACTTCAACAGCAGACTTCCGGATGTCTTTTCGGGCTTCCAAAATCTCTACTATCTGTGTCTTTCCTACAACAATTTAGAAGGCCTAATTCCATCATCTCTCACAAACATGTCAAAACTTTCACGGGTGGACATTTCATCAAATGCACTGACGGGTCCCTTACCCTCCTCTAAAGGCCTTATTCATCGAATGAGAGGTCCTAACCACCAATCAGACAAGTCAGCAGGCCATGGACTTCAGGAGATATATGAAATGAATTTCTCCAACAATTCTATCCAAGGTACGATACCACCATGGTTGTTTAGTCTACCGTCGTTGGAACGTTTATACTTGTCATCTAATAGACTTGAAGGTGGTGGAATACGGAAGCTCAACTCCCAGGCTTTGAAGGACCTGGAATTGAGTTCCAACAAACTCAACATCCAGCTTCAATCAAATATTCGATATCTAGATATTTCCTACAACAAACTAACAGAGCATGATATTGTAAATGTTACTTTCCCTAATCTGAGAGTGTTGGAGATGTCCTCGTGTGAGATTAAGGAGTTTCCTAACTTCTTAAGGGGCAGTATGCGGTTCTTAACCCACTTGGACCTCTCCAACAATAAAATTCATAGTCCTGTTCCTACCTGGTTCAGTTCAAATCCACAGCTGGATCTTTATTATCTCGATCTTCACGCTAACTCAATCCGGGGAACATTTCCCTCTTCCATCTGTAACATGACTAATCTTTACCTTCTCAATTTGTCCAACAACAAACTGAGTGGAAATATTCCTGAGTGCCTTGCCAATATCAGCAGGTCGCTCGATGTACTCGACTTGAGGAGGAATGAGTTCCATGGAAAAATTCCAACAACATTTGGAGCCATGTATGCATTGACTTATCTTGGGTTGAATGGCAATCACTTTGAAGGGGAATTGCCTCCATATTTGGCCAATTGCACAAACCTAGAAGTCATTGACTTGGGAAACAACATGTTACAAGACACTTTTCCCGGGTGGCTTCACACCCTTCCTCACTTGAAGATCCTAATCTTGAAATCCAACAGCTTCAACGGCTCCATAACTTCTCCAGCTTTCACCAATAATTCATTCACTAATCTCCAAATACTTGATTTATCTCACAACAATTTCACCGGCCTTTTACCAGATAAACTCTTCGCAAGTCTCCAAGCCATCAAGCACCAGATGATGGGTTATACATGACTCCTAACAGCCTTAGTGGTTATGAGTTTTCAGTGACATTATCAGTGAAAGGAATGGATGTGGAATACACCAAAGTGTTGAAAATTTTCACCACCGTCGACTTATCAAGTAATAATTTCATTGGCAGTATCCCAAACTCTCTCTCAAATCTAACTTCACTCTGGCTGCTCAATCTCTCCCACGACAGCATTCCACCAACACTCGGCCGCATAACCCATCTCGAGCAGCTGGACCTGTCCAGCAATCAGCTTACGGGAGGTATTCCTCAAACTCTGACTAGTCTCACATTTCTAGCAGCTTTGAATCTTTCACACAATCATCTCGTTGGACCAATCCCACAGGGTAGTCAGTTCTCCACATTTTCAAATGACTCATATACTGGAAATTCAAGATTACGCGGAGCTCCATTGACAAGAATTTGTGGGAAGCCTCCTTCAACAGGAAAAGAAGATGATGATGAAGAAGAAGAAGAAGAATCAAGATTCATGATGGGATTCACTTGGAAGGAAGTGGTGGTCGGGTATGGGTGTGGCATACTGTTGGGATTCATTTTGGGAAATGTGATGATCTCCATGGAAAAGCCAAGATGGCTTGCACGATTTGTTTATGTACAAGTACAAATTATATATTCTTCGGAGACGCGTCGCACGCATGGTGCAAGTTAGGAAATGATCAAGTATGTTGTCTATTTTTCATATTCGCATTTCGGTTTTGTAATTTTTCTTTTCTGCAACTATATATGTTTGTGCAAATAAAGAGAGTTAAGTTTATCTATTTGTAGGTCCCGAAAGTTGAGTTAATATCGAGTAAGCTAGTGAAAATGTCTATAGGGGGGGTGAATAGACTTTTCAAAAATCTATCGAAATATCAGAATACAATGTGCGGAATACGAAAATAACAATGAGCCCAATACAAGTTTATACTCAACTTATTAAATTCAAGAACTCTGTTATGTACTCAACTTGTCTTGTTCAGTTATGTGTGTAAACAGTTAAGCAATTAAAACAAAACAGTAAAGTAAACAACACAAACAATTTATAGTGGTTCGATAACTTGTCTACATCCACTCTCACAACCCAGTTGTGATGTTTCCACTAAACTCTTCCAATCGAGTACAAAGTGAGTATTCCTGTGATTTTAAGTCCCAAGAAGAAGACTTAGATCTTCTAAGACTATACCACCAGATATGTCTACGATCTTACTAGAAATTTAACAAGTATCTAGCAACTTGATAAAAACAACAAAAACTAAAAACTTATTCAGTCGCAGTCTTCCGAATTCTTCACTTCACTTCTGACTTGCTTTCTGAACTTCAATGAACTCTGTGAGTAATCTTCAGTATATCTTCAGTATGTATCAGTAGTCTCAGTATCAGTAGTCTTCAAATGATAAGCACCTTGAGGTATTTATAGACTTCCGAAATCAAGAACTTAGTCAGTTGTAACCAACTCTTCTTGAAAACTAACTTCCAACTGTAACTGAATCTTCTTATCTATCCACGCGTTTCTTGTTAAGTAGTTATTCCATAACTAACTTCTTCATCCTTATCTTTATACGCGCTTCACTTAGACTTTACTTCAAGTTGACTCGTCTTGTGTAGTCTGATAGATGCACTAGTCTTGTAGTCCACCTGTCTTGTGTAGTAGACTTCAACTCTTCTTCTTCAGTCTTCATGTGCAATCTTCAATAACAAACTATTCTATCCTAACAAGACTATTACATTACTTTAAGCTTATAGCTTAGTCAACTTAAAACTATACAATCAATCTATCTATTACAAACAAAAATCATGAGCTCTATACAATGATTATTCATAGCTCAACAACAATCTAACATATACAAATAACACATATGAAGTACTTATAAATCGTACTTATCTTTTAATATGAAAACAATACTTATCTTTCCATGTGAACTCTACTGATCTGTTCAAGATGACTTCAACTCAACTAGACTAGATTAGTCAACACTTAGAAAATATTCAAACTACTTTTGGCTTATCAAAACTTCATCTTTCATCAACATTTAGGACTTGTTCTAGGATTCATATCCCAACAATTTCCCCCTTTTTGATGAAGCCAAAACTACTTGAATCTTTTCTCATTAGTAGACTAGTTAAGTAGTTATCTTGTCTTAACACCAAATAGTACTTTATCTTTTCATTCATTCAAGATAAGAACAGTAGATATTACACATACTTCAAAAATAAAAAAAAAACAACTAAGTATCAGAGCACATAAACAACTAATCTGAAAGAGTACCTCCTTCTGGATTTGGAACACAGAATGCATCTAGAAGTCTCTTGTGAATAACTCTGATATGGTCTTCATCTTCGATCTTCTCTTTCTCTAGTAATTCTTCTTCAAATTTCTTGATCTGATTGATGTCAACTCTCTTACCAGAGCTGGTCATAGGACATTTCCATTTAGGAAATACAGGAACTAAAATATTGAAATTTGCTCCAGCAGATATCCTAAAAATCAGATTCCATAGCAGCTTGTTCTGACCTTCCATGTATTTGTCAAACATGGCATACAATTCATCTGGTCCTTCAAAATCACCATATTTGCGAATAATCCAATGATCAATTTCTCATTGCCTCTTCACTTTCATCCATTCAGCTCGATGCTCTTTGTCAATGAAGTAGTCAATGAACTGATCTTCCATCTGATCTTCATCAACCTTCAGCTTCTGCAATCTCTCAATATGCTTTCCAATCTTCTTTTTACTTGCATAATGAGCTTCATCATTAGGATCAACAATCCTTTGCTTCTTCTCAACTATTGCAGTAGCCTCTTCATCTTCAATGGATAACTTTCTTTTAACTTGTCTGGTTTGAACCTAAGCTTCTGGAGATGATGCAACACCTTTGCCTTTCTCCATCTTTTTCAACTTATCTGCTCTAGCTTGCTCAAGCTCTACAGTTTTCACCAACTTGCCTCTCTTAGGCCTTCTTAGCTCTTGCATTGTAGTAGCAGCTTCCTTATCTTCCGGTTCAACAGACTTGTCTTTTTCAAACTCAGCAACCTTCTCAACTTTACTAATCTCTTCCCCCTTTTTGGCTTCATCAGTAGCCTTAAGAGTAAACAGACTTGTAAAGCGAGTCATCTCTTCCTTTACAGCTTTCTTCATCGCCTCAGCAGCCATCTCAATCTGTTTCTGATGCGTCTTGTCGTGACTCATCTTGTCAAGACGATCAGTAGCCAACTCTAGCTTCCTTGAACTCGAAACTAGTTCATCTTTAAAGTATGTAGCTGTTTGACGAAGGAGTGTATTCTGCTCCGTTAGCTCAGTGAGAACAGCTCGAGAACGCACCAACTGATCTTGTGCTTCCCGTCTCTGTTCATCAGCAATCTCAATCTTCACTCTGTAGAGTCGTTCCATCTTGCTAGACTCTTCAGCTAATGAGCGAGCAAACGAAATAGATCTCTTCTCAGAGAAATCCACTTGTTTCTTCAGAAAACTTTCAACTTCTGCATACATCTCTGCTCTGAAAGTTGAGTCCATCTTGTTGACTTCTCCAATGATCAACTCTCTCGAACTGTCAACAAGTGTTTGGTTCTGCTGGACCAACACATCTTTCACCTTCGATTGTAAGAACTCATCTATCGCAGAATGTACGACTTCTTTCAAGTCCGACTTCAGTTCCTCAAGATATCCTTCAGGAAAAGCTTGAGTAGTCGACTGAGTTTTAACCACCACTTCTTCAGTTTGAACTGTTTCCATCAGTTCATCTTCAGTGTACATGACAGCTTCAACAAACTCATCATCTTCTTCACCTAGTTCAAACGAAGCAACTTGTTCAGAACTTTCAGCTTCTTCTTCAGTAGGAACCTCTTCTAACTCCAAGATTGGTTATGATGTCTGGACTGCAATATCAGCAACATCTGGTTTTACCTCGTCTTCCACCAGATCAGTTTGAGTTCCAACATCGAACGAGAACTCTTCTACCAGAACACCATCAGGAATGCTCAACATCCTTTTAACTAGATCAACCAAGGCCTTGCGAGGGAACAATTCGGAGTGGTCTTGAACACCACTATTCTCCTTCTGTTCCATCTCCCAATCCATGAAATTGGAGATTCCACCCATGCCTTGAATGACCTCAAACAGATCATCGGTTGACGACTTCTTCAAAGCAAACCAAGTGCATATCCGCACGAGTTTCTCAAACTGCTCTGAGGCAGTGTCGATGTCAAGAGTTGAGAGCTGCTTCTTCAGATTTCGCGAAACTCTAGCACGAACTCTCTTCTCTCTTAGACACATGGGGTAATAAACCAAAGATTCAAATCTAACATCAGACGGGTTCTGAGTATGTGGGGTCCCTAACTCAGCTGTTGCAGTGGCAACTGGCTTCTTGTCTGAAGTAGATGGGTTAGAGGGTTCAACATTTTCTGTTGAAGGTAAAGAGGGAGTTTGGAGTGTGGTTTCTGGGAGCTTTAATGTGGCTTGGTCTGGTGTGACAACTGTCGAAGTATCAGTTGTATCTTTTATGGGAGTGTTTTGGGGTAGACTGGCTCTAAGCGGTAATGCCGCCAGTACTTGTGAGGTTGAGGGTTGAGGTCTAGGCCTAGATCGATGTGATCTAGCCTTGGTTCGAACAGAAGAATGAGAGAGAGAAGGAATTGACAAAGCTTGTGTAGAAGATGTACCAACCTGAGAACTCAACTCGTCTGTTTGAGTAAGCGAACCAACTCTCACGAGAGTGTACAACTCTGGAACTTGAGCACTCGGCTCCTTCTCTTGTTCCGACTCCTCTTCTGTCTGAGTCTTCTCTGAGTCAGCTGCACTGGACTCAGCTATTGCAGCCTTCTCCGATTCCTCATCATCGGACTTATCTTCTGAAGAGCTAGATGAGTTAGCATAAGGCAGGACTTGTGACTCATCTACTTGAACTCGCCTTGGGGCAGCTGGCCTTGCAGCGACTTGCTTCTTCTGGGCTTCCGTCTTCAGATAGAACTTAAGAGGATGGAAGGGCTTTCCGGTACTCCAGTCCGATTTGTTTGGTAACAACAAGGGGAGTAGAATACTCAGCTTGTTTCCATACCCAACAGTATGTGACACCACCCAACTACAAGAGTCGGTATCAACCCGAACGCTCTTCTCAAAATACATCATCCGATCAGCTATCAGCTTAAACCAATTGTCCTCCGTGATTCCGTCATAAATCGCTGCCATCACCCTTGTCTTGGCTTGAGTGACCGCGTCAAAAGAACCAGTGGCACATAGAAGCATCTTGCTTGCTATGTCCAATAACGTGCGATATTTCTTCAGTAGTTCAGACTTTTTGACGGCAGGGGCCTTGCCATCTGGTTTGAGTCTCATCCTCTTTCCACAGAAGATGCTCATATATCTCATCTCTTGGCCAGTGGCATAATTTTCCACATCAATCGTTCCGATGGGCAACCTCAAATATCTGAATAACACCTCACGAGTGATTTCAACACGACTCGTTCCAATAAAGGACTCAATCACATCTCCTCGTCTTGTGGCGTTGGCATAGAACAGTAACACTTCTTCCTCCAAGACGAATTGAGGGAAAACCTCCAGATACGACTTCAGTCCACATCGAGAGCATTTGTCGAGAATTTCTTGATTATCAGCAATGTGAACTCCTTTGAAGAACATCGAGGGTTCCACATGCACCTTGCCTTCATTGATATACCTACCAAGATCAAACCTTGCTTGCATGTTAGTTCTAACATCGAAAAGAGAAGCAATCGACATATTCAGTGAATAGAGTAAGAACTGGGGAGGTTTGATTGTGCAAAAAAATTGAGAGCTATAGTAGGGGAGTTATGAAATCGTGGGTCAAGATGTGTGTGAAAGGTGAGTTTTGTTAAAACTGAAATGAGATCCAACGGCCCAGATTGAAGAATTCGATCCAACGGTTGAGACCTTTGAAATTCGGTTACGGAATCGAGAATATTATGTGATTTGATATTGTAAAATTTGAAATCCGTCTCTTCTTAAGTAGGACAGGGGAGTGAACTCATCTGACCTAGTGTAGTCGAGTACGAACTGGGTGTATACACCTCATTAAAATGGAAGTGTATAAATCCAATCCTAGGGTTTTCAAATTTTAACATTATCTAATTACTATAATACCCTTAATTCGATGTGATTAAACACTTAGCATATTTCAATCAAGAGAAACACTTAGCTTGTCTGTTCGAGTCCATCCAGAACAAACGAGTAGACTTAAGCTTCACAAGACGAGTTGGCTTAAGTACACAAGACGAGTTCCCCCTTCGCCTGTGCTTGTCTATTCTGAATGTCGAACGACTTCATGTACCTATCTTATCATATGTAGTGTGTAATTGTAGGTACAGGTAGGTTAGAATAAATAAGATGAATATCAATCTAAAGCAATGGTCAAGGTTTCGAACAAGATGACTGTAACACACATAAGAGTCAACATAAGGCTATTTAAGAAATCAAAGATTCCCCCTTAATTGTTTATTCCCTTAGTATTACCCTCAGCTTTACCAGCTTCCTCATCGGGTTGTTTGGTCATCTAGTCTAGCCTTGTATACCTGTCTGTTGCGTGAGTAGTCGAGTGCTCTGGTCTAGTGATCTTGTCTCCTTTTCTTGATGTACCTGTCTGGTTAGTACAGAACTATAGGCAAGTAGGGTCTAAATCAATTAACCCTAGACTAATGCATAACTCACGAAATCGTGCCTCAGCTAATGGTTTTGTAAAAATATCAGCTCTTTGAAAATCAGTATGAATCTTTTCCATGCGAATATCCTTCTTTTCTACATGATCACGTATGAAATGGTGCTTCACATCTACATGCTTACAGCGTGTGTGTAAAACAGGATTTTGTGTAATGGCAATTGCACTATTACTATCATAGAAAATAGGAACATTTGATTCATGTATGTTATAATCTCTAAGCTGTTGCATGAGCCAGAGTAGTTGACTACAACAACTACCAGCAGCCATGTACTCGGCTTCGGTAGTAGAGGTAGCTACACTAGTCTGCTTTTTCGAAAACCATGAAATGAGTTTTGTGCCTAAGAATTGACAAGAACCAGAAGTAGATTTCCGATCTATTCTACAGCCTCCAAAGTCTGAGTCTGAATAGCCACTTAAGGATAGATTATCATTTGAAGGATACCATATACCACGATTGATGGTCCCTTTCAAATATTTCAAGATCCTTTTGGTGGTTTCCATGTGACTTTCTTTTGGATTGGCTTGGAATCGAGCACAAACACCAACAGAGAATGCAATGTCTGGTCTACTAGCAGTTAGATACAGTAAGGAACCAATTAATCCACGGTAATAAGATTGGTCAGCACATTTACCGTTCTCATCTGGATCCATTCTGTAAGTTGGTTGCATCGGTACGCCAGTAGACTTACAAGTTTTGATCCCGTACTTGTCTAGAAGGTTTCTAGTGTACTTCGCCTGATTTATGAAAATACCTTCTGGAGTTTGTTTTACTTTAAGACCAAAAAGTAGTTCATTTCACCCATCATTGACATTTCAAATTTACTTTGCATGAGTGTTGAAAAACTTTCACTCAGCTTTTTGTTAGGTGACCCAAAAATGATGTCATCTACGTAAATTTGGACGAGTAAAATGTCTTTCCCTTCTTGTCTTCTGAACAAGGTTCGATCGACCTTGCCCTTAGTAAAACCATTTTCTAAAAGAAAGAGTGAGAGAGTGTCATACCATGCTCTTGGAGCTTGCTTTAGTCCGTATAAGGTCTTCTATAATCTGTACACCTGGTCGCCTTTGACTTCGAAACCTGGAGGTTGTTCAACATACACTTCTTCCGCAAGAATACCGTTAAGAAATGCACTTTTGACATCCATTTGATATACAGTAAACTTCATGTGAGCAGCATATGCAAGGAACAAACGAATGGCTTCTAGTTTAGCAATAGGAGCATATGTTTCATCATAGTCTATGCCTTCAGCTTGTGAATAGCCTTGGGCGACTAGTCTAGCCTTATTCCTAACGACTAAATCATTCTCATCTTTCTTATTTTTGAAAATCCATCGAGTGCCAACTACATTATGATGTTTCGGCCTATCGACAAGTTCCCAGACGTCGTTTCGAACAAACTGGTTCAACTCGTCTTGCATAGCGATGATCCAATTACTATCAGCCAATGCCTCTTTAACAGTGGTAGGCTCGATAGATGAGAGGAAACAACACCAGCAAAACATAGTTGGACTAGGTTGTTCTTGCGACTCAAAGAGTTGTCGTCTAGTCTTCACACCAACAGTAGAGTCACCAATAATATTTTCAGTATCATGCGCAGATTTCCTTGTTTTTCTATTCTTGACAGTAGCACTATCATCATCTATATCATGTACAGCATCATGCATATCAACATCATTTGTATTATCAACAGATTTACCAGGAGTAGTAGAGTCAACTAGAGCAGGCATGTCAACTGGTCTAGAAGACTTACCTTGAGCACTTACCTTCTCCTTATCATCAGAGTCGAGAGCTTTTAGGAATGGGTTGTAGGCTTGAACGTATTCATATATCTCTGAATCTTTGTCAGATTCGATCGTTAGATCAGTCACTTTCTCACTGACCTTGTCGGCAGACGAGTCCTGTCGAGATTCATCGAAAACCACATGTGGTGTTTCTTCCACACAAAGAGTTGAGTAGTTGAATACCCTAAAAGCTTTGCTAGTCGAGGAGTATCCTAAGAATATCCCCTCGTCTGCTTTAGCATCGAAAGCATTCAACTTGCTCTTTCCATTGTTGTGAATGAATGAATGAAACACTTACAACCAAATATATGGAAATATGAAACTCTGGGTTTTCTACCTTTCCAAACCTCATAAGGTGTCTTGCCTAGAGCTTTGTTGATCGCGCTTTTGTTCTGTGAATGGCATGCAGTATTGATAGCTTCAGCCCAAAACTTTTGAGGAGTGTTGAACTCAGCTAACATGGTCCTACAGGCTTCTTTAAGAGTTCGATTCCTTCTTTCGGCTACACCGTTTTGTTGTGGTGTCCTGGCTGCACTAGTAAGATGCTGGATACCACGTTTAGCACAAAAGTCTTTGATATAGCAATTAATGAACTCAGTTCCCTTGTCACTACGAATCTTGACAATGGACTGGTTCTTCTCAACTTGTAACTTCTTCAACAGTTCAGGCAGAAGTGTTTGTGTATCACTCTTCTTGTGTAGAAAGACTACCCAAGTAAACTTAGAATAGTCGTCTACAACAATAAGTGTGTACCTTCTACCATTCAAGGTTGGAGGAGTTATTGGACCATGAAGATCCATATGTAGGAGTTCTAAGACTCTACTAGTTGAGAGAGTAGGAATTGACTTAAATGAACCTTTAACCTGTTTACCCTGTTGACAAGCTGTGCATACATGTGACTTGTAGTAAACTTCATTGGGAATACCTTCAACAAGGTAGTCTCTGGCTATCTTATTAAGAACCTTAAAGTTTAGATGACAAAGACGTCTATGCCAGAGCCATCCAAGTTCTTTAGGATTCTTAGTAAGTAGACAGGTGTCCCTCGGACAACTGTTCCAGTTCACTATGTACACACTTCCTTGTCTTACGCCGACTAGTAGGACTGTGTGTGTCCTTTTGTCAATGATTTCGCATTTGCGGCTCTTGAACTGCACCTTGTATCCACGATCACAAAACTGAGAAACAGAGAGTAAATTATATTTCAAACCTTCAACATATGAGACATCTTGTATCTCAACGTCTCCATTCCGGATGTAACCAAATCCTTTAGTGACAGCAGTGGAACTATCACCAAATATCACTTTTGATCCTTCTTGCTCATGGTAACTTGATAAGAGAGCCTTGGTACCAGTCATGTGGTGCGAACAACCACTGTCTATGTACCAGGTTTCTCCTACTGAGCCACCCTTCTTATACAAGTCAAGTCGACCCTACAATGAAGATATTCAATAATTTAGGTACCCATTTGTTTATTGGGGTCCTTGGTGGTTAGTCGTGTTTAGAGGGATCCAAATATACATTGGAGTCTTGAACAAGTTCGATCTCTTAAGCTTTCGCCCATATTTGTTGCAAAATAAGACCTTGTTGTCCTTAACTGGCCTATCAGTCGAGTTCGGGTCTACTCTTTGGAGATAGCCTTTCGACTTAATCTCTACTGGAGCAGGCACTGGTCTATGATAGTCAGAGTAGGGCTTGTAAGCATTAGGTCCATACGGTTTATAGACGCGTTTGGGTCTTTCCTCACTAATGATATCATATGATGAAGGTGGAGGATATAGGACAGCTTGTGTACGATATTTTGGAGCTACTTGTCTAGGTCTAGACGAGTAGAGCTGAGACTGCCTTATGAAAGGAGGTCTAGGCTCTTGTCGTCTAGTCTGTACCGATCTAGTACTCGTCTCCTCAGGATACCAGTCCTCGTATCTGACCTGGTTGGGTCGTCCACGATTAGTGGTCCTTTGAAGATTAATTCTAGGTTGAACAGGCTTGCTGTTACCATTCTTTTTACCTCTCTTGGTAATCGGAATGTTAACTCGAGCTTGTTTAGGTACAGTACCTTGAGATGGAGTACCAATATCGTATATCATAGGTCCTTTTCCTTTATCATTTGGCAAAAGTCTTGCGTTAGTAGTAGTAGGGTTCTTAATGACTCGAGTAGACGAGCTAGATGACTCAGCATCTATACCTGTCTTGTCACCTGGATCTCTATACCTATCTGACAGTTCAAGGTTAATCTTTGAAGAGTTAACCAGGTCAGTAAGTTTGAGATCTAATGTGACAACCTCGGTCTCTAAGAACTTATTACGTTCTTCAAGTCTATTGCACTTGCTCTTTAAAACATTGAATTCATTTCTCTCAGTTGCATGTGTCTTAAGTAGGTCTTGATATAACCTGTCTGTCAATGCACACTTTTCTTTGAGTTGTCTTAACTCTTCAGTCAAGCGTTCATTTAGGACTGTTACATTGGGATCTACTTTAGACTGAGCTTCCTTAAGATCAATGATTTCCTGTTTTAATGCAATGTTTTCATCACTGACTTCGATGAATGCTTGGTTAGCAAGTAGAAGGTCGTCTTCAATAGCACTAGTCGAGTGCTGAGGACTACTTCCTACTTCACTACTAGCAGTATCACTTTCATCAGTTTCTGAATCATCACAAGATTGAAAAGATGTAGCAGATGATACCTCTTGGTCGATTTTAGCCATGCAGCATAGGCCATCATCTACTATGAATGCTTCGTCGTGATCTCGATCAGTCGAGTGGCTAGATAAGGATGATAGCAACTCGTCTGAATCCGAATCAGAGTTATCATTGGCCATCATTGCCTTCTTGCCACGGCTGTATCTTCTTTCCCTTCGAGCTTTACGTTCTTCTCGATCGTCAGTGCTCAGGTCTGGACATTCATATATGTAGTGACCTGGCTTTTCACAGTTGTAGCACAAGAGATCATTAGTAGCCTTTTTAATAGGAGATTTATCCCTACGCTTATCACGTCTATCCGAATGCTGAATCTTCCTATCGTCAGACTCTCTATCTCGTCTATTACCTTTCGAGACTTCGTCTCTCCTTTCGGATGAGTTTCGGTCTCGTCTGGTCTCAGACGAGTTCTTAGAAGTAGACGCTCTATGATCCCTATACAACTTCTTGTATCTTCCGAAACGTTTATTCAGCCTATCAAACTTTCTAACCATGAGGCTCACCTGATCCTTCAAACTAAGATCAGTATCTAACTCGTCTTTTACAGAGGCAGACTTAGTCTTAGGCTTAGACCTATCTACCTTAGAAGACTTAGAAGAGCTAGACTTAAAGGCAACGTTCTTAGATACAACATGTTCTCTATCACTACTGGCTAGTGGTTCATCTTCGTCTAAATCAAACTCATGAGCCTTCAGAGTTTGAAACATGGTCTCTGCACTCCAAGCATCTATGTCTTGGGTATTCTTAACTAGCATCTTTACCATTTTCCATCGAGGATCTAAGCTCTTAAGAATCCTAAGATTGATTTCACGAGGAGTATAAGTTTTACCAAGAACTTCAAGGTCATTCATGATTTTAGTAAAACGAGTATCCAGCTGGTCGATAGTTTCGCCAGCTTTCATCCGAAATGATTCAAATCTTTGGACAGCAGTGGATAATTTGCTCTCTTTGATCAGGGATGTCCCTTCACAAATGATAGCTAATCTGTCCCACATCTCTTTGGCAGTTTTACATTTTAACACTTTTCCTAGATACTCGTTAGGAAGAGTGTGTAAAATATAATTCTTCGCCAAACTATCCAAATTATTTTGACGCATTTCTTCTGAGGTTAGATCAGACCTTGGTTTCTTGACGAGGGTGCCAATTGGTTTGTCTTTGTCCAAATTTGCAGTATTTGGGACCATTGTCACGATCGGACCCTCGGTCACAACAGAGATCATTAGATCATGCGTGGAGCTGAAAATCGCTTCCATTCGCAGCTTCCAGTAGTCGTAATCCTGAACTTGGAACTTGGGCAATTTGTTAGCGCTAATTTCCAACGACATGATTTCAAGAAATAAGTGCTAAGCAGATTTATGATCAAGAAGCAGTTAAGTCAAGAACAGGGAACAAGAAACAGATATAACAAGAGTATAGATCAAGAGCACGTAAGCAAGTACAATCACGGACCAAGACTTCACCCTTAGTCTTAAGTCGGTTATCAAGAAACAACAGTTCGAAAACCACTGCTCTGATACCACTTGTAGGTCCCAAAAGTTGAGTTAATATCGAGTAAGCTAGTGAAAATGTCTATAGGGGGGGTGAATAGACTTTTCAAAAATCTATCGAAATATCAGAATACAATGATCGGAATACGAAATTAACAATGAGCCCAATACAAGTTTATACTCAACTTATTAAATTCAAGAACTCTGTTATGTACTCAACTTGTCTTGTTCAGTTATGTGTGTAAACAGTTAAGAAATTAAAACAAAACAGTAAAGTAAACAACACAAACAATTTATAGTGGTTCGACAACTTGTCTACATCCACTCTCACAACCCAGTTGTGATGTTTCCACTAAACTCTTCCAATCGAGTACAAAGTGAGTATTCCTGTGATTTTAAGTCCCAAGAAGAAGACTTAGATCTTCTAAGACTATACCACCAGATATATCTACGATCTTACTAGAAATTTAACAAGTATCTAGCAACTTGATAAAAACAACAAAAACTAAAAACTTATTCAGTCGCAGTCTTCCGAATTCTTCACTTCACTTCTGACTTGCTTTCTGAACTTCAATGAACTCTGTGAGTAATCTTCAGTATATCTTCAGTATGTATCAGTAGTCTCAGTATCAGTAGTCTTCAAATGATAAACACCTTGAGGTATTTATAGACTTCCGAAATCAAGAACTTAGTCAGTTGTAACCAACTCTTCTTGAAAACTAACTTCCAACTGTAACTGAATCTTCTTATCTATCCACGCGTTTCTTGTTAAGTAGTTATTCCATAACTAACTTCTTCATCCTTATCTTTATACGCGCTTCACTTAGACTTTACTTCAAGTTGACTCGTCTTGTGTAGTCTGATAGATGCACTAGTCTTGTAGTCCACCTGTCTTGTGTAGTAGACTTCAACTCTTCTTCTTCAGTCTTCATGTGCAATCTTCAATAACAAACTATTATATCCTAACAAGACTATTACATTACTTTAAGCTTATAGCTTAGTCAACTTAAAACTATACAATCAATCTATCTATTACAAACAAAAATCATGAGCTCTATACAATGATTATTCATAGCTCAACAACAATCTAACATATACAAATAACACATATGAAGTACTTATAAATCGTACTTATCTTTTAATATGAAAACAATACTTATCTTTCCATGTGAACTCTACTGATCTGTTCAAGATGACTTCAACTCAACTAGACTAGATTAGTCAACACTTAGAAAATATTCAAACTACTTTTGGCTTATCAAAACTTCATCTTTCATCAACATTTAGGACTTGTTCTAGGATTCATATCCCAACACTATTCCATTTGGGTGCTTCCTCCATTGCTATATTGTCTTAATTGCCATCATTATTATTGGTAATGCCATCCTATATGCGTGGCACATATTCTAAACAGTGAAATGCAAGCCGAATTTCAAGTTTTGAATTTTTTTAATCAGGTCGATTTCAAGTTCCACTCGATTTAAATCTTTGGCACCACAGAAAATCTTCTTCTTACACTAATTGTAAGATCAATTGGGTACAATAGGTTTGATCACCATAATCGTCAACACTTTCAAGGCTTGAAAACTCTGTTTCTATTGCACTTCACAAGACAATAACTTTACAAGAAAGATCATAGCAAGACCATAACCACGGACGAGAAACGGTCATTACGGAAACCATAGAAATCGTGATCAAGATTTTCGACTGCTGATCGAATTTCCTGGCTAATAGTCCAAGGCGGCATATCATGAAAGTAGTTTGTGCGAACAATCTGCAATTAAAATACAGTACAGATAAAGATGTAATCATTAAGTATTTGTGAATATGAATGATTATGATATTTTGACTTGATAAATTGTTATGAATTATGATTGACTATATACTTAACTACAGATTTATTAACATTTAATTAATTTTGGCTTCATAAAAAAAGGGAAAATTGTTGGGATATGATGAATCCTTGAAAACAAAAGTCCTATTTGATGCGATTAAGTTTTGATGGCAAAAAAAGGAACTTAAAGTTAATAAATATATTGAAGAAGTTATTTTAACTAAGTAAAATTGAAAACTCTTATAAATTGATAATACTGATCTTATATGTGATATAGTGAAGAATATTATGAACTGTTAGAAACTAAGCTGATGTTTGAATTGTATAGAAAACTTATAGTATAGGACTTAAAAATACTATTCTGTATGTAGTTCAGATTGAAGTATTGATAGGTTTCATATTTGTAAGTGTATATTGTAATCAACATTGTTAGTTTTGAAAACTAGATGAAGACATAAGACTACTCTGGAACAAGAAGACTAAACCAGAAGAGTAGAATGAAGATTTAAAAGTATTGAAGAAGTATTCTGAAGAAGCTAAGTACAGAAGTTTAATGTGCTAAGTCGAAGTCGAAGTCGAAGTTGAAGAATAAGTTTGGAAAACTTATTAGTTGAGGAAATAACTGTTTGAAGACTGAATTAAACAAGTGAAGTTAGTTAAAGAAAAAAGTTACTAAGAAGTTGTTAAATTAAATTTTATAAATACTGTGAGATCTACTACTGAACTGCTAATCAAAGAGAAGTTTTTATTTTTATGTTTGTGTATTGTAAACAAGTGTGCTAGTTACTTGTGAAATTACTAATTGTTAGATCGAAAATATATCTGGTGATATAATCGATAAGATCGTAGTCTTAGACTTTGGACTCAAACCACAAGGTTAACTTGGAAGTTAATAAAACATCACGACTGGAGTTGTGAGAGTGGATGTAGACAGTTGTCGAACTACTATAAATCTTTGTGTTCATTTACTTTGAGTTTGATATATTTGCTTAATTGTTTACTGAGTAAATTCTTATTAAAAGTTGAGTATAAACTGAAAAGGCTCACATATTAATTTTGAACAATACTGAGTTGATCTGATAAGAACAGTACTATTCACAGAACACTAAATTATGCATATAACTCTGATATTTTAGGATAAATTTTTAAAAATATATTCACCCCTCCCCTCTAAACTTTTCAAGCTAATTCTAATCTTAAACTCAACTTGGGACCAACAGTAAAGTCAACGAAGGAATAAATCGAGTTTAAGAATGAATGAAGCGGATTTAATTCAAGAAAGGCCATGGTTATACGCACACACCAACCTATTGAGTACACCCACCAAACATTTTTTTCATATGACAGAACATGTAAAATGTCTTATATACCCCTCGTATGAAATTTATAAAAAAAACGAAGATGAGTACACCCACCATTACATTTCATTCACAGAATCATCTCCACCATCACCATCAAACAAACACGTAAAAAAAACTCTTAAAAATAAAAAAAATTCAACAAATTTTTTTTTTTGATGTGTCCGAAAATTTTACATGAACAAAGTTAAAATGTTCGAATTTTTTTAAGGAACAAACTCAATGTGTTCGAAAAAAAATCATGAACAACTTTCATTTGTCCGAAAAAAAGATCGAACATCTTGTTCGAAATTTTTTCTTGAACAAATTCAAGTTGTTCGAAAATTTCTCCTGAACAAATACAAATTGTTCGAAATTTCTTCCTCGAAAAAAATTCACAAACAACTTCCAAAAAAACCTAATTTTCAAAACTTAAACTTACCTGAGGCGGCGTGGCCGTGGCGAGGGGCATGAACGGCCGCAACGAAGGGGAGGAGGCGGCGATGCTGGAAAGTGGAGAGGGGAGGGGAGGCCGGCGTCGTTGTTCTGCGGATGAGAGGGGAGGCGGTCGACGCGGCTCTACGACGTGGGCGTCGGCACTTTGGGAGCAGCGTGGCTGCAGCGGCGGCGGCGACGGAGGAATAGGAAGAGATGGGAGAGTGTGGGAGATGGAGGGAGGTGGGTGTACTAAATTGAGAATATGGAATGACTAGAATTAGGGTTTTAAGAAGCTTAAGGGTATTTTGGAATTTTCATAATGGGAGTCCTCAATCCTCATCTCAGACTGTGTGTACTCGGCCAATGGGTGTCCTCAATAGGTCGGTGTGTATAACCGTGCCCTTCAAGAAATCTAAACACATGGGGGCATTTATAGCCATTAAATGTGAGCCCAAATAATTCAGCTCATGAATGGGTGTAAGATTGTCGACCATAATGTTTATGGTCGTCGAAAAAAAAATAGAATTCACCAAACCCGTTTTGTTGTTGGCGACTTGGGTCGGGTGGGAACGGTGCCGACGTGTTCATGGCGGCAGAAGTCACGACAAGGGGAAGAGGCGGCGGCGACGACGTTGGACGAGGGGGGCACCGCCACCGTCGTTGTTTGTTGAAGAAAAAAGGGTGGAGGACACCGACAGGATGATTGTTTGGGTGGGGCAGGACGGCGAAGACGACTGGGGCGGAGGGAGGAGCTTGGGCGGCGGGCTGGGGCGGAGGGAGGAGAGAAACGTGCTGAAAAAAAAAAAGAAGAAAAAAGAAAGAAACTTGGGCGGCTGGAACGGGAGGCGGGTGGCTGGGGCGGCGGATGGCAGGCAGTGGCTGAAATGATGGTTGAGGAAGAAGAAAAGGGTGTTAGGGTTTTTAATTGAGGACGAAGAAAAGGTTGGGGAAGAAGGAAAAATAGGGTATCTTACATAATTTTAAGAGAAAATGGTATAATAGGTAATTTGGAGGGAGTGCATCTATCTTACGTGTATTTTAAGGGGTACGTGTATCGGAGGAGTGCATATAACATTCATGGAGGGGCATATAACCCACACCTAAAAAAAACTACTATCTATCGTATAACACTCGTTTGAGAAAAAAATCACTATTGGGCCACTTAGTTTTTACAACTGGGCTTGATTTTCAATTTATATGGGTCTGACTATATGCACCTCCATTTACGATGGATGCACTCCCCCGATTGATGCCCCCTAAAATCGATCCAAGATAGATGCCCCCTCCCCCCCTAAATTGTCATAAATACCCTTCTCTCCATAAAATTCCTATTACTACCCACACCCCTCACCAAAACCTAATTAATTTCCCCACAAAACCCTAATTTTCCCTTCATCTCATTTCATTTCCCCCAACCATTCACACTAGCCGCCGCCGACCCTCGCCATCGCTGCCCTTGCCCCCATCGCCGCGGCCGATGCTCTCGCCGTCGCGTCCCCTCCCTCTCCCCCACCATTTTTCTTTTCTGTAATTTTTTCCCCACCCCCCGCCCCCGTCCATCTGACGTCGTAGCCCCCTTCCCAGCTGCCGCGACCCGTCGCGACCTTTTTTTTCATTTTTATGTGTTTTTTTTTCGTCTCAACCGCCACCGCACCCGTCGCCACGTCCTCCGCCCCGCACCGATAAGTTTTTTTCCTTTTTTTCTCCAGTAAGTTTTTTCCCTTTTTTTCTCTAGTAAGTTTTTTCCCTTTTTTTTTTCAATTCGACCATATACACTCTCGTCGACAAATTGTTGTCGACAAGAGTTTACATGGTTGACAATAAATGGTCGATTTTTTTTTTAATTTTTTTAAATAATTTTTCAACCAATTAGTGTCGACCATATACATTTTCGTTGATAAATCGTTGTCGACGGGAGTGTATATGGCCGATAATACAATGTCGATTTAAAAAAAAATTAATTTTTATTTGACCTTTGTAGGTCGACCAAATACACTCTCGTCGACAAAAATGTATATGGTCGACACTGGTTTGCCGAATTTTTTTTTTTTAAAAAATTGAATTAAATTTTTTCTGAAATTTCTGAATTTTTTTTTGGTTTTTTGGTGGCCACCGAAAATGGTGACGACGACGATGGTGGTCGTGGTGACGACGATGGCGGTTGTTGCTGCAAAAATTAGGTTTAGGGTTTAAGGATGGAACAAGGGGTGCAGTTAATAGTAGAAGTGTATTTAGTAGTGTAATATTACTCAAAGAGTATTTTGGAGTTTTTACACTATTATTAAATTAATAAAGTGATATGGGGAGTGCATCCATCGCAAATGGAGGTGTAAATAGTCAGACCCATTTATATTTGATGTTCAGTGTTGTGACTTGTGAGTTCTTTTTTTCTTCTTCCAAGTTTTATATATTACTACTCGAACTATTTATTTGTCATATTATAAATATAAAAGAAATTATAATTGTAATTTATTTTAATTAAATTTTTGTATGCAATTGAATGTATATATAATGTAATTGAATTTTAAGTGACTTAAATATATTATCGATTATCCAATTGAATTTTTAATCCATCAAATTATAATCAAGTTAAAATTGTGACTCAATTGCATCAATTGTACCATGCAATTGAGTGTGACTCTTTATTTAATTATTACTCCCTTAAATTTTGTTATTCTCATTCCCCTTCTGAAAATTATATTATTCACACTATTTTAGTATTTTATATTCACCCTCTTATCTATTCAAATTGTCATTATATTTATCCATAAACGTTCACATATCTATTTTATCATAAATTAATCAATATTTATTAAAATTCATGTTCGAAAAAATTGACATAACGAATTTGAACAAAAAAAGTATATTTTTCTTATAAAACTTCTCGTGTGAGCCAAATATAATTTAAGTATTTTTTTACTCATTTGTCTATAAATCTACTAATTTTTACTAATATGTTTTCTTTTTTGAACCATTAGTTTGATAAATTTCGACATTTTCACAGTGTTTTATCATAATGTGTCTTATATTTTTATTTAATTCACCTCTATGTCTATCTGTATATCCTCTTAGTCGGGTCTACCTTCTTTTCGAATTTCAAAGCTTTATTTATGATTGATGTACATAAACATGTAAGAGTTTAAATATTAAATAATATTCTAAAATAATTTTGGTACCTCCAAATTTATAAAGGTGGCACGGGTGTCCACGCTCATTTTCCCACAAAAAAGATGCTCTTAAAAGTCAACTATCCTAAAATATCATAAATACCTCGAGCTTCCAACGTGTTCTGGAATTAATAAATCTGTCACCAGATTTTGTGCAAATTGATCATATTTTGCCAATTGTTCTGTCATTCTCATCTCACACTCAACGTGCATACATATCATTCCACATTCTTTGCATGTAATTGAATATATACTGTATGCTGTGAGAAAACCGTGCACGGCTCAAACATTGAAGTAAGATTTAGGGTTTACCTGAACGGAGAAAACCGTGCACGGCTCAAACATTGGACGGCAGCAGACGGCGCTTCAACGATGGGTGGATTTCTGGGATTTCTAGAATTTACTTAGCGGTTTTTTATGACCCAAAAAACAGAAAGTGAGAAAAAATAAAATTTAATTAAAAAATGAAATAGCGCTGATACATAGCACTGAGCACTTGATCTACAGTGGTCACTAAGAACCGCTGTGTATCAGCGCCCCTCAAGGTTTTAACAGCGGTCTTATATATAATAGCGGTTTTAGATGCTTTTACTGCGATTTTTTTTAAAACCGCTGTTATTCTAATGCTGTGAAAACACAAATTTGGCATAACGAGGGATTATACTATTTCAATTAAGAGAGTAATGAGTATATTTGATTTGTATTTATAGAGTATACAAGAGGTAGTTAAAGTAATGTGATAACTAACTAACTACCCTAATCAATTTCATCTAACATATACTCCCTCCGTTACACTATAAGTTTTTCATTTTCATTTTTTGGATGTCCCAGAATAAGTCTTTAATCTTATTTTTAGTAAATTATTTTTTCTCTCTTAATCAAATCACTTATGTTTTATCTATTATTTTATCTTATATTAATCTATTATTTTTTCTTTTTTTTTTTATTACAAGTTAAATACCCATCTCATTTCCCCTACCCATGACTCGAACCCAGGACCTAAGGCCTAGGTAGTGGTGCTCTAACCACTTGAGCTATCCCACTTTGTCTCTATTATTTTTCCTCTCACTGTCAAATCACTTGCGTGTGCACTATATCTATTATTTTATTATATTTTTTAATCAAAACACAAAAAAAAAAAAAAAAAAAAAGATAAAACTTATATTATATGGAGACGGAGAGTATAATGCAAAAAAAAAAATGATTTAAAAAATATATAATAACATTGTTAGCTTTTAACTATATAATTATTAATATAATTTAATATATATATATATATATATATATATATATGAAAATAATTAAAATAAATAACTTTGAAAAAAGACGTGTAAATTGATTTTGATTAGACAACAATAGGTAAACAGAGACTAACCTCTATTAACTACTTGAAGCAAGGGGTGTTTGCAATCTTTATAAAAAGTTTAAAAGCACTTCTTAAAAGTAAAAAGTTGTGAGAGGAAATGACAGCTTAAAAAAAAATGATTTTAGAAATAATTTGTAAAGTTTAAAAACAACCCGTAAATTGAAAAAGTGTCATTAATTCAAGGCAGGGAAGACGAGGTGGAACAGGTATCCGCTCAATTATTAAAAGTCAACTATCCTGAAATACTATCATAAATATCTCGAGAGGCTCGAGCTTTCAACTATATACGGAGTATAACTTATGCCAACATGTTCTGGAATAAATCTGACTTGCAAATCGATCGTACTGTATTTTTTTTATTGCCAACATGTTCTGGAATATATATATATATATGATTAAACAAAAATGAGTTCAGATATGAACTTGATGAAACATAGTTGTGCCCAGAAGTGAAACACAACATGGATGAGTAAGAATAGGGCAAAACTTAGCTTAATCCCTTGAGAGATTCTTCCAAATGAATAATGAGGGGTAGGTGACTCCGGAACTGGATGACCTGCAACAAAACCGGGCCGGAGGGGGCTCCGGCGACGGCCCTCCGACGCTCAAGTCAGTTGGGATCAAGAAGGTAACCATGAACCGTGATAATCTTAGAAAAAGAGAAGAGTTTTAAGAGAAAAGTGAGTTCAAGAGAGAGATACCAATGATCACAATAATGCTATTTATACCTCTAAGACTTGAGGGTATTGCTGTAATTTAGAGAACTAGGGTTTTGGTTCATAGGGGACCACGCCACGTCATCGTCCTATACTGACATTCGGTTATTGGCAGAAATAGTACATAGTGAGGACCACCACGATGAGCTGTCAAGAATTCAAGTTGATTCAGATAAAATTCATATGGTGGCGGCCTTAGATCTGAAGGTTCATGGCTTCAGGTAACGATATTTTCAGATCTGATTCTCCAAAGTGTAGTTAGAAAAATAAAATAATCAGGCCTGAATCAGTTCCGGATATCCTCTCATCTGAAGACGATCCTGGATCCTAATCAGAACTCGTCGACACATTCCTCATAGTGATCAGCTATGTTTGAGAGGGCATCATTATGTCCTGTCATCTGTTTCAAATAAGAGAGTTTTCAGAACTGAAATCTCAAGGGTTGCCCACCGAAATCCCACCTTCAAGTCCGATTCAGATCCTAAAGGTGTCTCCTCTAGTTCAGTTCCAAACTAGATTGAATATAAATAACTCATGCCTTTTAGGGAGACCAGTTCTGAATGATATGACATCATTATGTCTTATCATCTACTCCCCCCTATTATGAACTATCGTCGTATCTAATGCGATTGTTCAGAATAATATCTCTTGTAAATTGTGGAACATATCACGAAATAACTCAAATTAGAGTTAAACATCTTTCAATTCAAATATTTTCTAAAGCTTAGAAATATTTTACTTCTGAAATTTATTTTCGAAATTCACATCTGGAATTCTTCATCCGAAATTCTCGACCGAAATTCTCATCCGAAATTTATATCAGGAAATTCACATCCGGATTTTACTTCCGAGTTGAAAACCTTTCAACTTCTAAAAATTAAAATATTTTCCATATTTGAAAATATTTCAACTCTCAGATCCCTCTAGAACTTAATATCTTTTGACTCTCAATACTTCAAATATTTTCCAAGGCACGGAAAATATTTCAATTCTCAACTGGAGTAAGATTTTAACATCTTTCAGCTCATAATGCTTAAAATATTTTCTAAACCATGAAAATATTTTAGTTCTCATATCAATCTAGAGCTAAATATCTTTCAGCTCTGAATTCTTAAAATATTTTCTATTGCACAAAAATACTTCAGTTCCGAATTAATCTAGAGCTGAATATCTTTCAACTCTCAGTGCATAAAATATTTTCTAAGTCATGAAAATATTTCAGTTCTCATATCAATCTAGAGCTAAATATCTTTCAGCTCTGAATTCTTAAAATATTTTCTATTGCACAAAAATACTTCAGTTCCGAATTAATCTAGAGCTGAATATCTTTCAACTCTCAGTGCATAAAATATTTTCTAAGTCATGAAAATATTTCAGTTCTCATATCAATCTAGAGCTAAATATCTTTCAGCTCTGAATTCTTAAAATATTTTCTATTGCACAAAAATACTTCAGATCTCAAATCTTTCGGAGTTGAACATCTTTCAGCTCCTAATTCTTAAAGTAATTTCCGAAGCATGAAAACACTTCGGATCTCAAATCTTTCGGAGCTGAACATCTTTCAGCTCCTAATTCTTAAAGTAATTTCCGAAGCATGAAAATACTTCGGATCTCAAATCTTTCGGAGCTGAACATCTTTCAGCTCCTAATTCTTAAAGTAATTTCTGAAGCATGAAAACACTTCGGATCTCAAATCTTTCGGAGCTGAACATCTTTCAGCTCCTAATTCTTAAAGTAATTTCCGAAGCATGAAAACACTTCGGATCTCAAATCTTTCGGAGCTGAACATCTTTCAGCTCCTAATTCTTAAAGTAATTTCCGAAGCATGAAAATACTTCGGATCTCAAATCTTTCGGAGCTGAACATCTTTCAGCTCCTAATTCTTAAAGTAATTTCCGAAGCATGAAAATACTTCGGATCTCAAATCTTTCGGAGCTGAACATCTTTCAGCTCCTAATTCTTAAAGTAATTTCCGAAGCATGAAAATACTTCGGATCTCAAATCTTTCGGAGCTGAACATCTTTCAGCTCCTAATTCTTAAAGTAATTTTCGAAGCATGAAAATACTTCAGATCTCAAATCTTTCGGAGTTGAACATCTTTCAGCTCCTAATATTTGAAATATTATATGAGTCCCGAAAATATTTCAAGTCTTATTCAGGTCTCATATCGAATCAGAGTTGAATATCTTTCAACTCATATTCTCTAAAATATTTTCTGGAGATAATTCAGATTTTAAGGTAGCCCAGAGTTGAACATATTTCAACCCGTAGTGTTTTCTTAAGGAGTTCGTCTCATACCTCGTTCAATTTTTGGATTTCTTTTCTGGCTCTATTGCCCTTATCAGCTTTTTTTTTTTTTTTTTTTTTTTTTTTACTCCCCGTCGTATGGGGTGCACTCTAAGTCTGGGGGATTTTACTTCTTCATTAGATCTCTTCTTGAGTTAAGTATCTCTCAACTCTCATTCATCCCCTAGAAAAAAATTTGTAAGGACAATTATTCCAAGGTATCACTTCAGATCTGAGTTGAGAATCTTTTCTCAACTCGTATTCATCCCTTGAAAAATTTTCTTAGGAAAATTATTTCAATATATCACTTTAGATCTGAGTTGAGAGTCTTCTCTCAACTCGTATTCATTCCTTTGAATAATTTTCTAAGGAAAATTACTTCAATCTATCATTTCAGTTCTGAGTTGAGAGTCTTCTCTCAACTCGTATTCCTCCCTTGAAAAATTTTCTAAGGAAAATTATTTCAAGATATCAATTCAGTTCTGAGTTGAGAGTCTTCTCTCAACTCGTATATCGCTTCAGATCTGAGTTGAGAATCTTTTCTCAAATCGTATTCATCCCTTGAAAAATTTTCTAAGGAAAATTACTTCAAGATATCAATTCAGTTCTGAGTTGAGAGTCTTCTCTCGACTCGTATTCCTCCCTTGAAAAATTTTCCAAGAAAAATTATTTCAAGATATCAATTCCGTTCTGAGTTGAGAGTCTTCTCTCAACTCGTATATCGCTTCAGATCTGAGTTGAGAATCTTTTCTCAACTCGTATTCATCCCTTGAAAAATTTTCTAAGGAAAATTATTTCAAGATATCATTTCAGATCTGAGTTGAGAGTCTTCTCTCAACTCGTATTCATCCCTTGAAAAAAAATTCTAAGGAAAATTATTTCAATATATCACTTTAAATCTGAGTTAAGAGTCTTCTCTCAACTCGTATTCATCCCCTGAAATAATTCTCTGAGAAAAATTATTTCAGATATCAATTCAGTTCTGAGTTGAGAGTCTTCTCTCAACTCGTACTCTTCCCTTGAAAATTTTTCTAAGGAAAATTACTTCAAGATATCAATTCAGTTCTGAGTTGAGAGTCTTCTCTCGACTCGTATTCCTCCCTTGAAAAATTTTCTAAGGAAAATTATTTCAAGATATCATTTCCGTTCTGAGTTGAGAGTCTTCTCTCGACTCGTATTCCTCCCTTGAAAAATTTTCTAAGGAAAATTATTTCAAGATATCAATTCCGTTCTGAGTTGAGAGTCTTCTCTCAACTCGTATATCGCTTCAGATCTAAGTTGAGAATCTTCTCTCAACTCGTATTCATCCCTTGAAAAATTTTCTAAGGAAAATTATTTCAATATATCACTTTAGATCTGAGTTAAGAGTCTTCTCTCAACTCGTATTCATCCCCTGAAATAATTCTCTGAGGAAAATTATTTCAGATATCAATTCAGTTCTGAGTTGAGAGTCTTCTCTCAACTCGTACTCTTCCCTTGAAAAATTTTCTAAGGAAAATTATTTCGAGATATCAATTCAGTTCTGAGTTGAGAGTTTTCTCTCAACTCGTATATCGCTTCAGATCTGAGTTGAGAATCTTCTCTCAACTCGTATTCATCCCTTGAAAAATTTTCTAAGGAAAATTATTTCAATATATCACTTTAGATCCAGACTCAGTTCGTATCTATACTCCGGAGAGTTATTTATACTTCGAAGAGTTCTCCTGCGTTTTTATACTCCGGAGAGTTATTTATACTCCGAGGAGTTCTTCTACGTTTTTATACTCCGGAGAGTTATTTATACTTCGAAGAGTTCTCCTGCGTTTTTATACTCCGGAGAGTTATTTATACTTCGAAAAGTTCTCCTGCGTTTTTATACTCCGGAGAGTTATTTATACTCCGAGGAGTTCTTCTACGTTTTTATACTCCGGAGAGTTATTTATACTCCGAAGAGTTATTTATACTCCGAGAAGTTCTTCTACGTTTTTATACTCCGGAGAGTTATTTATACTCCGAAGAGTTATTTATACTCCGAGGAGTTCTTCTACGTTTTTATACTCCGGAGAGTTATTTATACTTCGAAGAGTTCTCCTGCGTTTTTATACTCCGGAGAGTTATTTATACTCCGAGGAGTTCTTCTACGTTTTTATACTCCGGAGAGTTATTTATACTCCGAAGAGTTATTTATACTCCGAGGAGTTCTTCTACGTTTTTATACTCCGGAGAGTTATTTATACTCCGAAGAGTTATTTATACTCCGAGGAGTTCTTCTACGTTTTTATACTCCGGAGAGTTATTTATACTCCGAAGAGTTATTTATACTCCGAGGAGTTCTTCTACGTTTTTATACTCCGGAGAGTTATTTATACTCCGAAGAGTTCTTCTCGTAATGAAATCCATCGATTCTTCTCTGATTCGGGCTCAGTTCGTACTGAGGCTAATAGGATGTGATTCATATGTATTTTCCTCGACAACAAAACAAGCAAATGATTAGAACTCCAATCATTTTTATTCATCCTTGATAATTAATAAATTGCACACCAAGGATCCACCAAACTTTGAATCAAAAGGCAAGAGTTATGACAGATTTCAATGACAATCATTATTAACATAATTTAATTCTCATCAATATTGGAAATCCAATCTTGGATGTTAAAGAAATCAGAGTGGGAGGCAATTTCAATACCACCAGAATCATGTTGACAGTAGAAGCTGCTCTACTTTTGCTTGAAAAGTGTGAATTAATATATAATTCCAGTTAGCACAACTATATAGCATTTAATTGTTCAGAAGTTCTTCTACAGTCCCTTCCCAAGAAGCAAATCAAGCAAATTGAATCACGTCTCAAACATGTTGGAAGCAACTTTTGAAATAAAATTATGCACCACAAATTTGCAAGTAATAATTATCTTAAACAAAATTTGAGTCGTTTCTTCATAGTGGTAGACTATTGCATACCTCTTGTTGTTCATGGCAAAAATTAAGAATCAAATAAGGGACTTGAACCTCTCTGTTGCCCCCAACTCACTTAATGTTATACGAGCTACAACTCTAGATTGGGAGTAGGGTGTTTACCCTTACTCAGATCTTGATTCTTTGCACAGTTTCACTACTGTTATGATTTTATCCAAATTATTGAACCGAGCTTTTATGCTAATAAAATATATATATATATATATATATATATATATATTTTATATGGAATAAGATTCCGTCCAGTCAATCATTCATAATCTCAAAACACCTAACATGCATAACTCATCTCTTCTCATTGCACACTTCTGTTCAAAATCTTGAACTCTTAGGTAAGAATCATCTCTATTACCCAATTATCATTCCAATTCAAAGCTGAATTTAAATCATTCAATCGTGGCTTGCACCTTGGCCAACTTGGGATATATTCCGCAAATACAACATACTAATATCAACATTTTATGAATATATTCTGGTGCAGGATAACTTTACTTTATATTTTCACAGTTGTGTTGTGAGAAAATCTAACATAACTACACAATTCAAGATTTATACCAGGAGGCAAAGATCTTTTAAGTTGCAAAATTTGAACATCTTGATTAGTAAATTCACTGATACACATTTGCTTACTTGATAAATTGCTTAGTCCTTATAAAAAGTTGATCTGCCATAATCAATAGTAAACTCAAATTAAATTGCTTACTCACTGAACATTTGGGAAATTGTGCGAAGGCTTTGCGTTCCTTTATTAATATTCGTTCAGTTGGGACAGTGAAATGATAACTATACCTATCCCTTCCGATGGCAGTGTAATAAACTATTAAGTTTATTATTAGGATTGTGAAAAATACGACTGATTTCCAATCGAAACTTCACGATATGAAGTTTCTCAACATAGATATAACACATCTTCATGGCACAATCAAATTTATCAAGCAATACATGTTCTAGTTTTCCAATAGGGGAATATATATATTAGAAAATCCAAGATCAAGCTATCACAACACCAACAAACTTGGCTGACACACACAATCCAAATTGCATATCCACGCATTCACATAATCAATTCAACTCAGTTGCCTCGTGAAAACATAGTTATATGTAAAAGTAGTAAGTGGGTTTGAAGAGATAGCACCTCAAATTTTGATACACATATCCAAAACTTCCGATACTTTGGGATAAGGGAGGCCAGAAATATGCAGGTTGAGCCCTCCGAATTCTTGCACGATTCCAACTCCTCTGCTCAAGCCCAAGGTAGATGGATTTTTATGACCTTGAGGTCACAAGTGCCAAATCCCACTCCACAATATTATGTTTATGTGCATAGACAGAGCTTGATTTTCTTGAGGTTCAGGTTGTACTCAGTAACTAATAAACCCAACCCTGATACACGAATTCGAAGAAGAGAAAATGGGTTAATTCCAAACACCCAACTAAACAAAAAATCAGAAATGAAAAACTGAGAATAAAATTCTCCCTGTTCTTGGAGTTGGAAGTTTTCTGGATTTTCACAATGCGGATTCAGAATTAGGGCTTTCGGTTTTGGGGGCTTTCTGGCAACCGGGCGAGACGGCGCTGCCAGGTTTTACATCGGCGTACGACGGCAGAAGAGAGGCACTGAGACAACAAAATTACGGCTCTAACGGACGAATCGGTGGTCGCCGTGAATAATCGGAAATTGAGAGCAGTTTTGGGGACCGCTCGAAGGCTGCGATTTGCAGCAACAGAGGCCGTGTTGTAGCGTGGCGTATCCGTGCGGTTAAACCGCGGACGAGGTGGAGACGCCGGAAGTCGTGTGAAATGGTGAAAGGCTTCAGAAGATTTGGAGAGAAAAAATCCCTGTCGTCAATTTTCATTTTTGAGAGCAGACTTTTAAAATCAGCTTTGAATCCTGGGGACTACGCATTAAAACATAACCCCAAACTACCGGAAATCCTCACGCCTCAGCTCGGATTTCCCACAGACGGCGCCATTTGATTAAACAAAAATGAGTTCAGATATGAACTTGATGAAACATAGTTGTGCCCAGAAGTGAAACACAACATGGATGAGTAAGAATAGGGCAAAACTTAGCTTAATCCCTTGAGAGATTCTTCCAAATGAATAATGAGGGGTAGGTGACTCCGGAACTGGATGACCTGCAACAAAACCGGGCCGGAGGGGGCTCCGGCGACGGCCCTCCGACGCTCAAGTCAGTTGGGATCAAGAAGGTAACCATGAACCGTGATAATCTTAGAAAAAGAGAAGAGTTTTAAGAGAAAAGTGAGTTCAAGAGAGAGATACCAATGATCACAATAATGCTATTTATACCTCTAAGACTTGAGGGTATTGCTGTAATTTAGAGAACTAGGGTTTTGGTTCATAGGGGACCACGCCACGTCATCGTCCTATACTGACATTCGGTTATTGGCAGAAATAGTACATAGTGAGGACCACCACGGTGAGCTGTCAAGAATTCAAGTTGATTCAGATAAAATTCATATGGTGGCGGCCTTAGATCTGAAGGTTCATGGCTTCAGGTAACGATATTTTCAGATCTGATTCTCCAAAGTGTAGTTAGAAAAATAAAATAATCAGGCCTGAATCAGTTCCGGATATCCTCTCATCTGAAGACGATCCTGGATCCTAATCAGAACTCGTCGACACATTCCTCATAGTGATCAGCTATGTTTGAGAGGGCATCATTATGTCCTGTCATCTGTTTCAAATAAGAGAGTTTTCAGAACTGAAATCTCAAGGGTTGCCCACCGAAATCCCACCTTCAAGTCCGATTCAGATCCTAAAGGTGTCTCCTCTAGTTCAGTTCCAAACTAGATTGAATATAAATAACTCATGCATTTTAGGGAGACCAGTTCTGAATGATATGACATCATTATGTCTTATCAATATATATAATGCAAAAAATTAATGATTAAAAAAAGATAATAATAGGAGTAATAATAACATTGTACTGTATATGGCTTTAGATCCTGGGTTCGAGTCATGGGGAAGGGAAAAGGGATGGGTATTTAATGTAATTCAAAAAAAAAATATAGATAGAAAATGGTATGATAGGGGCATTCCATATTTAGAAAACCATGGCATATCCCACAGAATTATCCTCCTCCCCTACACCTTCTACTATTGAATCATCATCTCCAATCAGTAGAAAAAGATCTATAGACAAGCCAGCTGGCATTCACGTGACCTGGAAAGACCTATGGGTCACGGTGGCGGCAGGGCAGCAGCCCATCCTCCGGGGCATCACCGGATACGTCCGCCCAGCCGAGGTTTTAGCCGTCATGGGCCCTTCTGGCTGTGGAAAGTCCACTCTTCTCGATGCAATATCAGGTGTGTACATATACCATATACAATTATAAGATTAGTTCTTACAAACAAGATCAAAATTTAGGATGCATGGGTCAATACAAATTAAAACAAAAGTAAAAAAATAAATTACTCTCTACAATTCAAGGTTTGAATAGAACACTAATTTAGGCCATTTCTAGTAGGTTAATTAAAATTTTAATTTATTTAAAGCACCAAATATATGTATTTTACAAACAAAATTTAACAAAAATGAGTATATATAGTCAATACTGTGTAGATAAATTATATTTATATAATTGAACTATTTATGATTGCAGGGAGGCTTGGTTCTAGCACAAAACAGAAGGGGGATATACTCATCAATGGTCGCAAACAGGAATTGGCATATGGCACGTCTGTAAGAATTAATTAAATAGTAAATACATTTTTTTTTATTAATTGGAATTTTAATTAATTAAAAAAAAATCTTTACTTTATTAATTTAACAATAAATAAATATATAGACCATAAAATCATCAGCCATCAGTACTACACATATCATCACATACATGATCATCGATTTATTGTCGATCGATCTAGCTAGTTTAATTATATAATACTCCACCTAATTGTTGAAGTATAATGTTGCAGTTACAGCATGGAATGCAGCAACACACACACACATACCTTACTAATGTAGGTTCTAGAAGAAGAGTAGTTTTCACTAACTAATAGTTGTTAGTTAGTTAGATGGAAGACTCTAGAATGTGAGTCTCCCTCTATATATATTGTACATACTACACATTGCAAATTGAGTTGAATATACACAAATTTAACATGGTATCATGAGGCCTACTCCTTGATTTTATTTTCGGTTTTGCAAATTCTACTCTTCTTCTCACACTTTCTGTTCTTCATTCATCATCATCGAATTCCTTATATTTTCTTCACATCTTCATATCTTCATCCCGTAACCGTTTTTGTTCATAGCATAACTGCTGTGTTCTTCAGTCATCTTCATCGAGTTCCTCATATTTTCTTCACATCTTCATATCTCCTTCAAATCTTCATCTAGTAACCGTTTTTGCTCATAGCATAACTGCTGTGTTCTTCCAACATATCAGATTCGATCCTCTCTTCCGCTACTCTCTGATCTAAACACTCATGGCATATCAATCTAATTCAGCTCCTTCTCTTCCTCGTTTCATCACTCTATCCATTCGATTGGACAATGACAATTATCCATTCTGGAGGAATCAGGTGTTAGCTTCTGTTCGTGCTCACTGCTTTGAGGATGTTCTCCTTTGCACGACAGTACCTGCTTCTCCAACTGAACCGACCTCTGAATCCATCTCTTGGCAGAGGAAAGATCAGTTCCTTCTGAGCTGGTTGTTGAGCTCAGTTTCTGATACAATGCTTGGACATGTAAGTAGATGTGAGCATTCTTTTCAGCTGTGGCTAGTGTTTAAGTCCTTATTTCAATCACAATCTGGTGCAAAAGCAATGATACTCAGGCTACAACTTCAAACTTTGACAAATGGTGATCTGAGCATAGATGCATATATTTTGAAGATGAGGTCTATTGCAGATGGATTGCATCATGCTGGTCACATGATCACTGATACAGAGTTTGTGCTGTATATCCTTGGGGGATTGGGTGCTGATTTTGATGTTGTGGTGGTCAATCTCACAACTAGAGGCACTATACCTTCATTGCCAGAAGTGCAATCTATATTGCAAGCTTATGAAGTAAGGCTACTATCTCACAGCTCTCACTCGGTTCAGATTGCTGGAGGTAATATATCCACTCCTTCTGCTCATCTTGTTTCTAGAGATCATGGTGCAAATGCTAAAAACACAAACAGAGGCAAGGTGTATCCTAAACCTAGAGTTGTCTGTCAATTGTGTGGAAGGAAATATCATGTAGCAGCTAAATGCTATAAACGATTTGATCAGTCCTTTACTGGCCTTGAAAACACTCAGCCTAGATCACAACTCTCTAACAATCGACCACCTCCTCAGTATCAAGCTCATCTCACTCACACTACTCCCTATCCACTCTACCCTCAATTTTCCCCTGCACCTACTACATATCAGCCTGCTCCTGCACCTATTGCTCTCACAAACCACATGGACCTTGGTACCTCTTCCACTTCTTATCAGCCTCAGAACTCCTCCTGGTGTGTTGACAGTGGTGCAACTCACCATGTAACATCTCAGCTTGCTAATCTGCAAGTTAACACTCCTTACCAAGGTATGCATGCTCTTGTTGTTGGTAATGGTGCTTCCACTTCTATTGAGCATACTGGCACTATTTCCATACCTGTAAATGGTGCTTCATCTTTGATGTTGAACAATGTCTTGCATGTGCCTGCTATTACTAGAAATCTTATAAGCATATCACAATTTCTTAAGGACAATGATGCTGTTATTGTTTTTTATGCTGACTGTTGCCTTGTAAAGGATCTCAAGTCCAACAAGACTCTATTGAGAGGGGTGCTTAACGATGGATTATACACACTGGATTTTGGATGCTTGAAGCCTCATTCAAATTCAAGCTCACACTGGAATAAAGATAGTGTATATGTTGCTAATGTTGCAGATAATGTTACATCATGGAATGCAGCAACACACACTACTGCTAATAAGTCTAGGACTGATGATGTTGTTAGTCAGAATAAGTCCACATGGAGATTGTGGCATTGTAGATTGGGACATCCTGGTAATACAACTCTCACCACTGTTTTGAGAAGCTTGAATATTACTTGTAAGGAGTCTTGTATTGGTTTCTGTGATGAATGTAAACTTGGCAAGTTACATATGAAGCATTTTTCTTCTGTGCAACATCATACCTCTCATGCATTTGAACTAATACATATGGATGTTTGGGGGCCTGCTTCTAGCATATCTGTTGAAGGTTATAGATATTATCTGTCTTTGGTTGATGATTACACAAGATTTGTTTGGGTATTTCCTCTTAAAGCAAAATCTGAGGTGGTTCATGTGTTCACACAGTTTATGAAAACAGTGGAAAGGATGTTTGGGGTGTTGATCAAAGCCATTCAACATGACATGGGAACTGAATTTCTACCTGTAGCTACATTGGTTAAACCCTTGGGTGTTCAGGTCCGTTTGTCTTGTGCTTACACACATCCTCAGAATGGATTGGTGGAGAGAAAACATCAGCATATCACTGAGCTTGGCTTAGCAATGCTTGCTAGGTCCAGACTTTCCATGGCATTTTGGTGGCATGCCTTTTCTACTGCAGCTCATATAATCAACATGCTCCCTTCTCCAGTTATTCAAAACAAGGCACATTTTACATTACTTCATGGGAGATCACCTGATTATCATTCACTAAGGGTGTTTGGTTGTGCATGTTTTCCATTTCTCAGACCATACAACTCATCCAAGCTGTAATTCAGAAGTTCAAAGTGCATTTTTCTAGGGTATAGTTCTTCTCACAAGGGATACAAGTGCTTGCATGAGACTGGCAAAATTTTCATTTCAGCATCTGTCCAATTTAATGAAGAAGAATTCCCATGCTTCTCCTATTCCAGCAACTCACAACCTAAACACACATCTCCTACATTTTTCTCAGCTCAATTACCTGTTGTTTCTTCACATACTCCAATCTCAGGTTCTGCTTCAATACCTTCTTCTCCCTCACACTTACATAGCTCATCATCTCACATCTCCACTCCCTCTTTATCTAACTCTCCTCACATCACTCAATCCCAATCCAACACACTTCCAGCAAACTCCTTATCACCTCATATACAATCAACCTCCTCTTCCAGTTCATCCAGATATATGCTACCTCCTCCTCACACTTCAGCTGTCAATGCTCCTCCCCCTACTTCAGCTATCACTGCTCCTCCCCCTACTTCAGCTATTCATCCTCCTTCTCACCATATGCAAACAAGATCCAAATCTGGGATCTACAAACCCAAGGCATTTACTGCCACACTGCCTATTTCTGAACCAACAAGAGTCACAGATGCTATTCAAGACCCTAAATGGAAAGCTGCTATGCAACTAGAATATGATGCCTTAATCCAGAATGGCACTTGGACTTTGGTTCCACCATCTTCTGATATTCATCCAATTACTACTAAATGGCTGTTCAGGGTCAAGTATCAAAAAGATGGATCTGTAGAGAGGTTTAAAGCTAGATTGGTAGCAAGGGGTTTTCAACAACAAACTAGTGTGGATTACTTCAGTACCTTTAGCCCTGTGATCAAGCCTGTAACTCTAAGAGTGGTGTTTACTCTTGCTGTCTCCAAAGGCTGGGCCATACAACAGGTTGATATCAACAATGCATTCCTCAAGGGTGAGCTTCATGAAACAGTATACATTGCACAACCTGGGGGCTTCATTGACTCACAGAAACCTCACTATGTGTGTAAGCTTCACAAAGCTTTATATGGCCTTAAGCAAGCTCCAAAGGCTTGGTATGATACTCTCAAAGCATTCTTACAGCAGCAGGGCTTCACACACTCCTCATCTGATCACTGCTTGTTCCATAGATTTCTGCATGGAAAGATCACTTTGCTACTTGTGTATGTAGATGATATACTCATCACTGGTGATGATCCAACTCTTGTGCAATCACTCATTGATGATCTCCACTCCCAGTTCTCCCTCAAACACCTGGGGGAAATCAATTATTTCTTGGGCATTGAAGCTCAGTCCACCTCTTCTCATATCAAGCTCACTCAATCAAAATATGCACATGACATCATCTCTAAGGCAAAACTTTCTGATTCCAAGCCTTGTCCATCTCCTATCTGTCCATCCTCTAAACTATCCCTCACAGATAGCCCTCCTTTTGAAAATCCAACACTCTACAGAAGTATTGTTGGAGCACTTCAGTATCTAACCCTCACCAGACCTGATATATCCTTTAGTGTGAACAAGTTGTCTCAGTTTTTGCAAAACCCCACACAAAATCAATGGAAAGCATGTAAGAGAGTTCTTTGATATCTTAAAGGCTCCCTTACTCATGGTATCTCTTTTTCCAGTTTTAGATTACAGGTTGCAGGGGTTCGTGGATGCGGATTATGCTTCTAGCATTGATGATCGACGGAGTACTTCAGGATTTTGCATCACACTTGGCAAGAACTTGATCTCTTGGAGTTCTAGAAAACAATCTGTGGTTGCACGCAGCAGCACTGAGGCTGAATATCGAGCTCTAGCTCTTGCTACTACGGACATTATGTGGATTGCTAGCCTATGCAAAGAGCTACACATTCCCATCTCCACTCCTGGCTTGCTGTGGTGTGACAACCAAGGGGCTATCACTCTTGCATTCAGCCCAGCATTTCACTCTCGTACAAAGCATATCGAAGTTGATGTTCACTTTCTAAGGGAAAAGGTGCAGGCTGGTTTTCTTGACATTCGCTTCATTTCTTCTGATGATCAACCAGCTGATCTCCTAACAAAACCACTTGCCCCAGCTCGATTCTCTCATCTCTGCAGCTGGTTTGCCCTTTCTTAACAAGGGTGGTCCGAATTCTTCCGAGGCATGTTGAAGTATAATGTTGCAGATAATGTTACAGCATGGAATGCAGCAACACACACACACATACCTTACTAATGTAGGTTCTAGAAGAAGAGTAGTTTTCACTAACTAATAGTTGTTAGTTAGTTAGATGGAAGACTCTAGAATGTGAGTCTCCCTCTATATATATTGTACATACTACACATTGCAAATTGAGTTGAATATACACAAATTTAACAGTCATGTTCAAATAACAAATATTGTACGTACTAATTAGATCTTGAATAAATTTTGACGAATTAATTAGGCATATGTTACACAAGATGATACCCTTGTAGCCACATTGACCGTAAGAGAAGCAGTTTACTACTCAGCTCAGCTCCAACTTCCCGATTCCATGTCAAAATCCGACAAAAAGGCGAGAGCTGAAGCGACCATAAGAAAGATGGGGCTCGAAGATTGCATGGACACGAGAATAGGAGGGTGGCATGTGAAAGGGCTAAGGCCATCTCCAACCACAAACTTTCAAATGAAGATCTCTAAACTTCAAAATACACTTTTTCACACTCTATTTTAAAAACCTTCTCCAACGATGAAACTCTATATCTTACTCTATTTATTATTTTAATCATTTTCAATATATTACAATCATTAAATAATATATTTATCTTCGTATTTAAATTAATTTATACAATTAAATATTCAATTAGTAAATTAAATTATAAATTAAATATTATTAATTTTATCAAAATCATAAAATGTAAATAAACTTATAGTTTTCAAATATTACTTTTATTTAAATATAAAATTACGAAACATATAATGACGTAAAACGATACATGTGAGTATAATCTAATACAACACAATTACACTTATTACGCTTAAAATAGAATAAATAACACTAACAATCTTGTGTAATATATTTCATATTTAATATATAATGTATGTTTTATTGTATTTTACGTTATTTTTTTGTAGGTAATAATAATACACAAAAAAAAAAAAAAATAATTACACAATTAAAATTAAATTATAAATTATTATAACAATAGAATTGTAATTATATTTAGCAAATTATTAATATATAATTGTAATAAAGAATTGTAAATATTAATAAAATAATAGATATAAAATATAGAGTTTTGAATAGTAAACTTCATATATAGAGTTTACTATTCAAAACTCTATTTCAAAACTTCAAAATAGAGTACCGTTGGAGGGAGCAAAACTCTATAAATGAAGTTTAACTTCATTTATAGAGATGTGTTGGAGATGGTCTAAGTGGTGGTCAAAAGAGGAGAGTTAGCATTTGCATAGAGATATTGAGACGCCCTAAGCTTCTTTTCCTCGACGAGCCCACAAGTGGTTTGGACAGCGCCGCATCCTACCATGTTGTGAGACGGATCATCAAACTAGCACAAAATGAACGAATAAGTGTCGTTGCATCTATTTCTATTCATCAGCCAAGTAGTGAAGTTTTTGAGCTTTTCCATAATCTTTGTCTTCTCTCATCTGGCCAAACGGTTTATTTTGGTCCATCTTTAGCAGCTAATGAGGTAACATATATAAATATATAAAGTATTGATATGAAACGCAATAGTGAATTTAATTAGGGGCGGACACACACCTTATGGTCGGGGTGGGGATGGGGGCAATTTGATATTTTTTAAAATTAAGTAAAATAATGATAAATTAATTTAATAAATCATTGTAAAATTTAGTATCTCAATTTTTTTTATTGCAATAATATTACATGTTAGTTAGTATTTTTTAAACATGTTTATAATTCACTCATGCAGTAGTATTACATGTTAGTATTTTGGATCACAAAATGTTTTTGGCCCCCCTAATCTCGAGACCTAGGTCCGCCTTTAGTGGATCTCTTATGAAATCCACACCACCTACATAAATAATTGGTACATTTAACATGTATAAATATTTTATGCAGATGATGGATTTCTAATCATATATATAATATATATATTATATAAGTTGTTAATTAATTAATTTATTGTTGGCACAGTTTTTTGGTTCAAATGGCTTCGTATGCCCACCCATGAAGAACCCGTCAGATCACTATCTCAGAACAATAAATAGAGACTTTGATAACTTGGTGAGCATTCACCTACATAATTATTATATTAATTATTTAATTACAAAGAATTAAATAAAATTTGCAAATTAATTATGATAGGAGGAGGATCAGGTTGAAGAAGGATATGAGGGTAATAAGGCAAGTGCAGATGAAGCAATTAAAATTCTTGTTAAGGCATACGAGTCATCTCATATTGCCCGACAAGTGAAGGAGTGTGTGGATGAAATATATATGCCAACAGGTAATTAATGTTAATGCTACTCCATTAAAATATTAATTACCAATTAAAACAACCCATAGTTGAAAAAATTCATAAAACGGTCAAATTTATTGATATAACCAAAAATGCATGACTTATAAATATTGGATTACTAATTATACATAAATATTTATAAAATTATCCATTAAAATCTTACTAATTATTATATATTTTTTAATATGTGTGTTATCTACTCATAAATTTAATTATAATGGAACGGAGTGAGTATTAAATTATGAAACATTTTTTTATATAAATTTACCCTTCATTAATTAATACGGAGGAGATGGAGAGGGAGAGGGAGAGAGAGAGAGAAAATGAGGAATAATGTTTAAGTCTAAAAACAATGAAACGGAGAAAGTATAATGCATGGATAAAGTTATTGTGGAACAGATGGAGTATTAAATCATGGAACTCTGTTTTAATTAAAAAAAAAAAATTACCATTTATTATTATGGAAGAGTGATGAAAAATAAGGAAAAAATGAAAAGGAAATGATTGAAAATGAAGAATAAAAAAAAGGACAAATAATATGAAACAATTGGAGCTAGCAGTTAGTTAGACATTATAAATATATATTAAATGTATGTTAATTAATTGTAGAATTTGAATGGATCCGTGGAGAAAAAGGGGAGCCAAGCAGGATTCATTACGCAGTGTGTTGTTCTAACACGAAGATCATCTGTAAACATGTTTCGTGATGTGGGTTATTATTGGTTTCGTTTTATCGTACATGTTCTCTAGCTTATGCATAATTAGTGTTGGGACTGTCTTTCATGATATTGGTTTTACTTATAACTCCATTCAGGTAATCACTTTTTTTTTTTTAATATAACAAAATTGAAATAGGATATTTAATTCCCTTAAATTAGAATAAAAGATTATTCTCAATATAAATGAGTTGAAATAGTATAATTTTGCAGGCTAGAGGTTCAGCGCTCGTCTTCATGTCAACTTTCATGACCTTCATGGCAATTGGAGGATTCCCTTCATTTGCTGAGGATATGAAGGTAATTATATAATTATATTTCTCTCCTCTCCTCAACTATAAATTAATAATGAAAATATAATTGTAGATATTTTCACGCGAACGACTGAACGGCCACTACACCGCGGCGGCATTTGCCATGGGAAACACGCTCTCTTCCATTCCTTTTCTTCTTCTGTCCTTAGCACCCGGAGCAATGTCTTACTATCTAGTCGGCCTCCAAAAGAGTCTAAACCAATTAATTCGCCTACTTCTCGCTGCTTCTTTTCGCATGCATGATGCTCATCGAGAGCCTCATGATGGTCGTGGCCGCCGTCGTGCCAAACTTTCTTGTCGGCGTCATAACTGGCGCCGGCCTTCAAGGCGTTGCGATTCTCACCAACGGCTTTTTTCGCCTTCCCAACGACATTCCAAAACCCTTGTGGAAAATCCCATTGTACTACGTTTCTTTCCACAACTACGCGAATCAAGGATTTTACAAGAACGAGTTTCATGGATTGACATTTACGGGTGGAGAATTTGGATGGAAAAGAGAGAATATTAGTATTAGTGGTGATGAGATTTTGAGGAATGTTTGGCAAATGCAAATGGAGCATTCTAAGTGGATGGATTTGTGTATTATTGTTGGGATGGCGATTTTGTTAAGGTTCACGTTTTGGGGTATTATCAGGGGTGGAGAAAAAGTTTAAGCCCGTCGTTAGGAATTTTTTATCCCCTTCATGACCCAAACATGCACCATTAATTTATATATATTGCGTTGAGCTATACATGTTAATGATCCAGTAAAATATATGAACATCAAGTGAAATACAAAAAGTGGGACTTAACATATTCAACAACCATTAATTAGCTTCGAAGGTGCTTATGTTGATGTCTCTCATGTACGTACTACCTAACCTAATGACCCATTTCAATTCAAATGATGTATATAGAATATCTCAAAATCATTACAAATGCTGTAGATATTTGTAACAGCTGTTTGAAGCGTATAATGTTGATGTTGACCGCCCATTTTTAGCGTGTGATTTTCAATGAATACTTTCCTTTACAACATTTTAATTTGGGGATCAGTTGATTCAGATGGTAATTGCAAAAAATTATTGCATATTTTGAAATTAATTTTCTCACAATTTCGTGATTTAGAGCTGGTATTGGGTGAGGTCGTCTCACATATTTTATTTCATAAGACGGGTCTCGATCCCTTAACCCAATAAAAAGTAATATTCATTTTTATTAAAAATATTACATACATATGTTAAGTGTGGTGGTACATGCTTCGAAAAAAAGAAAAAAGTGTGGTACAAAAATACAGTTGATTACATGGGTTATATATATATATAAGAGACATGAATAAAGATTACATGCAACACCAAACCGAGATTGAAGAGTTTGGAGCTATTAGATTTCTAACACCTAAGCCAACACACAAGTTATCTTATTTCTCCCCGTCATTTTTTTTCAGATCAAAGACCCACCTTCAAAAGTCAAAGTATTACTTTTTTTTTTTTTTTTTGAATTACATTAAATACCCATCCCTTTTCCCCTCCCCATGACTCGAACCCAGGATCTAAAGCCTAGGTAGTGGTGCTCTAACCACTTGAGCTATCCAACTTCGTCAAAAGTCAAAGTATTACTAATGTTGCATACCACTCCTTTCTACTTTGGATAAATGGGTTAGAAATTAATTAATTTTAATTAATTAATTAATTTTAAAATAGAGTAAAGAACACTCGTCTTTAATCAGTTTATTGAGGGTTATAATTGTAATTTTAGAGAAATTAAATGGCAAAAATTTGTTCTACTCTCGGAGAAGATAATCGTAGTGTATTTAAAATCTCAAAAAAGAATTTCGGTGAGTAAAAAATTAATTCACGAAGTTGAAACGTCAAATAATATACTTTATGGGATATGTAACATCATGATAATTGTCCCAAATTGAAACTTTGAATGTTTATTAATGGGGGCTAATTACTCCTTATAAATAGGAGGATGTTACAATTGTTCAAATCACAATGACTAAGGAGCAATCCAATAGTGTATACGGATGTACGTGTGTGCTCATTCGATTAAGCTTGGGCCTAGTCTTTGGCTCGTGACTCGTGGATTTTAAATTTGGACTCTCAAACCCATCTATAATTTTTTGGAACTTGAATATTTGGGTTTGGCCCGTAAAAACCAAGTTTTCAGAAAGTACTTGGACTTGGAGCTCAATTTAAAATTGGGTTAACGAAAAAGAATTTAAATTGAATTTGAACTATGACGAATTTGGACGTTGGGGATGTCTAGGTACATTGATGTTACAAATTGTGATGAACTTGGACGTTTGAGTGTCCAGATTCATGTACGTTTCATAAATGAAATTGTAACCGCAAGGAGTTACAAAATCCATGAATGCCATAATTAAATCTTGTAACCACGAGGGGTTACAAAGAGAATGAATGACATAATAAATGTGAAGACCCCCACATGTTGGAATATGCCTATAAATGGGGTGCATGTTTTATGTTGCAAACACACTCACACTAAAAGACACAACACTTGAAACACTTGAGATTTTTGTTGGAACTCTATAACATCATACATATTTGCATCGAACATATAGAGTGCAATCCAGTTTTCGTGTCAATTCAGTTTGTTGGAACTCTATACGTTGTGGTGCTACTCATATAGAGACGAAAGTCGTTTTATCTTTAAAAAATATTACATCAAACCATGAGCATTAGTCGGAACGCATTCATTTTACGGAAAAAGGCTTCCCGCAAAACTTCATTAAAAGTGGTTTTTCTCAATTTCATTTTACTAAAGAATTTTAGTTTAAAAAATAATAATGACATAATTATTTTCATTAAAAGACAATTTCCTTATAGTTGAATCTTCAACCATTCTTTGCATTAATTAGGAAATTATTTTCTGTTTTACGTATATATTTTCTTAGGTTGTGATTTTATAGTTAAATAGAGATAAAAATTGAAAAGGAAATTACGAGTGTGAGAAAAAAAAAATTCTCTCACAAAATTTTATTGGGGTGACATTACTACATTAGCATTATGTTTCGTATTTTGACTTTTATCACATGAAATTAAAGTACTTGTACAACAATTGCAAAAACAAACAATAAAATTGAGTCGCAAAACCTTGAGATCTAAACCGAGATTTAATTTCCACATGGGCAGTAAAGTCATTTCAATTATTAAAAAGAGGAGGAGCAGAAAGGTCAATGGAATGTAGGGTTGTGTTTGGGAAACACGTCTGCATATTATTCAATTTTTTTTTTTTTTGAATATATTATTCAATTAATTAATCATACCAAAAACCGTATTGTATTTGTTTTTTTACAGAATCATACTAAATCGAATAACTCAATAAAAATGTGTTAAATGGTGGGTATAGTGGACGTGAGTTGTTCACTTTTTTCGAATAACCCCGTTCTAATCCTATCTCTAGTACTTGTTAATAAACTCATTCTTCTGATAAAAAAAAAAAAAAAAATTCTCCTTCAATTCTTTCTTTTATTTAAAATTTTATTTCACAAATATTACTTGTTTACTAATATAGTACTTTCTCCGTTTTTGGTCCGTCCAAATTTATAATAGGGTAAATTATTAATAAGGTCATTTCACTACTAGTTTTATCTAATAAAACCTACGAGAAAAAAATTATTTACGTCCCGTAATTTTTACCTTTTTTTGAAAAACGTCCCAAAATAGTTAAAATTTTAATTTACGTTCCATAACTTTTTCAATTGCTTAATTTACGTCCCATATCTAGTGGGACGTAAATTAAGCAATTAAAGAAGTTATGGGACGTAAATTAAATTTTTAATTAAAATGGGACGTTATGCGAAAAAGATTAAAATATTCAACAAATGTGTACAATTCACTATAAAATTAATTTAGTTTATGTTATACAATCAAATAAAAAAATAATTCATTTATTCATAAATTAATTATTCATAAATTAACTTATTTTAATATAAAAAAACAATTCAATTATTCATATAAATTCAGTTCTTTTATTGTTGAAAACCTAAAATCAAGAGAACACATGTCGTTCTATTGACCGGAGCCCCGTTAAAACATTGCCAAGTAAATCCTCCTTAGGGATATTTTTATAAAAATCATGTTAACTTACCTAATTCATTATTAGAAAAATTATTAACTTACCTAATTAGAAAAAAAATTATAATTACAATATAAGTATTATAAAATTATTTATTTATTATAAAGTAATCAAATAAATATAAAAAATTATCTAAGTATTACACAAAGTGGGTCCACATATTTTTGTACGAACTAATATCAAATTAAAAATTATATAATAAAAATGTAAAACAATAAAATTAACAAATTGTTAAAAAATATAGTGTTCATCATCATCTTTCAATTACCGTGGGTAAGAGATGAAAATTTTGGATATATTTGAGTATTTTTTTAATTTATTTGGGGATTTTAAACATTTTTTATTTTTTTTATTTAAAATATTAAAATAATGGTTAAGTTTTTAACAATTTTAATAAAAAAAATTATTTGGGATTTTTATTATTTTAAAGATAAAATTTATATTTATTTGAGTATGTTAATTGATTTTTTAATTAAATTAATTGAGTTTTTAAATTATTAATCAGGTAAGTTAATTGATTTTTCTAGTAATTAATTGACTTAGGAATAAATCCTGATTTTTTTTTCATATATATATTTTTTTTGATATTATGAAAAATTATTTACTTATTTAAATATTATTCTAAATTTATTTTCATATATTTTAAAATATTATTTAGTATTTTAATTAATATTCACAATTTATTTTATAATATTTATATTGTAATTATAATATTTTTCTAATTAGGTAAGTTAATAATTTTTCTAATAATGAATTAGATATGTTAATAGATTTTTATAATAATTAATTAATTTATGAATTTTTTTTTTATATGGATTGTATAATGATTCGGGTGGAATTTACATGATTTATAAGCACACATATGAAACATATTTTGATGTGGATTTCATTGATTTGTGCATTAGATATGATTGTTTGAGCCAAAATGAGAGAAAGGTTGTGTTTTGTCGGTTTTGTAGGTAAAACGATGGAATTTAGAGCAAAACACATACCACAAGTGATCGGACCGAAAAGAGGAGCGCACCATTGGATCCGGCTCGAAAAATGGAGTGGAATAGGCGAAAGAATCGAGTCGATTGGAGGTCGGAAGCTCAAGAAACGGAGGGACAAAGTTGGAAGACGAAAACGAGGACGGAGCCAACTTACGAAAGTTTGGCCCGGCCGGGTGGCATCACTCGCCCGGCAGGGCGGCCGAGCCCAAAACTTTGCCAAGTTTACGAAAGTTTGGCCCGGCCGGGCAGCATCACTCGCCCGGCCGGGCGATAAAAGTTGCAATTTCTGGGTGTAATACGAAGATAAGGCCCGGCCGAGCGGCATCACTCGCCCGGCCGGGCGGCCGAGCAGTCCAACATCTACCCCGTTTACGAAACTTCCGCCCGGCCGGGCGGCACCACTCGCCCGGCCGGGCCGACCGCCCCCTGTTTTCTAAAACTTTGGCTAACTCCTCCGCCCGGCCGGGCCATTTCCCCACCCGGCCGGGCCACTCCAATTTCGGTGCCAAATGCGTATTTTCTCTATTTTTGAGGGATCTACTTGCAAATATCACACCCAAACCCTACCCCAACACTATAAATACCCCACTTCTTAAATTTCACACCATCTTACCCCTCTCTCAAGAATTCCTTCACACACTAACACACACTTGGAGGTTTTGGGTCATATCTTCTTCAATTCACCACCAATTCATGCAAGGAAGGAGCCACTACCTTGGGAATTTAATTCTCCACCACACCACAGTCTAAGCTTTCTCTTATTTTCAGTTTTTATTGCTTTGATATTTGTTTTTTCTTGTAATTCAAACATGTGGGTGATTGGCTATAATATTTTTGGTTCTAGGGCCTTGTACATACTTTTGATGATATCTATGGATTAATATTTGTTTGATTGGTGTTTGTGTGGATTAATTCTATTTGGATGCTTGGTGTTTGTTGCAAAACATGTCATTATGTGTACAATAGTGATGTGTTGATCATAGTTAGTTGAATTAGGTTGAGAAATCTATTTTGATTAATTGATTGCAAACATTTGACCTAATTTTATTGTGAGATTGAAAGATGATCAATGATTAGGAAGATGTGTGATGGTCTTAGGGGCTTGATTGGGTCTTATTGTGCAACTTAGGTAGAGATACTAGGTTGTGTAGTGTTTCCTTTGAATTACTTGGATCGAAAGGACTTTTAATTCATTATGTTGTGATCAATCTTATAGACAAAGCATGAACACCATTTGAATAGGCATTTAACCATAGATGGATTCACTAGTAGTGCATGTGCTCTAGAACCTACCTTCTCTTAATTGAGTTACATCCATTTTTACTTTCGTTTCTTGATTCGTATGCTATTTGATCAATTTCGTCTTTGCTCTTTGTTACTTATTTGTGACACTTGGTAGGTAATTTTAGAGTAAACCATCATATTCAAATTATCGATCACGTCTACTTAGAATTCGACTAGCAAACTACCCTTTTACGCTTTAGCCTCCTCGTGGGATCGACCTCGTGCTTATCACGCTACAATAGACGACGTATACTTGCGGTTGTTTATTTAGTGTTGCATATCACGTGTATCAAGTTTATGGCGCCGCTGCCGGGGAGGTTTTTATAAGCTCTAGAGTGTAGGCTAGGAGAGTTTTAGTTTAGACAATTTATTTGCTTTCTTTATTTGCAAAAAATCCAAAAATATTTGTGTTTGTTATCTTGATCTTAATTGCAATTCTCACTCTCGTTTGCTCTTTTGATAGACATGGTTTATGATCACACGATCTAGGAGGAACCACCAAGAAGTGTTGCCCTTAGATCCGGAGATTGAAGCAAATTGTCGAAGAAGGAACGCCGAGAGGAGAAGACTAGAGTTGGAAAGAATGAACCGAAGAGAGAATCCGGTTGAAGAAGAAGAGGAATTTGAGAATCATGGGGTCGAAGGAGTTGAGGAACCCAACGGGAATGGAGGTAACCGACCTCAAGGAGTGCTAAGGGACAATTTTCGTCGGAGAGGTGAAGAGAACATTGGTATGGAAAGAAATGTAGAGCAACGGGAGGAAAACGGGAATCAACGAGTCTTGAGAGACCACTTCCGCCCTATCCCAAGGCCTTATGGAGGAGCGGGTCGGGAACCCGTTGATGCTCATAACTTTGAGCTCAAACCGGCGCTAATCATGATGGTCCAAAACAACCAATTTGGAGGGTTGTCAAAGGAGGATCCTAACCTCCACTTATCTCAATTCCTAGAGACAAGTGGAACGGTTAAGACCAATCGTGTCCCTCAAGACTACATCCGTCTCCAATTGTTCTCATTCTCCCTCCGTGATCGTGCAAAGCAATGATACATGTCTCTTGATCTAAGGACAATCGAAAATTGGGCCGACCTTGTAGATGCCTTCCTTATGAAGTACTTTCCTCCAAGCAAGACCATCAAGATAAGAGGAGAAATTTCTTCCTTCATGCAAGACGATGATGAGTCTTTAGCCGAAGCTTGGGAACGCTTCAAGGATCTCATAAGGAGTTGCCCTCAACACGGGTTCTCAAGAGACCAATTGATTTGTTATTTCTACAACGGGATGGACCATCGAACGAGAGGGATGGTGGATGCCTCGGCAGGTGGAGGTTCTTTGCTAGGAAAGACGACGGATGAGGGTTATGTGATCCTAGAGGAGATGGCAAAGAACGGAAACCAATGGCCATCCGAGAGAAGGCAAGCCTGGAAAGTTGCTTCCACTAAGGAGTCGGATGATTTTGCTACTTTATCCAACAAGGTGGACAAGTTGACTTCGATTATGGCGGCCAAGTTATTAATGGGACCTAGTGATGATCAATATGAAGAGGCCCATTATATGAACAATCAAAGGGACCGTCATTTTCGAGAAAGAGGTTGGAACGAGAGGCAAAATCCCCCTAACCCAAACCATTACCATCCCGGGTTGAGGCAACATGAGAACTTTTCCTATGCCAACACAAGGAATGTCATCATCCCACCTCCAAATTTCAATGTAAGAGATGGAGCTATTGTGGAGTCTTCATCAAAGCTATCATTGGAGGATATGTTTGGTGCTTTTATGGGGGAAACCAAGAACTTCATGAGAGAGACTAGAGAGAATGCAAACATAACTCGGCAAAGACTTGATGAACAAGGGGAAATGATCAAGAATGTGGCAAACAATGTGAAAGCCATAGAGAAGCAAGTGAGTCAACTTTCTAATGTCATCGGTAGTCAACACACTCCGGGGCAATTTCCTTCAAACACGGAGCTCAACCCCAAGGAGCATTGCAAAGCTATTAAGCTAAGAAGTGGGACGAGCTACGATGGGCCAAAGATGCCACAAGAGGAGGAAATGGTAATGGCACCCGAGGATGTCGACAAAGAAGATGGACAAGAGAAAGAGAGGCAAGAGAAGATAGTAAGGGAAGAAGAGAAAGTAGAGGAGAAGAAGAGTGAGGAGGCAATCCCTCCTCAAGACAAAGACAAGAATGTGGTACCTCTCGCATACCCTCAAAGGTTGAAGAAGAAGGGCTTGGACAAAAAATTTGCCAAGTTTGTGGAGATGTTCAAGAAGATCCACATCAACATCCCCTTTGCCGAAGCTCTAGAACAAATGCCCCATTACTACAAGTTCTTGAAAGAAATTATGTCCAACAAGAGGAAGATGGTGCATTTGACCGAAGAATGTAGCTCAATCATTCAAGCAAAGCTACCTCAAAAGCTTAGAGATCCCGAATCCTTCACCTTACCATGTGTTATTGGAGATGGAGGTACATTTAAAGCTTTGTGTGATTTGGGAGCTAGCATTAATCTTATGCCTTTGTCCATATTCAAGTCACTTGGTTTGGGGAAACTTACACCAACCACGATGAGCCTTCAATTGGCGGATAGATCCATGACATACCCCTTGGGTATAGTAGAGGATGTGTTGGTTAAGATCGATAAGTTCATATTCCCGGTGGATTTTGTGGTATTGGATATGGAGGAGGATAAGTACATTCCACTCATCTTGGGAAGGCCATTTTTGGCAACCGGTGGAGCTATCATTAATGTGAGGAAAGGGGAGTTGGAGCTTCAAGTGAACAATGAGAAAGTGTTGTTCAACATCTACAAGGCCATCAAGTTTAGAGATGATGAGGATGAGGTCTTTGAGTGCAACATGATCAATGATGTGCAAGCTTGTGTGGATATGCACATGGAAAAGAGCAACTCAAAGGACCCACTTGATTTTTGCATAAGAGAATCTCTTAACTCACTCTCTTCTATTCCTTTTGATTTCAATTTTGATGAGCTTAATGATATAGAATTGTTTGAATATATGTCTTCTCTTGATGTTTTGAAGGAGCTTCCAATCAAAAAGGAGGAGAAATTCATGGAGATACAACAAGAAGCCAAGTTTGGGGGGGTTTTACTTGAAGAGTGTCAAAGATTTCCTCACAAAAATCTTGACACTTGGCCCTCATGTTACACATTGGAAGCACCAAAGGAGGAGGTTAAGGAGAAACCAAAAGCTCAAGAGAAGGGGAGGAAGCTCGACTTGAAACCACTTCCGGAGCACTTGAGATATGCTTATCTTGAACAAGGTGAACTCTTTCCGGTTATTGTTTCTTCACACTTGCATGAGCTTGAGTTAGAAAAATTACTTAGGATGCTTAGAACGTATAAATCGGCTATTGGTTGGGATATTTCAGATTTGAAGGGTATACCGGCTCATATTTGCATGCATAAAATTAGACTAGATGAGTCTATTAAGCCTAAAGCCCAAGGTCAAAGAAGATTGAACCCCATAATGCAAGAAGTGGTAAGAAAAGAGGTGTTGAAGTGGTTAGATAATGACATAATTTTTCCCATAAGTGATAGTGAGTGGGTGAGCCCAACACAAGTGGTACCTAAGAAGGGGGGTATGGCCATTGTTAAAACCGAAGCCTTAGAGGATATTCCTACTAGGACCATTGTGGGGTGGAGAGTGTGCATTGATTATCGTATGTTGAATAGTGCCACTAGGAAAGATCATTTCCCTTTGCCTTTTATTGATCAAATGTTGGATAGGATGGCGGGATACGAGTATTATTGCTTTCTTGATGGTTACTCGGGATACAATCAAATTTTGATTGATCCTAAGGACCAAGAGAAATCAACTTTTACTTGCCCTTATGGTACTTTTGCTTTTAGGAGAATGCCATTTGGATTGTGTAATGCCCCCGCCACCTTCCAACGATGCATGATGGCTATTTTTCATGGTATGATTGAAAACATAATGGAGGTATTCATGGATGATTTTTTCGTGTTTGGTTATTGCTTTGATACATGTCTACGTAACCTCTCTTGTGTTTTACAAAGATGTATAGATACAAACTTGGTGCTTGATTGGGAGAAATGCCACTTCATGGTGAAGGAAGGGATTGTGCTTGGGCACAAGGTTTCGGCTAAAGGGCTTGAGGTTGATAGAGCAAAGATAGTGGCTATTGAGAAGCTACCTCCACCAACCAATGAGAAGGCGGATAGGAGTTTTCTTGGACATGCCGGGTTTTATAGAAGATTTATCAAGGATTTTTCAAAGATAGCCAAGCCCATGTGTGCATTGTTGGAGAAGGGTGCCACTAGGGGTGGGAATGGGCCAGGCTTTGGTAGGCTTTAAGAAAAAAAGCCTGGCCTATTATATATTTCTTAGGCCCGAGCCTGGCCCATGGCCTGTCATATGCTTTTTTTAAAGGCTCAAGTCTGGCCTTTTTAATAAATAGGCCTGGCCCGAAAGCCTTCTAAAGGCCTCTTAATCTTATTAGCGTATTTTTTTTAAAAAAAATCTACAACAGTATTATTATCAAATTATAAAAATCAACTCTTTAAATCTCAAAATGAAGAAATGGGAGTAATAGAATGTTCCAAAAAAAAAAAAAATTAAAATATTGTTTAAAGAAAAATATAACTAGTGTTACTAAATTTTCTTACTTATTTATTTGAAAATCACATATTATATAAAAATATACTTATAATATATATATATGTATGTGAAGTTATATAGGTCGGCCTGTTGGGCTTAAAAGGCTTACGAAAAAGCTTGAGCCCGACCTATTTTGCTAAATAGGCTTCTAAAAAAGCTTGAGCCCGGCTTGTTTATTAAACGAGCCGAGCCGAGTCGAGCTTTAATTGGCCGAGTCGTAGGCCCCTGTCGGGTAGCCTGGCCCATTCCCACCCCTAGGTGCCACCTTCATTTTTAGTGAAGAATGTGTAAGGTCATTTGAGATTTTGAAGGAGGCCTTGATCAAAGCTCCCGTGTTGGTAATACCCGATTGGAGTCAACCACTTGAGATCATGTGTGATGCTAGTGACTATGCTATTGGAGTAGCCTTGGGCCAAAAGAGAGACAAGCTCTTTCGTGTGATTTACTATGCAAGCAAAACTTTAAATCCGGCCCAAAAGAATTACACCACAACGGAGAAGGAGATGCTAGCCGTGATTTATAGTTTTGACAAGTTTAGAGCATACTTGGTGGGAGCTAAGACCATAGTGTACACGGATCACACGGCTCTCAAGTATTTGATTGAGAAGAAAGAGGCCAAACCAAGGTTGATAAGATGGGTGCTCCTCTTGCAAGAGTTTGACGTGGAGATAAGGGATAGAAAAGGATGTTAAAATGTGGTGGCGGATCATCTCTCAAGGCTTGAGAATGTGGAGGAAAAGGACATCCAAGTCCCTATCAAAGAGTGGTTTCCCGTTGAGCAAATCCTTGCCATCAAAGAAACATGTCCATGGTTCGCCGACTTTGTGAACTACATAGCTACCGGAACACCACCACCAAACATCTCATTCCATCAAAAGAAGAAAGTCTACCATGATGTCAAGTTCTATGTGTGGGAGGATCCGTTTCTTTATAGATGGTGTTCAGATATGATCATGAGAAGGTGCTTATGGGAAGATGAGTGGGAGAAAGTGATTGAAGAGTGCCATTCATCCCCCTATGGAGGTCATTTTGGAGCAAATAGGACGGCTCACAAGGTTCTTCAAAGTGGTTTCTATTGGCCATCCATTTTTAGGGATTGTGTAGCTTTTGTGAAGAAGTGTGACAAGTGCCAAAGGATGGGAAACATTTCAAAGAGGCATGAGATGCCTATGAAGAATGTGATTGAGGTAGAGCTTTTTGATGTATGGGGGATTGATTTTATGGGGCCATTCCCCGTCTCTCATGGTTTTTCCTACATCCTTTTGGCCATCGATTATGTCTCTAGGTGGATTGAAGCCATTCCAACCACTACAAATGATGCCAAGGTGGTCCTCAATTTTTTGAGAAAGAATATTTTTACTCGTTTTGGCACTCCAAGAGCATTAGTGAGTGATGGTGGTTCACACTTTTGCAACCGATGGCTTGACCAACTTTTGACAAAGTATGGAGTAAAGCATAGGGTGACCACACCATATCACCCTCAAGCTAATGGGCAAACGGAGCTTGCTAATCGAGAAGTGAAGTAAATCTTGGTAAAGACCGTTGGGTTAAAGAGGAAGGATTGGGCTATCAAGTTGGATGATGCTCTTTGGGCATATCGAACCGCCTATAAGACACCTTTGGGCACATCTCCTTACCAACTTGTGTATGGTAAATCTTGCCATCTACCCGTGGAAGTGGAGTTGAAAACTCGTTGGGCCATCAATGAGTTGAATCTTGATCTTAAGGCATCCGGAGAAAGAAGGAAGATGATGCTTAATGAGCTTGATGAATTTAGGAATGGAGCCTTTGAGAATTCCAAGATTCACAAAGAAAGAGCCAAGAGATTTCATGACAAGATGATTGAAAGAAGAGAGTTTTAAGTTGGAGAACAAGTCCTATTGTTTAACTCAAGGTTGAGGTTATTTTCGGGCAAGTTGAAGTCAAAGTGGTCGGGGCCCTTTGTGATTAAGAATGTGACGCCTATGGGAAATGTGGAGCTTATTGGTAAGGATGGAACAACTTTTGTGGTGAACGGACAAAGAGTGAAGCATTACTTTGGAAACGAGCAACTTCGAATGGTGGAGTCGCTTCGTTTGGATGAAGCTTGAAAGAAGAAGCAACCGTCCGGCATAGGACGTTAAAAATAGCGCTTCTTGGGAGGCAACCCAAGGTTTTATTGCTTTGTGTTTATTGTTTTAGTAGTGTTGATAGCTTAGTTTCTTTGTAGGTATGGATGAGGAGAATTGTGGATACCTTGTCTTGGAGAATGAAGAAGAAGCAAGGCCAACTTTGGAAAAAGAAAGCAAGTGATGCAATGGTGATTCTTGAAGAGCATTGGATGTACAAGGAGGGAGGTAACAATTTGTAGCCCCAAACTTATAATTTTTACATAGTAAAATTCTAAGTTTGGGGGAGTTATTTTTTTCTTTTATTTTTCTACTAATTGTTACCCTTGCACCGGTTCGTCATTCTACTTGTGTCACATTTTGCACCGGCGCACACTTGGTTTTCACATGCATTAGATTGTTTAAGTTGGTCTTGATCATATGTTGGGTAGTAGACATTTGGTGAAATGTGAGCATGAATAGTCATTGGAATCCATTGTTGAGTAGTTGTGGTGATGTTTATTTGCTTTGAATGTAAGCATGATTGATGTTGGATATAGTATCATGATTGTGTTCATATTTGTGATCTTTGATAGCATGGATGCATGATGTGTTGTTGTTTGGGGACATTTGATGAATGTGAAAGTCCTATTGAATAAACCGGTGAGAATTGAGCCTTAAATCGAGCACGTAATCCGGTTTAGTTCATTTGAGAGTGGACTAGGTTATTGCTAGTGATCCTAGAACTTGCCCAAGTTCTTGTTTGAAAGCATGATTGTGTGAAATGATGTGATGTGATATAGGCCATCTTGTTCTAAAAAGAGTCACTTAGCCAAAATTTCCCAAAACCGAAGTAATTTTCCGTAGTTAGCCCCTTGAGCCTAATTCCTCATTTTCTTGGCAAACTACAATGTTAACCACTTAGCCTTTTTTAGCCTTTTGATTCCTATATCTAGTGGGGGATAAAAGACAAATTGGAAAACATGTGCTTGAATGAATATCTTTGGTGAAAAGAAAAGTTGGAGAAGTTGAAAGAAGAAAAAGAGAAAGATGAAAAGAAAATCAAGGAAAGGAAAAGAGGGACAAAGAGCCCCAAAAGCTTGAAAAGAAAAATGGTTCAAAAGATGAGGTGATGAATGCTTGAAAAAGAATGGAAAAAGAAAAGTGAGGATGAAGTTTGTAAACTTTGAAAGTGAAAGCACAAATTTTACAAAAGCAAGCTTTGTCCTCCACTAGAAGAGTCACAATTCCCAAATTCATCCTACCGTGTCCAAAGAGCAAATGTTACATCCTTGATTAAGTCCTATTGATCACATTGTTGAGCATTTGAGTGTGTGTAGAAAGTAGAAGTTGGGCAAGCATATGGTGATTGCATAGCATGACTTGGTTGATGAGTGCATTAATATCCTTAATTTGATTCGGGTGGAATTTACATGATTTATAAGCACATGTGAAGCATATTTTGATGTGGATTTCATTGATTTGTGCATTAGATATGATTGTTTGAGCCAAAATGAGAGAAAGGTTGTGTTTTGTCGGTTTTGTAGGTAAAATGATGGAATTTAGAGCAAAACACATACCACAAGTGATCGGAACGAAAAGAGGAGCGCACCATTGGATCTGGCTCGAAAAATGGAGTGGAATAGGCGAAAGAATCGAGTCGATTGGAGGTCGGAAGCTCAAGAAACGGAGGGACAAAGTTGGAAGACGAAAACGAGGACGGAGCCAACTTACGAAAGTTTGGCCCGGCCGGGTGGCATCACTCGCCCGGCCGGGCGGCCGAGCCCAAAACTTTGCCAAGTTTACGAAAGTTTGGCCCGGCCGGGCAGCATCACTCGCCCTGCCGGGCGATAAAAGTTGCAATTTCTGGGTGTAATACGAAGATAAGGCCCGGTCGAGCGGCATCACTCTCCCGGCCGGGCGGCCGAGCAGTCCAACATCTACCCCGTTTACGAAACTTCCGCCCGGCCGGGCGGCACCACTCGCCCGGCCGGGCCGACCGCCCCCTGTTTTCTAAAACTTTGGCTAACTCCTCCGCCCGGCCGGGCCATTTCCCCACCCGGCCGGGCCACTCCAATTTCTGTGCCAAATGCGTATTTTCTCTATTTTTGAGGGATCTACTTGCAAATATCACACCCAAACCCTACCCCAACACTATAAATACCCCACTTCTTAAATTTCACACCATCTTACCCCTCTCTCAAGAATTCCTTCACACACTAACACACATTTGGAGGTTTTGGGTCATATCTTCTTCAATTCACCACCAATTCATGCAAGGAAGGAGCCACTACCTTGGGAATTTAATTCCCCACCACACCACAGTCTAAGCTTTCTCTTATTTTCAGTTTTTATTGCTTTGATCTTTGTTTTTTCTTGTAATTCAAACATGTGGGTGATTGGCTAGAATACTTTTGGTTCTAGGGCCTTGTACATACTTTTGATGATATCTATGGATTAATATTTGTTTGATTGGTGTTTGTGTGGCTTAATTCTATTTGGATGCTTGGTGTTTGTTGCTAAACATGTCATTATGTGTACAATAGTGATGTGTTGATCATAGTTAGTTGAATTAGGTTGAGAAATCTATTTTGATTAATTGATTGCAAGCATTTGACCTAATTTTATTGTGAGATTGAAAGATGATCAATGATTAGGAAGATGTGTGATGGTCTTAGGGGCTTGATTGGGTCTTATTGTGCAACTTAGGTAGAGATACTAGGTTGTGTAGTGTTTCCTTTGAATTACTTGGATCGAAAGGACTTTTAATTCATTATGTTGTGATCAATCTTATAGACAAAGCATGAACACCATTTGAATAGGCATTTAACCATAGATGGATTCACTAGTAGTGCATGTGCTCTAGAACCTACCTTCTCTTAATTGAGTTACATCCATTTTTACTTCCGTTTCTTGATTCGTATGCTATTTGATCAATTTCGTCTTTGCTCTTTGTTACTTATTTGTGACACTTGGTAGGTAATTTTAGAGTAAACCATCATATTCAAATTATCGATCACGTCTACTTAAAATTCGACTAGCAAACTACCCTTTTACGCTTTAGCCTCCTCGTGGGATCGACCTCGTGCTTATCACGCTACAATAGACGCCGTATACTTGCGGTTGTTTATTTAGTGTTGCATATCACGTGTATCATATAACATAAACTACATTAATTTTATAGTGAATTGTACACATTTGTTGAATATTTTTATCTTTTTTTACATAACGTCCCATTTTAATTAAAATTTTAATTTACGTCCCATAACTTTTTTAATTGCTCAATTTACGTCCCATTTACATAAATTTGGGGATTTTCAGGGAAAATTGGACGTAAATTAAGCAATTGAAAAAATTATGGGACGTAAATTAAAATTTTAACTATTTTGGGACGTTTTTCAAAAAAGGTAAAAGTTACGGGATGTAAATAATTTTTTTCTCAAAACCTACAACATATTTTCTTTTCTAATAGAGTCAAATTGAAAAATCTAAGACAATTATACCCTTTTATTAATTTGAAATAATTTGAATTTCTGAATTCAAATTAAAAGGTCAACTAAATCCCCTAATTAGCTATTAACAAAGTATGACAAAGTGGGATAGCTCAAGTGGTTAGAGCACCACTACCTAGGCCTTAGGTCCTGGGTTCGAGTCATGGAAGGGGAAAAAAGGGATGGGTATTTAACTTCCATCAAAAAAAAAAAAGCTATTAAGTATTAACAAAGGATCTCGAAACACGCGAAATTTAAGCAGCTTCCAAAAATTTAAAATTTTCCTAAAAAGTAGGTATCGTAATTAATTCGTTTCACTTTCTTGAGCTTCGAGATTTCTGCAGTCTGCACTTACTTCCAGCGATTGTTTCATCCTTATCTGCATTTTCCGGCGACGAGGACGACGATTCACTGCATCAGGTAATTCGATCATCTGCATGTTTCATTTTAAAGTTTTTCGCGTCAATAATGGTTCTGAGTGCATGTGATTATATTTTTAACACAAGAACGACTCAATAAAATATAGCATTACCCTTAATCTTATATGAAGTTCTCCATCACTCCAAACTTCTCTATCGTAATTTCAAAAAATGCAGAGCGATTTGCATGAATAGCTGTATGCAGATAACTATGCATAACTATATATGAACTAACGTATGCATAAAAAAAAGAATGAACATAGTCAATGAAGTTCATAATGCATATGCAAGTGAAGTGAGTAATGCATATGCAAATGTAGTTAATAATGCATAAGTAGTTCGTATTAGTTAAGAAAGATGCATTTGTAGTTGTACGAAATCGGATTCTATGCAAATGTTATTGAGGCTAGACACTGAGTAAGAAATCGATATGTTACCTGCATAACTTGGACTTGTTGTTTCAACAACCAAATCTGCATAAGTTGTCGATTCAGATACGCGAATAAGTATGTTTTTCCCATTACAATCAAACTTGCAGAATACAATATAATCCATGTCAAGTCTTCTCGATTTAGAGATGCTGTGGAATTGGGGTGAGATTAAATATACAAATGATGGATTGATAAAAAAAATCAAAAAGTATAATGCAGTTTGGAAATATAAATCGAGAATACACCATAATATGACAATGAAAACTACGACGGAATTGATAATATGAAAAATACAGGATTAATAATCAAGAAATTAAAATGAATATACGTACGATGCAGTTGAATTGGATTAAAGACGTACGATGCAGTTGATTTGGATTGAAGACGTACGATGCAGTTGAATCCTTCTTGAAGATGAATATCGAATTTCCAAATTTTTTATTCAGTTTTGTTCAAATCTGCAGAACCTTTTCAAAATCAAATTTTGGAAAGTCTACGACTTTTCCATTCTGTAACTTAATATTAAGGAATTGAATGATTTGCGAAAATTGGAAAGTCTACGACTTTCCCATTATGTAACCTAATATTAAGGAATTGAATGATTTGCGAAAATTGTGGCCAGAATAAATATATGATTTAATATGAATTTCAAAATTTTAAATCAATTTGTATAATAAGGGTAATTATGGTTTTTTGTATTCAAAATGAAGTTATTGGACAAAATTTGAAGTGGTTGTTCCTATTTGTTGAATGGGTTGTGATAATGACTCTATTGGTAAAAAATCTCTTTATAATATGTATATTTCAAGTGGAAATGCTATTTTTATTTGCATCATTTCTATCATCACTTATTTACTCAGTTTGTCTTTTTTATTTTTTTTATTTTACAAAATCACTTTATTAATAAGTTGACCCCACAATACTTCATAATATTCTTCAATATTCTATGTACTTTATACATAACAAATCAATATTCTTTAAAACATGTGTTAAATGAATTATTACTAACTACTCCCTCAGTCCACCAAAAATATGCTACTTTGGGCACAAAATTTTAAGAAAAAGGTAGATAAAGTAAATGTATTGTGAGTTAAAATAAAAAAAAAGTGATATATTATTTTCATAAAAAAAAATGAGCATACTTTTGGTGGACAGAAAAATAAAAAAAGTGAACATACAATTCGTTGACGGAGGGAGTAGTTAACTTTGAACAGAGGGAGTATATACTTCTTTCGTTCCTTCGAAAGCTTAATTCACATGAGTTGTTGAAATAGAGATAGATTGAAAAAATAAAAAGTATATAGAGATAGTGAGTGTTGACAAAAAAAAAACTGATGGTACGTTCAAAATGAAAAAATTAGTAACTCTTGTATGGAAAAAAGATGTATACCATTCTCTCCATCCCAAATAACCTTTCACACCTTTTTTTTCGGCCCTTTAGAAATTTCACTCTTACAATATCCATAATATTACATTTAATGTCATTATTTGTAGGGTTCACACATACATACAAGTCACTCACTTATTTATTTTTTTATAAAATTATTTCTTAAAATTCTATTTATTATAATATTTTTAAAAAAGTGGGTGAACAGTAAATATGAAATGTTCTTTGGAACGGGAGGAATAGTTTATAAATGCCTATTAATTTATGAAAATTTTGATCATCATATAAATATTATTGTTATGTAACGAAATAATAATGTCACTATTACGGAATGACGATTCTCAAATAAAAGTAAGAAAGTCAACGTATCCAGATTAGATCTCAAGCTTCCACTATAATAGTCATATATACACTTTCTAACAATTCATGCCAACAAGTTTTGTAATTATAAATTAAACTAACTATTTAGATTAATTTATGTGTTTTGACACCAGATAGGATTCCGTGGCAAATTGATCATATTTTATTGCCAAATGCGTTAGCTGTCATCCTCATATTACACACAAGTACACAACGTGTATATATCAATTAATAATTCCATTCTCTTCATATTAATTATAGTGATAATTAATGCAAAAAAGAGATTAATATTAGTAAGCTATATATATTGAGATCAAATATGGTATAGGCATTCAATATTAAGTTAGTAAAAATATGGCATATCACATACAATTATCCTCCCCTTCACCTACCTATGCTTCTTCTGTTGAATCATCTCCAACTCCATTTTTGGTTAGTAGAGAAAAATGCATACACAAGCCAGCTGCTGGCATTCACGTGACCTGGAAAGACCTCTGGGTCACGGTGGCGTCAGGGCAGCGCCCCATCCTCCGGGGTATCACCGGATACGTCCGCCCAGCCGAGGTTTTAGCCGTCATGGGCCCTTCTGGCTGTGGAAAGTCCACTCTTCTCGATGCGATATCGGGTTTGTGAATCTAATAAAATCTTTGTTGTTTGGCTAGAGATTGTGGTAGACCTCTTGCTAATAGACAACAGATATATATATCCGTTATCTATTTCATAACATCAGACAACGGAATACATCCGTTGTCTTTTGAAAATTAAATATGATCAGGTTTTATGTAATGATCTCAAACTATATATATATGATCGCAGGGAGTCTTGGTTCAAACGCTAGACAAAAGGGTGATATACTTATCAATGGGCGCAAACAAGAATTGGCATATGGCACATCCGTAAGATTAATTAAACCCTAAATCTTCTTTTTTTTTTAATTAGGATTTCAATTTCATCACTTAATTAATTAGGCATATGTAACACAAGATGATACCCTTGTAAGCACATTGACCGTAAGAGAAGCAGTTTACTACTCAGCTCAGCTCCAACTTCCAGATTCCATGTCCAAATCCGACAAAAAGGCGAGGGCTGAAGCGACGATCAAGGATATGGGGCTTGAAGATTGCATTGACACGAAAATTGGGGGATGGCAATTTAAAGGGCTAAGTGGTGGGCAAAAGAGAAGAGTTAGCATTTGCGTAGAAATGTTGAAACGGCCAAAGCTTCTTTTGCTAGACGAGCCAACCAGCGGTCTGGATAGTGCCACGTCATACCACGTCATGAAACGAATAATAAATCTGGCAGAGATTGAAAATATGAGTGTGGTTGCATCTATTCATCAGCCAAGTAATCAAGTTTTTATGCTCTTCCACAATCTCTGTCTTCTTTCCTCTGGAGCAACTCTTTATTTTGGCCCTATTTTAGAGGCTGACCAGGTAATTAATCATTATGTATATATATTATTCCATTTGAATAATATGTGATAATAAATTATATATGATTATTTTTTATCAACAGTATTTTGCTTCAAATGGCTTTGTTTGCCCACCTATGACCAATCCATCTGATCATTATCTTACAATAATTAATCAAGACTTTGAGGTACGAGGAAATACAATTAATTAATTAATTAATTAATGATATATCTCATTTAATTTTAATTGCGATACGATAAAATAATTACAATAATTATATATATACACAGGACGTGGAAGAGGGGTATGGTGGTGGTAAGGGAAGTGTAGTTGAAGCTATAAAAATTCTAGTTAAGGCATACAACTCATCAGATCATTTCCTACATGTGAAGCAAAGCGTCGACGATATATGTCAAAAGGTAAAATTATTATTTTATTTTTATATATACTTTAAATGAATTAGTATCAATAGTTTAATTGGTTATATATAATTATGTGTAGAATGATGAATTAACCATGCACAGGAAGGATTAATTAGCGAGAAGATGAAGAAAGGTGGGGAAGCAGGATTCATTACACAATGTGTTGTTCTAACAAGAAGATCATTCCTGAATATGTTTCGTGATGTGGGCTATTATTGGTATCGCTTTATATTGTATGTTGGTGTGGGCTTGTGTGTCGGGGCTGTCTTTTATGATATTGGCTTCACTTATAATTCCATCCAGGTAACTCGATAGTGGTTTTTTTTTTTTTTTTTTACGAAACACGTACATATTATTATTGTGTATAAGTATTTTATGCATGTGATGAGTTTCATAAAAAAAAAAAATCATTATTTGATTTCATATTAAAATGGTTTATTATTATTGTATGTATAAATGTGTATATGTTTATTAATCTTTGGTATTATGCAGGCCAGAGCTTCAGTGATTGTCTACACGTCGACGAGCATGACTTTTATGGCAATTGGAGGATTCCCATCGTTTGTTGAGGATATGAAAGTACGTTTAATTATCTTGATGTTCATATTTAAGTATATATATATATGTATACTACTTCCTATTTTTATTTCATCAATGAATTGAACATCGCATATATAATTAAGTTGTCTATCACTAATGCAATAAATTAAATAAGAAAGAGATCACTAAAGAACAAAAAATTGGATTGATAATTTTTTGTTGTACTCTTGTACCAGTTACATACGTGTAACTTGTTTCTATTTAACATTTAAATTAATACTATACTCTATTTAAACTAATATTATACTGTATTTGTCATCACTCATGAGTGGGTAACATTTACTAATTTAAAAATTGGAACAAGCGATACCCATTACATGTACACACAAGTATTTGCCATAATTATTTTTCGTATTTGTGAGTAATAGCAGTTCAAAAATATATTTTTGTGAGGGGATGTGGTGTGAATAGACTCATAATGGGCTACTATGCATGCATGCATAAATCTTTAGATCATTACTATACATGTGACAAAATGTTTGTGAATTTCGATCAGGTGTTTTTACGTGAAAGACAAAATGGACACTACAGTGTTGCAAGATTCGTGATCGGAAACACATTATCTTCTACACCCTACATTATATTAATATCCTCAATACCTGGAGCAATTTGTTACTATCTAGTGGGCTTCCAGAAAAGCCCTGCCCATTTCGCCTACTTCACAATGCTCATCTTTGCTTGTTTAATGGTGGTGGAGAGCTTGATGATGGTGGTGGCCGCCGTCGTCCCCAATTTCCTCGTCGGAATCGTACTCGGTGCATCCATTCAAGCTCTTACCATACTCCACAACGGCTTTTTCCGATTCCGCAATGACATTCCAAAATTCTTTTGGAGAAGCATTATCTATCGCATTTCTTTTCACAACTATGCAGTTCAAGGATTCTTTAAGAATGAGTTCTTGGGATTGACACTTGGAAAGGAGAGTAGTGTTCCTATGAGTGGTGATGTGATTTTGAAGAATGTTTTGCAAACTGAAATGGGTCATTCCAAATGGTTGGATTTGTCTCTTATTTTTGGGATGACAATTGTGCTTAGGATCTTGTTTTGGGCCATTTTAAAAGGTACAGAAAAGTACAAGACTATGATTAGAGGAACTTTTTAAGGCCCTAATTTATAATATTGAAGATCATGCTATTTTATTCATAGGTATTTTTTAGGATTGACTAAAGCATTTAGATTTAAACTTTTTTTTAGTTACCATTAGGTGTGCAAAATGACACCTAAATTTACTTTTATGCACTTTTGACTCTGTTTTAAATTTTGAATTCAAATCTTCTTCCAAAATACAAAAAAACATATAATAACATAATTAAAACATTTAAACATACCAAAATTAAAAGCATCTGTAAAATTTCAAACTTTAAAAATTGTTATAATCAAAATAAACTTTATAAACACCTACAACTCCACATACACCTCGAGCCCTACATAACTTTGCACAAACAAACAAAGAAAACTTTGCATGAAGTAATAATTTTTTTTATTTTTTTTTTTTTTGCATAACATATACAGGTTACATGTATGTAACTGGATCTGGATCCAATTTTTTATTTACCCTCCTTTTTTTTAATAAGTCCACACTCCCTTCTTTTAGACACTTATGTGTACAAGTTACAGACATGTAACTAAATCCAATTTATTAGTTATTAACCCTCTTTTTTATTAACTTCACCCCCAATTTTTTTAAAGAAAAATACATGTAAAAAACTATATTACCATTTTATCAATTAAATTAAAATACAACTCATTAAAATTATAATTATACATCGACTATCGAGTCACCAATGAATCAGCACGAAGTCAAATATTATTCTATTTTTTTAACTTTCAAAAAAAAAATATAAACAAAAACAACGAATAAAAAAAAAATATGAAATTCAAAAATAAAATTATGAAATAAAAATTTTAGTTTTTTTTTAAAAAAAAATAACCAAAATTTAGGAAAAAAATCGAAAAAAAAACTAAACTAAAAAAATTCAATTTTTTTCTAATTTGGGTATAAATGTATGAATATGACATGCTCACTTTCTAGTTTTAATCTGATTTATAATAACTAAGATTATTTTGTAATGTCTTCATTATTTCTACAATAATATCTGATTTGTTACAAGTTTTTTAAAGTTGTAGATTATTTTTTAAGACTAATTAATAACATAATGTAATTGAAAAATAAAAATTATATTTAGAAACTTAAATGAGTGGAGAATATTGCATCAGTTTTATTATTTTCTTTGTGGTCATCGCCGTGTTGATGCATTCATATGTTTATTGAGTGTGATCGTATCTATTAATTGAATTGTGTGTTCAGTTTGTTCATTTTCACTTTTATTTTTCTTACTAATTAGTCAATATCAATCTTTTAATATTAATGTATTAATTTGCATGGTATGCCGATAATTATGAATGTGTTAAGTTATGTATTTTTTGTTAAGTATAATATTAGTTTAAATATGATATAGTATTAGTACGCGTATAGTACTAGTTAATATATTGTATAGTACTAGAGATTAATGTGGGTATAAAAATATTATTTAATATATGAACTAATATGTACTATACAATATGTGAATTAATATTATACTATATTTGAACTAATACTATACTATATTTAAACTAGTACCATAAAGTATATGAACTCGAAACACGAAAATATTAGAACTTATACCAATATAAACTAATATTATACTGTATATGAACTAATACGTATAGTACTGCATATTAACTAATAATATACCATAATACTTATCAACTGTTATCATAACACTTATAAACTAAAAATTATATTCATAAAAAACTAAAATAAAGTGATTAAAAAATGAAAGTTCGAATGAAAAAAATAATTAAACAATGTAAAACGAAGTAAAATTTATAAGGAATGAAGTAAAATTTTGAAAATATAAAGTGAAAATTATACATAATTAATTAAATAAAATAGTATCAATAGAATTGAACACTTACCGAGATGAAAGTTTTATTTTTTTAAAACAAATTATTATTATACTATTTAATACTTAAAAAAAAAAAATTAATATTATTTTTAAAATTTTCTTATTAAATTTTAAAATTTTAGAATAATTATTTGTGGTATAAATAAAAGACAAAAACTTATATACAATATTTCACAATAGTCTTATGGTGCAATTTGACTAATTCTTATGTTTTTATCCGGTAGCCAGTCTCCTTTTCCAGCGAGACTTATTCTTTCCTCCTCTGCGCGTCTTCATCTTCTTCTTCAGCCTATCTTCAGCCTATGCGCGTCTCCTTCTTCTTTCTTCTTCAGCCTCTTCTTCATTCTCCCATGCGTAGCGCTCAACTTCAATTAAAAAAAAAAAAAACCTCCGAAAATTCAATCCTATCAATTCTACTGTTCAGATTTTTCGATCTGTTAATCTGGAAACAATGGGAGAAATCGTTATTTATTATTTTAAATGAATTACTAAATGGGAAAAAATCAACAATAATACCACACAGATTTATTCCAATTAATTATTGATAGTTATGTATTTGTAATTGTAGGGATTGATAAACTACTCACCATGTTTGTGTTTTTCGTGTTTTCAATTATTGTTCTTAGTCATTTTAATGTGCGTATCCCATTCCCTCAAAATAATAACGTTTTATTTATACAGTAACACATCTTTTTCTATAAAGTAATACACTTGTGTTTATATAGTAACACAGTTTTCTGCGTTACTTTAAGGTCAAATATGTGTTACTCAAAAGCCTATTGTGTGTTACTTGTCCTTACAGTAACACGTATTTGTTCGTATAGTAACATATAATTGTATTTATAGTAACACGGATTAAGAGCAAATTTTTCTATTTTATCCTTCCTTGAATTAATTTATATTAATATTTCTTGTGAAAAGTCAATTTATGTGTTATTTGTACTTACCGTAACACATATTTGGTCTTGCAGTAACATATAATTACCTTTATAGTAACACAGACCTGAAACCCGTTATCCTGTTAACCTCCTGCGCGCGACTTTTGCGCGATTTTTAAGGAAATATCCGTTTGACCGGTCAAACCCGCTACAAATCTGTGAATTTTGACTCTTCCTTAAATATCCTAATATTTCACGTGAAATATTGCACATAAGTGCGGCCCTAAATAAAAAGTACGTTAAAAAAAAAAATTATGGGTAATCAATGTGTACATAAAAACAGAGTATGCATTATATAATGTCAATAACTTGAATAAAAATAAAGACAAAACAAAATTCTTTCCTTTTCGTCTCTTCGCCTCCCTCACGCTCGCCGTCCAACGTCGTCGCGCCGCCTCCTCCCCACGTCACCAAGGTTGCCACGGCCGCACCCACAGCCACGCCTTCTCCCTCCCACTCTCCCCGCGGCCGCCACTCAACCCCTCCCACTCTCCCCGAGGCCGCCGCTCACCATCTCCTCCAAGCGGCCACCGTCGTTGTCCAGTGCGTCCCAAGTCGCCGTCGAACGCCGAGTCCCAAGGTACAGATCTGAAATTTTTAGGGTTTTGTCTTGAAAACCCATATTTTTTTGGTTGCATTCGAATTGAAAAACCCAGATGATTTTGGGGTTGCATTCGAACTGAAAAAACCCAGATTTTGATTCGAACTGAAAAAAAATAATATATCTAATGGTAATATATTTTATTGAAATCTTACATATTTTTTGTTATCACGGTGATTGTCTAATGGTGATTTTTTTTTTTTGTTATTTTACATATTATGTCTAAAATTATGTCCAATGGTGATTGTTTTTTTGTTATCACGGTGATCTGGGAATGATTCTGCCTTTAAATTAAATGGGTGGGTATACTCATCTGTTGATTTTTTTCAAGATTTTGTCAAAGGATATATTCTACATTTCACATACTCTTTAATTGATTTTTTAGGTATTACTATTTCACGTGCACGTTATTAAGCTGACAACTAGCTATTAGTATAGACGATATTATTGCAAGTTCTTGGTTCTTTGCTGATTTAATTTTGAAATTTTCTTGTTCAGCAAATTTGGATTAATTGTTTGGTATCTGAGTATCAAGTAGTGTGAATTTATCTATTGTTTATCATGAAAGAGTTTTTAGGATTTTATCTTGGATTGGGTTTTTGTAAGTTAGTTTATATACTGAGACTCCAGATTCATTTCTTAATTTTAGGGTAAAATTGCATTCCCATGAATCCGTTGACATTGGTGAAGCGCATTCAGAATATAAACAAAAAAGAAGCGAATTTAGGATTATCTGAAGAGGCATCATGGCATGCTAAATATAAAGATTCTGCTTATGTATTTGTTGGAGGCATCCCATTTGACCTGACTGAAGGAGATCTCCTTGCCATGTTCGCTCAGTATGTCTTTTTCCTTTTTAGTTTCTCTTTATTAGAAGTTATTGTGTTGATAGGTTTATTTATTCAATTAATGTCACATGTAGGTATGGAGAGATTGTTGATGTTAATCTAATCAGAGACAAAGCTACTGGGAAATCCAAAGGTTTTGCTTTCCTTGCTTATGAGGATCAAAGGAGTACAACTCTTGCTGTTGGTTAGTCTATTTATCCTGTGTTTCAATCTAATTTCTGAAGGTATAATTAAATAATACTCCATCTTAATATAGCTTTTCCTGTGGACTTGCAGACAATTTAAATGGAGCTCAAATTTTGGGACGAATAGTTAGGGTTGATCATGTTACCAAATACAAAAAATTAGAGGAAGAGGATGAGGAAACTAAGCAGCAGAAGAGGGAGGAGCGTGGCGTATGCCGTGCTTTTCAAAAAGGAGAATGTAATCGTGGAGATAGCTGCAAATTTTCTCACAATGAGCAAGTAAGCATTATAGATTCTTACTAATCTTTGATCTAGTGTATGCACAATATGCATGAACACAAAATTGTGGATTTAGAGTACATTTTTTTGCCACATGATTGTTCTTTCCTTGAATGAATGCATGTTTTTTGTGTTTCTTCCACTATACTAATGTCTCGGAAGCTCATCTATATCATTAGCTGATGAGTTGACTAGTTTTACTTGGGTATTTATAACTTATTATCATCTGTTATTGAGACTTGTACGCATGAAAATTTTGAACTTCGATAGCAAAGATTACTGATTTAATAAATTGGACACCTATACCCCAGTCCTGTAACTTCTAACATCTCCTATCATGTCTAGCAAAGATAACATAGTTTTACCCATGTCGAACATCCATACCCTGAGTCCCAAATGAATACTATATGTTATATTGCTTTTTCGCCCCTTATATTTTTATATTTTAATATTCTAATAATTATATTATACTTATATTTTTATATTCTTGAGAATTGATCGAGTCGATAGCTAACTAGTCTCACAGATAAGTCTAATGATGTTTCCAAAATCTGGATAAAAGATATCTACTTGTTAATGTGAGTAATCCTTTTGCTAATCTTTGATAAGTATGCTATCAATGAGAATCTATTAATTTTTTATGGCAAGTTCCCTTGTTATTTAGTTCTCCAATTGTTTGAGATGTGAGATGTTTCATCAAAGCTAAACATTCTGATCTGTTCACAACTCATGTATTTTACTCCATCAAAAGATGTAATCATGTTCATGAGATTGAACGGTCTCTTTTAAAATAGGGGAAGTTTAGTGTTACACTTAACGTTTATTCTTCGTCAGTGGTGTCATACTCTGCTATTTAGTGTGTGTTAGCAAACTCTACAAACAGCTATGAGAATCACTTTTCTCCAAAAGCTGTGAGGGGTAGCTTTGGAAATAAAAGTTATTCTGCTCCACTCTATAGAACCTGCAAACACCACCTTAATAAGCTTAGTCCAATTATCTAAAAAAGTTGTATCCTTTTTAATTTCAGAGAGCTGCTAATACTGGATGGGGTGCTGAGGAAGATAGGCCCTCAAAGTGGGTGCAGGACAAGTTTCCTGGTTCAACAAAGGATAGAAGAAATGGTCAATCTATGGCACCACCTCAACATCATAAAAGTAGGGACGCTTATCAGTATCCCCAAGCAAGGGGCAAAGAAACCGAGCAAGAAAAGTCTTACAGTAAAAGGCCAAGTACCGATAAAACATCAAGGTCCAGCTACGATGAACCAAACATCAAGGAAGGAGGTGATTATAGAAACGAAAAGAGATCAAGAAAATATGAGCAGGAGTCCCATCATCGGGAAGACAAATATAGTAGCAGGGAAAGGGAGAGCAGGTCAAGTCGTGAGAGAGATGCTTCTCGGAGGAGAGAGAGATGAAATTTATGATGAATCTCCATTTTGTTGAATGTTGATGTTATATGAGATGAGAGTGCATTGCAAAAGATACATGGAAGAGGTGGTTTACAAAGTTCTTCTTTTCCTATGAGACAAGTCTCTTGAGAAACCATCCCAATATCAACAGCTTTCTACAAGCACAGGTTGCAGCCTATATTTTAATTTTATGGCTATTTTCTTTATTTGTGCATTTATTTTCGCTTAATTAGCTATTCTAATCTCTGTGATCCCTCTGATATGTGTAGCTATATATATATTATATGAATTCTGCTGTAAGGTAATAGGGAAAGAAAATTTTCTTACTAAAAGCTAATATTGAAACTTTGACTTCAAATATAAAGGTAATAAATAAGTTTTAACATACATCAAACATCACAAATAAAAAAATTAAATTAAATAGACAAACTTCAATTGAAAAGCTTGGAAAGAATCATTTAGGGCATGTTTGTTTTGGTACTCACACGTCCGGACGTGGGACGTAACGTCCCCCGTCTTGTTCTAGTTCGGGATTTCACATCCGGATTTCAACATCCAATTACATCCACCCCTAAAAATATCTATATATTTTTCTATTATAATAATACAACACCACCCACTCTTACTAATTGATTTGACATAAAGTTATATAAAATAATACAACATCACACACTCTTACACAATTGAGTTGATCCTACTCAACATCCCAAAACAAACATACACAATCACTATTCATTAGAATTTCTCCATCCAGGATTTCCCCATCCCCATCTCCCCCATCCTACATAATCCCAAAACAAACATGCCCTTAGTTCATGAAGTTCTTATTGATACATAGAGTGTGTTTGCAAACAATAGTGATTGATTCAAAGTGATTAAAATTGATTTTTGAAATAAATTTGAAAGTGAAGAGTGTTTTAAAATTAAGCACTTTTAATCAATTTTATATATGTTGAGATGTTTGCAAAATAAATAGTTTCTTTATAATTTTACAAAAATACCTTTATTACATTTGAATAAGTAATGAGTAAACATAAAATATTATTTAAATTGTGAGGACAAAAATGTAAAATTGGTTACTACAATGATGAGAAGCACATAGAAGCTATTAAAAGTAGGTAGAGGGGTGCTTCACCAAAATCACTTTAAACTACTTAATTTAATCACTTAGTTGTGTTGTCAAACACTTCAAAAGTGATTATATTTTAAAAAAGAAGTGCTTTTAAGCACATACTAGTGCTTGCAAACACCCACATAATAAGCTGATATTCGTCTCCCTTTCTTATCATCTCCTTCAAGCAGATAGTCAAAAATTTATTTTTTACCTTTATATTTAAAATGGATTTGATAATTTTGACATATTTGAGGCAAAATCGATACATATAAAAAATAATTGGGGTTAGAATCACACATTTATTTTTGTATCGGACAACACAAACCAGTTGACATATCGAGACTCTCATACCTGCAAGCTTTGATCAAAGAAACCTTTCGATATCATCCACCTACTCCATTCATAGTTCCGCACAAGGCCGAAGATGAAGCCAAAATTAACGGTTATACAATTCCTAAACACACCCATATACTTGTTAACCTTTGGACGATGGGGAAATATGCAAGCATATGGGATAATCCAAACGTGTATGAGCCAGAGAGACTCTTGAACAACAAATAGCCCTCAAAGCTATTCCAATGTTCGTCTGAATTTTAATGCTTTCTTGAAGAGCACAAAAATAAATACTCCGTATGATATTGTAGAAATAGTATAGACTTGTTTAAGTTGCATATTGTAATCCTCAAGTATTTATTTTTGTTCCCCTAGTCTTACCTATATAAAAATGACTTTACTTACAAAAATATATAAAAATTACCTTATTTATATAAAGGGAAAATACATTTTTTTATCTCTTAAATTGTACCAATTTTAATTTTTGTCCTTTAATTTTTTTTACTTTAAAATTAGTTCATTATGTTTACAAATTTTAATAGTTTAGTGCAATCAAAGGTAAACATCATGTAATTACTTACAAATCTCTGGCTTTGATCTTCTGTAAGCAACTGGATTAATCTTCATATTATAATGTTCATCCCTGTAAGCAACTGAATTAATCTTCTCTAAGAACTTGTTCAAGATGTGACATATGCAATATCAATGAAATGTATGTGGAAATGCTTGAGTGGTAGCTTTCGACATTGCAAGATCTTGATCATCACGATAGAGTGGTTGGGCCTATTATTCAAGGCAAGATGAAGTGGTGTCCTAAATGTCTTATGAGTCTGAGGTACCTTCTAAACCCTTCCAATTAAAAGGGGAGTTCCCCCGAGTCTTTTTGACATTGCTTCCATTAGTTTACTAAACAACCATATGAATGACTCTATTTTTTCGTCACTCAAAAATCTACAATCAAGGATAACGGCCTGACCATGATGGTTAATCCTAGTGAATGGAGTAAAAATCATTCCATATTTATTTGTGTTGTATGTTGTGTCAAACACAACTACATCACCAAAAAAAAAAAAATTATAGTATCTCCGTGACACGGCATCAGACCAAACACACCTAATAAACTTTTTGCTTGAATCAACTTCATACACAAAAAAGAAAGCTGGATTTTTTAGAATTAGTGTTTCTGCATCATCATGTCCTTTGTGTAATTCTTTTAAAAACTGTTCATAGTTCCTGATATCTCTCTCTGTGCATCCCTCCATAATCAATTTTCATCAATGACATCTTTTGATAAGTTGAAATATTAGCTTGTGCAAATTGTTAAGCTAATACTTTTTTAGTAGTAGACACCTTCCGATGAGACCGTAATAAATGAACTTTTCTCGGAGTTGCTAGACTATGATTGTGGTCCTCTACAAATATTTTAACAGTTCAATTCGGCCCTGTTTGTCTCTTGACAACTGTCGTCCTTGCTAAGCGGCTTATTATCTTTCAACATCTTTTGATATGCAACATTAGTTTGACCCTCCTTGTCACCTTGCTAACCACAAATATAAAATATATAAAGGAAGATTCAAGCAACATAGAGAATAAAATGAGAAAAAAAAAGGTGGGCCAACATTACCGAAGGCTTATACTCCCAACTACGGACGTTTTGTACCCTTCAATATTGATGTTGTATCAATATATATCCACCTCTTTGAGTTATCTTCTAACGTCTGGGATGAAAGTTGTTCTTAATCCTCCGTCATAATTTTATATAAAGCTTAATTTGCTTTGGAGACGTTATATGCTTTGGGAGAAAGTTTTCTGCTTTTTTAATTTTCGCATGAAAAATAAATCGTTGATGGATAGATTGAAATTTTGATTTTCTTTGGAGATGTTTACAAACATGCCCTTAACCAATATAACATGCATACATGTCCTCAATTTCTCATTTTATTACTGGAAGATTTAGAGCATATTTGTTCTTTTTTAAAAGATAAAGGATTTATGAGTACAATTTATGTTCGAGACAATAGTCGAAGTTACCCTAGCTAATCTTTACATTTTCCCTAAATCTTATTAATGAATTTAAATTATACGCACAATTTACAAAATTGAAATTTTGCATTGGAAAGGTATTTGATGGAGCCGGCGGCTACAGGTTCACTCAAAACCTGAACCGGTCTAGAACCGACGGTCACAATTTTTGTTTCGGTGATTCACTTTGTAATTGTCAATTTTTTTTTACTTCATGAATAAAGAAAATTTGAATCAAATGTGTTGGTCCCAAACAAAATGTTAAAATCAGTGCTTCAACTGTAAGTTCGGCCGTACCATATAGTACAATCATGATTGTTAGAACTCAACGATCGATAAACATGAATCGTTAGATCTGAATGATCAAAAAAAATTATTAAAAAAGAAACGATCGAACTGATCAGCTCGACAATTAATTGGAATTGTCGATTTTTTCACTTGTAATCGAAATCGAACTGCTTAAACGATTTTTTTTTATTCGAATTCGTAATCATCGTAACCGGCCGTTGTAAATAGAGTTTTATTTTGGAGCATTTTAAAGGGTACATAAATTTACAAGAATATGATTAGAGCTTTTTCAAAGGATAATTTCATTTTATATTATGTATCGTGACTTGGACCTTATTTATTTAGTTTAAATCATTTAAGTATTTTAAATATATTAAAAATTCAGCATATATATTAGAAATATTGGTGGAACACGAGAAAAGTGAAACAAGATAATTGAACCTATTTTTCTTTGTGTATTTTTAGGGTTGGCAAAATGACCTGCCCCGGAGTCGCCCCAAGAGATTTTAACCTGACCTGACCTATTCTGAGAATGGGGCAAGTCAGTCCCGCCCTGCGCAAAGAGCAGGGCAGGCATGGGTTTACATATTTATTACTCTGCCCTGCCCCGCCCCATGTACTGAATTTAAATATATAATAATTTAATTAAGTAAACTAACCCTAATGTATACCAATATTTATTTTAGTTTAGTTTAATGATGAATTTTAATGTTTAGTTTATATCATTTTAAATAATTTATATACATATAAAATGAGATTTAGGGCAGGGCATGGCGGGGCGAGACTCAAAAATGCTGCCCCATATCAAGCGTGGGGCAAGGTGGGGCAGGGCAGGACAGGTACCCGTGCGAGACAGGCAGGGCATAAAATGATGCCCGTAGCAGATCATGGGGCAGGGCAGAACGGATACTTATATGCGCGGGCAGATTTTGATATTGAGATACCCGACCTGCCCTGCTATGCCCCCATTGTCATCCCCATTGTCATCCCCATGTATTTTACATTCTCCGTCGGTGAAGGAGAAAAACTAAGATAAATGAAATTAGGTGATAAACCCAAGAAAAATAAAGGGACAAGGAAATGAAATTTAAAACTATATTAAAGTAGGGTTCGAAAAAAAAACTATATTAAAGTAAAAATAATTTAAAGTAGATGAGAAAAATAATGGTGCACAGCTGAAAAAGAAAAATAGAAAAAATAATTTCATAAAAATGGGGAAAATGTTTATTTCATATATAGCATGAACCGTCCTCAATTCTTTACATTAATTAGGAAATTATTTTCTGTTTTATGTATATATTTTCTTAGGTTATGATTTTATAGTTAAATAGAGATAAAAAAAAAAAATAGAAAAAATGGTAGGGTTATTGTACACTCGAGTGTACCCATACATCCTAGTTGATCGTTGATAGATCAAAATATGATTTATTTTATTTTTTGGTATTTTTTTTATTATTAAATTTTTTTCTACACTTTTTGATAAATGTTGTGCACTTTTCAATTGTAGTAACTTACACTTTTCAATAATATTTTCAGTTATATTGACTTGCATTTTTTAATAAATGATGTTGCGCTTTTCAATTGTAATAACTTATACATTTTTCAATAATATTTTCAGTTATATTGACTTACATTTTTTGTTAAATAGTGTTGCACTTTTCAATTTCAGTGACTTACACTTTTCAATAATATTTTCAGTTATATTGACTTACACTTTTTGGTAATGTTATATGAGTTTAATTATTAGGAAATAGACTCATTTTCAAACAAAGGAAACAAATTAAAACAATTCAATTAAGGTCAAATTGATGTGTTAATACCCAATTATGTCATTTGGTCTTAAAAAATAATATTAATTCATTAATATAATAAATTTCGAATTTGAAATACCATTTTCCACGCATTTGTTATTCAAATTGAAATTTAAATTATAATTGAAATTTAAATTCCACTTGTCCTTCAATTTCGAAACTTCCTTAAAATGCAGAAATTGATTTAATCTAATTCACTTTCCTTTTCAAATTTGATTTAATTGATTCACACATTTAATCGCTCCATTACTTTCATCCGGCGATTTGAGGGATATTGGTTCTCGTTGCCGATCAACTTGCTCGTCGTCGGCGGTTAGCTTTCTCAAGCTCTTCGTCTGCTGTGGATGCATTTCTGGTGGTTGTTCATTTCTGCGATCTGATTTTGCGATTCAGCTTTTCGCCTTCGGTGGTTGTTTCGAGTTCACGATGGATGCAGATTTAGTTCCCCGGGGACCGGGGACCGGGGAACTGAACTTTTGTCAAACACCGTCTTCTTCCTCAGGCCGTCGGTCGTTGACCTTCCGGCGTACCACTTCCGATTTTCACCCCTCCCCGGTCGAGGACGCTGCCGATCTTCTTCCTCACGCACCAATCATGGTCTCGCCGATCTTCTTCCTCACGCACCAACATTGACGGACCGACGTTGGGCCCGGGGGGTCACTGGGCCCCCCACCAATTTATAATATATTTAGTATATATATTGTGTTATGTCTCATAAATAACACTGGCCTAGTTGGTTCAAATGTTCCTTCAAAATATAACTAAAGCCAACTTGTTCAATTTAAATTAGTTGAAACTCATTATTTTGGGAAGAGAACTGGATGGGTGAAGGGGCTCTTAAGGATATTTTCAAGAGGTTGTACCAGGTTAGCGTAGATAAGGGCAAAACAGTGGGTGAGATGGGTGTTTGGGAGGGTGAGGAGTGGAGATGGGTATGGAGATGGAGAAGAGCACTCTTTGACAGGGAACTAACACTTTTTAACAATCTTCTATCCATGATTCACAGGTTTCAACCTAAAGAAGGAATCGAGGACTCGTGGAAATGGAAGGCATCAAAAACAGGAAGCTTCTCCACAAAAGAAACTTACACGAGCTTGTTCAACCAAAGCCAAGAAACGCAACCGGATGAAAAGTTAATCATGGGGTTCAAACGCATTTGGAAGAACTACGTCCCATCAAAAGTAAAGGCTCATGCATGGAGGCTCTTGTGGGGGAGACTACCGACTCGGTCCAATCTAAGAAGAAGAAACATCCTCAATCAGAACGATAATCTAAGCTGCGTCTTGTGTGGCGAAGGAGAAGAAACAGAGAAACACACCTTCCTGGAATGCACCCACTCTTACCAAGTATGGATGGAGTGCTTGACTTGGCTCAAAATACCATCGGTACTCCCGTCAACAATACTTGATAATTTCCTTGGTTTCGAAGGTCTCATTAAAGGAAGAAACGGGAAGAAAATTGCTACAAGCATCTGACTAAGTGTCGTGTGGCTGATATGGAAAGGGAGAAACGCAGTGCTCTACGAGAACGAGACCTTCTCAGCTACTAAGGTCATGGAGGAACTCAAGGCAAGACTTTGGAGCTGGTTTACCATCAAATACCCCTCGCGTAACAACGTATCTTTCAAGACCTGGGTGATAGATCCGCTTAAATGTATGGTCTGAGTTTTGAGAAGCTTAAGTATTTAGTTACCTCGATTTAATATTATGATTGTATACTGAAATAGTGGGTATTCCTTATACCCAATATCAATAAAATACCTTTTACCGATCAAAAAAAATAAAAAAAATTAGTTGAATGAGATTATTGAAAATGTTACAATAAAATTATTTAATAAGTGGAGTATAATATTATTATTTTGAGTAACACTTATGACTTGTGTGAACCTGAAATTTTTGTTTATTACGTTTTTATAATAATGTTTGATCGGGCCCCCAAACCCTAAATTTCTGGGTCAGTCACTGCGCACCAACCATGGTCTCGCCGATCTCTGTTCACCTCCGGCGTGTGCCCTCTCCGCAGCTGACATGGAGGAAATCCTCCACTTCTCCCTCGTATCATTTTACAATTCAAAACATTCAAATTCCCACCCACAATCATACGACGACATAATCGGCCCGACACCACCCTACCCGGCACAATCGGTCAAGCCGCAGACCCTCGCGATTTTGCCTCCATCACAATCGATATACTTGTGTTTTTTTTTTTTTTTTTGCATTTAAGTGGATTATTTGGACTTTTCTATCAACTTTAGTGTAATTTCCAGTTATTGTG